>OX454319.1:69500317-70784651 GCA_949715965.1 Dysmachus trigonus
CAACTTAACATATAGACTAGTTTTTTTTAGGCTTCAATATTGCGGATCCAATATGATTTTAGATTTGAAGCGATTTTCATGAAAATCGGATCTTTGGTGTTTTGGGAAATTCTGATTTCAAATCCGCTATCAAAATTTGTAAATCCAATATGGCGAGCAAAATTCCTCGATTTCAACGGATTTTCGTGAAAATTAGTACAATGATTATTCGGAGGCCAGTAATTTCGAATATTATCAAAATTTCCAGACCCAAGATGGCGGATCCAACATGGCGACCAAAATGTCCCGATTTCAACTGATTTTAATGAAAATTAGTACAATAATTATTCTGAGGCCACTAATTTCGAATATTATCAAAATTTCCAAATCGAAGATGGCGGATCCAACATGGCGACTAAAATGTCTCGATTTTAACGAATTTTAATGAACATTAGTACAATGCTTATTCTGATAATATAATATATACAATGAGTAGTACAATGATTGTTCTGATATATAAATAATCCCAACTGTGAGCGATGGGGGGCGACAGGGACAACGGGAAGCGACGGTATGTGACAAGGGACGAAGGGAAAAGATGAGGGCGACGGAGAGGAGCAGGAGAACCCACGTACAGTGGTTCGAAATGCGAAAAAAGTGGACATTAAAATTTTTTTAATATTATTAACTTTTTTTTTATTATTATTCATAGATAATATTAATATTAGTAAGTGCTAAGCAGATGGAGTCAATATTTTATTGTTTACTTAGCAAAAAACACGAAACAAATTTTAGGTATATGGAGGAAAACACTTTTTTTTTCTCGGTAAATTCACAAAACTTCACGGGAACCCTTTACAGGGTGTTAGTATGTATTGTTGTTCATACATTGTTGAAAGAATCACGTGCTTTGGTTTGCACTTTATCAAGTTATGATTATTTGAAATTTTGAATTTTTTCGATTTTTATAGGTGTCAACATTTTATTTATGTCAAAAATAATTTTGTTTTTCTTTACTTTATATATGCATAGAGACAAGTACAGTTAAAATACATTTAAATATATTAATATAAAAAATAAAAGAACATCACTTTTTGAAGTATAACGAAAGAAAAAACATGAAATTTCCGCTGTAAAATTCATAAGATACAAAATCTATTCAATATGAATACACTATTATTTTGATATGGAATGTTGTTACTTTTTCACAGCGTATTATTTGTATAAGAAAACATATTGAAAATAAACGATTCTTGATAAGGACGAATGTCGAAATCATACGACTTTTATTAAATTTATTGATATTTTTATTAATAAATTTATATGTTTTGTATGGAAAAAATAAGAAAATTGTGGAATTGATCCCGATACATATTGTTTGATATTTGACAATATGCTAGATTGAAGCTGGATTTCCATCCTGACACACAGGATTTGATAGTTATAGAAACCGAGAAAGAAATAGAATAACAGCGGAAATTTCATGTTTTTTCCTTCGGTATACTTCAAAAAGCAATGTTCCTTGATTTTTTATATTAATATATTTCCATGTATTTGAACTGTACTTGTCTCTATGTATATATAAAGTAAGGAAAAACAAATTATTTTTCACATAAATAACATTTTTACACCTATAAAAATCGAAAAAATTCAAAATTTCAAATAATCACAACTTGATAGAGTGCAAACCAAAGCACGTGATTCTTGCAACAATGTATGAACAACAATACATACTAACACCCTGTAAAGGGTTCCCGTGAAGTTTTGTGAATTTACCGAGAAAAAAAAAGTGTTTTCCTCCATATACCTAAAACTTGTTTCGTGTTTTTTTCTAAGTTAATATTAAAATATTGACTCCATCTGCTTAGCACCTACTAATATTAATGTTATCTATGAATTCCATAAAAAAAAAGTTAATAATATTAAAAAAATTTTAATGTCCTTTTTTCGCATTTCGAACCACTGTGCTACAGGGGCGACGGGGCACAACGGCCTGGACTATGGCGGATAATGGGAAGCGACGGGGAATGACAACGAGTGACGGCACAGTATTTTATACAGAGGGAGGCCGGTGGTAATGGTAATTTATACATTAGTTGAATTGTAGGATTTGCTCTTCTTGATTGATTTTATTATATTATATTTATTATAATCGATTAGTTTAGCAAAAATAGATAAGGAAGAAGTTCGGTAGTCGGAACTAGGCCACTTTACGTTATTCATTATCCTCCTTTGTGGAGGTTTATCTTTTCTATGGGAGAAGAACTCCACTTAATTTCTTTAATATTATATCAAGAAAACCTTCCCCCACTACTTCACCCCTCCTAGTACCATCTCAGAGGTTGGTATGTGTTCTTAATAATTACCAATATTTTCTTCAATACTAACCCCCGCAACTTAAGATCTTTCCCACACTTTGGTACTCATAGCATCGCATCAACTACGAACTCTTTGAACCCATGACGAGAAAGTTACGCGAAGTTAACAACTCTTAACGTGTCTAATCCACTTTTACTATAATTTATCCTAATCCCAATCTCTTCCCAGAGCACATCTTTTTATTTATTTTTCTATTTACTTTTAATTTTACATTGACATTTTATTTTATGTGTAGCTTGTATTAAGCAATATGTAATAAATAAACATTATTTATGACATGCAAATGCACTTCTTCGTAAATAAAAGCTGAAAGCGGAAAATTAACAAAAATTGATTTAGGAACACACGTCGTAACTCTGGCAGAAAGTAAAAAGAGGGAACAAAAATTGCACTATCTGCAGAAAAATTTTACAAAAGGTATTTTAAGTACGTATTGAAAACATTTATTCTAAACTATATTATAAAATCGTTCAAAGTTCGAAAAACCCAGGCACTTCGCTAGTTTATACCTAATAAATAATATCTTTAAGGAATACTGTTACAAGTGTACCTTTTCGCATTTCCCTAATTGCGCGAAATGAAACAGTTCCGCATACATCTCAAATATTCCGTGCTAAATGGAATAACTTGGTGCAGGGGCTTATTAGAATTACTAAGTACTGAGGGTCAGGTGAACTAAATTTAAAATTTACCAAGGGAAGGATGATCTTCAACGGCAAATTTATATGATTAAAAACAAATATCTTTTACCTGTATCAGTAGGCAGTAAAGGTGGGGCATCTTTGTTGTCATTGTAGAGAAGAGCAAAAACCTCCCTGGCCATTCCTTCTGGTCTCTTACTAGTTTTTGTGCTACAATTGAAGTTAGTTTCTTATCAAAAACAAAAACAAGAGCACCATACCGCTCAAAACTTCTTTTCTTTGTCGACATTAAAGATTCCTTTGTAATTTCCGGCGTTGGAGCTCGTTCAAGCTCCAAAATATCCCGAACATCTGCCGTCATTTTGTAGAATATTTCAGTTAGAAGCACTTATTTTTTAAAGGTTTTACTCAAATAAACAAAACGCCAGAATCCCATGTAACTCTGCAGGCTTGCCACCGTCAAGAATGAAATTGACAGCCGAACAACTGTCACTTCATTTCTTTTTTTCGACCATATAAACCACTGACATGAAAGAACTGGACTGCTAACCGTCGTCCGAAAAATGAGACCATTTTTAGCACAGGCTCAATCCTCGTGGAGCAAATCATGTTATTAAAAATGCCCTAAAATACCGTACAATTATGTTTAAACTGACGCAAATTAAAAATAATTGAGCTTTCACGAACCGATTTCTCTCATATCACGCTCAATTTTAAGTTTTTTCATAAAAATGTTCCTCGCGGCAATCAGCTGGGGACTTAAGAAAAACAAAGATAGCTATACAAATTATTTTTCTGCCTTTGTCTAACCTTCACATTTCTCGTTTATACCAACCCAAGCTAAAAGTTGTATCACAAAATGAAGTAGCCATCTGTTGGACATCGTTAAACTATTCTAACAGCTGATTGCAACGGAAAATGATGAGTTGGCGGGCAACTTGTAAAGGCTGTCGTGGGTAAAAGTGATGTGCAAAAAGCTTGTGTTTACTTTTATTTATCTATTGGGAGTATCAAAAAGATGTATCACACGCGAAGATACTAGAAAAAACCAAAAGAAGTGCACATACATGGCGCCACCTTCATTTGGCTATTGGCCATTTTTTTTTGTAAATTTGTCTGCCTGCGGGCTTAAGAAAGAGCGAGATAGTTAGAATTCGGTCAAAATTTGGTCTTACTTTTGATGTGAGTTTTTGTACGGGATCAGCAGTCCAGTTCTTATATGTCAGTGATATAAACCTATACATTTACATGCAGCTATTGCACTTAAGGCCAATTTCAATGAACGGATCTGAACGGATAGAAATGTCAAAGTACGCACTTCAATCCGGTGATTTCTAAACAAACGAAATTGACTGCGCGTAATTCCGATCGAATCCGCTTGTAATCCTTTTAATGTAATCGCTGAGGTAGAAAACGTATGGTGAGAAAACCAATTTAACATTCATTTCGGTTCTGTTGCGCTCAGATCCGTTCATTGTAATTGGGCCTTTATCTATACATGGCTCAAAGTCCTTGGTGTGTGTGGTGTGTTCCCCACATGCGAGCCTGGTACGAGTGGGGATTATCGAAGCCTCTATTACACCAGCGTAGAAGTACATTCTTGTTAAAGCTATCCTCCTCTATGTACAGTTCTTTCAGGAAGTTTAGTTTAGGAACTTATTACTCTTAATAATTCAAAGTATTGTATTTCTATCTGTTATTACGGTAGAGTGATCCTCCTAATCGCGAAGCTGTAGTGGGTCCACCAATTACACAGCCAAGCCACACAAAAAAAATAGTGGTCTCTACTTTATATGCGATATGTATATGGTTTTTGATGTATATTCGCACGCTGAGCACGAATCTGGAGTCAGAATTGAGCCATCACATCACAGTTAATTCCTAACCTCAAAAAACAGGTAAAAAATAGCAAAAATCCGGATAAATGTACAAGGAAAAATACAGGAATTTTGTTTTTTCATATCTAGAAAATTACGTCCGGCATATTGGATCCGCCATCTTTAATTCTGCAAATTAAACTTGAGATTCGTGATCAGCGATCCCAATACCAAATCTGTCGTAGATCGGTTGATTTTCGAAAATCTCGTCCGCCATATTAGATGCGCCATCTTGAATGTTGAAACTCTGACTTCAGATTCGTTATCAGAGACCCCTAAAACCCCCACATAGCGAATTTAGTGTAAATCGGTTAACTTTTGGAAATCGATATTTCTGACCCGGTTTTTTGAGGTTAGGAAAAAACATGACGTACCACCTCAACTCTAACGGTGGATTTGGATTCAGGGGGTTCTTTTATATAAAAGTATGCATCTGGATATGAAAAAACAAAATTCCTGTATTTTTCCTTGTACATACATTTATCCGGATTTGTGCTATTTTTTTTGAGGTTAGAAATTAACTGTGATGTGATGGCTCAATTCTCAAATCTGGTAAAATGTTTCATATGGAAGTAGGGATAAACATCAAAAGTTACCAGAAGATTTCAAGTAAAAATTGGGTATACCTTCAAAATCTTACTAGTGTATTTAAATTGTCAAACATGATCAAGATGTCAGAGGAGCAACTTATGAATTTATTTAATATTTTCGAAGATTTTGTAATATGTTTTTAATTTAATTCCAATTTTTGTCAATAACTTCTTCTTTTATCTGAATCGAAAAGCAATATTTAAACATGCAAATGAATAACAGATGACAAGCAATCGGTGATTTTACCCAAATTTACTCGGTCTCGCAGCGTGAGTAAAATCTGGTAAAATTGGGTAAGATGAGAAGTGCTGTCAAGAGCTCAGTTTTTCCTCTCCTTGAGGTTAACAGACACTTTAAAGTAGTGATGGCGATATTGTATCGATTTTCTTTCGTATCGATTTTCTTTTGTTTCGATTTAATTTTCCAAAAAAAACGATTTTTTTAGCCCTTTTTTGATTCGATTCGATCCACCAGAATCGATACATTTTTTGCGAAATCGTATCGAATCAAGTCCTGTTTGTAAGATATTCAGTGTTTATTCTATAGTTAAGGAAATTGTTTTGTTTAAAGGAAATGCTTTTTTGTTAGATGAAATGTATTTTATGTTGTTATGAATAATATTTTTCTTTTTTTAATGAGTGATCTGTTTGATGGGATTCCTGAATCTAGGTCAGTATAAAATTTAACAATCTAGCTAAATCAAATCAATTTAAAATGAAGCTAAATTTTGTACTGAACAGTGCAGATTTCTCATCAAGCAGGCAAAGTATTTTAATATACCAATTCCCCCTTCTCCTTCTCCATCGAAATGAATCGATTTTCGAAGATCGATATATTTTTGAACGATTCTTTTAACGTACCCATATTCTCGCTTTTGATATCGATTTTTGAGAACCGATTCATTTTTTTCAAATATCGCCATCACTACTTTAAAGTAAAAAGTTTTACCCCTGAGTAAAAACTTTAGAGTTAACAGATAGACCTCTTGTATTCTCTATATCACGGAGCGGAACAAGCTATCACAAAAGGTCTAACTTGTGCCTTGTTCTTCTGAAGATACGAACCATTTTCGACTAGTTCATGTTGGTAGTCTAGTAAATTTATATTTGTTTTTCGAACGCATTCAAAATTAAAAGCCGCCGGAAATGTTAACGACATCTAGTGGATTTGCTGTACAGTGTGTGACCAGCCGCCTTTTTTCATATCGGTACGAGTTTCAGTTGAGCAATTGTGAGAAAATGCGAATTTCTTCTTTGTTAAAAACTGGAAACGATGTACGACTTATTTCGTTAGTCACGTAACAAATTTTCTTATTTATTTTCTACTTTTAAGGATGTATTGGAGAAAGTGCTTCAGTTTATAATGGAAAATACCCCAGAAAATATGGAGGGAACTGTGCAAGCGTTTTTGCAGCTAATCGTGGACATGATGGGAATCGAATTCATTGTTACATTGGAAATGATAAGAGATCCGGGTTTGCATCGAATTGCGATGGCAGTGCGCTTTGCTTTGGTAAATAACATTCTCCACAGCTTTAATTTGTTTATTTACAATTAATTTCAGCTTCGAACAGACTACTCCAGCAAGGATTTTGATGCCTTCGAGAAATTCATGGCTGAAATTCTAAATTCATCTATAGAAAATAATGTTTTGGAAATAAATGCAGACTGGTTCACAAGTTCAGTGAAGTTCCTTGAAGCTTTGAGTGCAGACGAAAATGCACAAACGCTGGTGTCTTTATTAAGTACGTGAAGTCATACTGAGAATGGATAAATTTTTCTATATATATCAACGACTTTTCTACCAGGCCTACCATTTTTAGTTGGTTTCACGGATAATTTCGCGGAGATGAGCCGACTACAATTGACGGAGAATTGGGATCCGCTATTCAAAAATGTCAAAGCTGGAATGAGGTACATAACTATACATAAAAAAGTAAAAGAAAATATATACACTTTAAATATATTTTAAGGAGCGATTCTGTGCATTCACACGACCAAGCTAAATCATAGAAATATTAAACTAAACGGAACGGCTGTAAGCCAGATTATATTTCTATAAATTCAAAAATCAGAATATTTTACGATTTCGATGGTCGCCGCAGCGAAAATTCTGAGGCTTTCACTCGCTCCGAGCTCTATTTTATAAGCATTTTTCTCAAATCTGCATTTTATAAACCGGCCTGCAGCACTACATCGCCAAATCTTCACCGAGCAAACATTTTGTTTTGGAACTTTATAACAATATTAGGGAACGTACCCAGGGGTATTCAAAATACCACGCTTGGTCACGGGGGCGGGGGAGGGGACTTAGGTTTTTGTCACGTAGTCAATATCCTTTAGGGAAATCTCTTAACTTTCTGTTTGCAAAAAATGATTTGAAAACATATTTATGAATTTATGGAGGACATTTATTTTATACACTTCCATAATTTTTTCATTTTTTTATTACATACATGGTTACAGAGGGGGAGGGGGTAAGAAATTGTGAAAAATGGGTACTTAGTATGGGTACGTTCCCTTAAGTAAAGGATTTCAGATGCCTTGAAAACTTTTTCTGTAAAAAATTATTTTCGACGATTTTTTTTACCGAAAACAAACATTTTTTTTCAACTATATATGCATCATTTTCTCAAAAATCAACATTTTCGATTTCCCTGAGGAAGTGTAAAGACGGCTTCAGAATTGTTTCATATTTTTATTGCCATTCCTTCAGAGATGCAGATGGCTTGTAATATATTAATGAATGTTATATTGTATTATATAATCATTTCATACCCGGTGAATAAAAATTGATGACTTAAATTGCAATTTAAATTTTTTCTTTGGGCCAAGTTATACCGAAGACTATATCAAAATTCAATTCGCTACGTTTCCGTGTGGTTCGGTTTGGCAAATTTGGTACGGAACTGTAAAATTTAGAGACAAGAAAGTTTCTGGTACTATAAATAAACTATAAGGAATAAAATAGCAGGCTTTAAAATTAGTGTCTGTCTGTTCATCTTTTCCCTTGTACTTATTTAAGGACCGTAACATGGATGGGGATTAAAAATAGGGTTCAGCACAGGGGATCTTTTAGGTTGCGCTGCGACAGCAACCTCGATTCCGTAACCACCCTACGCTTAGGTTTTTGAGGTCTGTTTTTATATGTTTTTTTCCCTTTAAATTTCAGTCTTAATTTGTTTGTCTTTTATTACAAAAAAATCGTGTAAATCAAAGAAAACTTGTGATATAACGAAAGCACCTAACATTATATCATTCATTATATCAACACATGGGGGTCATGTTTGTTATTTTGTTCAGTAGCTCTCGCCATTTCGCTTTATTGTTAGTCAAAGTCATGGAGCCGTGGACGGTACAACATAGTGTTTTCGCATACGATAGTTTTGTGCAGAATAACGAGTCTATCGTTACAGCATGCGAAGTCAATGGTAGTTATTCGTCCTCTCCCTGGTCCCTGGTTGTGTCATTTTCCATTTCATTGACCTGTCCATATGCGACTATTTCTTGTCAGGTTTACCTCAAGGCACGTGTATGTATAGGAGCATAAACCCCGTATACTGGAACAACTGAGGGAAGAAATTCGTGCGGAAGTCGCTCAAGTTGACAGAGCGGTGTTGGAGAGAGTGGAAGCCAACTTCCGAGAGCGGCTTTAGAGGTGTATCGCTGAAAACAACGGCCGTTAGCTGGAAGATATTGTTTTCTACCATTAATTTTATAAAATGGCAACATTGTGTGAAACTTATTTTGTAAATAAATTTTTTTTGGAGCAAAATTAAGGATGTTCTCATTTTTTTTAAAAAATGTCTGTCCTTTCTCCCTCACCCTGTATCCGGTCGATCCTACTTAACATGAAAATCATCAAATTGCTAGGTGGTTTTCGCAATAACTATAAGAATCAGAATCACAACTTCAGTTTCCTGTAAATTGCTAGAAATCCTTTTTTTTTTTTTTTCAAAATGTATGCTTAAGTGGTTTAGGATATGATTTCAAACATGTTTTCGTCGTCCATTTCCTCTAATATCTCTAGTTTTAAAATCGTTACAGCTACAAAATTTTCCATTTAAGAATTTGATGATTTGAAAAAAAGCAAATTGGTGGAAATTGTGCCCGCCTGTTCAGCTATTTTTTATCCGTGTTCTCCAATTCCAAATTTTAAATATAGGTTAATTTTTTGTTAATTCCAGGCATCCTGAACTTATCAAAAAGATCACAGTAGTAATGTGTGCTCTGGTGGAGCGATGTAATATTACTAACTTAACTGCACTCCTTCCATTCTACACCGAAGGTCTTAAAATCCAGGTTCGTTGCAAAATAAATATAGATATATTTTTAATAAGTTTGATATTTAAAAGCACGCATTCACAAATTCAAAAATACTAAAAAGCATCAAAAATATTTTTCAACGAGCACTGCTGGGCGATGCAGACAAAAAAATGGTCGCAGAATACTTTGCATCATCAGAGCCGAGTCGCGTTTTATGTTACCTTATATTTGAAAAATCGATTAATATTGCTGAAGAAACTTTTGAAGTTCTCTCCTGTGTTCATGAGTATTTTCATAAAATATGTTTTATAATATTTTATACTACAATATATCATTTCTCTACTAGTTATGTTAATACAATTTCCTCTTGGACAAGTGCGCTCTATAATCACATATATTTTAAAATGTTTCATCGCAACGAAAAAATACAAATGTTGGCAGCGAACTTTTTTCTCAAAAGAACAATGAATATTAAAAGTAATGAGGGTGAAGTTCTCATCGAAATTTTGGAATTTTATTTTCAGTACCAGGTAAAAAATGGCCGGCTAGTACAATATTTTTCTTACTAATGTTTTGTTCTAGTCTTCTACAAGTCAATTGCCTACATATATGGGTAATTTATGGAGTTTTGAATATATGCATAATTTCAAAAACATTTTCACATTGTTAACGGAAGAGGAAGCAACTTCAAACTTATTAGTATGTCATTTCATTGCAGCAGTGGCTACAAAAATGCAAGCTGCATTTGGTAAGTGAAGTTATTTTTTTCCAACTTATTATACAAAGTATATTTTTAGATTTGTACAAAGATGATATTTTATATTTGCTGAAAAAAATCCCTCTTCTTCTAAAAAACCTTCAGAAACAAAAGTATCCCTTTGGCATACTTTTGGAAATATTTGTTATAATTGATGTTAATCTTTATAACGCAGAAATTATTGGAGACGTAAAGGTAATTTGATTGACTAATTTAAGTTTGAACTTATTCAAAGAATTTAACATCAAAATTTTAGTATTTCGAACGCGCGGTAAATATTTTGTGCGACACATTTTTAAAAGTAAATCACGGACATAAGATACAAAAAAGCATATTCTATGTATTGGACAATTTCATCGAAGTGAAATTCTATGCCACTACCTTGCCAGTTTGTGAAACCATACATAAAGCTACAGTAATGTTTGAGGAAGCATTTGTGGAATGGGAAGGAAATGTAATATGTCCTTTAAAGAAGTTTTCATTTTCAATTTCTGTTTTTTAGTTTGTAGTCAATGAAAATAGAAATAAGGCGATTCAACAATCCATTTGCAATATGTATGTAATTGTGATGAATCTCAGATTTTTGGAGAGAGAGAAAATATATACAATTTTCAAAATAATGCACAAATGTTTCTTAGAAAGAGATAACTTCCAAAATTTTGGAGATACCAAAACAAGTAGGTTGGAAGAATATAACTTTCAATAACGAAATAACTGGCTTAAAACTAATTGATATTTTTAATAGGATCAATGGCAATTTTGCTCATTTCCGAACTTTTTAAAAGAATTGTACTCTATTATTTACAACACGCAGAGGAAGTACTTGACTACATTCCAATTATGGAACTGAAAGAATATGCTAAGCAATTTATGTTATTCCTTGAAAATATATTGGAAAGGAACTGCCAAAATAAACATTACAAAAAATCGGTAAGATCAGAAATTCATAAATTAATAAAAAAAAACATTAAGGGTTAGTTCAGCGTTCTACTTCATAAGTTTACGCATATGTGTATTTTATGCATTTATGATTTTTCCCTAAGATTCCATAATACTCTCTTCGTTTTTATGCAGCAATTTTTATAATAATAGTCAACCATTTCTTTATTTTATTTATGGTTTATAATACTGTCAAAGGCTTACGAAGCTTTGATATCTGTGATGTTATTAACGCAACAAATGTTGCGTTACAACAAAAATGAGATTTTGAGAGATTTGTGTATCGGTGTATCCTCCGAGCGGTATTTGCTGATTATAGATTTTGTGCAACAATCTATACATCCCTCTCAAGAAGGTAAATTAGTCATTCAACTAAATTTTATTTTATTTTAAAATTTCCTTAGAATATAGTTTGGAGGACCAAAAAGATATTTTGCGCCACTGTTCCGAACTTCACAAAAATCATATTGGAATTCCTGCACTACAAGAGTTATGGAAAGTAATGATTCATTTTGGATATGTGAGTACATTTTACATCATAATGACGCAGAAACAAATATTTTTGAAAATTGAAAACAATATACTTAATATTAATTCGGTTTCAATGCAGTTGAAGAACCTGGAATACGAGTTATTTGATCTGGTTAAGACCATTCTAAAAAGCTCTACTCCTGCCGAAGAAGAAGGTATCCGATTTTCTCGCCTATTCCCGATCATTATTACTTTACTGGTTGATCAAGAAAAAAACGAATATCTAATTCAGGTATATTATTAACAATAAAAATTACTAATTTATTATGTAACATGTATTCGCAGATAATTTTAAGTAAATATTATGCTTTAATAGAAGAACATTCATCAAATAAAAATGAAATAGCCACTTTAACGATTCTTAATGTAGTTATTTTTCTTAATAAGAAGCTTAAAAGTACTGAAACAAATGGCAATATAAATAGATTAAGGGTGTTACAATTTCTCACACCTTTTCTACATCTCATTACTGAAGGCGATTATAGAGAAGCAATGTAATCATCCACTTTGAATATATTTTGCCGTTTTACTAATTGCATTTTCATAGAAAATCTCAGTTACCAAGAAGTAAATATTTAACTGCAAATGAATCATCCGCTCTAAAAGACTTTGAGACAACTTTAATTGACGGAAAAAATAGGACGTAAATTGTATTGAAGTATAACATTCTTTTGTATTTCATCATATACTTTCAAAATTAAAATGTATATAAATACCCTTAACTAATAGGTTATGTTTCTTTACTATATAAATTGTTCCCCTTATAACCAAATGCAGATTTATCACAGTTATCCTGTTAACCTAAAAATGTTGGTTTAAGATGATTTTTACGTGTTTTAATTTTGATGACAACTTTCTTTGGGATCATGGAGAGCAGGAGGAAGAACCAAGAGACTCGGCAAGTCAAAATGAAATGATTCGAAGTTTCGTACACAATTCAGCCATGAGTGGCGAATCGTTAGGCCGGCTATACACGCTGTTATATTGCACAATAAAACTGTGTAAAATATTGCACATTGCAGTTAAATGCACAATTTGCTGAGTTATTTGCTCATTTTTCGTGAGAGGAGAGTTTGAAGTTTCAACACGTGAAGCAGGACCGCAGCCAACGGGGGGAAACAGTCAGATGAGTAAAACTTCCGCTCTTCTTTTTTCAATTATTTAATACTTTAAAGACATGTTTGTATCTTTTTATTCCAATTTTTTAATTTAATAAAATTAATTAATTTATTTTAATGAAAATATATGCTACTGTTCGACATATTCAGTTGCATTCAGTAGAGTTGAGTTTTATTTACAATTTTGTAATATTTAATTCTATAAAAGTATATTCTTATATATACAAAAGGTAATAATTGTAAATGTTTTCTCTTTTACATACAATATAAAAATTAGTATAAATTTTATATCGATGTAATTTTTTAAAAATAATTAGTGATGTTTTCCTCATACCACAAAGGTAGGTAGCATTTACCTTTTCAAGAGTATTTTAGAAAAAAGCGTTATTTCCTACAAAAAAAAAGTTGATGTACCTATGAAAAAAATGAAATACTTCAGATACCTCATCGCAAAATTCATTAACAACAAAGGTAACAAAATAATAGGTCCTCTTCACTAGGCAATAAATATTGGCGCCTTTACTCAATTTGTGAGTAGTGGAATATTATAAATAATACATTTTAGGTGCGATCAACAAACACCTTTAGTACTAATTGATTTACTCAGATTGTAACTTATAACTGAAGAGATCCAAACAAATTTTTTAAAATATTTCTTACTCTTTCTTTCGCTGCGAAAAGTCGAAAACTAGACTAAATTTTTTTTTTTTTTTTTTAAATATGTTGTTTACAAAATTAGTGCTTTTATTTTGTATTTTTTTAATAAGAACTGGTAGATATATATAATAGCTGCGTTTTTTTTCATCTGGATCTGGTTCTGTTAGAAATTTCCAAACTATTAATTCGACTCTAGCACTTCTCGTAGAATTTTTTGTAACCACTTCTTTCGAATCATTGATTCTAAGCCGAATGAACGTGTGGATCACGAGTTGTTGTTGTATGTCAATGTTAAGAGATTGATCCAAATCCTGATCCGATTGAAAAAAACGCAGCTAACATAGATATTTTTAAAAATATATTATGTAATTAAATATTTATTGAAGATGTAAAAATTAAACTTTAAATTATTTAATACTTTAACGCTATTTAAAAATTTGTCAATTTAGTTCAAAAAGATAAATGACCCCCCCCCCCCCCCCCCCCTCCCTTTTTTTACTTTCAGAACCCCCCCGTCCATCGATTTTGCGCAGGTCAAAAACTGTGCTAATAACTGAGTAAATTGTGCATGTGACCCGAGCTTTCTTCAGTTTTTCTATCACGCAGTTTTATTGTGCAATATAACTGAGCGTGTATGGCTGCCCTAAAATTATCTAACGAATAACCTTCGCCCTCGCCTCTTTACAGTCTCAGAACTTTTCTAAAAAAAAAAAAAAAAAAAAAAAAAAACAGAATCGTATTTGTAAAGTTTGACAGCAAACCTGGATTTTGATTTATACACATGCATACAATAAATGCTCCACAATTTATTTACAATAATTTATTTTCACCCAAATATCGCAAGCAAAATTAAAATTCATTTACTCCTTCATGTTACTATTCACTGTTTACTAGTTCAAACCATTGCCTCATCGCCTCACTTAGTACTGTGGGTAGTTGGCCAAGGTCACGTACGATAACATAATATGGGAATGGAAATACGTCCAAATAAGACTTCATGGAAATACTCTTCTTATCAGCAGAAAAACTAGGTACCCGAATATCCAAAACTGAATGCTGCAACAGAATTATAGTTCAATAAAAAAATATACTGAATTATGTTTCGGAATTTATACCTTATTCTCTGGGTTATCAATAATAATATACACCAAAAATATCCTTTGTAGTCTGGCCAATTTTATGGCATTGCGAACCTAAATAAATATTTTTAAAGAATTATGAATTAAATGAATGTTTTCAATTACCTTTTGTTCACCTTCACTGTAAATGTTCCTACCATCACTTAGAACAATGAGTAAATTTTCAAATAAATCATTATCGGATGAACCTTCTTCGGAGCTACCAATTCGAATGAAATTTAATAACTCAGCTATTTTACTTTGATTTTGCGAGAAATTTAACGATCTCACTAATTTTGGTCCATCAAACTGTTCGCTACTATTTAGAATCACTTCAGGTGCTTCTCCAAAAGATATGATACTAAGCTTTCCACTTTCCAATAAAGTTAATGCTTGCGAAATGAGGGATATTGCCTGCAAGGTTAGAGATTTTGAATTGTTGTGATGCATCGACTTCGAATCATCGATGGCAATTGTGATCTTATAATCACGCTGTGCTGGTTTTGTTCTTCTGAGCCAAATTTTATCCTTGCGAAATTGAGAGGCGATATAAGGAATTATTTTTTTCATATTGATACGGCGACCTGTTCTATAGTCTCCTTTCAGTCTTGTGCACTTTGTTGGCTCTAAAATAAGACGAAGTTGCTCACAAAGCTCACGAGCATTTGGAAGCATTTTGCTTGAAATAAGTTGCCATTCCTCGTAATCTTCATGATGTGGAACAATCTAAAATTTCATAAAGTTAACAAAAATTCGTATATAAGATGCTCCAAAAAAATACAGCTTTATTTCCCAATATTTCGTTTTGATATGCTTTTCTGAGCTCCAAAGTTTCAATGGTAGATAAATCCTGCGATGGGCTTGCATCGGTTAAAATATCCTTTCTACAAATTGTATGAATTATTTTTTTATTAATATTAATTTACAAAATGACTTACATGCAGTGGGCAGTGGTTTCGTCAGAACGTGGTACTGTGAATGTGTCGACTATTTCTCCTTCAACTTCCATAGGCTCAGCGGTTTCGCATTTTTCTTTTGTTTTTTCTGACTTTGAAGGTTTTTCTGTTTTCTGTTCAGTACGCTCAGCTTCAATGTTAGGAAGATTTTCTAAATTTTCTTCCTTCTCTTCACTTTCATCTACGTCCATCGACTCGTAATTATTCTCTTCTTCCTCATTAACTGCAGTTTCATCTTCCAAATGCTGAATTTTCTTCGATTGCTCTTCTGTTGCGCTATCTAAAGTAATTTTATCATTTGCTTTAGGTTCCTTTACATGTTGATACTCTTCAGCTCCTATGTCTTTATCGTCTTCTTCCTCTTTATTAGGTTCGTCCTTCAAAATGTCAACAGTTTTCAGCTGCTTCACTTGGTTTTTATCAGAATCACCCAATGTTCTTTCCTCGTTAGTATTTCCCTGTTTGCGTTTCTCTTTTTTATTAATTTGACTGTCTTGCTTTTCACTTGATTTAGTCTCTTTGGTTTCAGCGATTCCTTGGTGTCCACGATCCGATACCTATATAGAAAAAGAGTTATTACTTTAATTACCACAGACTAAAAATTATTAACTCACATCATTTTCAGCTACACCAACTCCTTCCTTTTCTTCTCCTGTATCTTGAGTATCCAATTCTTGATCCTGTTTAGCCTCCTTATCATTCTCATTATTTTGAATCTTAAAATAAAATAAATAGTACTAAAATTTCAAAATGGTATAGCAGTCGAACAAACCTGATCATCTGAACCCTTTTGACTTTCATCAGGGACTGATTCGACATTATCCTCGCTAGTAGGTTTATCATCAGATTGGTGATAATCTTCCGTATTGCTCTGATCTTTCTTTTCTTCGTCTTCTGCTTTCTCTTCCATTCCTTCATTTTCATTAACATTTTCCGGAGTTTCACTACTTTGTTCTTCATTTTTGTCCTCGTCTTCTTTGTTTCCTTCTTGAGTTTCATCACGTTTGGTTCCTGCTTCTGGCTCCGGTTCTGGCTCCGAATCAGATTCATTGTCATTCTTCTGTTCTTCTTTTTCAGCCTCATTATCATCTTCTTCTTGAGTTTCTTCTCCTTCTTCAGTTTCTTTCATATTTTCCTTCATTATATCGATATCAAAGGGATTTTCTTGTTCATTTTCATCATTAGCATTTTCTTCATCGATATTACAATTATCGCCTAAATCCATTTCTTCTGCTTCTGGTGGTTCTTCTAATTCGTTATGGTATGGATTTATATGTTCTTCATCAATTTCCTGGTCTTTTATTTCACTGATGTCGTCCTTCTGTTGTTTTTTCTTGTCTTTATTGCTGTTGTCTAATAATACAATACAATTGCAGTTTTAGTATTTAAAATATAAATTAGTTCCACTTACTGTCATCTGTAGCATCTAGACCTTGCTTTTGCTCGTCATCGCCTTGATCGGCAGTCTCATTTTTGGAATCTAATTTGTTATGCTTGTCATCATCTTCTTTTGATCCTTTTCCATTTTCTTCATCACTCATATCTTCATCTTCGGAGTCTTCATTTTCCTCGTCTGAGCCCCAAATTTGATCATCTAACCTGTAAAACGATTAATATATGTATACTGAGAGACACCAACCAAATGAATTAATATTTTAGATTTTTACTTTTCAGCCCCCTCTTCAGTTTCTCCCATTTCCTTATCTATATCTTCATCTTCTTCTGGTTTTTCGTTGTCTTCATCGTCTTCTGGCTTATCAATATCCTGAAAATCCCAGCAATATTATACTTTAAGTAAAGATGGGTACCAAAGTCGGTATCATATAAGACAGAAATTGGAACCACATACTCCTATACAAGTTCTTCAAAAACACTATGTACCTGCATTTCTCCTTCAAAATTATCACTCATTTCGATCCCCTTTTCTTCTTTACAATTTTCACTTTTTTCTTCATCTTTCCCTTCCCTGTCTTCAGGACGTTTCGCGTCATCTAACTGATCTTCAGATTCTATCCTAAATTGTACAAAAATATAAAACAGAAAATTATAAAATGGATACAGAAAATTATAAAAAGGAATCCTTACTTATCAGAAACATCATTTTCACCAGTTCCATCTTCAAAACCAAATCCCTCTCCTTTTTTCTCTTCTTTTTGAGTTCCTCCTTCCTCATCTTGCATTAGATCGGGTGGAACACAAAAACCTTTAGTGCCCAATTCTATGAAAACTGTTAGCATTATAGAAAGAATTTTTATTGCTACTTTATGAGCTCCTAGTTGTTGGAATAGGAAGTAGTCTCCTATTAAATTAAATTGCTCAAGGATTGGCACAATAGATGCAACTTTTTTAATGTAATCGCACTTATTAGGGAAGTCAGTGTATTTTATAGCAACCAAAATATTAGACAATTTTTTTAGAATTGCAGAAACATTTAAAATCTCAAGATCATTGCTCAATTCTTTGTATATTTTCTCCCGTAAGTGATTATCCTGAATAGGTGCCTGATCTTCATCAGCTCGTTTATTTGGAGAAGTATATTCAGACGTACTTTCTTTTTCTGGTTCCTTTTCAGAGTATTTTTTGAAAATTTTTTGTACCGACAGAAGAATTGAATGAATAATATTTTCTAATTCTGTATTCAATTTTACACCGTCTACAGGCTCGTTGTTACTCTTCGAAGGGTTGCATTTGGCTTCAATATTACCAAAATACTCAAGGAGGTCTACAAGCGGCTTCACAACTGGTAGGTATAAATCATTTTCAACTTTAAATAAATCTCTGACAGCAATAATATCAGTGACGATGCTTTTAAAGGTTTTCTTTAAATGTGATGTTTTGATAAGACCGACGTATTCAGATTTGTTAAGAGTAAATATTTCTTTCAATTCTTCTTTAACTTTATGAAGAATTTCTTTTGCCTTCTTAACTGCATTAATGAAACAATTACTTTCTTGTGTTATAGCTAAACGATTTTCCTCCAGAACAACAGATTTTTCATCAATTTTCTCTGGGGCACATTTAAGTACTAGAAGGAACTGCTCAAAAACATTTTGAGCTTTGCACAAAGAAGCCTTTATCATTTTTATGTCTCTATCTGCTTGGTCGAAATTTAACTTTGTTTCGTCAAAGTCTGAAGCCTTAGAATATTCCCAAATGGTTGTAACATTTGAGATCATATTCCTCAAATCATATATTTCTTTTATTGATTTACTAAGCATATTTCGCTGATTCTGAATTAACAAAAACATATCAACTGAAAATCCTTTCATTCTATCTGTATTCACTGGCCCCAACTCACTGTTGGGTGTTAACATAATGTTTTTCAAAAGCTTTAATTTAAAGACACATTTTGCGTAGTAATTATCTAAATTTTCACTCAAATAAATCAGATTTTGGTCCAATTTCTTATTCTTCGATATCTTAAACATGTTCTTTACACTGAATGGTGCTATTTCATTATTGACTAGCTCTGTTTCCATAGAGAGTTCCACTAAGCCAGTTTTGTAGCTTATTCCAAGATTTGTGAGAGTTTTATATAAATCAGACAAAGCCTTACGTTTCTGTTGTAAAATACTTTTAGCTTGAGATTTTTGCTTTTCTCTTTCCTGAGTGCGATCGACCTCCAATTTCCGCATGTAATCACAAGTTTCAACTTGATCAGTTAATAGTAAATCCAAATTATAAATTAAACTAGGATAATTCGAATGCAAAATTGCTTGCTTTACGACATTTCTTGAAGTTATGAAAAATCTACCCACTCTTTTCAAAAGGGATTCATCATCGCTCATCAGGGCATATTGATCCTTAAGTTTTTGTGGAGCTATAAAATTCTTTACATCGATCATATAGTACTTAATTTTCGCTTCATAACGCAAGTTAATTCCCTTATCGTTGTCAAGATTATATTCGTTAGTGGGATTATCCTTTTGCTGAAAAACTTTTGCAATTTTCGTTTTTAGAAGATTTTCGTACTCCTTCAAAAATTTGTTCAAGTTTCGATGAACACGAGCTACATTATTTCTCATACTAAAATACGATAAGTCCTTATTATACGATTCAATTTTAACAAACTCTCGAAGTTTCTTTTCAATAGGAGTCCTCATAGATTTAATGGTTTCCTCAATCTCTGAGCTGAATTGCTCAAAATAGATTTGTAAATTGTGAAGAATTGATATAAGTTTTTCTGGAAAAAGAAGTTTTCATTCTTATTAAACTTTAAATTTAATAATTGTTTTACCTTTTCGCTCATTATTTTCAACGTTTACATAATGTAAATATATTTCAAAAGATCTTAGAAGTTTCATTCGTGTAAAGTAGTCCGCATAATTCGACGCTTCAATAAACTGTCGCAGGATGTTAACTATGTGAGAAATTTGAATTTCCATTCTTTCATTATCCCCAATAATGTGCTCTTTATCTTCAAATTTCTTTTCAACATTTTGGAAATCAGTGTAAAATAAATCCGTTTTGTCTGCTTTTAAATATTCATGGATTAGGTTATAAATAAAGAACCAGTATTTGTAAGCACTTGATTCCACCCTTAAATGATTAAAATTAAATAAAAAAAATTAACTATGAATAAAAGAAAATATACTTGTCATAAGTCTGTACAAGACAAGTTCTCCAAAACTGCAGCTCCAGTTTGGTCCAATGTTGAACGTACTCCGCAATTCGAGCCTCTAAATCCCGCATATGATTATTTTTATGTGCGACTTCATTCCATTGGGAAACTTTTTGGCGCATTATTTGAAAACCTGTGTTAAATCGGACAACTGCAGATGTGACAGGAAGACTTCTGATCTTTCTGATAACTTGGATAATCTACAATTCAAAATTGTTTTATAAAAAAGAAACAATAGGAATATGGGGAGACAAAATTACGTCATTGAGAACCGCATGGTCGGGATAAAGTGCCAATTGTTTTTTAGTCCGTGTTTCTATTTCACTTAAGAGCTCTGTACAAGATACAATTTCAGAAATATTGGAATCCTTATAGAAATTATATAGATCATTGTTTTTATTTTCTGCAAATAATTTAAAAATTGTTAAATAGTGTAATGATGCAGGCAGTTTTAATATTTATTTACGAGTAATCGAAATTTGACTTAAACTGTCTTGTTGTAGTCCAACCACAAATCCAATTGAGTTATACAATTTTTCATCCATCCATTCATTCAAGCATGTTTTGTACTTGTTAAATAGTTTTACAAATGCTTCCATTCGATTTTTGAATGGAATAATAAAATCCAGAGATTTAGCAGAAGATTTTTCCTCTACTGTTTTGTAATAGCAAAGTCTGAAAATAAATATAAGTTCAAAATTCAATATAAATGAGTTCAGATTAGAGAATATGAATTAAAATTAAAATGTAGTCACAAAGCTTCAAACCTAAAATAAGGCTTGTCAAATAAAGTATTCAAACCGAAAATAAGCTAGACAAATAACAGAAGATATTGTGTTGTACTTCTCACATGTCCCGATTAAAACGCGTCGAATAAAAGCTGATAGTAAGGCGTGATAAGCTCCATAAGCACTATATATTAAATATTCCGACGAGAAGATTCGAAATTCAGATAAAGTAACGCGGAATAAGGTAAATAGTTCAGTAAGAAAGGCAAAATTAAGTAACTAGATTACTAAGTTCCAAACAAATATCCCACCTCGACAGCTCTGGAATAATATTCGCAAGACTGAAAAACATAACAAAGCAGATGAGGTGTATTTTTTTGAGTCTAATGTATTGAATTTCGTACTCGTATTTCTTCCTAGCTTAGATTCTAGTCACAGTTAGGTTATTGATGCCGCTTGATATATTAAATCGAATTAAATTGGACTAGACAACATAGACATAAAATTCATCAAAATAATTAGTAATCACTGCTTTGCTGCATTTACTTAATATTTTTCCCAAACTGTGGAAGACGACTAAAATTATCCATCTCAAAAGGCAAACGAAAAAATGAGCCTGGTATTTTAAGACTAGTGTTGGTTTTGCTATTTGTAAATGAATCCATTTAATTTCGATAAATTTACTTTTCTATTTGTTAATTCTTATTCTTATAAGTTTTTACATTATTATTATGGATGCAAACAACTTTCAAAGAAAGATAGTTATAGCTAAAGAACATGAAGAAAGCCCATTTATGTTTATATAATTATATGAATATTAAAAATCGTGGTTTTCTTGGTTTGCTTTATAATATTCACCCTACCTTGAATAATTTTCCATAATTTGAATAAAATTTTCTCCGAGCAACTTAAATTCGTCCTCTGTCAAAATACTTCGCGACTTTTTAGAAATATTTTCTGTTTTTGATAGTCTGATGACTTTTTCTAGAGTATCCTCTTGAACAAATTGCCCAAAATCTTCTTCAACAAACGTTGGAAAATTTTCCTGTACTTCACGCAATTCTTGCTCGTCCTCGTCTTCCATTTGGCCCTTAATTCTGAGAAGATAAAATTCATGATAATATTAAATAAAAATTAACGATTAAAAAAATGCTCATTACCTAGTTACATATAAGCTTTCTTCTTCAATTTTTTCTTGTTTCCTTCTTTTTTCTTGTTCCTCCCACATTTGGTTTACAATATTAAAAACGCAATCCAATTCAGTAAAGGTTTCGTCGTCAATCTCTCCAGAAATTGCTAATTTATTTTTGATCTCGAATAATTTAGCTTTGAGTAACCTAAAATAAATTTTAAATTTAAAAAAATATATTTAAAAGAACAGATATCAACAAACCCATAATACAAAAAATTGGAATCGTCGACTTTTTCCAAAACATTGAACATTTTTGATTTGACCTTATCAAATATTAGAAGATCCTGAGCAGTGGGAAATTCCATAATATTGCTCAAAGTTGTACATACTATTTCATCAAATTCGGTTCCAAAAATTGATATGAAATTAATCCTTTGTTCCAAAAGAGTCTTAAGTCCTGAAAAGCCAAACTTAACCATTCCAATCGCGCATTCAATTGGTTGCACAAAGTCGTTGTAATAAGACGAATAAATTTTCAAAGTGTGGTGCAAAAATCTTTGTGAATTTGCCACCCAGAAGTAGAGCTTTTTTGTAGTGTCTGTAATAACATCTAAACCATCTTTAGTAAAGCTCTTCTTCCAGCATTTCTCGGCAGTATCAATCAAAGATAAAAAGGCCTTAGGATCGCAATTGGTTTGAATAAAATGATTGACGTCTTGAACAAGTCCACTGTAAAGGCATGTTTGCGGACGCAATGCCAGTTTTTTATGAAGTTTGCTTTTCTTTTCATCTAAAGAAGCAATTTTACTTTCTAGTCCTTTATATATTTCCGAACCGTAATTCTCGTAGTTAATGGTCGTTTTTATGATATCATATGCTGATGTTATTGTTTTTAAGCAGTTTAAGTCTTCACGAATATATTCATTCTTCAGGCGATTTTTCTCAACTGGATCAATTAATGGTGTAAAGCTTAGCAAACACATTTCAATGCATCCGACCAATGAATTTATAAGAGATGTATAAAAGCTGTAAGTTTGAATACGCGCTGATGGGTGCTTTTCCATATTTGGATGTTGGAGTATCTCTAAAGCAATTAAACGTTGTTCTTTAAGTTTACCCAACAATTTCTGTAAATACGAAAATAATTCTTAATGAATTTGAGATATTATTTGCTATTATTTTATTTCTGTACTACTGAATATAATTGAGGCTGTATTTTTTCTAATGCATATAACTTTTGAATTGATCTAATTATGTCGGTTATATTTTGCATATATATGTTGTCTAGGTATGGGTGCTAAACTCGTCTGGATTTTTAGCCGTTTCAATTTCCAAAGTAATCGTTTTTTTTTTTTTTTAACGCAGATAACTTTTTAATGCCTTGACTGATATGTTCACTGATTTACGAATTAAAAACCCAAAATTATGCAAACAATACTTATTAATGCATCAGTCGAAAAGAACATTTATAAAAAGTATTTATTTAAAAAATAATTACACAATTTAAAGTATTTCCTTCAAAGGAAAAAATATTTTACCTGAAAATTTGAATTGTAATCCAAAAATACTTCTCTTCCTGTATTGTTGTATAGTTGTTGTATATATTCTACTTCCGCAATTAGTTTATTAGATTTTAGTATAACATTTCTTAGCTCTTGAATTCTGTAATATATTTATTAAGACAAAATTAAAATAGCTTAAAATGAGTGAACATATTATACTTTATATAGTAAACTAGATATTACCTTTCTTGTTCCTCATTCGGAATTAGATTTGAGTTACTCCATAAAAGTTGTCTCATATTGCTTAAGGTATTTTTCCAATCATTGAATTCATTCAATGCGATGGGTCTTAACTTTCCATCGAATTGGAATCCCAAAGAAATCATTATATTTGTCAGCGATGGACCATTGAATTTACTTTCTGCATTTAAATCATCTTTAAATCTTAAAACTTCGAATACATCTCTTCTCACAGAGAGCGAATTAAGTTGATGACTCTGAATAATATTTGTAATAATACGTTGAAATGTTGAAATATTCCTGTAGCAATTTGTTGATATGCACTTCAATAACTCTTCAAATTCATCTACATTATTACTGGTATTCAAGTAATCCAAAATATTCGAGTAAAGTTTTACGAAATTCTTATATTGATTTGAAGGAAAAATGTGCAAAAGTACTCTAGCACTGATGCCAAGGGAACATATTTCCTCAAAGTAATCTTTATTTAAATGCGTAGTTATGTAAGTCGACTGAGCAAGACTTTTTGTAGCAAAATATTCTCGGAGAGGCAAAGTTTCAATTCGGTTACTTCGCATATCAATTACATAATCATCTGAATTGCAAAATTCATTTAATTTACTTAAAGAAATTTGAATATCCTCTAAAATATAATCATCTTCATCTTTTATATTATTTTGCTCCTTTTTAAAATTGGTGATAAAATCATGCAGACAACTTTTAATTTCGTCTGGTATGTTCCTTGTAAAATCAACATCAGCGTCATTTCCATTTTCGATATACTTTAAATACTCTGGCAATTCTTTCCGAATTATTAATTGCTTAATTTTCTCCGAATCATCTGATAAAATAACGGAGAGTTTTTTTACCAAACTATCTACTGAAAAGGTACCCAAATTCGGTATTAAAGCAATAAGATCTTTAAACTCTTTATGAAGAAGATCAAGTGCAATTTGTTGATGGGAATAAAATGGCTTAAAATTTGTCGCTACTTTAAAGTAATATTTTTTAATTAAGTTCAGTGGAAGGCTGACACTCTGAGCGTAGTCATCGAGCTTTTGAACAACGCCCTTAAAATTCAAATTTAATTCCTTATAATTTGGACAAAAGCGTGCCAAGAGTTTGAAAAGATGCTTGTCGATCCATTTGTAATGAAGAAGTAGTTTGTCGATTAAATCTTTATTCAAGATCTTATCATTGAAAAGCTTTTGCTTTGAAATTGTCTGCATTCTATTGATCCACAAAATTGCTGTTAAAAATATTATATATTCTTCTGTGTCGAAGTACGCTTTATATAAGACAGACATCAATAAAGGACTAAGATTCTTTAAGAAATCGAACAAATTTTTCAAGAACAAATTGTTCAAACTATCGCCAATTTTATTCAAACTCAGTGCTTGAGAATATCCAAGAGCTGATATTTTGCTGAGTTTTAAAACTTGTTGATTGTCCACATTTTCTACCAGAGTATATGAAAACAAAATGGCACTTAGCCGTAATTCATTCCCATTCTTCTTATTTCCGCTGTAGTCCCTTATCCGATGAAAAAGTTTACTATTCCAAGGTAAACTTCTCTTGCAGGTTGTAAACTGATTTTGGGCGTTACTAATTTCTTTGAAGAATTTAATATTTAATTCCATCAGGAATTGTACTTCAGATTTACTAAGTTTACTGGCTTTCTGTAGTATATTTTTTATATACTCATTCCTTTGCATTAGGTCGTCGAAAGTACTCGATTCATATAAAAGACAGACGTAACTTTTAATCAAGTCAAAATAATTTTCATATTCCATCACTTTCGAAGTATTCAACTCTTCTGCAAATTCATCTGAACTCGATTTAAGCATAATGTTCAATGGGTCACAAATTATCTTAATCATACTCATGGAGTTCAAGTTGTCGCATGTCACAAAATTGTTTTCTAGGGAACTAAGGTATTTCTTTTTTGACAAACTATCCATCTTATTTTGTAAAATCTCCTGAATTTTTTCTTGGTAATATAATAGTCCATATCCCAATAAATCAGTATTAGACGGATACACATATACTTCCATTCCGCTGGTATAAATTGCCCTTTTGTCATCATAGTTCATTTTTTTATAAGAAGCAACCAAAAACGAAAATTGCCTCAAATGTGAAATGGTAAAATTGCTTAAGTCTGTCAATCCTTTAATTTGCTCATGAATTTTCAGTAAAATATTTATCAAATATGTTTCCTGAATGCCACTTTTATAAATCATGGCCTTTAAGTCATTCGATGTGTAATAATCGTTCGTCAAACAAAGTTCAACACATCGATTCCGCATAGCACGTGATAGTTCTCCATTTTTTGGGTCAATCGTTAAAAATGCCCTAAAGTTTTTGTGTTTATCGACAATTTCAGCATCATCTCCTGCCATTATACCTTTTTCCGATATCAACAAATTTCCATTCGGTTCGAAAACAGGATTTAAACGATCTAAAATAGCAGCTGAACACAAATTCACGTGTTCTAAACATATGTACTGTCCCAATTTTAAAGATTTTACTATTTTCGAATCAACCCATTCAAAATGGCCACCAGTATTCAGGGACTCGGCATTTTTTATAACATTTTCCAAAGCAAACAGTACAGTTTGTAAATTTTTCAAAGTACTATGGAAAATTTGGGAATTTTCTGTACAAAGAACTTTTCTTATAACTTCGTGTAATTTCTTGATTCTTTCTTTGAATAACATCAACTCATCGGACATGCAGAGATTCTTTTCAATACCTATCAAATAAAAAGTGTGTTTTACTATATATATCTTTTAAAAACAATAGAAGTTCAAATTAATAATCAAACTATTTATGTAATATTTACCGTTTTTAGCCGTTGTAAGTATAGTGTAATTTCTCCAAATTTTGAATAGCTCAAAGAGATCACGATTTTTTCCGCCTTTGTTTAACATCAATTTTTGAGCTACCAGAGTGAATATCATTTCTACGTTCTGCGAAATCTCCTCCAAATGCCGATTTAAATCAATCTAAACAAATTAAAGACATATTTAGAATTCATAATAAAAAACTTTTTGGGGAAATTACTTTTATCTTTTATTATTAGGTAATTTGAAGTCTAATAGAAGGCCCCATAATTACCGGACGTTTTTCTAAATGCCATATCCTTTTTGCTTTTAATTTGATGTGTGCTAAGTATTTATGCATAAAAATACAATTAACTAAATCTGAAGACTGTCGAGCTTTAGTATAATATACAGCTTTAAACAAGATATTTATGTCTGTTACCGGTTGAGGCCACTTAGGAATGTGCGCAACATGATTAATCGCTTAACCTTTTAAAGCAAATTGCTAATAAGCATTTAATTCGGGAAGAAATCTGTGTTCAGATAACTAATATACTCAAAAAAGTAATTAGGAAGGAAACTGACCGGTTTATATTTAATTCTACACCTGAACGTATTTTCCCTATTCGTTAATGAAAAGTTGTTTAATTAAAATTTCGTATCGACTTCAGCAAAGTTCTATCAAAATAACGACTCTACATTTATCAAAGCGCTTAAATTCTAAAAAATTCATATTTTTTTCTCATATGTCCTCTCTTTCAAAGCGTAGGGTTCATACTGTAACTATATAAATTATTCCCTTCAGTAATTTTTCTGCTGTATAGTATGTTCCAAAAGAATAATTTTATATATTTATTTGCATATATGGGTGCATCAATGCATATATTGGGAGCATCAATGCATCACCTAAAGGAGTCGTACTCGAAAAATTAAACTTACCTGCTGATAACTTCCCGTAACAGAATCGTCAATCGTGTCGAAATGGCAAATTTGATTTGACAAGGTACACAAAACATCCACAATTTTAGTTTTTCCCGAATCAGTAGGTCCACACAAAATTACTGGCTTCTCCATATGAACACATTCGGCAACATTTTTCAACAATTCTCTTTGAGAGGATAAGAGCAAAGGGTAGGAGCACTTTGTTTTCATTGCAGGAAGGGAATGATAATGAATATTTTCGTTTGAATCATCGAAATTGCCAACAGTATCTCTCCTAAGTACAATATCATTAAGATATATTGCATCTGTAGTCCAATATAATCCAATATCCTCGGATAACTTGTTAAGTGTCTCAGCATTACAACTGAACACTGTACTGAATGTCTTTTTCACAAATAATCTATCTGCTTCGGAGCGCATTCTTTGATAGTATACCAGTTTCATACGTTCATAAAGCGTAAGAAGAAAATTGTCGAAATTTTTTAAAAGATTATCAAGATCATGTTTATTTTCAGAAATACTTTTGTCAATCAAAAATCCAGTATTCGGGTTTACAAGTAAATCACACCATCGCAATATGTCTCGAAGATTAATTTCAAAAGGCCCTCCTTTAAGACCAAATTCGAAGTCTGAAATTCCTTTGTCTAATATTTCGGAAAACTGGACCATTCTTGCTGATAAGTCTAATTGAACTGAACATTTACAACTTTTGGTAGATTGAGTTATCATGTTTTTATTACTCATAATGTCGAACAAGTTTGAATATTGTACACTCACTTTAGAATGTTTGAATAATTCTTCAAAATATGATTGTAATTCTTGAAAATATCCGTAATACTTCTTATTTACCACAAATAGCAGATCTTCAGTATGTAGTTTTCTTAAGTAGACTTTTGTGAAACGATTCAAGAAGGATTGAGGAAGACCTTTACGACCGCCGCCTTGTCTCAAAGGATTTTGGCAGGCAAATATTCTTGTTTCCTGCCCTAAAACAAATGTCTTATTCAACTCAGGAATAAAAACTTCACCACGATGATCAAGAATTGCATTCAAACCCTCTAAAACGCTTTGTGGTGCTAAATTTAACTCGTCGAGTAAAATCCAAGTATTTTGTGATTTTAAAGCAGCTAAAAGTGGACCGTCCCTCCAAGCAAACGAGCCTAAGTTTGAAACCTCTTTTGCATCGCTCTCGAAAGGAGTTATTTCAAGGGCCTTTTCTTCTGCTGGCAAATCTGTTCCGAACAAATCTGCTAAATCTGTATGTTCACACAAATTTATACGAACTATTTTATATCCAATGGCATGAGCAATATTTTCAACAATAGAAGTTTTTCCAACTCCTGGCGGTCCCTCCAAAAGTATGGCCTTTTTTAAACTTAGAGCTGATAAAAGTCGAAGTAGATTTTTTTTCGTCGTTGGGGCTTCGAAAAGAAAATTTGGATTGCGTTCGACGAATTCTATATTTGTATTGATGAAGAATGGTGTTATACCAAATTTATTCGACTCATATAAGACAGTATTACCTCTTTTTGACTGTACGTCGTTTTTACTTATATTAATTTCGAAGGATTTTACAATTTGGGTAAGTGTAAAATCAATTACAGAGTTCCTGCATTTTTCAACCTTTTCTAAGGATTCATGCGGCAGCATTTCTAACGAATCAAGGAATATCGTTTCCAAACCGAAAACAATTATTTCAGGTAAAGAAAGTTCTGGATTTTGTATATTTTCTGTTATATAATTGGCCCATGAAAGAATATCCCTGACAGAGAATTTAAACTTTTCAACATTTGATTTTAAATTAAATACAACATTGACGAGAATGGTTGCTATTTTATTTAATTCGCTATCACTTTTGGAAGGCAATTTTATTTTCAATGTATTTGAAGCTATCTGAATCAAATCCTCAGGTGCATCGGACGGTCTGCACCATATTTCAGTGAAACGATTTCTTAAAGCAGGAGACAATTCTTTTTTACCAAAATCACCACCAGGATTCATAGTAGCTAGGAATTGAAAACCTTCTTTGGCACAAACAATAAAATCATTAGCTACTGCAGATAGAACTGCAGATTCGCTATTTGTGCTTATTCCACCTTTTTCGGACAATAGCAAAGTACGCTCGGGCTCCAAAACAGAATTAAGACGTTCAAGAACGGAATCTTCAGCTAACGAAACTTCATCGGCCATAAAATAGTTTCCACTTTGCATTGAAATAACAAGAGGGCCATCGGACCATTCAAACAATTGTTTCTTTCCCCGATCACTTTCGTTTGAACTTCTGCAAGGCCGTAAACCACCTAAGAAATCAGCACCCTCAGTATGCATGTGGCAGTTAAGTATTCTCAATTGTGTTTTGTTAATTTCGGCTAAAATCTGGCAGACTGTTGTTTTTCCACACCCTGTAGGCCCAACTAAAAGAACGGGTTCATTGAATTCTAGCGCTTTGGCGGTTAGTACGGCCATTCGAATCATATTTTGCGTCCAAATAATATCAGACCTTTTCTTATAGTTGTCAAGTTTTTCAAGAATATGCTTCGTTACCATTGAAGTTTTTTCATTTAAAGAAAATAAACACTCAAAAGAAATTTTCTTTCTGAAATTTTTGAATAAGGTTTCTTCAATAATCGATACTTCAACCTCTGACCGTACTTTAGCAGAAAGAACTAAATAGCCTTCGTCTACAAGATGTTGATTCCAGTCGTACAGATTATTTGATAAAAGATTTTTATTAGCGTAAGTGTATCGGTTACCCCAACGGAAGAGATCTCGTAGAGTAAAATTGTTTCTTGTTGTCGTTTTTCTATTAACGTGGAGATCCGACATACACTTTACCATTTTTTGTGCATAAGACTTCGGAATGAAACAACGCTTCTCCAAAATCACTTCAAGTTCTGTCCGAGGAATTTCAGAAAAATGAAGTTCAATAAAACGATTTTTGAAAGCCCTTGAAAGTGTTTTTCTTCCACCGTACAAACCTGGTGGATTTTGTGTTGCAAACAGCATAAAATTTGGATGGGCTTTAATAACAGTTTGCGTTTCTGGGATATAAAGTTCTCGGTTATCATCAAGTACTCTATTTAAGGCTTCAAGAATATCTGTAGATGCCAAATTCAATTCGTCAAGTATTATCCAGTAACCATTTCTCATTGCCTGCGCCAAAACACCTTCCTTGAAAGAGAGATTTCCAGCAGAATCTGACACATATGTACCTACATATTCTTGTAAATCAGTATGCTCGTGGTTATTTATCCGCAAATAATGATTACCACTACGTTTCGCAACATATTCAATTAAACTTGTTTTACCTGCACTGGTAGGACCTTGTAACAAAATGGGCAGTTTTCCTATAGAAATAATTCTGGAAATATCTTTCAAATTTTGCCTCACACTATCTGTTAAGATGTAATTTTCACATTCTAAAATTTCTTTTGGTCCTACTTTAATCCAATACCCCTCAAAATTGATGTAGTTTTCGCCTGGCTTAGGAATTGGTTGAGATAAAATTGATTTTACATCCGATACTAAAGCACCTTTAATTAGGTCCAAAACAACCTTATGAGAAAGTGGATCCAATTGTGTTAGGAAGCTTAAACAAAAACTTTCAAACAAGTTGCGCTCAATAGAACCGCAAAGATTTTTAGCGCAAATAGTCAATGCTCTGCACAAAGTACGAAGAGAGTAAACAGGGCGATTACCCAATCCATCGTTCAATTCAAGCTGGGATAAGGACTTCAACTTCTTGTACAACTTCACAATGTTATAAACTTTTGGCTTTTTAATTCCCGTGTTATGCAAATAGTCACTCACAAGCAGCATTAAATCACCTTCATTTGTTAATTCGTCGACAAAAAATTCTGTAAACCGATTTCGGATACCTGTTGGTAGATCTTTCTTTCCAATATCGGTATTTGGGTTCATACAGGCAAAAATCCTAAAATCAGGATGCCTTTTAACTGGTGTAAAATCACCTTTTTCTAGCAAAACAATTGATCCTTCAGGTTCTAAAATCGTGGACAAGCACTCCAATGTTTCAGCCGATGCTAAATTAATCTCATCTAAAAGGACCCAGTCGCCATTTTTAATACAGTTTACTAATGAGCCTGGTATAAAAGCAAAAGATACATTAATAGACTTTGCTAACTGTGAATTCAATTTCAGTAATTTTACTTGAAGTTCACTCCACTTATCAATATATTCGCTGTTTTGCTTAATCTCCAACTCACCCTTTTGGGCCCTTTCGAAGACAGTCTCTGCGATCTTAATCATTGCTTTTATTAACACACTAAAATTTCCTTGATTGTAACAGATACTGATATTTGATAAAAATTTCTCATTTTTCATTTCATTAAAAGTTTTTCGGAAAAGACTCTCAAAATCCGTACGTAGCGGTGCCATTACATAACTAAGATCAACTGGCTTAAAACCACCGACTAAGTCCGATACGTCTGATTGATTATTCATATTAACGACCACTAATTTATGATGAGTTTTTTGTGCTAAATACTGAACAGAGCTAGTTTTACCTACTCCAGTCTCACCAACTAGAAGAATAGGCTCATTTTGGGTTACACAAACAGCAATTTTTTCTAACAAACAAGAAGTCATACGGGTGAAAGAAAACGTTACCGGCTTCTCTTTAAAGTGAGTTGGAACTTTGTTTATTTCATTTAATTTCATCTTTTTACTAGGAATAACGGACTCATCATCCAATGATAATTTTTGTCTTAAACCAGATTCACTCAAACTTTTAATATACAATTGAGCTCTTCCCACTTTTATAGATTCACCAAGAATCTGCACTTCTGGTTTATATTCATTAGAAAAAAATTCACACCTAGACTGAATAATTCCTATTTTAGCCCCAATGCTCACAATTAATTTTGTTTTTTCTAAACTGTGTGGAAGATATGAACAAAACACGTCAGCAGAATTTTGGAAAACAAAATACGCGCATTCTGTACTGGTAACCGAAAACATTGGATTAGATCTTTGGCACAGTTTCATTAGATCTCGAGTAGAAACTAAACGTCCCGAATTTGGAAGTGCATTAAACAAGACTTTTTCAAAGGGTAAGGCTATGTATTCATTTTCTCTGTTAATTTCATCATCTTCGATATGTCTCAATCTATCATCACCAACGTGATCTCCACTTGAAAAAGTTAAATAAACATCAACGATTCTATTGGCAATTGTTGACAATTTTGGGTAATTAACGCTAACAATTTCGCAGAGTTCACTACGGGACAAAGGCAGGATATTCACTGTGTACATATATTTATCAAGGAGGGAAAGTATTATTTTTTGGGCATTATTTTTGCTTTTATGAGTTCTGAAAAATTAAGAAATAAATAACAGTTTAAGCTTCAAGATGTTAAATATAATATTACTGTATTTTGTATTTTAGCCCTACAAATACAGACAGTGAAAACATCAACATTTAAGACAGGACTGGACAAACGGGGTCTATGAAATCCAACACTGTTTCTTTAGGAGAATTGTAATTTTTTTAGAAAATAAACGAAATGTACATTCAGGGCTAAAATAAGAAGTCATATAATCATATTTACCTGACAGTTGCAAATAATTGGAAACCTGGTTCAATTTTTATACAATCTCTGAATCCCGGAACACTTAGGAAGTTGTTCTCCAATAAATTACTCAAAATTGTGTAAGTATCCTGTGTTGCAGAGTCCAGGTCTTCCAATAGAAGCCAATTGCCATTTATTACGGCCTGTACAAAATTATACAGTTTTTATTATGTATACAATTATAAAATTTCTTGAGCTTACTTGAGTTAGAACACCAGGTGACCATATAAATTCCCCAGGAACGTCGGTACATCTAAAAATATTTTAAGAAAAGTCATTTAAAAAAGAAGCGCGAAGTGAAAATAGGACAAAGCTAAATGTGAAATTAATTTCGGGTTCTTGCTAATCCATGTGGTCTTTATAAAGAAAATGTTTTAAAAAAAAACTTACCTATATTGCCCTAGAAGCATTTTACTATCAGTTTGATCTCCAAGTTGAATTCTCAAAAATCCATTTTGGGTATCCAAATTATTAATGCTGAAAATTCCACTGTCCTCCGTTTTATTCATATTTTTTCTTTTTCCATTGTTTTTTATTGTTTCAGTAGTATTAGTAACTGTTTTTTGCTTTAGGGCTCTGCCAGCACTTAATGGTTTTGGTTCTTTTTCAATTCCAGCTTCTTTAGGGGGAATTCTTCCAGTAATCTGAGCTAGATACTCTACCAAAGTTGTTTTGCCGCATCCCACAGGTCCCGACAAACAAATTGCCTTGCCTGAAGAAATTCCTAGAGCAATACTACGCAAATTCATCTTTGTTGAGTCTACTTTGACGATCCGTTCGTGCTGCTTTTCAGATACGCTAAACGTTTTAGCATTTTCTTTATTAAAAACCGGTAGAAATACTCCTTCAACATTCGCAACTTCTTCAGAAAAATGCCAGTCAATTTTAATATTCTCTCCCCTGTAATCTTCGTCTCCAGTATCTTCCAAAGAACTGAAAATTTCATTTTCGTCTAGCTCAAGGTCGAATTTTACAAGAACACTATCAGGAATGTTTTCGTTCAGGTGCTTCAATTGAAGAGGTGTCATATTTGTTAAAATTCCTGCAATATGATTTGCGTAAAGCTGCTGCATAGCACATCCCTGACCCATGTATTTTTCGAGGAAAATCGACCAATCCCACAAATCTCTAAAATATACAGGATCACAGTTAAGCAGAGTATAGCAGCCTTTAACTAATTGCAGGTCTGTCACAATTTTGAAGTTGCTCTTAATTTTCTTTTTCGAGGGCAATTGTTCCGAAGGCTTACTAAAAGGCGCTGGTTTAGTAGCCAAGTATCTTTTGGCGTACCTATAAAATGTAATTTAGGAATATTGATTTCTCTGGGTTGGAAATAATTTAATAGTACCGTAATATTTCTTGCGAAGTCCTTGCCAAAATGGCCAAAGCAATCGTTTTCCGCTGATAAGTTTCAAAACTAGAGTCCTCATCTTCCATTGGCATGAGGGAGTTCACCAACATCAGAAGATTGCTCTTGCAACACGCAGCTATCTTACTGGTGTAGGCGATGTCTAAGAGTTTTTCAGTCATATAACTGAACACTTTTAGCACCTCAGTCTCTGAATAGTGCTACAACGAAATTAACCAAAAATTATTACCTTTTACTTTGAAATCAGTTTAAAAATTATTTATCATTATTATTACTAGGAAAAAGTTGGTCCTGCACGAATATTTTTTTTTGAGATTTTTTAATTCCAACTTGGACTATTACCTACACTTCTTAAAAATTAATGTTGAGCCTTGAAGTCATGATTCTTATGAATGTTTTTTTTTTCATTATAGGGAAATTACCATTTTTGATACGATACATTTGATGTGTAAACTAAAAATAAACTTCTCCAAAAGAAGATATTCTTATGTAATGTCTATATGTATTATTGGTCCATGCGATAGAGACGGGAAGTCATTAAGAATACCTTCGGCTGCTTTTCTGGACCTGGTTGAAACTTGATATTGAAAATGAACCATTCGATGAACAATACATGCATACACTTGTGGTCATAAAAACCGCACCACGCAGGTAGTTTCAATAATGATCATAATTGAAGAATGTAGGGTAGGGGAAGGGGTGAAATGATTTAACCTGCTCTAAGGGGGAATAAACGCAACCTTTTTGGTGAAAGGATATTCAGTATAAGTTAAGTGGTGATAACGACAAAATGAAAAAAGTGAAATGGTCGGAAAATAAAAGCAGTTGTCCCCAGACGAAAAAGTAAATATTTGTACATTGATAGATCAAGGTCTGTCGTATTGTCAGATAGCGGCTACAATAGGGTGCAGCCATTCAACTATAGTTCGATTAATGAAGAAAAAAGAGAATTTGGACCCTCTGGAGAGGACGAAAGGATCTGGAAGAAAACGAAAGATAAATTCAAGGACGGACAAGGCCTTACAACGGATGGTTTTGAAGGATCGCTTTAAAACCACTGTCCGTATGAAGGCAGAGTTAAAGGACTCTCATCAAGTCGACCTAAGCGCCGAAACAATCCGTAGAAGGTTGGGAGAGATAGAACTTTATGGTAAACGACCATCGAAAAACTCATGTTGACAAAGAAAATGAAGACGGCTCGTCTAGCATGGGCGAAGAAGTACGAAAATTGGACGAAGAAAGATTGGTGACGTGTAATTTGGTCCGATGAAAGCAAATTCAACTCGTTGTGTGGAGACAATTTACCATACGTGCGACGTTTAGCAGGAGAAAGATTTAAGGAGGAGTGCACGCTCAAAACAGTGAAGTTTCCTCAAAGTCAAATAGTCTGGGGATGGTTTTCTTTCTACAGCCTAGGTCCTTTACACTTCGTTGATGGGACAATGAATGCTGAGAAGTATGGGCAAGTCATAAAAGAATTTTTGGTACCAGCCATTGAAAAGCACCTTTCGTTTACTGACGAAGTAATTTTCCAAGATGATTCTGCGCCTTGCCATCGTACCAAATCAGTAAAGATATGGCATATGTACTAGAAAATGTCCACTTCACACACAATAAGTAAAAAACTAATTTATCCTTTTACGTTATTTTCAGCTTCAGGAAACATTTTCTGATCTTGAAATTCAGAAACTAGAGTGACCAGCGAATTCGCCCGATTTGAATCCTATCGAACATCTGTGGAATGTGATGAAAAGGAAAGTAGCAGATCATAAACCGGAGAACAAAAGAAAGCTGAAACAAGTACTGGATTGAAGCATGCCACGTATCATTGAACCGAAAAATCCATTTTTGATATAATTATTTAACAAGGGTTAAAGGGATGAATGTAAAGGAGGGTTAACCGAAAATTACAGAACAAAAGTTTGTAATACTTACATACTCTCAGATGTTTCTTGGAAGCTTAAATTTATTATTAATGTTTCTTTTGTTCTAGGAGTTGAAGGGATGAAAATAGAAGATGCTTCTTTTAAGTAATTACCGTTTGATCAAACTTATGTATTTACACAGATAGTTAAGTATTTATAGTTGAACGGGACAAAATTTCTTATTTTGTTCTCTTAGTTGTTCTACTGAAGGGCGCTACGTGTAAAATTTTGGGGTAGTTAATGTCTCACATGTTGATAAAAGTTAGCTGATAGCTGTCGAACGGCAAAATAAAAACAGTTTGACATAATAAATTGTGTTTGAAAGTAAATACGTGAATTGAGGTGATAAATAAGAATAAAAAACTTTAGACTTTTGAATTTCTTTGTCTCCCACACCTCTAACCCCATTAATGCAAATTTTCGCTGTCTGCCCTTCTTCCTCTAGACCTTCCAATTCTGTTTCACATAACTCCACTAATGTGAAATGCAAAAACCAACTAAACGATGTTTGCCACCGTCCGTCAAACTCCCGTCCCTCAATTCCACACGTAGATTCTAATTGGCAGCTCAAAGCTGGTCTTTTCCCCAATTTCAGTACCGCGGTTAAATACCCTCATTTTTTTAAGTCTCACATTCTTAATCCTCCCATCCCAGTCCCTCCTCCTACCACTGCTACCTGTTCCTCCATCTTCGATCCTCACCCTACTTCCAACAATATTTCCCGATCCATCCCATCTTTACTCGGGAAAGGTATTACCCCTCCTCTTACTTCTCCCGCTTTACCTGTGGTGGCTAAGAATTCCGATAAAGTCCCCTCAACTCAATGTTATTCAGCTCCTTCGGTATTCTCCTCAACCGCCACCAACTCCACGAATACTACGCCCTCTATCTCCGAGATTTCCAAACCATCATTTATCGACCCACTTTTTCCTCTTATAGTTAAGCTTACTGTGCGGTCTGCCGATTCTAGAGACGGACGTTATTTGCTTTCCCGCTTACGCGATCACCGAATCTATGAAAATGTGCGTTTACTCTTAGCCTATCTTCACGATAAACCTGACTCTGTCTGCATTGATGGTGAGACTAAAACCAGTGTTCTTGTCTCAATTCACCAAGAAGGTCTTCCCACTGACATCTCTACTCTGCGGCAGTTTTTCTTCAAATACCACGAGGCATATAACATCCCACACAAAAAGGTGTCCGATGATCTATCTGCTCTAGCGTCCTTTGTCAGCTCCCGTCGTATCTCTCACCTTCAAAAAAGTCGTAACGACTATAAAAACTATTTTCGTTCCTAACCCAGGCAATTCTCCACTTTGCCCCTCTTCACCTGCCTCTCATAGTTCTGTCCTTTCCCCTCATAACTCCCCCCGAGCGCCTAACTGTCTCTCCGTCTACTATCAAAATGTGAGAGGCCTACGCACAAAAACACGCGAAGTTTTACAAAATTCCCATACCTTTCCTTTGACATCTTTGCCCTTACAGAGACTAACCTAACCCCCTTCATCAACGACAATGAATTATTTCGTTACTTTCAGAATCAACGGCTGCACAGATGATTCCCTCCCCTTCGCAACCACATTAGCCAGAGCAAACTCAGCTCTCGGCTTCGTAAAACGGTGGTCCATAGAATTTAATAACCCCTACGTTGCGAAATCCCTATACATCTCTTTTGTCCGTCCTCGCCTTGAATATGCCAGTCAGGTATGGTCTTCCACTCAGTCAACTCATATCAACAGGATTAAATCTATCCAACGTAGGTTCCTTCGTTTTGCCTTACGCGATCTTCGTTGGTCAGACCACCAAAACTTGCCGCCGTATGAAGATCGCCTGAAACTGATCGATCTGGAACCCTTAAGTAAGCGACGCGACACTGCCGACATTCTCTTTATTTACCAGCTGATTAATGGTGCCATCGATTGCCCCTCCCTGTTACAGCTGGTATCGCTTCACACCAACCCCCGTAACCTCAGATCAGTACCCCTCTTCCGACCCTCACATCACCGCACCAATTATGGCTTTTCCGAACCAATTTCCCGCATGATACGTAAAGCCAACTCCTCACCATCGTTCGACTTCCACCCTTCCAAGTCATCGCTTCGTAATGCCCTGAAACGCCCTCCCTAGTTCTTAATTTATTCGTATATTCTAGCGTGTAAGTTGTATGCTTGTGTTTGTATGTACATATGTATAGCTTGTATTAACCCTTAGTGGCCACACCTCAGCTAGGCCACACGGGGTAACTCAATACCCCACGCTGAAAAACCTAGTTGTACAAGACATATGGGTGTTTTAAGAGTTCTAACCGATTGTTTCATGTTTTTTGAAGAGCTCTAACCGATTGTTTCATGTTTTTTGAAGAGCTCTTCAACATTTCTAATGATTTTTATCGGTCAATTTATAAGTGGCGTTCTAAAAACTGATCATATATGTGAAAATTCAGCAAAAATGGCCTTTTTCAGAAAAAAAATTCATTACTCCGCCATTTTTCAATATTAAGAACTAACATTTTAGGATTGTACGCACAACATATACCACTACCATAAAAAAATATCCGCCAATCATTCAAAAAGTATATTTATTTTACAAAATTACTGGAGGGAAAAATGAAAAAAATTACAAATCATAAAATTTGCTTTTTTTGTGTTTTATTAGCTTCTAAATATATATTTACGTACAGAAAAGTGAAAAAATATTATCTTTATGATATTTGAACACATACAAATATGCGTACTGTACGTGAGCGAACACAAGCACAGGCTACCCCAACTTTTTTGCTTCAAACGGCCGGTAAGAAGTGCGCTTCTATGGGACTCTATCCTCGTTCCCCGTGGACACGTATACATTCTTACGCGGGAATATATAACAAAAAAGTCAACACGAGGTAATCAAACGAAAAAAAAAAATCTATTTCACTTCTCACATGTAGAGGCGAAACTTTTTTGTTAATTATGAGCATTTGAGACATAAAAATTGTTCATATATATGAAACAAAGTTTATACATCGTATTTTCATATCTTAGAACCCACGTGTTATCCTACAAAGAACGTAAACTAGATTTATTCAATAAACAATATCATATAAAAATAAAACTGAATTATTTCACATGAACAGACAAGATTCCATAACGACTAGGATTGAAAAACATTTATTTTTACTAGAATATCAAAAACTTACCTTTATTTTATCTATTGACACTACAAACAAGTCGGTTTGAAAAAAAAAAAAAGATCTATGCCGAGCAACTAGTTACCCCACGCTGAGAAAACGAACGCTCAAAGCGCCGCTACGCGTTTTTTCGGCTTCCTATCTAATGGAGTCACATCTCACACTTGTCTTCTACAGACAGATGTCGTTATTTGTATCAATTTCAAAGGTTTTAGACCTCTAATTTCACTTTTTCTGAGCCTGGGGTAACTAGTTACCCCGTGTGGCCGCTAAGGGTTAAGCTGAGTAAATAAATATTTACCAACCTGTGGACACCTTTGAGATTTCACAGAACTGCCAAATCTCCAAGCAAAAATTGTGTTCTGAACCGTTCCTTTGTGCTGTTTTTGTTCTACTCCGGATAGCCAGCACAAAAGAACACGGCTTATATGTATATGACTGAAGAAAATGCTACTTGTGATTTTAAAATTTCAAAGATTGCGGACGAATGTAGCCGTACAAGCGACATTACATTTCTATTCACTAGTTCGAACGTGGCCGTAAAGCAGAGCTAGGCAAACTCTGCTCTTTTGGCTCCCGAGAACTCCCAAGGTCGATTCCCCTCAGCTCTATTGCTCTTGCTGGTGTGAGTGAGAAAGTCTCTTTCTATCCTTTTCTTCTCCTTTCCAATCCAAAGTCCCCCCCATTTATTTATTTATTTATTTATTTATTAATTCATTTAAGCGATAACAAACAGCACAATATTGGCCTATTACATAATACCGCTTTTCTATTTAATAACAATATTTTTCATATATAAAGAGTACCTACTTCTACTTAATAACTATGTTGTTCACAAAAGTTCACGAAGTTCTAAACTGCTATTCTTGTTAATTACAAAAATCGAAAACTAAAAAAGAAAGAGAAAGGAGGGAAGAGAGGAAAACAAAAACTATAAAAGTGGTGTTGCAGATTGGCAACAAGTCAAACTTTTTAAATTCATTACATCCGACGTTCATTGATGGCATTTTTTAAATTATTCTTAAAGGCAAAATGACCCAAAAAGAAGATGTCAATATGATTAAACAACTCATTATGATGTTTTTGCATTCTTATTAAAGGCGACTTATGTCTTAAATTAGTTCGCGATACACCAATATTAAATGTGTAGCTGAATCGCGTGGATCTACTAGGGACATGAAAGCAAGTTGAATTAACTAATTCTGTACAGTTTACATGCCCGCTTACTATTTTATAGAGAAACATTTCATCAAGAAAAGTTCTACGATCTTCAAGAGACCACATTGAAAACTTATTTAATCTTTCAGGATACTCAAAACAGTTACGTTCAGTTTTATACATTAGGAAGCGCGTAAATCTCCTTTGAACCATTTCAAGTTTTTGTTTATAGATATCATAAATAGGATTCAAAATAGTTGATGCATATTCTAATATACTTCTAACTAAAGATGTATATAACATCAAATGAGATGATACAGATTTAAATGATTTGCACACTCTCAATATAAAACCGACCATACGATGGGCCTTGCTCGTTATACTACTAATATGAAGGTCAAATAATAATTTAGAATCAAAAATCACCCCCAAATCACGGATACTATTTTGCCTTTTTAAAGTTTCATCTCCTACAGTATAATTATAATGTATCAAATTTTCTGGAAAAGGAAATACAACAGCATTTGCTGACATTTAAGGAAAGGTTGTTATTTTTACACCAGTTTTGTAGTACATTGATGTCATTTTGTAGTAACTCACAATCAGTAACTTGTTCAATTGTTCTATATAGTTTTAAATCATCAGCATAGAGAAGACAGGCGGAACTTCCATAAAGAATATGGGTACATATCTTTCATTCGCACTCATGGGGCTTATGGAGCGACCCGATATTTATGCAAGTATACGACTCCCTTGGAGGGGAACTTTGCCGTAAAACCGACAGTAAATAATTTCGTTATCTACACTGTCATTAGGTTTTTTTTTTCAATCTGCCAACACTTTGTTATTATTGCGTAGTTCATTTTACAAACCGTTCCTTTTTTTATAGTAAAGCAGATATACTCCGCGTCAAAATTAAAGCCCACTTATGAATTTAGCTGTTTCCTGAAAAAGGGTAATCTGAACGAACTCCTACTTCTAATAACAAGAATCAGGATGTTGAAAAAGGAATTTAAAAAAATATTAAACAAATGGTATTATTATTTAACTGTGTTATTTCATAATTTTAAAAAAAATGACCACGTCAAAAAGATAGCACACTTCATAAATTTTTAAGCAAATAACTTGTAATTGCAGTTTTAGTTTAATTTTTTATTTATTTAACCCTTTGCCTTAAAACAACGTGTGGGAGACGTGATCCTACTTCTGTGCCTAAGATGAGAATCACGTATCAGACACGTGAATCACCACGCATCAGAAAAGCTTTCATCAAAAGTGGCACAAACAATCGTCGTTTGATTCATAAGGCAAGGGGTTAATAATGAGTTGATTTTCCTTTATTTTTTACAATTTCCTTCATTCTGTTTGGAAGTGATTTAAATAATTTTTTAATATATTTTCTGGGTACCAAACCCCAACATGAAATACCATCTTTAAACTCCTGAACATTATTGTTTATTTCCAGCGTATACGCATCGAGAAAGATGCCCCCAAACATTCTCAATAATAGCTGCGTTTTTTTCAATCGGATCAGGATCTGGATCAATCTCTTAACATTGACATACTACAACAACTCTTGATCCACACTTTCATTTGGATTAGAATCAATGATCCGCAAGAAGTGGTTACAAAAAATTCTACAAGAAGTGCTAGTGTCGGATGAATAGTTTGGAAATTTCTAACAGAGTCGCTGCTGTAGTTTTTCTTTTCTGAAATGATGGCAGCAATGAAATTTGTAGTCGATTGGTTCTGAGCACACAAAGAAAAAGTAATTTATAGTAACAAAATAAATCAAATCATTTTTCTGATTATGGGATTTAATAAAAAACAAAACTTTGAAGGCCATTTTTGAGTTTTCTTTGACGAAAGCCGTCGCCTAATCCCCAATTCTTATTAGATTAGCAAAAACAGGAATTCCAGCTCCTCAAACCCAAAATCGTGATCCCAGAGCCAGAGCCAGATCCAGATGAAAAAAACGCAGCTAATGTTTAACCCTCAGGAGGTACACTGGGTATAGCATACCCGAGCACTTAATTTAATGCTTTGCCCTTCTTCAACAGTCGATCAACAGAGTGCTACTATAGCGGGTAGTCTACTATGTTTATGACATTTTCATGATTATATTCGTATTCTACACCGTCTGACGAATCGATAGAAAAAAAAATTTGTAAATCCTTCAAATAAAATTGCTTCAATGCAAAGAAATTAATAGTTCAAGACACAGGGGTATGACATACCCAGTGTACCTAGATAAGTAAGCCCCGTAAGTGTACCCCCTGAGGGTTAAATCTGGAGATCTTGCTGGTCATGGAAGTAACTGAATTCGGATTTCTCCTAAGAAGCGTTTTACTCGGTGAGCTCAGTGTATTGCAGCGTTATCCTGCTGCAGAATAAAATATTCCCCCGCTCAGTTTTAAGTTTTTTCGTAAAAATGTTCCTCGCGGTAATCACCTGGGGACTTATGAATAACAGAGATAGATATATAATGCCTTCGTCTAACCTTCATATATCTCATATATACCAACCAAAGCTAAGAGTTGTATCACAAAATGAAGTAGCCATCTGTTGGATATCGTAAAAGTATTCTAACAGCTGATTGCAACGGAAAATGATTTGAATCATCTGGTGAGGGCGATGAGTGGTGAGAGTTGGCGGGCAACTTGTAAAGGTTATCGTGGGTGAAAGTGATGTGCAAAAAGCATGTGTTTACTTTTATTTATCGATTGGGGGGTATCAAAAAGATGTATCACACGCGAAGATACTAGAAAAAACCAAAAGAAGTGCACATACATAGCGCCACCTTCATTTGGCTATTGGACATTTTTTTGTAAAGTTGTCTGCCTGCGGGACTTAAGCAAGAGCGAGAAAACTAGAATTCGGTCAAAATTTGGTCTTACTATCGATGTGAGTTTTTGTACAGGATCAGCAGTCCAGTTCTTATATGTCAGTGGAATCGGCAATCCAGTTGTTATATGTCAGTGGGTTTAACGAAACCTAATTCAACCAGGGTTTCCATGACCGCCAAGGCGAGTTCAGCTCGAGTTGAACCTTGCATGGAAACACAGTAATCGCCACCGGTATCTCGGTTAGAGCATTGACGCGCCAATTCTATTTGGCCCGATTTTATCGAGTAATTCCCAGATATATTCTTACGACTGCCACGAGGAATTGTCTTGTGACAAGTACCTACTATATCCAACATGGTCATTTCCCACGAGTTTAAACTTTTGTATGGAAATATTATGCATGTAGGATGGTGTACCCACTATCGGAAAAAAAAGACCGTTAATGTTATCTTTTCTTGCAATAAACCTTTACATCACTTTTGGGCTAAATATAATAGACAGTAAACAATTTCTTTCAGATGAACAATAACTTAAAAAAAATATACTAAAATGATATCGTGCATCTTACCTGTAACTTCAGTAAAGCCTCCAATTCATCGTCAGTTTCGTTCAAAGCAGATTTTAGGCTTAATAAAGATTTTCGGAGATCACTTGTGTTTATTTCCATTATTTTTATTTTGTAAAAAGCACACGAATTACACTAAAAATGCACAAAACCCAGCAGCCAGGAACCAGGCGGACGTTGGCAGGTAAAAGTGTAAACACGTGGTTTCTTGACGTTTCTACTCATTCTATTCACTTTCATAACAACACTGAACCTTTGAGGAGGGAACTAAAGGAGATGACATGTTAAAAAAAATTCGTAGCAGCTTTTATTTTTCTTCTTATTTTACTCGAGGTGCCAGAGGCGGCGTTAAAAGTTGTTGACGTCTTAAATTTCCGAACTAAGTAAAAGCGGGGAAATTCAAATACATTTCTTAAGAACTCAAGTTTTATTTAATTTAATATCAATATTAAAATTACGAAAACTAGTCAAATTGATTAGTACTCAATTTCTTCCTTGGATTAATAATAATTTTTAAAGTAAGACTTACACCAAAATTTATTAAGGTTCAAAATTACGATAAGCAGTTTTTTATTTACCATTACTCATTTAAATTAGCGAGATTATTATCTTAAAGGTATCGAAAATTATTAAAATTTCAACTTTGCTAATCAGTGGTGCTAATGCCAATAAACTGAAATGAAATAATTTCCTTGACATTTCGAAATTACAAAGTAAAATCAATATACAATATGCACAATCTTTCGCACCACCCAAGAGGTATTGTACACAGACGCGTTAGCTGGCTATTTTAGATCGTCGCATCCCCAGTAGGTCTATATAATGTCTTGCAGACTTGTGGGAAAAAGGGATACTCAACCACTACAAATAATAAGTCACAATATTAACAATAATAATACTTCATTAATTAAATGCTTTGGCAAAATATAAATTGAATGCTCACAATATAAAATATGTGTTAGCCACACGTGTGGTGTGTTGAAGATCACGCTGAGAACAGTCAACCGCCTCAGTACGGGGAATTAGTTCTTGCTTTCGCTGGCGGCGCCTGGGAACACTCCTTGCGCCCATTTGGTTCCGTCCGTTAGGTATAGAGTCTGAAACCGCCACAGGTACTCTCCCTCCAGTGTCCTGGACCAGAGGGGAAGGAAACGATACTTTCTTTTTGTAGGTGAGGAGAGGTCTATCTAAGTCAGTAGATGGACAAGGATCCGGATGAGGCTGCATGTCGCTGGTTTGCTGGTCGTCTGCATCAGTTTTTACAGAAAAGACTGGTTTTAAACGATCGATTGAGATCGCTTTCTCCACTCCATTGATATCGATGATAAATACACGGTCGTCAACCCTCCTTACAATTTTATGAGGACCAGAATAAGGAGGATCCAGAGGTCGTTTGACAGCATCCACTCGGACGAAGACATGAGAGCACACGTACAGGTCTTTAAGAATGAATGGCCTGTGCTTAGTATGATGTGCTGTCGGAGTAGGTCGTACTCTTCTGATGAACTCCCTAAACTTTTCCAGGAAAAAGTTAGGATCAGCTGGCATATCCTCATTTATGAAAAACTCGCCAGGAATACGGAGCTCTGTGCCAAACATGAGTTGAGCTGGAGATGCATTAAGGTCTTCCTTAAAGCAAGTGCGAAGACCAAGAAGAACTGTTGGTAATAACTGCGGCCAGGATCCAGGAGCACCACACATTAATGCAGCTTTGACAGTCCTATGCCAACGCTCTATAAGACCATTAGACTGTGGATGGTATGGTGTTGTGTGGATACGTTGTGCACCTACCATGTGAGCTAAAGCAGTGAAGAGTCTGGACTCAAATTGAGCACCTTGGTCCGTGGTAATAGTGAGAGGAGTGCCAAACTGCGCAACCCAGTGATTGAAGAAAGCAGTAGAGATAGTATTAGCTTCGATGTTGGCTAAAGGCACTGCAACTGGCCAACGAGAGAACCGATCAATCATTGTCAGACAATACCGAAGACCGTTCACCTCTGGGAGCTCTATGATATCCAGATGTATGTGATCGAAACGATTGTCTGGAACATCGATGTGTTGTGAGCCTATTCGATTGTGTCTCTGTACTTTAGAGCGCTGACAAGGAATGCACTCTCTACTCCATAGGAGAGCATCCTTTTTAATGTGAGGCCAGACAAATTTTTCTTTAAGCTGACGGGCTGTAGAGCGACCACTTGGATGAGCCGGGCTATGAATGATGTCAAAAGCTTGTTTACGAAGAGATTTTGGTAGGTATGGGCGAATCCACCCAGTAGAAGTGTCACAGTGAATCTGGTGGCCTTGATGATAGAGAAGCTGAAGTTTCAGCGATCGACCGTCTTTCAATAAATCCCGAAGCTCTTGGTCAGCTTGCTGAGCATCTTGGATGGTTTGAAGATCCAAAGCAGTAGGCATATTAATAACATTGACTCTAGAAAGAGCATCAGCCACAATATTATGTTCACCCTTGATATAAACAATCTCAGTGGTGAATTCAGAGATAAAACTGAGTTGGTTGAGCTGTCGAGGAGAAGCTTTTTCCAACTTTTGAGCGAAAGCATGAATTAGTGGACGATGATCAGTCTTGACAACGAATGGTCGGCCTTCCAGGATGTGACGAAAGAATTTAATGCTGGAGAAGATAGCAAGAAGCTCCCTGTCGTAGGTGCTATAACGAGTTTCGGCAGAGCTTAACTTTCTCGAGTAAAACCCAAGTGGTTTCCAGGTCCCATTTTCGAACTGCTCCAAAGAAGCACCAATTGCATGATCCGAAGCATCTGTAGATAAAGCCATGGGTGCAGATGGTGATAAAAATGTTGTGACAACTGCTGATGAGATACTGGATTTGCACTGCTCCAGGGCAGCTTCAAGTTCCGGTGTCCAATTAATTTTAGTTTTATCACGCTTTTTGGCATTTCTTAGAAGCTCATTAAGAGGTGCTTGAATAGTGGAGGCTCCTGGAATGCAGCGACGATAATAATTGAGCATTCCAAGGAAACGCCGAAGATCAGAAATTGTTTCAGGAGTTGGAAAGCTGAGAATTGCTTCTATTTTCTCTGAAGGAGCTGTGAACCCATCCTTGTTGAGACGATAGCCAAGATAAAGAACTTCTCTCTTGCCAAAAGAACATTTACTGGGATTTATAACCAGGTTATTCTCCCGTAAAATTTTGAAGACAGTTTCGAGATGCTGTAGATGCTCCTCTGGAGATTCAGAGAACACAATTAAATCGTCGATAAAACAAGAGACAAAGTCAACGTCACGGAGAAGATTGTCCATATGTCGTTGAAACGTTTGTGTGGCATTCCTAAGACCCGGAGGCATGACACAAAACTCAAACATGCCGAATGGTGTTGCGACGGCTGTCTTGTGTATGTCCTCTTCTGCTACCGGTATCTGGTAATAAGCCTTGACAAGGTCAATGGTTGTGAATATTGAACAACCATGACAGCGATGGAGTAAGTCGTCAATCAGAGGAATTGGATATGTATCCGGTACTGTTTGCTTGTTAAGACGGCGGTAATCACCCGTTGAACGCCAGCCACCAAGTTTCTTAGGCACCATGTGAATCGGGCTGGACCAGTCACTGCCAGCAACTCTAATACTGCCATGTTGAAGTAGGAGATCAAAGTCCGTTTTAGCTGCTAAATATTTTTCGCCTGTGAGACGTCGAGGACGTTCTTTCACAGGAGGTCCAAAAGTAGTAATGTAATGACGAGCTTTAGCAGATCTGAGAATAACTGGAAACGGTTTCGGCACAGTAATGCCAATGAATTTCTGTAAAAGTTGTCTGTAACGTGGTTCAATGGCGTCAGAAGAATTTTGAGATGAAGCTATAGTTGAGATACTGTAGATTAATGCTTCAGCAATGTAACCTCGTGTGGAGAGTTTGGTAAGTTTGTCAATAAGGCATTGACCTTGCAAATCGATGAGCAGTCCAAAATATGCCAAAAAATCAGCACCTATGATAGCATGATTAGTGTCAGCAATGACAAATGACCATTTGAAGTCTCGTCGAAGGCCAAGTTGTAGAGAGTAAAGATGATTGCCGTAAGTATTGATAATGGAATTGTTTGCAGCATATAGTTTGTAGTCAGACACTTTGAGCTTGTAACGAATCCAGGATCGCGGAACGATTGACAGCATAGAACCAGAGTCTACCAGGAACACTAGGTTGCTACGTTTATCAGAGACAAAAAGGCGGTATTCTTTAAGAGGCTGATTGTTGTTGTTGTTGTCGCTGTCGCCTACCGCCGCTACTGACGACAGCCTGGTTAGTTTCCCTCAAACGAAGGTGATTGCACTTCTGTAGGCTTGAAAGTGCAGGGTTGAACACAGCGTCGCGCACGATTGCCGTAATTATGATGATAATAACAGTGCCCTGTTAAAGAAATATGTGGCCCTCTGGTGCCAGAACGCCCACGAGACTGAGATCTGCTTCGATTATCACTATGAGGCAGCTTATTCAATTTATTGGCCACTTCCTTTTGTTGAATAGTTAGGTTATCTAGAGATTTTCTCATCTCTCTCAGCTCTGACAAAATGGCGTCTTCCATGGAGCTTGAGGTCTGTAAAGGTGTCGGCGAGTAGCTGGAATGAGTAGCGGCAGCCATGACAAACTGAGGCGATTCACCACGTTCCATTAATGTATCTGCACCAGTGGCAAGTTCATCAAGTGAAGATGTAGCTTGGAAAACTCGTAATAATTTTTGAACAGTTGGAGGAAGTAGTGCTAGCCAACGAACTCTTAAAACATTTTCAGGGGCTTGTGCGCCAACCATGGACCGCATAATCCTGAGCAACTCTGAAGGTTTCCTTCCACCAAGCTCGAGTTCAGCCAAAACCTTGTGCAGTTGCCTATCAGCAGAGTCTGCTAGACGATTAATAAGCTGCGCCTTAAGAAAATTATATTTGTCTGCAGCAGGCGGTGATTTAATGATGTCAGCAACAGCTAACAATGCGTCAGGAGTGAGATTACTTACAATCAAATGGTACCTCGGGTTATCAGCTCGGACGTTATATGATTGAAAGACTGATTCAGCTTGCAGGAACCACATTTCAGGATTGTCTTTCCAGAATGATGGAAGTTTGCAGCTCTGTATCGAAGATACTTCACCAACATTTTGATTAGCCGACGACTGGCCTGATGCAACTTGATTGCCAGATGACGCAGCTTGAGGCGCCTGTGACATGTTGAGACCACCGCCGGGTGCAGCAGGAGGATTACGATCTGGTGAATGATCCACCAACATAATCAAGCAGAAAGTATTTAGCGTAAAAACGTCTATAAATCTATTAAACAGTTTAACACCGCAGAAAAACAGTTACTGCGCGGCACTTTGACACTCAGAATGAGGCACACAGAACAAAGGGTGAACTGCGTAGTATGAGTCTATCGTGACAAAGTCGGGGTCACCACTGTGGGAAAAAGGGATACTCAACCACTACAAATAATAAGTCACAATATTAACAATAATAATACTTCATTAATTAAATGCTTTGGCAAAATATAAATTGAATGCTCACAATATAAAATATGTGTTAGCCACACGTGTGGTGTGTTGAAGATCACGCTGAGAACAGTCAACCGCCTCAGTACGGGGAATTAGTTCTTGCTTTCGCTGGCGGCGCCTGGGAACACTCCTTGCGCCCATTTGGTTCCGTCCGTTAGGTATAGAGTCTGAAACCGCCACAGACTTACATTTCTTACTAATCTGTACTTCAAATACTTACACATGCACTAATTTATATTTACAGCTTAATCTACTTTATATTTAGATACCCTTAACCCTTTAACTGGTCGAGGAAACTAGCCATGGGATTTCAATGAAACTCATATATGTAATATATATTATAATGTATTTAGACAAATTATGTTGCTTTTTTTTTATTTTCGAAAAAAAAATTATGGCTGCAATATGTTTGGCACTACTGGTGAAGCAAGTTATTGTCGATGGAATTCTTTGAAACAACGTCTTGCACATAAGAGCACTTCGCGTGTGTCACAGCGAATGTTTAAACTCTTGTTCTGTTGTTAACAAGAAATAAAACAATTGTTTGCACAATTTTTTGCCTCGGCGCCCAAGTTCATAGACTGCCTTTTGCTGGTCGAATCTATCAACGCCACCCATTCGTTTTGTGTATTGAAGCACTAAAATTGCACGCACACGGCCTAAATCCTTTTCAATCTTGATGGGAATATTCGCCTGTACTGGTCGCACAACTGTAAAAATTGGGCCTACAACTGCATCACGAAATTGCTTCAACTAAACCGACTTGTATCTTATCCTATTCTCTATAATCTAAGGCCGGCCACACACGCTCAGTTATATTGCACAATAAAACTGTGTAAAATATTGCGCAAAAAAAAGCGCTAAATGGTGGCCACACACAGTGCAGTTAAATGAACAATCTGCTCAGTTACTTGCTCATTTTTCGTGAGAGTTTAAACGATCAACACGTGAAGAATTCATTTTGAAGGAAATCAATAGTAAGCCATAATGTATCAAAAAAAAAGATTAATTTACGTACTATTAGCTACTACAATTTTAAAAGCAAAAAGAAATAGAAGGAAGCGTTACGTTTCTATAAAATCAAGAAGTTTCCTTTTCTTCTCACTTGAATCAATAGCTGCTGTCATATAGAATTGCACAGTTATATTGAAAGCAATTCATGCGAACTGTGCATTTAACTGCGTAATCACGACGACTTTGCGCAGGTCAAAAACTGTGCTAATAACTGATGAAATTGTTCATGTGACCTGACCTTCACTTTTCCATCATTTCTGACGTCACGCAGTTTCATTGTGTATTATAAATGAGCGTATATGGTCGGCCTAAGGTTTAATATTAAAATGAAATTATTTAATTGGATACGTGGAGTCTAAATTATTAGGTATTAAAACACTGCAAACTAATCCTAAAATCTTCTTCTAAAAAAATTGATTAACTTGACCAATGCTGCCGCGGTGAGCAGATATCTTTGTTTACTTCTTTCCATGACATTTCGTTGTAAAGTGACAACTCATATCAGCTGTTAAATGTTTTCGTGTCATCGTCCCATTTTCAGATCCTGTTTTTTGTAAATTCTAGTTAACCAGTGGCTTAAAATATCATAGAAACCCGCAAGACGCCCTTAAAGATGTCTACAATCGACGAGAGCAAGATTAGAGCTCTGGAAGGAAATACAAGAGAAATATACCTGGCTGGTGTTCGTGTAATTTTGCAGCTGTTGGACAACGTTATTAGTGAACCAGGGAACCAAAAATATCGTACTATTAAACTTGAAAATAAGATTGTGAAACAGAAGCTTTTAGTGCTGCAAGGAGCTAAGGAGCTACTCATCAACATTGGCTTCGTTGAAAACGAAGGAGCATTAATCCTGCCATCTTCCGTGCTGATTGCAAAAATAAGAAACTATCGCGAGTTTATAGCTAGAAGATTGGAAGCGTATGAAAAAGATGTGCCCTCTGCAAGTTCTTCCATTAAAAACGGTAGTTCATATTTTATTTCCCTCACATGAATTCGCCAATTTATACAGCCAGTTCAAAATCCCTCACCTCTTACTATAGGAAAGACAACCCTTCATGCAATGAATTATTATAAATAGTTTCTGAAAGGCATTTTAATATTTCATAGAGGTGGAAGAAACAAAATCTGGCTATTTGGTACAATATTTTTTCAGGGTAGGATAACGTGAAGGCATAAAATTTAACTCGAGAAAAATTCAGGAAATAGGAACTTTTTTATTACTAAGTCCTAGACTCTATGGCTTAAAATATTCTCTCTGTAAATACAGCACATTATGTTGTACAATGTAATATAAACGAATAATGTTAATGCTAACTTTAATAACTTAAAAAAAAGTCCAGAGTTTACCTAGGTCTCGGGCAACTTCGAGAGAACCTCTTTTTATACCTTAATGCTGGTATACGTCTTAACTAAAACTACAATTCTACCTTACAGACATAGTACCCTTGACTAAAACAAGACCAACTATCATTCCAAGGAAAGGATATTTGGAGCGCACATCTTTCCCCCGTGTCTTGGTAAGCAAAATTACTTTTCTCGAAGTTTATTGAGATATTCGCCCTCCTTGCTTACATTTCCTATATTTTGGTTTATATATACATACTTCCCTATAATTTGATTTAGAAGTTCCCTTATTTCTCATCTAGGCAACAAATAATGCATTCCTGCAAAGTATTGAACAAGCTTCCGATATGGTAATGCAGTACAGAGATACTGCCTTGCTTAAAGCTGGAAGAAAATTGATTCCTACTGAACGCCTTGAATTAGTGGCTATAAACAAGCTCCGATCCATACAAAAGGGAATTATTTCCAAGTCATACACGGGAACCGAGCCCTGCTTGAAGGATTTGATACTAGTGGAATTGATTAACTGGTTTAATACCGAATATTTTGAATGGGTCAACGCACTGCCATGCAAATTATGCGGAAATGAAACTCCAAATAAACGTGTTTCTTCAGAAAACGGCGTAAGAGTAGAAATTGGATACTGTTGCGACGTAGAGACGAAATTCTACAGATACAACGATATAACTCAGTTGCTCCAAACGCGCCGCGGACGGTGCGGAGAGTATGCCAACTGCTTTACATTCCTTTGTAGGTGTCTGAACTATGACGCTCGATATGTTTTAGCACAATTTGACCATGTGTGGACAGAAGTATGTACTACAGTTGAACCTTGATAATTCGAAACTTTGAAAATCTTCCGTTGAGATTCGAGCTCCTGGTTTCAACTCCATATTTTTAATTTACATAATTTTACCCAATTTACTCCAACTATTTATTTTGCAGGTCTACTCTGTTGCACAAAAGCGCTGGCTACACGTTGACCCATCAGACAATGTTGTAGATGCCCCTTTAATGTATCAACATGGTTGGAAGCGCAAAGTAGACTACATTATAGCGTTTGCAGAGGACGATATTCAAGATGTTACTTGGAGATACACCAGCAACCATAAATACGTAATATTTTGTCTTACAGGCTCTTTTTTAATTTAACTTGAATTATATTTAATTTACCAGACATTGGCCGTCAGGGAAAGGTGTTCTGAGAAAGAGCTCCTAGACGCCATAATTAAAATTCGAAATAAACGACAAATGCTCGTTTCGGATGCAAGAAAAAAGTATCTACGAAGAAGAAATCTTGCTGAAATAGTGGAATTAATGGTACAAAGGTAAATTTTATATTGACAGCTATTACTAAGCACAAAGTAGGGACTGCCTATTAAGGCACAGTGAGGCCTATTGTGATAAATAGTGAATTTAAACGTAAGACAAATTTCCTGACCAAAATTATATTTTTGGGATCAAATTTAAGTGATATTTGAGAAAACAACATGCTTGACAAGCATAAATACTATCATATCATTTGTGAAAAGTTGTCAAAATCAAAAGTAGTAATCAATCCCCAACACCATTCCCAAATTAAAGCTAGATATATGCATATAATTTCATCGAAAATCCTATTGCAATGTTACAAGTTCAGCCAGACTCTTCCTTTAACCCTTTGGACTCCGAATGCCAGAAACTTTTATTCTTTAACGTGATCAGGAAATTGAAATAAACAGTAGAACACAAAATCTATATATAAATATAGAGTTCTTGGAAGGAAATGTGAAAACAATCTTGGAGTGGAAAGGGTTAATACTCCCATTAAAAAATTTTTGTTGTAAAGAATTTTTTAACTTTTAAAATTGATAGCATATAATTAATAAACAATAAATCTCTTTTAAATAGGAAACCTACCGAAAATGAAAAAAAAGGTCGAAGTTCTGGTAGCCTGGCATGGAGGCAGATACGTGGGGAGAAAAAATGTGATAACGTAAGTTGATCAAGAAAATGTTAAGATGTTTATCTTTTACTAAACATTTCTAGTTCTTCGTGTTCCGACCTAGTGAAACTGAAATTCAACATAAACAATTCAATCTAAGATACTCGTGTGTTTCCGATTCATATGAAAGATTTCTTAAAGGTGTAAATATAATTTTTACTTAATTTGTATTTCATATACATTGATGAATTACCAATTCACAGTGAACAACATTGACATTCAGGAAACTTACAAAGGTTGGCAAACTTGCCAATTCTCATCAACAAATGTCATTAGAAAATTAGAACGAGATTGGAAAATGGTTTACCTGGCAAGAGAAGGTTTTTACTTAAATTATTTGAAAATTCTGTTCTAGAATATTTTAAATGATGTATGCTTTTAGAAAGTTCCGAATTCGCTGACATAACATGGAAATTTGATTTTAGTGGTCACGGTTTAATCATTAAAACATATGATCTCAAGTTTGAGACAAAAACTTACGAGAATGGAGAAATATCTATTAACGTTCGTCCTTTGGAAGGAGTTCACGCAATTGGTTCATCAGGGTTTTATATAGTTGCATCTCTTAAGGGCGGAAAAGGTGATGTTGCATGGCAACACACACAGCTATTTAGGCAGTCTCTAAATTCAAGTGACTACTTTCCATTTGAGTTGAATGTAACTTTTGCGTAAACGCTGTTCGCTAATATTATAAGCTCTATAGCAAAATATGTATATAAATAAAATTTTAAAAACTTAAAGTTTTTTATTTTTGTATGTCCTTTGATAATAAATTGTGTAGCTCTACTTTGATCATAAGACTTTTTTACTCTAAAGGGTTTTTACTTAATAGCGTAGGAAAACAGATTTTACAAAAAGAACACAACTAAATAAATACGGTAAAAAAAGTGAGGCAATAAAAGAAGATAATCACATTTCCCGACATATATTTAAAAGCCGAAAGTTAATATATGTCCAGGCACATTTATTACTATAAAGTTAAGAGTGTAAAAAATATACTAAATAAACTAGACTTTCCAACTATAAAACTCTCAAATCAAAGCTCGGGCTTTATTATTTTTATGCGTTTGAAATATATTTTAAATCAGCTTGAAGTAATAGTTACACAATAAAAGAGGGTGATTCACAGCTAAATCCGTAGGAATTGCGTATAATTCGTAATCCTTAACGCTCAGAGAAAAATACACCACTGTCTGTATATATATTTTTTGCACATGATTATTAAGTGGATTTCTTTCCATAAAATTAAAAAGCGCCATTTTCATTTTGTAACGTAGTAAAACATAGATATATCTTTTCTGCTATTTATGGAAATAAAATCGATTTGCAAATTTAAATATATGCAGAGAGCGTTTATGAAAGTGGCTTTCCTTCAGCGATTGTCGGAGAGGATGGCGAAGTAGCTGAGTGGTTCTCATTTAAGGCATCATTAAAACTGTTAACTGAGCTTGAACGAGATGAGACTTTTGTCTGAAAACAACAGAAATATCCTTAAAACAAGATCTAGTATTATATTCAATGCGTACCTTTACATTCTCATAAGCTGATCCCATTTTGTCCTCTAATGATCTCATCGAGTCTGAGTTCTTGATTTGAGCAAATTTTGATGAGATCCCACTGGTTAGCCCACCAAAAATTGAAGAAGTTTTTTCAGCAGTAGATTTGATAACTGATTCAGTTTTCTGATATCTGTATAAAGTAGAAATCGTGACAGTTTTTAAATATTTCACTGATTAAGTTACCAGGTAAAGTAAAAATAATCAAACAAAACTAATGTTATAAAATACGTAATAGTAATTGGTTTTGAACCAAAGTTTTCCTGTAAAAAAAATTATTTTATTTATTTAGTTATTATATTATTTATGTATAATACGCTGATTACATTTTTTTTAATAATTTCAAACAGGTTTAATAGTTCGAATAGGGTGATCCCGTTTTTTTGTACTTACAAACAGGTTTAATAGTTGGACGTATAGAGAAAAGAAGAATTCTGGTCCAAGGAGAGCTCATAATATTAAAATATACTGGTTGCTTATTGAACTTTTTAGTGCTACATAAGAATAACATGGTAAAGAGTACTTTACTAGACAATTTCGTCTATATCTCGTGAAAAATAAATCTTACACAAACGGGCCCAAGTACATTGAAAAGAGCATATAATTTTCCATAAAAAAGTTTCTATGCACTTTTTTCGTGAAGATAACGTTAGTTTATTAGGTTCAAAATTTAGGAATATTTCCCGTTCGTGTAAAATTTTTTTTCATTAGATATAGAGGGAAATGTCTAGTAAACCAGGGATTTTATGGAGCTCCGTAACCATAACCGAAACTATCGGATATCCGAAATAAAAATATATCGTAACCGAATCTGATATAAAAGTTTCGAATAGGGGTGGGGTCTAAACGAGACATGGCAGATTTTCGGCTGGCCGAGTCGAAAAACTAGTCGCACGCGTCCCTTGCATTATTTAGATAGTTTTTATTATTTCTATCGCTTAGCCATATTAGTCAGTCATCTATTCTTGTGGGATTACATTTACAATTACTTAAATAACAAGTGTTATATAAAATCTTTAAATCTAGCGAAAATGCGTCCTAACTAACTCTTGTTTAATTTGGACATTTTTCGATCAAGTTAATAGTGATTTTGCAAAATGTAAACAGCAAGGATGTTATTGAGCTCCGTAACCGTAACCGAAACTATCGGATATCCTAAATAATTTCATATCTATAACCGTATCTGAAACCGGTATAATATTAATCATATATACGGTTCCGAAATTCCATATCCATAACTTCCCTGTAGTAAAGCATTCTTTACCATGTTATTCATATGGAAAATGAATAAGTTTAATGAACCACCAGTAAATATTGATATTATGAGCTCTCTTTGCACCAGCATTTTTATTTTATGTACCTGCAACTATTTTTTTTCACCCTAATGTAAAACCTGATCTATGCCACTAAATAAAGCTGCTGTAGCTGAATTGAAACATTTAAAGCTCAGTAAATTGTAGAGCAAAGGCAAGCGCTTGTGAAAGATGTTTTGAGGAAAAAAACCATAACTATGTTGTGTTTTACTTGTAACACTCGAAGTAGTTATTCACAAAAAGAAAACCTGTACTACTTACAATGTGAAAAATAAAACAATATAACTTTACAGAAAATTAGTATCGAAATTCTAGTTCAGCCTGTTTGTTCTTTATGTTCTGATTATACTATTTTTTTTTCTATATTGCACATTCATTGTTAGAGTTAAAAGTTAGTGCATTGTATACCTAAATATTTATCCCACACGATTAACCTCATTTAAGTTACTGAAGAGCAAGAGAGATGTTAGTGAAAGCCTATAAATATGTTTTTACTTACATCGGTGCTTCATGTACAGCTTTTGCAATATTCCCAACTTTAGTTTCAACAGAGTGATAACTTAAAAGTTAATAATATATAAAATTATAAGAAAATTAATCTGATGTTATGAAGAACGATAACATATAAAAAAAAAACGAAAATAGCTACTGTATGAATGATTTCATTTTAAAAATAATTTCGAAATGGTTACTTACACCTGGCTCTCTTTAACATTTTTAATTCCTTGATTCATATCATCAGTGATCTCTTTCCAAACTGTTATTCCTAATTTACGCTTAAGGTCCGAAGCATGTCGAACTTTAGAGGCTAGGACAGTGCGAAGAGTATTAATTTCTTCTTCTACGCGGGCAAGTTCCTAAAAGTTAAATTTATTCAAAGACCACCTAGAATTGTTAATTTTTCTAATCTTACCTGACTCCATTCCGCTCGTTGTCTTTCTTGTTCCTCCGATGTAAGGCTAGCAAATTCTGCCGCAATATCTGCAGATGCTACAGATGCTGGCGATGCAGGCTCAGACATTTTTGGAGAGTTATCTATAAAATAAATATTATAAGAAATATTTCAAAAAATACTTATCTAGAGTTAATATTTGGTAATTCTTAGTTTTTTTTTTTTTTTTTCTTAAAAAAACAACCTATAGTAACCCAAACTCTACTACCGACCGCGGACGCCATGGATTAATGGACCGTTTATGTATATAAAAAAAAGAATTAAGAGGTATTAATTAATTAATTGAATCTCTTTAAGGGGGTCGAAACGGAATACCCGAAGAGGTCTTTTGAGCTGAGAGAAAAGGAAGAAATCACACAGAGGAGCTAAATCAGGCGAATACGGTGGTTGTGGAATGACATGGGTCGAATTTTTGGACAAATTGTCACGAAAAACCAGTGCAATGTGCGACGGCGCATTATCGTGATGCAAGTAAAAAGATTCAACGAGAAACGCTGCGCGGCTTGAAGACCAACCCGGAAATAGATCACAGTAATAATAAACTGCATTCTGTACGACAAATTTACTGACTTTTAAGCGGATTTGCAAAATAGTCGGGGTGCCAGAGGTTTTCATTTCGTTGTTGGACGGAATTTGATGAAAAATGGCAGAAAGGGAAGGTCATTGCCCGTACAGTGACCCATTAAAAAAGTTACAATGAGCGAGGTCGGGAAGGTACTTTGTTATTGCAAAATAACTTTGATAACCCGTTATTTTTCAGTTTTCTTGGAATAACTCGAAAACGAAGCGTTTCAGCGAAAAATATTGAATAGAAAAGTTGTTCAGCTGATGATTTTACGTAGGAATACGGTTTTTTGATTAATTAAAAAATTGTTTTTCCCACCGAAAACCAGCAGAGAAGTAACAAAAATGCAAAAACAATAAGCATTAAAAAATAAAGGAAAAAAACGATTTCCATCGTTGATATTTGGGTTATTGATAGGTATTGGTATTGTTAACCAAATGCACCCGGTCCGGTTTTTCAAAAACAATATGGCGACCTATTGCAACATTGTTAAGTTAAAACTTTGGAACGCTGTAAAATCTGCATGAACAAACGGATCTTGATGAAACAATTTGGAATCGGTAGGTATTAACGGCATCTTTGAGTGTGCCAAATTTCAACAATTTTCAACAATTACTTTTTTTGTTATTAACCAATGTGTATTCGTAATTTCGTCAATTTACAACATTAAGCTTTGCAACAAAATGCATCAAATCATCAAAACTCGCTATTTTCGCGTTTTTAGTCACCACTGTAGGATGTTAAGAGTAATCAAAGCAATTTTGTTATTGTTGTAATGTTGTAAATTGACGAAATTACGAAGCACAGCAAATGGTTTTTGGTTAATAACAAAAAAAGTAATTGTTGAAAATTGTTGAAATTTGGCACACTCAAAGATGCCGTTAATACCTACCGATTCCAAATTGTTTCATCAAGATCCGTTTGTTCATGCAGATTTTACAGCGTTCCAAAGTTTTAACTTAACAATGTTGCAATAGGTCGCCATATTGTTTTTGAAAAACCGGACCGGGTGCATTTGGTTAACAATACCAATACCTATCAATAACCCAAATATCAACGATGGAAATCGTTTTTTTCCTTTATTTTTTAATGCTTATTGTTTTTGCATTTTTGTTACTTCTCTGCTGGTTTTCGGTGGGAAAAACAATTTTTTAATTAATCAAAAAACCGTATTCCTACGTAAAATCATCAGCTGAACAACTTTTCTATTCAATATTTTTCGCTGAAACGCTTCGTTTTCGAGTTATTCCAAGAAAACTGAAAAATAACGGGTTATCAAAGTTATTTTGCAATAACAAAGTACCTTCCCGACCTCGCTCATTGTAACTTTTTTAATGGGTCACTGTACGGGCAATGACCTTCCCTTTCTGCCATTTTTCATCAAATTCCGTCCAACAACGAAATAACCCATTTTTTGAACCTCTGGCACCCCGACTAAAAGTAGAGAAATATTAGCTGCATATTTGTTGTTAAAAGTTGTTGAAAACGATTACTCTGGCTTATATTTGTAATTTCCTTAATAAGATTGATTTAACCAAAGTAATTGGAGCGATCGATAAAAGCAAAAGAAGTTCGTTCGCATGAAATTAATAACAGTTAAAAAACCAAAGCTTCAACAGTCCGTACAAAATCTCTTCGCACTTAACAAAATGGTGGGTAATTAAAAAAATGGTATGTACAAAAATCAGAAATGAAGATACGATAAAAGTAAAAATGAGAAAGTAGAGCCAACATTTGAAAATGGTCAAAAAAAGATGTGTTTTTTAAAACCTATATTAACTGCTTTCGATTGGTTCAAATAATTATTTGCTTTTCTGATAATAAATTTTAAAAAGTTAATGTACCATACTCATAAAATTGCTCGAAAACTGCCACATAGTTATACAATACAGCTTTTTAAATATCGGAAAAAAGTGCTCCTGTTTATATAAGAAAATAAAAAAACAACGATCTTTATGGCCCGCCATAATTTTAAGCTCAAGTTTTTAACAAGCTAATCATGCACGAGAATGATTTTGAGTGTTAAACCCTAAAAATTAAAAAAAAAGAAGGTATTTGGGAAGACAACAATCGACATAAACGTGGATAAAACCAAAATATTTTGTGGAAAACTTTCAAAGAGATACCACTCTCATTTGTGCAAAACTCACTTCTCCACGTTGGAGCCGTTTGTGATTCATTGAAGCCATGAACCCATTCCAAAGACAATGAAACAAGAAAATTTGAAAGTAGAAGTACAAAACAATATTAAGGTTTTTCTGCAAGCTAATCTTGCTTGGTAACGGGTCGATCAAAGTGCTCTCATTGCACAATGAAATCTTGCATAACGAAGTTAGAAAGTATGTCTAATTTATGCACTAATTTAACAAAATAATGCACGTTGTAAAAATTCGTACCGCTCGTTCACCTAAATAAGTACCTGGGCTTCCTATGTTCAAAAATCTCTTGTAATTTTCGCTGCTTGATATCTTTGCAAGGTAAGGTTTGGAAAAATCTATAAACGTAACTTTGACGTCCCGCATAGATCTTTTTGTGAAGAACTTGAGACGCCAACGTTTCCCAATTGATTCTGTTGGAACTTTTGATCCGAACTCGGCTTCCACAGTTTGCAGTTCTAGGGATTCATAGTCGATCGCATCAACGAAGATTTGATCGAGAGTCAGAGACCTGAGATACAATTCAGTCTCTTCTGGCCAGTCGCAATTATTCCTCTGATCGTAGTCAGTAATTTCATCCAGCGACGGTGTAACACAATTATCTAACTTTGGTATATACGGATCCTCGATATATTCTAGACTGAGCGGCTCATTTTCACACATTTTTCGGTAATTCGAGGCTAGGTCCACATCGAAACCTTTGTTACAGTCGTACTAGCAGCATGTTTGGATGTTCCAAACATCTTCAGTAGCCTTGCACTTGACTACAGCGCGCGCCCGCGTTTTAAAGTTATTCACCTGGTTATGCTGATGATATCACGGCACGAATGAGACTAACCCGTGCTCAGTAAATGTTCCGTGATGGAAGTTATGAAGAGAGCTAAACGGCCACTCCAAAGATAACTGTGTTCATGGTTTTAACCTGTTCTCAGATTTTTTTCACCTTGCGAAAAGAAGGGGAAAATGAACATTTTCAGCTTGCTTCAGCTGATAATGAGAGTGTGGCAACGAGAAGCTCTAGCTTGCGGTTTTCTTTAATTCGAATTTCATTTAACGTCAATATTTGCAGTGAATTCCTTATGCCCCTTCTGAACTTGGTGAATTAGTTTCCATAAATTTCTTCAATTATCACATTTTCTAAACACATTTTTGTGCGGCTAGATTTTTTTTATTTATTGACACTTTAATAACAATTGGAAGCACTTAGCAAAAGAAATTACAAGCCATTTAACATTTGCAAATTTAGACAAAATATTACTGTGTCAATACGCGTTAAATTCCGCTGCGAATATGAGTTTCATGTACATTATTGAAAATAATCAAAGAAACTCGAGTGAGAAATTTAGAGCAGTAGCAACTTTCTTACTTTAAAAAACAATACGACGATTGTATAGACAAAAAACAAAAACCATCGAAAAGTTCAAAGCCAAGGCGCTTATAAAGAATTTATGAGTCATACATCTGAAATGGTAAGTTAATTAAAACTATGATTACAGTCGAGGAGTACTATTAAACTAGGACTCTCATATACTGAGATAATTATAAAATCAATAGCATTTATTTAAAAAAAATCCTACAAGGCCATATCTGCAATAAAGCGATGTTCAGACTTTAATGAAATAAATATAGAATTTGAGAGAAATTAAGCCATCCAAATTCCAGAAATATTTTTGAAGTAATATTAAAAACTGCGAATTCAGACGCGTTCGGTTATCAGCTTTTAGATTTTTATAAATTTTCTATTTATGTACTATGGAGATATAATTTTAGAAGCTTCCAAAACATATTTTTAACTTAATGTCTGGCAGAGTAGTGAACGCCATGACAACTTTTATATGTTTGAATTGAGAAAAATTTGTAATTGTGTTTGAAAAACTATTATTATGAAAATTACAGGAAAACTATATAAGTTCTAACATTTCTCGAGTAAAGCCTTAAACATTGAATTTACTAACTAGGCCAAACTTGATAAACGGTATCTAAGAGTAAAGTATTCGCATAATAATGTGGAAGAAAACGCTTTAGTTTTACTTTCCACATGAAATGAAAATTTGTAAATTGTAAAAAACTCATTCCAATAAACAAATGAAGGTGAAGCTCCCTTGATCTATTCTATAATTCTCCACAAACTGTCGAGTTATTCCGGCGAATAATTTAAACTTTACAAATTATTTACTTGTTTTCGGCGTTTTTAGTGTCTTCGCTAACGATTTATCTTGATGATACCTCCAATCGAGAATTAAAAGTAAGAACATGTTTTTGGCACTATTCTTCTTTTACAATGACAGATCGGTCTGTCACTTTGTGCTGAGCATTTTAGCTTTGGTTCGTATAGGGCGTTTCATATGTTGATTTCTTTTTAAATTACATGTTATTTTGACTGTTGACCTTCGAGCTATTTTTACAAAAACATAGTATTATCAATTCTCCGTTGTACGAAATGAATAGATTTACGTTCGAAAAACGTTGGGAAATATTTAAAAATTATTTCCAAAGTGAGTATTGTGAAATTTTGAAAAGAAATTTCAGCCGAAAGGCCGCGTTGTACACAAGTTTGTAAAAAAAGTTTGTGAGATTAGTATGCTAATTAATAACACAAGTTATCCTCATATTAGACCTGTTCGCTCAGCCAAGAATATTGCTACTGTTTCCGAACGTATGTACCTAAACCCGAGCTGCTGCATAATATGTCCTAAATACTGCCACATCCTTTCTCTACCTACCCTGCCCTAAACGAGATTTTCAGGATGTGTCTGTAAAGCCACATTTCAAAAACTTCCAATTTGGCAATTTCTTGCTTACGAAGTATCCATGTTTCAGAATAGGCCACACATAGCATTCCAGAAGCCTTATTTTCAGGTTTAGCCGTCTTCAGTTTTCACCGTTCCTTCTTGGTTCCAGTACAAATATTCAATTATTCTGATGTCTTTCGAATCAATATCCTTCTTCATCAGAACCTCATTTAATTTTCCATCTTGCACCTTCTGAAAAGCTTTGTCATAGTCAATGAAGCGCATTAGACTTATCATGCGATAATAATTGCAACTTGATGCGCTGTACTTCTTGGGTATAGTGGTGAAAGTGGGCTTTAGCCATTAATGTAGTAGACTAGGTTCAGCAAATGGCATAGTGCTTTCAAACCGTCTTCTTCCAATAGCTTCAATAATTCATTTGGTATTGTATCCGGGCCCGTAGCTAAGCGCCCTTTAGAGTTTCGGATAGCATGTTCTACATCTGCTACAAGAATTGCCAGTACCTATCATTAAATAATCCTTCGATATTCTCCTGCCATCTACCTAATCTGTCTTTTACATCAACGTTCCTTGTTTGTTCTCGACAGATCCATGACATTTCTTCTTTCCGGTGCTTGTTACATCTTTGATTCTTTCACGCATTAACAGGCTATTGTGCTATTGTTCCAGTAGTTCAATAATCTTTTTACAGTAATTAGACTTTGCTACTCTAATCTTCTTTCTAATAGTTTTATTGATTTCATCATATTTCTTTGTGTCCTTATTTTTCCACTTACGTCGCTCATCGCTGTTGGTCCTTCCATGCGTAGACGCACTTAATTCCTTAACGGCTTCGTGCTGCGGCTTCTTGAAAGTCTTGAGAGTTTTATAGCATTTCTAAATCGATAGTTTATAATAATCAATTTGATTGCGAACATTAGAACATGACATTGTCATGTCTAGGGGACGACCAGGTATAGGGTCTTCTTTTTGATAGCTTAAACCACCTGTTTGTTATGAAAAGTTGTGTGCTCCACAGAACTCTATCAATAGTTCACCCCTGTGGTTTTTAGCTCCTAAGACAAAGTTGCCAACACTGTTTTCAACTGGGTCCGACCCAACTTTCGCATTGAAGTCACCCAGGATCAACGTAATATCCTCCTTCCTTACTGCACATAGGACTTCTTCTAGATTCGCATAAAATTACTCAATTACTCAATCCTCGCAGTCAGCAGTGGGAGCATATATTTGGATTAAATTAATTCGGATGTTTTTCGATTTTAGCTGCAGTAATATTAACAGATCTCTCCTTACGACATTAGAGATTATTGGCACAAGTTTATCATCTATTAGGATACATATTCCGCTACGCTGATATTGATCTACTGCATTTCCAGAGTAGTAAAATCGGCCGTAATTTTTCTTAGTTGTATCATTCCCGGTAATAATCACTAACTCCGATTATTCTAGTTCAAGATTATGGATCTTGCTGGCTTCAACTAAACTGCGAACATTCCACGTTGCTATCTTCAAGCGTTTCCTACGGTCCTTAGTTATGTATGATCACTTTCGTTGGGTGATCTTATACTAGGGAATTCGTTACATCTGGGCTCCCATTGCCTTCCTCATGTTTTTATTTTTTTTATTCTATTAGAGTTATGTTTAATCGATTTATCAGGGACATGCATTTCCGTCAACAATAATACCAGACAGAGCGCAATAACCAATCAGCTTTAGGAGACTGCTGCTGTTTCAGGTTCACTCAAAGTTTGGCTCAGTTTGCCAGAGGAATATGAACCAGCAAATTCTTTTTTATTCCTAGCACCACTGTTGGATCTCGAACTAGTTATACTCTGGGTCGAGTTCTTGTGGAATTGTGATTTGCCTACTTCTTCTTCGTTGGTGACCAGTGTCTTTTTGAATTATCTCTGGAGAGCTATTTTAGATTTATTTAAACTTAAAATTGAGTTTTATAATAAAATAAATCGGTTTGTGACAATGTAATTATTTTCTATTTGCTTCTATTTAACCCTTGCGCTGCCACGGCACTTGTTATTTGGTGACCGGCGACCACCGCGAGATATTTTTTGAAATAATTGAATCAGTTAACTGAAACAAACGCCGTCGAATAAAAATTAGTTAATTATGCAACTAAAACTGCATAAATAAAAAAAAGTGTGCTGCTCAACACTGCTATTGAATATTTCATTTTAGATGAAAACAAAGCAATGATCGACTTGCTAAGATGAATTTCTATATCCTAGCTCTTTGATTGGTTGAACGGTTATCTTATGTGTGGTATTTATTAGTTTTTTTTTACTGAAAATATTACAAAACAAAAAAAAAAAAAAAATAGTAGGAAACAAATACACACAAGGATAAAACGAGTTATACTGATTCATAATCACTCCTTATTCTATTGGAATTATATTTTAGCTACGAATTCCGCGGCACGCAAGTTCTACTTATTTTTAATTTTTAATATTGCGCCCATTTAACAGAAAGAGCTATAAAATATTGCACTAACTTGGTTTTATCTATCATTCCATTTTAAGTTACATAATAGATACCTTAAGTTCATTAGAAGATAAGCCCCAAAAAACTTACAAAAGAACACTCATGTATTTTGCAGAAATAAAAAAAAGTTTTCGCAATTCCACCAACTAATTGCTCCATAAATTACTAATTACTTTTACTAAAAAGTTATTTCCTATAAAACAGTCAGGTAGTTGTTTTTAAGAATTTCTTTTGCACGTGACGTATTTGTGTTTTAAAAGATTTTTACTTTTATGGTTCATTTGGTCTTTAAAAGGTCAAAAATACTGAACTTTAGACTGTCTACTGCGTCAGCAATGATCCTGCCGGACTAATAAACGTGTGTAAGATATTTCCCGGGCATTTTGATTTGAAGAAATATAACTTTTTTTTTGTTATGTTATCCTCATGCTTATGTTGTAGGAGTCCCTGAAACTTTGTCCGTTTGCTTTCGTTCAATTCTGGTAAAAATTTAAAATTATCTCTACAGAGTTTGGAGAAATAACGAGCAAAGTGAAGTCGCCTGAAATTTCGATATTCATTACATACCTATGTACATGTGTAAACGAAACAACTCTTTCATTTGAAATTCTCATGGTCACGAGAAAAACAAAGGAATTCTTCAAGGGGCCCTTGCTACACAACACCTGTTGCTTTTCTGATCAATTTTCAGTGCTCCGATTATCTCTCAGTACATGGCAAACAAATCTGTCTGTAAGCGATCTGCCGCTGTAATTTAGTTACGGACCTAACTCAAATCGCGGCGCGGCTACTGAACGGCGCAATCAAATTGATTAGCTTTGGGGCCGATTGCAGGCCTATAGATGGCCGACCACTGTCACTTGAAAGGGCGATGCTAAATGGGGAAATAAATGGACAAAGATCACGGCAGCCACTGCCACGTATCTACAGCTCTGTAATTTGTTTACTACGGCCCTCAAATATATCTAGATAGGCTACATTTCCAAACATTAGATAACAAATTCTTAATTAAAGGAACTGTTTGTGTAGGGTTCCACCTGCATTGAAGCCTTAACGCCTCAGATTTACGAAAGACACTATCTCACTTTCTTTTCTTTCTGTAGGCATTTAAAGTATGTTTCAGCGGGGACTTGGGAAGAATTAAATGAAAACTTATTCAACTGCCGTCAAGGAAAGTGAAGTGCTACTGAAAAGTGTCAACAGAAATGTGACTGCAGTTTCGCAATTTATAGGAATGTGAGGATGTACTTACTCTCTTGCGGGTTACTCATTAAATAGTATTTGCCGGTGGCACTTTTCTGATCTGAACTAAGTTAGATAAAACTCACAGGATCAAACTGTTACAGACTCCCGACTTCACTTCGCTCTACAAACATCAATCAAATGACTAATCAGGAGGGTTGTCCAAAAACTATCGCTGCAATCGCATTCACAAAAGAATTGTGGTATTCGAATATGTTCGAAATATGAGCCGTATATTTTGAAAGTGGCCCAAGTCCAATTGAAAAGACTATAGACTATTTTACTTTACAAGAATATAGAAAAATAGTCGTATCATTTAGACTTGAGCCACTTTCAAAATAAATGACTCATATCACATTTGTATTTTTCTGCAAATCGATAGCTGATTATATAAATAAAAACTGCACGTAAAAGAAAAATATATGGTGCGATAAAATAATTTTTTAGAGAAAACCATAAAATTCACACGTAAACTTATTCGAAATGTCATCCGTAATACTTTAAAAACAGTTGACAGGTGTCGCCATCACCGCCTAGAAGAAATCGCCTGTTTATCATTCACGTCATTTTTTTGTGCGAAACACCCTGTGTTATCTAGTCGAGGTAGAAGAAAGAAACTCTTTAGTGTTTACAGAAAAAAATCTGTTTGTGCGTAGTTAAGAACAATTATCGAACTTTCTTGCGTTCATATTACTATCTAGTGTTGTTTCTAATAAAGCAAGTCAAACAGTGAAGATGTCGTACGCTTATTTGTTTAAATACATCATCATCGGGGACACGGGTAAAAAATCGATTTTTGTTTAGCCTGTCAAACTTGAGTAATGCACTTTATGATTTTTTTTGTTATTGGGCAGGCAGTAATTATTTCTTAATAAGCCCGTAATCGAAGGCTGTAGCTAATACGAATTGCATGCACCGAAATATGTCCGCTCGCAGAATGCTAATTTCTAAAATCAGCCTCTTCTGTCTGGGTAGGGGCTCCCATGCAAAATGACCCTTCAAGCGTGATGAGGACTATTTTGCTTGGAAAAACTCGGTGCTGTGTCCATTGTGGGCGAGATAATTGCTGCAGTGCTCTGGTGGACTTTTCCTTCAATTTCTCTTGTTCCATATGGCTTATTGAGTCACGCTGTCTTATGCAAACTGAGTGTTAATTTTTTTTATTTTTTATTTTTTAGGCGTTGGGAAATCTTGCTTGTTGCTGCAGTTCACTGATAAAAGATTTCAGCCCGTACATGACCTAACGATCGGAGTGGAGTTTGGCGCTCGTATGATAACGATCGATGGAAAGCAGATAAAGCTGCAGATTTGGGATACAGCTGGACAGGAAGCTTTCAGGTACTACCTTTTTTTTCTATGCATGGGGTACGGCATCATATTTCAATACAAAAGCTATGATAGTACATACTTCTTTATGATATAGACTATAGTACTAGAATATCAGAAATATACATCAGAGCATAATATTTATGAAGCTAGTAAGCAGAAAATTATTTTTGTAAAAATTTGGAAAAACGTTCCGTTTTCTATTGTGCGAAATAATTAAAAAACTGATGAAAAATACATATTAAGTGCATGATTATACTTTTTTGAAAATATTTAGCACAAAGAATTTTTCTTATAATAATACTATGCTAAGAATTTTGATTTTTCTTGAAAAATGCAAGCGTGTCGGCGATAAATTGTTTGATAGTAGACATTCACAAGTTTTGGAAACGAAAGCTGGAAACTTTAATTTTTTTGGAGATTGAATAGATTATTCTATCTAAATTATTTCTGATTCCTGCTTTGTGTAATCAAATAATATCAAGATTATGCAAGCAGAATCACAAATTATTTTAATAACAAGAATTAATACGAGGACGATTCTACCAAATAAAGTGTGGAATGAAATTATAAATCGTTAGGCTTACCAGTGGCAGCTCCTGCTGAAATGTTTGCCAAAATACGAAAACAACTTATAACCTACCTAATATCTCCACCCAATGGGTATCATATGCATCGCTGTAACCAAATTTCAAATGTTCGGTTTTCCGAAAAGAATATTTGCGGTTTTAAAGAAAATGGGAAAAATCAAAATCAATTAAAAATTCCAAATCAAAAAATGTAGTCTTTATCCAGCAAAAATTCTTTTTATAACTTCCGGAAAACTTCCTTTGGCAATTCCTTTAAGTTTTTAATTTTCTAAAAGTTTTTAATGCTTACCATACTAGGACCGACCAAATGACCGGTTTAAAATTTAATTGAAAATTATACACTCATTTATCTAAATTCTTATCTGATTAATCAATGTAACAACATTTTTAGGGTTCCGTACCTCGAAAGGAAAAAACGGAACCCTTATAGCATCACTTTGTTGTCTGTCCGTCTGTCTGTCTGCCAAGACCCTTTTTCTCAGGAACGCGTGGAGGTATCAAGCTGGAATTTATATCAAATACTCAGGTCTACTGTCCCTTGGAGCTGACTCAAACTTCTAAGCCAATCAAAAGATACAGCCGTTAAATGCCGCAAATTTTCGACACTCACACAAGGGAATCAAAACCTACAGGGTACTTCCCGTGAACTCAGAATCTTGAAATTTGGTACGAAGCAACGTCTTATAGCACAGATAAAGGAACATTTGCGAAAACCGTAAATTTTTAGTTACATCATATAACAAAAATATTTTTATACGGAACCCTCGGTGCGCGAGTCCGACTCGCACTTGGCCGGTTTTTTGTTTATTTGTTTACTGAGAAAAATTCATCTTATTTACCGCGATCGGTAAGAATAGTTAGGGAAGGGTCGGTATAATTAGTGTGAAAAATAAATTTGAAAAATTAAGAAGGAGAATTCAAGTTTAAATACTTTTAACCTTTTAAGGACGGGAGTGGTCGATATATGGACCAGCCATAGGACACATAATATTTGATGTTTTTCAGGGAAAATGTTATGCGCTAAATATGGGAAAAATAGTATAGAAATTCCTGGAAGCATCCTTGACCTTGAAAATAGCGTTTTTCTATGTCAAATTTTTTCTGCTATTTAGCCCTGAAAGTTGGCATACCTATATTTTTTGATGCGCTGAATATGGGAAAAATAGTGTAAAGATTCCTGGAAGCATCCTTGACATTGAAAATTGCTATCTCAAAATCAAATTTTTGTTTGCTATTTCGCCCTGAAAGTTGGCATACCTACCTTTTATGTACTGATCACGAAAAATATAGTACCGAATCGAAATCGAATCGCGAAACTCGTCTGCAAGGTGAATTCAAGGTCAAAATTTGAAATTTTCACGATTTTTCCCGTATTAAGTGCATCAAGTTACCTAGAAAAATACTTTCAAACTGTCGCGCCAATTTTTTTACATGGGACTTTCCGTTGCGGACGGGCCTGGTCGATATATCGACCAGCAAGGAGGGGAGACTCCACATAAGAAGTTCATTGAATTTATTTATATTATTCATGTCTAATAAAAGGTCAATTTTAACGTAATTTTCCCCGTCCTTAAAATATTAACATATAAAACGGAGGGGTAATTGATTTGATCAAATTTTGGCTCAAGATTTCGCCAAAAGTAAATAGAGTTTTCAAAACTTACAATAAAACGAAAGTTTCGTTATTTTCCTCATTCATTCACTTTTACACTAGAGGCAAACAACAGTATTTTTTTACACAACAAAGTTTTTATTTTATGAAGACGAGAGAATTTCCAACCCAACATATGATTAGTATAAATATTTTTATAACCGATCTCAAGAAAAATAATCGAGACGAGCAACACACCGTGTTTGTTATGATACTGAAATTCAATTATCAGTCATTAGTAATAGCAGTCATGAAGATAAGATTGTTTTCAGAAAAAAATAGGATAAAGGTGCATACAACTTAAACTTCGTCTCGAATGGGTTAACTAATCATCGTATTTCTCTGTGAAAAGGGTTGATTACCATAAAATAATACTTTCCTGTTAATGTTTACCACTAAAAGTGTTTTAAAACATGTAAATAGATTCATTCTATTTGGCACCACTGAAATACAGGAAAAGTCATTGCCGAACGTTGCATCCGCTCGGCTTACAAAAACGAAATCTCAGCTTTGTATCTGACATTTCATAATTCTCAATATATGGGTCAAAAGACTCGTCCCTTATAAAATGCGCAGAACATATTGATGGAGTTTTAATTAATTGGTGTGGCCACATGAGCCATATCTTAAATGAAAACTCATTTGCTATGCAGTTTGCAACATTCTGAGTGTTGGAAATTTTAAGAATTTTTCTTAATGTGAATAGCGAAGCAGATAAAAAGCTGAATCTTCACTTTGCATGGGGAGATCACTAAAAAACGTGGCTATTTTTAACTAACTTTCACAACACCCAACTAATCCAGGCACCTGTCAAATGAAGGAAGAAGGAAGGGCTACAGCAGCCCAGGACGACCACCGTGTGGTGCATCAGTCACCCAATTTGAGTTTTTTTAAAAGCTTTTATTTAACTTGCACTGTATGTATGTATGTTTAGCTTCATATTTGAATATATCTGCCTCTGTGCGTGTTTCGAATTTTACGACTTTGGGTCAACGAGTTTGTACTAAATTTTTCGTTAAAAACGGATTCAACGGTGCGAAGACCTTGGGAATGTTGGAGAAGTGTTTCGGCAACGATACTTTATCGAAAACAAACGACTTTGTGTGGCACGGACTCTTCAGAGGTGGACGGGAGTCCGTCGAAGATTACGAACACGTGGCAGACCTTCAACATCGAAAACCGACGAGAACATCGATAAAATCAAGGCAATGAAGGCTGAAAACCACAAAAAGACCATTGGAGAGCTGGCAGAAGAATTGAACATAACTTATGTATCCGAAAGAACTGAATTTCATGCAAAAAAGGGACCGTATTGACGTTGCGAAAGACATGATTTCGATGGCTGAATCCGATCCAACATTCATCCAACGCATAATTACTGGCGATGAGTCATGGGTTTATGAGTATAACTAAAAAAATCGTTCCGGGGAACGCGTTTTAGCAGCCAAGAGGAGATAATGGAGAAATCTAAGACGGTTCCAATGGTCATACCGAAAAAGGAGTATCAAACAAGTTTTGAGGATTGGATGAAGCGCTGGTATAAGTGCATTGCAGTTGATCGAAAGTACTTTGAAGGGGGCAATATCTATTTTGATGAGTAAACTTGTGTTTTTAATTTTCTGAATAAATTACTGAAACTTGTTGATCAAGATGGTATTGTAGTCATCTGTCCGTCTGGTCGGAACGGAGCGTATACTATGTATTCGGGTGTTAAACTTGCTATGCCGCTATGCCAACCTCGCAATCATGCACGGTGGTCCTGAAGCACCGACAGGTTTGAAAAAATTGACGAAATCTGCAATTATTCGTCATCACTCGAAGTATCAGAATTAACTTCGATTGAAATCGAACCAGATATTTTTCGCGTTTTATAGCCATTTTTTCCGACTAAATATCATTTTGGTTTTACAAACGATCAAAAATGCACAAAAACCGTTTTGAAACATGTGTTTTCGACGTTAAATTTTCCGCAGAATCTATTTTCACAGTTCAAAATTGCTTTTAGTCCAGTCAAAATAGACGAAAAAATGGTGGTAGGTTTACAATAATTCGCATAGAGCTGAAAACTGGTACAGACCTTGGGGACATTATTATAAATAAAATACTAAAAGTCCCCTTCGATCCTACATGTGCAAAAAAAGTTATTCAAGGTCAAAGGTCTAAAAAATGGTTTTTCCATTTTTTTCCGGTAAACGGTAAGTTTTATTATAAAAATAGGTCAGACAAAAGTTGTAGATCATAAAATTATCTACAAAAATTGTTGTTATACTTTTTTTTTCTAAGAATCACCATTCCTGAGATATTGCGATTCTAAATCACCGAAAGCAATAATATGTATGCTAAACTGCCTATGCACACCGTCTGATGTTTAATATGTGTAAAAATATAATATTAAAATATAATATTGGTTTGTCCGAAGCCACCCGTGTGCCGGACTCCCCAGGCTGCCCAGGCCTACCGGCTAAAACCCCGCTCCCTCTCCCCAGGAGCTCCACCCCGGAACCGTCTGTGGGATATTACTTCAGGGTGGAGTCCTACTCAGCCGCCCACTGAGCGTCCTTCAATCTACCTCAGCCGAGGTCCTCATAATTGAAACAGCCATAGGTTAGGTTAGGTGGACCCAGAAGACTGGGGTTGGAATTTAGTAGATAATACTTTGGAGCCAATTCAAACTTTACTCCCACCTGCTCCGGAAAGACTTCTCAACACCATCTTCTGCAATTGCAAAATGTAGCTTTAAAAAAGTCGGGTTATTTTGTTCACCAGTATGTACTAATTGTCAAGGCCAGTCTTCCTCAAATGTTGAATCAACTTCAACAGATGAAGATTTTGATGATATCAATGACGAGACAACTGATGTATCTTTTTCACATATACTGTTAGAAGAACAAGAAGAAGAAGAAAGCGAAGAAGATATAGCTATTGAAGTGACATTTGAAGATTATCAGTCAGAGTAACATCTTCCCGAAACCAACAATAATTCGTGCGATTTAAATAATTTTCAATAGTACCATTTTGCAGTTAATACCATTTTTTTTAACAAAACTTAGTCACAAAAATTGTGGACTATGCCTACCGGGGACACCACGTTAAAAAAAATGCGCCGGGTACACTACCTCACAGGTGGTGCGGAAATGTGTGCATATTATGTAAAATACGACTTCTTCAACTTTTAGAATCGCAATATCTCAGGAATGGTGATTCTTAAAAAAAAAAGTGTAAGAATATTTTTTGTGGATAATTTCATGATCTACAACTTTTGTTAGATCTATTTTTATGATAAAACTTACCGTTTACCAGAAAAATTGGAAAAACACTTTTTTTAAATTTGACCTTGAATAACTTTTTTTGCACATGTGAGATCGGTGGGGACTTTTAGTATTTTATTTGTAATAATGTTCCCAAAGCCTGTACCAATTTACAGCTCTATGCGAATTATTGTAAACTGAAATGTCTAATTTGACCGGACTATTGGAGTTTGTGAGTATAAGGAAAATACCAAAAATGAGCTTTAAGACTTTATTTAATTATTTAATATAAAACATAACGAATAATTTGACAAATTATAAATGAACATAAACCACTCAAACAATACATCATTTTTATTGCCAAAAAATGTTGAATTTCAATAAACTTAAATTTAATTTGAGGAGGATTCCAAAACTGCTTTTCATAATCGGTCTTGATAATTTCGATGATTTACATCGTTTACGTTAGACTTTTTCCAATACTTTAGAAATTCGCTGTGGACAGATTTATTAGCTTTTTGTGCTAGTTATATATAAGCGGGACTTAAGGGGAGGTTCTCATCTAGAACGTCAAAAAGTAGGTAAAGTTCGCAAATGACAAGACATAGGGAAATGATATTTGGCATTATCTTTTATTGTATATTTATCTGTACGAAAAAATTTTTTTATTCAAAAAACAAACAAAATGGCGCCCGTTATTCAACTTCTCCGGAGGCATGTTTTTCGAAAATGGCCCAGCTGCGTACAATTTAGGGGTCGCAGATTGGTCTGAAATCAAATAATGATGACATTATTATAAACTAGAATAAATTTGTCTCAGAAAGAGCGGACGACTTTCAAAAAAAATTTAAAATTGACGGAATGGCGCGATTTTGAAATTTTAAGGCCGTTTTCGGCCGTTTTTTTTCATAGTTTATCACTTACAAAAAGGAGATAATGTTACAATTTTCAAAATGTGCTCCGCTCTTTCTATGAAGAAAATTGTTTACTTTAATATGCACGGAACTAGAAGTTGATCGGTTGAACCGTTTTTGAGTTATCTTGTACGCAAATTTGAAAAATCTTGAAAAACAAAGTTCCGAGATAATCGTGATTGAACGGCACGGCACAGGCTGAGCGCCCCACTACGATCATGACACCGCCACAATCAATGGGCTGTAGAATCCGTTCTAGTGCTCGGATCAACTAGATATTTTAAAGCAACATTCTAGACATATTAAACTTTAATAATATGAAATAAAAAAAAAATCGAAAATTTCAAGATTCTAGATGAGAACCTCCCCTTAAATGTCTCTTGTGCTAGTTATATATTAGCTGGACAACAATTTGCCGCAGTTAATGTGTTGACTATTTGATCTCCCCAGTCAGATAAAACGAGTAGCTACTATTTCAAATTCCGAATTTATTTTAAATGTGATTCCTATTTTTAAAAAAATCCATGTTCGTAACTATCCACGTCTGTATATATTATTTCAATTTACAGATCAATAACTCGATCGTATTACCGAGGAGCTGCTGGGGCTCTTCTAGTTTACGATATAACGAGACGGGAAACTTTTAATCATTTAACAACCTGGCTCGAGGATGCAAGGCAACATTCAAACTCAAATATGGTTATTATGCTTATTGGAAACAAAAGGTATTTAATTCATTATACATTCTTTGGAGAAGGTTTTAAATTATTCTTCTAATGCTACAGCGACTTAGACTCAAGGCGTGAAGTGAAGAAAGAAGAAGGTGAAGCCTTCGCTAGAGAACATGGTTTAGTTTTTATGGAAACTTCAGCTCGAACAGCCGCAAACGTCGAGGAAGCGTTTATCAACACAGCTAAGGAAATCTATGAAAAGATTCAAGAAGGCGTATTTGACATTAACAATGAGGTGAATAAAAATTTGGTTTCAGACAAAACATATTAAAACATTTTCTTATTAGGCTAATGGAATAAAAATCGGCCAACAACATTCCCCAACAAATCCTTCGTTACCAGGCGCTGGAAGTCAGACTGGACAAGCAGGAGGTGGCTGTTGTTAAAAAACCTCCTATATCTGTGGACTTACTTCCAATTATTTACAATTTAAAAGTAAAGTTTTATGAGTTACGAAGGATTTTATTTTCTCTATCAGAAATCAACTTTTATATAAACGAATAAAATATAATATATCAATTCTAACTTATGCAATCCCGGCAAACTCTGTTACTGTTGATCGACCCAAATTAGCCGAACCGACAGTAGTAATAATGATACTTTCCTCATTTTAGCCAAAAAATTAAGTAAATACCTGCGTAAAGTGATATTTTTTATTTAAACCTGTACATCACTTTTCGTAGCCTGCGCTAAATTCAACTAAATTCTTCTGATGCGTAACTTTTCATATGTATTTTATGAAAATGAGAACAGGAACTATTCTAGGTATCTAAAATTATATATTTGTAGTATGTACACTATTTAAATATATGACAAGTACTGTATCGGGTAAATTTTTTTATGTCCTTAGGGTGGAAGCTCGGTGTTAGAACTGCATGTGTCTGCGTATATTTACATTGCTTTGCAGGAACAGAAATTAATTTGTGCACGCAAAAATGGCATAGGCTTTTAACTGATATTGAAGCCCTATTTATTTATTTTTATTTTTTTATAATTCTATTGCTATGGATACGTTCACATCAATTCGCTTCCGTTAGCTACATATATTCAGCAGTAACAACCAGAAAATGAAAAGGTTTTTACGGAACTTTGTGTAAATATTGTTTCTTTTATATCGCTCCATTCATAGAGACAATTACAAAGGCGTGTAACTTTCTGTAAAATAGTCAATTGTGTCCCTTAGAGTTATAAAATTCACAAAATTCAGGTGTCAAATTTCTCAAATTTATTTAACTATTTTAAGTCGGTAAATCAGGGGTATTCACGCTTTGTTGTTATATTTGCTATAATGTACTTGAAAAAGGTGTCGGTTGCAACTATGTACATTTAAAAGGAGAATGTTAAAAAAATTCAGTTTTTGCCCCTCCGATTATAACATAATTTTTTTTTTCTTAACTTTTTTTTTGATTCGTAAACTGCAGACACTGGAATTGTATTGAATTCAATCTTATTATTAGAATGATACTATCTTTGAACAATATCGAAACATGTATCAAGAATGCTTTGCAAAAAATCTGTTAAATGTTCAAAGGCGAACTGTTTTCATTTGTCTAAAACGAACTAGAATAAATATTAAGTATGATTTATTTATACATGTGTAATAATGTAACATTTATATTAAGCAATAGCATATTTTAAAAATGTTCCCGACTGTTTGCGGATAAATAGGTATTTCTTACAATTATTTTGGGACCAAAATAACTATTTCATACTATCAATTAATTTTTATCGGAAGAGCAAAATTGAATTATTTTTAACACTGTCCTTTTATCCTCAGTATCCTATAATAGCTCGACTATTAGAGCAACAGGTTGCAATTAAATTACTTTTTAATTTTTCGAAAATTCTGCAATATAATTTCAAAAATACAACTTAAATTTTTATTCCGTTTTTAAAACGTTATGCGCTGATGTAATTCAACCAAAACTATATTTAGTGTGATCATAAATCAGCGAAAGGTTTTCTTTATATATTTTTAGTTTTAAGCGATTGTATTATAAAAAAAAATTTCTTACAGATATGAAGCAATTTTTGTCACAGCTAATACACGATTTAAACAACAATTTCCAGCTTTTTAATTAACTCAATTTAGTTCTAATTTCAGTTCAACAACGTTCCAAAGAACTTAATAATATAGTTGTGTTTACACAGTGGCATAGAAAATGATTCATAAAATCGTTTTATAGATACCTATAAACAAATAGTTCATGTATCTATGGCATATTTAGACGATTTAAATAAACTCGAGCATGCCATTGTAATGATTTCCGGGTTTACAAAGTTATTTTTTGCCTTAGGGAGGGGTAACAAAAATTGAAAAAAAATACAATTGTATTCAATTGATTTTATCTTTTATCTCTCTTTAAATGGGAAATACCATTTTTCTCACGATAAAAATTAGACATTTTTCGCAGAATAGTTTGTAATTCGAGTCTTTGTCATTGTGTGATTTTGCTAAGGCCTTTGATAAAATCTCACACTCTTGTATTCTTCAAAAGATGACTAGATTTGGTTTCCAGGACAACTTAGTAGCATGGTTCGCATCATACTTAAGTTATCGTTCTCAGACTGTAGTAATGAATGGTTACCAGTCTGCATCGTTTTCGCAGACATCGGGTGTTCCTCAAGGTACAATCCTTGGCCCTTTTATTTTTCTTATATATATTAACGATTTACCCCTTCAAATAACAACCGATTGTTTGCTATACGCTGATGACGCTAAAATCTTTAATGTTATTGAGTCAGAAACGGATTGCGAATTACTGCAGGGTGATTTAGCAGCATTGGAAAGATGGAGCACCGACAACTTTTTGCCACTGAATATTACTAAATGTAAAGTGATAACATTTTCTAGGAAAGGTAATACCATTTATTATGACTACAGAATGGAAGGGTTCTCACTTGAGCGTGTGAGTCACCTAAAGGATTTGGGAGTAATTTTTGACCAAAAGCTACTATTTCAATCACACATCGATTGGATCACCTCCAAAGCTTATAAAATGTTGGGCTTCATATTTCGCACATGCAAATCTTTTAAGCAAACGTCGCCATTTATCTCGCTCTATTGCTCATTGATAAGGAGTCATTTGGAATATGCGTGTATTACTTGGAGCCCTTTCTATAATGTCTATGTGCAGCAGATAGAGTCCGTCCAAAGGCGTTTTACTAGAATTTTGTTACTGAAAATAGACGGCCGTTACCTAGATTATTTTGCCCGTCTTGATCGATTTAATTTGCCTTCCCTTGAGAAGCGCCGATATTATCTTGATGAAATTTTTATTTACAAAGTTGTCCATAGCCATTTTAGTACGCCCGCTTTACTGGACAATGTTAACTTTTTTACTCCGCCAAGAATTTCACGCTCTTTCTTAATTTTTAAACTTCCCATTGCTAGAACTAATATCCGTCAAAAATCACCTTCATTTAGAGTACAAAAACAGCATAATGACTTATTCAATAACGTTGATATCTTCAGTCCTAGTCTCTACTCCTTTAAAATATCTTTAAGAGATGAGATTTTCACCCCCCTCACGTAATCTTCGCCCGACAATAATATTTGCTTCGCTCAGTTTTTCTTTTCTTTTCCTTTTCAGTTTTAAATTTTGTTTTGGATTTATCTATATTTAATTATTATTATTATTATTTTTTTTTTTTCTTTTGTCTCATTTTTCCGCATTTTTAAATTAATTATTTTCTTCTTTATTTTCTTTCAATTTAATTTTTTATTTCTAAAGTATCGGTAGTCTTTAATTGGATTTATTCTGTAGGCTATCGCCGCAACATTTTTTGTAAATAAATAAATAAATAAATTACCGTTGTTAATACATAATGAATTTTTACTAAAAAAAGAAGAAATTTGAGGTCTTCCATATAATAAAAATATTATTGAGTTGTTCCAAAAATGGTAAAAAAATCAGTTGAGGTGTCGAAATTATTCACATTAAGGCGATATTTCTATAGATCATAGAACTACGCGAAAATTATACAGAGCCTGAGATTTCACAAAAGCTGAGAATAAACAAGAGAGCTCAATGCCCAATGCTCTTTTATTTTAAAGTGCATTACCAATCCTCATATAATTAATTTATCCAAAATCCATAGTATCAAAGTAATTCAGGCTCAGCAACCCATTCTCAGTTAGGGAGATAATATCAAAAGGGGCATCAGCAGAACCATTAAAGAGGCGCGTCGTCTTTGAGCATAGGCCAGTTGCATTGGCGTAGTAGAAGGACAATTCAGTGACGCGTTTTTTTTTTTGAATTAGTAGGCCAACTGATAGAGATACGATCGCAGCAAAGAGATCGTCCTGGACCAAAACCTTAAAAGGGAGTGTGTAAGTCGTCTGCAGGCAACAAGACCCATCGAGGCGTTGACATGAGAGGATTTGTGTTCATTGATTTCGTCCTCCGTAGTGGCCGGGTCAAAGAATATCGAATTCACACGCTCAAAGTCCCAACTCATATGCAAGCTCTCGAAAATACACCCAGCAAAATTTTCCATTAGATAAAGCAGCTCAGGGCTATTACCTCTGTAAATTCCTATAAGAAATGTAGAGAGAGAAACAGTCACCAAAAAAATCTCACAGACAGCTTTTACAGCGTAAGCTATAAACTGAAGCTTTTTAAAAGGTTTATGCACTGGTGTCGGTCTCTCAATTTTACCTCCCCTCGCAATGTTAAGTTATAAGGAAATGCCGAATCGGAGAAGGGAGAAGAGGCAGATAGCACATACCGAGCATGAATACGGACGAGATTGTTTACATTTTTTCATTGTGCATTTTTAAAGGCGCCCTGGTTTTAAATGTATTGTTTGCTCCGCTCACTTTGTGAAAAGTACCAGGTGGTGTTGATTTGTTTGGAAATGTGAACAAGCTTCAAAGCTTTTTTGGAAGCAATTAATTTAATTTAATTAAATGTGCTTTAGATAAATGGATGGGATAGCAGAAATTCCCATTTCGTTCCTGTAACGGTACCAAGGTCGAAAAAAGATAAGGAATAGCCGCTCGAGTGTCCCTCTTGTTATAGATACTCTTTGGCCGGGTTTACTCGACAGATAAAAATCTGCCGCAGAAGCTTAGCTGGGCGAAGAGAAACGGCGCATTTGGAAGTGGAGGCCTCACGGATAGGCTCAACCTGAGAAGACGAAGTGGAGAACGACGTAATATTGCAAGTTGAGGAGGAAGGAACTGGTGCCATTGATCCACGAGTCTTAGCGTGCTTGGCCTTGCGACGTGAAATGGTCGGTTTATTATTTAAAAAAGACATGAAAATTTCATAACCTGGCAGAATCATCAGTACTAACGCGTGGTGCCTGCCTCCTTATGAACACAGACTAAAGTTCTTGCCTTTATCTTCCCTCGAATACATGCATGATATTTTCAGAATTGTTTTCATGTTTGATTGTATATAGGGTGCAATAAACTCCTCTGAATTGCTAAGTTTTTTAAAGATATCTTTTGTTTCTCATCACAAGATATTAGGTCTGTCTGGTAACTTTTGGGTAAAAATTTCTTGAGTAAAAATCTGGTAAAATGTTTCATATGGTAGTGGAGATAAACATCTGAAGTTACCAGACGATTTTAAGTAAAAATTGGGTATACTTTCAAAATCTTACTTGTGATCAAGATGTCAGAGGGAAAACTTATGGATTTATTTAATATTTTCGAAGATGTTGAAAACTGTTTCTTAGTTATTTACACATTTTTTCAGTAACTTCTTATATCTGAATCAAAACGCAAAATTTAAACACGCAAATGACAGATTACATAGTGACAAGCAACCGCTGATTTTACCAAAATTTACTCGGTCTCGCAGCTTGAGTAAAATCTGGTAAAATTGGGTAAGAGAAGTGCTGTCAAGAGCTCAGTTTTTCCCCTCCGTGAGGTTAACACTTTCAGGTAAAAAAATCTACCCGTGAGTAAAAAGTTTATAGTTAACAGACAGACCTATTATGGTATGCACAACTGATCATCAATGACGCGACTGTTCGCTCAGCATTGATTTTAACCTCTAGAAGCACCAGTTAAAAATTCAGCTTGTTTAAGGTTGCTTTTACTATACTTGTAGTAATCAACATTAATTAATTAATAAATACTGTCAACATATATTTTATTCTATTTAACTCATTTTATATATAGATTCATTTCCCTTCTGACTAGTTAACCCTTTAGATGTTTGTAACGATGATTATGTATATTCCTTTGGTATAACCAGGTTAGTTTAACATAAACATTTAATGATAATTTTAATCAGGAAAAAATGAAACAAAAGTTTGTATTTTGTTAAATAAGTCATATATTGGAAATTCATGACAATTAAAATGTTTCGTCCTAAGTACTAACGTTCGTAGAATAATAATACTTTTATTTAAAAAAATAAAGTAATAAGTACAGTAAGTTGGAAGTCCTTTAAAAATCGTGCGCTACAAACATTAAGCTGGTGCAATATTAAGGTCGCGTTATTAAAAGTACATTGCAGGTGGCGTCATATACCATCACTGTCTGTGCAAATTGACAATCACATGAAATTGACGAAAATTGTCTAAGAATCGCTATCACTGCTATTGTTCTTCCTGTCTCGGTTTTCCAAGATTTCGATGACATAGGCCAAGACCCCAGATAATGCTATGAAGAAACCAGCAGTATAAAATGTATCGTCCCATCTGTTGAATATAAAAAGATTTTTCAAATTATTGATTGATGCAATTTCAAAATCACCTTACCTTAGCGTTATATCATACATGACACCAGCAAGTGGTGGTCCAATCAAACTACCAACACCTTGCACAAGAAGTACAAGGCCATAGGCACAAGTGAAATCATCTAAATCTACTAAGCTCACTAAAATACTAGGTGTAAATGAGAAGGTGCTAGCAAAAGTCAAACCGAAGAGAACGCTGAGTAATACAAGACCTGTATAGCTTGTTATAACTACTGGCATTAACGCAACCGATAGTCCACAAACTAAAAGCAATAATATTAGATTTCATTTGGTGCAAATTAATGAAGCAACTTACGAATAAGACAAACTGCATAAGTAATATTAACGTTTAACCACGGTCGATCTCCAACGAATCCAAGACCAACCATTCCAATCGTGTTGAAAATTCCTATTATCGATATCAGCATGGCACTGTCTTCTTCAGTATAGTTATACGTGATCATTTGTTCAGTTATGTAGAAATATGGAATAATGTACCTGTAATTATATATTAATTAATAGCTTATACTTTGTCAGTTTTATTTTTATCATTCCAAAAACTTTCTACATGACTTGCATGAAATGATTTACAGGCAACTTAGCCTTTAAGTGATATACTGTCTTCACTTCCTTAATTTTATTTTTGTGATTCTTTAAGATAAGCTACGCCATTGAGTTAGACAATTTCCTCATGATTTGTTTAGTTTCTATTTTGATAACTATGAATAGCAGGTAGAGCCCTTGAACGCAATAATAAATATTACTAATATACTAATTATTTAGCTCTTTGCTCCTTCTCGATTTCTTAGTAGCTTATTTTAACTTTCTCTCCTTCCAGCTTAAGGTAAGAAAAACATTTTTAAGGTTAAGTATTTCTTAAACAAGAAAAAATGGGTTGCTTTAAAACTCCCGGAAATAATAAATACAAGCCGTGTAGCAGACCTGCTCATTATCACATCTATAGGGTGATGTAGTAAGATGATTGCCGCGAAATAACATTGCTTCTTATGGCGGTATAGTCCATTCATTCGGCTCCACAGGGCAAATTAGCATTTTTACTAATTGTAACTGGGAAGCAATACTGTTCTTATCGTATGAAAATTATAACAAAATTTAACAAAGTGTTAAAGATATTTGCGTTCAAAAGTTACTCTTACAGCCCACAGAACAAATTACCACGAAAAGTCGTGCTGCCAACTCGACTTGCCCCTGCTGTTTTGTTCGAAAAGTGGTTAGAGTTATTTTTAAGTGCGAACAACTTGAATATTTTGTAATTGTCACTATAACAGATCATAAGAAAGGTATATCTCCACAGTTATAATTAGAAGAACTACATTTTCGCGTAAAATTTATTGTTTAGGAGTTCAGGCGAGTGGAGTGGCATATTTAACCCTTTGCACTCCAAGATTTCGTTTAAGTAATAGCTGAATGGCGCATTAGCGGCGCCAAACGAGTGCAAAGGGTTAAGATCTTCCGTCATAAGAAGCAATGTTATTTCGCGTCGATTCTCGGTCTATACCACTACATGTGCATTTTCTACTACACGGCTTGTGTTTATATGTATTCCCAGGGGTTTTGGTGTTTGCATCCGCAATAAGTTCACGTAAAGGGTGAAGGAGCAACGAATACAATTTTATTTGTCCGCGATATTCCAAAATATATCTTTTTTCTTGGTATATGCGAGTGACACAAAAGTGTCTATTATCTCCCTATTTTTAATATTATTTCCAGGGACCTCATAGCGGCACTGTTGGAGACTCCCACTCTAGGTGGAATGCGGTAGATTTTCCTGGCATCTGCCTACTTTTCGGGAGATAACCAAAAAAAATCCCACTCGTCGAGTACCTACTATCGACGCACAAACCGAAAGTGCATCATAGGTTGCGACCAAAATTCACTTCACATGGCGTAGGGTTGCAGCGACGTCAATGAAAGTAAAAGTACTACTATTTTTCGAATGGGAACATAGATATACAATAGTTAATAGGGGTGCAAACCAACGCTTATCACTGCGGTCAGAGAAGTAGTGTTAGACCTCACTCTTACCAGCAGGGTCATGTCCGAGTTCATATTGAACTGGTGAGTCTCAAATGAAGCGTCTTTGTTAGATCACCAGCATATTATATTCGGTCTGCATAAACTTCAAATTCGTTTATTCCAAGCTAAGGTGCCGTGGTGCAGCGAACAACTGTTCAAACTGCGTAGATATGTCAGAAAGTGGTACAAGTACATATCTGCTCTCACTGACTACACTATTAGCAAATGACATCTTGAATGGAGTTGGACTCTTGAAGACGCATGATGGCATCTTCACTGAATCCCAAAGGGAAACGCTTAAGTATCAGTTACAGGTGCACTTTTCCGGGTCAACTTTAATGGCTAATATGCTTCAGGCTGTAGAGTGTAGGTTCTAATCTCGGTATTAGAACAAGCCGCAGAGCATGTAGAAGGTCCGGTGTAATTTTGTAGGGGGGACAAGGTTAAATAAGCAGTGGCCTGTTTTCAACCTTTTAAAGCCCCAGGAGATGAAGGGATTCTTCCAGCTCTACTCCAGACCTGCCTAGAGACGATCCTTGACCCATTGTTGTATTTACTTACGGCCAGCTATACCTGGGAATATATGTCATTTCAACGCAGAAAGATTGTGGTTGAATTTATCCCAAAACAGGAATTGAACTGCCTAAATTTTACAGACCAATCTTTCCAAGTTAAAACAATGGAAAAATGGACCTTCATATAAGTTGTAAACTAGAGCAATCAAACACAGTTTATCTACACTAAAGGTAAATCAACAGAGGTTGCTTTACAGTCTGGTTTTAGAAGGTGCTCTCGACACTACGGGCAAAGAATATCTATTTCAACAAGAAGGGACACTTTAATCAAAGAGTATCTATTAACAAGAGGGGAAACTCGTGACGTTTTTCCTTATCTTTTTTCGACCTTGGTACTGTTACAGGAATGAAACGGGAATTTATGCTAGAAATAGTTAGTAATAAAGGAGGCATAAGTGAGAGAAAGACAAAAATTTGGAGCGAAAAGTGGAACACTCCTGCAGGGTGCACCTCACAAAAATCTTTTATCACAAAACTTTTCTATGAGCGCATTACACGCTGCCTTTTCCACAGCCACACACCAAACACATTATATTATACTTACCCATCATTTATCTAAAGCACATTTTATTTTATTTTATTAATTCCGTCTAAAAAAGCACTTTTTTACTTAAAAACTTTTAAGCTTGTTCACATTTACGAACAAATCAAGACCACCCGGTACTTTTCACAAAGCGAGCGGAGCACACAATAATCTAAAACCAGAACGCCTTTAAAAATGCACAATGAAGAAATGTAAACAATCTCGTCCGCATTCATGCTCGGTGTGTGCTACCTGCCTCTTCTCCCTTCTCCGATTCGGCATTTCCCTATAACTTAACATTGCGAGGGGAGGTAAACTTGAGCGACCTAGTGCTAGTGCAGCAAACTGGAACGCCTTTAATCCGGCGTCATTGAGGCAGGGTCATTATGACCCTGCACGTTTTGTTTACGAAAATTTCTTAGAAACAATTGAAAGTTAAAAATAAAAATTACTTCATTTATTACCAATGTGTTTTACTGCTGCTACTGATTATATATACTGTATATATTATAAATATCAAATTTTAAAAATTATAAATTATTTTATACTAGGCAAAATAGTAACAATTGTAACAGGGTCATAATGACCCACCTCAACGTTAGTGTTACTTTTTTCCGCCACAATGACGCCGGGTTAACACGTTGAATGTTGCGTTTTATTCAGCTACACATTCAGCTACATATTCAGCTATTGGGTGCCGGTCACCGGTGACCCCCACGGCATTCAACGTGTTAAAAAAGCGTTCATAAAAAAAGCTTCAGTTTATAGCTTACGCTGTAAAAGCTGTCTGTGAGAACTTTTTGTTGACTATTTCTCTCTCTATATTTCTTATAGGTATTTACAGATGTAGTAGCCCTGAGCTGCTTTAATGGGAAATTTTTATGGGTGTATTTTCGAGAGCTTGCATATGGGTTGGAATTTTGAGAGGGTATTTAAGTGTCCCTTATCTTGTTGAAATAGATATTCTTTGACTTTAATATCCTCTCAAAATTCCAACCCATATACAAGCTCTCGAAAATACACCCAGCAAATTTCCCATTAGATAAAACAGCTCAGGGCTACTACCTCTGTAAATACCTATAAGAAATATAGAGAGAGAAATAGTCACAAAAAAGTTCTCACAGACAGCTTTTACAGCGTAAGCTATAAACTGAAGCTTTTTTTATAAACGCTTTTTTAAAGGCGCCCTGTTTTGGTGCACTGGTATCGATCTCTCAATTTTACCTCCCCTCACAATGTTAAGTTATAGGGAAATGCCGAATCGGAGAAGGGAGAAGAGGCAGGTAGCACACACCGAGCATGAATACGGACGAGATTGTTTACATTTTTTCATTGAGCATTTTTAAAGGCGCCCTAGTTTTAAATTATTGTGTGCTTCACTCGCTTTGCGGAAAGTACCGTGGTCTTGATTTGTTCGTAAATGTGAACAAGCTTAACCCTTTGGGTGCACATTTATTCGAATAATTTTTTGTATTTGGAGCACATTTAATTTTTTTATGCAAGAATTCATTTATTTCATGATATATTAATATATGTATGATATTTGAAATAAACAAATGCTTGTTTATTGTTTAAGAACATGTTAAATATTGTCTCATTTTCAACGAATTATCAGAACGTCATGTGCGACTTTGGCCACACCGCATGACGTTCTGATACGTCGAATGCGGTCAAAGGGTTAAAAGTTGTTAAGTAAAAAAGTGCCTTTTTAGACGTAATTAATTAAATAACATAAAATGTGCTTTAGATAAATGATGGGTAAGCATAATATAATGTGTTTGGTGTGTGGCTGTGGAAAAGGCAGCGTGTAATGCGTTCTTTTTCTCACCTATGCCTTCTTTATTACTACCTATTTCTAGCAGAAATTTCCACTTCGTTCCTCTAACGGTACCAAGGTCGAAAAAATATAAGGAAAAACGTCACGAGTGTCCCCTCTTGTTAATAGATACTTTTTGCTGCGGGGTACGGTTCTATATCTAGGGATCTTGTGCGCAGGGATATCAACTCAAATATAATTGCGTGGGTGACTGCTATGCTAAGAGAGCGGGAGATTTCATTCGTTTGGGCAACACCTCTGTGTGGGTCAATGCAGTGGTCTTTGGTAGTAGATGACCTCCTAATGAAGCCATGTGAGCTTGACTACGAGGCCATGGGCTATGCGGCTGCCCTCGCAATAATCGTCACGGGAAAATTTAACTCAACAGTTAGAAGTATAATGAGGTCCGCACTTCATGCAGTAGCGGACTGGTGTGTCATTGACGACCTCACTATCAACCCGTGTGAGACCGTCCTGGTACTTTTTACAAAAAGTTACCGTCTGGAACTTGATGAACTGGATGAAAAAAAACTTGCCATTCATTTGACAACTTCCGCGCGTAGGACTGGACAAACATATCGCTAAATTTGTAGGACAATATCGTCATTTAATTTTAAATACATTCATTAACCGATACCAAAAAAATCAGTTGGGACTCCCGCTGTCAAACCATCGGTTTTGTAGGGCAAACGTTTTTTTGTGTTTATTATCACGTTATCTCTAGATTCAACTATAAAAATACCTGTTAGTATTAAAATGTTTACATTCATCCGATTGACATGTTTGACGCTACCGCAACTTGTTAGCTACCTCTACTGAGAATTTCCGCAGATAGAAAAGTTGGGCGTCTCTTAGTTATTAACAAAAAAAAAAGGGCGATGTACTGCGGACTATGAGTATTCCGATGAAGTTAAATATTTGAGTATTTGGCTCAATAAACAATTCAATTTGAATACCCAATTAAACAATACGCTAAGTAAGGCCACGTGAGGTGGTCATATGACACAATTGTCAAACTTTGCTTACGTCGTCCTGTGGTCCAATTTCCAACAAGTACGTGAAACCAGCTACAACGGCTTGCCTGCCTCTCCAAAACAGTAGCCATGTAGGCAATAGTAGGACTCATTCCCTTGCACATTTTCATTTTCAAATAAGCTGCAATTAGTGCTCTGATAATGCAATTCACATGCAACATGCCGGTTGCTGACAATGGTCACATGAGCAGAGCATCTTTCATCGCATCCCTGACATGAGTCTGTTTCGTATTATACTGCATAATCATGGAATTATGGTTTGGCAGCAGATTCAGGATTCTTATCCCTGAACGAGCAGAAGTGATAGGGTATTGAGACTAGGATTGAACAGTTCCTATAGAGGGAAGATTTCACTGCGATCCGCCAAGTTAAAGAGCTTGTCCGACCCAACGCCTACACTGAAATCACCGCTTTGAGAAAATCGGATCTGAGATTGTTGATTGGTAGTTTTTTTAGCCATAATGGTCAAAGGTACCACCTAAATAAGATAGGCCTGTCTAATGAGACGGAATATCGTCGGTGTCTACATCACACAACTTGTGTGATTGTCCCGCTTTAGCACGGTTAACAAAGATCTTCAGTCAGGAGTTTTTGCACTCGGCTGATGTTCGTTCATCTTCTGTTAAAGACCTTCTGGCGGTTCTTAAGGTAGGAGATCGTACTTTAGTATAAAGTGGTTGTGGTACGAAAGACCTTTCAGTTGCAGTCAGTCTCCACCATAAGGGTCATCCCTAACTAATAATAATAATAATGTTCTGAAACACATCTGAAGATAATTGCGTTATTTTTCATTTGATTGAAACGGGAAACATAAGGCACATGCAAAGGGTGGCTGCCTGAAGTTGATTTTTGTGCTGGTTCGGCATTTAGTGAATTATTTGTAGTAATTTTTTTACCAAAGAGGCACTTTGTGATGTCACAAATTCTAGATTCAAATATCTTTTAAAAAACATAGTTTGATTTGATTTGATCTAGAAATTCTTAATAGAATGCCTTCAGAGATTAGATATAAGTTTCCGTCTAAACCAATTGAATCATGTAAAAAAAAAAAACCATTATTGCAATAGGAAATTGATTGTTGGTTTTTATTTCCTACTTTTTTAAAGTACAATACAACCAGACGGTGTAAGAAGAAATCGAATATTTGTTCTAGAGAATAAGTAAAAAACAAAGTCTCACAATGACTATAATTATTGTTATTACATAACTACTACATATACTTAATAATTGTGAAAAATTAAACAGCACAGAAATGGTTATGTAACAAAAAATGAATGGCAATTTTAGTTTAATAAAATTAAACATTTATGTAACAAAAATGTTTATATTATTATATTAACCTTGCAACCTTTAATGCGTTAAAGATGAATATAGTCTCTAGTAAGTTTTCAAAACTTTAGGCGCTGTAATCGCAGGTGAAAATATATAATTTATGCATTCAGACTTTGGAGTGTATGTCACAGACATGTAGATATTGATTTGATTCAGGCTTAGAATGTTTCATAATTTTGTGAGACAAACGTATCGATCACGTTCCAATCACTCAACACTGAGATATATAAGATAAATAGTTCGTTATTGGGATTCTGTCGGTAAAAAATATAACTAATTTATCTTGCATTCAAAAAAGACTGCCAATTTTTTATTTTCTGATAAAACTTTAATTGAAAATTGACTTTTGGTCTTCATTCATCAAGTGTATAAGTTCATTTGTTTTTTCTAAATGATGACAGTGTTGCGTGCAAACGGCAATTTAGTCAAAGCTTCGATTTGGAGAGATTTGTCTGTAAGCTTCGAGCAGTCGCTACCGGTGACTGAAAAAACTATAAATTTCAATTATCTATTTATTTATATAAGACAGAAAACTTATTTTCATACGTATACAGTTTTACTCTAGCTAAGATATTCCTGCGGCAAATCAATGTGGTTTGGATTTAGAAAAAATATTGTTTATTTACTTAAACATTCCATACTAAACGAAGGATTTTTAATTTCTTTTATTACAATCACCAAAATATAAAAAAATGTGCACAGAAATTTAAAAAAAAGTCAATTTTTCGTTAAAAAACGTTGTAAAAAATTCAAATATTATTTTTTTTCAAATCCTTCGTTCAGTACAAGTCAATACTATGTAGAAGAAGTGTGGAAATTTCAGTACGATTGAATTATTAGTTTTTGACAAATCATGTCCGCGGTAAAAAATCATCGATTTTCGTAAACCAGCTGTCAATGGCTCAATTTTAATTTTTTTTTCATAAATTTTTTTTTAAAACTTGTTAAAGCGATGTACTTTTATATTCTAAAATTTGAAATAAATCGCTTTTATAAATTTCGTAAAAAATAATCCGAAAAATTGTGATTTTTTTTAGAATTCATAACCCACCTAACCCCTTAAGCCAAACATACCTTAGTACAAAATCTTACGATTTTCGAGTTTTTCGAAATTTTTTTGCTTTTTAGAAAACTTCCCACTTTTTCACATTTGCTCCCTAATAACACATCAGTGTGACATAACACTTTGGTTAATTTTTTAAAATACTAGAGTGTGTATTTCTTCCTTAGATCATAGACGCGACTTTTGATTAATTCGAAAACCGTCAAACTTTGTACAAAGAGTATGTTTGGTTTATGCAATCTGAATGAGCTTCCCTGTCACCTCCTGAGAATATGAAATTTACGATAAGCATCAGAATATGTAATCAATGTTCAAATTTACACAACGTTCAAGAGTTGGTCATTACGAACAAGTAAAACTGTTTAAATCATCTCTTTGATATAAAAACCTTGGCAGAGACAAGTTTCAAAGAAATGCTTTTTCACTTTAACTAATTGCCTTAACACCTTTAGTTCTCAATGCCAACACCATTTATGAAAAGCATTTAACATCAATTTTTTTACAATTTAAAAAACAAGATAAATCTTTGAAAAAATAACATATTATGGAGACATCAGCGCGCAAATAGAAATTTTATTTTAACGACGCATTGATCGCTTGAAGAGATATCATATGAGCGCCTATTCAAATTTAAAATAGTGTCTCGTGAAAATGTTTTCAAAAATAATTCTAATTTATAGCATACATTGATGTAAATAACACAAAACAGTAACAACATGTATCATCAAGTTGTTAAAACTGTTTAAAATAATGCAATGATATATGGGAAATTACTCAACTAGTGCTGTAATACATTTAGCCAGCATTGGAGTACAAGGCAATGAATTGGATAAGCACTGAAAAGCTTAAGCGGTTTAATTCAGTTTTGAACAAGACTAAAAATAGCTAAATATTGTACATCCGCTTCACACAAAACAAAATATGAAATACATCTGCAAACTAATTACGAGACTTCAGAGAGAAATTATTTTTGTTGATTCGTGGTGCCAAAACAGTTTTTGAGACAAAAGATTTAAGGTTAAAAGTTATTTTTAGGAATACATTTTTAAAGAGAACTATGTGTTTAATTTACTTACCAAATAAAGAGCAATAAAGTTGATAAATTGAAAATTGTAAACTTGAGGTCGAGGAAGAGAGAGAAGTCAAAGATAGATTTCATGATGTCAACAAAATCATCATACCATGCCTGCAAACAGAAACAACGAACAAAGTACAATTGTGATTAAAGTGCCAAATAGAAAGTAAATATACCTCCTCATCTTCTCTGGCTATTGTTGTCATGGAATTTCGATAGATATTTGGACAAGAAGATGCCCTTAATCGGTACCTATGCGTATTCAGTAATGCACCTCGGTAATGAATTGAATTTCGGTGGATTCGCATATTTTTAAAATAATTCGCATTCCTCAGAGTTAAATTGCGTTTTAAACTCATTTTTCTATCATGCTGCTTTTTCCTGGCTGATTCCTTTTGGACATTAGAAAAGTCTGCCTCGATTCCTTCAGGGATGGGAATGACCACTCCATTAGATACTTCCAGTTCAGTGCTGTTCAAAGGGCCTTGGAGTAAGAGGGAGGTGTCCTCCCTTGTGGAATCATCATGGTTGTGTAAAATATCGAGAGAATTACCGCGGAAGCTCTTTCGAATATTTGGGATGGAGTCATTAAGTTTTAACATAAGATTTTCATTCAAAGAAAGGCGACTTCCGTTAATTCGCTGGTTTGTGAACTCGTGGTTTAGTTTGTTTGGAATATATTCATTTTCCGTATTCAGAGAAGCCAAAGATGACCTAAATGGTGTGTCGAGAATAGTTGAAACCTTTTCTGATGGTGATAAAGTTTCTACGCTAGCTATATGCTTCTTTTTATCGCTGGAGGTGGGATCATTGCCAGTAGAGATTGAAATAAGATTTTCACGCGATAACGTATTGCGATCAGTCTTTTGCCGCAAGGATCTTCTGCTTACCCTTTTTACTTCATCTATACTGCCAAGGTCTAGAGAAGTGAAATAAGTTGGAAGGAACATCTCGCTACGATACTTCTTCGCATCTCTTATATTCTCAAGATCAAGCCTTTGTTGATTGGCTTCTGTGTTGCAATTCGTAACTAATGTATCTAATACCGCTTCTCTGGGAGCTCCAGTCTCAAGCATTTTTTTGATTTCATCCAGACAAATACTTGAATTTGAAAATGTTGTGACACTTTGTGAACGACTTTCCAAACGATTTTCTTCAATTAACCAGTCTGGATCACGCATCAATGCACCAAATATGCAGGTATGCAACATTGTTCCTGCTAAAATTAATGTAGCTCCACGCCAGCCAAAAGTTTCGAGTAACCATTGCGTGAAGGGGGCATATAAAAAAGTACCAATACCAGTCCCAGATGCTCCTATTCCAGTAGCAAATGTCCGTTTTTTGTCGAACCAAAAAGCAATAGATACTACCGCGGTTACATATCCAATGCCTAGTCCCAATCCAGATATAATACCAAAGGTCAGATAAAGCATTTCAATAGATTTACAAAATGATGCTAATGCAAATCCCGATGAAGATACTAAACCTCCAATGATCGTCATTTTGCGACATCCGTATTTGTCTACTAAGTTCGACATAACAGGGCCGACAATTAAAGGCACTGCAAGAAATAGGGATCCAATCCACGCAGTTTTGGACTTACTCTCCTTAAAGTAAGCCAGGAGTTCCGTATAAATGAGCCCAAAAGAGAACGATATTCCATCAGCGATCAATGAGACACACAAAGACGCGAATACTACGACCCATCCGAAACCACCGTCGGGTATTTTCGATTTTTTCGTCTCCGTTGTTGAAGATGCTATCGAGTCAGCTGATCCGGTCTCAGAAATGTATCTTTTCCTCTTTTTTAATTTTACATCCTCGCATATTGTCCCTATAGTACTTTCCGAAAGATTGCAAAATGTTACCTCAGGGATATTTGATTTAACCAGGAGTTGATCCTTTACGTTATTCTCTTTTTCATTGCAAGGCACTCCATTCTGCAAAACTGATGACTTCAGTTCAGCAACCATTATGTTTAATCTTGGCCGAGTTATTTACGTCAGTGAAAATAAATTAGCGGCGACAAATCCACAAATATCCAATGGACCAATGTCTTAAGTACACAGCTGCCAAAGATATCGCCAAAACACGCGCAAAACGGTTAATCCAAGAAGTATTCAGCGCCGACTGACGTCATCCATTTAACAGCGGAATCTCGGATTTGCCGGGTCTTCCTTCAACTTGACCAGCTGCGCAAGAAACTTTGATCAAATAGATTTTCGTTTGGCTTAAATCCAAAGTGCTCTTCTGCTGCACTTTTGAATAACTTCCTTCATACCTCCGCGGATGGGCAACTTTCTGGCTTGCGCTTTAGGTACACTCATCCAGATTTAGAACTTTGATTTCAATTCCGTTAGAAATTGAATTTTTTATAAGCTACTCACTATTAGGGCTTATGTTGGATTTTGTGAATTATTTGATGGAAAATGAGCTGAAAATTTTTAATTGACTGCAACGCTATTAAACAACAAAACTACTACTAGAGAGAACGTGTACAGCACCTCCGGTTAATTCACCACAATTATTTTGAGTCCTTAAATTGTTAAATCTAAGTCTAGGATCTCTCGCAGTGTAGCGTAAACACAACTTCACAGATTTGTCAAATGTGAAATTAGTCCGAATTTCATGCATTAATAACCGAATGCGGTTTATCACAGATACTGTCGTTTCGCTTTTGACGGACATGCGGCAAGTAAGTTTTTTGGGACGCGGGTAAGATGCAAAAAATATGATATTTTATGCTTTATATGGAAGAGGATTGCTCTCTTGTTGTACTTCGTATTAATATTACTCAGCCTTTTGTAGGGCAGAAATTCGTGTCATATGAAAACCTTATTTCCTGTGGACATATCTCGCTATTTGTCTTAGTAGTAGTTAGATCTATATCGATGTTGGCATCTAGACAGCCGATAATTCCTTTTATCCAAATAATCTGAAAAAAATAGAAAGTAATATACATATTAATATTGGGATTTATGGTCATCGTCACTGCATTTCATAATTTGAAAATTTGATATAGTAACAAGTATAAATTGAGACGATGATTGTATTTAGATTTCAAAATGAAAATATTAATTATTAATATCCTCACAAAGTAATACTTTTATACGGCTTGTGGCCTGAAAGTGTAATTGTATCATATTTTTTGAAAATGTAAGCAAAACGCTATCAATGTCATATAGAAGCAGGAAAACAATCTTATTTTGGACGATATGTACATCTAAGATCTCTTCTTTCAGCAAGACGTTGTCCCTAGTCGCAAGCCGCCAGTTACTTAACAGGTGAGCCACTAAACCCTATAAACTTGTTAAAGTTTATAAGAATATTTCGAATATATATATAGACACAAAGTCTGCAGAGTACCGCAATATGTATAATCAAATGAAATATCATTATTTTGCTGATGGTACTTTATTTTCTCCAGTTCTTTGATATTTAAATATATAAAAGCTAATTTTATAAAACTGATAATTATTTTTACATGATGAAACAAGCAAATGCAAAAAAAAAAAAAAAATCAAAACATGAAAATCCTAAAAATTTTATTTCTAGAAAAAATATCTTTATTGCAAGACAGAGCAACTAGTCCTTTTTTTAAATTTTATCTTCACGCGTACAGGCGGCGAGTTCGTTTATTGCAAGCTTTTTTTATTAACTTTAAATCATATTAAGCCTTGTGTTGTCGACCTTAATTGCTACGTAAGTCTGGAGACAAGCACGACCGTTTAAATTTAATCCGTGAAGAATAAACAGAGATAGTGTAGGAAGAACTGAAGTCGTTCTCTCATGAAATTATTATATCCTGCAAATATAGCAGATCTGTCATGCATATAAATTCATTTGTAAGTGTAATAAAGTTCTTTCTAAATAAAACGTACTCTTGGACAGTACACCTGCTGTTCTAAGTAATTGTGTAATTTCGTATCCCAAGTATTGTTTAAAATCGTAAGTTAATTTAACTAATAATAAACACAAAAAAAGATAATTAGAAAATACGCGAACTATTTGGTTTTTTATACTCTCTCTTTTCTCTACAATGTATTGATCTACCTGTTGAACAGAGTGTAAAATTCTTCTCTTCATTACTGGAAGAAAGCAGATAAAATCAAAGAGCAAATTCCAAACTAATAACTTATCTTTAGGAAAAGAGATTTAAGTAAAGCCTTTTCACAGTTTTATTAAATTAAGTGATTAACTACTTTTTTATTAAATATCGGAGCTATTTTAAGGGATTATATACAGTTCGAAATTTTTATTTTATTTTTATTTTATTTTTGTAATGTACATATATGTATTTAAGCACACCCAATAGAAAATGTCATGTCAATTCGGTGAATACTTACACGCATATTTGTACTGTCGTGTCCGAGTTTTTTTTTACTATATGTAAAGTGCTTTTTTCTAACTTTAAACGCGTTTTCTCAAAACTGTGTTTTTAAAGTCGGTGAGCAAGATTTCTCGGAAACGGCTGAACCGATCAGTTTCTTTTTCACAAGCTTTTTAAGTATATTTTTTAGTAATTAGTAATTAATCGAAGGTTTTTTCTCACCGATAAATATTTTCCACTTTATAAACAATTTAAGGCCAACATTTTTGTTAAAAATAATTTTTTTTAAGAAGCCGCCATTTTGTCAAAAATTTTTATTTTGCTTATTCCTTCGATTAATTACAAGATAAAACATCGATTTTTTTGGGCCTCCTGACTGTATATAACCCCTTAAGGGACTACTACCGGTTAGATTGCAAAAAAACAGCATAATTTTCAATAATTGTTTTCTCAGCTCCTTTATTATATATCAATTTCAAATTTTGCATGGTGATAATAATTATTTCAAATATTACAAAAAAAATTTTTTCTTATTTTTATCATTTTTTTCCTTGTTTATAGAGGGCGCCGAAGTTGGTAGCTCAAAAAATGACTCGTCCCATGGCGGACAACTCATCTCAGAAACGAAGAGTCTGAAACAAATAAACCAAACGGCATTTTATTAAGGAATGTCCCTCACGTAGGAAAAAACCAGAATATGTCAACAAATGATTAAAAAAACAAAATGGCGGACGTTTGAAAATTTTTTTCAAAAAATCGCTTATTTTTTCACTTGTTTTCACTTGCTACATTTTTTTGGATTGAATTTTGACTAATATTGTGGTTTTTTCCTGTGCAGAATACTCAAATAAAGAAGCACTCCAAATTTGAGCCCAATCGGTTGGGCCAATTCGGAGTTAGTGTGTCCGCCATATGATAAAAGGTCATTTTGAGAAAATCACGTTTAAAGTTTTTGTTTTACTTATAAATATATAATAGGCGGGCACGCTTAATTTGCTGTAACTTTTATATTTTTGGGAATATCAAAATAAAATGTTGAGACGTGATTTCTGAAGGTATATTGAGTTGAAAAATGTAAAAAAAAAAAAATTGAATTTTTCAAAATTATAACCGGTAGTAGTCCCTTAATGCAGCAGCCATATTTATTATTTTTGGATGTCACTCTATATGAGGCATTTCTTCATATTTTTGTTCTACTGATTTCTACTAGGAATGAGTTTAGACTTAGACACTTTTAGAATTGGAGTACAATGAATCACTGAATGGATAAACTTATAGCGTTCACCTGTTTTGTTGATAATTTAAAAAATATCGGTTATAGCAAACAGTAGAATACGATAAACTTTAGCTATTATAAAAAGCTATTTTTAAAACACAACGTGACTTTTATTATACTGTATTTCAAAGATTACTTATTGTCCAGATCCGTTGATGCCATGAGTAAGTGTTCTATAATAAAAGTATTACAAGAAATTTATCATCATAGACTGAAGAAAAAACTTCATCTTAAAATAGTAAACATCAAACTATCTACCTTAATTTAAGGGGTTACATACGTACAGAATTTTAAGAAAATCGATTTTTTTTTTTTTTTAACGATTATTATTCTCTATAGTTTTAGGCGTATTTCTGTGAAAGTCCACATAGATCGAAAGTTATTATAGAAAAAGTGACTGCCCGAAGGTAGCTATCCCTTGTTTTAGGCAGCTGGACGTTACTTTTGGAGTCTTTCAGCCTGTCGCAAACAAATAAACAACAACAATTGTTTACTGACAAGGAAGGCATACAATATGAAGCTGGAATGGGAGATAAGACGTAAGTTAACAATATAAATTAAAAAATTCATGAAGTTTTTGCTTTAGCTGCGCGCGATCTCGAGCGAAACGCACTTGAAACTTTAAATTCGTTTTTTTCAAAACTACTTTTTCCGGCACGGTATGCATGATTTTAATATTTTTTTATGTTATGTTATAAATATTCGAAATTGTTTTCTCTATAGTCCTGTCGAGCCGGATTTTTGATATTCTGATTAAGAAATGTTATAAACATAATTAAAGTGTGAAATTTATGACACAAAATGCACATTTTTTTTTAAACTGCCGTAAATTGCCAAATTTTTCGAATTTCAAAAATTCGGATCGACAGACAACTTTATTTTACAAGATTTTTTTTTACGTTTTGCAAATCCATCAACATTTCAAGGAGAAATGATGCATGCCGTGGAGCAACTTTTTTTTATAGTGCTTCGGGAATCATGGTTTTTTATTTAGTAATTTTTGAAAAAAAAAGAAATAAATTCTTTTATAAAGTTTAAATACTAGTAAACAATGTGTAATAGTTATTTTTATTAATTGCTTTCCCTTCTAAAAAGTTTTTCTTTTAGCGCATTTTTGGCGCTGCTGTACGTATGATCAACTACAAATTGCTGATAAATGCTAATTCAATGTTATTAATATGTTAAAACGATTTTTAAAAAAAAATAATTGTGATTGACGAGACACTTTTTTTAAGAGTAATCAGAATATCACATTTTAAAAGTTATATACAATTAATGTTATAGCACCCACAACGATACAGATGAAATTTTTCAACCAGGATGGCGTGAATGCTATACATTTACATAATGAATGCAATAACAATATCTAAAAAAAAAAAACGTTTGTCTTTAATTTCTCTATATTTGATCATCATCAATATATCCTCTTCCGGCCCAATGTTATTTTAAAATGAGAGTTTTAAGTTCACTGGTCCCACCCAGCATTCCGAATATTGAGATTGCGTATCGTTCGAAAAGGAGATACATATTCTAATGTTTTAAAAAGGTTGTTTATGTCAATTATGCTTATTGTTCTTTATAAAGAACAAAAGATATCTATTTTAAACTCCTGATTCATTATGAATTCCTTATACCCCAAAAATAATAAAAAAAAGTATTGGCAACCAAACTATTAAAAAAATACATTCTTGGTCTGTGCAGGAAGCACTTTAAAAAATTTGCGCCTTTGGAAAGGACCTTGGGCAGACCCAAGAAGAACCGTTTTCAAAGTTGTCATTCACGTCAAGTTTTGCACTTATAATTTGTACAATATGCCATCTGATAGCAATTTTTAAGTACATACCAATAAAAAACAAAAGAATATTAATCGGAAAATATTTAAAAAAAATTATTCACAGAGAAATTAGTGTTCATAAAAATTAATTAGAAGAATATTAAAACATAATTTCAATTGAACAATTTAAAATGATGCATAAACAAATTTTAAATTAAAATTTTGTATTGCTTGAAAGTACAATTTAAATTTAATCAATTATTTTAATTCGAGAATTTTTACTCTCGCGAATTTTAATTCGTGAATTTTTATTCTTGAATTGAAATTATGTACCTACATTAAATTAAAATTCTTGAAATAAATTTATGTACGTAATTTTAATTCAAGAATAAAAATTATTGACTTAAAACGTTTTGTAAGAACTTATCCCGAAATAAAAACTGTTCACCAAAATTTACGTTCCAACTTTCAACCACTTGCATAGTAAAACGGCGTGTCATACACCACTGAGACTGAGCAAATTACATAATTTTCCAGTGTTGCGAATATAAGAATTGTAAATACGTTATAGTGCCATTCTACATTAAAACAAGATTTTTTAACTTCCAGAAGCAGCTTAAGAAGTTTTTCAAATTTCCCCGGAATAAATAAGTATCACCCATAATAAGGACTTCTTTGTTTTCCAACTGAGATAGGCTGTAGAACCAACTCAACTAGCTCGTACGTACACCAATGAGGTTGCAAATGCCTACTTTTTCTACCTTTTTACTTATTCGCAGTGTTGCCATATTTCTATTATGTATTTAAATTATTATTCTTGAATGAGAATTTGAATTCAAGATTTTTAAGTCTTGAATGAAAATTTGAATTCAAGAATAAAAATTCACGAGAATAAAAATCCTCGCATTCAAATAATTCACTGAGTTTAGATTTTACTTTCGAGCTGTACAAATTTTTAATTTTTAATTTTTTATGCATGATTTTAAATTATTCAATTGAAATTATGCTTTGAAAGGCTTGATATTAATTAAACTATTTCAATAAACATTTAATATTTATTTCATCGCAACACAATTATAATCCTACAATATAATATTGTACCTATCAAAACATAAATAAATTGAATTATTATTTTGTCATGACATAAGATGAAATTAACAAATAATATGTCTATTACAATAATAATAATTCAGGGTTTCTCCTATGTTTTCCTATGTACTTCTTTTGAATTTATTTTATGATTGTCATAATTTTAATTAATTTTTATTAGTTAAGACATACTAGAAATGTTACTAATGATTTCTTTTTTTTATTTTATATAAATTATTTATTTTAATATTTCCACAACAGAATGCTCGCTATTCAATAACAAAACGGTATGCCATAGTTAGCCATTGAGTTACATAATACATAGTTTCAAAAAATTAACGCTATAAAGAATTGAATGCCGATAATGCGAGTTATGAGTTTGGATATATAGCATTCACATCATATTGCGTCCCTACGAAAATGAATGCTATAGCATTCGGGAACACGTTAGAGTAATGAAACTGAATTACGTTTATCTTCCTGCCAAAAAATAATTACAAAGAAGATACTTAAAACTTAAAACACAGACACAATCAGCAGTACTTCAATTTATCAAATTCTACTTGATTTTAATTGACAACGAAATACTGTTTCCGTGAAAAATTATTTAATCTATGTAAATTTTCGATAAAAAAATGTACCAGTGAAAACTAGTTGCTATGCCCGAAAATATTTGCTATCACATTGTATTGCAAAATTTTATTGAATCGGGAAAAAATTATTATCTGGAAAACGTTATACGGACATGAATAATATTATTATGTTAATATTTATTTTTAAATGGAATATTATAGGTAAACGTAAATTTATAATGCGATATTATTTAAGATTTAGAAAAGCCTCCTATGTAATGCAGCGCATTATCACTAGAACTATCGGCACGTAAGTTAGTAATTTTGATAATTTACGGCACCTTTAAGGTGATATGTTTTCATATTTAAATTATTAATTATAAATGGGAAAAGGTTGTTGATATGTCGTAATTTTTAACCTTAATAAGCTTTGGCGTAACTCTTAAGAGATAACTTTAAAAAATGTAAAATTCAAGGAAGTAATTAAGTATCAGCCTTGGTAATTCTAGTGTTAAAATAACTTCCATCACTTCCATGAATCAAATAAAATCGCAAAAAAACATTTCGCGGGAATAACCTCCTGTTATTATTTATCACTATTTACCAGAAAATTATTTGAAATAATTTATTTTATGCTTATCAAAAATTAATAACTTTCTTCCGATGCTACCGATAAATTAAATTAAATTATCACACTTAGACAATATTGTCGTAATCATTGATAAAGTTCGTTATTTCCTTCTTCATTCTTACCATAAAATGAAACTGCCGCTGGTTAAGTTATATTGCAAATTGTCCCAAAATATAATAATACAAAATCATTAATATGTAAATATAGAATGAAAACACCGAATCTTGTTTAAATTTGATACACGAATTTAACATGCCAAAATGATTTCATAAATTTGTTATTGTGGCTTTATTCAGTATTGAATAATATTCGAGTGAAAACTTCCTACTTTCTGCACATGCCTGTAATAACTACGAGTATCAATGATATTGTCATTCTTTTCGTAAAAACGAACAATGAGGGAATAAATCTTATCGCCTTGAATATTCGTTTAAATCTAATCTTATCAATGTTAATTGTACTTTGTAGAATTTACACTAGGAAAATGATTTTGACAAAGTCTTTAAGAGGATTAAAATAGACAAATGGTAATACGTACATATGTACTTTAGATTACCTTTAATTTTTGCAAACGAATATAGAAATAATTTAATAATGGCCGGAAAGAAAAAAAACTCAATTATATATAAATATAAATAAATATATTATACATTTATTTGCAAGGCTTTTTGAAAATGTCTCTGCGTATGAGCGATGTACCTGTACATATGACGTATTCAATCTTTCTACTAAATCTTATCAGCAAATAGGCATAAGCCTGTGCCGTAAATTTCAAAATTAAGATTTGCGAGAAAAACAGGGTAATAAATAAGATATAAATAAAACAAAGGGAAATTCAATTCACATTACAAATTCTAAATGTTACTATATTCAAGGAAATTTAAGAATATTCTTTACAGCTACTTAGATGTATGTATGTACATAGTCGTGCCATAAGTTCTGTCTCCCTCGCCTCCACTAAAAGGCTCACGACGCATCCCGGTTTACTGTCGCGAATAAGCTTAAATACTTCCCGCTTTGTTAAAAAAATATCATTATGCCATTGGACTTCGAAGGAGCAACATGGAGTGGGGCATTAAAGAGAACAGGATCGCCGTTATTGCACTATTTAAGTGCAACAAGTCAGCAAAGGAGATATTTGAGCTTCTCCAGCTACTACAAATTACAATGAAATTTGTGCATCGTACTATCAAACGATACCGTGAGACTTCCTGTGTCGATGACAGGTCCAGGAGCGAGAGGCCTCGTACGTCTCGTACACCAGCAGCAGTAGAAGCGGTGCGTCACCGCATATTGAGAAATCCGCTCCGGAAACAAAAGGTGATGGCACGGGAGATGAAAATACCTAAAAGGACGATGTCTCGTATTATCAAGGAAGACCTTAGGCTTGGTGCTTATCGACGGTCAACAGGGCATCGGCTTACGGACAAGCTTCGTGCGATACGAGAGATGCGATCTAAAAGTCTCTTGAAGAAGTACGCGGGAAAAAAATACCAACAAATACTTTTTTCAGACGAAAAACTTTTTACTATTGAAGAGAAGTTTAACCGACAGAATGACTGAGTGTACGCGCGTAGCTCTAAGGAAGCGGCTGAGGAGATACCCAAGGTAGAGCGTGGTCAACATCCCGCCTCAGTCATGGTTTAGTGGGGAGTTGGATATTACGGTGCTACGGAGCTGCATTTTTTTGAGCAAGGCGTGAAAACGAAGGCAAAGAACTATCAAAGTGACATCCTGGAGAAGATGGTGAAGCCGCTCAACACAACGATGTACCATGGTCAGCATTGGGTGTTTCAGCAAGACTCAGCACCAGCTCATAAATCCAAGACAACGCAAATCTGTTTAAAATCCAATGTTCCTGACTTCATTTCTGCTGAAGATTGGCCTTCTGGTAGCCCAGACCTAAATACTTTGGACTACCGCTTATGGAATATTTTAGAGGAGAAGGCCTGCTCTATTCAACATCGAAACATTGAGTCATTAAAAGCAAGTTTGATGAAAGCAACGAAGGAAATATCACTAGATGTCTTGCGTACTGCGGTTGATGAATGGCCGAAACGTTTAAAAAAATATGTAGCTGCAAAGGGTGGGCATTTCGAATAATTGTCTGCATTACTGTAAATTAGAATATGTATATTACTAAACATAATAAATAAAATTTAATTATTTGTTTCTTATATGAGCTTTTTTTAAATTTTCCTTTGGGACAGAACTTATGGCACGACTATGTATACTGCTTCTAATACCAATGTGTGCTCAACTTAAATGTATACATACTGCTTCTAATACCAAAGTGTGCTCAACTTAAATTTATACATATGCTGCTTCTAATACCTATGTGTGCTCAAAGGGTCTAGCCAAAACCCCCGGGAAACTATATAACAAGCCATGAAGTAGACCTGCTCACTACTACATGTATAGAGTGATGTAGTCCGATGATTGCACAGAAATAACATTGCTTCTTATGGCAGTATAGACCATTCATTCCGCTCTACAGGGCGAATCTGCTAAACTATAGCTTTTACGAAAAAATGATGTTCTATCGATTGTAACTGGGGAGGAATACCGTTCTTATGGTACCAAAATCATTATAGGGGCAAGAACAAAATATCAAAGATATTTGCGTTCAAAAGTTACTCTTACTGTCCATCGAACAAATTACCACGGAAAGTCGTGTTGTCCAGTCGACCTGCCGCTGCCGTTCTGTTCGAGCAAATGTTTAGAGTTGTTTTTAATTGCAAAAACCTCTAATATTTTGTTCTTGTCACTATAACGTTTCTCCAATCACTAGAAAGGTATTCCTCTATAGTTATAGTTAGTGGAATATCATTTTCGCGTAAAAGTTATTGTTTAGCAGTTCTGGCGAGTGGAGCGGCATACTTCGGATCTTCCGCCATAAGAAGCAATGTTATTTCGCGGCGATTCTCGAACTACATCACTACGTATGCATTTTCTACTTCACAGCTTGTGTTTATATGTATTCTCGGAATAAGCCGAAAGAGTATGACGTGTCGGCCCCCAAGTGACAACCTATATCGAAACTTATGTTTTAATATCGGTTTGATATACGAACACGATTTATATGTATTTTGCCCCCACAATCCGCTTTGACCTTGAGATATAAAAAAAATATGGGCGTGCGCAGGACTATCGTTCAAAGAGACATATCTCGAAAACTAATAGAATGTAAATCCAACGCGAGGTTTCAGGTAACCTTAAAGAGCATATTTTATATTTTTTTTGGTTTTTTCGGATAATTACGCACATGATTAAAAAAATAAATAAAAATAAAATAATTATTATATCAGTGTTCCCTGTGACTTACAATCACTGAAATAATATATGTTGTAATACTTGATACTCATAAAAATTGCGTTCGAAAATATTGGGTGTGTGAATATGACTCCGCCCTTTCCCAACAGATGTAGTTTTTAGTATTGCTTACATGTACCTCCACTACATCCCAATACAAAGAGGTGTTCCACAAAGGAACAGTAGTCGGTCCACAACTATACAACATATATCTTTCGGACTTTCAACATAGTCTAAGTCTACACCCAGACACATACTCAGAAGCCATTCTTTTCGCGAATGATACCATCATACAGCCTTGTTAAAAAGTATTAGGCACCCCCGATATTCATTAATATATGGAGTCTGAATGGGTTCCAGAAAAATTTAACATGGTAAGTATTCAAACCCAACTATCCCCAGTTTAATGATGGGGTTTCCCGGTCGTAAAATTCCAGTAACTATAAAAACGAGAATGTTTTTCAAATTTTCGCTCATTTATGATTTGGTGTTAGATGCGATAAAGTGCAATTTAGAAACGGTTTCTAGTGATTTTAAAAATTGGTTTTAAGTTTTTATTAAGGAAGTGTTAAAGGTGATAAAATGCCAAAAATTAGAAAACTAAGCCAGTCTTTAAGGTCACAAATAATTATTTTGGACGCAAAAGGTGTTAGCCAAAGAGTTATTGCAAAAAAACTAAAGTGCTCACGTTGTTCTGTACAAACAACACTCAAAAGGTATAAGGAGACTAAATCCTTCGATAAAAAGCCCAGAAGCGGAAGAAAGCGTGCCACTACGTCAAGGCAGGATTGTCTTTAAATATTGATGTCTCTTCGGAACCGCAGAAAAACATCGAAAGATCTCGCTGCAGATCTTCAGGATGAAGCAGGAGCTAGTTATTCTGTGGTAACAGTTAGAAGACGACTTATAGGCGGAGGACTACGTGGTTGTAAGGCAAGAAAAAAACACCATGGCTTTCTGAGCGAAACAAGCAAAACCGGCTTGAATGGGCGAAAAAATATAAAAATTGGAAAGCCGAGGACTGGGCAAAAGTCGTATGGTCGGACGAATCAAATATTGAGGTAAATATGCCAACTGTTCTTCTTCACTTTACAAAAAAAAAAAAAAAAAAAAAAAATATATTCTGAGGCTATTAGTTAAGAAAAACAATTTTATTTTGTTTCAATTTTTTTCTTTACTTTACAGATTTTCGCCCAACCTAGTGGACAGTTCGTGCGACGGAGGAAGGGGGAAGCTTTTCGTCCAGGATATCTGTTTTGTGCGAATCCCAAATCACAAAATATTTATACAAGATGTCCAAAATCACCCGTCCAACCAATCTAAATGGGGCATTCCCCATTTAAACCCAATATGCACCAGTTTTGACGTTGAATGTGAATTCGCCGTAAACGCAATTCCGCCGTTAAAAGGACTACTTTCGATAAAGAAGAATAAAGAATATACTTCCAGTCTAAATAACGCACTTCCGGTCGAGACCGGAAGCTGAAAATAGTACCAATCGATAGAGCGTACACACTTTGCTTAACTGGAGCAATCGCCTTGGCCAATTTAGAAAGGGTGAACGGGTGGTTTTGGACACTCTGTATATTTGTGTTCTATTTCAAGTTTGTATCCTTATATGAAGCGGTGCGCGTCGAATTTTTTTTTTTTTTTTCGAAATGTTGCACCAACTTTTTTCGAACGAAATTTTTTGAGTAATAGTGCATATCACGTATTCCAACATATATTATTTCAGTGATTGTAAGTTACAGAGAACACTGAAATAATAATTATTAAATTTCTATTTACTTTTTTAATGATGTGCGTAAGTATTCGAAAAATCAAAAAAAAATATTAATGCTCTTTAAGGTTACCTGAAATCTCGCGTTGGATTTACCTTCTAGCTCAATTATTTTTCGAGATATGTCTCTTTTAACGATAGTCATGCGTACGCTCAATTTTTATATCTCAAGGTCAAAGCGGATTGTGGGGACAAAACACATATAAATCGTGTTCGTATATCAAGCCGATATTAAAACATAAGTTTTGATATAGGTTGTCATACTTATGCGGCTAGACACTTTACGTTCAATGCCTTACATGTGGAAGACTGAAATTATAATATTTTTATAGGTGTTGTATAAGTTTGGCTTCGTTCAGTTATCACTCACGGGAAGAGCGTAGCGAATTTGGCATCATATCTTCTTATTGATCAGGCATCAGTACCGGGCATCATATATTCTCTTCATAGAAGAAAAATATTGAGCTTGCACAGAGATCCTCAAGAGCAACACAGCATCACACCATTCTCTTCAGGTGAAAGAATTGGGAGCTTATAAATACCTTACCACTTTTAACTACCGACCGGAGATCACAGAATCAGTTTCGAGCCTGATAGTAAAAAGTATCGTGTAAGTGTAAGACTGTAATAACACAGAACCGAGCAGACCGGCAATCAGCAAGAGCTTTAACCGCAGAACAAAAAGTTCTTATAAATTTAATTAAAATAAAACACTTAATCAATGTGTAGTGATCCAGGTTTTTATTTCACCACGGCAACCTACTCCCAAAACCGGTGCTGTAAAGCAATAATCATAATTTATTAATAAATGTCTTAAAAAAAGCTTTAAAAATGCAAGGTCTTATTAAGTCATTAACATTGCAGCTGTGGCTGGCAATTTCGCAAATACGATAATATAAACATTTTGTTTTTAACGCAACGCACTTCTCTTTGATAAATTGTAAATAAATAAGAGAACACACCTTTAAAACCATTCTCATTGATGGAGTGGATAGTTGTAGACCAAGTATAAGAGATAAAATTAAATTTTAGAAAATTTTAATATATTCCAGGGAATATATGATCATTGCACCGATCCAGATTTTTTTGGGATTTTTGTAGTATTTCCTTATATTTCAAGTAGATCTTCTTCTACTTTGCATATAATGCATCTAACATATCGTTACACTCTTCAGTTGAAAAAATATATATAAGTTTAAAACAATAAATTAATATAAATACTTATATACCATAAACATGTATTATTATATTATAACTTATAATTTGCACTTTTCTAACTCTTCTAAATTACCAAAGTCCAAATTTCATTTGTGAAATTCACAAGTGGAAAACACTACAGATCAATGAACCCAATAACCTTATGAAAATGAAGCAAAGCATGATATTGACAAATGTACATAGATAAATTGAATCACAAAAAACCGATCTCTGAACAATAAATTATTCTGTCGAAGCCATTGTGACAATTCTGCCTTATAAACAGTGGCAAAGTATCAATTCAATCCAATTGAGATCTATAACGCCTTCCAATGTGCCTCAATTACGAGTAATTTAGTAATGTGATCTTAAGCGATTAAAAGGTTCTTATATAACAATCATGGAGAGTAAGATAAAACTACATAGTTCCCATAAGACTTTTTTTTAACGAATATGCGTGAATATTGTTTCTTTACTTGAGTCGATAATACCGATTTTGTTTTGCATTTAAAAATATTAAATTAGTAAGCTAGCAAAAACAAATTTGAAATAAAGAAGCTAGGGGTGGGATTCTCACAACCCTATGGGGGTAGTTTTCAAAAATTAGGTCAGATCTACTGTAGATTCTCTTCTTCACAAAACTCAGACGTTTCGAGCTATTTCAGCAATCACTGAATTTTTTTTTTTAGTTGCATATTGTATTGGGGTACTTTTCATCCCTTAAGGGGGCGTCACTGGTGTTATTTAAGTGCTCACTTACGAGTTATATTAGTGCGCGATTTTAGCCAATCGTAGTATCTATAAAAATGGAAATCATGTTAGATTTAATATTTTTTCCCTTGTTTTTTTCCTTGCTATCTGAAATCGGGCGTTGTTTCTCGCAACTCTATGGCGGTGGTTTTCGAGTATTACGTCAAATCTACTGCAGTTCCTTGTCACTTTGACAAAACTTAGACGTTTCGAGCTTTTTCAGTGACCGAACGATTAGTCTCGAAGCTTAATCTCATTTTCATTCTATTCAGGGGGTGTTTTTTTGCTCTAGCAAATTATATTGGGGTTGAAGTTTTTGACCTCGGATTCGGATTCAGGGCCAAAAAATACATAGGGATATGATGGTCTCGTTGGCTGGTCAGAGAACTTTTTTTTTTTTTTTTTTTTGTGAGGTTGTGTTAGTACTAATTTTATCTCTACCAAAAACAATTTTTAAAAATCCTCTACGTACTTTCTTAGCTATTATCAAAGAGGTGATGTAATTTTGTTTTTCTAGATCAAAATATCAGCGACACTAAATAATAAATAAATAAAACAACCCCTTTTCCGAACAGAAATTCATCCTGAGACGATAATATGTTAATTAAAAATTTGTATAAGTTAACGCGGGAAAAGATTGCTTTCCCACGCAAAATTCGGATTTTCACTCCAAACGTCCAAACGTGTTCCAAATTGCTAAAAAGCTCGCCAAAATTAAAAAAATTAAAGCCAAAAGACGATATTTATAAATATGTATATAGATTTATTCAGGACAGTCTGATGCTTTACATAGTAATAATTTTTTTTCACTTATAGTACATATTCCTATTTGCCAAAAAATATGTGATTTAGCGCCATAAAAGATTATAATTATGTTAATTAATACTGTAAGTGTTGCTTTTGTTGTAAGACATTTTTAATAAACAGTTTGACTTTCATATTATGCACCAAGACCATTATTCTTTTAATTACATATCAAGATGGATCATTCCCAAAAGACTGGATGAGGGCATCCAAATTAAGAGGGGAAGAGTTAACACCTCCCGCGGGAAAAGATTGCTTTCCCAAGCAAAATTCGGATTTTCACCCCAAACGTGCAACGTGACTGCAAAGTCAGCGTCTACGTGTGTGGCCTAGCATAGGATCAAGTAGCGTAGGTAGATTTTAAGTACATTTCTGTCTTTAGTCTTTAAGTGGTCCTAGTATTGATCGGAAATAAAATTATTACATAGAATTTCTTTTCTGTTTTAATTTTTGTTCCTCTTTTGGAATTATTCAAAATTAACTTATACATGTACACTTTACAGGAGATTCTCTGCAGATAACTATATATTGTATAAACAAGTTTTTACAAAGCAACGTTTTTTTGAATAAATTACCTTAACGCTGAATATCTTTTGTGAGTAACATATATAGTATAACAAATAAAAATGAACGCCTGGCATTTCTGGAATCTGAAGTCCACAACTTACTATACTCGTATATACCGTAAATCTAAAACGAATATGTTTAAGATTTATTATAACTAGTGGCGCCACAATAGGTAATTATTTTTATCACTAATGAACTGACTTCTAATTTACCAAATCGGAATCGCGTCAATAAAATAACGATTTGCCACGCAACTCCGATGGCGAGCAAGTTCATAAATAACGACGACTAATATCCAAAAATCTTATCTTTCCGCTTTTATATTCACATCTGTTATTAAGAAACATTTCAACGTGTCTGCTAAAAACTTTAATGTGAATTGTCGAGATTGATATTTAAATTTTCTCAATTTTTGTTAGGTACCTGTGGAAGTAAATCTTTGTTATGGTATACTTGAAAGTCGTTGTCAAATTCACTGTTGCGGTGCGTAACATCTCATAAGTAGTCGGCGACACATCGTCGATGACGCCAACATGATCACTTGCCAACAATTTTTAATAAAACCGATGCAAACATAAATATTTTCGCTAAGCCAAAACCAAGGGCATCTTTTTTGGGTTCGCCAAATTGAATACTTGCACTGATCAAAACTGATGAGTGTAAACAGTAAAATGAACTTCTGCAATGGGCAGCTCTGTAAAAAATAAACTTACCGTGAGAACTCAATATTAATTAATCCTTCTACAAAATATTCGCTATTTTCCCTGTGCACGAGTGGAATATGACCTCTGTGTGAACCTTTGGGACGTGTCAGCCTATTTATCTTTTTGTTGTTATGTTCTGTCATATCGATTTTAAAAATACAAACAATCCGTGAAAAGAGAGGTGCTTAAAATGGACTCCTTACGCAATTATACTGAGAAAGTTATTTTCAGATAACATAAAATCAATGAACATTGCCAAAATGCGACGGAAAAATGACAGACGCCATATAAATCCGAATTATGAGGAAAAAATTCCAAATAAAGGAACAAGGAAAAGCAAAAAAATACGTGCTTATTTCACGAGTATATAAAATATCCATTACAGAGCTTATAATGCTTCAAGGCTACCTTTAACCTTAATTAATTCTCTAACACAAACAGCGACGAATGAGATTCCTTCGCAGCCAAACAAGTAAAACTTTTGTTTTGACTTCCTGTTTTATAATCGAGTTTTTAACCACTTTTAATGAAATTGATTTCTTGTGAAAAAAGAATAATGACTCAAAAATGCCTTAATATGGAATGACTTTCACTAAAAGAACAAATGGAAACAATTCGGGCAATGTGCGTGAAAGGAGCTTGTTATTCATTCAAATTTAAGCAAAGGAATGGCAATAATTTTTTATTTTGCTAAAGATGACAAACCTTAATTAACCCTTTTAGTGCCAAGCGTTTTATGAAGTACATGCGAGAAATGCCACGGGCCGATTTGATATGCGCGCTCATATAAATAGCTTTATACTTAAGGAGGAAAATTTTAATATTTATTGGAGATAAGGACTAAATGAAATAAACACAAGCGTGGTGTGGTCTACATTGTATTGGAGATAAGGACTAAAGCAAGAGTCTCTCTGCGTGTGCGCTCGTAGGCAGCTCGGCCGGGCCACTACGCCACATCGGCCCGTGGCACTCTTCGCATAAGGACCGTGGGCCGATAGATCGGCCCGCTGGCACTAAAAGGGTTAAGACATCAGCCTTTCGATTAATACATTTTTTATGGATTCATATTTGATACAAGAATTTTATTGAAGATACGAAAATTATGAAAAAATCAACTTTATCCAGTACTAAGAATATCATTATCACAGTACAATAAAATGCTAAAATTGGAAGGGAATCCCATTACAACGGTTTTTCTATTCGACATATTTTTAAAATTTAAGAGGTGAGAAACTAATAAAAAATATCTCATAACTCAATGATTGAAATAAAAATTCATTCACTTTAGGAACTTTAACGATGATAGGTACTACTCCTATTCTGACCTCCAAATTGGTAGACCTTTGTATTTTTTTTTAAAATTATGTGCTATTATGTCTACAGATTAGACAAATCTATGTAGTACGGTGCATGAGTTCTTAGCCTCAAATAGTAAATAGAGTAAATATTCATGTTCGTGACAGTCTCACCAAGCTCTACGCAAAGTTTCAAGTCGCTGCTGTAATCCGTTTAATTGTAACAGAGCTCGAACGACAACTCAGACAAATGATTTTAAAAAAAAATGTCTCAAGTTGAATATCGCGCTGTTATAAAGTTGTTGACCGAAGAAGGTTTAAGGTACTAGTTCCCTGTAGCATAGGGAAAAATAGGCATTCAAACTTTATTTTTTCTTTCAGCTCCTTTACTATAAATCTAACAACATCTTTTTTTATTTGAATATTTAAGTCTTGAAGTTGACAAAAAAAAAATTGTTTTTCTTTTTTAGTACTTCATTATATATATAGAGGGCTCTCAAAATTCAGCAGTCCAAAAAAAGAGGGTTCCATGGCGGACACTCAATCTCAGAAACAAAAGTCCGAAACAAAGAAACTAAAAAACATGTCAAAAAGGAAGGTATTTTATAAGGAAATTCACCACAATTAGTAAAAAAAGCAGATGTTTGAAAAACAAAATTTGAAAAAATCGCATTTTTTTCCGCTTTGTTCAGTTTGCAAATATGTTTTTTATCAAATTTTTCGGAATTTTCTGGTGAATTACCCTACAATAGACCTTAACAAACAAAACGCTATAAGGTTTATTCAAATCAGTTCAGTCAATCCGGAGTTTGAGTGTCCACCGTTTTGAAAAATGTAGTTTCGAGAAAAACGCGTTTAAAATTTTTTTACGATATATTTATGTGTGTAAAGTCAAAAATGCGCTCGTACTTAAACTGCTGAAGTTCTTCAATTTTTTCGAATTTCTTTGTAAAAATTTAGCAGATGATTTCTGAAGGTATAAGGAATCATAAAATGCAAAAAAACCAAAATTGATTTTTTGGAAAATTTTGAGGGAACTAGTACCTTAACGCCAACACAAATAAGAGAAAGAATGGTAGCTGTTTACGGTGACTCATTCCCATCATTTTCCACAATAAAAAACTGGTTTAAGTTGTTTTGCTGGGGACGAGAATCTTCAGAAGATGATGGATTTGAAAAAAAAAATAATATTTGAATTTTTACAACGTTTTTTAACGAAAAATTGACTTTTTTTTAAATTTCTGTGAAAATTTTTTTATATTTTGGTGATTGTAATAAACGAAATTAAAAATTCTTCGTCCAAGTACAAGTCAATACTATATAGAAGAAGTTTGAAAAATTTCAGTAAGATTGAATTATTAGTTTTTGAGAAATCATGTCCACGGTAAAAAATCATCGATTTTCGTAAACCAGCTTTCAATGGCTCAATTTTAATTTTTTTTTACAACTTGTTAAAGCGATGTACTTTTATATCCTAATAGCTGAAATAAATCACTTTTATAAATTTCGTAAAAAAAAATCCGAAAAATTGGGATTTTTTTGGAATTCAAAACCCACGTAACCCCTTAAGTATTATTATTATTGTTGTTAGGGGTGACCCTCATGGTGGGCACTGTGACCAGACGGTCTTTTGTGCCGAAGCCCCTTTACAGTAAAAGACGATCTGCTACCCTAAGGAACGCCAGAAGGTCTTTTACAGAAGATGAACGAGCTTCAGCCGAGTCCAGGAACTCCTGACCGAAGATCTTTCTTCTTAACCGTGCTAAAGCCGGACAAGCACACAAAATGTGTGATGTAGTTTCGTCGTCTTCAAGACACAGACGACAATCCGTCTCATTTGACAGACCTATTTTATATAGGTGGTATCTTAGCCCATGGTGGCCAGTTAGGTAACCTACCAACAATCTGAGATCCGCTTTACTCAAAGCATTGATTTCAGTGTAGGTATAGGGTCTGACGAGCTTTCCGGATTCCAGGGAAGTTATCCCAGTGTATGTACTGTAGATTCCTGACCCATTCTTCTATCACAGCTTTGGACGAAGACCAGCCAATGCTGCAGAAGGGCTCAGGACGCTTGAATCGAGAAGATGAACCTTCCCTGGCAAGTTCATCAGCAACCTCATTTCCCTCAACGCCGGAGTGTCCCGGTACCCAACAGAGGGTAACCCTGTTGGAAGTAGCTAAGTGTTGAAGGGTATCAAAGCATTCTTTAACAAGTCTAGACGAGAAGCGCCATGACGAGAGTGCCTTGAGGGCCGCTTGGCTATCGGAAAAGATAGTGATATTGGCACCTTTAAGTCTCTTGTTAATATTGAGAAGGGCGCAGGCTTCAATGGCATGGATTTCAGCCTGGAAAACGCTGGGTCATTTTCCCATTGCTATCGAGACCTTGGTGTTGGGTCCATAGACACCAACACCAACACCATGTTCCGTTTTTGAGCCATCTGTGAACCAACGGAGAGTTCTGGGGTCCAGACTGAGGCCGCCGCCATTCCAGTCTGCACGTTTAGGGATGAGAATCCTGCATCTCCTCCCGTAGCTCAGTTCCCTGGTCATGTAGTCTGTTATATAACAGATCCTTAAGTCAGAGATGCGCTGCAGGATGTTCATGTGACCATTGTCAGCAATTTGCATTTTGGATGTGATTTGCACTCTCAGAGCACTAATTGCAGCTGATTTCAAAATGAAAAAGTGCAGGGGTTCGAGTCCTACTATCGCCTCCATGGCGAGTGTTGGACAAGTCCTCATGGCTCCTGTTATGGAGAGGCAAGCAAGCCGTTGTAGCTTGTTGCACTTAGCAATTGCCATCTGCTGCTGAACTTTGGGCCACCATACAAGGGCGGCGTAAGCAACAATTGACTTGACAATTGTATTGTATAACCACAGGATCATCTTTGGGTGGAGACCCCATGTCCTACCAAAAAGTCTCTTACAGGCCCACATGGACCCCTTAAGTATCTCGGAGTCATCCTTGATACTAAGCTGGATTGGAGATTAAATATAAAGGAGAAAATCAGAAAGGCAAAACAAGCCTTCGTCAGGAAATCGGGACTTCAACCTAAGATGGATTGGTAGATATATAAAGCCCTAGTACGTTCTATTTTCACCCACGGTGTGGTGGCCCAGTATGGAAAAAAATTATAATAAACAAAGATAGATAGAATGCTATCTACTGAAACTCAATGAAAGTATCAAGCGACTTGTTGTGCAATAAGACTCAAACAGACAGAATGTTGGGTCACTAGGCCTTATGGCCTCAGCAGAATCCTGGACGTTTTCCATTTTAAATCTTACAAGTATTTTCATAGCTATTAAAATTCACAATCATAAATTTTCAGGACATTCTGTATGGCGTTATAAATTTGAATGGATCTAGGAGCAATTATTTTATACATTTAAGTACATTTTAAAAACGTTGGTTTTTAAAAACAATTATTTTATTTAAATAATTATTTTCTGCATTTTAGTCTTGTGTCGTAATTTTGTTAATAGAAAATTGTTATACCTATCTACAAAAAATATACATATACATTAGGGTGGTCCTTATTCATAAGAAAAAAATTATTTTTCTTTAATTTCGCGGGGCACCACGAAATTTGATTATATACCATAAGAAGGTATTTCAGTATTTTTTTTGAATTTTTTAAATTACATTTAGAGGTCGCTACCAAGGTTTGAATTTTAAATAAAAATTCAAAATCTGTATTTGTTAGATTCTTTTATTTTTATAGCCAGGACATAATTTCCATTATGTGGTGACGACAAGCAAGCCAAAGCATGTGTTTATCCATTTTTTGCTCCAAATGAACGCATACTCCACTTCTTAAGCCGGTATTTACAGCAGTAGTGTCAAAACACAAACATTTTACCTTATCGCTCTCGTTAATGACTTATTAGAACTGAAGTGCGGGGCGGGCTAAATCTCGACGTGTCGGTACAGAAGAGGGGTCGAGGGGAGGAGGGGATAAGAAGCGATTGTCTATGCGAGTTTCACTTGCAAGTAAAATGTGATATAAACACCTAAATGAAACCATCATTTAAGTTGTCCTTCAACGCTTTTTAAAAAATTTTGACAGCTGGTAGCGACCTCTAAATCTTAAAAAAAAAAAAAAAAACTATTTCATATTTAGAGGTATATAATCAAATGAGAAAGTGCCCCGGGGATAATTAAAAAGTCGAAAAATAAGGACCACCCTAATATACATATATACATTGTCAATGCAAAAAAAAATATATTGGATTGTTCGGAAAGTAATTTCGTTCATTTTGGTGAAAATGAAAGACGATTTTCTTATAACGTATAAACATTTTATTCAATTATATATTCTCCACTTTGGTCCAATACCTTTTACCATCTTTGTGGCAGTAGCATGATGTCACGGTCATAAAACTTCTGATCTTTGCTGCCAAAAAACTGATTCAAGTCATTTTTGACGTCCTCATTTGAAGCAAAGGTTTAACCTAACCTAACTTAAAAAAATTTGTAGAGAGCGGAAAAAATAATAATGCGAAGGTGCCAGATCCGGGGAATATGGTGGTGTGGTAGTAATCACCATCCAAGCTGTAAAACTTTTGGCGAGCTACCAAACTTGTATGAGGTTTCGTATTATCTTGGTGGAACACTGTACCTTTTCTATTGATCAATTCTGGCCTTTTCTTTGTTAGTCTATCATTCAATTTTTCCAGTTGATGACAGTACACTTCAGAATCGATCGTGGTATTGCCTGATAAAAGCTCAAAAAATAAAACGATTTCCTTGAAATCCCACCAAACAGACGGCATCAACTTTTTTTTGATGAATATCGGTTTTCGAAGTGCTTTAAGCCGGTTCAATACTTTTACTCCATGATCTCTTGCGTTTAACATTGTTGTAGACAACCCATTTCTCGTCCCCAGGGATGATTCGCTTCAAAAATGGATCATTTTCTTGACGTTCGAACCAAGGCGTTTCACGTGATCATGAACGTTAGAGTTCGATAAATTTAATCTCTCAGCGATCTCACCAGTCAATCAATGCCTTTTTTTTCTTCATCAGCTTCAACTGGCCTTCCAGAACGTGGTGCATCTTCAACATCAAAATTGCCGCGACGAAATTTTACAAACCAGTTTTGGGACTGGCGTTCTGTCAGCACATCTTCTTCATACACATAGACTAATGTTTTTCTTGCTTGAACAGCACTTTTTTTTACCTTTTCGATAGTAAAAAAGTAAAATATGCCGAAAATGCTGCTTTCGACTTTCCATATTTGATAGGTCACCAAACAAAAACTATTGCACAGAATGAACAAACTTTTTCACAAAGAAGCCTTGCTATATCTGCTTTCAAAATATATGGCATTGCGGCTTAAGTGTGAAGTTGGCTGCGAAAATATACAATTAAGTCTTCTGTTGGGAAAAAACGAAATTACTTTCCGAACAACCCAATATATTATACATATATTTTATGTGTGAGTGCGTGCGTGTGCGCATTTGTGTCCGTATTTGTACCCTTGTGTTTGTGTGCCCAGATTTGTGTTTGTATTCGTATTTGTGTGTTGTGTTTGCGTGTTTTGGTTTGTGTTCATGTTTGAGTGTTTGTGTGCTTGTGTGTTCGAATTCTTATTTGTTGTTTGTGTGCGTGTGTGCGTGTAAATGTGTGCGCATGTGTGTAACAATTATATATATACATATATAAATTTGTTTGTGTCTACTACACTGTCATCCAGTTCTGAGCTATGTTTAAAGTTCCAAGTCTCTGGCTCACTGGGAAGTTAAGACAAGAAAATAAGCTAATAAAAAAGTTTTACAAAATTCAAACAAGCTGTCAGTGCAGTCACACAATTTTATATAACAATTTTGAATGCAGAAAAACCAGTGCTAATTTGGCAGTGCTAAATTAGCAGAGTTACTGGCAAGCACATAAACAGGACCATAGACGATCAATGGAAGAATTATCTATCACCTTCGTACTTTCCTGCAGTCACAAAGCTTTATATAAATTTCGGTCTACGAGGAGCAAGTGCAAAAGAATGAATGATCTTTATTGTCAGCCTAATTGTAATATACATATTATCACATTGTGCATTCAATAACCGCGATGAGAAAGCATTATACAACGAGTTAAGAATTTATTAAAAACGTTAAAAAGCTGTGCCTGCGGCTTTACTCGCCTTAGAGTTTGGCACAACAGGGTACATTTAGAGACAAACCCAACAGTAACCCTTTTATTCTTTGAGTGAATATTTAATATCCGAAACCGTTGAAAATAATAAAATGGTAAATTTTAAACATAAGGAATTGGAAGTTTGGACTTAACTGATTATTGAAAATAAGTAAGTTTATAATTGTCAATTTTCCTTTCAAGTTTCCTTATCGATAAATTAATAAATATATTTTAGTGACAAGCATACAACTTTTCAAAAATTTAAAGTGAAATGAAAATAAATTTTTAAACAGCTCTTCGACATCTCAAAAACTATTTTGTTTTAAAAAAAATCGAACCCATTATACAAGTTGTTTATTTTATTCTGCGCTATCCCAGAGGTTACTACAAATAGTTCCTCCATCTGCTCTACACATTTGATTCTGGGTCCCATTCTAATATCTTATGCGGTTTCTGAGAAAAACCTACAAAGAATCATCTTGACTTAACGTTAGTTTAATTTAGATATTTTGAGGATTAGACAAAAAAAATATTTTTTTAAACCGACTGGAATTCTCGTTGCACTAAAATCGCTGCTGTTCGGTTCCATTTTATAATAGTTAATTTTGCATACATGCAAAAATTTCTCAGGGGCTCTATAGATATTAACCCTTTAACTGTTTATGTCGAGTATACTCGTCATGAACAAACCACGATTTTTCGCATAACGTCGATTGTATTCACCACAATGATAAAAAGATAGCATTTGTATTATCAATCAACGAAACGACAATAATTTTTATTTCTGAAAAAGGGCAAATAAAGAAATTTAAAAAAAATTTACATTTTAGAATATTCGTTAGTTTGCGGGCAGAAAAAGTTCTTGAAAACAAAATTAAACAGTTAAAGGGTTAATGAAAAGTCGTTCAGGAGTTATCGAGCAATAAGATATCAACCATTCAGATCGAAAAAAAAACAATTTCACCGTTTTTTTTTTCTAATGAGCATCATTTAAATAAAGCTTGACAATGAAATTTTGTAAAAATTAACAGACACGGTACTGTTTTATTATACTTGTATATTATTTTCACATACAAAACGGAGCTTTCAATCTGAGAATTTCCATACTTACATAACAAGGAAGGCAAAACGTATTATAACCAAATCAATCACTTGTTTTATCAAAGAACTTTTAACAGTATTACATAAGAAAGAAGTTCAAGTTTAATTTTATTTATGGAATGTTTACATTCAGGCAACGATCAAATCAGCTGTAAAAAGGTATGCAGGCCTCATTTCAGCGACAAATCTTAGTTCTATTTAATTTCGATTAAGAATCAAGAGCAAACACAAATAGCAGCACGATAGTAAAAATAAGAGATAATTATTTCAAACAAGTCACAATCACAGGGCACAAGCTTATCATTAATGCGAGTGAAAGCAAAGGCCACAAGTGATAGTAAAATAATAGTAAACCAAATTGCACCTTTATCGCAAAACTCTTAAATTTTAAATGCAGCAAGAATATTTTTTAAGATTAATTAATGTAATGGCAAACGAAGTAGATGTATGAGTTATCCATCTTCTGATTCAACAGATTCCAATTTATTTACTGCACTGAACGTTTGTAATACAAGGTGCAAATCACTCTGCAAATTTCACCAGACCAAAGATATCAAACCAAACAAGTGTGTATTCTATGCGAAGTTTTTCTTAAACGCCAGACTGGTTTCTTTAGAAATTTCTCTTGGTTGAAAGAAAGATCGCGAGCGAAGACCCAGGCCCTCAGATGCCGAAATTATTAAGTAAATCTTATGCAATTGCCCCAACCCGCTGGACTGTTTGCTTGGTCAGTATCTTCTCAAGTAATGCAAAAATATGCAGAGACAAGCAAAAGATAACTAACGGTTGGATAAGGGGGCCGCCTGGCTGTCGACGACCACGAGCGCCCGCCAGCCAAGCGAAATATCATCTCATCTTTTCTTTCTTCGACCAACAGAGCAGTTATGTTATTGGGGCAAATCTTTACGGCTTCGAGCGGAGCCTTAGGAGGCTACTGGTCCAACCGGTGTACGATGAACTGCATGAAATCAATGTGCACTAAAGGACATTGTGCTCTCGCACGCCCCATTGTTGCAAGTGCGTTTAAATATTAAAAAAAAGGACGCTATTGCTTGCAAAACTCACCTTTGGCCCATAAATTGCTCGGTACTCTTTATTCACTTTTTACGAATATTAACTTCTGGAAAATTTTTCGATTTGGACACTTCTTACACATGAACCACATCCGCACGACAAAATCTCACTGGAAATCAAAGACCTGAGGGGCGAAAGGAATACGGAAACTAGACCTTTTTTTGTTTTTAGCAAAAAACAATTTAGAAGAATTCACCTTGCACACAAGATATATTTTCTTAATCAAAAATAACCTGCTCCACACAAAACGCAAGCACCTACCAGACTGCAAAAGCTCACACTCTTTCTCCGGCACGGGACAGGACGGGATTTGGGAATGACAGAAATCTGTTATTTTTGAGAGCATATGTAGCAGTGGTTACTAATTTCAGTCCTAGGTGGCGTACAGTTACTAGATAGATTCGGGGGAAAGTGGACATGGCCAGTGCCACTGACATATAAGAACTGGACTGATGTACTCGTTCAAAAACTCACTTCGAAAATCAGACCAAATTTTGAGCGAATTCTAACTACCTCGTTCTCGAATAATTCCCGCAGGCGGACAAATTTACGGCCCGATACCCATAACTTGGCCCCCTAATTTAAGGAACGGGATTCGAGGCATTTTGCTGTCCTAAATATGGGAAAAATAAAGAAAAAAATCTATCTCGACCCGTTTTCGAGATATAAAAAAAAAATAGTTAATACTTGTCCCGTATCAACTCCAGATAGCAAAATCTTCCGAAACCCCGCCACGACACTGAAAAACTTGAATATTCACAAACCGCCACTATTTGCCGAACATTTCTATATTACCGCCGATCAATTTGTTTCTAAATAAAGCACCAAAAACACTAATTTCTTTCCAAAATAATCGCGACTCCGCGAAATGTCAAATTATTTACCAAAACAAGCTGAAGTTCGTTCAGTTCTTCTTGAAAACAGGAAACTATTTAGTTAAAATGCATTTTGTAAAAGGAAAATATTTAGTTAATATGCATTTAGTAAAAGGAAAATATTTATTTAATATGCATATTTTGTAAAAGGAAAATATTTAGTTCATATGCATTTTGTAAAAGGAAAATATTTAGTTAATATGCATTTTGTTTTCAGGAAAAACGATACGAAGTTCAGCTTGTTTTGGTAAATAATTTGACATTTCGCGGTGTCGCGACGATTTTGGAAAGAAATTGGTGTTTCTGGTGCTTTATTTAGAAACAAATTGATCGGCGGTAATATAGAAATGTTCGGCAAATAGTGGCGGTTTGTGAATATTCAAGTTTTTCAGTGTCGTGGCGGGGTTTCGGAAGATTTTGCTATCTGGAGTTGATACGGGACAAGTATTAACTATTTTTTTTTATATCTCGAAAACGGGTCGAGATAGATTTTTTTCTTTATTTTCCCCATATTTAGGACAGCAAAATGCTTCGAACCCCGTTCCTTAAATTTGGGGGCCAAGTTATGGGTATCCCCCCAAATTTACAAAAAAATCATTCAAATAGCCAAATGAAGGTGCCGTATTGTATGTGCCCTTTTTTTTTAGTTTTATCACGTATGATCACTGACAGATCGCTCATTAAATGCAATAACGTCATAACTCAAAAATCATTATTGTTGAATTACTTATACGGGTGGACTAAATTTCGTATATACTTTTAACTGTATTTTAACTCTAAAAACGTCATATCTGAGCTTTCATAATTCGCGACAAGGGAGAGGTAGTTTTGAAACTATTTCTTACTGAAATAACAAAGAGCCTAATCTTTGAAATGCATTTTATGAAAAATTACAATTTTTGAGTTATGACGTTATTGTATTTAATGAGCGATATAATGGACTGCTCGCCTGTATGATAGAATCTTATGGTACTTTCTAGGGAGTTGTGAATCCTTTGTCAAGTTTGTTAGTAGCTATAAGATAGAATTTTCCAATTATTGAGATGTGGATATTCCTACCCGTCCTGCAGAAGAATTCTAGAATTATAGCTTCGTGGAGATGAAAGTGATGGAGCCAGGAGCACAGAGAAGTATATTCTAATCTATTTTGTAGTGAACACAGATGTACAAAGTTTTTGTTGATATGATGACACAAAAAGGGACCTTTAATTTGAGTGAGTACATTTACCCCCACAAATTTTTTTATGAATAACAAAGATAGATATAAAAATTATTGTTTCTGTCTTTGTCCAACCTTCATATTTCGTGTACATACTAACCAAATCTAAATTAGATTTGCGAAGTAAGCGGAAAATTTTTTAAAAGTAATTTTTTTTTACCATGGCTTAAACAAATTTCCCTGCGCTTACTTCACTTTTCATTTTTTTCCCGTCCCGAAAGCCTGCAGAATAAGTGGCATTAAATTTCCGCTTACTTGCGGAATCTAGGGAGATTATCAAAATAGTAAAAATTCATAATATAAATAAATAAAATATCTATGATGTGAATTAATGCGAAAAGCTAAAAGGAGATATTACGCATGCGCTGAAGTCCGCTTCGGCAGGGTGAACTGTCTGCTGCAGCTTGCGGTTTAAGTACTGTTTTCTAAAAAAAATCGTCCAATCAAGACAAAAAAGTAAGGACATGCTTGTTTCACTATCACCTCCAGATGTCTCAAATTACCGTCGCAATCTGTCAGCATTTTGTGCTGCAACTTTTAGCCTTAGTTGGTATATTCGAGTAATATGAAGGCTAGATAAAGGCATAAAAGAGGACTTTTATATTTATCTCCATCGTGAGGGAAATTTTAGTGAAAAAAACTGAAAACTGACCCTGATTTAAAACAAATTGGTTCGGTACAGTATAATTATTTCTTATTTGCTTATGCTTAAGCTGTGTTTTTTTTAATGCTCTATATAGAACTTCCCATACAAAGTTGGAAATCTAGCTTTTTAACTGGATCGCTATACAGATTAAGGGAAATTTAGAAATTTCCTACTTTTCAGAGTGTGGCAAACTTCACAGCAAATGACAAAAATGTCACTTTGGTTGCAAGAAAACAAGACTGAGTAGACCTTGTAAGTACATATTCATTAAATAAATATGAACTTTAAATTTATTACTTTATAGAAATCGCCATATTTGGACATCGGCGGAGACAAAAGCACTCCTTTGTATTTTCTTGTTTTAGTTTTATATTGGGTGTGTGAATATGACTCCGCCCTTTCCCAACAGATGTCATTTTAAGTATTGTTTGCGTGTATTAATAAATGGCAATACTTGTGTTCGATAGTACTTTATGTCAGATGTCAAACGCACTTAAACAAGTGACACAAGTAAACATCATTTGCGGGAAGTGCTATTACACTATTTTATTATTGCAAAGAAAAGTACAGCGGATACTCATCGTTTGCTTGTGGAGATTTGCTGTGAGCATGCTCCATCTAATACAACGTGTAAGGAATGGTTTCGACGATTTCAAAATAATGATTTTGGCACTGAGGACAAAGAACATGGAAAACCAGCAAAAAAATTTGAAGATACTGAATTGGAAGTATTATTGGCAGAAAATTCTTGCCAAACTCAATCAGAATTGGCTGCAGCATTAAATGTTGAACGATCAACTGTTGCAAAGCATTTAAAAGCAATGGGAGTGGTTTAAAAAGTTGGTAACTGGGTTCATATGGAATTGAAAGAAAGAGACATCGAACGTCGAAAAACAATTTGTGAAATGCTATTTCAAAGGCAGCAAAGAAAAGGCTTTTTGTATCGAATAATCACAGGAGATGAAAAATGGATATATTATAAGAATCCTAAACGTAAAAAAGGTTGAGTGAAGCCAGGTGAATCCGGCCCATCACAGCCAAAGAAAAATATTAACTGTGACAAGGTTATGCTCTGCATTTGGTGGGATCAGAGAGGTGTTGTTTATTATGAGTTGCTATGCAGTCAGATCTTACGGGAGAACGGTTTCGTTCATACGAAAGTATCAAAATTAGGATTGATAATTAGATCAGCACAAAAGACCAGGATTTCTCTATGCAAGGAATACGTAAATTACCTCAAAGATGGGCGAAGGTTGTAGCTGCCGATGGAGCATACCTTGAATAAACTTTTCTTTAATTTTCTAAAAAAGCAAATGTGTTTTATTTTAACAAAAAAAGGGGGAATTATATTCACACACCCAATAAATTTCAGAAAATTATTTAGTAAACTTACACATTGGTTTTCATAATTCTTACCAATAAGATAATGAAGAGCGCTTCAAACGAAAATGAGAGTTAAAGTCGCTCTCTGAATAGCGACTGATCGTCTCCAAAAAGTTTAATACTTTTTGATGTGCAGTTTCTGACCCTGTTTCACTTGACGAAGGCGAAGAGGTTTCAGACGATAACAGAACATCTTCCCCAATGTTTTCGTCAAAATAATTCTCAAAAAGTTCCTAAAATTAATGATTTTACTGAACATTACTTATCATTAAATTACTAAACCTACATTGAATTCCAAATTCCTTTTATTTTTAAACACGTACAATAAACGTTTTAACACGTTGCCTGCCGCGTTTTATTCAGTTACGCATTCAGCTAGTGGGTGCCGGTCACCGGTGACCCCCACGGCAGTCAACGTGTTAATATTTATTTTCACAATTCCTTCAACTTTCAAATTTCCTTCAAGTTTGACACTTTCATTAAGCTAAGATAAATTTCCCTTGTCGTTTTTTTGATGATCCGGATCCAAAGAAACGCAGCTTTAATTCTGCAGTATTTTTAGACATTTTCAATAGCATGATTTGCCCCACAAGGATTGAGCCTGTGTTAAAAGTAGTCTCGTTTTTCAGGCGACGGTTAGCAGTCTAGTCCTTATATGTCAGTTATTTGAATGAAGATTCAAACTTAATCCGCAATGAAACACAGCACAAGCGATAATGATGCTTGCTGGATCTTCATTTGATTGTGCCCGTGTATCGAGGGTACAAACTTAAACCGGCCATAAGGCAAGCTTAAACCAAGTCTGAACCAACTTATGCATGCCTCAGGCTAAATTTAACTTGAGCCAAGTTCAAGCCAGGTATAAGCAGGAGAGAATCCTTTTTATCGAAGTTTGGTTATCCCAAAGTTGAGTTTTTCAGGTCCGAGCATGACTCGGTCTTGCAGATACTAATTATAATCTCAAAATCTCAAAATTTTTAAAATGTTTAACGGAGGTGCAGGCCATTTAAAATAATGTGGGCTAAATTCAACAAAAAAGTTCAAAAAACACAGTACATACATACTATGTACCAGAAATTCATATGAACCTTAAATTCCGCACATAAGAGAGTTTTCACACAAAGTTTTGTATGGCAACTTTACACATATCTGAAAATGCCCTCATTTAGTAGAGGCTAAAACAAAATGTGATGCTGTAGTTTAGTACTGGTAGTTAATCTAAATATTGATAAACATGATTTTACATCAGTTGAGCAATTCTTTTGGAACGCATAATATCACAATTCACTGACGAGCACTTGAGAATACGATATAAGGTCTGTCTGTTAACTATACAGTTTTTACTCACGGGTAGAATTTTTTACCTGAAAGTGTTAACCTCACGGAAAAACTGAGCACTTGGCAGCACTTCTCCTCTTACCCAATTTTACCAGATTTTACTCAGGCTGCGAGATCAAGTAAATTTGGGTAAAATCACCGATTGCTTGTCACTATATAATCTGTCATTTGCTTGTTGAAATTTTTGCGTTTTGATTCAGATATAAGAAGAAGTTATTGAAAAAATGTGTAAATAAATAAAAAACAAATTTCAAAATCTTCGAAAATATTAATCTGACATCTTGATCATGTTTGACAATTTACGTACAAGAGTAAGATTTTGAAGGTACATATACCCAATTTTTACTTGAAGTGGTTTGGCAAATTTTGATGTTTATCCCCACTACTATGAAACGTTTTACCAGATTTTTATTCAAGGAATTTTTATTTAAAAGTTACCAGACAGACCTATAGCCAAACAAGGTATGTTTGGTTTGCATTTGATGGTTTTTGTGACGTTGCCACGTAGGTGACATTTCGGAAAGTAGAATTTAATCGGTGGAAATCTATTTTTTTTTTAAATTTATGATCTGCCAGTTTGTTTCTTTTCCTAAATTTGGTTTACATTTCTTAATTCTGAATCACAGAGAACTTCAGACTGCGACAACATTTGCACTTCCACCTCAAATTGCATTGACTTAAAGCAAAGATCATATAAACTACAAGATGCACAATGAGCCCTCGCACTTCAAGAGCTCCTGGGTCGTGATATTGGGACCCACGACATGTTGCTATGAAATTTGTTTCTGAGAACATGTGGAAGATGAGCGAAACAACTTTTCTCTCTGTTTGCCGTCGTTGTAAAGTGGTGTGCGCCGGAACCTTTTGCTTGTGGCTTACGATTGCGTGCAGCCTGGATCCGTCGCTCTTACGAGCGCTCAAAACTCGATATGGCTAGCTAGAAGCAGAATAAGAGGGCGGCGGGGCGGGATGAGCGGAATGTGAGCACAGCTGAGTGTTTGGAAGAGTTCGGTACCGTGGAATGAGGTGAACACCCTACGCCGCCACATCTATGCGTCTGGGTTGGGGTGGGTGGGTGGGTGCGAGTTTCGCTGAATTTCAATTTTTCTCAATGCGAGTTCTGGCGGTGTAGATGCATTTGAGTAATTTCGTGAATAATATTGATTCTGTCTTTCGAGTTATTAAGGATTTTCGAGATTTAATTAAGACTGAATTTTTGTATTGTGTATTTAGGGATTTGGTTTTGTTTTTCTTTGTTTTTACGATGGATAATTGTAAAAGTGGATTAAGATGTAGCCTTAAAGATTGTGGGAAGTCTCGGAGAACTCATCAGGGTCTACGAATTTTTAAATTTCCTCCTCATGACTCGAAGTACAAAAGTATGTTACTTTTAGAATTTTAAATAATATTACAGATTATTCCAATATTTGGGGGATGATTATACCCCTTGTCAGTGGCTATAGGTGGATTTTTAACCCTTCTTTATTGAAAACACATCACACTGCATATTTGAGATTGATTTAATATAAATAATCTAATAAGAAACGTCTTTGACGACTAACATATTCTTCCTACAATAATCAGGTTTTGAGATAGAGTAACCGCCAGCTCAAAGAATATGGTTTCGAGAAAAATGCAATTAAAAGTTCAAGCGCACGAGCTATATGCGTTGGATAAACTAACTTCGTTATTTTTATGAATTTAGACTGGACATTTTTTTATATATTTTTGAAAGTATACACTTTCGCAAAATGCAATAAAAAAATCGAATTTCTTCAACCCTTCACAGTGGTGCTCCCCTTAAGCAGAATATCTTGACCTGCTGCAAATGTACTAGTCTAAAATTTCGTACGTTACCGTAGTTATTAAAAAATCAACTATAAATATTTTACACAAATTCCTCGCGCTTCCCAAAAAAACAAAAAAGGGTAATTCATCCACTCCTCAGGCAAATTAAACTCAAAGCGCCGATGCTAAGAAGATTTTCATAGAGACCTAATTCCCACACAGTACTCAGCTGTGCCCGAATGCCTCACCCTCTTATTCTATCTTGTGAGTCTCATATACCATTAAATGCCTTGTGTAGCTTAAGCAGGCGTACATCAGCAGCCCACGCAATTTCGAACCCTGCGCGCATACACAAATAAAATTGAGAGAAAGAACAAATTGACAAAAGTTGCTTCGCTCGTTTTCAACGTTTTGTGATGCCAGCAAGAAATTTTACTAGAACATGTTCTGGGTCCTGATGTGAAATGCAAAGAAAAAGCAGAACAAGGGAGGAGAGTAATTTCACGCAACATTTTTGATATCGCTGGACTTTGAGTCTACGAAAATTTCTTGATGCCATCTCTTTACACGTGATTGTGCATCTTGTAGTTTATATTATCTTTGCTTAAAGTCATTTCGCGCAAAAAATTAATCTCAGTTATATATTTGAAGTTTGGATGGGTAAAAATCACGGCAATTTGATGCGTTCATTGCAAATTTTAAAATTTGTTTTATAGGTCACAATTAAAATAACTCAATTCAATACAAAATATCATATCCAGATCACATAATTAAAAAAACGCAGCTATAGTTTAACTCGATTCAAATTAAGTCGCCTTGACTCAAGCGAGATATTGAACTTACCCACGCTCGATCGAGCCATTACAATTGCGAACTCTGCCATTAAATCATTAAAAGAACATCTGTAGATTACTTCAATCTAAACCCTCCAAATGATTTTTCGGACTAGTGCTAAAATGTCTGGTTCTAAAGAGGGGCATGTCAAATTCTAGTGCGTTTGTTTTGATTGTAAAGATGTCACTTGTACCTGATTACAGCTCGAGCTCCGAGGATGAAGAAATTGTGGAAAATTGCCAGAAGTAAGAGAATATATTCAATTTTACATCACAATATCTATAGAAGTAAAACTTAGCGAAGAGACTGAACGGCCAAGACTACCCAGTGCAAATATTTTACTCTCAAAAGAGAAGACGGGGAAGGTTTTCAACAATCCATACAAGGAAGCGGAAGATGCAAAAATCGCATCCCTGGAGAAGCATGTAAAGATGGTTCGGCACTAGTTTATCTGTTTAATTTCTGCTTTAACAAAAAATAATTATTTACAGGTCGAAACTGGGGAGCATACAAAGGAAAAGAATGGAAAGAAGATTTGCTGGAATTACCGAAAAGGAAGGTGCAGATTCGGAAGCAGTTGTACATTTGCTCACGACTCTGACTTGTCCACAGGAAATACATCTGACACAACCGTGGCATCTTATCAAAAAGTTCGTGGCACCAGGGAAAAACGCATTCATAATCCAATTCTTTCAATTTATTCACATTTTAGGACATTCCACTTACACCGACAATATCAAAGCCTCAACAAGGCTTACAGCTTGGCAGCGGCGCAAAAATCGATTCAACAAAACTGGTTGAAAAACTTAGCAAACGATCTCGGCCAGGCTTGGGAGATTCTGTGGTCCCAAGCAAAAAAGTTTTAAAGCAGTACAGCTTGCAGAAAAAAAAGTATCCTTAGGACATCCCTTTGTCGGTCAGCAGGACCTCACAACATTTTCCAGTTTCATAACAATTACTCTTCAGTATCTTTATAAAACGTTGGCTTTCGCAAAGGGTGCCGCTGCCGCTGCTGGTACTGCTTGGCCCGGGGATTTCCTCACCTGCTTCGATTGCTGATGGTCTTTTCCATTCGGGCGATAGCTCCTCGATGATCAGGCGATGAGATGGCACCGTTTCCCAGTATTTGCCCATTGAAGGCTTGACTATTGTCTGTGATTTTTCAGAGATGTTTTCTTCTACAAATTTGTAAAGATGCGAAAAGGAAACGTATTTAAAACTAGTTATACTTTGAAGCGAGAATATATTGAGGGAAAATGTATAGAAAATATACCAAAAATTTTAACTGTTTTAATGGTTTTGCAAGCAGTTAATTTTCCTAAGTAAAGTAAAACGAACGACTTGTGAGTTTAATTTTTGAACATAAGTCTGAATATGAAAAACTAGTTGTAGGTAGATCTCATAAGAATTGTAAGATGCAATTCAACTATAACGGACAAGGGGAAGTAATTCACTAAAGGTAAGTACTGAACTAATTGTTGTCTTCATATTTCTTGAAGACATTCTGGTGGGCTACAATAAACAAGAAAGGTAGATTCAAGTGCTCAGAAGTAGGGACAAATCAATTCTGCTTACGCGACTATCCAGGTATTAAAGGTAAATAAGCAAGGATGTAGGCTGTTCTAACGATTCTTCGAAGTTCCTAGTGGAATGCCATACTAATAAAATTATTATTTTATTCTGGAATCTGAGCCTGTAGTGCCTTCAAGCACCTATCTGCGGGTTTCGCGGAAGCATCAAGCAATTTTTTCTTTCTTACCAAAAAAGAATTCTAAGAAAAATGTAAGCCAAACCCTAGTTTAAATTTAAACAGTTGAGAACTTCCGTCAGGTCGTTTCAGCGTGGTTCAAATAAAAACGCTTGAAAAAAACCTAATTCATACTATTCACCGAACATTTTTATGTTTCGCGAGATATTAGAGATGGTTAATTTGAACTTGTGCTAAATAGACCAATGTAATTGGGGATATGGCATTGAATGTGCTGGCCAAATCGGAACGAAGAGCAAACTAATATCCCTCGACCTTAAGCTACCTACAATCGTCTACTTCCCACGGAATTTAGAAGAATATATTGAGCTGATACTCAAACTTTCATGTAAAACAGAGGGCTTATCATTCAATTGAACTGAAGCATTAAACGCATTATCAAATATATCTTAAGATGATATAATTGAAGCTGAAGAAAAATGTGAAACCTTTTGGGCTTCTAGTGAAAATTAGTGAAGCGAAGATAATTAGTTAAGTAAAAAAATCTTGAAAATTTATATTATTTATATATAATAAAAAAGTTAGTTACCCAGGACTTACCAAGCAGCTCTAGTTCGGCCCATGAGGTCGCCAGATTTACAATGATAATCAAAATCCCATGATCATTGGCAAGTCTTTTTAAAAGCTGTGCTACTTGCGACAGCAAAGTGGTTCCTGCGCAGGTGATTTAAATAATTTAAAGGACTCTATACTAAGAGAATCTTACCTTCAATCAGTTTTAAGCCATGATACTGGAACCATATCGATGGCAGTGAGTCTATTATTAACAATTTGATTTTCGGAAGAATTTCCTTGTTGTCCAGTAAATTTTTTAAAACGCAAACCATATCGGCGGCACTGTATACCCTTACAAGTCGAATGCGACCCAATATACTAGCCACTTCTTTTTCAGCACAACCTCTTGCCTCAAGGAAACTTTTAATGCGAGTTCCAGAGAAGTCTCTTTTGGTGTCAATGTACATTGATTCAAAGCGGAAATGCTGGGCGAAATTTAGACTTATTGTAGAACAAAAAATGCTTTTACCCGTGCAGGGGAGCCCGCAGATTTCTACAAGGCTTCCGAATGGCAACTCGCTGGAGAGCATTGAATCTAGGCTATAATAAATTATTTATTTAAATTTTTATACACTGAATAATTACCTACTTATCTATCTTAGTAACAACTACGGGAGATGATAATAATCTCTGGTATTTCTTAAAAGCAGACACTAACTTTGGGCAGCTCGTTTTGTACAAAATTCGCTTAATTGTATTTAATTTAGACACTGGTATGTTGGTAAAACTACTAAGTTTTGCTGTACTTTCCTCGAGAAATTCAACAACAGTAAAAATCTTCCTATTATTTAGCAATTTAACAACATATTCGGTTAATTCAGTATTTTCTATAGATTTTAAATGTGACATATTCATGTTGATAGCTGTCACAATACTAATGACACATATTGGCAGCACTAGTTTCGGAGTGAATGCGTCACAATTCCGAATTTGACTAGCTGTTCTCGTTTGGAATGAACAAAAATTTACACCACTGTTTAGTTTCCGCCATATTGTTCAATTGTGCAAGGTGCGTCCTTGAGTGATGAGGCGGAATAGTTAAACGTTTTATTCATAAATAGAAAATTTTCTAAGGAAACTTTTTATATCAATTAGAAGTGTATAAGTTTTTATAATAAATTTAATAAACAAAGTGCTCCGATGGTTAAATTACACCGGGAAAATTTGTGATTGAAAAGTTTGAGGTATGTACTAAGATGGATGCAGGGAAATACGGTTTTCAAGATGTCCGAAGAAAAAAATTTTTTCTTCGTTGACTTCGATATGATGCTATCCCGCTCGTGACCGTAGCATGTTTTGCTCACATCAGTATATCCGTTTCGTTTTCTTAAGCAAAATTAATATTTGGAAATTTTCGATTTCATCAGGAAGTGAATGCTAAAGTGAATAAGCGATATTCATTGAGGTTTTCTGTAAAATAATGTACGAATGGGCGAAAAGTGCTTCGATTTTGAATGGTACCCAGCGCTGAGCCCCAATTAATTGCAAGCGGTAAATTTGCGAATTGTATGTGAAGGAAAAATTAGTTTCGTTACAAGGTGATCGGGCTCCCTTTGTGCGGGCGGGCGACACTTCGCTGCGGTAGGCACAACATTGCGCTGTGGCGGCCGCAGCCTGCGCTATTGCTGCTAACTGCTCAGCTTCGGGCTCAGGCTCAGCTAGGTTCGTTCTTGCCGGTTCATTGCGGAGGGACTTGTTGGTAATTTTGAATGCGTTCGAGTGTTGAGAATTTCGCAATAAAAAGGCGGTAACCAGAGTCGTACGTGGTATCGAAACGTGCGCACCTATCTCTGGTAAGTAATTAGTTTTTTAACAATCCGAAAACAGTGCACAAGCCCGTAGGAAAGGGACTCAAAAGCTAACTAATATGTTTTAAATTATCTAATGTGACTCATGTCATAGATTTTTTTAGCATGCAATACTCGCCAGATCCAAGAATATTTCAAAAATGTAGGTTTTTTTTCCAAATATAACAATGAATTTAGTTTTTGTGCAAGTTAGAGCACTTTTTCTAACGCAAGACGGTTCCAACAGCTTTTTCGGCCTTGACCATCAGACAGCAGCTTTTATTACGCCCTTCTAAATGTGTGGCAAGTCCTTGTTTGCGACTTTGCAAAAATGTTATGATATTTTCCTCCAAAGGAATACGCAGTTCTATTTTCGAACAATTTAATAAAAAAAATTATGTAAAAAACGGTTGCTAACTCATTATAAAAATTTGCAAAATTCAAAATTTTTGAACGAGTTATGAGAATGATTTTGGTGCAATTTATTTAGTCTAAAATTTTAAATTAAGTCTGTAATTTTGTAAGGGATTAGATAGTCCTTTTTATTTTATTATTTATTTACTTTCAAGGATACGATTAGCTCCCATTAAAAGCACTTCGACTTAAACGTCTCGAATCACGTTTAATAACTTAAGAATCTGAAGATCAAAAAGTATTTTTTTTCCTATTTAGTCCATATGTTTTATATGATCCTGATTACAATTATCCTCTTTTCTGTGTTTATTATTTACCGGCTTTTCATTGTTCCTCTTCTGCACCTATTATTTACCTTCAGTTATAGTTTCGCGCCTAAAGCCTTATATCAAGTTTACAGTGGTGGACAAAATATTCGCTCTCTAACGTACCCAATTGGTAAAATGTAGTAATGAAAGAATATTAAAATAATGTTCTGTTTTAAGTAAAAACAAGATTTTATTTACAGATATATATAATAATACTTTTCACCGTACTTTTACTTCTATTAATTATCCCCCCAATTCTACATAAAAGTTAAGAACTCTTAACCTCTTAATTGTTTTGAAAAATCTCTTTAATTCAAGAGACGGACCTCTTTTTGTAGAAGAATCAACAAATTATAAGAAATCAGTTTATTTCTAATATTTGTTCAATAATGTGGTAGCATATTAATTCCTTTGAAAGGATTTTCGATAGTAGTTAAGAGGTTAAGAGCTCTTAATTTTTATCCAGAATTAAATGTTTTCCACATTGCACTCGTTTCTTTCGTCTTACGGTTCATTTCAAAAAATATTTTGCATACGATATTTAACATAATCTAGCAATTAGTCAGAGTTTGCAAATATGGGATTTCTTGAAATGTACTGAAGTTTGCTACATTGAAGAAGTAAAGGGTCGAAAAAAATTAATTCGAGCCTATTTTTAGGAGAGAGCGAATAATTTGATCCCTTTATATATGTGACAAATTAAATATTTATTGTGTTCCTATAATGGTGCTGTTTTATTTGGTAAATAATATAATTTTTGAAGGGAATGGCAAGAAGCACTTCAATTTTTAAAAAAATTAAAATTGTGATTTTAACATACAAACATGATATGTTGTACCAATTTCGCAACTTTGGGTTTAAGAGCGAATAATTTTTTCCGCCATTGTATGTGCGCAAGAATGCTCCTTTAGCAGCAATATCTGCTTGTATATTTAAATTTTTACTTGATTTCGCGCAAAGAAATAAGGCATGAGCATTTTTTGGTATCGAATATTGATACCTAAACCATGGCGGTAATTTCATTTCCTTGTTATCAGGATCTTAGGTGACTCTTCCGTAATTAAATCACTGATACTTAGAAAATGTAACATATTTCGTTTGCGTTTTCTATGATTGCATACATCGCGATGTGTTTCAATTTAAGGGTCGATGTAATATAGAAAGTTTTTAGATCTAACATATCCTACCTCTATCCTATCCTACATCCTACTAAGGATGAATTTAAGTATTGCATTAACAAATATTTAAGTAAAGCTTCATTTCATTTACTAAGTAATTTTAAAACATTGGCGATGAGGTCATGTAGCATAATTTGAACAAACCTTCTTATAAAATACGTTTTAAAACTGGTGATTAACACGTTCAACCCGGTGCAGTTTTTTTATACTTCACTTCATCGGTCTTGCAGAAAATGTTTTATAAAAGAACCCATAAAAACAAATAAATATGTAAATACATTAAGTCGGCTATAGCCTGCCTGTAAAAATAAGCTCTTCAATTTTTCAATAAAAAAAAAAACATGTGATGTGATGTGAGCCACCGGTGGTACACGCCGCCAGATGAACCATTCTTCTGTGAGCCACCGGTGGCACACGCCGCCAGAGGAAACATTCTCTTGTGAGCCACCGGTGGTACACGGCAGGTTGAACGTGTTAAAGTGTTTATTTTGTCGTAAGATTTAGTAAATCTTGAAATATCACACTTACGAGCTTCAGATTGCTATTGTGGTACTATTTGGAAGTGCCATTAATTCAATTTAAACTATCAAAAAAATCAAGAATCTATAAGGTATGTTGTACCCTTTGCGGTCGTATTGTTTATAACATTATTAGTTGAATAAACAATAATACGTAATATTATACGTATTATAAAGGAAAAACAAAATTTATTAATTGCACTGCACTTAATACATTTTGTAAAATATTTCGAATTCTATGTATCTTCGAAGCTTGTCGACTTACAATTAGTATAATATAAGATAAATATGTTTCTTTGCTATGGTGGCTGAGAGGAGACACACGACCTCAAAGGGTTAATTTCTGTTTGTAAAAGAAGTAAAGTGTGTACATGCCAATAACAAATTTATTGTTTATAAATTTTATTTCTAAAAACGTTTTTTTTCCAAAATATAATATTGAATTCTTAGAAATGTTTATATTATTTTTTTCATGCATTAAACCATCTATTCAATCTCATACTTTATTAATTGTAATTCAGTTGAAACTGTAAGCTCTGTAAAGGGTTAAGTAGAGTTCTGGAAAAACAAAATCCCGTATAATACCCATTACACGGGTAGATATATGTAAGTACATCTTCATTAAAAGTTCTAAAGTTTTGAAAGTTTTTACAATGTAAAACCAGTTTCAATTAGTACAATTAGTATAAGCAATAATTTCAGTTACACAAAAGAAATTTGTAGTCAGAAATAGAAAGTAAAAGGATTTCATAAGCGTTTTTTTAATCCTAAAAATATATATTGGAATTTCACCTGGCGGTTTCTCGCTTTATAATCTTAATAGTTCTAATTGAAAATTGTCGGGTGTCACTAATCCAGTGCGTCCGAATTGCGTGGCAGCGATAGCGCGTCCGTTGAGGTTTAAGTGCTTTAGATATATTAGGCTGTTCAATAAGTTTTGTCGTTCACTAAAAGATGGCGCTGTTAGGCTCGTCGTTTCGTCTAAAAGTGGTACTACTGTTTTATGGACACGTGTGAAGTCTCATGTAGATCTGTCAACTCATTCGTATATTTGCAGCTTTTCAAAGTTGGCCAGTAATTACAATGGAAAAACTTGAATATTGTGCAGTAATAAAATTTTTATTTTTGGAAGGTGAAGCGCCAAAACATTCATGGACGATTGTTAAACGTGTAGAAGGACACTGCACCTTCAATTCGAACACTAGGAAGATTGGTTGGGGCATTTAAAAGTAATATAAAGGTCATACAAGTCTTAAAGACGGTCCACGTGAAGGACGTCCAAAAAGTGCATCAACACAAGAAAAAACCTAAAATACAGGATATGAGTATGGAAGATCATCGATTAATCGAGAGAGATTTAATAGAAGCATATTGGTATTCAGTGTGAGTAATATCTTGGCTGAAGTTTGGGTTACAGAAAGATGAAAAATGGGTACCGCACTCGCTAACAATGGGACATAAACACACTCGTATGCGACTATCTCAACAACATTTTAAAAGAGATACAAAGGATTTTGTGCGTCAATGTAGATGAGACTTGGGTCTACCACCATGATCCTGAATCAAAACAAGAGGCTAAGAGTGGTGTGAACCCGGTACTTCGGCTCCAAAACGACTTATGGTCGGTCAAGAAGGTGTTAGCATCAGTTTTTTGGGATGCAAAATGAATTTTGTTTGTGGATAACCTCCAAACTGGTAAAACAATAAACGTAGATTATTAATGTAACCTTTTGGACCATATGGACGTACAAATTCGTGAGAAAAGACCTGGTTTACAAAAGGAAAAAAATCATTTTTCTTCAAGATAACGCATTCTCTCAAACCATTAGAACTGCCTGATGAAATTCAGCCGAATTTTAGTACTGGTTCTGAGCCTAGATACATATTTAGTACCTGAAAAACTTTAAATCTTAAGAAATAATTCAGGTTAAACTTTTTTTGTTAATGTGATAAAAAGGTTATACATTGATTTTTGATACAAGAAATAAGGAAAAAGCGAGAAAAAAAACTAACTAAGAAAGAAAAAAAAAAAAAAATCAAGAGACGTTGTTGTATGATTCGTCCTACACCAACCGGCAATGAATAAGCACAAGAGGGTTATTCACGATTTGTTGTATGTATCTTCTATTGTCTATTGCCGAGTTCTTCAACCTGCGGGTGGGGAACCCCAGGGGGGTCAAAAAGCCTTACTCTAGGGGTAGCGGGTAAAAGAAAAAGCCAAGTGTTTGTAAGACCTGCAAACTACAATAAAAAAAAAACTACAATTTCAGTGAGAAGGCTGCGCCTGTTTGCTTTACAACTTCCTTGTACACTTGATTTTTTACTTATTATAGGTCTCAACAGAAAGAAAATTAAATACGTCGTCTTTGAAATCATTGACATAGTTTTGAATTTATTGAATTTAGAGATCGTTCTAAATCTTCGAGAACATATCCTTTATATGGTTTGCTGCCGATGTATGTATGAGATTTAAAAAATGATTATTTGAACTGTCTAGTGTAGTTTAAATTCAGAACTCTAAACTAATGTTTAAAATATTATGTACATATGGAGAACCATACATGACTTCCATGTTCCATAATGCAATAAAGTTTAGCATGGCAATACTTTCACTACCTACCATCTTGAATTCATGCATTTCGATAGGTGATTTCCGATGGCGTCAGGTGTCATGAATCGGTTACCACAGAAATTGCATAATGTTTAGATTTTAACAAACCGCCATCATGAAATCAAAAGGGTTTAGTTAAGAAAATATTCTTGGTATACGTATAGATATATAACTTTTTATTATTATGCAGCGGAGGTCAGGATTTCTTTGCGAAGATGAGTGGAATATAACTGTTAGGCAAATCGACCAATTCTAAAATATTGTAAAAAATAGAATTAAAAACAATTAACGTGTATGCATAGCGCGTAATAAAATTGTTTTTCTAGAAAATTCTTAGTTTTAAATTGATTAAAATCATAAATCATATATTTTTTCTTCTACAATCTAACTATTGACAAACAAATTAAAATCACTAAAGTTGAGCATTGTAAAGTTATAGTGTGTATAACAACTCGGTGGGGGAAAACCTCGTACGAAGAATCCACGGATGTTTGATTTTTCCTCGTTCATCGAGAACTCGTACCATATATCTTGTGAGGATGGATGTGTGCGTCTCGTTAGTACGAGGTTTTATATTGACGAGGTTCCGCTGGCCATTGGGACACTTTGGCACCGCTCGCTAACTTTTCATAGTTCTGATCATGTTTATATTAGTGGCATGCTTCGCTTGCGACATTGCATGCAGCTATCAAGGTATCGTTTTTAACACTAGAACTACCGGCGCTACAAGCTTGTAATTTTGATAATTTTTTGCACCTTTAAAGTAATATGCTTTAACATTTAAATCAATAATTATAAATGGAAATAGGTTCTCGATATGTCGTAATTATGAACCTTAATAAGATTTGGTATTACTCTTAAGAGATATTTTCAAAAAATATGATTAATTCAAGCAAGAAATTTAGTACCGGTCAATTTGACCGGTCTTGGTAGTTCTAGTGTTAAGGAAAGTTAAACACATTAATTTAGAAATCCATTATCTACTAATAAACAATGATTGTATACAATACGATTATTTCTGAAAGAACATGGTTTTAAAAAGATTCTGTTGGTACGGAAATTATTTTGTATTCGGTATATTCAGTAATCATTTGTCACCTGTTCGGGGAGGAGTAATAAAACATTGTTTTTTTATTGATTTGAACTGCGCAGCTAAATTATAAGTATCTTTATAAGCTATTAATCTTTGCAAGTTCACGAAAAGATTCACTCTATTTTTGAAAAGCAGTTACAGCTTCCCGTGCATTTTTTTTGGAAAAATAAAATACAAAATTACTCATTAGTAAGAAAGGGCTGACACTCTAGTGTTCCGAACCCAAATTCAAATGTAAATTGCTTAACAAACAAAGGAACAACAATAGTTTATAACAATAGTAGTCAAAGAATATCGTTAACAACAAGAAGGGACATTCTAGCCCGCTCTCAAAATTCCAACCCATATGCAAGCTCTCAAAAATACATATGCGGCAATCTGGCCCGATTGTGTTGGTATTGGTCTCTCAATTCGACCTCTCCTTCCAAAGTTTAGTTATAGCAAAACCATATAAAAGGAATTGATTTAATCGTAAATTTGAACGATTTTAAAAGTTTTTAAATAAAAAAATTTGTGGTGTGCACCCTGTAGAAGTGTTCCAATTTTCCTCAAAAATGTTTGTTTCTCTCAATAATGACTTCTTTAGTGCTACTCATTTCTAGCAGAATTTTCCACTTCGTTCCTCTAACGGCACCAAGGCCGAAAAAAGATAAGGAAAAACGTTAACGAGTGTCCCTTCTTGTTATACTATAGATTCTCTTTGGAATAGCAAACAATTTGGAAAACAAATGAGACATAAGTTTCAGGTAGTACAAAACTCTCCCGTTCAGTATTTCTTTTCATGGCACTGTGTACAACGCAGATTCCGCTTTTTTCTTAAGGAGAGACGGAAACTGAAATGGATGCCTGAAAAATTTAAGGGGTACAAGGATTGATATGTTAATATTTTTTCCTGATAGGGCTTTCTAATGCGTTCCAGTGTTGAACTGCAAACACTTGCGACTGTATCGTGTTTCGCGCTGCTAACGGTTTCAATTTTCTTAAAATGCATGCTCTTCCTTTATAGCTTGCGTCTCTCTTCTACCATCATTATTGTGTATTTTATTTTTTAACTACCTAGTGTTGGCTTTTAAATTTATCCTAAAAAATAACTAACCCCGTATATGAAATTTTAAATAGTTTGATTTAAAATAGAAGAAACTCAAAAATTCAACCTTCAACCCCTAAATTACACCCTTCAGGAATTAAATCTTACCATTTGCTTTGACAAAGATTTAAAAAAAAAATCACCCCAACACTTATTTTTAACCCTTTTGCGGGGGTGGAATTGCAAAAATAACTCCTGAAATCGATTCAGCGACATGAAAAACCCCTATATATCAAATATTGTGTAATTTAGTAAAGTATTCAAGGCTACAAGTTTTGGCACTAAAAGTTAAAATAAACTGTGCCACTGAACCGGTTATAGTTGTCGTTTAGAAACATAGAAATTAATTCGAAGTGCGTTATCAAATGCTTGTAGAATTCAGGTGTTAAAGGTCAAACATATATAATAAACACAATGAACTACGTTTAGCCAAAAAATTAAAATAATTGGCATCCTTTGGGAAAAAGCAAAGTGGTCTTCCTCCTGAAGTAATGTATCGTTTGTATGCATGTGTATGTGTTTGTGTGCGTGTGTATGAATATAATGAGTTCTCAAGAAGGCACACTATTGTTATACAATTCGAAATATTATTGCTTATGAACGAACGAAAGCAGTTGGTATATTTATACAGCAAAACATGTGGTTGTCGACAAAATTCATATTATACTTTGTTTGAATAAGGAAAAAACCAAAGAATTAATCGTGTCTTTCAGATGCATCAAACATGAATGAAGGTGATTCAGCAGGAGGGGGGCAGCAAGGGTTAAACCCAGCCCCTCCTGCTGTTCTTGACCGCAGATCGATATTATCATCATCAAATTCAAGTACTCAAATATATAACCAGGGGATACAGCAAAATCAAGCGGTAACGAGTGGATCTGCGGTTTCATCATCCATAAATACATTGTCACAACAGCAACACCAACAACAGCAGCAACAGCATCATAATCAGCTGCAACATATGACCTCACGTTATTTGTCAAATGAACGTATCGGGAATATTACAAATCAGCAACATCAACGTACAGTGATAGCGCAAATTCAGTCGCAGCACCAGCAGTCGAATAATAATATCAATCTCAATATTAGTCCCGAAAGCCTATCTAGAGCTTCAAATAATATTGTGTCAAGTTCCTATATAAACAATACAGCACGTACTGGCAATATTGGCTATACAAGCACTAGTTCACGGACTTACCAATCAACATCGGCTGCAGCTTCGTTGACGACATCAAAACCGCAACAGAACCAAGCTCAGATATCTGATAATTCAAATTTATTGCTGTTAGCTGGCCGAAAACGGCTAAAACTTGAGTCATCACAGACAGGTACTTCTGTTGCTGCTAATAGTGGAGCTGTAGCTCCAGGAACAAATGATTTAAACGCTTTGAAGAAACGCATTCTAGAACATAAATATCTGCGATTAAAAAGTTTAAAGGAAAGGTACGTTTATTAGCTTTATAGTTGTAAAGCTTGTTTATAGATTTTTTTATTATTACTGCACAGATACTCGGAACATGTTGCAGAATTATTTTTCTTGCAAAATGGTGGCAATATGATGGACTACCCAGTCTGGAGAAAAAAGCCACCAACCCCGCAGTTCATTAACTTTAGCAAATCCTATCGGTTGGATGGCTATGTGAATGAAGATGTAAATAAATCTCATACGGTAAGGTTTCCGAAGAATTACATATTTTGTTTTCTTTAATTTAAATGCTTTCAGACGTTGCAAACGCCGCCAACACAATCCACACCCTCAAGTTTGCCACAAGGAGCTGAAATTAAAATTCCAAGCGTAGGAGCAACACCTATCGCTGTGTCTACAACTTTACCCGCTGCAGTTGTGCAACTATCGCAACAAGGTAAGGCAATTCTGTTTTTCTCTAGATCCCATGCTGCTCAGTGTAAATATTGCACTAGATATTTTCTTGTCTGTAATTATGTTCGAAAAGATAATTTAAGTAAAGCTCAATGGTGCGAAATTTTGTTCATTCGTTGTAATTTTTGGATTGTTTCAATTTTTATTACATCGAAAACTGAGACGGTATCATACCGAATTGAACCTTATATCATTTAAACTAAACTCTTATTTTTTTTTTTATAATGCTTTAAACACATTCTTTAAAAAAGAAACAAAAAACAAATAAAACTTCACACTAATTGGATATTGGGACTATTTGCGTACTTCTTTTCTTAGGTCATATACCCGGAAGACCCCAGGGGGGTCGACACGGGATGGTGTTCGGTCAAATTCCAGTCCCACATACCGTAGGGAATTCTCCGGTTCCTCTGGTGCCAGGTAGCACCTTTCTCATTTTCATAATACCTTTTTTCGTGTTATGTTTTATTTGCGATTTCTTTTTATAATCTTATGTCCTTGATTTGCTTTAGGAAGGCATACTTTCTTCAATTTATAACCCTAGACTAGGTTTAACTCGATTTTGTAATCATACTTTTACAAATGGTACAGAAGCTTGCTTTTTACCGTCATACATAAACATACGTCTATATAAATTTGTATATTTCCTGATTTATCTTTTGGCCTCGTTATAATACTTATGAATATAATTGGGCAGCTTTCAGATATTATTAAATTTTCATACATACTAGTTAATTTCTTACATGATTTTGTAAAAATATTTTTGTTCTTAATAAGCACATTTTTGCTACCGATTTCGGCTATCAACTGCGGTGTTAAAATAAAGAAACATATTCGCAATTACCTAAATCATAATAACATCAGTTCGACCAAAAATTAGTAATTAATTCGTGTTTGGATCTTTGTCGTTCAAAAATAATTGCAAAAGTGCCCACTAATGTAAATTTCAATCCTTCCAAAAGACGCAAGTTTTCCGTTTGTTTCCTTCACGCCCGGTTTTTCCTTGGAAGAGACGCAAATATTAAAAATCGGGGTACGTCCTCTTAAGTTGAATTAAATCGATTTTTTTATATATTTGATTATAAAGGATAATTATAGGCTTCTGACCTTTAAAAACCGTAGTTAACTGATGTTAAATTGCATCCGAGAAAATAAGCTTTTAGAAGATTTTTAATGAAAACTTCTCAGCGTAAAAACAGTCGAATGTTGATTTGTAAGTGATGTAAAATTAAATTTCTTAAATCGTTTGCCGCCAATCTCACAAGTCATCTGTTTTGCATTGTACTGGAAATAATCTAAGAAACTCAAGACACAAAATACTGTTGTTTTCGGGATAGAAGTTGCACCAGTCTGGTCAATCATCCGCATTATGCAAAGTAGACAGTTTCAAATATTGCTTACTACAGCAGTAAGTATAAGATAGCAATCGAGTGATAGACACAGGCTTCTGAAAATGTAATATATATTGATCTTTTTTTGAGTTGATTTCTATATTTTTGCGTCAATTTTGTATCTTCAAAAATGATTTGAATTCTCAGTTTTACAATACATAGAGGACAGTCTTTTTATTTTGTTCTTGTCACAATACGTTGCAGAATCGAGACAAGCTTACAGGTTAAAATTAGAAGTATGCCGTTCCTCGTTATGGTTTAAATATGAAGTCAAACCGCCTTTCATTTTGAGGCATGTATTTTCAGTTAAGAATAAGTTGAAACCATTATAAAGCATGCTAAATGTTCAATTACCAATTGGCTAATTTTTAAATTTTATGTGAGTAATTGCAACATGTTGTTTTACCCAAAGTACGTACAAAATCAATTATTTATTAATAGTTTATATATACTATTAAAGGTGGAACCCCATTAGTACCTGATATTCCCAGCAACACGGGCAGCATATCCGAAAAGCGGAAAACACCGAATACGACGACAATTGGATCAGCATACGCACAAAGTCCAAACACTGCTAATGGTGTTCAAGAACAATTTTCTGTCAAGGCCAAACAAGAAGTTTATGTTATGCAGAGGATATCGGAATTGCAGAGAGAAGGACTATGGACTGAAAAGCGTTTGCCAAAGCTGCAAGAACCAACGCGTCCGAAGGCTCACTGGGACTATTTGCTCGAAGAAATGGTTTGGCTTGCAGCTGATTTCGCTCAGGAGAGGAAGTGGAAAAAAGCTGCTGCTAAAAAATGTGCGCGTATGGTACAGAAGTACTTTAATGATAAGGCCAATGCAGCCCAAAAAGCGGAAAAGGCCCAAGAACTTCATTTGAAAAGAGTGGCGGCCTTTATCGCCAAAGAAATCAAGGTATTTTGGTCGAATGTTGAGAAACTTGTGGAGTTCAAACATCAGACAAAGTTGGAAGAAAAACGAAAAAAGGCTCTTGATCAACATCTCAGTTTTATTGTTGATCAAACCGAGAAATTCTCTCAACAGCTGACAGAAGGGATGAATAAGTCGGTTATGGATACGAGCGCAGTTCCTAGTTTGAATTCAAGCCGGATATCATCACCAAAACGAGAAAACATGTCAGATGGTAAATATTTTTTTATGCTATTCGTCTATATTTGTTGATGCTTTTTAAAATGATGATTAAAAGTCCATGATTACTGGTAACTTCTATTTTTGAAGTTATTGGTATTTAATGATTTTTCGCATTTGCGAGGCATTTGTCTGATTCACCACAAAAATTGATTTAGTGAATTTTAGGACTCTAAACAATGTGCTAAGTAGTATTTAATTTTTTAACAGAAGAATTTCAACCGGAAAGCGAAGCTTCTGAAGACGACGAAGAAACAATAGCTAAAGCAGAAGCTGAAGCCTCTGATGTAAAAGAGGAAATAGCCGCTCTACAAAGAGAGTCTCAAATGGATTTGGATGAGTTTCTTAAGGAACTTCCGAAAGATTATCTCGAAAACCGAGAAAAGATTGTACTAGAGGATAAGGTAATTGCTTGGATATAATATTTTTTAGAGCATTTTATTATTTAATTTACTTTATATAGGAAGTTGTATCAGAAGATCCGTCCGTCGATTCAGAATTTGAGGCAAATGAGAACAGTTCAGATGACGAAGACACCATCATGGAACAAGAACAAATTGAGAAAAATGTTGATCATAAAAAAGAACTGGCTGAACTTAACGTAAGCTTTTTAAAAATGAATCGAATTGTGTGTGATATGAACATTATTTGGTATTCAGGCGGATAATGAAATGAGCTTAGATGAACTTCTTGCAAAGTACAAACGAAATGGGCCCAGTGGTGAGGAAAAAATGGTAGTTGATTCTGATGACGATGAGGATCCAGAAAGTAAGATTTAAAACAATGAATTTTGAGACCTCTAATAACATTGTATAATCCACAGCTGGAGACTCGGATGATGGAACAGAGGAGGAGAGTGAAGAAGAAGAAAACTCAAGTGAGAATGTTGACGCTATTAATTCTAATTCAGAAGAAGGTGATTCCAATATCGGATTGAAGAGTTTGCTCGTCGAGGAAACGAAAGTAGAATCCGAGGTAATTCTATTTATACTTATACATGCACCTAATATGGTTTTGCATGAAATATATGCTATACTCTAGTAGATTGCATAAAAGTGAAGCATGAGTTCGAAAAATGAAATTAAAATGAAATAACCTTAATCGTATGGAGAAGTCAGGTTAGAAATTTGAAAGCATCTAAGTTAAAAATTAGCTTCAAATTTAAAGAAAAGGAATGCTTTCAGCTAAGTTTATGGATTTTCTATGCTTGGGAAGTGGTTTTGCGCACATGTAGACAGTGTAAATTGTTGCTAACCTAATTTAACACGTTGAGCGCGGAGTCAATTTTGGTGTTCGGTTACAACAGAAGATAGAGGTGTGCGGTGACGATTTTGTTTCGTTGCCTTTTGGGCTACGAGAATGTTGTAGATGCAGATACGAGATATGCAAATGTACTATATACTATAAAGTATGAACAGAAGCAAATTAGATGGGGAATGGTAAAAGGGCGACCAACTAGAGACGTTCACGAAAAATTCATTGTCTGTCCACGGATTGACGATACCTAAACGGAAAGCTCCCTGTCATTCCCTACGGACTGACTGACGCCGCGCTTAACGTGTTAAAAATACAAAAACACCCATTTTGATACATATAAAGTTTAAGACTGTTCTTATCTGCATATGTGCAGATAGTTATTCTTATTCTTAACGTAAATTTTTTTTCCAATATATAGGGCGACAATGATGCCTTAATCAATGACGCTGCAGCGCTCGCAGAAAGTATTCAACCAAAAGGCAACACGCTTTCCTCAACTAATGTTGTGACTCCGGTTCCATTCCTTCTTAAACATTCGCTTCGTGAATATCAGGTATGTTTATGACATTGTTTGTAAATAGGTTATCGTTGTTCCTACATTTGAAATGATGATTTCAAGTCACTGAAAGTATTTACTTCTATTTTTGAAGTAATTACTTATTAAAATGGATGACTATCGAGGCATTTGTCTGATACTTTCTTATAATAAATATTAGTTTAAAATCGAACTTTTAGGTTTTAATAAAAGATTTTTATTTCACAGCATATTGGTTTAGACTGGCTTGTTACAATGCACGATCGAAAATTAAATGGTATTTTAGCTGACGAAATGGGTCTGGGAAAAACTATACAAACCATAGCTCTGTTGGCTCACTTGGCTTGCGTTAAAGCGAACTGGGGCCCACATTTAATAGTAGTTCCTTCTTCGGTTATGTTAAACTGGGAAATGGAATTTAAAAAGTGGTGCCCTGGCTTCAAGATCCTCACTTATTATGGAACTCAAAAGGAACGCAAGCAAAAACGCATCGGGTGGACGAAACCAAACGCGTTTCACGTCTGCATTACTTCTTATAAACTGGTGATTCAAGATCAACAGAGCTTTCGGAGGAAAAAGTGGAAATATTTGATTCTGGATGAAGCTCAGAATATTAAGAATTTTAAGTCTCAACGTTGGCAGTTATTGCTTAACTTTCAGACTGAACAGTAAGTTAGGAAAAATGTTTTTAGGGAATTTCTATAAAGGTTTATTTTATCTTTTGCAGGAGATTACTTCTGACAGGTACACCACTTCAAAATAATCTAATGGAGCTGTGGAGCTTGATGCACTTTTTAATGCCACATGTTTTCCAATCCCATCGAGAATTTAAGGAATGGTTTTCAAATCCAGTGACTGGCATGATCGAAGGCAATTCGGAATACAACGAATCAATAATAAAACGCCTTCACAAGGTCTGTACCCTGTACGTAATGTAAAACTTGATTTTATTTTCCCCCATTTTTCGTGGATTGTATCCTTGTTTTTCTCTAAATTGGTAATATGATTTGTTGAATATAATTTTTCTTTTTATTAATTTTGCGTATGAAGGGGATAATGTAAAAAAGAAATTTTTATTAACGTGCACCTCTAGATAATCTCTAAAATATTTCTATATTTTGAGTGATGTTCCTGGTATTATATAAACAACTGCACATGCCATATTCATTCTACATTTTCGTCACAAATAAACTAAGTAACCCGTACATAAAACTTGAGCCAAATAATACGTCCCAAGTGACACTTATTGACAACAGCATACGGACCAATACGATAAAGTGCAAACGATTACCGCGAAAATGATCGTAAATGTTCAGATCTTAGCTAAAAGCATCGAGTTCTTTGTAAAGCCGGCTACAGATGACTAAATCTGCAGGGCCGATTTGTAGGGTGAAAAATTGGCTTTGCTTTCCACACAACACAACTTATCAGATGCAGTCGAGCGTTCGTGAGTGAAGCATGGCTCCTTCCAAACGCCAGAAAATCGGTTTTGCAATAGCGGCGGTGGCGGTGGTGTCACTAGCACCACCAAGAAAGAAAAACTATTGCCCGCATATTTCCAATTTTCTTGTTTAAATTGTTTATCTTTGCCTGTTATCAAATTTTTTTAAATTTACCAGAAGCATTTCCAATGAAGTTAGCCTCTTCTCTCGATATAAATATTTCGGATTCGCTTTATTCCATAAGTGGGGCATAGTTCGATATACAGCGGAGGACAAAAGTGTTGGCATACTCATAATCTTCAAATAAAATTATCAATAAGTGGCATAAAAATAAAAATATTTATTCAGTCTTTCAACAAAAATATTCTCCCTTATGAATAGTTTCAATTTACATTACAAAGTTCTAACAAAAGCACAATTATTTAAAAAAAAACTAAAAAAAAAAACTTCGAAATATCACATTTTACTACAGCCAAAAGTATTGGCACTCTTAGCTTTTAATTTTTCGAGCAGACTTTAGCGTGTTCCTAGAAGCGTATTTCATAATAAACGTATTTCAAAATAAGAAAAAGTGAGGTTAAAGTCTTTAAAAAATTGGCGCCAAAAGTGAAGAAGCATTTTTAAGGGTAAATGACATTTATTTGGAGTGGTTAGATGTGAGATGTAAAACGTTCTGCTTGTTTTGATCGGGAGTGAAATGGAACAGGAAGAAATTAATATTTCGTAATTTATGAACAAGGATGTTTACAAATTTCATCCTTTTTTTAACACTCCAAATAAATAGCCTTTCCACTTAAAAATGCGTCTTCACTTTTGGTGGCAATTTACCTCAATTATTTCTTACTTAACTTAACCTCAATTATTTCTTAAGATTTGACATTTTGCCGGTACTGAATATGTAGCTAGGCTCAGAAACACTACTAGAAATCAGCTGAATTTCATATGGCAATTCAAATGGTTTAACCAATACAAACGAAAAGCTAGACCATGCCAACCAAAACACGAGCGAGACGGGAAATTTATTTTACAATGAGAAGAAAAAGGTAGCAGTACTTCGATTGGTTCGTTCGTGGTTGGTTTGCCCATTGGAGAGTGGGCATTACAAGCCATGAAGTGGTCCAACTGACACATATAGTGATAGTGCAAAGTGGTCTGATCTGTCACAAAAAATACATTGGATCTTATGACGGGCAACGTAAACATGGAAAGAACTTCAAGGCAGCTTCCAAACTAAAGCTTCTATCCAAAAACTACTTTCCCTCACGTGTACCCTGAGGGGTTTTCTTTTCAATTCATCCGACTTTTTACCACCTTTTTAAGCAAAATAGGTAAAATTGTTGAATTTGAATCCAACTCAACAAAATCCACGAGCCCCAGACCACTTGCAAGGAATGGCTGTATGACAGCTGGAGGAAGACTGGACTCCGGAGAACCGAGAAATGACTGTAATTTCGTTACACATTTTTAGCCCATTGGTAGCAAAAGTTTCTGAGGTTGAATTTTCTAAAACATTCGTTTTTCTAATAAATAATGATATAACTCAGATAAATGCGAATTTCCGAGACAGTTTCACCGACCTGCCATAAGTGTCAATGTCATTTTCTTGAACTCCGGACCACTTACGCACAAATGCAAAATGCCAGTTCAGGGCTTGTGAAGGTTTTGTCTGTCACTTAACATGTTAAACGCCACACCGGTCCCTAGGGACCAGCATTAGACTTTCCGTTCAGGCCCGGCTGCGGGCTTTAGGTTCATATTACACGACCGCGCGTGTCGGTAAGACTAAGAGCCCTATTATGAAAATCGATTTCGCTCGACTCGACTAGCGAAGACACTAATTTTCTTATCATCCCAGCTTTGAAAATGTGTCTTCGCTAGTCGAGTCGAGTTAAATCACCTTGTATAATAGGGGCCTAAATATTTTGCTTAGGCGACATAGGTTTTTGTTCAGTCAAGGCTTGAAAAAAAAGAATATAAATTTTTTTTTTTTTTTTATACATATTTGTGTATGATGAAATGAAAAGTTACAGCGATGCTTTTTGTATTATGTACGGGATGGATTAACTTGGACAAAACTGTTCTCATGATCTCAGATCACACAACTCCTCAAATCTGTCCAAGCAGGAGTTATGTTGATTTGATTTGATTTGATTTGTTGGGGGGGGAGGCAAAGCACCTCGAACGCTCAGACTTTTTAGTCCATTGCGCTCAAAACCCCCGCTCTATTTGAACTTCCCCGTTGTCCTAATGTACTGGAGAATCTCAAACAGAGATCGAGAATCGAAGTCCTCCATCCTCATAACATCGGCGCCAAACGCGTCCCTACGTGCACGAGAGAACGCAGGACAGTCACAGAGGTAATGCTCTGTGCTGTCCTCCTCCTCCCCACACGAGGGGCACGCAGGGTCGTCGATGATTCCCAGGGTATTCAAGTGTTTGCCTAAGAGTGTTATGCCCTGTAATTGTCCCTACTAGAGCCCTGCAATCTTTCCTACCTAAGCTAAGTAAGAATTTCGCAGTATTCTTGTTCGGATTACCTATAAAGTACTTGGTACGTCTGCAGGTACTTAGGCTGGACCATCTCTCTCCGTGAACTAAGTCAACGTGTCGAGTTATCCAGTTCTTCAACGCCGCAGAGCTAATACCAATAATGGGCTCTGGACCTATGGGGTGGGAGTTAGCGCCTTCCCTCGCCAGGGAATCTGAAGACTCGTTGCCTTCTACTCCCTGGTGGCCAGGGACCCATATAAGAATGACCTGATTACATTTTGCAACCGAATTCAGTCGTTTCTTACAATCTCGGACTATTTTTGTTCGAATATTGGGATTAAGAAGTGTAGCAAGGACAGCCTTACTGTCGCTGCAGATACCTATCCTTCTACCTTGCCACCTCTGGGCAATTATCCAGTTGGCCACTTCTAGAATGGCAAAAACTTCAGCTTGGAAGACCGTCGCCATGTTTCCAAGTGAGTAACTGTATTTGATCTCTTCGTTCAAAAACCATCCAGCGCCCGTACCGTTTACGGTCTTCGAGCCGTCTGTATAGAAGATGTCGTTGAGTCCATTCAATATTTTGTTTGGATCTTCCCATTCCTCCCTTTTTGGGAAGAGAATTTGAAATCTTCTTCCGAACATTAATATCGGGGTCATATCATCCGCCGGCATATTGAATAAAATGCACTTTTCTTCAAGCCTTTGTGATATAACACCATGTCCGATAGCATGTTTACCGTGCCAGAGTCCGCACTTCTTTAGGCGGCACACGGTCTTCATTGCTTCTTCTTGGATAGCAATGTCCAAGGGTTGCATGTTAAGCATCGCGTTTAGAGCTGCACCAGGTGTCGAGCTAAAAGCTCCTGTTATCCCTATGCAGACCTCTCTCTGTACTCTGTCAAGAACAGAACGAGTCGATTTTATCTCCGTTCTGTTCCACCAGACCACTGACGCATATGTAATAATGGGTCTAATGATGGCTATGTACATCCAATGTACCACAGCGGGTTTTAGACCCCATGTCTTCCCAAAGGCTCTTCTGCATTGCCAAAAGGCATTTAATGCCCGAGATGCTTTGTGTTCGACATGAGCCTTCCAAGTCAGTTTGCTGTCTAGAGTCACCCCTAGGTATTTAACTTCCTTGGAGAGTTGAATGGTTTCACCTTTCAGAATTGGAAGCTTGAGATTATCCAGTTTTCTCTTCCTAGTGAACAGCACAAGTGTTGTCTTTCTAGGATTCACTGATAAGCCATGCCTCTCACACCAGTTCTGGATCCTATCCAAGGTCCTCTGCATTTTAATACAGACGTCCCTTAACGAGTCCCCACAAACGAGTCCACACACATCATCAGCGTAGGCCTGTGTATGTATATTTAGACTTTGTAATTCGCCTAAAAGCGAGTCTACTAAGAAGCACCACAGTAGAGGTGAGAGTACTCCCCCTTGCGGGCAGCCCTTCCCAACTTTCATAACAGTGTCGCTTCCGCTTTCTGTTAAAAGTAGTCTCTGTGACAGCATGGAATGGATCCATCGTATAAGCACAGGGTCCACTCCATACGCCTTGGCAGCATCACATAGGGATGAGAACATTGCATTATCAAAGGCTCCCTCAATGTCCACAAAAACCCCAAGAGCAAACGATCCACGATCCGCCGCACTTTCTATTTTATAGATTAGATCGTGCAGTGCGGATTCACAGGATCTTCCACTCCTATAGGCATGCTGGTGTTCACTGAGGGGCCTTCTTTTCAGCGTTTCTCCCCTGATGTGTTTTTCTACCAGTCGTTCCAGACATTTCAAAAGGAATGATGTTAAACTAATGGGTCTGAAACTTTTTGCCAGAGTGTAATCTTCTTTGCCCGGCTTAGGTATAAAAGCTACTCTGACTACGCCAAGCAGTTGGCACGTATCCCCAGATTAAGCAGGCCCTAAAGATTTTCTTTAGTGCCGGAACTAGAGACGTACTTCCTGTTTTTAGCATGGCTGGATATATACCATCCAGACCTGGGGTCTTAAAGTTTTCGAAAGAGGTCAAGGCCATCTCGATCCTTTCCTCAGTCACAACCTTGGATGCTATGTATTTATCTTTCCTGGTGATATTTACTCTCTCTTGTAAATTCACTAGGGTTTCATATAATTGAATTCTCTGACTGCCCGGAAAATGAGTCTCAAACAGGATTTCATATGCTTCCTGTTTGGAGCTCGTGTATCCTCCGTCCGCAGGCCTACGGAGAGTGTCTAGTTTGGCTGTATTGTCTTTCTGAAAGACTTTATGCAGCCTTGCAGCCTCTCTCATCCCCACCAGTTCCTCACAGTATTTCCTATAAGAGGAGACCTTGGCAGATCTTATCTCTCTCTTATACTCACGCTGTAGAGTTTGATAGGTTAGCCAGTCATCATCTTCCTGAGTTCTTAGGGCCCTCTTTAGAAGCTTTCTGGTTGTTTTCCTGAGCTTCTGCAGGTTGTTGTTCCACCAGGGGACATTCTTGCCGCATCTGCTCTTTCTGAGAGGGCACGCTTCCTCAAAGGCATCCAATAAGGTCCGACTCAATTTTTGGGTCTCGTCCTCAATATCCTTCGTGGAGCGGATTTTGCGTACATTAATTTCCTTCGATGAAAGAAGTTGTTTGTACCTTTCCCAATCAGTCTTCCTAGGATTCCGTCCGGCCGGGATATTTATGATATCGATGGCTATTCGGTATTCCAGGTATCTGTGGTCCGAAAGAGATTCCTCTTTTGAAACTCGCCAGTTGGTAATAAGGTTTGACATCTTCCTATTTGTGAGTGTCAGGTCTATTACTTCCTGTCGCCTACTCGTGACAAAAGTTGGGTTGTTTCCCTTATTGTTAACCACGAGATCGTACGACAGAATGAAATCCAATAATTTCTCCCCCCGGGGATTGCATTTACTGCTACCCCAAAGGGTGTGCTGGGCGTTGGCATCACAACCAATAACCAGACCTAAATTATTAGACTCTGCGTATCCCACAATATCCAGCAGCTCTTTTGAAGGAGGCGGGCTAATGGAGTCATACGGCAGTAAGCAGATACGAAGATTGCATCCTGCTTAGCTCCCGATACGTTGTAGGATACTTTGACCGCAACGACGTCTTGACTGCAAAATTGTCTTAACATCGTGGCCTCGATTGTATTAGATACAATAACACATGCCCGCGGTCGTTCCGTTCTTTCGTAATGAAAGAGTTGCCCCCAACTAATCGCACCGAAGCCACAGATTCTCCTCCTGCAAACCCATGGTTCCTGCATTAATGTTATGTAGTACACTTCCCTTCTAGAACAGAATGGGAAGAAAATTATCTCTGGAACAATACATCAGAGAGTAGCTCCGTGTGGTTTACGGATGGCTCTCTGGCGGGTGGACACGCGGGTGTGGGAGTGTATGTACAAACGGAGAGCCTGTACATCTCCCTACCAGCTGGCAGTTTTTCCACTATTTTCCAGACAGAAATTCTAGGCATAAACACATGTGCCATTACAATACGAGAGATGAACATCAGTGGGAAGAACATATTTATCTTCTCTGATAGTCAAGCAGCCTTAAAGGCTCTAGACTCGGATGTGATATCCTCGAAACTATTAGGTGAATGCAGAAAGTCGCTTGAATCAATCGCCGGAATAAACAAGGTGGCGATCATATGGGTCCCTGGTCACAGCAACATCGAGGGTAACGATATTGCTGACTCATTGGCCAGGAAGGGCTCCAATACCCCATTGACAGGCCCCGAGCCATGTGTAGGCCTAGCAACATCCTTTATTACACACATCTTCGATGAGTGGGCCCTAAAAGAGCACAATAAACGATGGTATGCTAGGGGGGACTGCAGGCAGTCTAAGACTATTTTGAAAAAGGCCGATCAAGGCTTAACTAAATGGTTGGTGAGCTGCAATAGAAGAAGCATCAGCTTGGCAATCAGTGTCATTACGGGACACTGCAAGCTGAACAAACATCTTCACACTCTGCGGATTGTTGACTCGCCATTTTGTAAATGCGAGCTGGCGGAGGAAACCATGGACCACTTCCTGAGTTCCTGCCCCCTCTACTTCAGAGCGAGAGCCGATACACTCGGAGCACTTATAGTAGCCACGTCAGAGCTACACAATCTTACGTTACCCAAAATAATGAGCTTTGTTAGACGAACCAAACGACTAACGGCTCTTGAAGGGTAACAAGATTAATTCAGATGGCGTTCTTCTCCTGAGGTATGTACAATGGACCACATGGTCTAAGTGCTGGGTATCATCGCCCGCCTCCTGAAATCTACATCTACATCTACGGGATGGGTTATCTGTAAGTTAATTTATATGTGATTTCGTTCTTTTAAGACCATTTTCTTCAACTAAGATTATAATTCTCGGAATAAAGTATATAAAATAAGATCATATAAAAGTAATATCCCACCAAATTTTTTATTTATCGAGTAAACAATTTGCACCACTAGATAATCTTCTAAATTCTTAATATTTTGAAAGATGTTCCAGGTGCAATATAAACACCGGTACATACCATATGAACGTTATAAACTTTAACGAATTCATTCTAGAGGTCCGGTTACAGTTCTTCATTAATTTAAGATTATTTTGTAAACGTTATACGTTTTCCGAAATAAAATATGAATAAAAAATTAAAGAATCTATTCTACAAAAGTCATTTCCGTTGTACCTATGAGTAATAATATTCTTTACTAGTGAAGTCGTGGTTAACGCACTTCTAGACAATTTTTAAATCATTTCATATGTTGAACGATGTTATAGACGCTATATAAAAAATCGGATGGGTACATTTCATATGAAAGACTTGACTAGCGGAGATAATAATCTTTTAGCATCAGCTTTCAAAATGTGTTTTCGCTTAGATGGTCCCAGTCACAATATTCTGATATGTATATAAAGAGGGCACGAAAGAATATGACGATAATTTAAAAAAGTAAATTTGAATAGTGCTGCTGCTATGCTTCGATTTTTCTTTTATCTCATCAGTCGATTCAAAACGCTCTTTTGAGTTTAGAGAATAGCCAGAAGTAGTCTTTTGAGCTTAGAGAATAGCCAGAAGTTACACTCCGCGATAAAATGATGACCCACCCATAAATTTTACCTGTTTCTTGAAAAGGAGCAGGTACAGACATAAATTTCATTGCCTGTTGTAAAGATAATCTTTGAAAAATACTAGTATACATAATTTTTTTTGTTTTGAAATTAATTTTGTGTAATTATCCGGTGTTTTCTAAAAAAATGGTGCGTCAAAATGATGACCCAGGTAGCAGTTATGTTCGGAGAACGGTAAATAAAAAGAACAGTTCTTTTTTTAAAAAGACTTTTATTACTTTTTAATAATGAGTGGAACTCCCTCTTACTTTTATTACCTCTTCCATTCGTTTGGGAAGAGATTTACACAACAATATTAAATATTTTCTAGAAATTAAATTCCAAGCCTCCTGAACTGCATTTTTCAACTCATTTATGGTTGAGAATTGCCTGTTTCCTTGATAAACAGTTCTTGCAAGAAGACTCCAAACATTTTGAATAATATTAATATCTGGAGACCTTGATGGCCATTGCAGAAGCTCTATGTAATTTTCTTGAAGATAGTCTTTCAGTCTTCTGGCGGTATGAACTACAGCATTATCCTATTGGAAAATGAAGTTTTGTCCTGCTATCGAGTTTCCATGGCTCCTTATTTCTTCGTCGATTAGCTGTATATAAAAATTACTTTTCATTTTTCCAGAAATGAATCGTAAATTCGTACTATATAAACAACCGCACATGCCATATTCATTCTAGAGGTCCGGTTACAGTATTTTGTTTTTTTAAGATCATTTTCTTCAACTAAGATTATAATCCTCGGAATAAAGTATATCAAATTAGACCATATTTTCTGCAAAAGTAATATCCCACCAAATTTTTTATTTATCGAGTAAACAATTTGCACCACTAGATAATCTTCTAAATTCTTAATATTTTGAAAGATGTTCCAGGTGCAATATAAACACCGGTACATACCATATGAACGTTATAAACTTTAACGAATTCATTCTAGAGGTCCGGTTACAGTTCTTCATTAATTTAAGATTATTTTGTAAACGTTATACGTTTTCCGAAATAAAATATGAATAAAAAATTAAAGAATCTATTCTACAAAAGTCATTTCCGTTGTACCTATGAGTAATAATATTCTTTACTAGTGAAGTCGTGGTTAACGCACTTCTAGACAATTTTTAAATCATTTCATATGTTGAACGATGTTATAGACGCTATATAAAAAATCGGATGGGTACATTTCATATGAAAGACTTGACTAGCGGAGATAATAATCTTTTAGCATCAGCTTTCAAAATGTGTTTTCGCTTAGATGGTCCCAGTCACAATATTCTGATATGTATATAAAGAGGGCACGAAAGAATATGACGATAATTTAAAAAAGTAAATTTGAATAGTGCTGCTGCTATGCTTCGATTTTTCTTTTATCTCATCAGTCGATTCAAAACGCTCTTTTGAGTTTAGAGAATAGCCAGAAGTAGTCTTTTGAGCTTAGAGAATAGCCAGAAGTTACACTCCGCGATAAAATGATGACCCACCCATAAATTTTACCTGTTTCTTGAAAAGGAGCAGGTACAGACATAAATTTCATTGCCTGTTGTAAAGATAATCTTTGAAAAATACTAGTATACATAATTTTTTTTGTTTTGAAATTAATTTTGTGTAATTATCCGGTGTTTTCTAAAAAAATGGTGCGTCAAAATGATGACCCAGGTAGCAGTTATGTTCGGAGAACGGTAAATAAAAAGAACAGTTCTTTTTTTAAAAAGACTTTTATTACTTTTTAATAATGAGTGAAACTCCCTCTTACTTTTATTACCTCTTCCATTCGTTTGGGAAGAGATTTACACAACAATATTAAATATTTTCTAGAAATTAAATTCCAAGCCTCCTGAACTGCATTTTTCAACTCATTTATGGTTGAGAATTGCCTGTTTCCTTGATAAACAGTTCTTGCAAGAAGACTCCAAACATTTTGAATAATATTAATATCTGGAGACCTTGATGGCCATTGCAGAAGCTCTATGTAATTTTCTTGAAGATAGTCTTTCAGTCTTCTGGCGGTATGAACTACAGCATTATCCTATTGGAAAATGAAGTTTTGTCCTGCTATCGAGTTTCCATGGCTCCTTATTTCTTCGTCGATTAGCTGTATATAAAAATTACTTTTCATTTTTCCAGAAATGAATCGTAAATTCGTACTATATAAACAACCGCACATGCCATATTCATTCTAGAGGTCCGGTTACAGTATTTTGTTTTTTTAAGATCATTTTCTTCAACTAAGATTATAATCCTCGGAATAAAGTATATCAAATTAGACCATATTTTCTGCAAAAGTAATATCCCACCAAATTTTTTATTTATCGAGTAAACAATTTGCACCACTAGATAATCTTCTAAATTCTTAATATTTTGAAAGATGTTCCAGGTGCAATATAAACACCGGTACATACCATATGAACGTTATAAACTTTAACGAATTCATTCTAGAGGTCCGGTTACAGTTCTTCATTCATTTAAGAATATTTTGGCAACGTTATGCGTTTTCCGAAATAAAATATGAATAAAAAGTAAAGAATATATTCTACAAAAGTCATTTCCGTTGTACCTATGAGTAATAATATTCTTTACTAGTGAAGTCGTGGTATACGCACCTCTAGACAATTTTTATATCTTTTCATATGTTGAACGATGTTGTAGATGCTATATAAGAAAATCGGGTGGGTACATGTCATATGAAAAACTAGACTAGCGGAGATAATAATTTTCTTAGCATCAACTCTGAAAATATGTCTTCGCTAGTTGAGTCTAGATGAAATCTAGATGAAATTTAGATGGTTCTAGTTCTGATATAAAAAGAGGGCACGAAGGAATATCACGATAATTTAAAAAAGTAAATTTGAATAGTTGCTGCTGCTGTGTGTATCCAAAGTAGAACAGAGTTTACAAACATTTGTATTTTCGAGCTCATAAAATAAAATGTGGTCAGTTAATTTTCTTTAAAAATTTTTAATTTGATTCTGTCCCGATTTACTTTATTATTTTTATGTTCTTCTTTGACTACACAACATTTATTTGAAACCAAATCTTCTAATTGTTCTCAGCTACATAATAAATAAGAATTTAATTATATTTCACATTTTTATTCTCACTTAGATTATTTAAAAGTGTAAACAAACACCTTTAACTCAAAATTCAATATTCACAGGTACTCCGACCATTCCTGTTGCGGCGGTTGAAATCGGAGGTGGAGAAGCAGATGCCTAAAAAGTACGAGCATGTAGTGATGTGTAGGCTATCTAAAAGGCAGCGATATCTCTACGATGACTTCATGAGCCGGGCAAAGTAAGTGCATAAATTGAGATTGTCTTGTTTTTACAAAATTTTGTAATTAAAGGACGCGTGAAATGTTGGCAACTGGCCACTATATGAGCGTCATCAATGTGTTAATGCAGCTCAGGAAGGTGTGCAATCACCCAAATCTATTTGAAGTACGTCCCACAATATCTCCATTTCAAATGGAGGGCATTAGTTTTCACACCGCTTCGATAGTTTGTAACATTCTAGACTACGATCCGTTAATGGTAATAAAAAACATTATTTCTAAAATTTAATAATTTATTAATACTATTAATTTAAACAGCACATTAATCTCAATTCACTGAATCTTGTGCTAATTCAGCTGGAGCTTTGTCTAACAGCATACGTTTCGCATAAGATCAGGAAATTGGCGGCACCCCGCAAGCTAATAGAAGAGATTGATGCTATATCGGAACCACCACCTAAATGTCCATCTGGGAAATATAAATTCCACATTCGGATAAAAGATTCACGTGTTCAAGAAAATATTATTAGTCATAGTGGCGTAAAAGTTGGCACTAGTCCAGCTATGAAGACTGAGGGAAACAAATTAGTTCCAGTTATAAATTTAGATAAAAAATATTCTAGTATTAATCAAAATACCAATAAGTTCTCACTGCTTTCAACGAATAAGAGCACAATTTTAACGTCGACCACAACCGGTACTATACTGAAAAGGAGTTCTGATGAATTTACTGGAACTCGTGTGGCGGCTATTGGTGGTGTAACTAGCAGTGGAAGTCAAGTTCCATCTCAAATAGCTCAAATAGTTCAAACCACATCGGGTAGACATATTTTATTAACACCGGCCTCTAGCGGAACGGTTGTTACACAAAGTGGACAACGAATCACAGTACTTGGCAAAACAGCAAACCAAGGAATGCATTCGAGGGTTGTGGGAAAATCGACAACAGGAAATGCCAATAGTGGGAATCAAAGTAACTTAGTTGTAGCGCTGGCGCAACAAATCAAGGCTAACTCAGGGCTGCCGAATCAAAAAATTTTGGAGAAGGCAGATTCAAAGGACAGCGATACAAAATTATTATGCGTGAGTAAAACGATTAATTTTAATGCGTTTTCATATATTTTAAAAGATATTTACTACAGGCTGAAAGGGAACAAGTCAAAAAGGAGAGGCGGCAACAGGTTTTAAAATTTTTAAGTTACATTAACCAAAGGAAATGTGATGCCATTCCTATATATGGTGAGGATTGTAGAGAGGCGATGAAAAATTTCGCGAAACCAAACAGATCTCTGGACTTTTCAACGTGGCATTCGAGAAGTCATAGCAATTGCGTAAACGCAATGTGGAGAAAAGATAATTGGAGTCTCAAGAGACTTCTTTTGTCTTACGAAGAAAGGACGCATCAAATGAAAGCAATGTTTCAAAACTACGTAATATGCGTGCCAGCTGTATCAGCACCACAACCATATCTACATGTCTCACACCCTCATCCTTCTAAGATAAATGAAGAGAGAACTAGGGAGATTGTGATGCAAAAAGAGCTCTCATCAAAATTATCGCTTCTTCATCCGATTATTTCTGCAACGATTACACAGGTAAATGGAAAAATTTATGCTGTTGAACAATTATTAATATAAATTTTTTCAGTTTCCTGATCCTAGGTTGATTCAGTACGATTGTGGAAAGCTGCAAACCTTAAATCTTTTATTAAGAAAACTTAAGACCGAGGGACATCGTGTTTTAATTTTTACACAAATGACAAAAATGTTGGACGTTTTAGAAGCATTCCTTAACTATCACGGTCATATTTATTTAAGATTAGATGGAACTACCCGCATAGAGCAAAGGCAAGTCCTGATGGAACGTTTTAATGGAGATAAGAGGATATTTGCATTTATTTTGTCAACGAGGTCTGGTGGAGTCGGCGTTAATTTAACTGGTGCTGATACTGTGATATTTTATGATTCTGACTGGAATCCAACAATGGATGCACAAGCGCAAGATCGTTGTCATCGCATTGGACAAACGCGTGATGTTCACATTTACCGTCTACTTAGTGAAAAAACAATTGAAGAAAACATTCTAAAGAAGGCCAATCAGAAACGTCTTTTGGGTGATTTAGCCATTGAAGGAGGGAATTTCACTACGGCGTACTTCAAAAGTTCTACAATACGAGATTTGTTTCAAGTTGAAGTTGAGGAAGATGTATCGACTCGATTAGCGGAAGTTCTTGATCGAGATCGTGAGAGAAAGTTACGCGCGCAGGAGAATCCCGAACCTTCAACGAGTATAGCTCCTCCGTTCAATGGTGGTGAAGAGAAAACTGCACTTGGAGCATTTGAAACTGCATTAGCAGCTGCCGAGGATGAGCAAGATGTTCAAGCTGCAAAAATTGCTAAAGCTGAAGCAGCGGCAGAACTGGCTGAATTTGACGAGAATATTCCTTTAGAGGAAGGCGATAAACCACAAGAGATGAGCAAAGCTGATCAAGAAGTTGCTAATCTTGTCAAGCAGGTATTTATTCTGTCATTGATATATATATTTTCGTATATATATTTTGTAAAATTGGCATTGAAGAAAAGCTCAAATCTTTTAAAAGTTGAAGATTTTTTTTACTTTAGTGCAAAAGCAAATATTTGGCGATCAGACATAATTCAATGAAAACACTGTTGGAATATATCACTAATCGTCACACAAATACACTTGTTCCGAAATTCCTAGCAGATATAAAATTCTACGGATGTGTGGTGCTCGATTTAGTGTTGTTTTTATCGTCGTTATTCTTTAGTGCTTACGCTGAAAAGTTGTAAAAGGCTAAGAATCTATAGACGGATTCGACTAAAAATTATTTTCTTCGTGTGGACTCATAATAATAAAAGCTCGCCTCAAAGTTGAATTGTTATTACAAAATATTTTGCTGATTTTTTCTTTTTTTTCGAATTGGTTGTGGTTATGGTAGATTCATTGCATATTTTTATAATTAAGGTTTTGAATATATCCCCATTAATTTTGTTTTTTTCAGTTGAGCCCTATCGAAAGATATGCAATGCGTTTTGTAGAAGAAACCGGCGGTTCGTGGACAGCCGAACAGCTACGCCAGGCTGAAGCAGAAATAGAACAGCAAAAGCGCGAATGGGAGGCAAATCGATTAGCAACTCTTCAAAAGGAAGAAGAAATGCGGAAAGTTGAGAAGGAAAACGATGAAATGTTGACGTATAGCCGGGAGGATGCAAAGAATCAGGTTAATAACAAATTTAAAAACAAAGCAAGGAACAAAAAGTTAGGTATTATGAAGAAAGCCCAGGAAAATAGAAACATTAAAGTTATAGGCTCAATAAAACGAAAAGCTCATAGCATTAGAGCTTTTAACAATAAACGGCGGAAAATATTACGTAAAAATAATACGCCACGGTTAACGCCAGGTAACAAAAAATCTCCCAATAAAAAGCGTAAGGTTATACAGCAGAACATGCATAAAAATAAAAATATTAGTAATAACATTAAGAAAATTAAGTTAGACAGTCAAGAAGATGAAAATGATACTGCTTCAGGATCTGAGAACAATAAAGAAATGAGTGGAGATAATTCGGAGGAGATTTCTGAGAGTGAAAACTCAGAGAAATCTGAAGACTTTAGTGAGTGTAGTCTTGATGTTATGATTGATTCTACAAACGATGCAACAACAAATTCTACAAATTATAATGTGTCTGAACAGTCTTCTGAGTCAGAAAGTGAGAGTAGCCATTCATCACATAACTCAGTTAAGAAGGAACAGGTCGAGAATCACATAGATGTAAATAGTCCTCGTACGCGTTCTCGTGGCTCTGTAAAAATAAACCTCTGGACCCTTGATGTTAGTCCTATTTTGCCAGGTGTGAAACCAATTAATTCTAAGTCGCGTAAAAATAATGATTCCTCTAATCAAGATGTGAAATCTCGAGACGGCGTATCAAATTGTGAGAGTAAATCTGATGAAGACAATGTCAGTAACTCGAAGCATGACGGGAAAATAATTGAAAAGAATTTGAAAAATGCCAAAATACTAGACGGACTCTCTAGTCCAGGCAATATGAAGTCCCCTAAGCTGCGTAAGCAACCTATCAAGAAACCCATTAAAACCTATAGTAGAAACCACACTTTGGATGGTTGGATTTCAAAATCTAAAGACAATTCCGAGGAAGTGGAAACATCTACTCCTAAGAAGCTTGTAGTTAGGATGACGAGGCGTACATCGATGTTAAAAACATTCTCACCAGAAAATGGTCCGTCTTGATAATTCGCGGCCGAAGTAAAGATTTGGCAATTTTTCGTTTCTTCTTTCATACTACACCAACCGTACTCGCATAACATAACGTTGATTCGAATTCCACTTATCACACTTTCTCTTGAGTAAGTCTTAGATCGTGCGAAAAGCAATGAGAACTGACTTATTATTCCAAATTAAACCAAACCAAATTGTTGTAAATAGCTCCATATTCAGATATTTTTGTACGAAGCCTTGAGTTAAAATCACATATTGCTACGGAAGTGTATATTTTATTGCTTCTATCTCACCCCCATATTTAAGTGTAAGCGTAGTGTATATATTAAGTCATGTAGACATCTTATTTCTTTTATTGAATTCACTTTTTAACATTTAATTCTAAATTGATATTTATTAAAACTTAAGTTATTGTATCGTTTCGTTTTCTTTTCATGGTAGGAGGAATTAAGTTGAGGAAGTTAAAACGGAAATCAATTTTTCGATTTCTGCACTTCGCGTGTTTTTTTTTTCTGTGTGTTTCCTTTCCACTAGAGACGATGAATCAAACGGAAGTATTTTTTTTATGCAATTGTTCGCTTACGCATTTTGAGACAGTTCAGATATGGTTATTATAAGAATTTTCGTTGTCTTATAATTAGGTTAACTAGTTTCCTAATGAATTGTTTAATTTCAAAATTATGCCATAAAAACCTGGAGCTCTAAATATAATTACTTTTACTTGGTGGACTGTTAGGTTATATTTAAAAGATTTCTTCTGATCTCATATTTATAAAGTTTTAAGTCAACTGTCTACTAATATTCGGACTCCTTTGCATGAAATAAATAAAAATCGGTGTTAAACACATGATCACAAACCAGAAAAGGTACATTGTATAGTTCCGAGTCCGAGCTTCTTTTGAATTTTTTCTGAGAAATACAAAACTTACACTGCTCATCAAAATTTATCAAACATTACTTTTATCAGCGCAACACTCTTTTAATACTCATTTCTATTATAATATGAAAATTTGATTCAATATCGTCTCACACTTTGAAAACACACTTTAATTTTTGTTTTTACATTATGTGTATGAAAAAAAATGTTAAAATTTCATAATTAAAGCAAATAGACCCGCATCTTTTAAGGCTAAGTTAAGTTCTCTTTTTATATATTTTAAATTTTAAGTAGAACCAAGTGTATGTAATATATATATAAACAAAAAAGGAAAAAAGTAGACCTGAAAAAGTATGTGACAATGTCACTGAGCAAACAAAGCACTAATAGCGACGACGGATAACAAGAAAAGATATAACTGTGAAATAGGTTTAGTACAGAAATTTATGTAACTATGAATCGATTAATATAGCGAATCTTTTTCACTACAGTGGAAAAGCTTTAAAGTTAAAAATATATTAAAAAACAAAACAAGACGGAAAATAAATTTTTCCTTGCTAAATACAAGTTGTGTTGTTTTCTTTTATTTATCTATAAGACTTTGGCATCGTTTGAGCATTTTGCAGTCAATATCTGTTTTGGTGTCTCTTAAAAAGTAACGAAACTACACTTGCTACTGTGTTTTATTATTATTTTTGTACCTTTGAAAAAAATGTAACGCAATTTTAATATGATTTCATAATTTGTCAAGTTTGGTTATGGCATAGGCTGGATTTGTAGTTAGAAAAAGAAAATCTTAAAGCACGCTAAAAAAAGAAAATCCAGTCCATCGTTCCACACCACAACCCCTGTGCGCTTTTATACTTAAAGTAGTGTTTTGTGAATTTGATTAGGCACCAAAACAGCCTTGCCTGCCATTTCCAAACGGCCACAGATTATAAATAAATGAAACAAACAACACAGCTGCAAGGAAGTAGTTACACTCATAGGATTTTTTCAGATAATTACTACAATTCAAACCAGTCATTATTTGGATTTTTTAGTTTCTTATCTGTGATGACATTTCGAACGAAGATAAGACATTTGCTGAGAATCCTTTCATACATCCGTCTTCCTGAAACATAAGCAAATGGAATATTTTAATTGGAACAGAATCATCTTAGAATCAGTTAAATAATTATATACCTAATTACACTAGTTTATTCGTTGTTGCAAGTAGCTCCTTCTATTCCAGTTTTAGCTGCCTTATCGGATTGATGGTAATTGTTTTCGTTCTTCAAGGCATCTGTCAGGAAAGTCCAACGTGGAAAAGTTATATGTTCATGTACATCATCAAAAACACATTTTTTAATGAGTCCAGTGTTTTTTAATTGATATTCCTGAAATCTCAAGGAAATGTTTTGTCTTTTTGAAAAATGTTATTTCTACTACAATTTTTTTGACTTGTGTGTAACAGAACATAGGTGACCAAAACTCAACATTTTTTTAGCATAAGCAGAGCACTGAGGCCTTATCATAGGAAACGAAACGATTTTTGATAATTTTCATACGACATTTAGCATGAAGTTCAGCTAAACGTAGGATCAGGCTAATAGTAATCCCTGATTTGTATCCCTGGGGATCGTTTTGGAAGTTTAGATAAATTAATTGGAGAAATTATAAAATTTTTTTTGTAATTCAGAGATGAATCGTTTCAATGTTGCTTTGTCTTTCTGCGTAGGACCCTTCATGAATTCCAGAATCTTCGTGTTACTGTTTTGCTTTCGGATTCACCGAAACTTTCACACTTTCAATGCTTCAGATCTTTTATAGTTTTTCCTCTTGACTAGAACTAGACTATATAAGACAAATCTGATTTTTAGCGAATTATGGACCCTCTACGAGTATCAATTTTTATTTGACGCGCTAGCCAAGACAGTAAATTACCTTGCTTTTATGTGTCTTGGCTGTGTATTCAACTGATAATTAGCACTGCCTTTTTAAGGTGAGAAATTTCGATTATGTTTTGGGATGCATAAGCGCTAAGTGCTTGTGTTCAAGTAGAAACAATAAGAAGGGATATTAGCAAAAATTAAGGCTATATAGGGTCTTTTTGGACATGTCATTTGCCTAAAATTGCAGTATTCAATTCTATGTTATAAATTGCTTATTGCTGCAATTGTAGTGTGTTTTACATTTTGGAAGTGGCCTTAGTAGTTTTTATGAGCATATTGCCATTCGGCATTCTAAGTATATCTTCCCTTACGGCTGCTGGAAGAAAGTTTTGTAGTGTTTCCGTCCAGATGTGCAAATTCAAGCAGAGGTAAACGTATTGTATACGTAATATTTTTGTTTTCAGAATAAAATTGGCGAGACGTTTTGTGGTATTTAGATGGTCATTTGTAATAGATGAAAAAAGGGTCATATTCGCTATACTTATTTTTGCTCTTTTTAAAGCGAAGCAGTTTATTATTTTTTAAATGTTCATAAATCCGCTTATAATCTAATTTGCTAATTTTTCCTATATAGATTTGGATATCTGATAACACTCTGGAAAAGATGCCTGTAAGTAATTTAAGGTTGGTTTCTAACTCGCAAAAATTAATATCAATGTTTTGTATAGATGTGGTGTCCGCCTACTCCACCTCAGGGCGATAACGACGTTTATATCGATTACTCTTTGTGTTTCCTATATGAAACTGATATCATGTCCGAATCACATTTGCCACCAATTTATATAAAGAAAGAATACAAGAGAACTCGAACCGATGCTGGTTTTTACATTGAAGGAAGGAGACCAACCAAAATCCGTAAGGAAGATAATTACTGCGCTCCAAGATCGTTGTTTGACCGGCCCTCGCCGTCTGTTGCAAAAGTCCGACGCGATCTTAAATTACAACGATATCGTGGCATTTTTAAACCGAATGTGCAGATTCCAAACATCAAGCAGCAACTACCTGTTAAGCAGTTGGTTGAACCAGAAGGGATGGCTGATTGGTGTATTTATGAAGACATCGCTATATTGCATGTGCTTCAAAACTTACAGGGTCTACCTTTGAATTTAATGCTTCTATCACCTGGACATACCCCTAACTGGGATTTGGTTGCAGAAGTAGTAAACTTATTTTCAAGGACGTATCGCTCTCCAAAGCAATGTCGTTGGCGGTATGAGGCAAAAATTGTTCCCTTCGAAGAGGGAAAATTATTAGAAAGCCCCAAAAAGCAGAAAAAATTAAAGACTTCAATGAAAGCTTCAGCTATTAAAGGAGGAGTGAAATCATTAAGAACTTCACAACTATTTACTTCTGATAATAATAGCTCTTTTACAAAGTTAATGAAATTGAAGTACGATAATATAAAAGCAGCTTACTTGAAAAAAGCACCGCCCCCAAAACAAGTATTCGGCGTTGCTACACAAAAAAATCTTAAGCATCTTGCTGCTCTAAGTGATTTTGGAATTACGAATTATGATAGTGTTTTAAGTCCATCTGAAATAGCTTTAAGAAAAGCTGAAAAATTCAAAGAGAAACAGCGAAACGCCATGACATTACCTCCACCTGCACAACAGCCTCCAGAAGTTGGTCAGCAGGTAGTTCAACAGCAGCCACCCCAACAGCAACAAATTCCCGTGCAGCAGCAACAGACAGCAATTGTTGTTCAGCAGTCTTCTCAAGTAGCAACAGCTGTTCAACAACAGGGTATTCAGCAAGTCACGCAAATTATGCAAACAAATCCAATGCAGTCACGGGCTACTTCTCAAGGAGGAAACATAGCCGTGCACCAGCAAACCACTCAGATAGTTAAGGCTATTGTGACGCCATCGTCCGGTATCGTAACTGGGCAAGTGCAACATATTTCACAACCAACATCTCAGCAAGTACAACTGCAACAGCAAGCAGCAATGCAACAGACAGGCAGTATGGTAAATCAACCGTCAGTTTCAGTTGTGCTAACGACACCTGTTTCGACTATTTCGACGGTACAACAAACATCACAACCGACGCAAATAGTATCTTTACAGCAGCAAAGTATTACTTCAAGCTCGCCTTTGGTGTCACAAGCCCAGAACACTACAATAGTTCAGACGATTTCATCACAGTCCTTGCCTCAGGTGGTTTCGGTGTCACAATTAGCAACAGTAGGAACAGTCCTGACAACGTCTGCTACTTTACAGCCAAACGCTACTGTTGCCACGTTGAATACAAATACTCTGCGAACGCAGCGATTAGTAGCTGCAGCTGGTACATTACAGGAAGTAGTGCTACAGCAAAGGCCTAATTCGCAAAGCCCGACCATAGTATCTATGAGTGGATTGGGACAAGGAGTTACTCAAACTCAGTTTCAAGCTGCCCAACTTCGACTATCGATGGCAGGAGCACAGCAGGTGTCTAGTGTAGTTGCTAAAGGGATTTCAGTAGGTTCTCTTCAACAAGCAGGGAAGATAACAACGAATCAGTCGGCGCAGATTCAGCTTTATAGGCAACAAGCTTTAAGACAGCAGCTGAAAGTATTGCAAACATCGGGAGCTCAAGCAGGTGGTGCAGCCGCTGTCGTACAAACTGCGGGAGGACAAACCGCTTTAGTAAATGCAAGTGGAACAATAATTCAAGGAGGAATTGTTCCGACTGGTCAGACAGTCCAAGTACAAGGACAAAAAGTGTCCGTTGCAACGGTTAGCGCGGCTAATGTAGGTGCAGGGTCATCCGGAGTGGTCACATCTGTGGCTACGGTTCAGGTGGCTCCTGGTCAAACAAGGACACAATTCATTAAACAAGTGGGAGTGGGAGGGAAGCAGACAATAACACGTCAGGTGACTGATAGTGAAATGCTACTCGTTAAGAGGCAACTAATAAGTCAGCCTAAGACGCAAGTCATTCCCCAAACTCAAATATTTGCTCCAGCCAATGTTCAAGTACAACAGGCAGGTCCTTCAGGACAATCACCAATCGCAACTTTAGTTAAGACGTCGAGTGGAACGGTGACAGCCACTGGTGGTACAGTTGGAATGGCTTTATCACAGATAAAGCCAGGAGGGCAAATTAAGGTCACGATGGCAAATCAGAATCAAGTTCGTCAACTTCAGCTTCAGCAGCAATTGGCTTTAGCTCAGCAAAGGAAAGTGGGCAAAATGACGCAAATAGCACAAGTAGCTGGAAAAACTGGGGTGCCTACACAATTGATTGTACAAAATCCGAAAAACTTGCCGGGGTCCGTCACAGTTCAGCAAATACAGCAAGTAATCCGACATGCTCAACCAGGTACATTGGCAGCTACTGGACAAATCGTTTTAGGGAAAACAAGCGTTGGACGAGTGATTCCTGTTTCAGTTTCCTCGCAACCTAATGCTCGACAGACGATTCAGGTACTTTATCAATCATATTTAATATTTAAACAAATTTTCAATTTTCTTTCAATTTAAAGGTGGTTTCTGCATCGTCCGCACAAGCACTGGCAGCTGGAAATATAAGAGCTCATGTAGCTGGTGCTCAAAACATTGCTGGAACTATTAAGGTTGCAGCGGGAGCAACTCAGGTGCAGACTCAGCAAGCCTTGATTACTGCTTTGCAGTCTCAACAAAATCAGCGACAGAATGCAAGTCCTGTGAGGCTTCAGACAACTTCTGGCGGCTCTCTAGTTGCAGTTACTGTGCAACAACCCTCAGCGACTGCAGTCTCTTCAAACACAGCAACAACAGAAGTGACAAGCATGGGCCAGCAAACTTCGCAGCAGCAGGTAAGGAATCTAGTTAAGAAGAAAATTATGTCGATCAGAAGCGAAAAGGAGTAGTCTATATTTTCAAATGGTGGTTCTAGTTATCAGATTGGCAGTGTGTTTGGAATTCGATTTTACTTTTTTTTAACATATCGCAATAAACCTTGAATGACTCCTTTTACTAAGAACTTCTGGCTTTCCATTCACTCACTAATCAACCATTATTCAACTTTAATAAAATTCCCAAGTGGTATTAATTGCTCTAAATATATTTTTGCTCCCTAATTACCAACAATTTAAAAAATCAATAAACCTTAATGGTAAATGTATTGCCTTAGTTTTGTTTTTGTTATTATTCGGTTGATATGATTCATAATCTAGGTAGTTCCGAAGATTAATAAAAAAATATTTAATTGAACTTAAAATTTCTGTGTTTCATTAGTTCGATTATGTTTTCGAGAATGTTTTGCACAGGGATATTATAGTTGCTTCTGATGAATTATAAAATTTAAAAATAAAACGTATTTTGCAGTACAATACTTCTAAGTTTTGTTCAGTCTGGGCTAAGAATAACATCTAAGGTAGGTGCGGGTAATAAGGCCTAGCTAAGAGATATTTGAAATAAAATAAAAAGTATGTGTCCGAATCAACAAAAGCGTCGCAAAAAGTTTCAGGTGCCATCGATGAGTGTTAGCTACCTGCGATTATGACCTTGAGCGACATCGATCATTTTAAATTATATTTTTTGTTACTTAGGCTTTATTAGCCGACAGGCCTTATTACCCGCACCTACCTTACTTGTAAAACAAATATTTAAAACATGTATTCTATTTCGTCCATTTAGAAGTAAACTAATAGTATGTGAAAGATGAAGAATCAATTTTTGAATTTTGTATTTTAAACTAGAAAAAAATCAGTGAATTCCCGACAATTAAGATTCGTAAAACATCCATGTAGTGGCATAAAATTACTTACAAATGAAAACAGGAAAACATTATAGAAGAAAAACATTTTTTTTATTTATTATATGGCATGATATGAAATGTTGAAAACTAAGTACTATCATTAAACTCTCCCTGACTTGGCTTTTAATTAAACTAACGTCTAGGTGGAATTTTTTTTTGCATCCAAAAATTGAAGCTCTTAGACGCGAACCAAGAACAGCCTATACTTGTAAAAATTACTAGCCTACTAGCTTATTAGGAAACCAAAAGTGCCATTGCCGAATTGAGCAAATCTCTAGAATCTTCAGCGGTTGTAAAATAATTTTAAATTTTATCGAATTCATACGTATAATTCTGTCACCGAACTGGCTAAAAGAACCCTGAATTTTAGGGCAGTCGCCAACGGAACACGGTAATATCTTTTGTGGAAACCAAGGCACATTCAAAAATTTGTCATTGTATGTGTACAGATCCTTGTAAATTGCTTAGTAATTTTTATAATCGATTTCTCTTCTCATACCACAATATATTAGCGGTACATATTCTCTTTAATTTTTATGATGACTGCAGAGGATTTTTTTACTTATCGAATAAATCCAGTAATTTTGTTTTGTACAAAAAACAGTGGCCAACATTTATATGTAGACTATTTTAAATGGAAAAGTTTGTTTCCTTTATAGTATATAGTATGTCTCATATTGTTTTACCATCATCATCTCCATTTCATAATTTGGGGAAAACATTTTAGTAGTATTGATTTTAAGTTCTAGTAAAAATTGAATTTAAGCTAGAACCACTAGTGCCAGTCTGGCGTTGATAAGAGTAGAAAATAAAAAATTACAATTTAATCTATTTATTTGGTTGGTTTCAGCCTCCAAAGTAAAGAATCTCCCACAGTGTGGTGACAGTACATTTTTTGAAGGAGTCATCCAATGTAGAGTTGATGAACAATGATTTTATTTGGTTTTTTTTATCTTCTGAAATTAAATTTAGTGCAGATAATAAATAACAAAATATAATAGTGGTTGAATGTTTTACTAATGAAACAATAAGCATGCGAGTGTGCTATAAGTGTGAGCTGCGACCAAACTTACATATATAAGAGACATTTAACGGTCGTAGCTCAATTGTACTTATGTGAAGTGATCAAATCTAATCCGAACGCTTCGTTAACCAACTCGATTATTGTTAAACCACATATACTTATAGTTCATAAGTCAGCGTTTTGTAAGATGTTAGTCTTATGTAAAAAATAAAATTTTAAAGAGACATACAAAATTTGTGATCGTGACCCAACCTTGTGTATGAACGACATAAAGTGAAATATCACACATTGACATATGTACTATATACTATTTGTTTTGATCCACACATCCACAATATTGAAGCTAATTACACGGTTTGATTCTAAACCAGGGAAAAGTATTACTAGAGTTAGGTATAAATAAAAATGTATAAGCAGAAGTGAATGAATTCTTTTTATTGTAACTCGATTAAAGCGAACAGTGATCAGTTTTTAACCTTTAAAAAAATACTTGTTTTGTTATGTTCGTGTTATGAGTTTTTATGATTAAGGGTACATCGCATTAGTAAATTATAGCTAAGTTGGGTTGTATTACAGTGCGAATCCATGTTAAGCTGTAGCAGAATTGATATAATTTCTATTTTTCAAGTAACTATATTTTGAGATGTAAATAAATAAAATTAAAATTCCATCATTGTTTTATATTTTGTCCATGTTATGTTATAGATTTACTTTTACAAGAGGTAAGTAACAATTATATTATTAAAGAGTAGGTCTTTACACTTTGCACTTTGTAATCGGCATAGAAGCAATTTTGTGTTTTGAGAATTATTATGGTTTATAAGATCAGTGGATTAATTTCAGACCGAAGATAAGGTAAGTTTCTATGAACAAAGCGTTAAAAGCAATTTTAAACTTTTTCACATTAAGAGTTTAAAATATTCTTCCCTTAGATTACTTTTGCAAGACATTTCTCAGCTAACGGAAAAAAAATTTAAAATGACTTCAAATTCAATTATGGGAATTCGAACAATTTATAGATTGGGAACTACCCCCAAGTGACAAGTCTAAACAATATGTGCTGAACTTTTGCAATGGAAGCGTAAAGCAAGTTTTTTTTACGTGTTTGGGGTCCCTGAGTATATTGCCAAATTGGCGGGATGGTGGGGTGTGGTTTAGAGGCCATATTGGCGAAAAGTAAATTACACCTTTTTTTTCAGTATCGAATTTTTCATAAAATCCTCCAAAGGTTCGTGTTTAACCCTTTTCTTACTATAGTCGCTTCGCTATACATAAGATGCCACTGGCATGCTACGGGCGACTATAATCGCTCTGAATAAGATGCCGCGTATTGTTCTCTAGTATCGAGATGCGAGGGGACGTGGGTAAGGTGCGGCGCTTCGTTCTTTAGAAGTGTATGTGTTTAGAAGTTATAAATACCCTGATAGTCGTTCTTGAGCACCATGCACATTTTTGATGCGGTGGCTCGTTCAGCGGAAGTGCCACGGCGGAAAACTCGGTTGAACGGATTAACCGTTTAAGAGTGACCACATGTCAAATTCTGCCAAAAGTCGTATTTTTCCTGGTATTTTTTTGTACGTACAAATATCAAGTCTAATCTTGAAGAACGTTTTATTTTTTACAATTTCGTTTTCAGTCGCCATTTCGTAGACTTTGTAAACTACAGTGCGTTGAAGTTAGCAAAGGGATAAATTTTTTCAAATTATTTTCTTTAATCCTACCAGAGCCTCAGGAGAAAAACCGCCACCACAGCCTAGACGTCTTATTATTTAAATATGATACCAATTGTCATTTATTTTTGTGGGATGTATTTATAACGTTCTAAATCAGTGAAATTAGAAATTTTACAAACCGATTCACATAAGTCACACTAGACTGTAGATAAAGAACATAACCCATCTGTGTGCGGCACGATTTAGTACAAACAATTTTATAAATTGGATAATGAAGCCCCGTCACTAATTTGTGACGCTGAGCTCAGCAAAGGAAATCGGGTTGTCACATATATGTGACGCTAGTAGCGAAAGAGTTAATATTCATCGGATTTAATAGTTTGCTGATGCCTCGAGTGATTACGACGTTCTGATGAAAAGCGGCCATCCTCAATTTGCATTTGCCTTCAAAAGTACCGTACATCACAACACGGCGTAACTATCGAGCTTACGTAGCTTACCAACGTAACACACAGCTTAAACTATGTAACTATTCTACAGAAAGCTTATAAAAGTGTTCTGACGAATTTGCTTTACGACAATTTTGCAGTCCTTTATTAATTTTTTGTTTACAAATTATTATAAACAGCTGCAAAGTTTTCGTGAAGCAAATAGGCATTCTGTAAATGTAAAAGTATCTTGTTTAAAAATAACATTATTCTATAACAATATATCATATTTCAAAATGTAAAATTAACAAAAACAGTTTTCATTACTTAAAAAAAAAAAAAATTAACCTACATAGAATCCAAAGAACTGCATTTGTTGCAAACTCAACTCAGAATGAATTAAGGGGGTAACCCACTGTTGAAAAAAAAAAATTTTCGATTTTTTTCTTTTTATATATTTCGATAGATTAGCACTTCAAGAATATGTGTGTAAGATTCCAGATCGATATCTAAATAATTGTTCTTTCTACAGCTCTCACAGTCCTCCTCCGTTCAACTACGATTTCGGAGCGCGCGCGGCCTTGTAGCCGCTCAAATAGCTGCCGCGTGTATTACCTATTTCTGTGACGGCCGCCATTTTGTTAAAAATTTTCTTTTTATAATCACAATATAAACTTTAGTCCTCTGTAAAGAAGTGTGGAAAAAATCAAAAAGATATCTCTGATAGTTTTTTTTTTATCGATTTTTTAAGAAAGTTGCATTTTTTGGGCTTCAACAGTGGGTTACCCCCTTAATTGCGCAATTTTCCTAATTATAATCGGTCAAAGTCGGTACGTGCTTAACGGAATTTATTTTTCTATGCATCCCTTCTATTCACACCATTTATATCTTCCTTGGAATTTTATCATATTTTCTTTTATGTTTTCAAGGCTTCTATATGACTTCCTCAAGAAGGCTTCTCATTTTTCCAACTGGGTGGGCTTACCACACCAGCTTAACCAACGTAAATACTAATCTGTGATTGCTGCCGCATATTCTGATCCCAATTCTGACATAATAATGGAAATTATTGATCTTCTTTTTTTTTGGTGCCCGCTAATCAAACATTGTTACCTTGCAATTCACGATGTTCAAAGGTCTACAAATAATGTCTGTAAAAACCCATGAGAAAGTGGCTACAGAGGCTTGGTCACATAAATCGGCTTCACAGGCCATGAAGGATATTGGCCGCTTTCCTACACAAATTTGTGTAGCTGGCTACAGGGTGTGTGTGGCCACCTACATGGATTTGTGTAGCCGTCTACATAATTTTCTGTAGCTGGCTACATGATTGTGTTGCCGCCTACATGAATATATGTAGGTGGCCACACACACCCTGTAGCCAGCTACACAAATTTGTGTAGGAAAGCGGCCAATTTCCTTCATGGCCTGTGAAGCCGATTTATGTGACCAAGCCTCTGTAGCCACTTTCTCATGGGTTTGCCAGCCAATAGAACACTTAATCATGTGGTCCTGGTAAACAAGGTTCTTCCGCTGAAGATCAGTATTCAGTGATGTCAGCTTCCGAATCTTCTCTTTGAGGGCCACAATCTCCTGCTTCAAGGCAGTGCACTCCTTGTTGGGAACTACAGTGTGGTCGTTTCTGAATCAGTACTGAAGTCCCCGTCCTCAGAGCTGCTTGAACTGTCAAAAAGGGTGTGCTGCATGGAGGTTAGAGACCAGGAGAGCCATCGCCCGCCGTAGAAAATTGTGTCCCCGAAATATGGACAAAATAAGTGAGGCGTTGCGATCGCGACGTTGTCTCAATCAAGGCGGGTACTTTAAATAACGATGATTGGCGCAAATTGTTTTTCAGTCTATTTCTCCGATCAGATGCTAAACCACTTGTACATCCACGCACAATACAATATTTCACCATTTTGTAATGTTCCTTTTTGTCAAAGCCAATGCCGCACATTATGTACATTATGCTAACTTCGCAGATACTACTTGTCACGACAGCGCGGCTGGTGGCTGAAAAATGAACTATAAATTTACAGGGACAAACGGGTAATACTTTAGCACGTAGCGATGGTTCTCCTGGTCTCTAACCTCCATGGTGTGCTGACTGATAATATGCACGGAGCCACACACAGAGCTTACATGGACACACATGCACACCGTTTGTATCCGCCTACACACAGCACGGCTACAAGGCATGGCTTCATGGCTTCATGCCTACACGAGCCTCATGTGGCCAACCGCATACAATTATAGCGGCTACACAATTATGTAGCTGGCTACATGGCTACATGGGCGCATGGCTACATGGCTACACAAAACTCATGTAGCCGTCCACATAACAAGAAAGTGGCTACACAATCATGTAGGCGACCACACAGAAATGTGTAGCTGGCTACATATTTTATGTAGCCACTGTGTAGCCATTTCCTCCTGGGAAGGCACAACTCATGCTTTGAAAACGCATCTTCTCGGGTCTGCCCTATTTTGTTTCTAAAGACGCAAATTTATGAATTGCTTCCTGCTCAGACCAAAAATGTATTTTTTTCGAGTTTGGTTGCAAATATTTTTTTTTTGTTTTATTATTTTTGGAGGTATCAGAAGTTCGTAATGAATGGGATTCAGGACTTTGAAATCTGTATCTTTCATTCTTTACAAAGAGCAATGGGCATAATTCATATGAACAACCCTTTTGAAATTAGAATATGACCTTGCAGAGTATGACACTGGGCAGAGTTTTCAAACTTAATATTGGGAATGCTGGGTAGAACCCGTTAATTTATTTTATTTATTTATTTATTTAGCATATATACAATTTTGAAGCCCCTAGGAGCGTGCAAAAGCATCCTGCAAGAGAGAGGTAAGCACTCTCTGTGTGCAGGCGCTAACGCAATATGTTTATATGGTAAACATATTGTAAGCTTAAATCTAAAATAAAATAAAATTTTGCTACAGATGTAAATATTGTTGATACCTATACAATAGTATTTAACTACTTTACAATATTTATTTGTTTTGTGGTATCATAATAGAATACTATGGCATGCATTAGCAAGCATTTTAGTACATAATAATTAGAGATGCCACGAATAGTAATTTGGCCGAATACCGAATACCGAATATTCGGCGAGGTTCTTGGCCGAAGCGCCGAACATTCGGCAGCCGAATATTCGGCCACACTTAGTACTTTCCGCGGGCGATAAGTCACAACTGTCGCTGCAGAAAATGATCGTTCAGATGAAGGTGTGGAACAGAAAAATTCTGTTGCAAATGAACTTGATTTTTACATGGTATCTGTTCGTTTAGATCGGACAGCAGACCCTTACAAGTGGTGGTCAGCAAACGCGAAACAATATCCAACCCTTTTACAATTTGCTAAGATGTATTTATCATCTCCCGGTAGCAGTGTGTATAGTGAGCGGCTGTTTTCGGAAGCAGGTATAATTTATGAGGAAAAACGCAATCGTCTGCTATCGACAAACGCTGAAAAAATTGTTTTCATTCATCATAACTTACCACTGGTAGATTTTAAATATTAATTTGTTAGTTCTTTTTTTTGGTTAAATAAATATATCTTTGTGAGTAATATTTTGAGCTCTTTTTTCATGATTTATTTGGTAATCCTTACTATATTTTATCATAAATACGAAAGTAAATCTGTTTATCACGATTTCACGCCAAAACTGCTGAACCGATTTAAATGAAATTTGGTACACAGATACTCTAGAGCCTTAGAAAGGACATGGGCTATAATTTACGCGGACGAAGTCGCGGGAAAACAGCTAGTAATAAAAAAATAATAAATAAATTGCTATTCGGTATTCGGCCGAATAGTTAACCATATTCGGCCGAATACCGAATAGCGAAAAAAAGTGGCCGAATAGCCGAATACCGAATAGTTGCCGAATATTCGTGGCATCTCTAATAATAATTATCAAGAGTTAACAAGAAATCAATTATATAATTAAAACTGTCATTTAAAAATTACATTGGGCAGAACGAGGTTAAACAGAAGAAAAAAAGGGTGTGTTTGTGAGTGGACGCACGACAAAGGCGAAGCTTCTATATAAATCTACCAGCTGAGTTACTCGGTTTCATCCGGCATTACGTAAATACTTATTAATTAAACACTTCTCAAATGCTCTTGTTTGGCATACCATATTCTATAAATTGTTTCAACCTGAAAACCCTATTATGGTAAATTGATTTGAAATCCTTGTATTAATTAACACTAATTGTAAGACAAATTAATTCTTGAAAGAATTCTTAAAATTAAGAAATGTTGATCACCACACTGAATGCGTTATATTTTATTTCGGAAATTGCAATAGCAAATCCGCAATAAGCGAGCAGAAATCCCATCAATAGAAATTGTATGTCGCTATATTGGATCCGTCATCTTGAATCTCAAAATATTAAAGTAAACTATAAAATATAACTTTTTATTATACGTATAAAGTAGGTAACATGAATTATATTCAAGGGTTAAAGTGACTGCACAAAGTCATTACTAAATTTTAGTGAAAGGGTCTAGCCGGTTAAGAAGGTGAAAAGTGCCCCCAGCGCTTTTGAAAAAGAAAACATTTTCTTATACAGGGTGATCCAAAATTATGAAAACGGCTAAATAACTTTCGAGGAATGCATTTTGGAGAAAAAAGTTTTAGACAAAAGTTTTAGGAATTTTCCCTAGCTATTCAATTGTGGCCGTAGATTTGACCTTGACCATGGCCTTGAAGGTCATTTCAAGGACATGTAGACTTTTTTAAGTGGGAACCCATATTTTTGACCACGGAAGTGGGAAGAGCGGAAAATTTTACTACCAACTATGATCTTAACCATGACCTCGAAGGTCATGTCAAGATCAAGATGGCTCTTTAAAGAGGAACCTGTATTGTTGCTGCGGATTTGGAAAGAGCAGAAGTATTGCGTCCGAATGTGACCTTGTCCGCAACCTTGATCTTGACCATGACGTCGAAGGTCATATCAAGGTCAAGGTGGTTTTATGAAGGGGAAACCATTTTTTGACCAAGGAAGTGGAAAGAGCTGAAAAGAACCACCTTTAAAGAACCACCTTGACCTTGATATGACCTTCGAGGTCATGGTCAAGGTCATAGTCTTTCCATTTACGTGGCCAAAAATTCCTAAAACCTTTGTTTAAAACTTTCTCTTCAAAACTCTCCAAAATGCATTCCTCGAAAGTTATTTAGCCGTTTCTATACTTTTGGATCACTCTGTATAGTACATGGAAAAGTACATCCTTGCTGAAATTTTCAGACCCCTAGACCCTCACATAACCTCAAGAAAAATTAAAAAGTAATTTTCAGTGTTTTGGCGATATCTCGGTTTCTTGTGGACGTAGAAAATGAATTATTTCAGATTTTTAGATGTGGTTTTTTCAGCATTTTTCGGTATTTTTACCTCTTTTTTAAGTCTGAATTTTCTTTGAGAATGAATTTTTTTAAGTTATTTCCTACCTTGAAATCATACAAGCAGTTTTTAAAATTCACAAAGAGATCATATTACCAACGGTTTTCCATCTAAAGACAAGATTAGTGAGTCGACAAAATGAAGCCGAAGCTTGGGACTGGCGTGACATCATGGCTGCATTACACTTACCCCACCGTTCATTCATATTTATCATGCACACTGTGAATTCACGCATGTCTGAAACTGGGAGCAGTAATAAACATTCCAAGTACAGTAGAGTCCGGATATAACGACTTCGTTTATAACGACCAACCGGTTATAGTGACGAAAATGCAAACTCAAGTTAGGTTTCATATAGACTTACTATGAAAACATGTCCGTTTAGTACGACTCCGGTTTAAGCGACCAACCGCTTATAGCGACCTATTTTGACAAGAAATCGTCCGCTTAGAACGACGCGCAGTGTTGTTTACAATACCTACGCACAAACAATACCTAACCGCCTGTTTTTTTGCATTTATTTTTTATTTTTGTATTTGAAAGTACAACTCTTCAAGAGTATCCAGTAAAAATTGTAGGTCGATTGGAGCAAAACTACCGGAGATACAGTGCCTCGACTTATAGTGGTAGCGAACAACTCAATGCTCTATTAAAACTTTAAAATGCGTTTTTCTCCCACTTAGAATGGTCAAAGTCGCTGGACACTGTAACTCAAAATCTACTTGACCGATCTTCTTCAAATTTGACACACTCTTTAAGTACATAAAATATGAGGTAGTGAAATCGAGATAATGTTTTTTTTTTTGCATTATAATTAGTTTTACTATGACAAAGAGGCTGATTTTTACCGCTTTTTTCTTTTAAAATTTAAAATTAAGCCAAAAATTGAAAAATCGTAAAAAAAAAAATCTCAACGTCATTACCTCGAGAAGCTCATAAAATTACCAAATATATTTGATTTTTTGATTTGAGATAATCCAGTAATGAGTTCTGATGTCCACCGCTTTTTTTTTTTAGAGGAACCAAAGATTTGCTCTCAATGGCTTATTTCTTAATAATTTAGGCAAAAATTTAATTGAATATTCTTGAAATGATACTTTATTATGTGTACAATTTACAATTAAATACACCTTACCTCCTCCCCCCTTAAAGTTATTTTTTGTTTATTTTAATATGAATTTGTTTTATTTATTTATAGAAATTAATCTAACTATGTATATTATTATTTCATAATTACAGTAATATTAATACATAAAAACAAGCTTAAATTCATTCATCGGTGTTCGTTCGTTTTGTGCGTCGTCCGGTTAATACGACTAAGTGTCGCCGGTCCCTTGAGGGTCGTTATATCCGGATTCTACTGTAATTGCAATATATTTCTTAATAAAAGACTAGATTACCTCACAAAGTAATAATATTGCTCCACTTTCGTCTACCCTCACTTCACACCTGTTCTTAATATAAAACTATTTTATACAAATTAATAAGTATAAGAATTAATATAGGACCACCTGAAAAAGAAGAAAAGTCTGAAAACATAAGACGACATGTATTATACCGAACCTGGAAACATAAGACGATAGATAAAATCCCGTATTTGAGAAAAGAATTTTCTACGTACACAAGAAACCGAGATATCACACTGAAAATCACCTTTTAAGTTTTTTTGAGGTTATGTGAGGGTCTATAAGTCTGAAAATGTCAGCAAAGATGTTCTTTTTTATGTACTATATATAAGGATATTTTTTGTTTTTCAAAAGCGCTGTGGACACTTTTCACCTTCTTAACCGGCTAGACCCTTAATGGAAAATCATCAAGATATTGCCAAAAATTATTTACCCACAAGTCAGATACCACCATTTAGGTGGAAATACTGTTTGGTTGATTCGTTCGAGAAGCGGAATACAATTTTTTTTCGGATCGACCTAGAGGTATTGCCGAAACGTTTCATCGTTTCGAAGATCGGAATACGGGCCCAGCTTCGAAATTGACTGCCCGTTATAATTTTTTTTATTTCCATAAAAATTCTTCAAATTTCTAGAAATGTTTGTCGTCACATTGCATTCGGCATCTCGAACTTCCAAATGTTGATAATTATTCAAAATTAGTGGCCTCGAAATAACTATGGTACTAATTTATATTAAAATCCATTGAAACTGAGTTTGGTCGCCATATTGGATCGGCCATTTTGTATTTGCAAATGTTGGTAATATTCAGCCCCCTATCACTCTCTATAAAGCCTTCATAAAAAAGTGAGTGCTTACTGTCGCCACCGGAAACTACTCCGCTAGGTGGTGCATACTGTCCTTGTAGGATGAACGAGCGCGAATGTCAGGTTATTTGAATGGTTGTCATCGCAATTGTGATTTCGAAGTTGGGCAAATTTTGTTTTTGTTTTTTGGATTTTATTAAATGTATTCGGAATTGGATCGAAAAGATCTTAAAGATCATCATAGAATTTGTGGAAAACATTTTCCACTATATGATATTATATGGGAAAAAAAAATATTTTCAAACTCCCGCTATCGTTCGCCTACAAGTACCATCAGCGCCGCGTAGCGGATGGGGTCAATAAAAATTCGTCCTTGAGCACAACTGGCAGGGGCCTGGTAATATTCAAAATTTTGGTCGCCGTGTTGGATCCGCCATATTGGATTTATAAATTTACGAATGCAGTCTATTCTTAAACAGCGCATGCGCGCATTCCGTATCAACGCGTTTATACACGCAGCCTACGAGAGTATAGGTGTATGTGGCCTCATCAGTGCACCTCCGCTGGTAAAACGTCACTTCTGTCTCGTGACTGTCGGTGTTTCTATGCTGATTGCCCATCCCGAAGCTTGCTTTCCCTTAAAAAATAATTAAACTGTCACGACCCAATTCCTTTATATCACGCTCAGTTTCAAGGTTAGATTATAGGGGACGTGACACACCCAATTTTTTATTTTTTATTTTTGGAAAATTGAAGGGAAAAGCAGTAGATACATTAATCAAACTTTGCATATTTATTAAACAGCGTTAAAATAATACAAAAAAATGTTTTTTTAATTTTTTTAATTCGTTTTTTTCTTTTTACATTTTTTTGTAAAAAACCACAAAAATTGACTGCAGGCACGATTGGGAGGGAATGGAACATCTGAAAAAAAAAAAAATATAACGCCTCATGGCTTCTTAGTGCTTCAAGCAGTTAAGAAACTAAAAATATATATTTTTTTATGTTGATCATATGTCCAATTTTCCGTGTAATAGCTCCTTTCTAAAGTGACAAACACATTTGATAATAATTTAATTTTATCTTTAAGGCAATTTATAACACATTTTTTCTTCCATAATTTTGTCACAATAAAAAAATGACAAATATTTATAAAAATATTTATTTATTTGTTAGTATAGTATATCTCATTGCAGCAAGATTTTATCATCAAACCATATCATAAAACCAGAACTCGCTAAAAATGCAGAATAAATTTGCTGTTCGTGTCTCCAAAGAACGTATAACATGTTATATGTTCTTTGGTGTCTCTCATTAATATAATTCCTGGTAAGAGATATGTAGTTTATCTTACTATGCATTTCTTCAAAATGTGCATGACATCATTATAAATTCCCTTTAAAATTTAATAAAACTAGAATTGTTTCAGTTTTGACCGCTGAAGAAACTAGTGCCCATACAAATATTTTCATAGCCTTTTGTATTCTTAAGTTGTAAGATACTTTTCATAAATATTTAATATCTTGTGAAGAAAATGAATTATTGGACTGTTTACAACATCTACTTTAAAGGCCCAATTACAATGACCGGATCTGAACGGATAGAAATGTCCAAGTATGCAGTGAAACGGATAGGAAGAAAGCACCGATTACAATGACATATCTGTTCGGATTAAATCGTCAAAGCAGTTTCTTTAAATTTCAAAAGTGCGAAAAGTAGAAATGCATATAAATCGGAAAAGAAAAGCATTTTCAATATTTCTAATGTTGTGTAAAACTTAAAAAATTGAAAATAGATGAGAAAACCGGTGGTGGCAGTTCTTCTGTTTGACACTTCAATCCGTCAATCCGTCGATTTCTACACAAAACGAAATTTACTGCGCGTAGTTCCAAAACCCCCGGGAATAATAAATACAAGCCGTGAAGTAGACCTGCTCACTACCACATCTATAGGGTCATGTAGTCCGATGATTGCACCGAAATTACATTGCTTCTTATGGAGGTATAGCCCATTCATTCCGCTCCACAGGGCGAATCTGCTAAACTACAGCTTTTACGAAAAAGTGATGTTCTACTGACTGTAACTGGGGAGGAATACCGTTCTTATGGTTCCAAAATCATTATAGGGGTAAGAACAAAATATTAAAGATATTTGAGCTCAAAAGTTACTCTTACTGCCCATCCAACAAATTACCACGGAAAGTTGTGCTGTCAAGTCGACCTGCCGCTGCTGTTTTGTTCGAGGAAATGGTTAGAGTTGTGTTTAAGTGCAAAAAACTCTAATATTTTGTTCTTGTCACTATAAAGATTTTTAGACCACTAGAAAGGTATTCCTCCATAGTTATAGTTAGTAGAACATCATTTTCGCGTAAAAGTTATAGTTTAGCAGTTCAGGCGTGTGGAGTGGCATACTTTGGATCATCCGCCATAAGAAGCAATGTTATTTCACGGCGATTCTCGGACTACATCACTACGTATGCATTTTCTACTTCACGGCTTGTGTTTATATGTATTCCCGGGGGTTTTGGTAGTTCCGATCGAATGCGCTTGTATCCGTTCAATGTAATCGCTGAGGTAGAAAACGTATGGTGGGAAAACCAAATTGATATTTCAACCCGGTTCTCTTGCGCTCAGATCCGGTCATTGTAATTGGGCCTTTAGATACTTTGTACATAGCTGAAAGAGAACAAAATGATATGCTGTTATATGGGTCAATATTTGATAATTGGCCAAAACAGGTCCCCATAACTATTTTGTAATTTTAATGTAATATTTAAACTTAATAGTATTTTCATAATGAAGTGCAATACTTTGTTTACATATCCAAACACTTTGGTGAGTATATGTTTGGTTTTCATATAGTAAAAATAAACAAAAAGTGCTAGATGTCATATTTCCTGTCGGTAGAATTTTCCTTTTTGATGACATTTTTTAATAATAACATGGAGAATTAAAAATAAATTATAAAAGCTTGATTATATTTACATTGTATGCACATTAATCTAAAACTGTTCAATATTTTATTTCAGATAATATGATATTAAACTAAAAAAAAATCATAAAAAATCTAAGCGAATGGTCACGGCGTCATTAGGCTGCCGAAATTTAAATTTGAATTTACCGCATTTTATAATGTCGCGGACAACGAATGAGCGCATTCTAAATGGACGTGTCCATGTTTGTGATTGGTGAGAAGAGAGACGCGGTGTCGGCCGTTGCTTCGGCGTTGCAAACTGATTATGGCATGTGCGTGCGTGTAGTTGATACACTTTGTCATTTACCTGTGAGGCAATTAGGAGGTGAATCGTAAGTAAATTATTCTGCTTTTTATAATAAACTTTCACGAATTAAGATATAATTCGTATCACCTGATGATTTTGCTGTTATATTAGTTATTAGAATGTATGAGAAATATAATGTGCATTTTTGTCATTTTCCTGTGGTCATTTTCCTGTTATTTTCTTGACAGGAATATGACTCCGTGGCAGGAAAATGACAACACAAGATAAGTAATGTTATTAATTTATTGTAATTTTGTTTCAGTGTGCAATAATTATGGCTCCAAAGAAAAAAACCCGAGAAGAAGTGTTAGAAAGCGAGAATTGGAGAAAATGAGATACCAACGAATTAAGAACGATAATGAACAAAGAAACGCATTGAAACAAAAGAAGAAAGAATACTATTTAAAAAGTAAATCGGAGGGTAAAATTAAAAACATTGCTGAATTAACTCCTCGGTGTAAAAGAGCCAAAAGAAAAGAGTGGCGAAAAAATACAGCAAAATATAGGGAAAAGAAAAAAAATATTGCTCAAAAATCCCTAAAATCGAATAAAGTGTATCGATTTGATAGTTATTATATAGATTTAACTTGGCTCTATTACTTAGACATCAATTATGTATAAAATACGACAAAAAATATATTTTTTTTTTGTAGTCGTTTTCGACCGATTATCAAATATTGACTCATATATACTTATTATAGAAACATTTGCAGATATGCAACACCTCCTATTAGTACATATCATCCAAATAACATATGCAGCATAATCATTTCTGTGGAGGTTTGCATTAATATCCCATGAGCCGGTTTGAATCACTGGGTGAAAATACTATGTATATTTACCTGTTGAGTATATAACCCTTGGCAGGAATACAAAACATGGCGTATGCTGCCCAGAGAGAATTGCACGTTGCTCCCGTGGCAACCGTTTTGTAAACCAAAACAGAGTTGTGCTGTTATAACGTAGTGAAAATGTCTCTGTTCAAGGTGTGTAATTGGTGGTCCGTGCAGTGTCCAGATATTTTGGATAATTATGATTCAGCAAGCTTGCTCTGTTGTCGCTTCGGCCTCAGTAGTAATGAGAAAGATTATATCGTTGTGGGTTCACACACTGGACACATCAGTATTTTTTATCCAACCTCAGAAATGACTGAGGAGGGCTATTTCAAGGGATTCAAGCCAACAAATCTGCTTCTAGAACAAAAATTAAAGGCTCCGGTATTGGATCTTTCGGCTGGACGTTTTAGTGGGTAATTTTGGATGTTTTCCCTTGATATAAAAAATTAATTTTTTTCATACCTGCTAGGACACAAAGGAGTGAGAGTAGCAATCAGTTGGCAGTATTGCATCCGTTCTGTCTATCTATCTACAACCTTGTGAAGGTGGATGGTGTCACAGAGCACGGTAGTCACACCAGCCTACATGCAATAGCAGATCATAAATTTCGTAGATCAGCGTTCTCTGTATGCAAGGGACATTTTGGGAGGGTGAAAGGTCGCGAATTTTTGTGTGTGGTTCATATTGATGGGACACTTACCTTTTACGAGCAGGATGGCATCAGCTTTGAGTGCACACTGCCAGGGAGCAAGGCACTCCCTTCCGCCATTGCATATATTCCCAGAACGGATTCTTTTGTCCGGGTAAATAGTTGCTGGGAGCTTGAGAGCTTTAGGTAAGTTAAATATTTTTAGCAGCAGTATGGTATAACTGTTTAAAATCAAGTATAGTAAAAACTTTATTTCTTTTAAAATCGAAAATGCTTGCCTTTTATTTATTTATTTATTCGCTTAATACAACCTACAAAAACTTAAACTAAGCTTAAACTAAAACTAAACTAAAACTGAAAAACTTAAAAGGTAAAAAATTTGTATAGTATACAACAATCGCTCACTATCTGAAAATATTCAATATTTTATGCTACGAACTTTAGTTTTTGTGCAATTTGCAACACCCGAGCTGCAACAAATGAAGGTATCGAAATTTTGCTAAACTTTTGACTGCATTTTACATTTCATGTTCTTTACAGATGAATTTTATGTTAATTAAAAGACTCATTCCATCGCTTTACCTTTTAATATTTCAGTTACCAGGATTTATCACAATGTGGCGTCAATAAGCAAGAGCTAGTTTCAACATGGTCTCTGTGTATAGGTGAATATGCCAAAGATATTTGCCCTACACAAATAACAAGGTAAATCATTTTCTTAATTTTAATTAAGATCTGTACAACACGAAATAATGCGCTTTGCAGTTCAAGGACAGCAATTATGATCTTAGGAGAACACAACTTACTTTGCGTTTCAGACGATGGTAAGGTCATATTCGTCGTAAAATTGGATTACTCTCCAAAATGCTTCTGCACTTTTGTAATTGGATGGTATTGGGGTGAGATTTTTCTGCATTTTTAAATTTTGCAACGTTTTAAAAAAATAAATATATCTTAGAACCAAATGCAAGACTTATTACTGCTGTGGTGTCAGAAAGTTCATCGCTCTTATTATACGATGGTTATAGATTAATTTGGGCGGCTCAATTGGAAGACATGCCTGTTGCTATACAGCGTTCAAATTTAGAAGATTTGCCAGGTGGTATAGTAACTTTAGGGGCCAAAGGGCTGCTCCATGTCGGCTTTTTGGGCTCTGAGCCATACGTTTTCAAAGTTCCGCCACTAAACTTACACGAAATGAATTTTGAAAAGACCCAAAAGGAGCTACTCGAATTGGAAAAAGACATAAAACGAAGTATTGATCATTCAGATGTGGAAATGGATAATATTTCTGCACAAAAGGACTTGGAGTTGGATTTTACTATTTCCTCAACATCACAAAAGAGTATCGTTAACGGAAAGGATGTAACTATGTACTCAGGAAATTTCAGATTTAAAACTGAAATAAACGTTGAACAGCTTCAAGTCGTTTTCAACGTGGCTGATGGGATAAAATGTTCACAACAAAAACTGGTTTATAAAAATTTAACTGCAAGTACCATAGAAATGCGCGAGCTATCGTTTTATTTAGAGAATGATTTGCATATTCCCACTGCAGAGGTTGAAATCGTTGTATCTTTCATAAATAAGCAGGTGGGTTCACTCATTTTCAACTATTTCTCTTGAGTGAAAAATTTCATTAAACCTAAATAGGGTATTCCCCGTGTCCTTACAAAGAAATACCTCTTACCTCTGACCATGTTTTATGAAGTGGTCCAGCCGCAGAAGGATGGGACAATTAAAATCACAATGACCATGAACAGCGACCAAAATTCAAAGATACATAAATTGTGCTCAATATATCCAGAGTTTTGCGAGGATAACGATATGCAAGCCATTGGGCTATCTTTTCTGTGCAGCCAGGAGGTCGTCACTATTGTTGCTGCCAAAAATACAAACCGATTTAGGTAAGAACTTTATTTGTGGACATCTAGCCAGTGCCAACTTATTGAAATACGACCTTTAAAGGATACAGTCCGACTGCCTGGAAGCAATTCCACTTGTTCTGGAGGCGATGATACATTTTGCTCTGGGCCTGAAAAAGTCCGAATTTAACAGCAAACAGGAAAAACGGCGAAAAGAGCAAAGGAAGCCGAATTTTCTTGTCGCAGCTCCAAATATTCCTGCAGAGGAGATCATGCTAAGGATAGACAATCATCACAAGATTCAAGAAGATATAAAGAGTCAAACGGTAATTTCGTAAAATAATTCTAATTTTAAAGCGTGATTATTTCCGATTCTTCTTTATGCGTTTTCCCAAAATGAATGTTCTCTACGGTCTTAGAAATCTTAAGAAAGCCTAAATATACTCATAAGGCAAGATACCAGGCAACTTTAATTCGATGTTTTGTTAAGTATAAAGATTAAATAGGTCAATCTATTGAAATGTTTTGTTAACTATGTTTTTGACGAAGGTACTGACAAAAAGATGAATACACATTTCGTTCAAGTGAACAGAAAAACTATTTCATGGTGATGGTTAACATTTTATTTTTATCGAAAAACTCGAAACACCGCATATAGTTTCTAACATTATCGTAATTCAGATCGTATCTGGCTTGTAGAAAAGAAATAAATGAATTAAATTGCATTGATTGAGTCAGAAAATTAAGTAGGTGCTATTTTTCGTAGGTGAGGAGGAGATACTAATATTTTGAAGGAAAAAACACCACATTGTTTTCTTAGTTATATTTTTCATTAGTTTATTGAGTACTTATTTAAAAAAAAAAAAAAAAAAAAAAAAAACTTTAAGATCGATGGATAAGATGAAGAGATAAAGAACATCAAAAATGGTGGGTTGGTAAACCCAGTAGGTAGTGCAATAAGAGGAGTTTCATATTGATAACGCCACCAAAATAATGATGATTCCTGAAAAATAATTCATTCTAGCAGAATACAACATCCGTTATTATTCCTCTCCATAAAAAAGGCAATAAGTGCAATATTTCTAATTACCGCCCTATCGCTAATTTACCCGCTATCGCCAAAATATTCTAAGCGCTTGTTTGCAATGTCTTATATTTTCATTGTAAACCTTTTCTCCACTCCTTCCAACACGGTTTTGTAAAAGGTAAATCTACTACAACTAATTCAATTGAATTTACTAATTATTGCACTACCGCTATTGAAGCTGGAATGCAAGTCGACTGTATTTTAACTGACTTTAGTAAAGCATTTGACAAAATTAATCACAGTATCTTGATTTACAAGCTATCTGTTCTTGGTTTTCCCACTGTTTTCGTGAATTGGATCAACTCCTATCTGTCTGATCGGACGCAGCGAGTTAAATTTCGCGAAGCTTATTCTGACGAAATAAAAAACACTTTCGGTGTCCCTCAGGGCAGCCATCTGGGACCCTTGCTCTTCATTATTTACATCAACGATGTATCTCTGATATTAAATAACTCAACGACCTTGTGCTATGCTGACGATGCCAAAATCTTCCGACTTGTATCCAATAAAATGGACTCTGAACTTTTAAATTTTGACTTAGACATCTTTTATAAATGCTGTTCTATCAATTGCCTCGATCTCAATATTAGTAAGTGTACATGTATGTCATTTTCTCGTAGGAGGGTTTTCCTTAACTTTACTTACTCCTTGGATGGTCATCCTCTTATACGAGTTGACAAGACCAAGGATTTGGGAGTTGTTTTGAACTCAATTATGTCCTTTGAGGACCACATTGACGCTATAGTAGCCAAAGCTAGTGCTACCTTGGGGTTTGTAGCCAAAGCTAGTGCTACCTTGGGGTTTGATGGTGCAAGGAATTTGACGATCCACACGTTACTAAAATACTGTTTTGTACATTTGTTCGCCCAATACTGGAGTACGCTTGCCCTGTTTGGTCGCCTTTTTATGCGATCCATATTTCTCGCATTGAGGCTGTTCAGCGGAGATTTTTGCACTTTGCTCTCCGTGGTGTCCACTGGGTTAATCCTAATTCACTTCCGCTTTATACCGATAGGCTTAGGCTTTTATCACTCCAGTCCCTCGAGGAAAGACGAAACATCTCCAGAACTGTCTTTGTATTTGACTGCATTCAGGGTACGATTAACTCTCCGGAGCTTTTAAATATTCTAAAAATATCAGTCCCTTCTCGTTCCTTGAGGAATCATGATTTCCTTTTTGTTCCTTACCACAACATAAATTATGGTTTGAATGAGCCGACTTCGTCGATGTCGCGCCTGTTTAATTTACATTATCATAATATTGACTTTAACTTGATAAGGTCAATTAAAATGTCAGCTTTCTTAAGGTCTGCTTAAATATGTAGTAATCCGTGTATTTTGATGAATCTTCAATAAATAAATAAATTATGAGGGTGTCCCGATTCAAGGTAAGTGTTCTGTTCCCTCCCTTAAAATGTCTCCTCCCCCTACAAGTAGCCGTTGAAGTTGTTTTAGAGTTTCGCTCACTTAAGTTCTTATAAGTTCTTCTAAGGACATCGCAGAATATCGAGGAGGAGAGCACCTATCCAACGATACCTCACTTGTTAGGATATTGCCAACCATGTAAAAGGCAGAGGGTCTCAAGTACAAAATTTATCGAAATTTTCATTAAAAAAATTTCGGTTTTATTCTGTTTTCATATAAACTTTCTATGGAAAGTATTACTTTTTTTCTGGGCCATTTTGAGAGGGAAGGAGGCATTTCAAGGGAGAGAGGGTCTCAGGACAAATGTTGATCAGGACACCACAAGGAATCGATTGGTATAGCGTTTCCTACCTTGAATCGGGACACCCCGTATATAACAAAAAAGATGAAATTGATAAACAGGAAAGAATGGCGCAAAATGTTTAAACCTAACACTTCGATGGCTTCCATAAGGGAGGGAAAACTGATTTTAGGATTAGGACAAAAGTAACAGTTTTATTTCTATAAAAATATGTAATATCAGAACACATTAGCGTATAGTCTATTAATCAAGAGTTGCTCCTTTCTTCAAAATTATATCCTGGTTTTTACGCCAATGATGAGACTGTGAATTACATAAATTTAAATCAATGGCATTCCACTCTTCCACAATTGCCCGTTTTAAGTCCTGAGCGGATTTGTATTGTGCATACCTTACAACCGGTTAACTAAAACTCCCCAGAGATTCTCAATTGGTTAAATATCAGGAGAGCATGCTGGTCACTCCAAAACTCTAATCAAATTAAAAGAAATCCAGGATCTGGTTTCGCGGCTAACATGGATACGAGCATTATCCTGCTGATAAATCCACTATGTTGCAGGATTTTGGAATGAAAGAGACTAAATTAATCTGGAGCACAACCGTGTAATACTTGCTTTTCATTCTTGATGAACGCTTTCCCCGCCAAAGTTTCTCTTGGAAAAGTATAGTGTTTTTTTCTTAAATCTCTCCAGTATCCTCGAATGCCATCCGGTCCATCTAAATTTAATTTATTTCTCTTCGGAGAATATCACCTATATATTTTTTTTTTTTAATTAAAAGCGTCTTAATTTTAACTGAAGACTTACAGTTTCCCAATTTCTACCCATATTTTTTCTTGCGAATTCTCCTCTAGTTTATTCATGGAGTTCCTTCTAATCGAGGGGCAGGCTTCATTATTGCACGTTGAATATTTTCACTGCGATTCAACACTCTCCATACCGCAGAGCGTGGGACATCAGTTTCGTTAACTCTTTTAAGTCTCTTGATAAAGTTACTCGCTTCACGCAAAATTCCGTGTTTATTAATCTTCGTTTTTCTTCCGGGTTGGTTTAATTGCCCATACTCGTCCCAATTTTTCAAAAATTGTTGGACAACTCTATGGCTCCGTCCAATTCTTTGGACAATTTCACAAAACCAACATTTTCTTCTCTAAAAGCAAGAATTTTCCCTTTTTATAAATTTTTAAGATCTGTACCTCGTGGTATGATTACTAAAATTAATCAAATTAACTTTACCACACACTGCTAATGCTAATTATGCAGCGAAAGTAGTCCCAACAACGTCCTTCGCAACTTCATAATTTTCGCCAAATATTGTATTCCGCTAAAATCAATAGTTTTCTAGAAATCTTACACTTCATGTACTAGTACTAGTGTATTTGAGGGTTATAGGATTTCACTATATTTAAGAAAAACTCGTATTACTGTTAACATTATTTAATATAAAAATGCATTACACTTTCCATGTACAGGCATTAATGGATACTCTGTGGAACCAGTTCAAACTTTTTCAACGTTCTTTGCGAATTAAGAAAGACGATGATCCCGTAGATGGATTAATGATGTTGATTGAAAAAAATTACGATGACCTTGTCAAAGAGGGAGACAAATTAGTAGTTTTACGGAATACGGAGGCAAGGTAAGTTAATAAAATGTGTAGTCAAAGCCTGCTCTATTATTAGTTGATCGCAAAAAAAAAACGGTTGCTCTTTCAGAATCTGGCATTTGTTTTGCATAAAAGCTTCAAAAACCCTATTATGTTTTGGGTTTTTTCAAAAAAGTGCTATTTTTTTTTTGGTAATTTTTCTTCTCAAAGTCCATTATCTTGTCGTTGCTGCTATTGAATGATCATATAACCACCAGAAATCGCGGTCCGAATGTCTAAACTTTGTCAAACCATGATTTTTAAAGTTTTCTTTTGTCATATTTTTTTGGACTACTTTTGGTTTTTTCGATCTGGCAAATTTTTGAAAAATCCAAAAATCTCCGGAAAAAATTCACGCGTGTTCTTTGGCTAATTATAAGTACTTTTTGTCATATTAAATTTATTCGTATAATTAATCCTTTTGAGTAAAATTGTCACCAAGTTTTTTTATGATGAAATTTGGTGATATTTTTACTCAAAAAGGATCAATTATACGAATAAATTTTATGTAACAAAAAATGCTTATAATTAGCCAAAAAACATGTGTGAATTATTTCAGAATTTTTCGGGACATTTTTGGATTTTTCAAAAATTCAAAAAACCAAAAATAGTGTAGAAAATTCTGAAAAAATTCACACGTTTTCTTTGGCTAATTCTAAACATTTTTTGTTGTACAATTTTTTTGTAAAGTTTAATTTTTCATTACATTGCTGTACATAATAGCCATTTTGCAAAAAACAAAGCAAAAAATAACTTTCAAAACCATGGTTTGAGAAAGACATTCGGACCGCGTTTTCTGGTAGTTATATAATCATTCAATACCAGCAACAACAAGATAATGGACTTTGAGAAGAAAAATTACCAAAAAAAATGACACTTTTTTGAAAAAACCCAAAAAATAATAGGGTTTTTGAAGCTTTTATGCAAAACAAATGCCAGATTTTGAAAGAGCATCCCCAAAAATCTCTTATATTTGCTATTCGAATTGTACAATCGAACTTGCGTGCACAAAATCCTCGTTTTGCGCATTAATGGGTTAATGCAAAATTTCAGAAAGATTTACAAAAAGACCATTTTCCATGTATTTCCTGTGGAGTCCTTTCTTTTGTGAATTATGTCCCTAATTTTTTGAGTTTACTTAAAATAGCTCAAATGTCTCTTAAAATTCATTCATTGCAGCAAGCGAAATGATCTGTCCTGCGCAATATCATTATTAAAGCAAATCTCAGGGTGTTTGGATATCGAATATCGATCGATTGAGTCATTCCTTTCTGCTTTAGCTTATCCTGTAGAAGATTGGACAGAAGCGGTAAGAAAAGTCTTATATGCATGTGAAATTTTTATTATTTTATACTAGGTTCGCAGTAATTTTATTGAAAACTTTAACTTTAACGTTAACCTTTATTTTTCTTAGTTAAGAGATTCTTTTCCGGCAAATAAACAATAAACATTCAGCCACAAGAATGTACATTCTCTTATTTTATGCATATCGATATTTGCTGCTGAACAAATAAGGAAACAAATTCCCTTAATAAATCATTCTTTTCTATAAATAGCTTCTTCTTACAACAAGAATTTACTTATTTCCTCTTATCCCCAGAGTTGGGAAGAAGTTGTGGCGCCAGCATTTGATATGTTAAACCATTATGGATCACTTTGTCGTAGTAAAACTTCTGCCCCACTTGACCCTCATCCCTCTGCGGCTGCCACACAATTCGACTATGATCGCTTCAAACGTCATTTGACGTCATTGATGGATCGTGTTTGCCGCCTGGCATCGGAGCCGGATCAACGTCAACAAATTTTGGCGCCATCAAGAGCATCTATATATAGCGATCCCGAAATGGGAATGGAGCAGTCTTGTGAGAGTGAACCAAATGAAGCAAAGTCTAAAGATCACTTGAGGGGAGCTTCACTAGATGAAGATAATGGTGATAGCTTAGAAGTTCACAGGGACGAACCATCTAGTGATTGGTTGAATTCGGAAGTGCCAACTGCTGGCATTCCAGTACTGGGTCAAGGTACAATCGCATTTTCGGGATTCTTGTTTTAAAAATACATTAATTCTATTTTCGTTGCAGGGATTCAAATTTGAATATTTAATCAATCGGTAGTTATTAAAAGAAACTCGTTTATTTGCTTCAAATTGCTTTGTTTTTCATAAGTTGTTTTATACAGTATTGCATAATAATATGTAATGCAAAGTATTATTATGTTAAAATTGTACCACATTTTGAATTCAATTTATCAGATTGGTTAACAAGCGCATTTGTTGTTATGTTAGGTTCCTAATATATAGGCCTCCCAGGCCTCCCATAAGTAATGATGAGTTTTAATTAATTTAATAAATTATCGTTTCGGCATAGGACATTATTACCTTTAATAACTTTTGATAACTTAAGGTAGTTTCGTTTAATTAAGTTAATTTTTTCAGGTAATGAATGTATGTTTCAAACAATGAAAGAATTAAAAATAATTGTTTACCTTTATTGGACGAAATAAAATATTACCTAATCGTAATAGCGATGGAGAAAAAACTTAATCATAATTATTAGTCGTTTTGAATCGAAAATTTCGAAAAAATGTGATTTACCTAATGTTATCGAAATACGGGAATTTAGCAATTTTTTATTCTCGTTGTTAGATACGAGAGCATGTTAGATTTTGTATTGGAAAGTATAAAACTTTGAAATGGCTCTATAAATTTCGAAAATGGGTCAACTCTAAGACTTTTTTATGAAACTCGATATGACATAAAATTCAACTGGAATGCTAAGTACGATTCGTTTGATCTTGAACTCAATCGAATATCCGGAATATGGTGATATCACTATTAACTCTGAAATACTTGTCCCTTGTCGTATAGGGCAACAACTAATATAAAATATTTTGGAAGTTTGAAAATAATATAATTTGAATTTTGCAAAAAATATTTCCGGAGCTCAATATTTAGTTAAAATAGATTCATGGAATATTTTTTAAAAGGCGGCAGTGAACAGGAAGGTCGATGGAATTACTTGTGAAAATGCTATTGATAAATTATTTAATTTTCCTTCTTCATCTTCTACCATTTTTTTATATTTCTATTGCAATTTTTTTTTTTCAAATTGTTAAAAATTAGTTTGCTTAATTGTGTAATTTCCGAACATTCAAAATTGGTTTCGTCTGAATTAAAAAAAAAAAACACTGGTTTAGGGCGTGTCGATCTGTAGAATTACAATAAGGTGTAGTGATCATACTCAAATTCTTTATTATGTAACAATCACTACGCAAGGCCACGGTCAGTCAGAACCAAAACAGCTAACACACGAAGTCAATGCACGAGATGTAATTTAACCCTGCTTGCTTTTCCCGTGCAGTGATTCACACGTAGCATGCGGCGCTTGCCCAGAACCTTTTGTTTCTATGAATCATAAATTAAATCTGGGTCAAGCAAAGTGCTAAACAGCTGATGATACCGATTCTGACCCTTTGCGAAATACACCCTTTGCGAAACATATGTGATAGCTATTCTATTGTATTGTAGTATTGTATAATATGTATACTTAGCTTAGGAAATATTAGTGTATCGATTTTTGTATTTAAGGGAAGAATATTCAAGAAAAATATAGTTCGATTTCTGAACTGGACTCTGCCGCACGGCACTCTTTTCTTCAGTAGAAATATCGGCGTATCCCACTTGGTGACGCCATTATACAGTGCGTATCCCGAAAGGTGACGCACTAAGCTAGGCCTCTTATCACTCCAAAGGAACATTACATGGCGACCCTGCCCAACGAATCTTCAATTCTGATCCAAGAGACCTGCCCAACGAATCTTCAATTCTGATCCAAGAGACCTGCCCAACGAATCTTCAATTCTGATCCAAGAGACCCTGCCCAACGAATCTTGAATTCTAATCCAAGAGACCTGCTCAACGAATCGTGGAGGCACTATTACTGGCAATATCAACACCGATGACTGAATTATCATCCACAGAAGAATTCCAGTCTTTATTTAAGAGCTTGATTAAGCTAGCGGAGGAGGAATTTGAATACAATCCAGGTACAACAGAGGTGGAGGATAACATTATACCATACATACCAACACCGATAGAGGAGCTAAAGAAGAGAGGACCGAAGCCGATAACAATAGAAGAATACCGACGGAGGGTGAAACCCGAAGCACCACAACAACGACAACAAGGAAAACGTTCAAAGAAACGCGGCGGCAAAAAAGTAGCCCTGAGAAAAAAACGAGCTGAATTACACCGGATAATCCCCATCGCCAAGGGATCAGCCAAAAAGGCACTATTTGAGGAATTGGAAAAACTTCGATAAAAACAATGGGAAACTGCAGCTCAACGAACGTCCAAGCAACCTTCTTCACCACATACCAGCAAGCAATAACGACATCTTCGATCTTTATAATTATAATAATAATTGTAATTCTTTATAATAAGCACAGTAAAAATTATGTAAAGAAACAGTTGAATAGGACAATTAATGTTTAAACAAAAACAAATTTTTTCAAATATTTAAGAATATATGAATAAATAAATTCAATTCCAAGTATATTTGTTTCACAAATAAATGGATTTGCATAATTAATTAAGGAATTGTTTACTGAATGGATAGGTTGAAAGAAGTGCTAACAGAAATTGAAAGAACGCTATCGAACTTCAAGAAAAGTCAGCATCGTGGTTTTAAAATTGACACCCTCAGAGCAAAATTAAATAAGCTCGAGGAAATAGAAAAAGAGTTCAAGGCATTAATAAGTACGCTACAAGAAGAAAACACATTCGATAGCAAACTTAAATTTGTAAAAATCTCAAGAGAACTAAGAACACTGATAGATAGAGCGTTAACACAAGACAACGAGATGGCAAGTTTTGATCTAAGTACGGCCATGAAAGCCATCCCAGTATTTGAAGGAAAATACAACGAGCTAAATGCATTCTTAAAAATTGTAGAATACATACATAAAACTTTGAATGAAACCGCGTAATCGGATTTATTGGACTTTGTTTTTAACGTGAAGTTATCACTAAGTGTCCAAACAGCATTAGGAGCTCAGACGCCAGACACATTGGAAGATTTGAAAAAAGAGCTTAATATTAGATACAAAAGTAGTAATACGGTATCACAGATCCACACCACACTTAGCCACTTAACGCAAAAGAGATCTACTATTTCAGCATACAAGGAAAAAATATTAACTTTGGTGAGCGAACTAAATCAATTACAAATAAATGCACTTGGCACTACTACAAGCACGGCAGAGAAAAACACAATTAAAACAATTAATGACTCATATGCTTTAACAGTATTTAAAAATGGTCTTAATGACCAGTACAGAAGTACAGTATTCGCATCAAGACCAAAGACCTTCCAAGAAGCAATTACAATTGCACAAGAACTGGAAAAAAATGAGCAACACCAACCAGTTTCTCATAACATCATGCATATGAGGAGGCAACATAATCAAAATAGATTCCAACAAAATAACAGATATAATAATCGCAACTATACCCACAACAAATATAATGAAAGGAGATATTACAGAGGCAACAATATTCGAAATGGGAACAATAGGCCTCATAACAATAGTTATAACAAAGACAACAACAGCAATAACAATAGAGCTAGTAACTATAATAATAGAATCAACCATAATAATCAAAACAGAAATAGAAATTACAATAGCAATACAAATAAAAATTCAACTAGAAATATTAACTTTATTCAGGACCAGGGAAACGTCCAGGAATCCGGAGAGGAATAAATCGACCTCCCGGAGAATCTAAAAAGATATACAGAATTTCTAATGATTGCACAAACTATATTACAGTATATTGTGAAAATGCTAAACAACATCTCAATTTTTTGATAGACACAGGAGCTGATGTATCGATAGTAAAATCCGATAAATTGAATGTCCATACTTTTAATTTTAATCCAGATAACAAATGTAAGCTAACAGGCATTACCAACGAAACAATAACTTCTTTAGGAATAATTAATTTAAAACTATTGATCGGAGATTATACAATCCATAACTCATTTCATACGGTAGATGAAAACTTCCCAATAAGCACAGATGGAATTATTGGTCGGAATATATTAAAGAAATACTTGTGTAAAATAGACTACGAAACTTTCACTATATCATTCAACATGAACGAACAAGAATATGTTTTACCCATGGAAACAAAACCAATAAGCATTGCACAAATTAGATTAACACCTAGGACGGAGGCGATTATACCAATAAACATAGAGAGACAAGAGGACAGCATAGTGTTGAATAAAGAACTAGAAAATGGTGTGTTCATAGCAAACACAATAATACCAGCCAAAGGTATATGCCACATCAAGATACTTAACACTAACGACAAGGAAATAACGATACCAAACTTTAAGGTAGAGATAGAACCCTTAAAGAATTATTCCATTCTGTCTAAAACTAGAAGTAAATATGATGCGGCACGAGTAACCAAACTCTTACAAACAATAAACGTAGATTGCAAAGATACGGAAAACAGAGAAAGTCTAATAGAGATAATAAAGGAGTACAGCGATATATTTCACCTTCAAGATGAAGTCTTAACGACAAACAACTTCTATAAACAAAAACTCCAGACTATAGATGATACGCCCGTATACATAAAAAACTACCGATTGCCACACACTCAAAGTGAGGAAATAAGGAAGCAAGTTACAGAATTGGAGTCAAACGACATTATTGAACCATCCGTTAGTCCTTACAACGCTCCATTACTAATAGTACCCAAAAAGGGCTCTGGCAATAAAAAGCAATGGCGATTAGTCGTAGACTTCAGGAAATTAAACGACAAAATAGTTAGCGACAAATTCCCTTTAACCAGATTAGAAGATGTCCTAGACAAATTAGGTAGAGCGAAATACTTTACAACCCTTGACATGACCAGTTCTTTCCACCAAATCGAACTGGAAAAAGAGTCAAGACCGCTCACGGCATTTTCGACGGGAGCCGGACATTTCCAATTCAAAAGATTACCTTTTGGATTAAAAGTATCGTCTAATAGTTTTCAAAGAATGCTAACCATCGCACTAACTGGGCTTAGTTCTGAAGCATTCCTTTATGTTGATGACATCATAGTTTTTGGATGCAGTATCAAACACCATAACGCGAATCTAAGACAGATATTTCAGAGATTGCGCAAATACAATCTCAAACTCAACCCAAGTAAATGCCAATTTTTAAAAGCAGAGGTCGTATACCTCGGCCACTTAATAACAAGCGAAGGTATAAAAACCGATCCATCGAAGTACGAGGTAATCAAAAATTACCCCATACCCAAAAACGTTGATGAAGTCCGCAGATTCGTAGCTTTCTGTAACTACTACAGACGATTTATTCCCAATTTTGCAGAGATTGCGAAAAGTCTAAATTCCCTTCTAAGGAAAAATACACCATTCGTATGGGTTGAACCTTGCCAAAATGCATTCGAAACACTAAAAGAGAAATTAACACAACCACCAGTACTTCAATATCCGAATTTCGACAAACCATTTATCTTAACAACAGATGCATCAAACTATGCCTTAGGAGCAGTTCTATCACAAGGCGACATTGGTTCAGATTTACCAATATCCTACGCCAGTAAATCGCTGACGAAACACGACATCAATAAACCCATCATTGAAAAAGAGTTACTTGCGATACATTGGGGTATAAACTTTTTCAGACCATACCTCTATGGGAAAAGATTTGTGGTAGTCACTGATCATAGACCATTGGTATCATTGTCTACACATAAGAATCCTTCGTCAAAATTGACAAGAATCCGATTAGACTTAGCAGATTACGACTTTGACATAGTGTTCAAGAAAGGAAAAATCAACACTAATGCTGACGCTCTGTCAAGAATACAATTAGACTCCGATATTCTGAAAAATATGGTTCCTAAAGAAAGAGACTTAACAGTGAGTAAAGTGCTAGCAATAACAAGGGGTATGTTAAGAAGACAAAAAGAACACGAGAAAAACGAAAGCATAGGAAATGTTCCCCAACCACAATTAAAGCTTGATCACCTTTATATTTGGGATTGCACTTCCATATCTGACGTTAAGAATATGAGAAAGTTAAAATTTATAATGTTGCGCAACAATAAGAATAAAATTGAAATTGTACGTACTAGCAAAGAAATAATAGTCTATTATAGCGATAATCCTGATATGAAACAAGATTCTATCACGGAGAAGCTACAATGTAGCGACAATAACGATAATTCTGATATGAAATACGTCTCTATCATGAAGAAGTTATTAAATGCTACACACGAAATGAATATACATGAGCTAGCTCTATCGAACAGAGATAATATATTTGAATGCATTCAGAAAGAAAGATTTAAAAATTTATTTAATAGGTTGCAACAAAGAAAAGAATATAATAATCGCGCGAAACTTGAGATAATATTATACGAACCCCCTAAGAGAATAAATAGCATCGAAACACAGAAGAAAATAATAGAGGAATATCACAGTTCACCACACGGAGGTCATTTAGGAGTCAGAAAAACTGTATTGAAAATCAAACAACGATTTTGCTGGAAGAGTTTGAACAAAATGGTAAAGGAACATATTAACAATTGTGAGCAATGCGCATTCAACAAACAAATAAGACACACCAAGGAAAGAATGATTAAAACCGACACACCCACAACAAGTTTTGAAACTGTAGCCATGAACATAGTAGGACCATTAAGAATCTCGAACAACTACCGATATATACTCACTATGCAATGTGAACTAACCAAATTTGTAGTGGCATCTCCCTTAGAAACTAAAGATGCTCACACGGTAGCTTCAACCATAGTAAACGATTTCATTTTGAAATATGGACATTTCAAGATCCTGAAAACAGATCGAGGTACGGAATTTACCAACAAACTGATGCAAGAAATAAGTAAATTACTCAAAATCAAGCAAATTTTTAGTACTCCTTACCATCACCAAACTTAATGAATATATGCTTTCATTTGCAGATGATCTAGAATGGTTTAAGTGGATACCTTATTACACTTTTTCTTACAACACTACACCTCATGTAGACACTGATTACACGCCATACGAATTAATATTTGGCAAACTACCCTATTTACCATTCGATTTAATCAATAATAATAACACTGTTTACAATCTAGATAACTACGCTAACGAATTAAAAGTTAGATTAAAATCAGCTACTTCAAGAGCTAGAGACTTGATAGAAAAAATTAAGCAGAAACGAACGGAAAAACAAACTGCAACAAATCCGATATACATTGAATCAGGTGACCTAGTTCTATTGAGAAACGAAAATCGCAAAAAATACCACAAACCTTACAAAGGTCCATATAAAGTCTTAGAAAGAAAAAGCGTAAACTCAGTAATTGAAATAGATGGCATACCCAAAGAGGTTCACAACGACAGATTGAAGAAATACAATGTAAAAAAATAAAATAGTTAATATCATAACGTAATTAATACATAATGTAATATACATTTAAGCATATTAGTATAAGAGCATACTTGTAATCAGCAGTAATATCATACTACTATAATATTCATATTCTGTAATAATACTATACTATCATTTTTGTTTCGCCTTAAACTAAGAGTTAAGACTCAATATAAAGGGTGAGGGTGTAGTGATCATACTCAAATTCTTTATTATGTAACAATCACTACGCAAGGCCACGGTCAGTCAGAACCAAAACAGCTAACACACGAAGTCAATGCACGAGATGTAATTTAACCCTGCTTGCTTTTCCCGTGCAGTGATTCACACGTAGCATGCGGCGCTTGCCCAGAACCTTTTGTTTCTATGAATCATAAATTAAATCTGGGTCAAGCAAAGTGCTAAACAGCTGATGATACCGATTCTGACCCTTTGCGAAATACACCCTTTGCGAAACATATGTGATAGCTATTCTATTGTATTGTAGTATTGTATAATATGTATACTTAGCTTAGGAAATATTAGTGTATCGATTTTTGTATTTAAGGGAAGAATATTCAAGAAAAATATAGTTCGATTTCTGAACTGGACTCTGCCGCACGGCACTCTTTTCTTCAGTAGAAATATCGGCGTATCCCACTTGGTGACGCCATTATACAGTGCGTATCCCGAAAGGTGACGCACTAAGCTAGGCCTCTTATCACTCCAAAGGAACATTACAAAGGTCATACCTTTTTGGAATATTCCTTAACAGTTTTTACATATATGAGCACACTAAAAAGTTAGCATATAATAATGTAATAATAGTATTAAAAACAAATTCATACTTTCGCCTTTATTAAAATGAAATACATTTCTCCTATATTTCAGAAACTTTTTTATGGAAACCCTAAACTAAACTGTAGAACCCTACAAATGGTTGACGGGTTGACGTAAAAGACGCCTCAAGAAATTCAATTCTCTGATTATCTTTGTGTAATTACGATAAACTTCGGAACCTGTGCATCAACACGCTTTGTAAACCCAAGATGGCGGACTGAATATGGCGACCAACATTTTATTGATTCTCATGAAAATTATAAATAAAAAAAATATATTATATATTAGTTTCTGGAGTCACTAATTCCGAATCTACCATCAAAATTGGTGAATTCAAGATGGCGGGATCCAATATGGCGACCGAAATTTCTCGATTTCAACGGATTTTAATGAAAATTAGTACAATGGTTGTTATGAAGCTATTTATTTTGAATATTATCAAAATATAAAAGTCCAAGATGAAGCAGATATGGCGACCAATGTTTTTCCCTTTTAATTTTTAATAGGTACTAAAAACATCTTGGCGCTATTGGTTTTGATTCTATTGTCAAAATTTGTAAATTCAATATGTCTAATATGGTGACACAAATTTCTTACATTTAAGGAATTGTATCATAATTAAAATTAGTACAAAATACATATTGCGACCACTGATTTCGAATCAAATATCTAAATTTTCACTGCTTTCAAATCTCCTATCAGAATTTGGAAATTAAAGGTGGCGGATCTAATATGATGAAGAATATTTCTACAATAATTCAAAGGATTTCATGGAAATGAGCACAAAGGATTCAAATCCACGCCTTAACTTGGAATTGATTAAAAAAATTTCTAGGATATAATAAACTAGAGCATTTCAGAAGTTTTTAATTAATAATTATTTAGGTATATCAGGTGAAGCTGGGTAACTCAGCTAGTTATAATTGAATGTATTATTATGCGTACTTCAGTTTTAAATGCATTTCTCCCTAAATTCTTCAATTATTTTAACAGTGGATTATTCAAATTTCATTGAAGCTTAAAGTTTTTTTTTTAATATTCTGCGACAATATTTCACTTTTTGATTTTATCACATCTTTATAGTGTACTTGTGCACTGGTCTGTTTTTATTTTTAGTTAATTTATTTCCAAAATTGTATGTCTTGCTACTATGACCTACAAGTTATTTAGGATAATTTGGAACTAAATAAGAGCCAAAAAGTATGTAAATATTAGAGCACAGTAACTCAAATGACATTCAAATAACTTTTAATGGTGATTGCTTTTGTCCTTGCCCGCAGAAGTGGTTATGGCTGAACATCGAGATTCGTCATAATGCAAAAGGATCATTTATCATTACCGCCGAGCAAGTTCCCTCAACTATGAGATTTTTTAAGCGAAGCCTTCCATTTACATCAATTTGAAGCTAGAGCCGCACTTTGGGGCTTCCCCGCGATGACGAAGAGAAGGACTGCTGTTACTGCATTTAACAGGCTTGTAATTAAGTACCATAAAAATTGGATACATGCCCTTTCCACAAATTTTTGAGCTGAACATTAATAAGACATAAGAGTTCATTTCCTTGGGCAAGTCAATTTCGGAAAGCGTTTCCTTTGCGGTAGTTTGCTCGAGTGACTCAGCCCTTGGACGCCGCGTAATTGGGGTGGTTTATATGTGAAGTAAAAATCCCGTTTCAGACTTTCTTACGAGGCGCCCAGTCCCATTGTGTCCCTGGCGCTGTAATTTAATACATCAGACCAAGGGAATGGATATGGCAAAAATAAAAACATTACGTTGCTGTGGCAGGAAAATAACCGTCGAGCGATGATCTACTATAGTCGAATTGCTTCCTGGCACTGAAGTTCATCACGATTAAATAATAAAGTGAAGCGATTAATATAGTATAACTTAAAATGCAGAGGATGCTCCCTATTCCTATTATTCTTTTTCTTGAATAGAAATTTGAATACTGGAAAAGTAAGCACAAGTTCTTCTCAAATTGTGCATTCAAAAATCGTTTCATTTCTTAAAAGGTGGTATCTGTTCGTGTCATGGCATAGCATTCATAATATTTATTTTTGATTAATCACTCGTCTTCTGAAAATACAGAAGTCAAGAAAAATTTCACTTCATATTATATGCAACAATCAACTGAAGACAGCAAAAAAAGTAAAATTTTCATCGTCTTGTCTATAAAGGTTAAATACTTATTTCAAATAGCATCTAAAGTGACATCATTAAATTGTCTTCAATAAATTTTATAAAATATTGTTTTTAATATTATTGTAGTAGTCTTATTCAAAATAATAATTCTTAATCAAGATCTACAGAACACTTTTTATGCAATTATCCGCAATAATAGCAGTTTGGGTACATATACAATATGATTTTTTGTGGTCTACCTATATTTTTATTTTGTTTTTAACCATTTTAAGTAGTACGCAGTTTGTAGTTATATTAGACATAACTAGTGTGAGAAGTTTTCCAAAGAAATTTAAAAGCTTTAGCTCTTAAAAAGTAAGTAAGTTTGACATCTTCATCCCTTAGATGGACATTATCAGGAATGGACTAAGCATCCTGAAAAATATGTGGAACAATGTGTCTTGAAAAACTGAAATTTTGAATTAATTTCCCCACCCCATTTTTAATCTTTTTACCTCTAACATAAAAAGAATGCTATAAATCATTCCGAAAAATAAAATTTCTTCCGTCTGCAACAACACAATTGTTGATCACAGTTCAAACGTTCTTTGTACTCTAAATACATTTCATCCGCTTCTTCGAATTGATTATTTCATGCTTCAGAAGATGCTAAATAACATATCAATGAAAGCGATTACTCATGCAATTTCAGAAAGGCGGATATTGAAGAACTTTCTAGGAGGATGTTCTCCATTGTCTCATGACAATGCTTTGTCTGAATTCTACTTCCTTGTTTTCAAAAATGTTCCTTGTAACTAAATTGAAATTTTTTTTAAATAACGTTAAAATATTAATTTAAAATAACGTTTAATTTTTACATCTTCAATATATATTTAATTAAATATTTTTAAAAATATGTATACTATGTTACTCTTATTAAGGTGTTACACCACCCTGACGTTCGAAAAAATAGGCATAAAAATAAACTTTTTTTTTGGTTCGGCCATTTTTTGGGAAATGACAGCTGTTCTAAAAAAAACTCGTATTTCCATCAACATTTTGAGTTTAAAAAATATATAACTTTTGAATACGGAACTCAATCGAAAAATTCACGTCAAGCTTTAGGTAATATTATAAATAATAAGTGGTGCAAATTTCAGTCAAATAGGTTCAGTCGATTTTGAAATATCGTGTACACCAGTTTGAAAAAAGTAATTTCGAAAAAAACGTGAAAGAAAAAAAGGTCGAAGTTAACGCCTTAAAAGTAATTTTTTTTTCCGTTACCTGAGTTACTGTTAGTTTAATCTTTCCAAAGGAATAGTATTATTGTTAAAGATAGATAGATACGTAACGGTCCGAACGCTACCTGAGTTTTGGGTCGGCTCCCCGACGCGCTCACTTCCAATTGCTATAACTTTGTAATAATTTGAATTTTGGAATGTTTCAACTCTTAAAATATTGTTAAAAGTATAAATAACTAGCCGTACCCTGCGCGCGTTGCTACGCCTCTCCGAAAACAATCGGTTTTATGCGAGAATGTATAAATAAAATAATTCATTACCATTAATCCAAACGTAAATAGATTTTCAGTTATTGAGGTCATAGAATCATTTCCGTAACTAAACGGCATCTGTCTATCTATCTATCTTCTATCTTTCTGTCTTTCTATCTATCTTCCATCTATCTCCTATCTATCTATATCTATCTTCTGTCTATCTATCTATCTACCTATCCATCTATCTATCTACATCTATCTATCTATCTATCTACCTCCTATCTATCTTCTGTCTGTTTATCTATCTATCTTCTATCTATATATCTATCTGTCTATCTACCTTCTATCTGCCTTATATTTATCTATCTATCTTCTATCTTTCTGTCTTTCCATCTATCTTCTATCTATCTATATCTATCTTCTATCTGTTTATCTATCTACCTATCCATCTATCTATCTATCTATCTATCTATCTATCTACGTCCTATCTATCTTCTATCTATATATCTATCTGTCTATCTATCTTCTGTCTGTCTTCTATTTATCTATCTATCTACGTATCTATCTATCTTACTATCTATCTTACTATCTATCTATCTACCTACCTATCTATTTAGCTTCTATCTAGCTTCTATCTAGCTTCTATCTAGCTTTTATCTAACTTCTATCTATTTATTTATCTGCCTTGCTACGCTTCCCTGAAAACAATCGGTTTTATGCGAATTCCTATGTTACTCCCCTTTGAATACAAACTACTTAGTATAAATTTCAAGCAGATCGGTTCAGCGGTTTCGGAGTCTATAAAAGGCGAATAAACAAACAAACATTTATTTATATATATAGATTGAAAAAGTTTAAAAAGGAAAACACGATCTATAAAACAACGGTACAACAACGGAAGCCCTCAAAGATGAATAATTATCCCCGTTTTTCCACATTTTCCACTGATTCTTCTCTCCTATTGGTCGCAGCGTGATGTTATATAGCCTAAAGCCTTCCTCGATAAATGGACTATCCAACACAAAAATAATTTTTCAATTCGAACCAGTAGTTCCTGAGATTAACGCGTTCAAATAAACAAACAAACTCTTCAGCTTTAGTATAGTATAGATTTATTTAGCCAAAAAAAAAACCGTTTTTTGAAAATGTCATGGTGGTGTAACCCCTTAAAAAAATTCAAAATCAAATTTCTAATTTTCTAAAACACTTAATTTTTCGAAAAAGATATCTTAGAAACTTAAAAAAGAAGGATTTCACAAAAGAAAATCTAGTTTCCGACTTTTCGCAGCGAAAAAAAGAGTAAGAACTATTTTAAAAAATATGTTTGCACTTCTTCAGTTATCAGTTACAACCTGAGTAATCAATAAGTGCTAAGTTTTGATCGCATCTAAAATGTACTACTTATAATATTCCACTACTTTCAAATTGAGTAAAGGCGCCAATATTTATTGCCTAGTGGAGAGGACCTATTATTTTGTTACCTTTATTAAAGAATTTTGCGATGAGGTATCTGAACTATTCTATTTTTTCATTCCGAGGGCATTTTTTTCATATAATATATTGATATTATCAATTTTTTTGATGGAAATAGCGTTACATGTCTTTAACATATTTTATCATTGTCAAAGAAAAAAGAAAACCGGAAGTTTTACTCATCTGACTGTTCAACCCTTGTTCTGTTCTTAAAAAATCATGTAAATTTTTAGTTAAGTTTCAAAATTTCGGGGGGTTCTAACCCGACTTCTAAAATTGAGACTGAGCTGTTGCTCAGTTTATTAAAATACACTCTGTTTCAAAGCTATAAACGAATTTGAAATGTTCCTTTTTCTCGAGAACGAATACAAATTGTGGGGAACGGTTTTTATAATATCGAGTTACACTCAAGACTAGTCTAACGTACTGGATAAGTTGTCTGGTCATAACGGTATTCGAGCTCAGTAAATGAAGTTTCACGAAATTGGCAAAAATCATTGTTTCATTATTATAAACGAGTCTGAAAAGTGCAGTGTTTTACGAGCTTTGTGAGTGTAAGACGTTGCAAATAGTTAAAATCCTTCTTTTTTTCGAGGCTGTGATTATTTTTAGCGTAATCATGCCACGAGGCAAGGTTCTAACTGAGAGGGAAAAAGGAATTATCGATGTTTTATTTGACGAAGGATTTTCAAAAACGCAGATAGCAGAAAAATAGGGGAGATCGGAGGGCGTTATTCGTAATTATCTGAAAAATAAGGAAAATTACGGTCGCAGAGAATATTCCGGTAGAAAAAAATACTTGCAGATAGGGACGTCAGAAGGATATGCCGTAAAATATCCAACTCGACAACGTCTGTACGGTCTGTTAAAAGACAGTGTAACATTTTCGCGTCTGTGTCAACTGTCTGGAGGGCAATAAAGCGAAATCCTGACATCGTAAGGGACGAAATGCAAAAGACTCCTCGTCTAGAAGCCCGCCATAAAGAAGCGCGGCTTGCTTTCGCCCATGAAAACATGGAACGGCTGTGGTCACAGGTACGGCGATATTGAGTATAGAACATTTTTCCCAGGAACCTCATCTTTACTTAGCTCCGTCTTCACAGGTTATCTTTCCTGATGAAAAGAAGTTTAACCTGGATGGCCCAGATGGTTTGAACGGGTACTGGCGTGATCTTAGGAAAGATCCTCGTTATTTTTCAAAGCGAAATTTCGGCGGAGGATCGTTGATGGTATGGGGAGCGTTCAATAAGCGCGGTACCTTAGAACTCGCGTTTCCATCCACCAGGATAAACAGTCTGGAATATCAAGAGGTCATGGAGAATTGTTTGCTACCATTTCTTGATTGTTATCCTGAAGAAAACCTGGTTTACCAGCAGGACAATGCAAGAATTCATGTTTCTAGATCCACGCGGGAGTGGTTTTCGAATCACAACATTAATGTTATGGACTGGCCCGCTTGTTCTCCTGACCTAAACCCCATAGAGAACATTTGGGGATGGCTAGTTCGCAGGGTATATGCCGATAACAGGCAATTCAATACAGCTAACGAGCTAAAAAACGCCATCAAAGAGTCCTGGGAATTCTTGACACCTGATGTCCTAAAGCCATATTGGGAATCAATGTCCAAGAGGTTGAGCGAGGTGTTACGAAATAATGGCGGACCCACAAAGTACTGAATTAGTCTTAAGGTGACTCTTGTTAATGTTTTTAGGAATAAATTTATATTCGTTTATAATAATGAAACAACGTTTTTAGCCAATTTTTTAAGGTTTCATATACTGAGCTAAAATACCGTTACGACCAAACAAATTACCCAGTGCATTACAATAGTCTTGGTCATCACTCAATATTCTGCAAACCGTTTTCCACAGGTTGTATTCGTTCTCAAGAAAACGGAACATTTCAAATTCGTTTATAGCTTTGAAACAGAGTGTATATGCACACTTGAATTAATAAAAATTAAAACAACCTGTCATGCGCACTTTATCTTCCAGATTGAAATGCAAACGTATAGATGCAAACGCACTGCACGATGACGAAACCTTCTTAAAACAAAACAAGTTTTTTGGTAAAACTCATTTACTCCTCACCCAATCGATTCTCAGGAAGTAAGGATATAAGGGGTACCTGTAGATTAGATCCATGCTAGTGGGAATATTGAAAATGCTTGGAAGTAGTTATATCAGGTCTTCTTAGGGCAAGCTCTTGTTACATGTCCTACTGGGTAGGAGCGCCGATTATCCCTTAGCTCTCCACCTCCTTGGTTCAATAGCAATCTTTATAGTTGGAGAAATAAGAAAACTAAATATCGGAAAGCATATATTTTAGACAGGTAAATATACGAAGTAAAGCAATAAAGAATTTATAAAATATATTTAAAGGTACACTGAAAAATAAGTTTACTAGAATTCAGGAAAATTGATAATGAAATGGAGCTTCATCTATTATAGTCTTAAATTGAAGAAACAGTTTTATTTAATTTAGTAACCTGTAAATTTACTAAATATAAATAAAGTGTAAAGAAAAATTCACTTTTCTAATTGACTACCTACTATATAGGAAATTTTCTTATCTTCAAAGTCACATAAAAATCTTCAAATAAAAGGAAAAGTCCTTAAAATAACTAAATATACTTCCTTGAAATCAAGGAGCTTTCTTTAATGTGAGTGAAGTGGAAGCATTGGAATAAGGAAGATACTTTGAATAATAAGAAATGTATACCACTAGTGTGACCGCCTGATAAAAGGTGATTTTTTTTTAAAAACAACTACTGCATGGAACGTTTCAATATTTTAAGGGGGTATCCCACTCTAGAACGTTCAAAAAATGCATTTTTTTTAGCTTTGAAAAATGCTGTGTTCTTTCCTGAATCGTTTAAGCTATCTCTTGCCGCGAAATTTGAAAAGCCCGCGCTGCTACAGGCGTTTCCGTGCGCAGCTGTGCGCTCCTCAGCATTCCTCGTTGCCTTTAACTTTAACTTAAATGCCGTTTTTCTCACAATACCTTTTTGATGAATGGTGTGCAGCATTCTGAGAAAACCATTCATCCGAAAAAATTCAGATTTTGGTACAAGCTGTGTTAGCTTTGCTTCTATAACCTAAGTGGAGCAAATCAGGCATTTTTACATTTACGGGGTGTCCAATAGGAATATGCGAAAACTAATGGGTCACAATTTTTTAACAAATGGAGAGATCGGTAAAATGTAAATACTTTTTAATAAAGGAAAGTCGTCATTTTTATTTCATGTCCATTTTATTATAAAAAAATTAAATCTATTTAATACAAAACAATTAATTTAAAAAAGTAGTGAAGAACGTTAGTTACTAATGATATATATTTTCGATATTTTAACCATCTAATTTGCCACAAATATCCATATGCTTTCTAAAACTATTAAAAACATGGCGTTCAAGAGTTGAAAGTTGGCCATCTTTGCGCATCGAACGCTTTTGGCGTTTTCCCATTGGGTTCCGTTCGCATAAAAACAATGTATTCAACTTTAGCTGTTAAAAGCGTATAACGCTCTCAATGCGTTCAAAGCGCATAACGCGTACATTGGGTTTTCACCTTAAGGGACTACTACCGGTTAGATTGCAAAAAAACAGCATAATTTTCAATAATTTTTTCTCAGCTCCTTTATTATATATCAATTTCAAATTTTGCATGGTGATAATAATTATTTCAAATATTACAACAACATTTTTTTTTAGTTTTATCATTTTTTCCTTGTTTATAGAGGGCGCCGAAGTTGGTAGCTCAAAAAATGACTCGTCCCATGGCGGACAACTCATCTCAGAAACGAAGAGTCTGAAACAAATAAACCAAACGGAATTTTATTAAGGAATGTCCCTTACGTAGGAAAAAACCAGAATATATCAAAAAATGATTAAAAAAACAAAATGGTGGACGTTTAAAAATTTTTTTCAAAAAATCGCTTATTTTTTCACTTGTTTTCACTTGCTACATTTTTTTGGATTGAATTTTGACTAATATTGTGGTTTTTTCCTGTGCAGAATACTCAAATATAGAAGCACTCCAAATTTGAGCCCAATCGGTTGGGCGAATTCGGAGTTAGTGTGTCCGCCATTTGATAAAAGGTCATTTTGAGGAAATCACGTTTAAAGTTTTTTTTTTTACTTACCGAACGAAATAGGCGGGCACTCTTAAACTGCTGTAACTTTTATATTTTTGGGAATATCCAAATAAAATGAGACGTGATTTCTGAAGGTATATTGAGTTGAAAAATGTAAAAAAAAAAATTGAATTTTTCAAAATTATAACCGGTAGTAGTCCCTTAATACTTTTGTAGATGCTAAAATCCCCTAAGTTTTGATTATAATCTCTTGAACGTTACTCTTAGATGAGTTCATTCTGTTTGTGACTTACAATTATTTGTTTTTTCTGGATCTTAAGTTGAATTTTGCTGAACATACATATGGTGACAAGGTTTCACAAAAATATGATCCAACGAATTTCCTAATATGACTGTATAAAATCGGCTTTATTTTTCCTTTGTTTTACCAATTCTTGAATATGCAAGTCAAGTTTGGTCTCGTCCAACGGAAATTTGTCCTACTCGCCCTTAGATTATTGAAATGGGGAAATTCAGTTAACCTCCCTCATTATAACGATCGCTTGAAACTTCTTGTCATGCACTGTCTGCAAAAGCGTTAGGGGATCGTGGACGTTGTATTTGTAGATTAACTACTCTTATATGTAATATGTCGTCGCCTTCCCTTAAAATGAAAATCACATTCAGAGTGAATGAGCGATACCTCAAGTCCCGCTTCTACAGACCGATTTGTGTAAAAATAATTATAGCTTCTTTTCACCTATTAACTGTTTGATATTCGTTTTGGCAAGCTTCCCTTGAAAAAAACAATTTCCTTGTTGGTCATGTCTCTACTAATAACGGGCTAAATGATGAACAGTATTATACAGCAGATTAATTTCTGTTGCTTTAGAGCTTAGACTAAGCTGAAAGTCCGAACAAAAGATGAGGTGCAATAATTTCTCCAGAGCATTTCTACGGAAGTAAATTTAAAACCGCATTTTAGTTTTTGTGAATTGTGTGCTTGATTCGAATTCATTGAACATTGAATTTCGGTTTATTCGAATCCAAAAATTTACTTACTTTGGAGGAGTTAATATGTATTTTAAGGGGGTGGGGCCAAAAGTCCCATACTGTAAAACCTAAATACAAAACATCTCTAGACGACGTTTTACTTTTTTGGAAAATGTAAGTTTTTTGCCTTAGATTATAGAGTATAGGATGGGATATATTTTTTATTTTATTATTATTATTGTAGGGGTGACCCCCATGGTGGGCACTGCGACCAGACGGTCTTTTGTGCCGAAGCCCCTTTACAGTAAAAGACGATCTGCTACCCTAAGGAACGCCAGAAGGTCTTTTACAGAAGATGAACGAGCTTCAGCCGAGTCCAGGAACTCCTGACCGAAGATTTTTCTTCTTAACCGTGCTAAAGCCGGACAAGCACACAAAATGTGTGATGTAGTTTCGTCGTCTTCAAGGCACAGACGACAATCCGTCTCATTTGACAGACCTATTTTATATAGGTGGTATCTTAGCCCATGGTGGCCAGTTAGATTCAAGATTCAAGATTTTTATTGGCGACTAATTCAACAATATTTTACAGATTGAATACTTAGGTATAAACCCGCATGACATTAGAGTTCGAGTCTTATCCGTCAAATATCTTGTCTTTAGGCGACCTACCAATATTTCATAACATTCATTTGTATGTGTAACTTAGTTTACTATTCGGCACTGCGCCATGTGCGGAGCTATCAGATGACTTCTTAGGGTAGAATAAATACATAAATAATAAAGAGATACAAACAAAACAAAACACAAAACAAAACAAAACAAAAGGTGTTTTTTCAGACTATCAATAAGTAACTAATGGAGCAAGAGATGAACACATTCAATTCATAGTACAGTAGAACGCCGATTATCCGAACGCCGATTAACCGAATCGCCAATTATCCGAATCGGTCCTAAGCGTAATATAAAAAATTAAAACCAAGTAATTTTTCAATAAAAACAAGTTTTGTGGGGACGCAAGAATACAAAAATGCGAGTGACAATTGCCGTGTTCAATATTGGTAGTCAGAGAGTGCCAGTTTTGAGGTGAGCTCGAAGCTCCAGCCAAACAAACATATATAGATATACTTCTCACCATATACCTACCAAGCTATATATTCAACAAGCTCAAAACTGGTAGTCTCTGGTTGCCAACTTTGAACCTACCAGTCTATGTCCGATTATCCGAATATTCGATTATCCGAATCGACCCCTGTCCCAAGTGATTCGGATAATCGGCGTTCTACTGTAGTCCATTATCAAAATTCATGATATCTTACGTCTATGTATTATGTACATGTGAGTTACAAGTATTAATGTATTTAATGTGGGCAAACATATGTGTATATATGAATATGTATAAATATGCGTATACGCATGACTAGTCAAATAGAATTCATGTCTTACAGTTATTCCAAACAGAGCAAGTCCAGTCGTGCACGAACACTGTGTGCAGACATATGATGTTACATGAAAACACCTGCTCAAGACTTAACAATATAGGTGAGGTATACTATGAGCTATTAATGCGTAGAACAAAGCATCCAAGTACAAATCTAGTTCAACAAAGTTGTGCCCGTACAGGCCTAACACTAATACAATCGAGTCAGTCCTCAATACACAACTAAGACTCTACTTATAATCTGAAATGAAGCACTAAAATTAGGAACCACATTACTGTGTAAGGCACACGATTACAGCCATGAAGTGGAGGGCAGGCCTCTGCCAGTCTGACCCGTTCAAACCATGATAGAGCCCAACGACATCGCCAAGGCAGTGACAGAGAGCGGCGACAGCATTGCCAGCATATATATCACAATTCAAAGTCCGGCAGCCGGACATCGGTTCGCGGGACAATCACTGGAACATCATTCAATGGTACGGTACCCCGAGGGTCAACCACGATTCATACAAGCTAGGGCCCCCTTATAAAACAGCGGAGTGCCCATCTCGCCGGAGTCCTCAAAAAAGGCGCCCGTTTCCGCATGCAATAGACTAAACGGTGAAATGTAAAAGTGCTCCGAAATAGGATCCCGAGAGAACTCAGCATACAGATCCCTAATCAGTTCATTACGATGTCTCCCACATCTGAACAGAGCTCTCCTGAGCAAGATAATAATGTATTCAAGTATAGGGACCACGTTCGCCCTCTCATATAATATTTTGTTATTGATATATTTGCCATCAGGGCCAAGCCTTGTATTCGTGCATCTTCTCAAAATATCTCGCTCAAAGCGAGCAACCCTGGCGACAACACTAGGGGAGGCCCAAAACCAGCAGACAGATCCGTATGTTAAAACCGGCCTTATGACCTGCTTATACAATAGCAGCTTCGTTTTAATTGGTAGGGAGTTACCCAGCCTGAGTAGCGATAGCAACATATTTTTAGCCCTTGAGGCCTTCAACAGTGCATCACGCACATGATCATTGGCCTTCGGCCTTTCATGGAACCGTACACCCAAATATCTGAGACTAGTCCCAGCCGGCACCGCACAGCCCTCAATGTTAAGGCAAAGCTCCCTAGCCTCCCTGACAATGCCCCTGGGAGCCGTGGACCATGGCCTCCGTATGCAAACAAGGTTCGTCTTGCAAGAGTTGATCCTTATGCCCCACTTACCATAGAAGCCGCGGACACTATCAATGCTCCTCACGACAGCTGCAGCAGCCCTAGCAGGTCTGTCAGCCGATGCGTATATTAAAGTATCATCTGCGTATCAAAGTTGTGGCATCAGAGGAGCCAGAATCATCTCGACAGACATCGGATATGAAAATACTGTACAGCTTCGGGCCAAGAACTGACCCCTGAGGCACTCCCCTCTCAACTCTGATAACATCAGAATGACGGGACCCAATCTCGACCCCTACCCCTCTATCCTCCAAAAAGGAAGCTATCAGTCTGGTCCATATCCTGGGGCAGCCCGACCTTGCCAGTTTATAAATAATTCCATCAGACCAGACGGAATCAAAGGCCTTCTCCACGTCAAGTGAACATACCACCGTGCATTCACCCCTCCTCAGTCCCCTCACAACGTCTCCATGGAACTTGGCCAGCGCATGGAAAGTGGAGGTGCCAGGACGAAACCCAAACTGCCACTCCGGTATGATATTATTAGCCCTAATAAATTCCTCCAGCCCCCCATCTATAAGTCTCTCAAAGAGCTTTCCAAGATTGGGCAGCAGGGTGATAGGGCGAATCTCGGAATCAACCTTCCCATCTTCCAATCCCGAGGGAAGTAACCAATATTCACGCACTGGTTAAACAGTCCTGATAGTGATTCAGCTATGACAGGTGCAGCCTTTTTAATTATGAAATTCGAGATCCCATCCGGCCCATGCGATCTCTTATTATTTAATGAAATACAGGCTTCAAATACCCCCTCAGGTCCCACAAAAAATTCACTGTGACAATCAGTTCGAGAAGCAGACCGACCCGCAGGGTCAATGACCGGAACACAGTCCGGGGAGTCTCCAGAACCCGACCTCTCCGACCCACGAAAGGCAGAGACGTAGTTCCTAACCTCCACCGTATGCGCCCCATTATCAGTTTTGGAACATCTAAATAGATCCTCATAGTATTCCTGGAAAGCCCTGATTCGCACGTTCATTCTTTAGGCGGCCACAGATCTTGGCAGCCCTCAGCAAATCGTCGATGCCACTAGTCCTCCTCATCTGTCCAGGAGAGAGAGGCTTGTCATATCCTCCGCTAGAGCTGGAAATAGTAGGCGAGGAGCGCGACCAGCGCTCACTACGCCGACCCGAGGCGGGCACCACGCCCCATCCGCAGCCATCGCTAGTCTCAACAAGGGAGTCAAAGCTACGTCCAAGACCGTATGTGTGGTCCCTTAGCACCTCAAAGGCATGCGCAGATCTCCCAGCCGAGTCAGTGAGCGAATTATCCAACGAAGAACGAGGCCCCCGCGAGCCTCCCGCAGCAGCAGCAGATCCTCCAGAACGCCCAGCAGCAGCCCCTTCAGCCACCAGGCCCACAGCATCCAAGGCCCTACCTCCACAGGATGCAGCATCTTCAACGTGAACACCTCCAGAATGGGCACCGCACGGAACATCAAAGCCAACATCAGTCGCATTAACTCCAGCACAAGGCCCACCATATATTTCATCAGCAATAGTCTCAACATCGCAATTATCCAGCGTCGCATTATTCGACGAAGACGCAAATGACGTCATCAAAGGTCCGTTATTAACGGTTTCACCGTTGGAATCAGGCAGCATCAATTCGGCCCGAGAGGCCTCGGTATCCTCGTCCGCCTCCACTAAATCCTCCCTGAGTCTCCTCTGTCTGCTCGAGCAAGGGCGGAGCACCATATTACAGCCAGAATGTACCCTGGCTGACTTACGCGGTGCAGCACCGCCAACGACTTGGCTACTCACTGGGGTAACCAAACCAATGTTGTCACCATGTGTGGCGACCGGGGCACCAGACGCCCCCGAATCCTTTTTTAGGCGCCTCATTGGAGCGCCTCCAATTGAATGTCCGCAATGTCTAGCTGATTCAGCAATACCAGCCTCCCCGACAGCCTTCGACGACAAAGCCCCACAACTCAACCAGGCGGCACAGGCAACGAGTTTATATATATAAAGTTTAGATAAATTTTATTTTTAGGTTATTAATTTGTTGATTAAACAATATTCAATATCGCTAACACACTGCGATATACTTTAATTAGTTAGGATCAATTTAAAGTACAGTCACTAGCAGCCCACAGCAAAGCAATATGGCCGCCTTAATTTCGCAATATTTCAAGCACTAACAGGAGAAACCACGCAGAACACCCTTCACACACAACAGTCGGAAGTCGAATAGGTGGCCAGTTAGGTAACCTACCAACAGTCTGAGATCCGCTTTACTCAAAGCATTGATTTCAGTGTAGGTATAGGGTCTGACGAGCTCTTTAGCTTGCCGGATCCCAGGGAAGTTATCCCAGTGTATGTACTGTAGATTCCTGACCCATTCTTCTATCACAGCTTTGGACGAAGACCAGCCAATGCTGCAGAAGGGCTCAGGACCCTTGAATCGAGAAGATGAATGGGATATGAGTCGGCTTAGTTTCGTGATGTAGTTGTAGGCCTCTTTTTTGTAGTTGTGGAAATTTTCATCAAGATAGAAAGGGGGCACTAAATGCAAAACAAATATACGCCTACTGCAGCCATTAAAGATGAAAATTTTCGTACGATAACTATGCAATAGGCCCCGGCGCGATTTGATATTACTCGAAAAATTAACCGAAAATGTCGTTTTTTATATCACTGGCCTACGCTAATCATGTTCCCCAATGGGGCCTATTTTGAGGAGAAATTGCTTCACTAACGTACAGGAATTTTACACGGTATATCCTATCCTATTCTCTATGATCTAAGCTTTTTGCTCTTATTAAAAATATGACAATTTACGGCTACTGCGGTTTTACATCCTTTTTGAGTTTAACTTACTGGATACTGAAATAAGGCTTAGTTTTTTTTTTTGTTTATTTGGTAAGTTTTCTAATTATACATTCATATGAGATATGATTATGAAATAAAAACATTGATTGGTTTAATTACACAAGTCGACACGATTTTTGATTTCGATTAATTCTCATTGCTTTCGACTTACAAGTGAAGGAAATCGACATGATTTTGAAAAAATTTCGTTTTTGTGCCCAGTATGGGAATTTAATATTACCAATCGCCAAAATCTTTATATTTTCATTTCCTTGTAAATCTTTAAGAGGTGGACGCTGTATTAGATCCGCCATCTTTGATTTATATGTTGTATTTTGGTAACAGGCTTAATATCAGCGACCCTCGGACCTCTTTGATTTATTATGATAAGAAGTCTCATGAAATTGCAAGTGTTCGGACGCCATATTTGATTCATCATTTTGGAACCCAATACAAAAAAAAAATTCCATACTATATTTTGGAATATGACCTACTTTTTGGCACAAAAACAGAAGTATCGCAGCACGCATTTAGTTATAATTGAGGGTCAAACTATCCAATGAAATGGCCATTTTTCCTTCACAAAAGCAGCAAGAAAATATCATTCATAATTCAGACTCAAGAAAAGAGTTTAAATTTCTTGACCTGTGTTATTTTTCATTTGAAGTTCATTTATACTCTCGCAGCTTAACTTTAACGGCCTCAAAAGCCTCTTAATATTATATTTCTTCGAAATATATCGTATAGATTTTAGACACCATATACTAGGATTATCAAGATTTCATCATCCCGCGCATTTTCGACAAGGAATATGGTGCGTCGACGTGTCGACTCAAATCCATTTTCAGCAGACTTCGATAAATTTATCTTTATTGCCTTAAGCTAATGAACTGAGATATCAAACCCGCGTCGAATTGGCAGGTTTTGATATAAATCGGAGCAACAGCCTCAACCGTTGGGAAATTCAGTGGGTTCAGATGCTTATGGTGATTGCACAAGAAACAGAGTGTGTGATTAATTCGATCCTTTCACTCAATTTTTAACTGAAATTTGTGTGATAGCCTTAATGAATCATGATCGACAGTTTAAGTGAAATTACAGCTGCTCTGAATTAATATTGTGGCAAAATCGCTGGTTTCACTTTTCAGCAGGTCCGTTAGTTCTTCAGGTAGCTTCAATTAGTGGACTTTAGTATGGAGTTTAATTCCAATGCGTTTGACAATTTACTTCTGATTAACCTGGAGGATTAATTTGTTAATTAACTTAGCTAGCAAATTGCAACTGCAGTCAACTACATATCAATTAATTGACAACATGAATTTTAAAGCCAAAGACCCAATTTTACTCAGTTGCGCTCAAAGACGCTAACGGACTTATCTACATATTCATGTTTGTATAAATGTGCTTATAGACCAACTTTATGATTTTATTTTGAATTTCGCGTTTCTTCTCAATAATCTGGGCAATACAAGGTTTATAAAAATCTTATAAAGAGAAAATAGCGAATTTTTATAAGATTTTGTCGTGTAACAAAACTTCCTAAAAATTAATAGAGATTAAAGAAAACAAATAGTTAAGCCCGTGTTAAAAAATTTAGAAAAAAATTTTGAAAATTTGTTGCCTTTTAAGGTGAAGCGAATTTTAATTTAACGTGAAAACTTTGTACAGTCCTTGTAGGAAATAGGTATAAAATAATTCTCTTACCACGAAATGTACGGTACGCCTAAGCAACTACAATTAATCAAATTCGCTTCTCTTGTGTATTCTTACAAAGCATCTCTGTTATGTATTGTTATATACTTATATATTGGGCTTTAACACCCTTTAATTTTCTTAATAGATACCCTATAAAACTTACTAAAGTATCAGATAGATAAACCTTCTGCCCTTTTAATAAGGCACCAACCACTTCTCCTTAGTGAGGTTTATAGAGTGTGTACTAGGGTGCTTTTTTTTTGCGACTATTTTTTTTTTTCAACCCACCTTGAAATTTTGTGGCAAATACCTAAACAAAAATTCCCTGAAAACTGGAGCCCTTAATATTAATATTAAGTACTAGACCAAGGCGTATAAAGATTTCCCATATAAAATACACGTAAACTTTGATTATTTTTCTTCAAAACTCTACAGCTCAGAGGCATTTTATGGTATAATCTTGGTCAATGGTAAGTTTCTTCAGAATTGAATGCTCTACAAAAGTGTCCATTACGGTGTAACCCTAACTCCCACCAGCGAGGTAGTACGGGTCATTGACCCCAATTTTCTACGAAATTCTCGCTTTTTGCCCTATCTCGTAAACAACAAGAGGTACAGAAAAAGTGAATATTATAAACTTGTAGCAAATTCAATTTCCTCCAAAAAGTTCTTGAACACCAAATCGCTAACATCGATATTTCTTGAGATATTGGGCTTTGAAGTTGAGGTAGTGTGGAAGTTTCATGTATTATTGAGCTAAACTGTAGAAACACTACCTCAACTTCAAAGCCCAATATCTCAAGAAAAATCGATGTTAGCAATTTGGTGTTCAGAACTTTTTTGTAGGAAATTGAATTTGCTACAAGTTTGTCATATTCACTTTTCCTGTACCTCTTGTTGTTTACGAGATAGGGCAAAAAGCGAGAATTTCGTGGAAAAATTGGGGTTAATGACCCGTACTACCTCGCTGGTGGGAGTTAGGGTTACACCGTAATGGACACTTTTGTAGAGCATTCAATTCTGAAGAAATCCTCCCATTGCCCAAGATTATACCATAACATGCCTCTGAGCTGTAGAGTTTTGAAGAAAAATAATCAAGTTTACGTGTATTTTATATGGGAAACCTTTATACGCCTTGGTCTAGTACTTAATATTAATATTAAGGGCTCCAATTTTCAGAGAATTTTTGTTTAGGTATTTGTCACAAAATTTCAAGGTGGGACTGACAAAAAAAAAATAGTCACAAAAAAAAAGCACCCTAGTGTGTACATATTGCGAAAGTTACAAAGTGTTAAGTAAATAGAGTACCAAAAAATATTACTTTATTGATTTTCGCAAAAAACCCATGATTTATGACTTTGTGATGACTGTAGCGTTAATTCGTATATATGTATAGTTATTAGGGTGCTTTTGTTTCAGTCCCACCTCGAAATTTTGTAGGAAATACCTAAACAAAAATTCTCTGAAAATTGGAGCCCTCAATATTAATATTAAGTGCTTGACCAAGCCATATAAAGATTTCCCGTATAAAATACACGTAAACTTTTTTTCCCTTCAAAACTCTACAGCTCTGAGGCATTTTATGGTATAATCTTGGTTAATGGTAGGATTTCTTCAGAATTGAATGCTCTACAAAAGTGTCCATTACGGTGTAACATTAACTCCCACCAGCGAGGTAGTACGGGTCACTAAACCCAATTTGTTCATGAAATTCTCGTTTTTTTGCACTTGTCTCGTAAATAACAAGAGTTGCAGAAAAAATGGAAATGACAATCTTTTAGGAAATTCAATTTCCTACAAAAAGTTCTAGAATACCAAATCGCTAACATCGATATTTCTTGAGATATTGGCTTTGAAGTTGAGGTAGTGTGGCATTAACACTAGAACTACCAAGACCAGTCAAATTGTACTACTATTGACTGTTACTAAATTTCTTGGTTGAATTAATCATATTTTTTTAAAATATCTATTAAGAGTAATACCAAATCTTATTAAGGTTCAAAATTACGACATATCGCGAACCTATTTCCATTTATAATTATTAATTTAAATTTGAAAGCATATTACTTTAAAGATGCCAAAAATTATCAAAATTACAAGCTTGAGCGCCGGTAGTTCTAGTGTTATAAGCCACCATTTCTTTTTGTCTTAAATAATCTGAATGAAATATAATTTTCTTAAATAATTTTTTTTTTTTAAAGGAGGAGTGTCAATAAGGCCGGTTTTTGGCCTAAATTTTTTGGCAAGAAGGACTTGAAATTTCGGGGTATGGTGGGGGGAGGAGGGTATTTATGTTTGATTGGTTGTCTAGATGCATTATCTGTATTGTAAAATAAAAGATTTAGCTGAGACATTTTCTATAAGCGCTAATGCATTAAAGTAGTGCTATTTATAGCTGCTTTTTCATAACTTTGGGGGGATGGCAGAGAGGGGCGAGGGTATTTGGAAGTTTCATATTGGTTGAAATTGACTATATATTGATTATAGATAAAAACCCAAAAATAATTTCAAAGAAATTTCAAGTCCTTTCTGCCAAAAAATTTAGGACGAAAACCGGCCTTATTGACCCTCCTCCTTTCATACAAATGTTATCTATACTATACACACTATAAGGTTTAAATTAAATTTCAAGTCCCCTCATCGATTTTGATGTCTCTTTGTTGTAGAAGCGTTCATTTGGGGTCAAAAGAGACGTATATGCAAATAATTTTGTCAGTCGCTTTTACTACCAGAGATTAACATTAAAATTTCGATAAATCACATTTTTCCGCAGCATTTTTCTACATATTAATTTTCGAGCTACTTGGTTGTTGGTTTGTAGCTTATTGCGAATTACCATATTTCTATCATCTGCATTTCAAATTTAGTATATCTAATTTAATTTAATTTATTAGTTTCCCTTATGTTTAGTTATTAGCACTCTTTTGTACCACTTTTGTTAATGCACATTTACAGAACTTATATCTCTTGTGAACACAAATCCCAAAAGAATAAATAAATATGAAATATCACAAAATATGAAACATGAAAAATTATGAAATATTAAATACTAGCCGTACCCTGCGCGCGTTGCTACGCCTCTCCGAAAACAATCGGTTTTATGCTAGAATGTATAAAAGAAATATTTCATTACTATTAATCCAAACGTAAATAGATTTTCAGTTATTGAGGTCATAGAATCATTTCCGTAACTAAACGGCATCTATCTATCTATCTTCTATCTTTCTGTCTTTCTATCTATCTTCTATCTATCTATCTATCTTCTATCTATCTATATCTATCTTCTATCTATCCATCTATCTACCTATCCATCTATCTATCTACATTCTACATCTATCTATCTATCTATCTACCTCCTATCTGTCTTCTGTCTGTATATCTATCTATCTTCTATCTATATATCTATCTGTCTATCTACCTTCTCTCTGTCTTCTATTTATCTATCTATCTTCTATCTTTCTGGCTTTCTATCTATCTTCTATCTATCTATCTATCTTCTATCTATCTATATCTATCTTCTATCTATGTATCTATCTACCTATCCATCTATCCATCTATCTATCTACATCTATCTATCTACGTCCTATCTCTCTTCTGTCTGTTTATCTATCTATCTTCTAAGTTCTATCTATATATCTATCTGTCTATATATTTTCTGTCTGTCTTCTATTTATATATCTATCTATGTATCTATCTATCTACCTACCTATTTATTTAGCTTCTATCTAGCTTCTAACTAGCTTCTATCTAATTTCTATCTATCTATTTATCTGCCTTGCTACGCTTCCCTGAAAACAATCGGTTTTATGCGAATTCCTATGTTACTCCCCTTTGAATAGAGACTACTTACCATAAATTTCAAGGAGATCGGTTCAGCAGTTTCGGAGTCTATAAAAGCCGAAAAAACAAACAAACATTTATTTATATATATAGATTGAAAAAGTTTAAAAAGGAAAACACGATCTAAAAAACAACGGTACAACAACGGAAGCCCTCAAAGATGAATAATTTTCCCCGTTTTTTCCACATTTTCCACTGATTCTTCGCTCCTATTGGTCGCAGCGTGATGTTATATAGCCTAAAGTTATATAGTATAGATATTCCTACAAAGTTATACATCTTATAAGAAACTGACAAGACATTTTTCGCAAAAAATCAGAAATATCGAAAACTATCCAAACGAATGTCCATTTTTCCTTCACAAATGCAAAGTCTAAAGAAAAAGACGGCACTTTTTCCTACCTTTTGGACGCAAGCAACAAGCAAATAGCATTGACAACTCGGACTCAAAAACAATTTTTTAAATTTGTTGACTTGTGTAATTTAATTATATTACGCACACTTGATCAAGTTTATAAAGGGTCATCCAAAAAACGCGCCTACAGGTTTCTTTTAAATAAAACACAAACTATTTGCAATTTTTTCAAGCTGTTTTTTTTTATTAAAAGTATGATCCATTACAATTATAAGTGGAATAGAATATCATTCAAATGTCCACCACGACTGCGTCTGCAGGCATCAATCCGAATATCGAAATTTTCAATGACTTTCCGACATGTTGCTGGTGTTATTTCACGAATTGCAACTTGAATGTTGTTCTTTAGATCATTAATTGTTTGTGGCTTGTTAGCATACACTCGACTTTTCAAAAAACCCCACAAAAAAAAATCTAATGGTGTTAGATCACATGACCTTGGAGGCCAATTGAAATCTGCATTTCGTGAAATTACACGTTGAGGAAATTTTGATCGCAAAAACGTAATGTTTTCTCGAGTTGTGTGACATGTAGCACCGTCTTGCTGGAAGTAGACGTCAGACACATCAATATGACTCAACTGTGTCCATAAAAAGCCTCTCAACATTGATTGGTATCGCTCAGCATTCACAGTAACAGCATTTCCAGCATCATCTTCGAAAAAAAATGGCCCAATGATTCCATTTGCCCAAAATGCACACCAAACAGTAACTTTTTGTGGGTGTAGAGATTTTTCATGAATAACACGAGGATTTTCATCACCCCAGATACGACAATTTTGCTTATTGACGAATCCATCCATTGTGAAATGAGCTTCATCACTAAACAAAATTTTGCTTGAAAACAATGGATCTGTCGTTCGTTGTTCAATAATCCAACTAGCGAAATTACGACGTTGTAAATGGTCTCTTTCTTTCAATTCCTGGGTTAATTGAATTTTATAAGCGTGTAAATGCAAATCTTTATGCAAAATCCTCCATAAGGAGCCATAAGATATGCCCAATTCTTGCGAACGACGCGAAATTGATGTTGTCGGTTCATTTTCAACACTTTCACTAACAGCAGCAATATTTTCATTTGTGCGTACAGACTTTGGTCTTCCACTTTTTGGTTTATCAGTAACACAACCAGTTTCTGCGAATTTTTTCACTAATCTTTGAATTGAAGATTGATTTGGCCGATTATTTACACCAAAAAAATCACGAATTTTGCGATGGGTATTTTTCAAAGAACGCCCATTTTCATAAAAAGTTTGAATGATGTAAACGCGTTGTTGCAATGTGTACCTGTCCATGGTTAAAATTGTACTACCTTCTAATAAAACAAAATGGCTTATGTCATTTGAAAATATGTCACGTGTAAAAATTATGTAGTGCTGACATCTAGGCGTCACATTTGGATGACCCTTTATAATATCTGCGATTTTATACGCTGATTTGCCTGTTTCTTGTAAATTAATGATAGTTTTCCTAGTTTCTGCAGATATTGGATTACCTCGCATCATGATTGCTAACGATCGATAAACAGCAAGATCTTTAAGAAACTATGTTATCTACATACTATAAGCAAGTTACAATTGCTGTAAGTACTGTTATTTATGAAGAATAGCAGGGCAGGTGAACTAATATGAAGCAGTTCCAGAATGGGCCCACTGTTTTGAGCAAGGGACAAATGAATTATTAATTCTTTATTAATGTTGAACCGATTTGTTTTCTTTTATATTTTTAGAAATGAAAGACTATTGTTTGGGTTTAATGATAATAAATATTTTTTCTTGACATTAGTTTCTTATGGACTTTGGCAGCTCCACTATGAAAATATCCTTTGAAAATCAACTGGGCCAACTATTCTATTGTGCAGGGCTCTTACTCCGCAAACGGTTTTATAAGAATAAATCCTCCTATCTTTTATCTGCTTGGGCATGTTACCTTTTTGGAAAGGTAATAAGAAGGGCATTTTATAAAAATAAAAAACATTACATGAATTTCGGAGAAAATTTAGGGAGAATCTTTTTCGGTTTTGCAAGTGACTTTAGCTACAGTGGTAGTAGGTAGATTAATATAGTTGACATTTCTGGAATGGACATTGATATAGTACTTTTTTGGCGTGAGTTTGATGTCACTGCGTTGAGTAGATCAAAATATAAAAATGAAAATTCCGAATTTATGAATCACCCTGTAACTCAAAAAAGATTGCGATTGCCTCTCCCCCTCCTACCTGCCACACAATTTTTTTTGTTTGTCTAGTTGAGATCTTTCACTCCTCTCATTTTGGCATACACTATGTGAATTTTTTTAATTAATTAAGAATTATTTAGAAATTAATTAAGAAAATATTTTATTTTATTATTTTTTTATAAAAATGTGCTCAATTATAGCTCAATCTGAACGGTGAATTAGGTTATTTTACAGCGTTGGTTACTCTAATATTGAACTATTTTCATTTATTTTTGCAGAGTTGTAGCTCCATTTAAGGTACTATTACCGTCTAGAATGCTAAAAAATGACATATATTGAACAATTTTTTTTCACTTTCTATATTATATATTGTTATCAAACTTTTTTTACAGTATTAAACAGTTCTTGAAGATTTCGAAAAAAATTTTTATTTTTATTTTCTATTAACTGTAAATTTAATACAGGGCGCTCAAATTTTCTTCTCAAAAAAACATTGCTGCATGGCGGACAGTTAATCTCTGGAACGGTAAGTCTTAAACATAAAATTCAAAAAGAGTTACAAAAAGGAAGTGCTCTTACGTGATAGTTTACCAGAAAAATTGAAAAATCAGTAAAAATAAAAAAATGGCGGACATTTCAAAATTTTTTTCAAAAATCGCCCTTTTTTTCGACTTTTGTTCAGGCTCAAAAATTTTATATATTTTTTTTGTGGTCAAATTGTGGTAAACTATCACGCAGGTTATAACAACGAACAGAATGCTTCAAAGTTTATTAAAATCGGCCCAGTAGATCCGGAGATTAACTGTCCGCCAGTTAAAAAAACCTAAACTCGAGAAAAACGCATTTAAAGTTTATTTAGAACATGGGAACAGCCGAGAGCGCGCTTCAATTGAGTCGTTATATCTCGGCACTGGCTTCGAATTTCGATTTAATATTTTAGACAGTTATTATTGAAGGTATAAAGAATCTAAAAATGTAAAAAAAAAAATTAATTTTTTGAAAATTCTAGACGGTAATAGTTGGTACCTTAAGAAAATTTAAATTAAGGGGTCTCGGTGATCTAGCGCCCGAAAATTTCAGGTATTTGTAGGATTTTTTTATTTTAAGGTAAGCATAATGAACAACGTGGTTTGAAATTTTTTAGTTGCATACAAACACATTTTTTTTAAATTAATAGAAATGTTTAATTATGTTATAAATGGCGCTAAATAAGACTCTCTCGAAAAGATGTACCTGGGTGGTATGGTAGATTTTGATTTTTCTGTTCATCTGAAAAATAAAAACTAAGAAAATTATTAAAAAATAACTAAACAAATAAATAAAAAATTAAAATTGACAGAATGACGCGCTTTTGAAATTTAAACTCTGAAAACAGGAATTTTTCGTACCAATTTTCAAATGTAAAAAAAAAAGTTTTTGAAATAAAATTTTGATTCTAGTTCCGGCCATAGCCACTGGTGTTCTGAATTACATATCAAAATTTCAGATAAGTCTTTTCTTTTTTCACAACACTGTGCAAAAAGGATAGTTTCGAGATAAATGAGTTTAAAGTTTGTATGGATATTTTTAAAGAGACCAGCTAATAAGGCTTTAAAACCTGAAATACTGTCAATATCCTTAAAAGAGAAAGACTATACTTTCGAAATATGAAAAAAATAGATCGATTTGTTAGAAATTCTAGACCACCGGGTCCCCTTATTCTCAATATCAATTAAATATTTTGATAACACTTCCGTATAAATGTTCCCTAGGCTAAATAAGTATTAATTGTCTCTCCATATATGGAGTAATATTACAACGCAGACAGTTAAATCTGGAAAGTAGATATATCAATATTATATGAGTTCTTTTAATCTTTCTCTGTGTAAATTTAGTCTTTATAAAATTCCGTCACCCAATCGAGTAGTATTTTTACAAGTACTGAATCCTCTGGTGAATATTTACATTCACTAACACCACTTTTTCACATTGCTGTATCATTATTGCAAATTTTGTGCTAACGTTTATCGTTGTAAAATTCCTCAATTATTTTTTAGAGTGCATTTTTCTTTTTAACATTTGTGGTGTATTAAAGAAATTTCCGTTAATGTTTAAACTATTTTGTGTCCTGTTTTATTTTTATATTTATAGATGTTATGAGATAATATTAAATTTGAAAATATGTTATTTTTATTTGTTTGTATAGTGAATTTATATTACCACCTAAATCAAGAATCAATACAGATCCCGGTTGCTGCTTTGTCTGCAACTTCATTTAATTCACATGTCGCAAAATAAGGAGCGTGATAATTTTGCAACCACCCAGTTTGCAGTGCAATTTTCCATGAAATATTCCTTCTAAGGAAATGTGGCGGACATAAAACTTGGCCACAATTAGTGAAATTCAAAGAAATGCTTTGTACTGCGGGTGTTCTCTGAATCGCTGTCAGCACAAACCCAAAGGGACAAGAGGAAATATAAAGACTCCCACCTGCTCGTTGCACGCCCTCGACTCTTGCAATTTGCAGTCGCTCAGTACAATCTTAAAAATTCGCGATTTTTCGCAACTACACCGTCCGCGGTTACCACCGTCTTCGTCAAAGCCAAGACGATGGGATGCGCAATGTGTCGGTATTAATTGTTATTACCAGGCTTCGATTACAGAGCACGAACTACATCGGTTACATCTGCAAGTGAGCAAATGCAAGGGCGCGGAGATTATCTCCCGAGCGGGCAAGCCTGATTGAAGCCCTGAATAGAGATATCGCGTTACGGGTTGAATTTAAGATCGCATTAAACTCATAAAGATGTCATTAAATCCTCCCACAAACTCGCATAAACCATACGTCAACACATAGGGTACAAAACACGGTCAAGTGGGATTAGCCAGAACCACTCTGTGGCCATTGTTATTGTCGCCCAGGCGGTAGACGCTCGGGGAGACTGCTGGACGCACTAAGAGCTCCCCGGGTATAGTCTTCAAGACGTATGAAATTTATATCTTTTGCAGCCACCACGTAGAAGTGGTACATGCAAACGAATCAGCATCGGGGCAATCATTTGTCCTGGGTGCCCGGTGAATCAGAAATATCTTTAGTTTAGACGGGGAGATAACAACAGGCTGGCGGGAACTGCTAGTTGTTCGCAAACACCGAGACCGGCCGGGAGAATAAATTAGATGGATTCAAGTGTTTATATCCACATGACTTTGGGTATAAATTTACATCCAGATGGACCATTATATCTTTCCAGAACTGCTGGAGTTTGGTGCAAGGTGCTCTCATGTAATTCTGGCAAACGAAATAAGATTGGCCTTTTCTGCATGTTTGAGAGTTTTTTTTAGCAATCTTGCTGTTTTATTTCTCACATGTCTTTTCTTATTTGCAAATAGAGCACAACTTAATAGTTTAATTTTAAGGAATTAAACGCAATTTTCTTCGCTTCAAATATCCATTCATAGAATAGGAGTTCAACAGAATTAGGCAAATACAATACTATTGAATACAAATAAATTACAAATACAATACTATTGAATACAAATAAATTACATATAAAAACAATAGTTTTAATACTGTTGGCCTTAGATTCAAATACAATATAAATAAAAATTAAATTCCAAATAGTTTGTTGTATTCAATTTTTTACCAGGATTGCGTTAAAACAAATAAGCAAATTTAAGTTGTATTCATAACATATTTTAATACGCTCTTTATTAAAAGTCAACAGTACCTTTATTAAAATTCAATATCGTTTTTAATTTAATACAAATTGTATTTGTATTAAAGTGTAATACTCCAACATGATTTCATTTTATTTCTTTTTATATTGAAAATATATTAATATTTCTCAATCTTCTATTTTGAATAAAAACGCAAAATATTTTCTAAGAAATTCTTTTATTGTGAACCGAAACAAATTTCAAGTAACGTGTAAATTTTTTATTTTTCACAGTATTGTATATAAAATAACCGACAAGTTGTTCAATGAGTAAATATACTAATATGGAATACATAAAATATTTTATATAGTAAGTCAAACACGTTTAAAAAAGAATTATCGAAAGTTGTGTAAACCAGTCTTGAAACCTAAATATAGTACGTAAAGGATGTCTTGGATCCGACCGTCATTTTGAATTTGAGTTGTGTCAAATATGGAACCTTAACATTTTATTGTTGTCATCAGCAAACTTTGAGGTTAAATTAATATGGTGAGCATTTTACACAAACTATACGTACATTTTTCGGGGCGATTTAACACCATTCGCCTTTTTTACACCCAAAAAAATTTTCTGGTTCCAACAACTAATTTTGTGGTTACTTTATTTTTGTTTATGATTTTGACTTAACGAGGGTAAGCATAAAAAGAGAAAGCTATTTCAAAATTCGAAAATTATATATTTATATATCACCAACAGTTGAAAAGATATGACGGAATTAGTTTTTGGGATCGCTGATCATGAATCTGAAGTTTAGTTTGCAGAATTAAAGATAGCGGATCCAATATGGCGGACGAAATTTTCGAAAGAAATTTGGTGTAGATCGGTTGATTTTCAAAAATCTTGTCCACCATATTTGGTCCGCCATCTTGAATTTTGTAATTCTGACTTCAGATTCGTGATCAGCGACCCCTAAAGCCCCCACACACCGAATTTAGCGTAAATCGGTCGACTTTTGGAAATCGATATTTCTGACTCGATTTGTTGAGGTTAGGAAAAAAAAACATGACGTACCACCTCAACTCTGGCGATGGATTTGGATTCACAGTGTTCTTTTACATAAAAATACACAACTGGATATGAAAAAAAGAAATTTCTGTCTTTTTCCTTGTACATTTATCCGGATTTTTGCTATTTTTTACCTGTTTTTTGAGGTTAGGAATTAACTGTGATATGATGGCTAAATTCTGACACCAGATTCGTGCTCAGCGCGCGAAAATACATCGAAAACCATATATCGCATGTAAAGTACAGACAACTTTTCTTTTTTTCTGTGGCTGTGTAATTTACCCTTATTTATATAATCCTTGATTTTTGCTGCCAACTCGACCTCCCGCTGCAGTTTTCTTCGAAGAAGTGACTAGAGTTATTTTGAAGTTAAAAAACTTCTTCTTGTCACTGTCAGATCATAAGAAAGTTACTCCTTCCTAGTTACCACTAGTAGAACTTAATTTTTGCGTAAAAGTTATTGTTTCGCAGTTCAAGCGAGTGGAGTGGCATATTTGGGATCTTCCGCCATAAGAAGCAATGTTATTTTATCACTACATGTGCATAGTATACTTCGCGGCTTGTGTTTATATGTATTCTCGGGAGTTTTGGTAAGGGCAAAACCGCCGGTAACCCATATAAATACAAGCCGTGAAGAAACAATTTAAATGCATATAAAGATTACTTCTGGAATAATTGTAAAATACGTTTCGAAAATTATGAAATTGAACGTAGCCTTAAGCTACTGATTCTCAGAGATACATCACTCGGATATAATAAATTTTATTCTCAGATGAAGCATTGAAGATTCTGTGGGAGCAAGAGTTCATATATAACCATGTTTATAAAATTTTGCTATTTAAAACACGAAAATGTTTCCAATAAAAATTAATTTTACAAAGATTTTATTTAAGACGAAAAGTTTATAAACAATGATTATACAATTTGAATATTTTACTTACTTTTGTCCACTTGCGAATTTTAAATATGTTCGGATAAAGCCAAAGCCTTGAAATTTTGCACACTACTAAATTTTTGATGACAAGTTAACTACTTAGAAAAGCGTGTTTTTTAGTTTTTTAAACTATAATTTTTAAATTATTATAATATTAATCTCATTTGGATACTTTATCCTTACAAGGGACGTCGAGTGAAATTTAAAATTAGTGCTTTCCTGCATATACCAACAATTTATTTCATGTTTTTTTTAAAGTAAACATTAAAATATTGACTCCATCTGCTTAGTACTTTCTCATGTTGATGTTATCTATGAATTTCATAAAAAAAATTTAATAATATTGTAATTTTTTTAATGTCCAGTTTTTTCCTATTTCGAACCACTGTGCGGCGCTCTTCCTATAGGAAGAGAGAGAGTTATACCTAACTTCATTGCCTTGGATTGAAAATAACTATTCCTGCTTATCTGCAGACGTTCCTTCATGCTCTTATTATAAGGAATTCTAGCAATCGCAATAGTTATGCACACACCCACACACACACGCACCCACACACACACACACAACACACACACACACACACACACACACACACACACACACACACACACACTCACACACACACACAAACCGTTTACTCCGGCCAAAACCCCCGATTCTTCGAGTAATGGGAAGAAGTGGTATAAAATTCGATTACAATTATTTTTCCTGCACCGGAAAGACAAACAGGTGAAGGTAAATAAAAGCTTGCAAGGGGATTGCTTCGAGAAACACCCTATGAAATAAATATTGTATTAATAATTTTTATTCAAAAGGGTTATTTTATGACGAAACCAACAGCCCCTTGTCAGATACTGTTAAATCTAAACATATCATCAGATTTTTAAATTGAAGACCTAAACACTTAGCGATTTCTATAGCATAAAGACTTTTATGTTGTATTGGAAACAGAGTGTAATAAATTAAGGAATAAAGCTAGGTTTTACTCATGGTGGCCTTAAATTACTGCGCAGGGGTTTTATTCTTTATTTTATGAACAAATTATACAACTGTTTTGGAGAAAATTTATGCATCATTAAATATGTTTGTAATTTTATTTAAAACACAGATAAACAAATGGAAAAAAAACATACAGTTTATAGTTTTTCAAGTACACTCGAGTAAAAACTGTTACTTTTATAGTATTGCACCAAAAAGTCTTTTAGTTTCTCAGTAGGACGATCAAAAATTTGAGAGTAAAAGAAAAGGTTAAAATACATTTTTTAATTTTAAAAGGATGAACGCGAATCTTTTGCAAAGTTTAAAATGAATTCAATCTTTTTGAGGATTTAATAGTAAAAACTTTTGTGAGTTGTGTTTCACAATAAACAAATTAATTTTTTTGTTTGTATAGAAATATTGCAGAATTATTTAAATATAACACCGTTATGTATTATTGTACATGTTAATAAGATCAATATTCAAACAAAACTACTTAATTTCTAAGTATAAGCAAGTCAACTACCTCATTAATACTTTCAATTAACTTTCAACTACTTTTTTTCAAAGCTCAAAAAAAACTATCATTGGATCGTTCTCAAGACATTAATTAATACAAAAAAAATCAATATTTACAGTATGGCTGCCTCTTTAATACTGATATTCACAATATGGTGTTGTAGATCTTTTAACTCTAGGATTTTGCTCAAATATTTTTGCAACAGGTGCAAGTATGTATGTTCCATGCTTTGTTCAAAAAAAATATACATTTGAATATGATTTCCGAATGAAACCAATTAGCCAAAAAATTATCAAAATCGCTCGAATGAACTTCAAAATCGTTCAAACGACAGACACTAAGTCAGAATAAAATGGAAATAATTTTTAAAAACTGGGATTCTCTCTTAATGAGATCCCACTATTGAAGTGTATATCTATTAATTACAAAAAGCAATTAATATTTAATCAGATATAAATCTCGGAAAATTATAATTCTTCTCGGCACCTGAGCCGCCGAGGCGGATAATGTATTCAAAGTGTATCGACTCAACAAAAATTATTTATCGCTCACCGATCACGCGCTTTCATGAAGCACAATGATGAAGTGCATAAATAATCAGTGATTACAGGGCCCGCCGCAGCTCGTGGAATTGATAGGCGATATATATAATGTATAAGACCTCAAATATTTAACATACCGACATACCAGGATGGGGCTCATCTCAGAGCGGCCTTTTTTGTTTTAATTCATTAGCGCTGATTGCCAATTTACATATGATTCATTCAGTGCCCAATTAGCATTTATAGGTTTCCAAAATTGAAGCAAAACAGCGCACAGGTACAAAACAGAATTCCGGCTCCCACCTGGGCTCCTCTCGACATGTGTCCAAATTAAGACCACACGGCCTGCCGATCGGGCGGCTAGAAGCGGACGAAGATATCTTATCCTTAATGTGGCCCCAAAGTCTTGAAGCCAATCCCGCAATCGCAGTAAGTTGTTCGCTTGCCTATGTTAACAATGTTGAACACGTCTCTGGATGGACGGTGATTAAATCGAAAGCCAGCGGTCTCGGTGGGAGTCAAATGATTAATAAAAGTGCGAATAAATTTCGGGTTGTCCAAATTAAGACGGCGGCCCGAACCAAATCGCACTGCAGTCCGGTGGATCCAAGATTCTGAGCTGGGCTCCGCTGTGACTTGCGACATGATGAAGTAATTTGAAAGCAGTAAAGCCTTTGATATGAGTCAGTGTTTTATGGCGAAGCACTATAGCCACCCTCGGCTGCGGTCGATACTTAGATATTCATGGCCGTGGACGATGAAGGCATGTTTGTCGTTTATTGTTCTCCCTGAATAAGACCGAGGTCCGTATAATGGCAACAGAGCAGCTTTAAACTTTCTACGGCCGCACAAAAGGGGCAGTTCCTTACTGGGGCTCATGAAAAATTAATTCAGAAGTCATGCTTTATTCGTGTTCCTTTAAGCAATGCTTCCCACTGAACCACTCCGGAACGCCCGACTGGCCACCCGACCCACTGAGATGTAAAAAAGGAAATGCAGTCGTAAAACGGCCCCGGTCATTAAAAGAAATCGATAGAAGGGTCGAACTAACAATTGCGTGCCCAGCGGGGAGCTAAAGGGGGCAAAGAATATTTCATGGCGGACCGTAATTACGTACTTCGTAAAAAATCACACAGCCCTTATAAAAAAAAAAAACTATTGCACAACACGAAATGATATGTGCGTTGCTTGATCTATAGGTACTTACATATCGCACTTCCAGTTTCCAACGAAATATTGCTTCTATAGAAAAAACATGGAGTTTGTTCGAGTTCCAAAATCGTGTAAAACCTTGAATAAGTTTCTTTTACTTTTTACACGAATTTCTTCGAGTGTTGAGAAGTTTTGTAAATTAAGCAGAGAATTTACTTACGTCACGCTTACCCCACTTTATGAGATTTTACAAATGCAATGTTGACTGGAAAAAAAGCTTGAAAACTGTCTAGTTGATATAAACTCTCAGTTTTAAAAATTTACAATTATTTTGACTCAATTGTGTTCGAATAATTTTTTCCGATATAAGGTACAGTCGCCAAATTTCGTCTCCTACCCTAATTTCGTCCCCTTCAATATCTCCTCTTTTAATCAGTGACCCGAACCGACAGCTAGTTGCATCAATCGGCCATTGTGTAGAAGTGAGTGCGTTACGACGTTTGTACCGACAGAAATTCGAAAATCAAAAAAAGTGTTCAAGGTGAGTTTTTCATTGAAATATTCTCGGATACCATAAAATGTTGAGATACCTGACTTATTGATAACATTTTTTTGTCAAACTAACTATTAATATCTCAGATGTTAATCGATTAAGTAAAATTTTCAGGTTTATGATACGTTTTTTGCTTAAATGGATGCGAAAAAATAAATAGAAATTTCCTAATATCGTACGTGAACCTTATATCGTAACATGTAACTTTAGAATTTTTATTTTTTATTTTTTAGATGCCAAAAAAATGATTAAAATAATTAAGAAAGGGCTGTTTAGATATTAATATGATAGTTAGGTTCAATTTTATATAATAGAAAAGGAGTAAGTACAACTCCAGTTCACGTACTGATTATTGTGATCTCAATATCGTCCCCGGGACGAAATTAGGAGCCCAAAAATATATTTTCATAATTTGAGTATTTTTGTTAAAGCTATTTTATAACTTTTTCTAACAATGTTAACGCGTTTTTGATTATTTTTAAGAATAAAGGAATATTGAACCTAATGTTTGACGTTTCATTTATTACTGTGGTATTTTTTTCTATTTTTTTAGATTTGTTTTACAAAAAGGGGACGATATTTGGCGACTCTACCTTATGTGTAATGAAATCTTGCATTTAGCACATTTTACAAGTAAAGCAAAGTTGGTTATATCACATAAAGTTATTCAAAAAGTAGGACCAAAATGATGAATGAAATTATAAAAACAAATAATTGCAAATAAAATACGGAACAAAATTAAACAATTCTTAATATATTCTTCAGAGGGTTTTCATATAACAGTATTTTACGGAATTTTAACAAATTTCTTTGATTGAAAATGAAAATAAAAGATAATTATATAGGCGCAATGAATTTCGTTTAACAAAAAAATTGAAAAACTGTGAAAATTTGTCCATTCAATTCTTTTTTTGTCAAAAGTAAAAACTGGAAAAAATTTTAAACAAACCTGATGATCCTTAGTGGGCCGCACAACATTGAAGAAAAATTATTTGCAATATTAAGCTGTGTTTTTTTATGATCAATATGGATCTGGATCAGAGATAATTAAAAAAAAAACGATAAGGGATATTTATGAATCATAAAACCCACCCTATTTCCACTGTCTTTAGATATAGCCACTGACCAATAATTTATTGGAATATTCGGCACCTTCCATATAAGGAGTTTTTCTTTTTTCGATCTGAACCAAGCGCTTGGAACAGAGCTCGAGCACGTTGATTATGCTCTGAACTGAATTTACTCAGAGCGTTCTAATTGATCAACTGACGAAAAAAAAGAGGAGTTTCGCAAGTCGACGCGTATATACACATACATATATATATGAGGCATTCTTTGTGAACGGACCACCCCCTGCTGTCCAAAATTGGTGAGCTCCATTTAAGGTCTACCAAGGCTCAAAAGAAAGGTTTTGATTTTTCCTTTCGAATGCACACTGGCTTTCGAAGAATCCGCCTATACAGAGCCCAATATGGCGGCTAAAACCACATGACCTCCATTCTGCTACCGCTTTTGAATGCAGGAGTCAAAAGCTTTCATTTGGGCCTTTGTAGACCTCAATCGGAATGATGCGACCGATTTTATAGCCTCATAAGTTGTAAAAGTAGTGGAGGTCGCGTGGGTTTAGCCGCTATATTGTGTTCTATATAGGCGGATTCTTCCAAAGCCAGTGTACATTCGAAAGCAGAAATCAAAACCTTTCTTTTGAGCCTTGGTAGACCTTAAATGGAGCTCACCATTTTTGGACAGCAGGGGGAGTCCGTTCACAAAGAATACCTCATATATATATATATATATTTTTGCTAATGTATGACCTAGGGTGGTCCTTATTTTTCGACTTTTGAATTATGCCCGGGGCACTTTCTCATTTGATTATATACCTCTAAATATGAAATAAGTTTTTTTTTTGTTACGATTTAGAGGTCGCTACCAGCTGTCAAAATGTTTACAAAAAGCGTTGAAGGACAGCTTAAATGATGGTTTCATTAATGTTTCATTTAGGTGTTTATATCACATTTTACGTGCAAGTGAAACTCGCATAGACAATCGCTTCTTATCCCCTCCTCTCCTCGACCCCTTTTCTGTACCGACGCGTTGAGATTTAGCCCGCCCCGCACTTCAGTTCTAATAAGTCATTAACGAGATCGATAAGGTAAAATGTTTGTGTTTTGACACTACTGCTGTAAATACCGGCTTAAGAAGTGGAGTATGTGTTCTTTTGGAGCAAAAAATCGATAAAGATATGCTTTGGCTTGCTTGTCGTCACATCATGGAAATTATGTCCTGGCTATAAAAATAAAAGAATCTAACAATAATACAGATTTTGAATTTTTATTTAAAATCAAACCTTGGTAGCGACCTCTAAATGTCATTTAAAAAATTCAAAAAAAATACTGAAATATAGTGTAGTGTAGTGCGATTTCGATGATTCTTTTTTTATTGGAAAGGGTATACCTCGAAGTTGGTATCATTTAAATTTGAAAAAAAAGTAAACCCTTAGAGTAGAAAAAAATAGGGGACTATTGATTTTTAATTTACCTGTGAACGAATTCTGGTGAAACTTGACACATACATATATGTAGTTCTGATGACACTACTACATAATCGAGACCTGGAGTTAATCCAAGGAGGAAGACGGAAGATAGTCGAAGTTTACAGCACCTACCTCGTGTGTGGGCTTATTTCATTCATTTTGATGAGAATTTTAGACCTAGCTGGGTTGTGACTGTCATCGATGATTGAGACGGAAGGAAGGCTGTCTGAGGGAAGTCCTTATTTGGAAAAAACACTTTTTAACAAAAAATTAAATCGACGACAAAAAAAACTGCGAAAAAGAAACTTTTTAACGAAAAATTAAGCCGAAGAAAAAATAAACTGAAAAGTGGAAAATAAAATAAACCTTTTTAGTCTTAATAACTAAACTTCTAAACTAATGTAAGTAACTAATTTTGAGCTGGCGCCAAACAAACAATCAACGAAGATCATTAAATTACTTTCAAGAAATATTCAAAACAAAATAAAACAAAAATACAATTTAAAAATTTAAAAATAACATTTCTCGATTCGTTTGGCGCCAACTTAACAATAGTTACTTAAATTAGTTTAGAAGCTTAGTTATTAAGACTTAAAAGGTTTATTTTATTTTCACTTTTCAGTATCTTTTTCCTTCGGTTTAATTTTTGTAAAAGGTTTTTGTTATGAAACATATCTGAGTGATTTGATGTCATTCACATTTATTTGCTTAATGTTGCTACCTTTTACGCCAGAACATTAAACCGTCAACCACTTTAATTGTTTTTGAAAAATTTGTTGCCTTATTCCAAATGCTTTGTGAATTTTATCTGAGTCTATAGAACGTGCTCTGATTATACTCAAAATAAAAACAAACTCGAATGTCTCATGTGTCACGTTCTGCTATGAATTTAAAAAGAAGAAATCCTATAAAAACGCCTAAAGAATGGTGCAAGTTTCATTCTTTCTCTGTCGCTAGAAAAAACAAATTTGCCGTAAATTAATGAGCGATATCTCAAGTGAAAGTTTTGAATTTGTAACATTCTAAGATGTTGGAAATTTCTAAAATGTCTCTTCATCTGAATAGAGGATACATATAAAATGGTGAATGTTCATTTTTTATGGAGAAATCTACATGGATCATTAAAAAACACAGCTTTATAAGACTTGCCATATCTTCATCACTTTTTATTTTTGGGATAATTTTGGAGGACAAAAAGGGCGAATAAAACATTTATTATGTTATATGAGACTCGAAAAGGAGTCCTACATGTTTCCTTTTCCGTATCTGAGGGCGTGTTATGAATGAAATTCGAATTATAATAAAAGCAGACAAAACAGAGAATTGCCGAAAGAGTCGTGAGTCTCGTGAGGCCATAAGTCTCCGTGAGTGTTGGACCAAAGAGAGATATGTATGTGTGAGAGATAGTCGGCAAGAAAATTCGAAATTTTGCCGAATACGTTTGTCTTTGATTCAGTAGGCTTTTTTTGTTTGTTTTTCAAATCCAAGATTTTTTCCCAGAGTGCTTTTTAAATTACATCAATCTCGTCTCTATAATAGTCCCTACGAAACAAGGCATGAAATAAAGATAATAACCTTGAAAACGAAGATTAGAGAGATTAAGGACTAGAGAAGGTTTGACCTTGGTGCCAAACTACTTTGATTTAAATGAAGCGTCGGTTAGCACTATATAATACTGTTTCATATCCATTTGTGATTTGGATTTGTCAAATTTATTACATGCGAATGTATTTCTTCTCAATGTGAATAGTAGACTCGTATTGCACGATATCAATTTACGTGGCATTTGCAGGAGCCAATCTGTTGTGTAAATCGAGAATTAGATGTACTTTCAGAGAAGCTAATTGTCCTTATTTCTGAAAGTAAAAATGACAAAATCGGAAAACTCTATCTTTACAATTTTTAAAAATCGTGCAAATTAGGATCACTCTAGTTACTTTAGCTGCTAACAAGACTTCAACTATTATAGTAGTGCTATCGACTAATAGAGATAATATAAGGATATATGGGTTTCTCTGAAATCACACAACATAAAATAAAATACTTATAACCAAAGATAAAAAGCTTGCGATTTATTTAAGATGAATTAGTAGGTAAATTGGGAAACTATTGTACAATGCTTGGCCAATAGCCGTTATACTGATAAAAAAATTTTTGAACAATTTTTATAATATATTTGCTTAGAGATTAAAAAACATCAAGTTATATTTCCATCTTCTATTTGGTGAATAAAGTTTATAATGTGCAGTGCATTTGACTTGATCTCTTTTTTAAAAGGATATCCTACTTCCCTCGAGAAAATTATAACATTCATTGAATGAGGTTGCTTCATGGAAAATTCTCCGCCGCAGTGTCGCATCGTTTGCCTTAACCAGTGCTCACGGCAGAAAACTCTTAACAAATTATTTTTCAGTTTTCCTAATTTGGGAAAATTTTTTCTCGGTTCTGGCGCCTACTAGCGCCTGCAAGCGCTAGAACTAACCGCAGTCATTCATTGTGAGCATTGGACTCTTTAGACGAGAACATGACAATATGCTGCATTGCCGCGTCCTAATGGCACCTGTGTAAAGGGAAACGGCCGCGTTTTGTAGTTTTTGCCGCTTCCTATCGCAGCCCAAAATGGCAGTGGTTTCTTGAGAGGAGGAAAAAAATCTTACGAGATAGTGATATACCATATTAGTGAGCACTGGAAAATGCCTTTGATTAAGATTCTCCGCACAATATTTCTTGTTTCATAATACCGCGTTTTAAGAGGGGTGCCGCGATGCGAGTTGTGTTTATGTTAAAATTGAATTGGTTTTTGTGCAATTTCGGGAAAAGCTGACGACGATCAATCTGTTCTGAGTGATGGAGCAGCAAAAAAGCGGAACAACGGACATTATTTGGCGCTACCACAGGTCGATGTAATCTGTGAGGCAGCCGGTGGACAGCTTGCGGTCAGATCTCCTGGCTGCTGCTATTAATTGTCTCACATTTATGATTACCAATGAGAGCTGAAGACAGAAGATATAGTGGCGAATATCGCGCATGCTGAGATCGTTCTTTTCAGTAACAATTCCTCGAGGACTCGGGTGCTGAAGTAACACTGTCCCATTAAGCGAAAGAAATGGTCAGTTCCGCGGATGTCGGGGCCGGTGGAGCCAGGCGGCGCATAGCTCCGCACTGAAACAATGGCTCAAGAAATGTGCGGCACCATCTTTGGAGTAGTTTTTGCGCCACTTTTGGTACGGAGCTCCAGCGCAACAACTCGTGAAGTATTCCCAGACAAGATGAGGCCCAGTGGCACGAGTGTACCTGTTTCGCTGACCGCTGGCCTCACGTACGCGTCTCTGCTGCGCGTCCAGTTATGTCTATGATTTGATATGCTGGCCGCGCGGGCAAGAACCGGCCCGCGAGCAGCGCGTGCTTGCGCTTAACTCCAACTGGTCTTTGGCTATTTTACTCCGTTGTTAGATTAACTCTTTCTTGGACATACAAACGTATATATATGTTTTATGCTAGGAACTCTTACGTTGGTCAGTGCAACGAACGTGCTAGAGATGGAATAATTGACACAACTTTTTTATTGCGCGAGCCATGAGTGTCAGTCGCAAACCTGCGGCCTCTGGTAGCAAAATTTTATCTCGGAGGAAACGAAGATTGGACGAACGTGATATTCCTAGCGCGTTTAAGCAAGGAATTATAATTCAATGTTAACGGGATAACAAAGACGTGACTAGCAGATCCACAAAACCTGCATGTTTCGTCGGAAGCATTTAACTAGTCTGAGCAGCACGACTGTGGGTCACTTTTGAATACTGTGAAAATTTTGGTACCGACTTCTCTACAAATACTTGCATTCATTTTCAGTCTATCATGCGCGAAAATTAACCTATTTTATTTATGCATTTATCTATCTTATCGGAAGTAATAAGGATCGATAAAAAAAAAGCAATTTTATGCTAAAAAAGAAACTCAGTAAAACAACTGATCTCCCGAAATCTCTCTCTATTGAGACGTAGGCCTGTCAATAATAATGATAACTACCATCGATTTCAGGGACATTTAACCAAGGCTCTGAACAAAGGACCTGAGCGCTATATAAAAGTAAAGTATAGTATTAAGAACTTTGGTTCACTAGTTTCTGAAGATGTACAGTGTAAAGTTGAAAAAGAATGATAGATCCAGTTCAACATAACTTATTTATTTCTGGAAAAGAAAGTCAGTACATACATATATATATTTATATATGTTTTTACTAAAAATTAGTTACAGCCGAATCAAATATTTTTATATAAATGTATAAACTGTAAAAGCAACAAGATATAAAATATTACGATTCAAACATAAATAAAATGGGATGTTTTTAATATAAATTTCACATGGTAGAATAGCTATGCCGGTTCTGGGCCATTTTCTTGTGGGATTTAAAACTAAACGTACCAAGCGGGATCAAATAAATGACCCCTTTCAAAATTAAATTTAAAATCGTACATTCATTGTTATTTCTTGCGCTCTAAAAACAAAAATATACGTTTGATTACCTTATTAGAAATCAGATGTTATGCAGCGAATTATTCCCTCTAATAAATTAAGAATTTCTATCTAAGAATCAACGTTTATTTCATAAGGGGTCAAATGACTCCTTATGGTAAGAATAGGTAGTATAAAGTACAGATACAAAACGGTATCAAAAGCTCTTCCTCTACGTCTAGGAATAAACTCTTGTGCGGGTGCGTATGTGGTCGCGGGTATGTGTTGGTGTTTGTGCGGATGTATGTGTGGGTGTGGGTCTCGAGCCTGGAGATTGTGTGTATGTGTGCCTGAGGTGGCATCTGGCGGCGGGGGTTGAGCCCTGGATCAAGGTCATTGATTGGTTACTCCCCGCTGATAGCTTTACCCCTCCTCTCTCTGGCTTTGCTGTGATCTGTACCGGATTATGAGTCATCTATGAAGGTGGCTTTGTTTCATGTCATGTCATGTTCGAACATGTTAGGTATTGATCGGTTCGTATAGGTAACCCTTATCAGTAGCTAAGGACCTGGTTTGTGGATGCGGGATTACGTGATCTTATTTCCTAGAATTGATTCTGGATTCAACGTGGGTGGTCTTACTTTTAATTTTCCTTACATATACTTCACATATAAATAGCGGTCTCAATGAAAACTAACCATTTATGTGGTGTCAGTCGCAAGTGATGGACAGCAGCAATAAACCGCTCATATAAAAGTTGAAGGACTAGAGCTGTCAATTTTAAAAAGGATTCAAAGGACTAAAAATACATAATTATCTTCGACAAGCGTTGAAAAGGGCAAAGACAGTGGGTGAAAAGCAAAATTTCACCGATGTCATCCATCTTATACAGAGCTACCGTACCTCGCTGAATAGTTTGAAATTGAGGACAGGTGCCGAATATAAAAACCAACACCCCAGTCGAGCAAATTATGCTAGCACTTGAGTTAAATGGGAAGATGTACAATCTACCTTTAATGATCGGCAATTGTCAGCTATCATCAACTTGGTCATTAACATTAACAAGTTCACTCCTCAGCTGGGATCCTCTTAAATTGTGCTGCCCAAACAAATTGAGGATAAAAAAGCCTGCATCAATTTTCAAAACGCATACAATGCTAGCTTTGCTTGGGCAGTGTGACAAAGTACCCTCATTATTCCAAAGTTGTGGAGCTCAAAGACATTGTATTTCCAATGACCATCAAACAGATTCCCCAATTCGAAAAACAAAATGATTTATAGGTGAAAAAGATGAGAAAAGATGATTTTAAAGTTCTACCGAGTTACTTAACCATGGAGAAGAAGGAGAGGCATGTGAGACTTCTAATGATCCATAATATCTATTTGATGAGGATGGAGAAGACGAAGAAGAATATGATCATGAGTCAATCAGATACCACTTTGTTTGGATCAAGAATCTCTCCAGACTTCTATCATCACAGCTGTCGAGAAATAATCACCTAAAATACTTGTGCGACCGCTGCCTCCACTACTTTTGTTCAAAGGAAAAATTGGAGCAACATGTAGAAATCTGTAAAAAGCTCAACGACTACAAAATCCGGCTACTAACAGAGGACGATGGGAAGGAGCTTAGATTTAGGAATTATAGGAATAAGGTAGAAGCTCCGTTTGTTATTTACGCAGAGTTAGAATGTTTATTAGTAGAATGTAGGGACAGAAATAAGTTTTAAAATCATGTGTTTTGTAGCATAGTCTTTTATGTGAATTGTTCGTATGATCCCACGCTATATGTAGTTTTTCAAGTGCAATCGCGGTGAGAATTGTATTGAGTGGTTTGTGAGGGAAACCTACAAAAAAGTTCTGTACACCAAATCGCTAACATCGATATTTCTTGAGATATTGGGCTTTGAAGTTGAGGTAGTGTTTCTAAAATTTAGCTCAATAATCCATGACAATTCCACACTACATCAACTTCAAAGCCCAATATCTCAAGAAATATCGATGTTAGCGATTTGGTGTTCAGAACTTTTTGGAGGAAATTGAATTTCCAACAAGTTTGTCATATGTATTCACTTTTTCTGTATCTCTTGTTGTTTACGAGATAGGGGCAAAAAGCGAGAATTTCGTGGAAAAATGGGGGTTAGTGACCCGTACTACCTCGCTGGTGGGAGTTAGGGTTACGCTGCAATAGACACTCTTGTAGAGCATTAAATTCTGAAGAAATCCTACCTTTGACCAAGATTATACCATAAAATGCTTCTGAGCTGTAGAGTTTTGAAGAAAGGTAAAATTTACGTGTATTTTATATGGGAAATCTTTATACGCCTTGGTCTAGTTAGTCTAGTACTTAATATTAATATTAAGGGCTCTAATTTTCAGGGAATTTTTGTTTAGGTATTTGCCACAATATTTCGAAGTGGGATTGAAAAAAAAAAAATAGTCACAAAAAAAAAGCATATATGTATACCCCCACAAGAGCTTTCATGGAGTCACAGACCTTGAAACTGCTCCAAAACGTTGAGGAAGAGCTTTTGATACCGTTTTGTAATTTCAGACCCCTATGTTAAATCCCATAAGAAAATGGCCCAGAACCGGCATAGCTATTCTACTTCATATTTTTATATTAGATGGTAAACTTATTTTTGATAAATTGTTTGCATTAAAAAAAAATTTACTGTGAAAAATTTTCACAAGTTATTTCAATCAAAGTGTTTTCCATTATTTTCTATAACTTTTTCTCATTTTTCTAGTAATTTGATGATACGGTTGCGATAAAATGATGTCGATTTTTAAAAGACCATTATTTCATTATTTTCCATATTTCGAAATCGTGTACCAGCAAGTGGTAATTATAAGGCACTATATCTGGTGAGTACGCTGGGTGTGGAAGGATTTCCCATTCTAGCTGCAATGCAACAGTATTTCCTTGACACTTTTTGCAACTTGTGACCGAGCGTTATCATGAGAATGAGTTTGCGTTTGTTATTCGCTACTGCTGATACTTTTCGTAACAATTCGTTCAATTTGTTCAATTGATATTTGTAGACAGCAGCAGGAACAGTTTCATTCGGTTTTAGAAGCTCATAGTACAACACTCCTTCCTGATCCCACCAAATGCAAAGCAGTAATTTACGACTGTGAATATCCTGCTTTGGCTGCGATAGTGATGCTTTTCCTGGATCTACCCATGACTCTTTGCGCTTAGTATTGTCATAATAAATAAACTTTTCTTCGCCAGTGACAATACGCTACAGAAAGCTTCTCCTTTTTTTTCGTTGCAAGCAAAGAAACAGCGGTGTTAAAACGATCGAAATGACAATTGGCAACAATTCGTGTCGATTTTTTCCATGGTATGTAAACGTTTGAAAACAGCCACTTCGATAACTTCGAATTTTTCTGCAAGCTCTTACAGCGTTTGAGCTGAGTTTACATCTAATAATGCTTGTAATAATTTTTTTCGGCTGGTCGGGGCGGTCTTCCTCAAAATCATCGCTTTTAAATCGTTGAAACTGTGTTGGGCAAGTTGGACGCAAAGTATATCAAATTTTTTAATTTGAAAAACGTTCAGACACCCTGGAGAGAATGAAGATTTTCGAGGAGGGAATGTCATTTGTTTTTGGATAAAGTTTCCTGATTCTCGTAAAAATTTTATTTGAGTTTCTTGGAATTTTAAATTAATAAAGTAACGCGTGAATGTATTCAAGTTCTCTTAATTTACTTATAAATGTATGGTACCTAATTACCATAAAATCAAATCTAAAGTTTGGATAAAAATCGTTCCTGTTTAAAGTCTGCGATTACGGAAACACTTATGTAAACACCTTCAAGGAAATCGCATAAAGATTACAATTTGACAAACTTGATTACAATTTGACAAACCGTCTTGAATTTGTAAATTTTTAACCGACTTCAAAAAAAGTAGAAGCTTCTCAATTCGACTGTATTTTTTCTTTTAAGTGTAAGTTACGCGACAAATTCTCCGATTGTGAACCGATTTTAATGATTCTTTTTTGTTAAATAGAATATATCTCGATGGTGGTCCCATTTAAATTTGAAGAAAATATACAGGGTGATTCAGATAAAGGTGCTGCGGGGTATACCACGTGATTCTTTGAAGTGAGCTGATAATAAAATTGGTCCATATACTAACCCCCTAAAACTCTTCGAGTAATAGACCCTCAACGATTTTTCGACTTTTCCTTGGTTCCTTGATGGAAATGATTGCTCATAGCTTGTGAATCACCCTATGGATTCTGGTTATTTGTGGTCAGTTGGAATGTGTCATAAGTATCTTTCTTTTGATATCTCACTTGTTGCTATCGACGAACTATTCTTCGAGATATAAAAAGTATCAAAAATTTTCGATTTTTTACCAAGATTTTTCTTTCCGAAATTTTTTCCTAAGGAATGTAATTTTATTATTGTTTAACAATGCCCCGATGTCGCCTTCATTCTTCAAATGAAAAATATGCGGATATATATTTAATTTTTGGGAAGCTAGAAGAGATGGAGAATTAGCCAGAAGGCTGTTTCAGGAAAGATTCATCATTTCTTCTAGCTTCCTCAAAAATTAACTGCATATCCGCATATTCTTCATTTGAAAATGACATAGTGAAAACTACAAAAATCTCTTATTAATTACTGAATTATTATGAAATGATGTAATGAAAAGATTTGGATAAATTACCTTAGCTCGTAGTTGTAAAATATCGAAAATACTGAAAAAATTTTACTCTTTAATACATCTTCAAACTAAGGTAAACTGAGAAATCATAACACAAGTAAGTAAAACAGTTCTAAAACATTCCTTAAATACCAGTCGTTAACGGGCCAGGTATAATTGGTGAATTAAGTATAATATGTTACGTTACCTCCCAACGGTGACCCAGACCATTTTTTTTGGGTCCATCGTAAATACGCTTTATACGCTGAAGAAAGGCGACATCGGGGGCATTGTTAAACAATAATAAAATTATATTCCGTAGAAAAATTTTTAGAAATAAATAGATTTATTTTTCAAAAGTCTAGGTAAAAAATCGAAAATTGTCGATTCTTTTTGTAATAATTCGAAGAATAGTTCGTCGATAGCAACAATTGAGATACCAAAAGAAAAATACTTATAACAGCTTTTAATTTACCACGAATAACCAGAATCCACAGGGTGATTCGCAAGCTATGAGCAATCATTTCCATCAAGGAACCAAGGAAAAGTCGAAAAATCTTTGAGGGGCTATAACTCGTTAGAGAATGGTTTTAGGGGATAGTATGTGGAACGATTTTTTATCAGCTCACCTCAAGGTGTGGTATACCCCGCGGCACCTTGATCTGAATCACCCTGTATATATAATATATGTGCGGTTGAAAGTCTACTTTCAGTAGGAGGCGGAACTGATAAAGTCCCGATTTCTACCCAGCATGCAAAAGTTATGACTTTTTTAAAACAATTTTTAAATACATATTTACAAGACGATCCAAATCGGTGTCCCCGAAGCCATGTCATTCGCTTGTAAATGTAAACCCCTGAGCCGACGTTAGCACACTCCTACTGCCTACTAGTCTGGGGCACGAGAAAAGTAGGTGATCGACGGCAAAAATCTGTTCATTTGATGTGTTACTTTAGTCGAATGCACTGAAATTATGGAGGAAGTTGCTTTAAAACATATTTCATGTCTCTAAATAGTTCCTTACCAGAAATTTGAAATCGCACTTCACATCACACACATCACCATCACAAAATCAAGAATGCCAAACTGCCCTTTTGACATTTGCGAGTTGTAAAAGTAGAAAGTTGGCGAACTTTTCAAGGGACGAGTGTTAACCACTCGCTTATCTGTGCAGTCCCCTTCATTTTAATGTAAAATTGATGTATTTGGCATTTGCGAGTGGTCTGAAACTTTTTATCTGTTTAGGCCTTTAAGCCAATATGACACCTTTGCGGCTTATCCAATGAAGCGAAGCTTCCATTTCCCTGGATTTCCCTGCTTTGATCGAAATTTTGTACACATACAAAGGGGACAACTGGTGATAGGATAGATTTTATATTATTCTGTTTTGCTCGCGAGAACGGATGGCTCCCATACAAAAGAAAGACACATATTTAACCGATTCTGGAAAAGAGCTCAATGAGGCATATTAGAAGTAATACGGAATATTAATAATATGGAAAATGCTAGTTAGGTAATATTTGTCCGAGTCAAATATTCCAATTATTATTCGCATTGATAGAGACAACGAATAGGCGTATATTATTCCTAAACCAGTCTACATTTTAAATTTATTTAAGCATCAGTAAACTTCATTGATCGACTATATTTTCACAAATCAATTAATCGAGTTTGTGAAGAATTAAAAAGTTTTTTTCCACAGAAGATAACACACTTTTAATCTCACTTGTTGCAAATACAAGTGAAATAATTTGTCCATCGACGTTTATAATCCAAATGGACAACTTTCCAAAGTCAGATCCATCCAAAAAGCAAAATATATGTATGCACATATGTATCATATTTCAAAGAAATTGAATAATTTTTCTGCATACATGTCGAGAGTTGTGTTGACCAATCTAATTATAGTTGAATATCTTATAGCGAACAGAGTGAAAAACCTTTCGAATAGTTTGAAATAATTTTGTTAATGAATAGATGGAATCTAAGTGTCAATATTTTGACATATCCTATTTATTGAATACACCTTTTTTGTCTCCTTTATGCAGTTTTTAATTGGTTCTTAAGGGGGTATTCTCATGTGACCACTTCGAAAAATCGGTGGTCAAACCGGAAGTGGAAATTACCACTATGGTACGTATTTTTCGATGCTGAACACGTTCCCGTGGTCAAAACATGCATGTTACATTTAAAAAAGTGGACTTCCGGTTGAAATTTCCCACTTCCGGTTAAAACCGGAAGTTGAAAATAGTGCCATTCGATAGAGCATCCTCGATTTACCTAAAAGGTGACCTCAGAATCGAAAAAAACCTATATATTTTGTTTTAAAATGGGTGTACGTGTGGTCTGGGACACCCCGTATATAAAAAATGTAAAATAAGAAAAAAAATGTTTTTATACAGTTTAAGATATACATAAAAACATATAAAAAAATTAAAGTGATTGAATTTTAGTGTCTTATAAAAAAAAAATCCCTAAAAAGAGGTAACATTTATACGTTTACATGAGAATATGAAGAAAATTAATTACGTATTGTATAATGAAAAGAAGAACTTTTTACGTATCCTTTGCTTTTTGTTACAGATCTACTTAATCCGCTGCATAATTGAAACAGTTACAGACATTTCGCGCACCACCTTTGCCTTGATACTGACTTTGGCAAAATTACCATGACGTGACGGAATAGCTGAACCCATTTAATTGCCGCCACTGATATGGAGTTGTCACACGGCAACATATTAATTTCCTGAATATAAATGTGCACCGAAAGAATTGCAGTTGCAGTGGCCTCAGGTGTATGTCCATGTATGACATTCGAGGCTGCACGCATAAAATCGCGATATATCCGCCTAATTACCATTGTTATTGGCTCGTTCGGCCGCGCTCCCTAATCAATATACGAGACAACTCCTTTATGGGCGACCGAACAAAACGTCGTAAAGTACACGCGACAATAAACCCGCGATTAATGTTTAAATTTGCTGAACCAGCCATGTAAAGTGTATGTTTTCGATTGCTCCAAAGGAGACCTCATTGCCTCCCCGTGGCCTGCCTCGCCAGTGTTTTTTCTTCGAAGTCTTGCCGAGCTGCAGCGCTCGATCCGTGAAATTAAATATCCGTGTCTATGGAGCTCCAAACCTTTTCAGTTAAAATCGCTGTTTTATTGTTTTTTCTTTGTATTGCTATGGATGCCTCTGAAAGGCGACAATAATTAGTAGTCGTCTCATTTATCACACGGGTAAGGAGCAATTTCAATGCATTAATGTAGAGCATTTCATAATTTGCCCCTGGCCCGGTATGCACAGTAGAACTTATAAAATTTACAGCTTTGCGCTACGAATGTTGATTTCAGATTTAATTTGGTTGATTTAACGAAGGTCCAAGAAAATCCAGGTAATTGCTATTTCCGACTAATTGTTATTTGTTTTTAAAAGTTTGTAGTTTAGCCAAACATTCACGCTAACTGTTTTCTTTAAAAGGATTCCTCATCTTTGTATCCTTGATGTGGATATGCTATTTAATTTCCTCCTTAATTTAAAAAGGATTTGAGGCTGAACTAAATTTCAGTGTTAAAAGAAATATCACAAAGCAATAAAATGTCACTCCAGGCATGTCTTCTTTTCCGAATTACTGAAAAGAATAGGGTTTACTCCATAACTTCAACATATTAACCCTTAAGTTCCCAAAAATGTCTGTTTTGTTTAATTGGAGTAAAAATCTTGTCACATCATACCACTAACCCTATAGATAAAGCTGTGATGTGTCGTGGTGTTTTCAGCAGGGCGTTTAACAGTTTGTTGTTCAAATAAATTCTTAGTTTTCTCCAGGACGACGACGGGGACGTGATAGACAAGGTTTTTGTATTTATTTATTATTATTTCTATGCTAAACAATTTTAAACCGTTATGTACAATATTTATTTGTATATGAGTTCGATTTGACGAATTTTTTGGCGATTTTTCGTTCAAATTTGTATTTTAAACTTTTAAAAAAATTACCAGGTATGTTCACGTTCTAATTGGTATTAAATTAAAGTAGAAACCCTCCTGCATCGTTTAAAGAAAAAAAAAGGTTGCGTCCTTCGAAGAAAATTGCATTTGAAGTAAAGTCTACCTTGGTGTCGTGAGCGTATTTCCACACAATGTTCTTATTTATGCAGGAATTTTATGACTTGTAAGGCTGCATAATGTTTGTTTTAGAAATTAATTACAGTATTTCTAATAAACGTTTAGGATTAATTACATCATTTATATTTAAGGTGTTAGGTGTAGTCAGAATTTTCAAAAAATCGACTTTTTTTTTGCATTTTCTTAAAGTATAATGTCTTAGAAATATTCTCTGAAAATTTTAAGTAAATCCGACAAACACTTTTCGAGTTATTCGATAATTAACAAAGGGTTCTCGGGCGCTCTGGAACGAAAAAACTGATACTGCACGTGTGAAAGTGGCAGATAAGCGCGCTAACGACAACACTCGAGAAAGTAGAATGCTACGTAGACAACATCAAATAGATATTTTGGAAGCTGCTACAACGGCTGAAGAACTATTATATGGCCCAGGAATAGATGACTCGGTGTAAGTAATTAAATAATACGTATTACTTTACGTAAATTGAGTGTAAAACTTCAAATGCGTTTTTCTCAAAACTATGTTTTTTGAACTGGTGACCACTGTAGCTCAAAAACCGCTCGGTAGATTTTAATGAAATTTATACACATTTTTGAAAACATAAAAAACTAGTGCCTGATCGAAGGATTTTTTTTTTTTTAATTTCGATTTTTTATAAACAATTAACTGTTGGTTTTTTCCCAAAAATCTGGAAAAAATTTTCCTGAGGCCGCCATTTTGTTAATTAAAAAAAAAAAAAAAGCTTCGATCAGGCACTAGATTATCTATTAATAAAACTAATTTTTTTTGTCCAATTGATTTTGGATGAATCTCCAAGGATAAGTGATGGTCACCGCAAGGCGCTTCGGTTGGAACTGGATCAAAACAAACAGCCATAACTTTTAAAATTATTAATTTTTTTTCTAAAATTTCTGTCAAGTCAAGTCGAAACCTTATTTAATAATGCTATGTTTTCACTTTTATAAAATAAAATAATTTAGTGGCAAAAACAAATTATTTAAAATTGTCATTTTTTTATGCCTCTGACTACACCTAACCCCTTAAAAAAGTTAGCTACTTAAAGGGAAGATAGTTTGCGTATTGAATATTCCCTATTTTAATTAAAAAGAGGAAACACAACACTGCTTTGATTAATTGGCAAATTCCAATTTAATAATACGATAAGAGTATTCAGAGCCAGGAGAACTTTCAAGTGTACTATACTTATTTGATTAATGTGGAAATTATAAACATTTAAGACCATATTAAATGTTCTTTCTTATGGTATTCCTATAAATGTCGAAAAATTCGAAACATATGCAGAACAAACTGAAATATTACTAAATGAGAAATATGCATGGAGAAAATTAACAACAACATTCTACAAAGTTGTAAGGAGTGGAAAAAAATAATACTTCACTGTCTTTTGCCAACAGGCGAATTGTAGGAAGAAGCTCAGGAAGCCAAAAATAAAATAAAAAGGAAAAAGCAAAACGTTGATTTCATGAAAATGGTGCTTATATCATCAGATCCATACATCTCATCATTTCGGTGAATATATGGCTTATATACTAGACACAAATGAAAATACAGATAATATGTTTGAAAGTTTTCTAGCCAACTGATTAGTATTTGAGTATATACAATTTTTTTTTTCTAAATATATCTTTAATTTTTTGTTTAAATTAAATATTGTTATGGAGATAATAAAATAATTAAAGATTAAGTTCAAAATGTTGTTAAAACTTTTTAAATAACATTAATAATTCAATTATTGACTACTTCAAATTTTGTTGATTTATTACGAGGCACCCTGTACACCAATAGAACTTTTTTTTTTTTTTTATCAATTAAGGGGTAATAATGTCAAGATTTATTTCCCTAGCTTCATTATTATTTCATTTTTCATTTCATTATTATGATATGTTTAACACAACAAAAGTTACAGAATTTTTATAGCCAGCAAGTCGTTTTGGCCCACTGTGGGCCGTGGCATTGGCGTGGTTGGTTTGGTGGCTGGGCTATTTGTAGTTTGTATGATCGCATTGTTCGAGTTTTGCAGGTAATATTCTCTAATATTTGTTGAACACAGAAGAGAAAATATTCTCAATCGCATGAATATGTGAAATCGCTTTTCGAAAAGTTGACATTAAGGGAGGGGTATGGTTAATTCGCTAATATTCGCTATAAAGAAATAAGCCACTGACAGCAAGTGTTGAAATCAAAAAACCAAAAAGATTTCATTAGTTGATAAGTTCCTTGAGGTAAAGCTGTGAAGTTTTTTTTAAAAGTTTGTTAACACTTAGAAGTCAAAATACCGATTTTTCATTAAAAAAATCGAAAGTTTTGTTGTTTTAAAATAAGTTAAAGTAAAAACCAAAAAAAAACTCAACAGCGTTACCTCGTAATACATATGAAGAAAGAGTGTGTAAAATTTCAAAAGGATCGGAACAGTCGATTTTGAGCTAGAGAGTTCACTGATTTTAAAAATGTTAAGTTTGAGAAAAACGCGTTTAAAGTCTAAACACTGAATTTATAAAGCACAGGCACAGCTCGGTGCCGAATCGGAGGGACGGAGACTTACAACTCCATATCTCCGTTAGTTTTACTCCAAATGAATTGAAATTTTAACACAATAATCTTGAGATGTTGTACATTTATATGAAAACATTTAAAAAAAAAAACGCGAAAAAATACTGTGGATAGATTTTGTACTATATACTCTCTGCAGGATGCAACAACATCAACACGCCACGCAATTGGAATGTACGTACTGAAGAAAATATTGCCGCAGTCAAAGAAAGTGCGAAAAAGGTTTATTGATCCGTCGTCGCAGAAACCCGTCCACCAAGTAGAACATTTTGCAGAAAAATCTTTTGTCTATGCCCATACTTACGTGAAGTCACTGGTTTATGCTGATAACCCAACAACAACTGACAACTTGGAAGCCAACATTGTTCGGCTTATCTTTGACGTACGGCAGACATTGTTCGAAAAAGTGACCCAAAAATGGACTGATAGAATGCGGTTCAAGAAAAGTCGCGGTGGTGGTTTAAATATTAACGTAAAATTCTGTAAATAAATATGAACCGCCTAAAATATGGTTAAAACGGACTTTAAATGTTTTTTTCTTATGAAATCCCGTAATCAGAAAAAGGATTTTATTTATTTTGTAAGTTTTAAGTAATGACATTTTATGGTCCATTTTAAACTTTGTTCATAACCAATATGATTTCATGATTTGATATCTATCATTCTACCAAATCTTCTTCAGTGTTTTTGATCTAGACTTGGATAAATATCTAGGTTAACTAGTTGTTGAATTTCCACGTTAAAGCGCTGATCTAAATAGTATCCTACAATTATTTTTGAAAATAAGATATCCGAATTAGAAACCAGAACGAAATGAATCTTCAGGGTAGGAGAGATATGTATACACAAAAAGATGCTTTTCAATTTTAAATCGTATGTTTTATTTTACAAAAAATATCTGGCCAGGGTTTACGCAATAAGAATAACCAAAACTATAAAACAAAATCAAAATTTATATTTGTTGCAAGTAGAAATAAATAAAATATATTAAGAACGTTTTTAAATATAAAACGAATAGTAAAAATTCCTAACTTATTCGTACATTCATAAGAAAAGTAAACAACTAAGGACATTCATCATACATTCAAAAATCTGTCATGACATTATTAACACATATCGAAGGGTAATTTTTTGCATTTTATTTGCGTTTTACATTTAGACGAATAACATAAAATTGCCTCCAGAAGTTTCTTATGATAAAAATTATCCTATCATTGGATTTAAGTATATGTCATCTGCGAACGTCACGTCGTCATCGGATTTATTTGTTTAACGCCTGCTTTCATGTAATTAGTACATGTACATTTACTCAAGTAGAATTATATTAACTTTAATTGTTTTCAGGCAAAATACTGTTTGTGCATCTTCGATTTATTTTTACATGTTTAGTCATAGCTTTAAATAAACTTAATAAAACTTAAGCTCTACAATAAGTTAAAGAATTTTAATAGTAGTTTTTTCACTTTTTTTCACTTTCTTTTTTTCATTATTGATATTTGTATGTATCCAGCGTATAAGGAGAGACTTATTAATGATTTATTTTTATTTCCTAGTTTAATAAATAACGTTTGTGGTCTTAAGTTTGTATTTACATACGTTTAACGTTAAAATGGCTGATGGAACTTTAGAGGCTGCCCGTAATAACTTTTGAAATCTTGCTTAGTTTAGTGAATTTGACCAAATAAATTGCTTAAAATAACGACGTAAATACTTTTTGCGTAGTATAAATTTGTACATGTTATACAAATTAATTTAATACCATATGCTATTTAGTTACACAGCCTTAATTTACGCAATCATATTAATATTATATGTAGTAGTGTCTATCTGTACATTTATTTTTCAGGCTGAAATTAAAGCGGTGGTATTAAAATGCAACAGGAGTTGGCATGTGAACATTTGCAGAATGTTTTTCCACTTGGTGCTATGTAAAATCGCTACATGTGAAGTTATACGACCAATAAAATTCTTTTGGGAAAAGTTAGGAAATTCTCCTAAAAACTCCGATGAGATTGTTACTATGAAATCGGTAAATATATCTACATAACTCTCACAATAATAGTCCTGAACTTCCAAGTCCAATTTTGATCGATTGAATTTTCTGTTTTTCCATAAATTGTATTTTTTTAAATGAAGCGTAGTGGAAAAAAAGTAGTACACTATTGGTTGTATAATTGCTTGAAAATTTAAGCAGACAGTTCAATCGTTAATCAAAATTTATTTAAGCCGGTTTATTATAATGATTGAATATGAATGCGTTGTGAAGAAATTTTGAATATTTTGTTTGCTACTTAGAAAATTTAGAAAATTGAAGTAAATCATTAAATTCTCAATAAAAATTTCATCTGCTTTTTCTTGAGTTTCCATTAAATTCTGTGTCTTTAGGATTTTTAAGTTAAATACATTAATAGATTTTTGGTTTTTCATAAGCAAAATTTCCTAACAGTCATCTTAAGGAAGCCTCTGTAATGGCCTGTACATTTTCAACTGGAACGGGTGCACCACCAGAAAGGGGGTGGTTCTCGAGGCTCAGCCCGGAATCGAGTGCAATACTAATCTTAGAAAAGTTTAAAACACTTTTTGCTATATAAAAATGAGATGATGCTTGGAACTTGAGTTGCAATGCTGTAGGCGTGGAACGACCGCCCCACGTTTTGGCAAATTGCAAAATTGATTTAAATAAAAACTATTTAAAAAAAATTAACGTTCAGCTAATTAAACTAAAATTAAAGCTCTATGGGAGGTGTTTCAGTGCAGTGGCGGGGGCGTTCTATCAGCGGTTTTGTGAATTAGTAAAGCTTTTGGCACGTGTCTGTTGAAGTAGTCCGGACGACGAGTTTTCTTTCGCGATTTTTGGTGCTGTTGTTGTTGTTGTTGTCGCGTCACCTGTTGGCTAGTGTGGTGCACGCGGTCGCCGGACTGTCTGCTTAATTGTCTAGCGTGCGCTGTCGCATCAAGGGAGCAATTTGTAGTGTCCCGCCAATTTGGCAGTAACACTCCGAGTCGCCTGCATTCGTGTGCATATGCCGCGAAACTCTCGCAGTAACACATCCCAGAAGGACATTCGCACATGTCCATCCTGCAGGACTCGAAGTAGTTGAAAGGATTTAGTCTGCTGTCACAGTCCCCGAAAACTTCAGATTCGCGCAAAGACTTGCAAGGACTACTTTTGCTACTCTTGCGGTGTTTGCAACTCGGTTTCTTCGCGAGATTCTCGCGTTTTCGGCTGCAGGCTTTAACTCCGCCGACTTTCCAGGAGTTGGCGAATCGCCAGACCTCCTCGTCGGAATGGTTTGATCCATCGCGGGATGTTAGATCGTCTCGTCCAATTCCATTGTAGTTTCCACAGAGTCCACATAGTTTGTTTTTGTAAGTCGCAGGTACCTGCACCTGGAGGAAATTGGCTCCATCCCACTCGATTTGGATCCCAATTTCTGTTGTCAAAAATATCCCTTCTGTAGACTGCTCAATCCTTACCATCTCGCCGTGATTATAAGGAAGTGCTACCCTTGTTCCATTCACCTTCACTCTCATCTTCTGTCCCAAATTGACGCGAATCCCTCTCATTTTCAAGGTCACAGTTTTTGTCCAAGATGAGAACTTTGTCTTCCTACCGTCGTTCATCACTCGAATAGAAAAGGAGTGATCTCTACAGTCGGATGTTAATTGGTACTTGCAAGATCCTTGAAAACTGAAGAACTTCCCATCGAAGGTCTTATAGTGCGGATCCCCAAAAACAGTGCAGACTCCTGCACTTTCGACGCACTTAGAGCAGCACTGACCTTCAGGTGTAACAAGGGTTTCGTTAGGACGACACTTTACCTTGGGGCACTTGGTCTGAGCACACCGGATCTCTCCGCCGTGACACCTGCACGACCGACACGGCCCTAGATTCCAGGTCTCGTTGTTCGTATATACCTTGTCATCGTGCGTGCATGTGGATCGCACTTCGGCAACAATGGGACAGTGTGGACAGCACTCGCCAGGCTTGGTCGTCTGGTACTCTGGGGAGCACTCGAGGACTGGACATGTCGTTCGCTGGCATACCGAAGTCCCATTCGCGCAAGTACACATTGAGCAGTGGTCCGGTGTGAAGCGTTTACCATCCGCGTGAACTCCTTTGCCCAGAATGCATTTGCCTAAATAGTTGGAACCGGTGTAAATTGCATTTTTGCATTTTCAGGAGGTGTTTGACCGCTTACCTGGCACCTGCATGATCTCTCGGCGCTCCGCACATCTGGGGCAGCATTCGCCTGGAACTTTGATCTGCTTCGTTATCGGACACTGCAGCACGGGACAGGCTTTTTTCACGCAAGTCAGCTTCTTGTTGAAACACTGACATTTCAAACAGGGATCCTCAGTCGAAGTTACTTCGCGACCATCGTGCACTATTTGCCCGTTTAGATAACACCCTGTAAAAAAAAGAAAATATTTTATTGTTAATGCCTTTATGAATTTACATAATTTATTTATTTATTTATTTATACGATAAAATACAGACATAGTCCAACTACAATCTACCGTTGATTGTAGAACTGAGTAATATACAAGTATATGAAAACTTAATTCTAAATAAAGAAGAAGAAAAATTCAAGTTTAAAAAGTTTACATAACTAAAAATATAATCTACTACCATGCAATAAAACTAAGCGAAAAAGATGAATAATAGTAACAAAATCTAAAATCTAAAAAAGAAAAAGGAAGGTGAAAAATATGGAAAAAAAAACAAAAATCAATATTCTAAATGTATGGGAACGGAAGGAAACAGGATGGTACCAAGATGAAATCAAAATGAAAGCAAAAGAATAACTCAAATTAAAATCAAAAAAATAAATCAAAATAAATCAAAAAAGAAGAAAGTTCGTTTGTTTGTTACTCAATAACGCCTAAACGCTTACATTGATATTTTTCATTTTTTGTCCGAAGGTAGTACATATTCCAAATTAACATACATAGTCGTGCCATAAGTTCTGTCTCCCTCGCCTCCACTAAAAGGCTCACGACGCATCCCGGTTTACTGTCGCGAATAAGCTTAAATACTTCCCGCTTTGTTAAAAAAATATCATTATGCCATTGGACTTCGAAGGAGCAACATGGAGTGGGGCATTAAAGAGAACAGGATCGCCGTTATTGCACTATTTAAGTGCAACAAGTCAGCAAAGGAGATATTTGAGCTTCTTCAGCTACTACAAATTACAATGAAATTTGTGCATCGTACTATCAAACGATACCGTGAGACTTCCTGTGTCGATGACAGGTCCAGGAGCGAGAGGCCTCGTACGTCTCGTACACCAGCAGCAGTAGAAGCGGTGCGTCACCGCATACTGAGAAATCCGCTCCGGAAACAAAAGGTGATGGCACGGGAGATGAAAATACCTAAAAGGACGATGTCTCGTATTATCAAGGAAGACCTTAGGCTTGGTGCTTATCGACGGTCAACAGGGCATCGGCTTACGGACAAGCTTCGTGCGATACGAGAGATGCGATCTAAAAGTCTCTTGAAGAAGTACGCGGGAAAAAAATACCAACAAATACTTTTTTCAGACGAAAAACTTTTTACTATTGAAGAGAAGTTTAACCGACAGAATGACTGAGTGTACGCGCATAGCTCTAAGGAAGCGGCTGAGGAGATACCCAAGGTAGAGCGTGGTCAACATCCCGCCTCAGTCATGGTTTAGTGGGGAGTTGGATATTACGGTGCTACGGACCTGCATTTTTTTGAGCAAGGCGTGAAAACGAAGGCAAAGAACTATCAAAGTGACATCCTGGAGAAGATGGTGGAGCCGCTCAACACAACGATGTACCATGGTCAGCATTGGGTGTTTCAGCAAGACTCAGCACCAGCTCATAAATCCAAGACAACGCAAATCTGTTTAAAATCCAATGTTCCTGACTTCATTTCTGCTGAAGATTGGCCTTCTGGTAGCCCAGACCTAAATACTTTGGACTACCGCTTATGGAATATTTTAGAGGAGAAGGCCTGCTCTATTCAACATCGAAACATTGAGTCATTAAAAGCAAGTTTGATGAAAGCAACGAAGGAAATATCACTAGATGTCTTGCGTACTGCGATTGATGAATGGCCGAAACGTTTAAAAAAATATGTAGCTGCAAAGGGTGGGCATTTCGAATAATTGTCTGCATTACTGTAAATTAGAATATGTATATTACTAAACATAATAAATAAAATTTAATTATTTGTTTCTTATATGAGCTTTTTTTAAATTTTCCTTTGGGACAGAACTTATGGCACGACTATGTATATACTAATTTTTTTCCGGATAATATATATATATATATATATATATAATCAAAATGCCGGGTCCAAGATGGCGGTTAAACATTTTAAATTTGAAGCAAATTTCAGGAAAATTGGTACTTAGGGGTTTTGCGGAATGCTGATTTGAAATTCGCTGTCCAAATTTAGAAATTCAAGATCCAATATGGCGACCAAGATTTCTCGATTTCAACAGATTTTAATGAAAAATAGTACAACCATTGTTTTGAGGTCACTGATATTGAATATTACCAAAATTTATAAATCCAAGGTGGCGGACCTAATATGGCGACCAATATTTAATTAGTACAATGATTATCTTGAGGTCACTGATTTTGAATGTTATTAAAATTTACAAATCCAAAATGGCGGACCCAATATGGCGACCAAGATTCCTCGATTTCATCAGATTTTAATGAAAATTGGTACAATGATTACTCTGAGACTACTAATTTTGAATATTATCAACATTTTTAAATCCAAAATGGCGGATCCAATATGGAGACTAAAATGTCACGATTTCAACGGATTTTAATGAAAATTAGTGCAATGATTATTCTGAGGCCACTAATTTCGAATATTAGCACAATTTCTAAATCCAAAATAGACTAATCCAATTTTGGTATCAATTGAGAGACTTCAACGGATTTTAATGAAAATTGGTACGATTTTTTTGGGCCAATAATTTTGAATATTATCAAAATTTCTAGATCCAAGATGGCGGACCTAATTTGGAGACCAAAATTTCTCAATTTCAACGGGTTTTAATGAAAATTGGTACAATGATTATTTTAAGGCCACTAATTTTGAATATTATTAAGATTTAGAGATTCAAGACGGCGGATCCATAAAGGGGTTTTCGGGATGAAACAATTTCTAGGATATAACAAACTAGAACATTTGAGAAGTGTTTAATTAGTGAGTATTTACCCAACACCGGGTGAAACTAGGTAACCCAGCTAGTAAAAAATATATTTAAGGTATCATTTCGCCACTTAAATATGACCCATGGCAAATCTAAAAAGAAGTAAAAAATAGTGCATTTTATGAATGTTGGGTATAAGTTCTGCATTTTTTTTCGGAAAGGGTAGCTTTAGATACTTGCTATTTGTTTCCCTAAGCCATAAAAATGCTTTTCTTCCTAGTGTTTAATTTCAAAATAAAATAAATTCCTATCTTTTGAACAATTTGGTATTTTACGAAATAACCAAATTCCACCATTAACAGCTGTAATAATGTTAAAACTTTTGCATCAGGAAACAGTCACCTGCGGTTGAACTTGCAAATTTCGAAACTGCAATTTACTACTTTTAATTATTTAAAATAGTGATCTATATACATTTTTGAAATTTAGTGAAAACAATTTCAAAAGGCCATGCTTATGTAATATTATTAAGTGGAAAACATAACTACGAGCGTTTTTCTTTTTCTTTCTTTAACAACATATACACGTGTTGTTTAGATAACAATACATTTTTTCATTTGTATCCAAATAAAAGCTTTGTTTTTTAATTACGTTTTTACTTAATTTATTTTGAATTCAATTAAATGTTAATCATACTGATAGTGGTATTTGCTTATGTTCTTTCTAGTTAAATTTTATAGAAACCGGATGCATTTATTTCATTTTTCTATACAACATTTAATCTCTCAGTATCGTTTGTGGCACAATGGAATTGTCTTTATAGTTTCAAAAACCTATAATATGTAGTTCAGTCATCGTTGTTAAAAACACAACAATTTATAACTTTCTCGAAAAGCTTTATTCTGCTTTTACGATAATGATATTAACCCCGGGTTTAAGAACTCATCGCTCATCAACTCGAATATATCATTTTAGTATTAATAATTTTTTGAAGCATATCGCAAGAATTTTCAAAGATTTAACTCTATATTTATTTAAACCTTACCCTTGATATATTCATTTCAAAGAAATAAGTTTCAAAAAAAACTATTATAAGTGAATCAAACAAAACCCAAATAATTCTTATTAAATTATAAGCGACAAAATAAAGACAAATATAACAAAAGAATTTTGGGATTTCTGGCTAAGCACACTTTAGAATAACATCAAAGCCAAAAAAGCATACTACAATAATTTATGGCAGGTATTAAAGAGCACACTAAAAAAAAAGTAAAAACCTGAAGACTATCAGTACTAATTAGCAGATTTGTTTCCCTCTTACATTATTTTAAACTACAATATAAAAAAGGCATTACTCCCATGCATTACTATTGTTTTTTATCTTTGTTTATGCTCATACATATATAAGGCTTTACTTGTCTGAACAAATAAATTGTTACATATTTTTATTAAAGTAAAGGCTATTTCCATTTTAAATATTATTATAAATCTCCTGTAAATTAAATAGTAAATAGATTATTATATATTTAGTGTTGTTGGTTTCATTTTTCATATCGAAAATTATCGGAAGAAAATCTCACAAGTGTGCCGCTTTAGTAGCTTAAAAATATCTTATATAATTTTTAGTACTCGACTCGCTGCAAAAACGATTAAATATGAAATAAGCGCTCAATTTTCTAGAAAATCTACTAGTAGAAGGGATATCGATAATCCACCAACACTTCATGTCTACTTCGAATATCTTCAGAATATTCCCAAGGTGAACGAGAGATTCAATTTTCCGCCAAAATTACGGCCAATCAAAATTGTTCGATAATGCCACAGACTTTTTATTGCTGCTGCCTTTGGACTCATGGACGACGAATATTTTTTACCAAAAAGAAAAAAATAAATTAGAATGATGTAAAAAGTGGGAGTTGCTTTTTTTAGAGAGTGGCTGTGTACAGGTAGGGGTTATAGGTGGAGTTGAATGTCTGATGTCTGAGTTAATTGAACTTTCCGTGGCGGTGCGCATTACTCAAATTCTTTAATTACACCCCAGCTCTGACCCTGAGTCGATCAAGTGCTAAACGAATTTACGAGTTGACCGAGTTTTTAGCGGCCATCTCGATTTTCCAGTCGTAATTAGAGGCGTTCCCTGCGAGTTATTATAATGAGTAAAAAAATTTAATATTTGCTCCGAAGTAATTTCACTATTCAGCCGAACATAGGTCGGAGAGGCCAGTGCAATTTTTGGAATGCCGTTGCAAAGGACACAGCCTCTAGACTACAATCAAGCCCCAATTAGAATAATTCGCTAAGAATGAGGCATCTAAATTAACCCGGAGAACTAAGTCAGATCTCAAAGCTTCATTGTTGGCCGGCAGCAGCATTATGGTCAAGAAATTCCCGCGCCGACACAAAATCCATCCAGCCACAGCCGGACCACATTAAAGTACAACAAAAGCAAGATGAAAAACAAGTCGAAAAATAATAATATAAAAAATAATGTGAGCGCTGCCATCGTCATTAATTTACCTGACTTTACGATACGAGTCCATTAGTTGGAAATGGATGTAAGAATTGCCGAGTAATTTGTAGTTTTCAGTACGATAAGGATGCGGCTGGCTGTTTTATGTTGTGGCATCCCATCAACGTGATAATTTAGCTGAGGAGTCTTTCGGAGAATAAACAAAGGAATCACGGGATCAAGGGACGGGGTGCCCGCCCGTGAGAGCCCAATTTGTGCGCTGCTCCGTGCGGTCAAGGTAAAGTTGCTTTCACATTCTGTGGCGGGACCACCCACTTGCCGCAATTTTGACAGCCGGCCGCGTTCTTCGAGATTTCCTTGATTAATCCTTTACTAATAAATTATTGAGCTATCGGTCAGGTAACCATCTTTTCCCGAAGCCATACACCGGGCCTATTCTATCCGTAAATAATACGCTTAATGCGTCAAAATGGCAAAAGAATGGTGAACCACTTGAATTTGGTAGATTTTATAAGTGGCAATTTTTACAGGTCTTCTCGTTTTTTACGAGCGTTTTATGCAAACTCGCTTGCTCGACCACACGCAGCATTTTCACCTTTGTGAAGATTTACGAGGAGATTTTTGTTTTATTATATTCGTCAAAGAAAATATTTGCTGGCGCCCATTCGAAGTTAAGTTCCGGTTCTAGTGTTTGTTTGGAAATTGGATAGCCCCGGGTTTCCCCCGCTATATACGGAAACCAAAGGAGTGTATTTCGGGGACATATTTGGAAGAGTTTAGAGAATTAGTTGCGTCAAATTAGCTTATAAGAATCGGAGTTTTTGCAAGTGCTTGTGATATGTCGATTGAGTTCTCGTAAATGTAATTCTGCAATACAAAAAATTAGGGTTGTTTGTACAATTATGGAAAATTTTGTCTTAGCACTACAACGACTATGAAAATTAAGCTATTCAAAAGTAAAATTATAACACCCACAAAAATAAGAAAATTAATTTTGTCCTCATTATTTTCAGAATTTAATTTAAGTTTATAAAATTTAACCACTAATAGACACTATTATCAGAAATAAAATAAGATAGAAGACTATTTATCAGAAATAAAATAAGATTCTGTAAATTAAAACCGTGGTTAGTAGTTCTCAAAGTCTGATAAATATATGTATTTTTCAGAAAAATGCAATGAAAGTTGAGTTGAACGTTTACTCTCGGCTATAAACCTCTATAGTTTCAAACCTTCTTGCAATCATTAGAGAAAACTAATGACTAAAAAACTTCGAAATAATACAATTCTCAATTTTTGATCGGTTATTTTTTATGTAATTTTTACCTGATTTATGCTTTGAAAAAAAAAAAAAAAAAAAAGAAGACAGCAAACTAATTTGATTAACATTTTTAACTAACCACTTTGTTTAAATTTTTGACATTGAATATGTGAATATGCAAATTTGTGAGAACTAGTACAAGTCTCCCTTATATTATGCAATCATGTTCTTCTTTTAGAATATTCTAACAAAAAAACTACCAGAAATATATTTTATACATATAATTGAAGCTGATGACATAATTATTCCCCCATTTCAGAATTTCTAAAAATTTCTAGGTTAAGAATAAAAAAGAACAACAAATCATTCGTCAAGGCAAATTAATAATCCATTTTTAATATTAAATCATACTAGCATTTCTGGGGTTGTTACACAGCAAAAACAACATTCCCAATTTAATTAATTGTCGTGGCTGAAAAATACGAGGCCTCCTTCTTCGACTCAATTTTATGGGACTCAGTGAAACCGAAAGACGACGGCTAATCAATTAACGACGGTTTTTTTTTGCATAAAAAATTGCCTCAAATTGAGTTATTATCCACTGGACAATGGCACCCCGCTGGCTTACCCGAAATAGCCGGAAACTTGGCCCCAACGATGATGAGTAGTATCATATTACATAAATCGCATTAAAGTGGCCGCGCACAGAAGTCGCCTGTTGTGTGACGAGTTGGGGCTCCTTCGTTCCCTTTGCCCGCTCACTGTGAAGTGAAGTGAACTGGATCCCTGCATGCAGACCAATAACTCTCTTATTTAAGAAGCGCCTCAGAAGGCGGATGAAAGTAAATTTTGGCAAAAAATTATTTTTCTAAGAACACGCGAAATAGTTCTGGTGAAGTGCGGATTTGTTGCTAGTCCGCTTTAAGTAACTTGCCGCACTTTTGGTTAAAACAAGGTAAACACATCACGAAAAAACTCACCTAAACACGTTGGGCAGCATTGACCAGGCCTCGGTGGCAGCGGGTTGCTACAAGGCGTGTAGCATTGCAGGCTCGTTTCGGTAATTACGCCAGCCACGCACTTGTAATTGGTGCACGGGTCTTCAGGGTCGGACCACTCCGAACTGCTCGCATAGTGCACTCCTTTGTACACGCATTCTGTAGGTGCCGCATGGGGGAAAATTGAAACATTATAATTAAGTTTTAGTTATATTTCGTTTTACCTGAAAATTACCTTTACATTTCTCACAACATCCACCGGGTGGCTTCCTCTCGATCATATAGCAATCGTCTACAGATGGGCAGCTTTCCTGTTCGCATTCGACAAAGCCATTCTGAAAGCAATTAAATTAAGACGTTCAATTAGTTTATTTTATTTTAGTTTTAGATTATTTTGAAAAAACTATATAGTATCCCAAGATAAGATTTAAAAAAATATTATTCTCATTGCCCCACCCTCCACTCTGACTCGAAGCTAGAAATTTACGCGTAGTGTACCTACTTATGATGATTTGTAAGGAGATCTGGAGATCAATTTTTGAATGTCACTTACAAAATTTCGAATGTGGAAGAAAGATGGATTCTCGCATTCGAAAAAGTCTATGGTATGACTTCAAAGATGCGAATTTTTAAGATTTCGAATGCGAAAATACATATTTCACTTTCGAAATTTTGTAAGCGGCATTAAAAAATAAAATTGAACTCCTGGGCAAAGTGAAATGCCTGCTCTGAATTAAGTAGGTATCTTTTTACTCTGTTGTGGGTGGCGGGTTTAATTAGAAAAAGCAACAATATTTATTGTCACTCAAGTTATGATATCTATTTGTGATCAAATGTTATTCTCTAATACATTTTACTTCAGCACTGTTGGATAATAGATTATATTTTTAAGTAATTGTTTTCGAATACTTTGCTCACTTAGTTTTTAACGCAAGCCTAACTCATATTACCTACTAACCACATTATTTAATCATTCATTAAACCTAAACATTTTATAGTTATATCCGTGGCCAAATGGCATAAACGGAGCCCTTATAATTTTGTCCTGTCCGTCTGTCTGTCTGTATATCACAGCCATTTTAATCGGAGACTATTGAAGCTATAGAAATGAAAATTGGAAGTTAAGTGTAGCCTATGGCCTATAACCGCTATTTACTAGTATAGAAAAATAGAAGGGTGGTACTCCATATATGTAACGGACTGAGGGATAACAAAATTCAATGGATATAAGTGTGTGAAATAGCGATTTCTGAATGACTTTTTTATGCAGACATTTTTGAGAAATGCGTTGTAAAGTCGTAAAAAGTGTATCCCCTCTAACTTTTAAACTAAAGGGTTGAACATTTTGAAAAAAAATGATGAAGTAGAACATAGCATACACTTTCAAGAAAATTGATTTGAACGACTTACGCTTACGTACTTTTTGAGATAAGGGATTTTAACAGTGAAATATGGAATCCTTCACTATGCGTGGTCCAACACGCACTTGGCCGCTTCTTGAAAATCCTTTTGGTATTGGTTGATGACTCTATTTTGATGACAAATCTATAGTTTTGAGTAGAAACTAGGTACATTAACTACGTAATCTTAAACCTATTTATTTGGTGATTCGAAAATATTAAAAGGTTAGAAGCATTATTCAGCCTGGTCTAGATTTTAATTGACTATACCTTCTAATTTTATTAGCGAGACAGAATCAGAAGAGGAAAAAAACGAATAAAAGTAGTGGCGAAAGCGATAGCGGTGGAGAAGAGTCAAAGCAGCAGAACATAGAAGCCGCTGGCGATGGCGCCATTAATAATACAACTGTACCACCTACATCGATTCCTGTTTCTGCTGCATCTGTGCCAAGTGAACTTTTGCTACCATCTTGTTCTGGTGCACATGATCAAGTCTACTATCATAATGACGTGGGTCAATGGCTAGGAAAAAAGCATTACTACTACTTATCGAGTTTCCTTATTTTTGCCCAACCTCTAAGCATATGCTGGGTACGCCCATGTCAAGAGCAAGCGCGGTCCGAAGTATTAGTGAAAAGTGCAAGTGCATGCGAATTCGAAAACAGCCTTATACTCAAGGGTAGTAAGAAATGATTTGTCTGTTTCGAATCGCCCGCATTTTGAGCTGCCAACGGTAAGCGATCATATGATTTGATTAGGTTGATTGAAGTTATTAATTATATAATACAAATCAGAAACGCTATATATTGGTAATTTATGCTGTGTTCACATGGTGCAAGTTGATTTTTACACAAAACTTAGACAAGCTGACTTTAATGCGGCTTAAATTAAAACAATTAAAATCGTCTGTAAAACCATTGAATTAAAAAAAACCTCTGTTATTAGTTTTAATATTTAATAACAAAATTTTATTAGTTGTATGAAGTCGGCACGAGAACTGATATTAATCCAATAGTCAGTAATGAATACGATCAGTTTTTCTTGAGATCTTAATATCGCATTAATATCAGTCAGGTTTTCTAATTTCAAACGATTTGAAGTAGCTGTAGAAATAATGAAATAATTTAAAAGTGTAATATCACTTATCAACTTATGAACTAAATACATAGTATTATGATTCAGTAAGGGTTTTTATCAACTACTAAACTCTAGCCGGACAAACGTTTGAACTTCCCATAACTTTTTTTTATTTTGGTATAGGAGAATTTCAGTTAATGGATGCAGTGCCGGACTTCTGCCTTATAGGGTATTTTTGCTTAGCTTGATGAGCTACCCTCTCCCCTCCCCCCTTCAGCAGCTGATTCATGGGCAGTGCGGTAGGTGCGATCGCACCCCCCAAAAGGAATGTAAATCCGTAAAAAGCTCTGACGCTATGGGTTAAAAGTTCCATAGAGTACGTTGAGCGATTTATATCGCAGCTCCTAAAAGTAATTTCTAGATCCGCCGCTGCTCCCATTGACCCCATTACCCCCATTGCTCGATGAGGTATAATCCGCAACTAAACGCCACTGCGCCTCTTCCTCCAGCATGCGCTCTACCTCTATTTCCGTTGATAGGAGACCGATTTCTACCATCCGCTCAGTGATCGCAATGGAAAAGCGTGTGCTCCACATTGTCCCTATTACCCAACCCACACAGTACGGGCATTCGGGTGTCTCAGCCTACCCCACCCTACGGAGGTACGAGCGGTGAATCCCGTGACCGTTAATTTATGAGGCAGTAGTTTGCCACCCCATAAGTCGGGTGATCCACGGCTCTATCCTCGGCAGGGGTTGCTCTGTAAGCACAGGCCACTCTGAGAACGGTCCGACGTACATTGTATAGGGTGTCTCGGAAATATGTTCACCACTATATACCTTTCGATTCTTTGAAGTGTCTTGACCAACGTTTGTTCTCCCTTACTTATTTATTGAAAACTTTTTAATAGATATGAACAAGTAATATAGCCTTGGATCTGTCATAGTGTTTACTTTCGAATAAGTCATTATTTGTAGTTCGGTTATAACGTTCACATGAATTTTTGTAACTTTAGTAAGTGCACTTCCTCTCGAAGACTACAAATTTTCAATGTTGTCGATTTGTCAGCCTAGGTGCAGTTTTCGTCTGCACACGCGAAGACTAACCAGTGGGAGTGGTGGAAACTTCCCATAATAATAATAATAATAATAATAATCATAATAGTAATAAAATATAATCTACGTATAGTATTCAGATAGAAACTCTTAATTCTGGATTTCGTTTTCGTAATTGACGGATGTGAATTAACTAATGTTTGTAATTTTATACAGAATCATGGTACAGCTTCAGAAAATCGTTCTTTAGCTATTCGCTGAGGATTATTGAATTAAAAAATTGCTTTCATAATCTCTCTTCCTAGATTGATTTAAATTATACGGTCTTAAAAGTTTTATACCACATAAGGGTTGTTAAGATTATATTTTTATGGAAATCGAGTTTTTTTTTTTTTCACTAAATTGTGCCCCGTTCGCGGCTTTAATCAGAAAATTCATTCATGTACTCTGAACCACAATTGAAACTTTCAACTTTAATGGGCTGCGGTCTGTTATCTGGACCCAGCCAAGCGCTTACGTAACACGGTTATGAAAAAGTCTTTCGAAAACTTGCTCTAAATTTGAATATCCGCCAGCTGTTGTGATTCTGATAACCAACGACTCATATCGGAGTAATATCGCGAAATATTTCCACTTCCATGCTCTCGAACGCAAAGGGATCAGTCATCAATCGAGTGGCGAGCACATCTATCAATGGACCTTCTGTGGACGGATGTTTTCTTACTGATATTACTCTAAGCAAAAAACGAAGTGGCAAGAAAAGCTCTAATTAAATTAAGTACCTCGGAGTGTTATTTATACCCGTGGCGGCTAACTGCGTCATTGTGCCCCATCGGCATGCGCGTCCTCCAGCGATAAGGCCAAGACATAGGTTTTGTGCTTCTTTCAATTTCATAGACGGCATCTTGCACCATTTAATTAATTCATTTGTTTTATCTGTGCAAATTAAGTTTTGGCAATACACGCGGAATTGCTCGCGGATTTATTTTTTCACACTTTAAGTTGTTTGTCTATCAGCGAGAAAATGTTTTACAATTCGCTAATTCGTTTGAGGGGATGAAAGTCGAATCTGTGTGAGTTAATGAAGGAAATATATTACGTATTTTTTTCGTAGATTACTTACAAATACATATAATGTACGTTAAAAGAGGAGAGATTAAGAGGTTTTATAATTTAACTTAAATGTGACCACCTTTTTACATTGCTTGCAATACCAATTTTTTGACATACTATAAAACAGAATTTTAAACAAGATATGATTTCTTAGGAATACATAATACAAAAGGTAGAAAAGTATTCCAATTTGCGAAAATGTAATAAAATAATAATTGTTCGCCCAATTTAAATAAGTAAATAAAAAGAATGTCGCCAAAACTTTGCTGTCAAATGTAAACTATATATCAAACATGACTGAAGTTTGGTAAATATATATATCACAGACAGTGGCAGCAATTTATAAATAATTAATAAATAACAATAATGAACAAATAATCTATACTAATATACAAAAGGGAAATGTTTGTTTATATGTACACGGAGAAAAGTTTATTATAAAAATTACTATGGAGCTACTGTAACTGCGGATCAGTCAGGACACCATTTAAATATTATTATATTTTATTAATAATTGGTACAATAGACATTATTATTTTTACTACAGGTCCATTGTAATTTTTCAATGAAACCTTGTAAATAATAGTTAAGGTAATATTTACACTTCTTTAAGTAAGAATTTACTTTAAATTAATAATTAAATTTTCTTATATTTTTAAGAATTTTTATCATGCCCTTTACTTAAATTACTATGGCACCATTGTAAAAATTTCTTGATGCATATATTCTTCAGGGCTTTTCACTTATGACCGCACAAAGTATAATTTACATTGTACCATTGTAAATTTTATTTTAACCTTCACCTGTTCCCGCATTACAATGGGTTATAGTAAAAACTACAAGATTTTCCTGGTAAAATTTACTTTAAACTTTTCTCCATGTAAGAGGTAATCTAAAAAATTACTGAACCGATTTGAATAAATCTTTCATCGGCAATAAGCTTATGTCCTCGTGGCAGAAAAAGGCTATAAATTACCATTTTACACTAATTTATACTACTTTTTTATGACAGGAAGATTCCTTTTTTGCTTGGTGGGCTCTTTTGCTCGACGTTGGCTACATGACAACATGACTTGACACATGGCATGACAGTGACATGATGATGATACGTGACAAACGACATGAAACGTGATGTTATATGATACAAGACATGGAAGAAGATGAGAAGTGTGATACAAAAGTCTGTTATATTATTCAATAAATATCATTTTACATTTACAAGTGACCAGTAACATTAAATGTAAGATACGAAAATTGGACTTGCATTTTATTTATTTATTTATTTATAATCAACAGGTTTACACCATCTGACTTACAATTACTGTCAACAAAAAAGGAAAACATAAAGTAAAAATATTTAATATAAATTTACTAGGATTTAAGCAAACTACTTTTCAAAGTCCTATTATCAAGATGAAAATCTAAGGAGATGAAATGGTCATTGTAATTTCGCGACAAGGCCGAAACTGGTTCACAATAGCCGTAATTAGTTCTATGATGAGAAACGTAAATGAAGTTCCGTCCTCTAGTTGATCGGGGGCGCGAGTTAAAATTCACTAAACTTAAAACATTCGGGGAGTCTATAACGCCAGTAACGATATCGTGCATAAATAAGACACCGGCAATTTCTCTACGCTTGGAAAGAGACGTCAACTGCAGAAGTTTTAATCTACCTTCGTAAGGAGGAAAATTTACAGGGTCATTCCAAGGCAAGTGGCGGAAAGCGAAGCGGAGAAAACGCTTTTATACTGCTTCGATGCGGTTGGTATACACATGATAATGAGGTCTCCAAATAACTGAAGCATACTTCAAAGTAGGCCGTACGAAAGCACAAAATAAGGCTTTTAAGGCGAAAGGGTCGACGAGATCCCTCGACCAACGCTTGATAAACCCGAGAGTTGAGTTGGCTCGATCAATCATGAGATCAATGTGGTCAAAATAGTCAAATTTGGAATTTATTGACAAGCCAAGGTCAACAATACGTTCTTGACGGCACAGAGGTGTGTTATGGATTTCATAAGGGTAGTCAATGATGGAAGATTTCTTACTAAAAGATATGAAATTGCACTTATTAATATTTAAATTCATGTGATTATTCGAGCACCAATTAGCAAAGGTACAGAGATCTTCTTGAAGGCTTATGGCGTCCTGAGTAGATTCAATCAGTCGGAAGATTTTTAAGTCGTCCGCATAAGCTAGAGTATGCGAATTGAGCATAAGAGGAAATAAGTCATTAATGAAAATGGTAAACAATAGAGCTCCGAGGTGGCTACCTTGTGGAACACCAGATAAAACTTAAATAAAGATTTTGGGCCTTGGTTTGAAGCATTTTTCAGGACAAAATTCTCTTTTCATTTAACTTTCATGCGTTAATTTTGTTTTTATTTGCATTTTGAATACGTACTTTTAAAACACATAGGTTGATTAAGTTTTACTTTCTTTAGAAGAGTGATTGTGTCCGGGCAACACCCAATAACTCAGCTAGTATTATATAAAGATAGACTCAATTGAAAATGAAGACTGTGCATAATTTATAATATATTTACCCGTTATTTTTTATCAAACTTTGAATTTCACATATAAAGCATATAGCAATATATACAGAGTGTTTCACATAGCGTATGCCAAAATGAATATGGTTAAAGATCTCACCTAGAAAAACAAAACATTGTATGACAGGGGAGTGGGAAGGAGTTACAGGGTGATTCATAAATTCTGAATTTGGTATGGTATGCACTTCATTAGTTCATTTTTATCTTTTGATCTACTCAACGCAGCGACATCAAACTAATACCAACAAGCTACTATACCAATGTTCTTTCCAAAAATGTCAGCGGCAAAACCGAAAAGCAATTTAAGCAATTTCCTAAAAATCAGATTTTCCCCAAATTTTCTCTGAAATTCATGTAATTTAATTAATACACTTGTTTTTCATTTTTATAAAATTGCCCATCCTTATACCTTATTATTGATGTCGCTGCGTTGAGTAGATCAAAAGATAAAAATGAACTAATGATGTGCATACCATGAAAATTCCGAATTTATGAATCACCCTGTAACTTCCAAGCGGTTTGTCTAGGTGAGATCTTTCACCCCACTTATACGCTATATGAAACACCCTTTATACGGTATATAAATAATTATGAAAATATAACAAAATTACCAAAACTTTCGTCCGAAATTTTTCAAACCAAATGGGAACTACGCTGAACAAAATCGGAAACCAAGGTTACTCAGACACTACGATTCTACTATCTGTGTTTAAACAACGTAAATGGTTAAGACAAATCTTCACCTAACTAAGACAATTTATAGGGATAAGCCTCCATATTGATAGTTTTGACGTAAGTCGCAGGAAAACGAAACGCATAAAAGTATGCTTTTGGTACTATTACCGTTTTATTTATTCTTTATACAGTAAAACCCGCTTAAATGCACATCCAATTTGTCAGAAAATTTCGTGCATTTAAACGGTTTGTGCATTTAAACATTTTTAAGATAAATGCACATGTTGTGCATTTAAGAGAGCTCTGATTACTTTTTTTCAGTTTGATTAATTACATAGCGTTCTGTTTTCGTCTTTACTTTACAAATTTTACCAAAATTAAACAATTACAATCTGCAATTTGCAAGGTCCACCCGCCAACTCAAAAAGACTGAAATGTCAAAGCAAAGACTAACGAGAAAGTGTTCTTCTTCTTCTTTGCCTTTAAATGGTAACCACCGAGGGGACAATGTAAAAGTACTACACTTCTACAGATCTGTTCATTTAAAATATGTATATTGCATTTATCCGGTTATTTTTTAACTCAAATAGAAAATTCGTGCCTGAAATTAATGTGCAAGTAAGAGGTTTGTGCATTTAAGAGGTGTGCAATAATGCGGTCTTTGTTTCTACACATTAACAAGGCAAAAAATTCGGTGCATTCGCATCGTGTGCAATAAAAGGAATTGTGCAGTAAAGCGGGTTGCATTTAAACGGGTTTTACTGTACCTTCAATAATAACTGTCTAAAATATTAAATCGAAATTCGAAGCCAGTGCCGAGATATAACGACTCAATTGAAGCGCGCTCTCGGCTGTTCTATGTTCTAAATAAGCTTCAAACGCGTTTTTCTCGAGTTAAGGTTTTTTTTAACTGGCGGACAGTTAATCTCCGGATCTACTGGGCCGATTTTAATAAACTTTGAAGCATTTTGTTCGTTTTTATATCCTGTGTGATAGTTTACCACAATTTGACCACTAAAAAAATATATAAAATTTTTGAGTCTGAAAAAAGGTCGAAAAAAAGGCGATTTTTGAAAAAAAATTTCAAATGTCCGCCATTTTTTTATATTATTTTTAATGATTTTTCAATTTTTCTGGTAAACTATCACGTAAGAGCACTTCCTTTTTGTAACTCTTATTGAATTTTATGTTTCAGACTTACCGTTCCAGAGATTAACTGTCCGCCATGCAGCATTGTTTTTTTGAGAAGAAAATTTGAGCGCCCTCTATTAAATGTACAATTAATATAAAATAAAAATAAAAAAATTGTTTCGTAATCTTCAAGAACTGTTTAATACTGTAAAAAAAGTTTGATAACCATATATAATAAAGAAAGTGAAAAAAAAAAATTGTTGAATATATGTCATTTTTTAGCATTCTAGACGGTAATAGTACCTTAAGTAAGAATTCGCCATTTTATCATCATCATGCACGGTATTCAAATATCCACACTTTGTCTGCCGAAGTCACATACCATATTGCGCGGCATTGTGCATGCGACTTGTTGCTAATTTGGAGTACTCATGTTGCATACAATTGTAATATTCCAAATATGCACTTATTTATAATTTTAACACTACTTATTGCTTTACCTATTATTAGCTGTGCTCGCGGCTTCACCCGGACTAGGTTTAGGTCAATAGAATGAAACAACATCCACGTTGCAGTTGTTGACCGGGTTTCGTAATTGCAACATTTCATCGAAACCTATCTTGTAGTTATCATATTGGTGATATGCAATAATAGTACACAAACGAAAGACTCTAATGCTCAAATACCGTGGATGAAAAATATCATGATGATTTCTATCGCAGATGCTGACCGAGGCACTAACGTATAATAATGCAAAGTACCTTTAAAATCTGTCCACTTTTTTTGTGTGTGACGCGCCCCAAACAAGATAGACAAAAGCTTAAAAAACTATTGTTAGTCTTAATATCGCTTCTATTACACGCATCGATTACTTTTGTCAAAAAATATTTCATGCAACTAGAGTTTCGGTATTATTACGATTTTATTATATGTACAGGTTAAATGCAGTTTTCTTTGATTAACCTCTTTTACTTTTTTCTTATTAAGAATTAAAAAAAACTAGTATTCTAAAGTTGCAGTTTCTTCATTCTCTTTTAGTCAGTTTTATGTTAGATTGTAAGTTTTCAAAATTATTTTTTTTTAACAATGCTGTATATTAATATACTACATCTCAAATTGAACCAGAAATTACAAAATACATATAACTTAGTCCCACCTTGTCGATCGCAGTTCTCTGCGGCTTCTCTGCCGTTAACAGATCGAGTGTAATACAAAATTTCCATACGATCGTGTCGTGTACCTTGCAGCACCTCTCCATGATTATCAACAATTTTTCACCTGACGCGCTGTCGTTAGAGACCCAGAACCCGAATTTGCGGACAGCATTGTACGCATTCATTGAGCTCACCGCTTCATATAAGGGTATGTGTGTCGAATGGGTTATGTAAGCCAATAAATTATCGCACTGATAGGCGCTGCAGTCCAGTTATGCCGTGCATTTTTCGGAATTCCTTTTTATTTACATTACTATTTATTTACCTCGTGCTGTAATATTATTTTGATATATTTCTAGCGGGGTAGCGGTGGTGTTTAGCGCGCTGGTTCGATCGCGCGCGTCTGAACTGGTAATTATATGTGAACTGGTCATGTGCACAATTTGATCTATTCAATCTACCACTTTTCCAATTCACGATAAATATCTTTAATTAAAACTAAGCAGACACGTTTAAGCTTACTTCCATTGGAACTTGATAATCATATGAATGCACTCGTTTCAATACTCCCAGTTTCGCTGTTTTGCGTTTTTGACCCTATAAAAAAGTATATAGTCGAAGTGACATATAATTTCTAGGAATTATTAAGCGTTGCACATAAAAATACTTTGCGTGAATTTTTTTAAATAACAACTTAATAATGTTCCACTGATGCAACGATCAAACAGCAATCAATGTTTTAATCTAAGTATTTAAATCCAATTGCATTTAAATAACAAACAAATATTACTAGGTAGAAATAAGTAGCAAATCATTTAGCCTGGATCCAACTAGATAAATGGAATTAGATTTTTTTGAAACATAAGAAAAAATAATAGATTTGCAAACTTATTATTTTATACAGCTTTATCAAAGTAAATCTGTAGAGATCAGTAAAAAAAATTCGGAAAAGTGATTGTGAACATAAACTTTTATCGAACTATGAATACTCACAAAATTGGGCCTAATTGTATTATATGTGTTTATCTGATAATTAATAACATGCGAAGTGTTGAGGTAATTTCACCCTAGCGATTGATTTATACGGAAAGAAACCCAACCCATTAATTGTCGATTATTTTGAATTATTTCATTCGAGCATTTGTTATTAACTTGAAATTAGAAACGTGATTTCTGCAATTTAAGCTCCTTTCATGCTTATGCCATTTGTAAATCTTACGATACTTAATGCAAATATAGGATATCGCGTAAAAAATTATCAGGAGAAGGGTAAACACATCTGATAGATTTACTTGAAAGAGTTCTTTTTACGTATTAAAATCTCTTATGCAAACTCTAAAGGAATGATTCTTGGAACGAAAAAGAAAATGTAACATTGACAGTGATGACGTATTTTTTGATTAAATACAGGAAGCAGGTAGATAAGCCACTTTAAGATTGTATAGTGAGAAAATAAAAATCAGTTTCATTTCATTGATTATAATATTACTGATCAGGTAACTTTGGCCCAAATCTAGAAATGTGTTTAAATTTAATTTATTTATATCGTTATCGTTACTACTTTATTAATTGAGAAGAATAAAAGATAAATTATACAAAAAGCGTTGTGCCAAAGTAACCCGTTAACTAACTAAGCCTACGAAACTAAAAAATACCTATCATACAAATAATCTAAATTGTAAGCTAAAAATGAGAGAAAAGAACAATAATAATAATACAAAAATTACACAGGACAACATTTTATCTAGGCTTGTGCACGGGAATCGAAGATGGTATCCTAGGGTTTTTGGGGTCGCTGATTATGATGAGCGGGTCGGTTAGGCTCCATCACGTCAAGTTCAAAGTCATTTGAAGGTCAAACGGTCAAAAAACCTTCCAAAAATCTGAACAAATTAATGGACATGTTTTTGAGGTCGCTGAATCCGAATCCGGTGTTTATTTTTACTTTGCATGCATCCTCGAGGTCATTCAAGGTCATTTGAAGTGGTTTTGAGAAAAATGTTAAGTACCATCCGAAAAATCTGAAAAAATTCATACGTATGTTTTCGAGGATCCTGAATCTAAATCTGAGGTCAATCGAATTTCAGGGTGCGTCATTCCGAAAATTGAAAAGGTCGTTTTTTGACATGAAGGTGAATGACGGTCGGAAGCGACGGAGGACGATGGATGGTTGCTCCCCGCTGTCATTCCCCTTCGCCCCCCTTAATCTGCCATCAACCACGCCGTGGTTCCCCGTCACCCTACGTCGCACAGTGGGCCCAGTGGATGTTTTTCGTGTGATACATCTGTAACTTTTTTCTCTGTCATAGCAAAAAACAAGCTTATATCAAGTATATATTTTTTTTTTTTATTAGCCATTACAACTTTGAGATTGTTATGTTAAGCAATTAAAAATTCAATATTACAGTTCTCGAGTAAAAAAAACTCACAAAAATAGCTACTTGAAAATTTAACCTTATATTTTTACACTTATTTGTGTAAAACGCCTCTTTAACAACAAAATTCGATTAAAATAATATTGCAATAAAATTAACAGTTGAAAAGAGAATCCTGACAGAAACTTTAAAGTTTTTAAGTGCAAAAATATAGAGTTTTATACACTTTATAATATAAAGTTTGTTAAACATTTTAAGTGTTAGCGCTCGCTGTTTGCCGATGCCGAGATTTATACTGCATTTTATATTTAATTTTTCTAGAATAAGGAGGACTAATACATGTCAACAAACAAAAAAGTTACAGATTTATAACACGAAAAACGTTCACTGGGCCCACTGTGCGTCGGTACCCCTGTCCCCCTCCGTCGCCCCCATCAGTCCTTGCCGGCCCTCTCCGTCGTGCCTTGACACTCACCGTCGCTTCCTGTTGGCCCCGTCGCTCCCCATCGCCAACCGTCGCGATTATTCGTGAAAACTGGATTTTTTTGGGCAATCAAAGCCACTACCTATCTACTAAAACTAAAACTATCGAAAATATAATTTTTTTTTTTATTTTCATTTTTCTTACTTCTGTGATTTTTATCATAAATCCGCAGTTGATTTTCCGATTTTTTACGGCCAAAAAACCAGGTGACTATCAAAGAATAATAACCGACATTTTCAAAATTTCAACCGCAAACAAAAGTATGATGGAGGCCCAGCTGACAATAAAAATATATATATTCTTGTTCGGAATGATTTCAAGAATAACATATTTCAAGGTCAAGGTCAGAGGAGGCGTAACACGTATACTGAATAATTGCCAACAATTTTTTTTAGAAATTTTTCGTTTCAAAATGATGTTCTTGAATACCTACTAGTTGTTCATCATCACTAACAAGGAGAATGCAACTGGTCGTCATGACCGATTTCGCTCAAATTTATAGCACATGTAGGGCTTGGCAACAAATGAAAGTACCCGAAGTGGGAACTCCAGATGGCCGCGCGTTTACAAAATAATAGTATACAAGAATTTTCACGCGGCTCTAAATCCCATTCATTGTAGCACATTCTCAAATTGGCGGCTGGTGCAGTGGTGAGTACCTGAGCTTGGGGTTCAGAGGTCATGGGTTCGAATACCCAGCGTGGGGATGCTTTTTTTCGGATTTTTTCCAATTTTTATAAGATTCGAGTCCGCAATTAAGTGAAGTGATAATTTTTTTATTTTTTTTATTTATTTATACGCAAAAGGCATAAATAAGGAAAAAATTGTGATTGCGGACTTTTCAGCAAAGGATTGTAATTAAAGCGAATACCAAAAGACTTTGTACATTAAAATTCAAACTTTTATTATTTTTCATGATGATGATTTACATTTGTCGGGATGATATTTATTATAGAAGGAGGGGAAACAGTAATTATTTCTGCATTTAGAACAGGTTATAAACGCCGCATTTTTACAATTACAACATTGTTTCAACTCCTCCATACAAAATCAAACTTGATTCACATTCATAAAATCTTCTCTCTTATCGCAAAGTTTAGCAGCGAACCACGCGTAACGTAACATGTCACCAAATATTGGAGCGGATAGTTGGTGATGAACAACCGAATGTACTTTTATACATTCTTCAGGGGATGTGATTTCTTTTTCTTGCTCGATGAGATAAGAGCATTTTTGTAGGGGAGACTGGCCTAAAATGAAACACCTTAAGCTAAAGTGCGTATATTTTTTTATTTTTCAACAAAACGTAAAATATTTTTCGACAAAAACAAACATAAACATAAAATACATACACTGTATAAAAGTAAATATAAAATAAGTCTTTCTTTCCTGTGTAAATATGACTTCTAAAAAGGCCTCAAAATATCATACGTACCCAAATGGTGTGGGTAAAATGACATAGTATATAGATTTAGTATCGATATTTGTTTTTTATTTGCACACGTCGCAGATAAAGTGTGTAGCTCTTTTAGATAAGCCTGCACATTCATTGTGTGCCCATTTCTTGCACAAGGTGCATTTAATCTACTTTTCACCAGACCTAGATCTGCATCAAAATCTGTATCTTATATAAGTAAGCCAGGACGAATGATCACGTCGAAGAAAAACTGTGAGTTTTGGAGTAACTTATATTATAATTGAGTGTTAAGCATAAGTATTTCATTTTAGGCCAGTCTCCCCTATTTTTCTATGGAGACATTGAAACAATGTTGTGATTGTAAAAATGCGGCGTTTATAACCTGTGCTAGATGCAGAAATAATTACTGTTTCCCCTGCTTCTATAATAAATATCACCCCGACAAATGTAAAGTATCATCATGAAAAATAATAAAAGTTTGAATTTTAATGTACAAAGTCTTTTGGTATGCGCTTTAATTACAATCCTTTGCTGAAAAGTCCGCAATCCCAATTTTTTTCCTTATTTATGCCTTTTGCGTATAAATAAACAAAAAAAATAAAAATTTATCACTTCACTTAATTGCGGACTCGAATCTTATAAAAATTGGGAAAAATCCGAAAAAAAGCATCCCCACGCTGGGATTCGAACCCACGACCTCTGAATCCCAAGCTCAGGTACTCACCACTGCACCAGCCGCCGCTTTGGGAATGTGTTACAATGAATGGGATTTAGAGCCGCGTGAAAATTTTTGTATACTATTATTTTGTAAACGCGCGGCCATCTGGAGTTTCCACTTCGGGTACTTTCATTTGTTGCCAAGCCCTACATGTGCTATAAATTTGAGCGAAATCGGTCATGACGACCAGTTGCATTCTCCTTGTAAGATAAAAAAGCGAATGCTTCATTATTTTTCTCGAAAAGGCTTTAGGGACGGATACAGGGCTTCAATATATTCCGATTTTGCACATTACATACGGTGTTATGGGCAGCTTTGCTTTCCGTTGCGTTGACTAAGACTTGATTAAATTAAAATAAGCAGAAATTAATCTTAAAAAAGTGCGGATTTTAATTACCTTAAATTTGAAAAAAAAACATTTTAATTACTGTATATGAGTTTTCAAGTTCTCTCTTTGTTTTTGTTATTCTTATCAAATGAAAATGTTAAAAAAATAACTAAAAGGTTTTATATGCAATATGTATGTTGTGTCGATGGTTAAATTGAATTACCCATCTAATTGTATAATTACATTGAAGCTCTTGAAGTTGGGCGGGCGGTTTAAGTTTATATTATGTTTGATTAGCCATGCCACACCGATATGAGGCGCTTCCATTGTGAGAAACTGTTTAGCCGCTGGACGCCATTATTCCAGTGCTCAGACAGTCAATAGCTGCGGTATGCTTGTGGTCACATATCTTAGCAATTGGACTTTGATCGCATTAGCACTTGGGGGTAAATTGTGGTCGATGGTAATGGAAAATTTAATTAATTCAAGGTAATTAACGCTTCTATCCAGGGGGTATTGTTGCAATTTTGTGTAATTACGCGGCGCCATCACTTGTTAAAATTTATGTAATGACCCACGTATAGTGCTAGTGCTAGTCACTGCATAAACCTTCACAAGATAATTGGAGTGATAACGAAAAGCTTGAAATTATTATACCAAGTTATTATGTATGTTCAGTGGAATTAACAGCATAATTAAAATAGGTGAGGCTTACACGAGACGTGTGAAAATTTAAAAGAAAAAATTGATATTTTCCCTCGAACAGATGGGTAGCGTATCGTAACAACTAAACGAGTTAAGTCATTTAGTTACGCCTAAATGAAATATACAAATCCACTTTTGGCCGGAAGAACCGCTGAAATAGAGTGTTGTATATGCATGAAATAACATAAAAGATGAAATCGTTTTTTTTTTTTGCGTCCCAAGGCCACACTTGAAATGGTTTCTCAGTCACCAAAAGTAGGCAAAAGACGAACGATCTGGCGCCACAGTTATAAATATTCGTAATAAGTTATAGTGCTAAAACATAGTCTGAGCAAAACTAGATGCCTACGCATCTTTTGAATTCTCTTGATATATTTACCTGGCGGCAAGTGTTAGAAATATTTTCTGAGAATTCGAAAAAACCAATTGCCAAACCATAACAACTCGGTGATTTAAAGGCCAATGAATATGAGGTGGTGGCGCCATGCCAAAGTGGCGCCAAATATTTGAAATGATTCGCTTTTGCTTTTGCTGTTGTTGTTATAATAACTACTAATAATCGGCGCGGACAAATCCGTCTAACTCAAGTGTCTCGATCGATTCTACAAAAGTATCGCTCTATAGTCGTGATTGTGTTGGATGACTCCGCAAATCCGATCTGTTCGTCTTTTTCAGATCTTAGGAGTGCTCATGCAATCGAATAGATCTACTTTACGATGCTACTCCTCGCGGGGCAAAGTTTAATGATTTATCTATTTTCCTATTTTCATTTTTTCAAAGGCGGAAAGAAGTCTGTGGGTAAATTGAGCCGCGGCATTAATTTATGGGGTTTCAATTGAAATTGACGTCGAAACGCGTAATTTACTTGACTATGATGAGGCCGACCGACCGTTCAGAACTAAATGGCTTTAGCTGATTTCTTCCTAAGTTCAAAGATTTCCCCTGACTTGTTTTCATCTTGTAATTTATTAATTAAACTGAATGAAAACTTGGTCAATGAAGAGTTGTCGGGAATGGGTGACCTATAGAATATTGCATCGATTACCACGATCAACCTTTACCGAAATTAATTATAAGCATTTGTTGGTTCGACAGTTTTAGATCAGACAAATCAATGAAGTGTAAAATCATTTTACAAGCTGAGAGTTATGTGTTACTGAATTTGTATTTTTATACCTTATCTATTGCATAAAAAAATAAAACAGGCACTTTTTGAAATGTTTATAAATGGTTATTTTACAAATTTCTATATTTTTCTTATTTTTAACAAATAATCATATCCACAAATAAGGTAGAGTCGCCAAATATCGTCCCCTTTTTGTAAAACAAATCCAAAAAAATAAAATAAAAATACCACAGTAATAAATGAAACGTCAAACATTAGGTTCAATATTCCTTTATTCTAAAAAATAATCAAAAACGCGTTAACATTGTTAGAAAAAGTTATAAAATAGCTTTAACAAAAATACTCAAATTATGAAAATATATTTTTGGGCTCCTAATTTCGTCCCGGGGACGATATTGAGATCACAATAATCAGTACGTGAACTGGAGTTGTACTTACTTCTTTTCTATTATATAAAATTGAACCTTACTATCATATTAATATCTAATCAGCCCTTTCTTAATTATTTTATTCATTGGTAAGTTATTAAGGTATTAAGTGACATGATCGTTGTGTTCACCATACCAGATCCTAATACCGTCCCGGGGACGATATAAGGTTCACGTAAGGGGACGATATTAGGAAATTTCTATTTATTTTTTCGCATCCATTTAAGCAAAAAACGTGTCATAACCTGAAAATTTTACTTAATCGATTAACATCTGAGATATTAATAGTTAGGTTGACAAAAAAATTGTATCAATAAGTCAGGTATCACAATATTTTATGGAATCCGAGAATATTTCAATGAAAAACTCACCTTGAACACTTTTTTTGATTTTCGAATTTCTGTCGGTACGAACGTCGTGACGCACTCACTTCTACACAATGGCCGACTGATGCAACTAGCTGTCGGTTCGGGTCACTGATAATAGATGGCGGTTTTTAAAAGAGTAGATATTGAAGGGGACGAAATTAGGTTTGTGGACGTTTGGCGACTGTACCTTACTCAATTCGTCGATTTGAATCGTACCTTTTAATTTAATGTAAGTTTTTAATACTTTTTCCTTTGAGTATTTATAGATCATTAAATAATCGTATAACAATTTTTAGTACATTAAAGATGTAACTCATTTCCTCAAAATGCTATTCCTAATTTTCGAATAAAAAAGCTTAGGTGTCTCAAAAAATTATAAAAAATTTCAATTCATTTTAAACTCTCCATGAGAAGATAAGAAAATTCTGTTTTCGTTTATGAGAAGTTTGAAATGTTTATTCAAAAGGTTATAGATTTCATTCTTTATTCCAGAACATGAAACTCAAAAAAAAAATAAAAAAAATAAAACCAAAAGTACTTCATGTAATCTCGTTCAATATGAACGTCTTAACTGAATTATTTTTTGTGTTGGCAGAGAATACTGCAGAAGAGTTTTGGTCCTTAAGCTCTTTTCTAAGTCCAAAGTGGATTGGAAATCCCCTCATTGATAGCAATTCGTGATCACGTTTGTTGAAATCAAAGCAAAATAGAGCAAACAAATACCGTGGAGACCTTCCCGACGGAAAATATGTTTGCTGAGTATGCGACTGTAAGAAAATTCTATATGGAGAAAATTCACTACATCTCTGGGTCTACGATTGCATTCATCTTCAAATTCGGTTCTTAATTGTATCTCATTTCATCAATGAATCAGTTTAGTTATTAAGTCAAACAAATTAGCTAAATTAAGTTTGTTTTTTTTAATTGCAGGAGGCTTTTAATAAGAAGGATTTCCCGATTGGCGAAATTATTACTAGAATGCTAGAAGTCCTTTTTGTTTATTTTATTGTTTAAAAGTATTCTTTCTAAGTAATAAATTCAATATCATATTAATTTTGGTCGAGTGAAAAAGAGGCTGGCCAACTCATTAAAATTCCGTTTCGTATAAAATTATTAAAGAAATGTAGGGAACCATTTTCATTTTACTATCATTAGACAATTTTAGTCAACATGTTCTAACGTATTGTCTATCACTTAACGAGCTATTAAACAGAAAAGTAAATTTTGAAGAATGTAAATTACTAGGTATCGTTTGCAAAAAAATTTTATTTAACTAATAATTATGATACTTTCAATTGTGTAAAATGATTTTTACTTAAGATAATTAATTGTAAAATTAAACATTTGAAAATATACCTACTGAAAACATTAAAAGAAGAACATTTTTTATTTCTTAATTTTTTTTTTTTTATTAATTTAAATTTAAACAATTAAGAATTATTAAAGGCTTTTTTTTACATAAATGTGAGCATTATTATGAGAAAAAAAGAATAAAAGTGTTTAATAAAAAATTAATAGAATCCTGCTTTTTATTATGAAGTATATGTGATATACCCTAATTCAACCTTTTTTGGTTGTGTACCTAAATATTTTTGTTTTTAATTTTTCAACCCCAAATGAGAGCCTAAGTTTTTTTATTTTTTTTATTTTTAAAGCTATATTCGTTTCTCTTGAGTGTATGCATGTACATATGTAATCAGAGAGATATGTACGTCCAAACCCTTGTAATTAACTCTATTTTAACACTAGAACTACCAAGATCCGTCAAATTGACGGCTACTCAATTCTTTTCTTGAATTAATTTTGTTTTTCAAAGTTATTTCTTAAGATTTATACCAAAACGTTATTAGGTTGAAAATTACAACATATTGAAAACGCTTTTAGAATTATAATTACCAATTCAGAGTTCAAAGGATATTACATTCAAGGTGCAGAAAAATTATTAAAATTGCAAGCTTGCGCTTGGTAGTTCTAGTGTTTACCTATTTTTCCTCATTCGACTGAAAATTGGCATGTCTGCTTGGTAAATAATTTTTATAATGAAAGTTCAAGAATGCTTATAACTGGCGGGCGACTTTTTTTTCATTTTGATATGAGTGATTTAATAAGCGATTTAGTAATAATAGTTTATTTGTATGTAAAAAAATTTTAAACTTGCATTTTAAATGAAGTGGACAATCAATGACCAAAAGTAAGAATAATCTAATTCAAAGCATGCTAAAATTTAAAAATGTTAAAAGAAAATAGAAAAAAAGAAAAATATTGAGTATAATTAGATTAAGATTATGATTATACGCCGAACTACAACACGCATTCCATAGCTCGGAAGCATGGACGAAGAAGAAACGTTCACCCACTAAAGCATTAAAACGTGGGATGCGTAGAATAGGATGTCTTACAGAGCGCAAGAAACAAATTTGACTGTTAAGGTATTCAGGCTCCCTGATCTGAATTAGTTTTTGGAGGAAGCATACAAGTCTAAGCCCAAGATAAGTCCTAAGCGAACAGCCAATAATTGAGGAGCGACGCAGACCGAAAATAAATCTCGTGCAATTATTAAATGCAAGATTAATTTTCTTGGAGCATGTTGCGTCGACTGCAGACTGCAGGGTATATTAAATTCCCAAAGGTATTTAATAGGACTATTAAAGTTTTAATCCTCAATAGTTTTAAGTGCGTCGATCTAATTTCTTATTCGGGGTTTTTCGTGTATAGTGGTGCTAATAAGGCCCCATTTGAGTCAAATGTAATATTGGGAGTTTTTGAGGAAGTGGATTACGAACTGATTTAAATTTAGAATTTTGGCGCAATTATGGCAATTTGATATTGAAGTTTGTCCGGTTAACGAATTACGAATTTTTGAACAAAATTGGTAAAGATTAACAGTTTTAACAATTCATAAACCTATTACTATCTCAGTTTTTTATCTACAGAAAATTCGAGAAGAAAATTGATTTTTGACATTCTCGCCTATATTTACTTACTTTTGTTTTTCTTTATTTTTTTAAGGGAGAGAGAGAGACACATGCGGGGGCGCACTGCGACCTACGAGGTCTGTTCTGCGAGCTACGCCCAGGAAAGGAATATCTAGGTGTGGGAGAATGGGCCAGGGTGGTCAAGTTGGATTCGAACCCACGACCTCCGCAGTAAGGCTGACCACGTATCCCGCTAAGCTACCGGCTGAGATATGGGCCTCCCCGAAGTGGCCAAAGACCAGTGGGAATCGAACCAACGGCCTCGGCAATGGTAGCCCGGCTGTCTTTAGCACTGAGCTACCGAGGCCCCCTATATTTACTTACTTATCCCTTATCCATTCAGTAGCGAAATAATTTCTTTCAAAGCCATTAAGACGATCCTCTTTTAATTTTCAAATACCGCTATAAAAAGTCTGAAGAAAATTTTGGCATAAGGGTCTTGGCAAGTATTTTCAACGAAAACCAATGGACACTGACGCCAAGATAGTTTCTGAAAACCTGTTTTCGTATAACAACAAATTGTTTGTCAAGCTTACTATTTTCGCGGCAATTGTATCGAAACCTAATTGTGGATGGATGTTATCTTAGCTACGCGCTCGGCCTATTGTCGAAACATATGAAAAATCTGGTACATTTAAAAAAACATTTTGTAATAACTTATTTCCTGGTTCACCTTACAATATTGCTTATAAGCATGATCACAGAAGTAAAATACACTCCCGTGCAAAAGTATTCGAGCACTTTGGAAATTTAGGTACCGAAAATACACAAATCACAAAAGAACTCAAAATAAACGAAATGTGTGGTTGCCCAGTTGATAGAAACCGTTATGTTATACAACCGACCAGTAGCTTTAACATCATGTGCACAGCTAAAATAAAGAGTAACTTCTTAGGCTAAAACAAACAAAAATGATGGTGCTCGAATACTTTTGCACGGGAGTGTACATACATGATTGAAATGATATGGTGTAATTAGCTCAGATAACGAGGCTCATAACTTAAAATAACACGAGCAGGCATCTTTTCGATTTTGTAATTCCCGAGTTCTAAGCTGCCATTTTTGACCGAACTGTAAGTACCTTCCGCTTGTACAATTATTGTTGAAAAGGGTTCGAGGCAATCAAATTATCACACAATTTTTGGCAGACGTTATAAGCGGGTTACTTTTAAGTGAAAATGTAAAAATATGGCTAATTTTATGTTTGAAGATTATACCGATATTATGTACTTCAACGAGTTAGTTGGTGATTTCGTTCAAAAATAGTCCGCTTATATAGATTGCTTTTATTTAATCCCTTTTAAGACAAAATTCTGTAAATGGAAGAAAGGTAGAACATCTTCTGCATACTTCCCTATATTTTTAAGCAAAATCAAAAGCGTAGTATTACATATTTTTGTATAACTTTATTATAATTTGGTGCCACTGCATTATTAACAATTATCTGCGAGCAATATTTTTATTACTCCCTTACTGTATCAATCTGAATACAAATTATTTTATGTGTTAACTACCTGGGTAACACACACGTTTTCTACTTTACCGTTGTCCCACATAGCTTCTTGGAAAGTTAATAAAATAATAAATTTAATAAAAATAAAGTTAAAATATGTTAGTTATGTAAATTTTCGAAAACAATTGGGAAAATCGAAATTACAGATGAGATTTTAAATTAAATTTAGTCGGGATATTTTGTTTGGAAAATTTTTTGCGTTGGACTGATGTTGCTGTGATAATTAGAAAAAACCATATTAACAAAATATGAAGGTTACCTCCACCAAAAAGTAGAATTTAATAATCGCCCTGTAACTCGGAAGCGGTTGACATTGCCCCCCTCCCGTAATACAAGTTTTTGTATGCCTAGATGAGTTCTATCACCTTTTCAACACTTAAACTCGGCATTCACGGAAAGCTCTGTGGGTACGTTCGCCGGCTGTAGGCATCATTGAGGGCGCTACTGAAAGTTTTCCATGGATGCCGCTAATCAGCGGTTCGAGCTTTCTATGAATGTCCGTTATAAGCGATGCAGCTAAATTTTTGAAAGAAATTTATTTTTCTATTATTCAAGAAATTACTCTGACGATATGTACCATAAGTTCATCAAAATGCTTCCTTTCTCAATGTATTTACTTTAGGGAACGTACCCATTCTACGTGACCCATTTTTCGCAATTTTTACCCCCCGCCCCCTTGGTAACCACCCGTAGTATATGCCTAGACCGCCCCCCCCCCTTATACTTTTCACGTAGTCATTCATAAATATGGTTTCAAATCATTTTTTGCAAACAGAGAGTTAAAAACAAATGATTTGGCTTATATTTGTCTTTATTAATACGGCGCTTGCCGCATGACGCCAAGAGTGTCAGCGCTAAACGCTGCGCGCCATAATTGAATATAGCTCGAAAAAGCGCGAGATTTCCCTAGAGGATATCGACTACGTGACAAAAACCTAAGCCCCCCTGTGACCAAGCGTGGTATTTTGAAGCCCCTCTCCCTCCCCCCCTGATCGGGTCACGTTGTATGGGTACGTTCCCTTATATTAAATCCCTGTTCCGTTAAGAGCTCACTTAATTTCTGAAGGTCAAATATGAGCTTGCTCTTGTCATTTATTGAAATAGCCAAAGTTAGTTGATATTAGCGATAATTCGTTTAATTTCTACATAAAAACCATGAGCTCGCTGATCTCAGAAATCAAGGCGTGCCTATTTTATGAGATTTTGCCCCACCAATCCATGGTTTTTTTTGTCTTATTGTTAATTTTACCAAATAGCCGGAGAGCTCATTGTTACAACAGGCTCTTCGCAGATTTAATGAACGATAAGAAGTTCTTCAAAACAAGTTTCAGCAATTTGCTTACCTGACAAATGCATTTGAAACACCTGAAGTCTTTAATTGCGTCGATTTTAACCTCTTCTCCCTCATTGGAGCAGGATTGCCGTCGTCCAGCTGAAATTAATAAAAAAAATGTTTTGATTAATTTTATGTGGAAAAGGCAACTTGTAAAAAACATAAAAAAGAGAGGTGTGAGAGTGCAAGAGAGGGTACGACATTAATCTTCCCTGGCGATTACTAATTGTACATGGCATCTAATTAAGAGGTGGCAATTATCGACTATTAGCGTGTTCGTGATGTCGAACATTAGAAAACAATTAATTTTAGATGGAAGACAAATGCAAAGTGAGATAAATTGCCAGTTTTTGCTTTTCTCGGCTAGTAAACACCTCATAGGCTTATTTCCATTGATAGGTTTATAGGATTAATTTGAAGTTATTTTGTTAAAAATAAAGGCATTAGGATATTTAAATAAAGGTAATGTGAATATATTTAAATAACGTATATATACATACACCTAGTACTAAATGAAACATGAGACTCGCTGATCGCCGAACGAAAGCGTGTCGTATGGAACGGCAATTAACATTTTACCTGATAAGTAAAGAACGAGAAAGTTGTCAGCCCGTGCCGGGGTGCAGTGCACAACAAGCGGATACGGCTGCTAATCTGGAAGCAGTGTTTGGACCTCTTTAAGTGAAATCCGCAGGAGTTCCATCACTGTTGATGAAACCTATATCCATCACTATACGCCAGAGATAAAGCGACAATCAAAACAATGGATGTTCAAATTGCATGAATAGCGCATTTTTTCTGTACCCCAAGATGAAAACATGGCTCGCGAAAAAAAAAATTCAGCTTAAACAAGAAGGTCATCATCGAAACAAAAGCCTATTTTGAAGAGTTTGACAATTGTTTAATTTCAGGTGCATATGATTCTTCGAACACCACTCAGGGAATATGTGAAGATCAGATTGAAGAACCATAATGTCATTTTTATTCAGAACGGATTTAAAAATCTTTACATCATCAGCGTAAGCGAGGATATTAGAGTTTTGAATAAGTGGAAAAAGGTCATTAATAAATAAAGTAAAAAGGAGGGGTCCGAGGTGGCTTCCTTGGGGCACACCCGAACAATCACATACCGTTCTGGATAAATGTGAAGAAAATTTTACCCTAAATGAACGAGCTGAGAGATAAGATAGGTACAATCCGACGAACTATATGAGGAAGAAAACCAAGCTTGTCAACTTTAAAAATAAGCACCTTATGGGAAAGTTTGTCAAAAGCTTTGCTAAAGTCGGTATAAATACAATCAACTTGATTTCGGTTCTCAAGCTAATTTAAACACAAGTTTGTAAATTCCACAAAATTAGTAACAGTAGACCTCCCTTTTACAAAACCATGTTGCTTGGAAGACAATATTGATCGTGATTGAAAAGATAGGTAATCACATATCACAGCTTCAAAGAGCTTGGCAATAGGTGATAATTTCGCAATAGGTCGGTAGTTCTCAATCAGGTCTTTTCCACCCTTTTTGTGAATGGGTACAACAAAAAATGTCTTCCAAATCGTAGGAAATATAGACGAACGGAGAGATAAGTTAAATAAATAAGTTAAAGGTTCGACAAGACAAAAAGCACACCTACGTAGAACTATCCCGGGAATTCCATCCGGAGAATCTGAATAATCATCGTCAATCTTATTAATATAATTTAAAAGAGTATCAGCATCAAGAATTAAACTAGAAGAGCTATTAGGAAGACTAGTCAGGTAGTTAAAAAAACTTAAATCTATATCACAGGAATCATCACAAAAAGCGTTGCCAAAGTAATTGGCAAAAAGATTCGAAATAGATGACGGATAATGAATAGATTAATTGTCAACATTGAAAACATTAGGGTAGTTATAAGCCTTCCATTTGTTATTAACGAAGTTCCAAAAATTTTTAGGGTTTGATTTTATGGTCGACTTCATTCGATCTATGTATTGACAATATAGACTCTTTCAGTAAGTGTTAAATTGCCTTCTTAAATCAGAATAAGTCAAATAATCAGTGTTATCGTTAGTATTTTTAAATTTTCTCCAAGCAGTGTTTCTTTGATTTCGAAGATCCCTTAAATCGGCATCATACCAAGGTGGGAAGAATGAGAAATCCTTCTGCCTAGCAAGGGGTACACAACTTAACACACCATTAAGAATTATTTCATAAAATTTGTTACTAGAAAGCTCAATGTCATTGATTTCATGAACCGCTGACCAATCAACATTTGACAATATGGAATTTAAATCATCAAAATTCGCCTTCCTAAGGTTTCGAAAATACGTCTGAGATAATATGTCAGATGGTACATTACAATTTGTAATTGAAATCTGCAGTGCCGGATGGTTTGGAACAACATTAGAAATCGGGAACGCTCATAAATCAACATGTACAGTAGAAGGCTCCAAAGAGAAAACCAAATTCAAAAGGCGAAGGCGAGCTTTAATAGATAATAGTTCTCTCAGATTCCAGGCGAACACTATGAGGTACCATAAAGTCCTCCGTGTCAGATGTCGTCTACTCTAAGTGCGGCAGATTAAAATCGCCGACAACAAGATGGTTAAATATTGTCTGTAAACGAACACTACCAATAATGAATACCTTTCGAGTCTTCGTTTCTGCACTAAATAACTTTTCTGATTCTGATTCCTTCTGTCTTTTTCTTATGTAAATAGATTTGTCACACCCAAAATTACATAAAACATTAACATATGGCCTCCATATAAACAAAACTATGGAAAAAACTAATAAAACTTTATATCCACTAACACCGATAATAAGCTACTACTTTATAAAATGTTCTTTCAACCTATCCTCACGTATGCATCTCCGGTATGGTCAAACTGTGCAAAAACACTTAAAAAAACTGCAAGTACAACTAAATAAAATATTAAAAATGATTACAAGCCTCCCTTAGCATTGTTCGAAAAAACTACTTCACGATCATATGAACACAAAGCTGATTGAGGAAATCTACACCATAAACATGAACAGATTGGAAAATGATCAAACATAGCACTAAGTCTCCAACAGCATAGATTTTTGCTCTGATAGTTAAGTAATATTTTACAGTCTAAGTTTTATTCTTTCTTGACCCCTCTACGAGGTTTTTAAACTTTTCCTCTATGAATTTGTATCAATTTTGAATACCTCCTGTAAAAACTAACGCATTAATATTTGAGTGGTATTAAATTTACAATATCTCACTCTCCCACTTTTAGTATAAGACTAGGATAGCTATACCAATTTGATTGTAATATAATATTTTATATGCCCGCTAAATAAATGAATTGAATTGAATTTTATACACTAGACCGGAACTACTTCAAAATTGGAAAAAAAAATATTTAGCCGCATTCTGGCTTTGTGGGATCTCATAAATCCAAAATAACAATCAGGTTTGTGTTTTTTCAAGTTACTTGTGAGCCAGAGATTTTTCACAATATACAGGAAATTCCCAGAAGAAAATTTACATTATATTCGCCACAGCATGGTAAATTTGTAATCAGTACCTAATTTTTCTGTAACTTAGGCTCTTGAATGTCCTTCGAACATAATTTTAAAAACTTTTGTGACCCTGACAAATTATGAGTGGGGCAGAAATAAAATTCATCTAATGAGGGTCTTGTGACTTGTAAGATGCCAGTGAGGTTTGCCAGAATACGTATATTAGTCTGCTCCAAATGTGTTCGTCAAAAAGCATCTTATTAATCTTGCGAGTAAGCCTTCAGCAACCGATATTGTATTTTTCCTTTAAACCTTAAAACAATTTAATGTACAATTTCACGATCTCATTATTATTATTATTCACTAAAAACAGTTAATATAATTTTTTACTATCGGGTTGGCACGAAAGAAATGAGACAGTTTGTTTTTACATTTTAAATTCTAACATTTTTATTTTACTATACATTTAGTCAATCAAATACTCGCCGTGAGCATCTATGACTTCTTGCCAACTTATAGGCAAGGACTGGATGCGTGTTGCCCAGAACTCAGCGGGCCGTGAGTTGAAGAACGTGGCTACGTAGGTTTCAACTTCATTAAAAGTATTAAAGCGTTTATCATGCAAATCATTTTTCATGGCTTTGAATAAATGATAGTCTGAAGGGGCAATGTCTGGGGAATATGGTGGATGAGGTACCGTCTCCCAGCCTAAGCCCTGCAGTTGTTGGCGGGTGGTGGATGCAGTGTGCGGGCGAGCGTTGTCATGGAGTAAAATGACGTTGGCTCTTCTTCGTCTTTTTTCTTTGATAGTTGTGGCTAGTTAATCGAGCTGCGCCGCATATGTGTCCATCGGGATAAAACTCTCCTATATCCGAGCTCGTGCAGGTGATGTTTTATAGCGTGATGGCTGCAGTGGAGTTTTGTCGCTAATTCACGAGAGCTTGCATCCGGCTTCTGTTGCAGTTCACGGCGCAAATCATCATTGTCGAAAGCTGGTGGTCGTCCCGAGCGAGGTTGACTTTCGAGGCTTCGGTCTCCTGTACTGAAGCGTTTGAACCAACGAGACACTGTTGCGTGACTTGTAGTATCTGAGCCAAATGCAGTGTTGTCTGCCGCAGCTCGCGCACTATGGCCTAACAAATACTCGTAAAGGTATAGAGTTCGAACTTGTCGCTCATCCATTTTTCTTCAAACTGACTTAATTAAAATTAATCGTGCGTGCGCTTTTATATACTCCTAGGACTGAAGCACCTAGAATGTTCTATAACATACTAGAATATGGTCGAAAACAATTGATTAGAAAAACAACATGAGTAGAGTTTTCTAGAGTGTCTCATTACTTTCGTGTCAACCCAATATTTAATAATATCGGGTTGGCAAATAAGTAATGAGCGTTTCAGTTTTTATTTTCTGGAAATTTCGGGCAAGGTCGAGAACGTTCTGTTGCAGGGGGCATATAAAGAGCGAGTCGTGAGCATGCCGTCAGTAATGTTTCGGTTGTCATTGCGTAAAGAACCACGAAAAAAATGAGTGATATTAAAACGCATATTCGGCACTGTTTATTATACGAGTACCACTCTGGGCATTCGGCTGCAGAAGCTGCACGTAATATATGCCAGAGGATAGCTGATGATGCAGTCTCCGAGGCTACAGCAAAGTGGTGGTTCCGTAAGGGTAACTATTCCTTGATCGATCAACCAAGGTCTGGGCGTCCGGTAGAAATAGATATAAATAAACTGAAGGCATTAATTGAAGAAGATCCTCGAAGCACTACGCGCAATTTGGCTCTTAAGCTCTGATGCTCTCATGGCACGGTGGAAAAGTATCTGCACGGTTTAGGGAAGACGTACAAATATGGTGTTTGGGTACCCCACCAGTTGAACAAAGATCAACTGACTTACCGTGCAGATATCTGTGCATACCTCTTATCGTTCCGTCGCACATTTAGCTGGCTAGACCATCTCGTTACTGGAGACGAAAAGTGGGTTATCTATATCAACCACACACGCAAGCGCCAGTGGCTGGGCCACAACGAACCAGGTAAACCTACGCCAAAAAAAGATCCTCATACTCGGAAAGTGATGCTCTCGGTCTGGTGGGACATACATGGAGTAATATATTGGGAAATTCTTCCTACTAATACCACGATGACGGCAATAGTATACTGTAATCAACTTGAAAATCTAAAGCTTGAACTCCGTCGTAAACGTCCACAACATGACAAAATATTTTTCCTTCACGACAATGCCCGGCCGCACATCGCTAAGAGTACCCGACTAAAGCTACTGGAGCTCAACTGGGATATAGTGCCACACCCTCCATATTCGCCGGACCTAGCCCCAACGGATTTCAGTTTATTCCGGTCTCTCAGTAATCATTTACAAGGAAAAAGCTTCGATGATGAACATCAGTTGCAACAATACATAGATGAATTCTTCAAAGCAAAACCGGCGAAGTTTTACAGGGATGCCATCCACTCTTTGCCGATTCGTTGGCGGATGGTAGCAGATAACGACGGTGATTATATTGTTAACGATTAATAGTAAATTATTAAATAAATAAATACAAACATAAAGTCATGTATGTCACTCATTGTTTATTAGCCAACCCGATAGCTGTGCTCTTTTGTGCACATTGTTCCAAAACAAAAGTGTGTTTGCTATTTTGCAGATGTTTCGTAAGCTGAACAGAATAAAATTGCTTGTATTGTTCATTAGTTCTTTTATTGAAAACTAGGGGCGTTATGTGTATATTTTTGAGGAAGTTTCTTACTGATATGTTGGCAAAAGTCAGCTGAGAGCTAGCAAAAGGCAAAATATAAATATAAAAGTTTGTGAAACATACCAGGGATAAAAACTTAAAATGGGTAAGAAGGAAGAATTAAATTTGTTTTTTTTTTCCCTGAAAACACATCCTTTCTTGTTAAGTAGCAATTGAGCAGCGCCTTTGTCTCTACATCACTCCAAGTTTTTCGCCTTTCTCTGCTGGAAATTTTCAAACTACAATTAAATTTATCCATCTTGCAATGTGTGCGTAATATTTATTGCCCTTTTTCAAACTCAATGGCATATTTAAAATTGCCAGAGTACCAACATTTCAAATAAAAATTTTGTTCCTTTGAATCGTTCTTTTGTGCTGTTCTTGTTCTACTCTGAATAGCGCGCATAAAAGGACACGGCTAACATCAACTAACATATGTGAAAATCTCATATAATTAGCTAGGGATTCCAGCAGTTGATGCAAAAGAGATATGTAACTGAAATGTAAAATTAATTTTTTTAAAATTACATCAAATTGGACAGCAGATTAAAGAAGATGAAGAGATGAACCCAAACATACTCGTCGTACATATACGAGTATGTACAGGGTGACAAATGGAAAGTTGCCTAAAGTATACTTATGCCTTTTAATCTCTGATATGTCGTAGAAAGTTGGGACCCCCTAGTTAAGTTATATACTAGAGTGTTGTCATTTTGTGTTGAGACGTCATAAAGAGTAATACGTGTACTTTAAAATGAGCAGAGCTGTAAAAAATGGCATTACCAGTAACATGCATTACCATTACAGGTAATGCAATTTAAAGATGATTACCAGTACCATTACTAGTAATGGTAATGCAAAAAATCGTATTACCATTACAGTTACTGGTACTGGTACTTAACCATTACTGTAATCACATGAGCATTACTTAGCATTACTAGCCATTACTGGCATTACTTACTCACATGAGCATTATTTAGCATTACTAACCATTACCAGCGTTACTTACTGCTCAGTATAGCAGTAATACTCAGCCTTACTCAAAATTATTACAATAAACATGTTTGAATGAATATTAAAATATATGTTTATTCATATAAAATCGAAGATTTTATTACCAAAATGTAAAAAAAAACTTTCAAATTGGCATTTCTTATTATGAGTAATGCAAAGTACTGCCATGTAATGCTACGTAATTCCGAGTAATGTTAGTAATGCCAAGTAATGCTAAGTAATGCTGATGTGATTACAGTAATGGTGAAGTACCAGTACCAGTACTGTAATGGTAATTCGATTTTCTTGCATTACCATTACTAGTAATGGTACTGGTAATCATCTTTAAATTACATTACTTGTAATGGTAATGTCTACGTTAATGCATTCCAAAGTAATGCAATATTTTACAGCTCTGAAAATGAGTAACCCTACAAAAGAAGAAAAATCTAGTGCTTTTATTCTAGAGGTTAAAACTATACTGAAGCATATAGAGAGGCCTTCATACCAAGTTTGGAAGTAAGTATTTTTATTTGTTTTTCCCCTGCATTCATTTTAAAATTATGCATGATTAGTTTAGGCAACTTTCCATTTGTCACCCTGTATATACAAACTGATGTACAATAATAGATATTGCAACAAAATTATATTCGTATACAAATAGAAAAATTTTTCTTGTTTCTACGATATTGGAGCTTGATCCGTTCTTGTAGTATGTAGTACATATACGTATAAAGATGGTTATTTTAACCCTCAGTCACACAAGGCCTTTTCCATTTAGAATTCACAAAGGCGGGTATGGTCTACCCGTCCAGAGTTTGGACGTGAATACCGTATAGTGAAAGTATTCGTTAGCAATTTCGATGCTACTTTTTCATTTGTTTGGTATATTAACCTTTCGTTCCCAACATAAAAAATTATTAATTGTAAAAATTACACAGCAATAAACAAAAAAAAAAAAAGCAAAATTTCAGAAAAACATTTTTTTTTCAAAAAATTATAAAACATATCAAGTACGATTTTTAAAAAGTATAAACCATCAATCCTTGTAAACAAATGTTCGAACTATCATAAAAACAGCACGACTTAGTATTTTACTCCAAAAACCATATTTTTTTTGTAATTTGAAAATGAGCAATTTTCCAAAGAAGTGGAAGAGCAAATTACAAGGCAATTTCAACCGCATTCCTTCGTGCACGGGTTTCCATACTAAAAGCAAGGATTTATTATAGTTTAATAGTTCAAGAAACACCAACTTAAATTGTTTTACATAAAAAATTATGTCTTCATACTTTAGAAATAGGCCTCCATATACGAATTTACTATCCTTAAACTGTCACAGAAAACACGCATCTTGCTCATTTTTTGATCGCTAGAAAGAAAAAAAAATGATAAAATATTATTTGTATACTAAAAATATACATCAAAAGTTGATGTAATTGCTCTTTTGTACGCATTTTTACTTACTTGTCAAATTTTGATTATCGACGTTTTCTAACGAATTCACACATGGCGGGTATAAAATACCCAGACCAATATTCGGACAAATTAAACAGTATGCTAGGTGACACTAATAACTTTGACGAAGCACTAATTAGGTACTTTGGTACCTCTACTTTTTTTACGCATGCGCTTTAGACATGTACCCCTTCCCCCTGGAAAATGCTACGCGTTTCTAAAAGGCTCTGGGTATGGTATACCCGACCTTTGTGACTGAGGGTTAAAAATAATAAAGAGTTTCATCTCTTATGAAAGCGTTTTTATAATTTTCCCTTCGAAATTGCCAATATCACAGTATAACTTGTTTATAAATGGCCAGCAGTACAAATGCAGAAATGCAACTAAGCCTATAAAAAACTTTATTGTGCCAAACCTTTGATAGAAGAATCATATACTCGTTGTCCAATCAAACTGCACTACAAAGTGAAATATTGACATTAAAAGCAACCCTAGATAAAACACGGAAAATACGCCAAGTGGCCATCAGGACAAATCTGGATAATAAATAACCTGAAACAGGTGTTTTGCAGCAGCGGAAAAGGTCATTAATGTGGAATTTTTCTTCTACATGGCATACACCTGTGCTATCGCAAAGCGAACGTCACCACGGCAGTACAGTTTTGAAACCAGGACCCTTGGAGGCCGCTCCCCGACTGGCCAATGGGCTCGGCGGTCGCCCGCAGTTCACAATGGATTCCGATGTTTTCAGCGATATAATCGGTGAAAATATTGGCGATGGGCATTGACTTAACTATATCTTTGGAACAGAAGACGATACTCTGGCGACGCGACGCGGCGTTCTCTTGAAATTTCTTTATATTGACCAGTCGCGGATCAGATTGGTATCTAATAAGCTTCTTGGCACGTGCTGGCGGAGTGAGATAGATCAGAACTGGTTTGCATCGCGGATTCAGATATTTATTACGCGAGCTATTAATAGTGTCCTTGACCGGTTTGCTGCGGAGAAGATATGAATAAATTATGTAAGTTGAATATGTATTAATTTTGATGTATTATATCAGAGGAAGCAGCGCCGCTGCACTGCCCGTCGAAGTCGTTGTAGTTGCCGTAGTTGGCGGCTTCGTCGTTGTCGATGTCTTCGGTGAAACCGCAAAGCAACCAGTCTGGCTAAGGCAACAACTACCAAAAAGACGGTTATGTCGTCATTAAGTGGCCACTAAAGTATACCTCCGCATCAAGGGAACCGTTATATGCAGGTTTCTTTGAGACGAAGATACAGTTCTTTGAATGAACACACATCCGTCCTTCCCGGGAAAATAATCTCCGGTGGCGCTTGTCGGTAAACAAATGGAAGAAAGGATCCTTCTGTGCCTAGCGTCTTTTTCTACCTGTAATTGCCCTTCCATCTCCTGGCTGTCGTAACCAAAGTTAATTAGGATTTTTGAGCAGGTTGCCTGCTGAGCCAGGAATTCTCAATGAACGCGCGACGGGAGTATTGACGCAGTGTCATGCTGTTCGCTCCGCCTCGTATATTTTTGGCATTTGATTTTGTTAATTGGAGTCATAAAACCATGGCAGGCAGGTAGCAAATTTTTGTTATGAGAGAATATCTGGAAGATGCTTATCTGAGGCAACTGAGAGACGATTTTCCGTCTTCAGGGCTAACCCGACTCGAGGCTGCCAAGACATGCTGTTGTCAGTTCAATTGATTTTTTTTTGTTTAATCGCCTGCGGGCCCCACAAGGAGCACGGCATTGGGCAATTTCCGGTAGAGAATTTAATTTGTTATCCGCAGTTTCCGAATAAATAGGCTTTCTGTCAGACGTTTAGTAGTCGAGGAAACAACAAAAACTGCCAATTTATCTCACTTTGAATTTATCTTTCGGCTAAAATTAATTGCTTTCTAATGCCCGAAATAGCGAACAAGCTAATAGTCGATAATTGCCGCCTCTTAATTAGCCCCAAACCTTTTTCATAAGACTAGAAAAGTGCAACAAGTGTCAGAGAAAATTTAACTGTAACTTTTTTGTTTACCTTGTTGGCTGATCTAACATAATTAAATTATTTAGATTTCCTACTTGGGCGTCACGAATAAAATAAGTCCTGGGAAACGCTGATATTTGTTTTTCTTATTTCTATATTTATTGAAAGGAAAAACATAAATTTTATAGAATTTAAAAATATTGTTTCTTTCCTCATATTGTGTTTGTTTGAGCTTATATTTCATTAATTATGTTACACAGAGAAGAATGAGTAATTTGGACCTAGGAATAAAGGAGTAATTTGGACCTAAGGTACAGTGATGAATTTTGGCTCAAATGAAAAGTCTGCATAGTAGAATAAGAATTTCTAAGATAAAAATTAATACTATAAAAGTAACCAACTTAAACTCCTGGAATGAATATAAATTTGGATTTGTAAAAATAAAGTACTACATTAAGCTTATTCTTCACAGTATTTTCTATGAAACCTCCCTTCTTAATGAGCTTGCAAGGGAAAACTAATTTTTGGATCAACAATTTTGTTCGATGCAAAAAATATTTTTTTGGAATATTTACATATGTATTTCGACTTAAAGGATATAGGTTTACTTGATAAAAATGTCTCTAAAATTGTTTTACTAATAAATATATATAATAATATATAACGAACCAATATGTACATCATTCAATACTTTTGCAGACACAACATCCAATAATAACTAACGCGGCACGAAATATTAATTGTAAGCCCTCTTTTTATTATCCCCTTCAACATGATTTCATGATTTCTTAGTACCCGTGAAGTTTAAATGAAAAATTCACGTTATGTGTATACAGGGTATCCCGGTTCAACATAGGAAACCTTATACCTATCGATTCCGTGGAGTGTCTTAAGCAAACTTTGGTCCTTGACACCCCTCCGCCAACCCCTTAAAATGCCTCCTTCACTCACAAAACGACCCTTGAAGGTTTTCGCAGGATTTCGAGTAAGACTTATTCAAAGACAGGAGAGAACCTTTCCAACGATAGCCCACTTGTTAGGATATGTCAAAACATGTAAAAGGCAGAGGTCTCTAGCTCAAAAGTTATCGAAATTTTCGTATAAAAAGTGTAGTTTTATTCTGTTTTCTATTGAAAGGATTATTTTATTTTATTATAAATCCTCTGCCTTTAACATGTTTGGATATATCCTAACTAAGGGGGTATCGTTGAAAAGATGCTCTTCTCCTTTTTTGAATGAGTCCTTGTTTGATGTCCTGCGATGTCCTTACAAGGACTTATAAAGATTTATGTGAGCGAATCTCTAAAAAACCTTCAAAAGTTAGTTTGAGGGGAAAGGAGGCATTTTAGGGGAATCAAGAATAAAGGATTGCTCAGTACACTCCAAAGCATCGATTGGTATAGCGTTTGCTACGTTGAATCGAGACACCCTGTATATTATTTCTAAGAAGCTCCCAGGAATTCCTGGAATATAATAAAAGTCCAATAATACACTATCGAAGTTAATTTGTTTTGTTAAATTAAAAAACAACTATTTGAATGGTTGAAGGGAATAGCATATGGAATGGATTTAAGGAAGTCCCTATTTACTATAACGTTCACATATCTGTGCATATTCAAAGTATTTTCAATAATTATCCTTGATGGTATCTCAAATACACCCATATGAGATAAGTTTCGTGTAAAAGCCTAAAATAATTTAATTTATTCAATACGAGGAGGTTGGCGCAAGTATCCGAAAGCTTAAGAATACAATATAAACTCAACTTAAGGTATTTTATTTAGCTTTCACCATAAACCAAACACTTTTGGTAGAGTTGAGACTATTAACCGTAAAATAGGTTGCTCCGTGCTAAGTCAGAACAAATCTTAAAAGTGTACCATGACTTTTCGAAAATTAGAGTGAATGGGGGAGCATGCAAGATTTTTACGCTTGTTGGCACACACCATCCCATTTGTTAAAAATTCCCCGTTCCACTTACATGGCTCATTTAAAAGCGAAATAAATTTTAAGTAGATATCGGAGCAATTTAATATTTCCAGCGCGGGTCATTTCCCATGTTTAGTGAACAGTAAAAATTGTTTGATGAGTTGAAAAGAGATCTTAATTACGCTTTTAATGAGCCCATCGGGCAATTATTAGGAAGTTCCGCGAGACTCCATGGATCCACTTTTCGACTTTATTGTCTCTCACTTTAATAAATTTCCCGAAACGAATAGACCGGCTTAAAGTTTGACAGGGAAATTATAAAATCATTAAATTAAAAAGGCGACATTTTAATGACCCTAGGGCCTGAGTCGACGAGAGGTATGTGCTCTTCAAAACAGAAAAACTGGCGAGTATAAAAATATCTCCTCTGTCTGGGACGTGATAAGACAACTTACTTATGCTCTCCACGGCTCCAACATGAACTATCGGTGCCAGCAGCGCCATAAATAAAAACCAGAATAGTATGGACATTTTCGGATATAGTCGGTTTCGGCTATTCATGTTGGCTTTTCGTCCGTTATCACTGGATGCTGAAAATTCCTCAAGACAACCGCTCGGCCGCTCCGCAGAATTGCAAGATTTCGACTCGACGTCGGAGTCAATGCGATGGCCCCGGGTTAACCTGAAATTTAAGAGAAAAATGGTAATGTGAGACATAAAAAAAGAAAAATACTGTTAGTTAATTTCATTAAAAGTTTTTTGGTGTTTTCGTTTTTCGCAAAGGTCGCTCACTGATCCTCTGCGCCGCGGTTTTCAGATACACAGCGTCAAGGTCCGTTGAGCGGCAAATTGTCTACTTTGCAAATGTCTACTTAGAAAGTTGCAAAACAAAATCCCTGGAAGGTTTGTAAAATTACGACTATTTTGCTTTATGTTGCTTGTTTCTCATTAGCAAAATTAGGCGGCGGCGAGCTTTGAAACAATCAAAACAGCACCCGAATTGCAGTTTTATTTTATGAGTAATTAATCTCAATGCCATTATTGGTAAATAAATGAAATGTTTGAAATTATTTTTGAAACATTTCTTTTTTTTATAAAGTTCTATTGACACTTAAATTAAAGGCAATAAGGCTTGGAAAAATTCAATATTTGAACTGGTCTTTTGTGAAATTTCATCGCTAATATACATAGACTTAATCTTGTCTTGATCTCGCTTGTCAAGTCTTGGTCTCGTTTGAAAGACTCTTGCAATCTTGTATTTCTACACTCAAATATTTTAGATAACTTATTTATTAGTATTTAGTATATCTTATAAGTAAAGTGAGTAAACGACTTTCAGCTACTTATATAGTTTAACACATTAGCTGTCACGATTATATTCCTCCTTTAATTCAACTATACCCATCTATGAGTTATCTCGTAGTTGGCAGTCAATGGGTTAAGTAATCATCACTAAATTAAAAATAGCGCAAAATGATAAAGTTTTTTGTACTGAACTAGTTATTGCATTAATCTCCCTATATCATTATTTTCTTGAAGCTTGATCGATGTGAAATTCATTTTGCCGTAACTGTTTATGAATTGTTGTTTCAAAAAAGAAAGAGTCTAACCACGATTTTCTACGAGAGTTAAATTGAGATTTTTTAAAGAAATAATCGATTAGATCAAAGTTATATGATTTGTGAAAAAATTTTTAACTATCAATAATTTAAAAACCTTTTCTTTGAATTAGTATCAATAACCAAGTAAAGTGGTATTTTTTATATATTTTATATAATTTTTACCGTAATTTTTAGTAGCAAAAATTCCTATATAATAATGATTTTCATTCTACTGTTTTTATGTTATATTTAATCAAAGTTGCATTTATAAAACTGACTTTCTGCAAGATCGAGACCAAAATTGCAGAGATTAAGACCGATTCTGCTCATCACTACGAAAACTATATGTATTTTAAAAATCTAGTTCTTGATCAATGTCACTTTTTACGAGATATAAAAACAATTTTTAAAAGCAAAAACAGGGTTTATCATCATAAGTGACTGATGTTTTAGGCAAAATAAATACATACAAATAATTTTATATTTGGCATCACTTTATATATTGAAAATGGTAAGTTTTTTTCCAAATTTTACTGCTTTTAATTTAGTCAAATTTAATACTGCAACACCTGACAAACTAATGTTGAAAAGAAAGTGTTGTATTTTCGCAACGCTGAATAATGGTAACTAATTGTTAGATTTTTTAACAATGCAGCATTTTTTTTTACTGTGTGTATGTTAAATGGCTAAGCTTCTCTTCTCTGAAGGTTTTTCATACTATACTAAGAAGTTGACTGCAAATCTTTTAAAATAAAAATATGGTAAATTCGTCATTGTATTGTAAATTAAAGCTCCTTAACTTCATATTTGTTTTAAGCAAAAGAGTAAACGTATAAAAATCTCAATAAAGCAATATTTGAATACAGATTCTAAGATTCTAATATATTGATAATAAAAAAGCGGCTAAGTGCGAGTCGGACTCGCCCATGAAGGGTTCCGTAGCAGTAAGTAACATAATATAAAAGTTCTTGTTATTATTAGAAAATAATGGTTCACGGTTATGTTTATGAAATTAAATGTTTTATTTGTATTTTTATATTTGAGTTGATTGAATGAAAGGTAAATTGCGGCTTACGATTTATGACGTATTAAAAAAAAACTACGCACTAGATCTCGTTCAAACCAATTTGCGGTGGAAGTTTGCATGGTAATGTATATCATATATTTTTTTTTGTTTTATCATTCTCTTATTTTCGAAATTACAGGAAGGGGGGGGGGGGGGGGGGGGGACACACACATTTTACCACTTTGGAAGTGTCTCTCGCGCAAACTAAACCCCACACGTATGGGTTTGATGAAAAAAAATGTTTGAGTTTCAGTTCTAAGTATGGGGAACCCCCAAAATTTATTGTTTTTTTTCTATTTTTGTATGAAAATCTTAATGCGGTTCACAGAATACATCTACTTACCAAGTTTCAACAGTATAGTTCTTATAGTTTCGGAAAAAAGTGGCTCTGACATACGGACAGACAGACAGACAGACAGACATGACGAATCCATAAGGGTTCCGTTTTTTGCCATTTGGCTACGGAACCCTAAAAACAGAAAGTCAGATGTCTTGACGTAACAAGTGTAGCCTGAATCTTCATAATTTAAGAGGAGGTTCTCATCTAGAATCTTGAAATTTTCGATTTTTTTTTATTTCATATTATTAAAGTTTAATATGTCTAGAATGTTGCTTTAAAATATTTAGTTGATCCGAGCACTAGAACGGATTCTACAGCCCATTGATTGTGGCGGTGTCATGATCGTAGTGGGGTGCTCAGCCTGTGCCGTGCCGTTCAATCACGATTATCTCGGAACTTTGTTTTTCAAGATTTTTCAAATTTGCGTACAAGATAACTCAAAAACGGTTCAACCGATCAACTTCTAGTTTCGTGTATATTAAAGTAAACAATTTTCTTCATAGAAAGAGTGGAGCACATTTTGAAAATTGTAACATTATCTCCTTTTTGTAAGTGATAAACTATGAAAAAAAACGGCCGAAAACGGCCTTAAAATTTCAAAATTGCGCCATTCCGTCAATTTTAAATTTTTTTTGAAAGTCGTCCACTCTTTCTGAGACAAATTTATTCTAGTTTATAATAATGTCATCATTATTTGATTTCAGACCAATCTGCGACCCCTAAATTGTACGCAGCTGGGCAATTTTCGACAAACATGCCTCCGGAGAAGTTGAATAACGGGCGCCATTTTGTTTTTTTTTTTTGAATAAAAAAATTTTTTCGTACAGATAAATGTACAATAAAAGATAATGCCAAATATCATTTCCCTATGTCTTGTGATTTGCCTTCAAAAAAATCACGAACTTTACCTACTTTTTGACGTTCTAGATGAGAACCTCCCCTTAAGGGTGAAATCGGTGTAAGTGACTCAATTTTTCGAGGATTGGAATTATTAAGTTCTGCTATCTATCTAGAAATCACGAATTTAAATATATTTATAACAAAATTATAAAAGACGGATAGGAAAAGAAATCAACTCGATGGAAGAGATAATTAAAAGACTTGTTACTTCTACCAATGCCTTAGATATTAATATTAACAAGTATTTTTCTTGGTGTCTAAATATAGTCACTATCTTGAAGGAATCATCTTTGGTGCGTTTGTATAAATTGAATGATTTAAGTAAACAAATGTGTCATATCTGCAACGTGGAGAGTATTTCGTATGTTCTTCCAATTTTTCCTGTTTATCCAGGATACTAGGGCTCCGGATCGCCCCATTTAGGATAATAAAATCCTTTGTCATCATGCTTATTTCTTTCAATGCTTGTTTATAAGTCTCCAGCATTCTCACCCCACAAGTCAGCATTGTGTTGCGTTGCGTTGCACTCTCCTTGCTGGTAAACAGCGTTTGGAGACAAAGCGGCGTACTGATTAAAATTCGAAAATATCGAGAGTCCAAACGACAAAATGAAAAGCGAAAAAATGAGAGATAAAATAAATAATTAATTGTTTAGTGGGGGGCGACGGACGCATCAAACGTCCATCGGAGTCTCCGTGGCTGATAATGCATTGGAGCGCTACGTCGAACTGGAATCCCAGCAAAAAAAGGTCTTATTAAAATTCTTGTCTAGCACGGTCAGCTACTGTCCAGCGTTCACCAGTTCAGTAGTCTTCCACATGTCGCCGTGCAGCGCAAGTGGAGTCCACCCATAGGTCGCTTTCTTCGATGGGGACACTTAAGAAGCTGGCTGCGTGGGGCTCAGGCTCGTGGGGCAGTGAGGCTGTAGGGCTGCGGGCCCGTAGCCTTCACTTGCTTCTATCGTTATGTGATTTGCATTTTTAGTGGGACACTAAAAACAAGGTGGAGGAGGGGGAGTACACTTTGGCGCCCCAATCTGACCTTTCTGCTCACAGACACTCTGCGGAGGGCTGCGCGACTTCCATTGCGAATGAGCCCCACGTTTACTGAGCTTCAGCATATGCGTCTGCGAGGCCCGACAGCGATCGGAGCATACTTCATTAACATTACTCCGCTAAAAGGTGGGCAAATTATATTTGGTCTTGTTCTAATAGGCAAACATGTGTGATTGAAATTCTGATCAGGTTGCAGCGCTATAAATCTCGACTTAACTCTTTTTGATTCACTTAATTGTGACTTTGCATACGGAGGAGTAGTGCTCCGCACATACCTCAGCTCTGATTGGAATTAGAACCACCTGAGTCAGCCCCACTGGCACGTACGATTAGAATTATTAGTACAAATTGAATTGACAGCAAACAGTCAGCAACAGCGGTTTCAATAATTTATTGTTCCGTGTCTCCATTTAAATAAATATTGTTGTATGCCGCAAATTTAAAATTCTATTGTTGCTTAACCGTGCCATACTCTTGCCGGCAAATGACAGCAGACTTTTCTACAAAACCGAAGCCGTGGGAATTAATTTAATTAGGATTTACTCATGGAAAACATAAAGAGTAAATTAAATATTCATTGACTATACAATTTTTTTACTTCTGTGAAAATAAAATTTCATATTAAGTACTTTTATTTGTTAAACCACGTTGGTATGTTTTTTTTTTTTTTTAATTAAAAGCAACATCACTCAAAAGAGCTAGTGTAACGGCTGAAATATTCAATTTTTTGTCTACATTTTCTACAAATAAAGATCACGGAAAATATGTTTGTGTACGATTATTAGTTAAATTAAATAGTTAAAATATGGTAGAGGGTTATATAAACTGCATGCGAATGCGTATTCTCGAAGCAGTATTTTTTAAATTAGCTGATAAGATATTTGAGATTTATTTTACTATTATTTAGTAGACTATCGGCTGATTTCTTTTCAATGCTATAAAATGAGCACTGCTCGATAATTTTCAAAGTGTGTTGATTTATTGATAAAGAAAAAAAAAAAACTTTCCGATTAATTACAGAATATGATATCATTTAAATGGCTGCCTCTCCTGATTTGACAGTAGCCCACCCTGTAACTCAATTTTGCAGCATATTTTTGATTTCAGGATCTACATATTTCACGAATACTTCAATCAATATTGTGCTTAAGTACCTGAATCGTCTCTGGATTGTCAGCACAACATCGATCTACCCCACAAAAGTCAAATCGCAGCTTCATGGTGGCCATCTACAAACCAGATCAAATTTATTATATATGTATGTATACCATATTTAATCTTAATTGATACAGCCGCGATAGCAGGCAGATAAGTTGATACAGAACAAGAAATATTTATTTGTTTTAAAATCAGAGATCAATAAAACGAAGCTTTTGGTAATACGTATATACACATGAATCTATTAGGTGTTATTAAAGAGGAGTTACAGTGAAGTTTGTTTTGTTTTGGACTTTCATAAAGTTTAGTATAGAGTCCAGAAAAAGATATGATGATATACAAATAGCAAAGGAGAAGGGCAGATAAGGTATATATTACGGTGCTTTTTTTTCGCGACTATTTTTTTTTTTTTCAGTCCCACCTCGAAATTTTGTGGCAAATACCTAAACAAAAATTCCCTGAAAATTGGAGCCCTTAATATTAATATTAAGTACTAGACCAAGGCGTATAAAGATTTCGCATATAAAATACACGTAAACTTTGATTATTTTTCTTCAAAACTCTACAGCTCAGAGGCATTTTATGGTATAATCTTGGTCAATGGTCTGGTTTCTTCAGAATTGAATACTCTACAAAAGTGTCCATTGCGGTGTAACCCTAACTCCCACCAGCGAGGTAGTACGGGTCACTAACCCCAATTTTTCCATGAAATTCTCGCTTTTTGCCCCTATCTCGTAAACAACAAGAGGTACAGAAAAAGTGAATATGACAAACTTGTAGCAAATTCAATTTCCTACAAAAAAGTGCTGAACACCAAATCGCTAACATCGATATTTCTTGATATATTGGGCTTTGAAATTGAGTTAGTGTTTCTACAATTTAGCTCAAAATTTCGAGGTGGCACTGAAAAAAAAAAATAGTCGCGAAAAAAAAGCACCTTAATATAACATATAAGTATGTACATAGAACTTTTCTTCTTCTCATATTTTGCAAATGAAAACATATTTTTAATTACCTATAATAATTTTTAATTCTTATATAAATTGATTAGACATTCCTCCCAATTTGTATACTATATTTTGATTTTGAGATGATGGCCCAAGTGCTTTCTTTGTACCATTTGCGCTGTATAAAAAAACAGTTTATAAATATATAGTATAATATATAAAGATAATATTCTGTTTATTAAAAATAGCAAATTTTATATTTTTATTTATCTAAAAGTTCCTGAAATTCAAGAAAGGAGTAATGTAGTCATTGGTTTACATTTTATGAAAAGTTACAGCGAAGTGGAAAAAATTACTTAACCTGAACACGCTCAGAGTTTTTGATAAGAATCCCTTTTCGCTTAAACACTACATTAATGAGGCCGATTTTATTTGTAATGCGGGGATATAAAAGGGCGCTAAATTGGGAATACGTGAACGTGGCCTTTTATGAGTCCCACTGAATGCTCTCCGTCTAACCTCTCGAATACTTTGTGTCGTTGTTAAAAACCCAGCTTGTACAAGGCGAAACATGGTGACCCTGACACATTCGCACTCGGGCTCTCTCGGGTTGCCCCGGCCCACAGTGAGCATTACATTTATAAACGAGCATATCAACTATCTATAAAAAGTTCGAACATGTTTAATTGACAAAACAAAGAAATCGATAAAAGTACTTTAAAATTTATTATATTGACTACGTACACATATAGTGTACTTTCAGCTGTCATAACTTTAAAAAAGAGTTACAATTTGAATAAAATTTCGCTTCCTCCCCATGAGCATTTCTTCAAATGTGTACATCAGCTATATATGTATATATATCAGTGGCGTGGGGTGAAATTTTTGAGAAGGTAAGCCGGTGCAAAAATCAGAAACTTAATAGCGAAAAAAAAACTTACCAAATGAAGTCAGATATTACAAAATGTGTTCAACAGTGACTGCGTGTATTCTTGTCGAATTTAGTCGGCCACTTCTATCATGCTTACTTGAAGAGTTTACTAAATTATTAATGTCCGTAAAACCTGTGCGACTCCAAACACTCGAAGAATTCGAAAAAAGAAGACATGGGAAACAAAACATTTTATTTAATTTGCAGCTTCCGGTCAGCTACGAATAATTTTCATAAATCGACTTATTAAAATGTTTGAAAAACCCGTCCTTACGCTGGTAATCTATTTTCATCGACGGTTTAGCGCGACCTAATTCGATAACTCTGCTTTTTTGCTGAAAAGATAATCTATTAAATTCATTTGCCTGTTCTAATAAAAAATCCGTTAAGCAGCATTCAACACTAAGTAACGCCATTTCCAACAAAAATTAAAGACTGAGAACAAGATATAAATAAAAAGCTACTAAAATGTCCTATAACAGACCACCTAGACCTTACAAAATTCTCACCAGCTTTTCACAATTAAATTCTATATATTAAAGTACAATTACACTTCACTTCAAATCAAACATGCACGATAGACAGGACAAATACTTCAACTGAAAAATTGAAACAAATAAATAATCGTCATCCGAATAGCCGAACCTAACGAAAAAACCCGAGAAGCCGGATTCTATCGTGTTATCGAGAGGTAATAAAATAGCACCACACCACACTCATAAGTCACAATCCGTTGAGCACCAAGGCAAAAAGAGACACAAGGTAACAATTTTTTTATTAAAATATAATAAACAAAACCACAACACCCTTCCCTCCCGAGAAGACGACTTCTGCCGTGTTCTTGTGAAATAAGGGAGCATTCACTCCTACAATTCACAGCCCCTTCAGTATCAAAGAGATTTACAGTCAGCTGAATATTGTTTATGAAAACCAAACCCACCCCAACCAACCCCACTCACCCGAGAAGCCGCTTTCTACCGTGTTATAGGGATAATAAGAGAGCACCACTACACTCACACCCGTTCATAGAGAAGACACGAATCAGCTGACATTCTAACAAATAAACAACCACCCGCCGAAGTGACCCGAGTTTCAACTTATGCAAAACAACCGAGAAGCCGGTTTCTATCGTGTTATTTGCTTATAGGGTTTGCTTTTAGTGAGCAAAGGATATCACACACGATTTCTTTGTTACTCGTGGAGAAAAGTGTGGGCTTGAGTAAGTCGTAAAATGACCGGCTTACAGAAGCAGTGAGCGAGCGCTTCATACCCGATGCAACCCCTTGATAGAACCTGCTACGGTGCGATGGAAGGTTCCATCGTAGTGCAACAACAGATTATGGTTGTTTTTGGTTGTAACACTTGTTTTGCCATGTTTTCTTTACGAGATGAATTTTGGGAGCGCTTTCCAGGAATTTTACAGGCATAGAACAAGTTTTAAATTTACGGGAATAGGATGAGTTCCCAAAAGGGAAGCCGGTAGGAATCGTGTTATATGGACCCCACGCCACTGATATATATTATATATACATAGTATGGTATGAACAATTTTCTCCTAAAGCGGCGGAGAATCAATTACTTTAGTTGCATTTGCATGTTGGGACCTAAATAGTAGAAAACAAAAAATAACAAGCCTAAGTAGGCAGTAAGGTAGTACTTAAGGGGAAACTACGGAAGGAGCGAGCACAAGTGTGATAGCCTATAATCAAAGTGCACAATTAATTAGAGAGTGAAACGAATGATAATCCGCGAAGGGAATGCATTTGTATGCAATCTTGGCGGCAATTTGTTCCCTTATTGCAAGTAGCACGCAATTTGTGATCGATTTTCGCATGCTAAGCTCGCATAAATATTGCGCTGCACGCGACCCTGCCCCTAATAAACATGAATAGACAAAATTTATAAAAAGCTATAGAAAACGTAGCCACCCATGACGCACAACCCTCCACGGGATGTAATACGGAAGGGAAGCGCAGGGGTTGCTCATAGTAAAAACTATTTCAGCACAAAATAGCATTGATTGGACCCGACTGATAAGGCAGCTAATTATGGTTTATTGTGTTGCTGATAACAGGCGTCTTAATTATTCACAGACGATTAATTTCCGCGCCAGGATGTAAACAGATATTCCCTGTCCGGAGAGTTGCTGAAGGTGAGGGGGCAATCACATTCGGTTAAAGCTAATTGCCGTGCAACACTTCTCGGGGTAGTTTCTAATCCCGGTAGCTTTCAAACAGTGCTTTTTCATTCGATGTTTCATTTTCACGGAGACCTTTTACTCTTGCATTCGATTCTTTTGAGTCATCAACTTTAATCTTTTCTAAGGGCCGATTATTATGAGCTCTTGTCGCAATTATCATTGATTTATTGTGTTTACTACTCAAAATAACTAGGTCTTACTCTGCATCACTTGCCAGTCCTATTGGTTCTTGCGCTTTAAGGAACTGATCAGTCTTATATCAACGCAATAAAGTGCAAGATCTGTTTTTGCATTTCACTTTTTCAATGTTTATCGCTGAAACGGTATATTCCATCACAATAATTCTTGAGAAAGGTTCTAGACATTATTGAAAAATATCTCATAGTCTAGAAACTCTCAACTTTACTACATATGCTATTTAATTTGTTTAGTCAAATAATTGACGGCGTTTTCTATTTCCTACAACATTCTCAACAACATAAATACATAGTTTTATTAAATATAATCTTGCTTTCATTTGCACTAAAAATTTATTATTTGTTTTCTCTGTTATTATATATGTATTAGGTTGCTTTTTTTTTCGTGACTATTTTTTTTTTCAGTCCCATTTCGAAATTTTGTTTTTCTAAACAAAAATTCCCTGAATATTGGAGCCTAGGGTTAATATTAATATTAAGTACTAGACCAAGGCGTATAAAGATTTCCCATATAAAATACACGTAAACTTTGATTATTTTTCTTCAAAACTCTACAGCTCAGAGGCATTTTATGGTATAATCTTGGTCAATGGTAGGATTTCTTTAGGATTGAATGCTCTACAAAAGTGTCCATTGCAGTGTAACCCCAACTCCCAGCAGCGAGGTAGTACAGGTTACTAACCCCAATTTATCCATGAAATTCTCGTTTTTTGCCCCTATCTCGTAAACAACAAGAGGTACACAAGAAGTGAATATGACAAACTTGTAGCAAATTCAATTTCCTACAAAAAAGTGCTGAATACCAAATCGCTAACATCGATATTTTTTGAGATATTGGGCTTTGAAGTTGAGGTAGTGTTTCTACAATTTAGATCAATAATCCATGAAAATTCCATACTACCTCAACTTCAAAGCCCAATATCTCAAGAAATATCGATGTTAGCGATTTGGTGTTCAAAAACTTTTTAGAGGAAATTGAATTTCCAACAAGTTTGTCATATTCACTTTTTCTATACCTCTTGTTGTTTACGAGATAGGGGCAAAAAGCGAGAACTTCATGGAAAAATTGGGGTTAGTGAATCGTACTACCTCGCTGGTGGGAGTTAGGGTTACACTGCAATGGACACTTTTGTAGAGCATTCAATCTTGAAGAAATCCTACCATTGACCAAGATTATACCATATAATTATTATATTATTATACCATAAATAATCAAAGTTTACGTGTATTTTATATGGGAAATCTTTATACGCCTTGGTCTAGTACTTAATAATAATATTAAGGGCTCCAATTTTCAGGAAATTTTTGTTTAGGTATTTGCCACAAAATTTCGAGATGGGACTGAATAAAAAAAATAGTTGCGAAAAAAAAGCACCCTAATATGTATATATAAAGTTTAAGTTTTAGCTTCAGGAAATATTAATTCAAAAATATATTAAGTTTTCATAGGGTATTTTTTGAGATTTTATTTTTGATTTTAATATTTGTTTAAGTTTAAATAGTTTTTTAAGAAAATAAGAAATGAATATAATGAAACATTCAAACCCCTTATATACTTTGTTTCTTATATTTTTGTGTAAATAAATTATTTCGAAAAATTAATTTGACAAACAAGAAGAAGTAGGTATATTTCTTCATCCTCCACGCATTAGCTTCTATAAACTAGTAAAGAATTTTGTACCTATTATGTATTTTTGATCCGACTTTATTTTATTTTTTAACTTATAAAACATACAGTCTGCAGTTGAATGCCTCTTTTATTATAACATTTTTACAGCAAATTTATAAAAACGTATACAATATCTGTTCCCTTTTAGCATATTGCGGTTTTTTCCTGTTGTCAAAAATTTAAGAAGATTGGTTACAACATTTTCACCCGGATTTTTTGTTTTTTCTCTCGATTGTGGACATATTCAGTTTTATGTAGTATTAATTTAAAGTATGATGACATAATGCACTGTTTTAGGTTGACAAATGACACGTGATTTCAACATTAACATAATTAAATTCTGGTTGTACAATTCGTTTACTTTCAGCTGTTGCTGGCTACTATTGCTAAATATCTAACAGTGTTTGTTCACCAATATAATATGTTATAAAAAACTTGTTTATATTCACCATTTCCGTGACACCTACTAATTAAATCGAAAACTAAGAATATGATAAATGGCATAGAAAAGCAATCAATTCTGCGGCCAAGCCCCTAATTAGGAACGAACTGTTTTCGAAAAGATAATGCTTTTTTGTGACACCATTTTGGATTGAATTAAAAAAAAATTTATAACCGGAAAAATTTAAGCAATTTTCTCGGTGAGCACATAATCCAAGAGTGGAGGGCATCGATTTTTATAAATCTTAAAATTGCGATTGCCTCTCAGAACCAGAATATCCGAGAATCTCAAATTCGGCTCTGCTCCAAGATTTTCTCTCCTATCCGGTTCCGGCAATAAAACACTAATTTGAAATCTTGCGATTGCTTTTATGGGATTTTTTTACGCAACTGATTACCCGCGGTGCTTTTCTGTTCGAACATAAAACTAAACTCTCGGGGTGAGAGCAGCTTGATCAACGGAATTCTAACAACTTCTAACTCACTTGGGGAATTTTAAGCGGACGTAAACAGCTTAATTTTTAAATATGCAAAATTTTATGAATTCTGGGCAAAAAATGTTGAAGATGTAGGGATACCAGTCACCTTTCGGAAAGTTCGTTGGAAAGCGGATCTGTTTATTTGTCGTTCACGATGCTGCGAGCTGATGCATTTTGAAAGAATGGATGATTTTAATTCATTCATTGCAATTTTTTATCTAATCGAAACATTCTTAAATCTAGGAAGTAAAGCAAGTATGGTTAAGCAATTACACAGAGATCTTTTGGGTATTTTTCCTTCATGTTAATTTTTACTTATATGTATGTGCGGTTTTGTGTAGAACTCTGTTAAACTATAATACATGTGGGATCGGTTGCACTTGTCATCCGAACGTCGTTAATACTCGACCAGCAACCACGCTCAGTTGCGTAGAGTATCGTAGCACCAATTCGAATGTCTGAGTTCTGCCCGTGTCTGTCCCGTTTCTTTCGAGTAATAACCACATACAGTGAGCGTCAAAAGTTTGTATACACCTACTACTTATTACTTCTGAGGTGAAAGTTCTTTAAGGTAGAAATGATTACTGAAATATTTTGAAACACAAGTAAACCTTATGCTTAAGTCTTTTATTATTCACAATACTATAATTTGTAAAAGAAGCAATTCAAGTAATATTAACCGAGAAAGAAGACTTCATCTGAAAAATGCAGTCAAAAGTTAGTATACTATACAGAAAATAATCAGTTGTTTTTGTACCTAGACTTGAAGGCAAGGACCATCAGTATTTCGTTGGACCTCCTTTAACTTTTATGACTGCCTCCAATCTTCTAGGCATAGAATTAACAAGATTCTTGGTAATATCAGAAGAAGTTTTAGCCCATTCTTCACTCAATGCAACCCGGAGATAATTTTTGGAAGTTATGGTCCGTTTTCTTATATTTCTGTCCAAAACTTCCCATAAATGTTCTATGGGGTTAAGGTCTGGAGATTGTGGAGGCGAGTCTAGACGTTTCGGGGTATTATAAAGGAGCCATTCTTTTACAATCTTAGCTGTGTGCTTAGGGTCGTTATCCTGTTGGAAGACCCAGGGTGTTTCAAGACCCAATTTTTCCACACACTCAAAGTATTTAGCATAACTAAAAATCGTCGGCATTGGATTGGATTCATCAATATTACGGTTAAACAAGTTTAATGTTTACTATAAGCGCAGTGCATATTCATAAAGGGTGTTCAAATGTTGAGTTTCCATTGTAAATGTGCCACCATTTATATATTTTTTTTTACTAGAACACTACGTTTTAATGATATGTAAAACTGTTATGCTTCATTTTCATGTTAACAGACCAAATTATCGAATCTGGGATGCAAACCAAAAAACAATAACTAGTGTGCTTTATGATATGCTAGAGTGATTGGTCCTTACTGTATACTTCTAAAATGCAGCTGGCAATGTTGTTACTGTGAATGGAGCACGATATCGAACGATGATTAATAGCTTTTTATGGGAGGAATTGGAGGCTATTAATGTAGAGAATATATGGTTTCAATAGGGCGGTGTTATACAGCCACTACGACAATTGATCTTTTGAAAGAAAAATTTGGTAATCGAATAATTTCACGAGGAACAGATATTAATTGACCGCCTTGAACTTGTGATGTAACCCGATTTGACTCTTTTTTTTGGTTTTGTTTTAAAGAATAAGGCTTATTCCAATGATTCTCAAACAATTCAGAAACTTAAAGACAATATTAGCGAGTTTATCACTGAAATTGAGCCTCAATTATGTAAAAATGTCATTGCTAATAGAATGCTGGTGTGCAGAGCTACCATTAGGGGTCACTTATCAGACATTTTTTTTTTAATTATTGACCGCAACATATTTACCCTTTATATATATATTTAACTTTCATTAAAGATATCGGGAGAATTCTAGTAGTTTATGCGTTTTATTAAAACATTAAAATGAAACGTCAAAACACCCTTTAAATACTATATATAAAAAACTCGGAGGTACTGAGTTGCACTGTATATAAAACATTCAAAGAAAGTTACAACATTATAATATTTAACGTATTTTAAACAAAATGACCTGTGCAAGTATTTTTATCAATGACAAACAATCAAAAAAAAAAAAAAAAAAAAAAAATTCGCTACCATAGGAAACCTAATATAATGAAGAACGATAACAAAATTACATTATACAAGTTAAAAATGTGAGTTGTTGGGAGTAGATTTGGGGCCTTATCGATATTGGTCCTTGATTTGCAATTTAGGGGCCTTCTTCTTTTACAATTTTAACAACAATACACTTAAAATCAATATTTTCAACATATGATAAAAAGAAGTGTATAAATTGCAATCTTCCTTTTACTTAAAAACCTGAGTTATAAAAATATCCCTTAAAAAAACCATTTAGGATAAAAAAAGGCATAACATAAGATAACACAGATGGTTAATTTTTTTTTGTGTCTTTAATTTAAAGTAAAGTGTTAATATTATTAAAAACCTTGTTAGAAATCGGGATGACGAACGACACGTCTCGCCTTGTGTGGTCGATAGACAAAAACCTCGTCTGGCCAATTTGCTGGAATTCACTTGCGAGCTTACCTAGTAACTAACATTTGCCGAGGCTAGGCCGCAAGCGCTTTTAATTTATTTCCTGCCAACCATAAAATCTACCAATTGCTCAATTTCTAGCACCAGGCAATGAAGTCAAACATCCATCAGCCTGTAGTCAAGACAATTTGCAAGAAGTTTATTAAGTTCAAGTCACGAGCGTAACAACCGCGGTCCGCGGAAAGGTGTGCTACCGAATCTCGAATTAGAATTAAAAATGTGCACGTGTGGACGGCCATTGTTAGTTGCTTCCATACCTGTTGTTTGCGGTAGCGCGTACATGTGTCTACCGGCGTAGCGCACTTGTTTCTAGCGTGCTAATCGACGCATGTGGAGAGATATTGGACAGACTTTCACTAGACAAATTAGTCGGTCAGAAAACAATCACCAACTTGTTTGCGTTTGCTACCAAAGAAAAAATCTGTTATCGCTAGGACGTTACATCACGCGGTAACTCTGTTTTCATACAACAGGTCTGTATTTTGATTTTGTCACCGGAAATGTTTATTTGTAGCCAATAGCTACGGTATTTACTCTTCCAGAAAGTCTTCAATATTTGGTAGCATTTTTGTTGCAAGTATAAAAATTCTATTAATTCAGTTTCATTATTACTTTTCTTCTAAAGATAATCAGTATAATATTTTGTATGGCTATTATATATTTCAGTTAGTGGTTATATTTATATTTATTAAATTTTAAGAAAGGGTTTTTATGATGGTTGAACTTGAAGGTTAATTGAAACATTAAAAGGGGAAAACTACTGAGAGAGGTTGAAAAAGAAGAAGAAATAGTTGTTTTTGCATATTCTTAAGAAAATATTTGCTTAACAAATCATATATTATATATAAATATTGGAATAATTGAAAGAGATTTGATTTTATTTCGAATGCAAATCAAAATTAGTGAAATGTTGGTAGGATTTTTCTGCATATATAGTATCTATTAGAAACTTCAGAACTAAGAAAATTACTTTAATATTATAATATTATACTTTAAATATGATATTAGGTATACGTGTTCTAAATATAGGTTCGTGGATGTGTACAAAATGCACCATCTAGTGATAATTTTATAACCCCTCAAAATGCTCACAAAACATATTTTTTTGCCGATTGACGAATTGAAAATTAATTTATATTTTAATTTCGAACTATAATTTTATTAGCCGTTTCACATATATGTAACTTCAGCTTTCAACAAAGTTGCATAATTTCTTGTTTATGCACCTAACGAGGTGATCCTTACTAAAAATTGTTTGATTGTTTTAGCAAACTTTTGAGCTATAAATTGAAAGTCTGGATAAATTGTTCGGCCATTACAAGCCATTGAGGAATGGAGGAAATACGAAGTCGGCTGTTCGGCTGCAAGAAAGCAAGCGCTCAGCGGACAGACCAATGGTGCAAAATTATAGGCATCGCACCAGGTTAATGTACCAAGTGCAAACAACTCAATTTTCAATATTTACTCAGGTTTGTGCCAAGAAAACGATTTTGTTGGCGAGAAGCCCGAAATACATAACTACAGGTAGAGAGGTCTGTAGCCGTGTACATATCTGAATCGTAGCCAGCCAGGTGCCTTTTCTTAAATCAATGGCACCGGGAGGAGGGGGAGGAAGAAGCAAACGAGGCGAACACCTCTGGAGGAGCCCTGCCCCTGTCTGGCTCCATCAAATGGGAAGACTTCAGGTTTAACAGAGATTTAAACAACACGAATCGCATGCAGAAAGGTCAGTTCGATTTGATTATTTTGCATTGCGGCGATATTTCAATCAAAAGGGGATCTCTCAGGTATTCTTCCAAGTGTATATCTTTGTTGCTTTGTTGGTTGCCTGTCCGCGGGGACCGATAGTATTATGGCACCGGTTACGTCACCGAGACAGGTGTTTATCCGCATTAAAACCCCGGACTTTTCGGTAAACATTGCAGAGAGCGAGTTCGCCTTGAGAACATTTGAATAAATATTGGAGCCGCTTAGTGTTGCGGATGATGATCACGCAATTTGTAACGAGATCGAAGCACGCTGACTCCGCAAAAGTCCGCGCTTCTTGCGAGTCTCCTCGGCAATAAATATGCCTTAGAAAATAGGTTAAACGTGTAAACACTCGTCGCGCTGCATATTCACTTGGCGATTGTGATGCTGCCTGGACGATCGGCATCCAAATGACCACCTTCGCGTGCATCTTGAATCTTGCTCTTAATAGCAGGATGAACGGACGAAGCAAGAAGAGTCACAAGTGCTAAAGCCCCACGGGTACTTGACCACCTGTTGGAGCCTACGATCACCGTCGTCTTGCCGCACGTCTGCAGCGAGGAGGCTGGACGCGGCAAAACCACAGCACTGATAGCGCGTATCACAATCGCGACCAGCTGCACTTCAGCGATGGTCCCTGTACAGCAGGAATCAAGTGAGTCTAGCATTTTAAAGCTACCTGTTTGCTCAGATCGGTCTGCGTTTTGCAGCAGATTTTTCAGTGGTCCTTTTTTTTGGATAAAAATATCTTGAATAACTCATTCAAGATAGAGCATACATAAAACGGCCTATCTTTGGTATTTTATGATGGCGTTTCTTTTTTCTCTACTCAAACTGGTTTGAGGTCCGCTCGTAACCGCGGACGCTTAGCTGATGGCATAAATGTTCGTGGAATTGTACCTTGTATCCGAGATCTAGATAAGAAATTAAGTAAACATTCGAACTTCTGGCTGCCTTTGAGGTTTCTGCATTTGTAATAAAAAAAAAAAATGGGAGCTTTTTGTAAACAAAACAATTATGCTTATAATGCGACGCGTGCCATTGATGCAACTGTGTGCGCATTTGTTATATGAGTGGCTTTGTTAGACTTTTTTGCAAAATGATATCGAATTAATAATGAAGGAAAATATTCCACCCAGCCGGTTAACAAAGGAACAAATAGCTTCTATTTTTTAGACCTATGTGTTCCAAAATCCGTCGTAGAAATATTAAAATATAGGTAAAAACATTATGAATATGAAAAACTGGTAACTTAGATTCCGAATGCAAGCCTGTTTTAATAATAATATTTCATCAATCAATGTCTTACCAAATTTGAGTTCGTTATAATGAGTTCGTTATAATGAGTTCGCTGCGTTCATTCTTAAATTATAAATATCCTTAAACATGAAGATACATTTTGTGACGGACAAAACCGCGTCAGAATCTGTACAGCCATTCGGAACTTATAGCCATACTTACGTCGCTAAAATTTGCTATATACAGTGACGAGCAAAAATGGTGCAATGTTTGACACCTTTTTGTTTCACTGCATGTAAAAAAGTTAGAAAAACAAATTATGAACAACAAATCAAATCCATTTATTTATTATTGTATTTACATTGAAAAATCAACAAAACCATTCAAGTTCAAACGATGCATAAAATAATCTCGAAAAAATTGTGCACTAAGTGATCAATCCACAATCCCTTCTTTTCCTTCAGCTCTTGGATTCTCTTTGGCATTCTTTCATATAAGTTATTTATTATATTTTGTGGAATACTATTCCATTCCTCTTCTATCCTCCGCCAAAGTTCATTAATTCCACCAGGTGGCTCGGCATAGTTGGATAATCTCCTCTTTATGATACCCCACAGATTTTCGATGGGGTTATGGTCAGGGCTTTTGGTCATGTAACCAATTTCGAACAATTTTCGCTGTGTGTTTTGAATCCCCTTCATGTTGAAATATAATTTGATCAGTTGGTATTTCAATTTTCTGGAAAGCATTTGGCAGATTTTTTTGTAACATACCCAAATATATTTCTTTTGTCATGATGTCATCTATTTTAACAACACCGTTCTGCTTGAAGCAGCCCCAAACCATGACCGAACCTCCACCGTGTTTGACTGTTTGCTTGACATGGGCAAGTTTTGTGGGTTTTCCATTCTTGCTCCAAAACCAAGATCGGCTTGCAGATTCAAACCGACAAAACTTCGATTCATCTGACCATATAACCTGTATAATTCTTATTGCAATACGACGATTGTTTTATATTTTGTCTAAATTACCTGCTTCCAATCATTTACTGTCCAGTCCTCATGTCTTCGCGCAAACTGTTTTTGTGCTAAAATATTTTTAGCAGAAAGAGCAGGCTTTGGCTTCTTTTCAGCAGCACGGAGACCGATCCTTTTTAAGGATTTGCGTGCTGTCCATTCGCTGATGTCTTTCCCTATTGCAGCAGCTGCTTCTTTTGGTGTTTTCACACTGCCCGACGTCAAAAGTCTAGCCATATCCCTGCAGTCGCGGTCAGTCGTTTTCCTTGGACGACCGGGTTTTAAGGAAGATGCAGTCTTTCCAACATTTTTTATAATCCGGAGTACTGAAGAGTGATGAATATTGCAGATTGTTGCAATTTTACGTGCTGATTTTCCCTCATCCAACAATAACAAAACTCGTTTTTTTTATTTCGTTGCTCAGGGGTTTCATCATAGAATTTTTTTTAAAAAAAAGTTTAAATTTGCTAAAATATCAGGTTAACAAGAACTGATCGCACTCAAGTTTTCTACTGAAATGATTTCATAGGCATTTACCAGGAATTGTGAGACGGACATTATCAATTATACAGTTAGAAACTGCTGCGAGAAAAAGTGGTGCAGTGCATTTCACACAATTTGTTCGAGATTATTTTATGTACCGTTTGAACTTGAATGGTTTTGTTGATTTTTCGATGTAAATACAATAATAAATAAATGGATTTGATTTGTTGTAGGCAATTTGTTTTTCTTACTTTTCTATATGCAAGCAAACAAAAATGTGCCAAACATTGCACCATTTTTGCTCGTCACTGTATATACACTGAATCTTCACTTCCTTTATTACTTAGTTTCTGGAATGGAACTATCTTCCACAAGAATCCAGAAAAGAATAAATAAAAATTATAGAAATTAATCTACTAAACGTTTAAATTTGAATTAAATATTCAAACCGTTTTCAAAATTGTCAATGGGAGGTATTTTTGTTTAATGCCCAGTACCGGCACATTGTATTCGTCGCAAAAATGCATATGAAAAATAAAATATAGTTTAGCAGATTTTTTTTTTATCGACAGAAATTTTAACAAGATATAATGATTCATGAATTGCATTATACTATTATACTTTCTATGCAAAATCATCTAATTGATATTAATTAAAAAAAGAAACAAACACATGTCGCACAAATAGATATATATAATATACTAAGAGACATAATCTTTACCATAAGGATATAATATTTTAATTACAATATATAATAAAATCAGTTGCCTTTAAATTGTTATATTTACTTCATGTTGTGAAATTCTACTGTAATTATTCAGAGTTGTTTACCTTCCGAAGGTTCTTATCTTTATGTAAAATACTCTGTAGAAAAGGTGTGGATCTGTATATTAATAATACTTCCAATCATAATAATATAATGGCAACGAAATGAAAAATTACTTTAATCCCAGGGGAAGTGAATAATTCACGTTTTTCTCAACATCGCGTGTAATTCCATCCGATCAAGAGGTGTGTTGTGACTAATCGGGCACCAGACAATGGGGCAGGTTTTCAAACAGCATATCGTTTAATTAATATCGGTCAGACTTTAGCTGAAACGTATTTTTAAAAGAAGGCCGAACTTCAAAAAGTAGTTAACATCGACACAACTGCTGCCAAGGATTTAGCCCCCCATTTGACAAGCGCACACAGTAAGCAGCAATAACGCTACCAATGACAAATTGCTAAATGTAGTACTTGACAATGAAAAATACCTGAGGAGGAAATTCTTAGGAATTAGTCTTATTACTTCCGTCGATGATATGTTTAAACTATTCGCACTTCTGTAGCCTAAGTGCCTTTGCCATAAAATAAGGAATGCGGCCGGCTCCAGATCTGATGATTCATTATCGCCTTAATTCGAAGAAGTCAGATTTGAGTTGCTGCCCCAGGTGATTTCAGTTACTACCTGAGATGCAGAAAACACAACTTTTCTTCGAAGATTGTTGCAGTGGAATTACCCAAATGATATGCGGTGCTGCATTTTAATCGCTTTATTTGGACGGATTAGCACATGATTTAAAATGCTAACAGGAATTTCACTGAGATTGGATACTGATTTAATTTTGTTTGGTAAAAAAAATGAAGGAAATGTCAGCAAATCGATTCAATCGGTCTCCAGATTTTCGCACTTAACGAGATTCAAATTTTTCTTAATTAGTTTATCGCACTCGGCGCAAAGTACAATCTGAGACGAAAGATTTTTGACCGGGTTAAGGTTGTTTGAATGATGGAATTTTGTCGGTCTTTTATGGATCAAAAAATGCTTTGAAAATGCGTCCGATGGCAGTAATTGAAAATTAACGAAATATGGCAGTAAATAAGTAACTACATTACTTGTGCATGAATCGACAAAATACTTGGTATTGATTTTTTTTTGATTCCAGCGACGAGTATAAAATTTTTGTAATCAGCGATCATGAAAACCTTTTTATACCTACTTTCATGATAGTTTAAAAACTGTGTTTTATTCGGAGTGCTAATTAAATAGGCTAGATATCTTACAGGTGCTACAAAAATGTTTATTATTCATATATTATATTGATTCCTTGTGATCTTCATCGATCGCCCATAACAATGATAAATGGTATGCAACTCATATACAAAATTATTATATGGGAGCTTTCAGCGTTGCTGATTTTAAATCCTGTGTCCTATTTTGAGAATTCAAGATGACGGATCCTAAATTCAAATTTAGGTTTCAATTCAATTTATTAAGAATTCATGTAAATTTCAGTTTAAACTAGGTTTAAGTCTTCTCATTAATTTTATTGAAATTTTATAGGAATGTTCATTTAGGATTTAGAAAGAATATGTCATTTTAGTCAGTATTTTGTTCTTCTTGAGATATTTAAGTGTAAATATAATTTTTCCGCCATGATTTTCTGCATATTCCCAGAAATTTTTCGCAAAAATCATGGAAAGCCCTTAAATTAAAGGTGCTTAAAGAAGGGAGACCTTAAATTCAATCTGTTACAAATTTAGTGCCTAATTTTCCAAATTTATGTGATTTATATGTTATATGTACAGTGTCAAAAAGTAATTACTGAAACAAAGTGTATATTATTCCCCTTTAAGTAGTGGCTGCACTTTTAAGGTTAGCATACCTGAGACCCCGCAGTTTTATTCTAGCCTTCTTAGAAGCAACAACGTTTAAGTCAAGATGAATGACATTATAACGGAAGAAAAAGTCGAGATATCTATCTTCTATTCTAGAGGAAAAGTGTGTAGTGATGTTTATAGGAGATTTCGTACTAAGACGATAGAGTTGCAAGCGAAAACACTTAAAAAGTGAGAACGTATTATGTACATATTTAGATGTATTGCGTCAAACAGTGGCAAGGCACTTTTTGACATTTTCTTTGTTCAGTATTTTTTTTTATTATATGTATCATTGACTTTTGCAAGTATTTCACTTTTTATAAATAAAGAAATATCTCTATAGGTACAAAAGCGCCCGTTTGTACTTTACATGTGCTCAAGTAAGACCTCCATCTTTTCTCTTTCAAACGCTATTAATGTTTTTTTTAAAACTTCAAACGCTAGAAAATTACAGTCGATTAGTTTCAGCAACTACTTTTGGGAGAGCCTGTATATAATCAGAGCTGTAAAAAATGGCATTACCAGTAACATGCATTACCATTACAGGTAATGCAATTTAAAGATGATTACCAGTACCATTACTAGTAGTGGTAATGCAAAAAATTGAATTACCATTATAGTTACTGGTACTGGTACTTCACCATTACTGTAATCACATGAGCATTACTTAGCATTACTCGCCATTACTAGCATTACTTACTCACATGAGCATTATTTAGCATTACTAACCATTACCAGCGTTACTTACTGCTCAGTATAGCAGTAATACTCAGCCTTACTCAAAATTATTACAATAAACATGTTTGAATGAATATTAAAATATATATTTATTCATATAAAATCGAAGATTCTATTTCCAAAATGTAAAAAAAACTTTCAAATTGGCATTTCTTATTATGAGTAATGCAAAGTACTGCCATGTAATGCTACGTAATTCCGAGTAATGTTAGTAATGCCAAGTAATGCTAAGTAATGCTAATGTGATTACAGTAATGGTGAAGTACCAGTACCAGTACTGTAATGGTAATTCGATTTTCTTGCATTACCATTACTAGTAATGGTACTGGTAATCATCTTTAAATTGCATTACTTGTAATGGTAATGTCTTCGTTAATGCATTCCAAAGTAATGCAATATTTTACAGCTCTGTATATAATAAAGTTGGTACTGTTTTATTTATTATGCCAAACTGAATCCAAATGTGTATACATATACTATATGTAATGTAGCAATAGAAGGCGATCAATACTGCGAACAAGTCCCATTAACTTGCTAAAATCATGTTTACACTAGAACAAGTGGAATACAAGCATATAATTGTAACAATTTACTGCACCTTTAATGTAATATGCTATCTACTTTGAATTAGTAATTATAAATGGAAAAGGCTTTTAAATATATCGTAATTTTGAACCTCAAAAGGCTTTAGCATAAATTTTAAGAGATAACTTTGGAGAGAGGAAATTAATTCAAGGAAGGAATTGAGTGTCCATCACTTTGAGGTGTCTTGGTAGTTCTATTGTTAAGTATCTTTTTATTTTGTGCTATTGGTAATTGCGGGGAATATTATATTTATGTAAATGTTTATCAACAATTCTGCAGAAATTATATCGCTATTGACTACTTAAAATAAATTAATACGCATGGAACCGATGGAGACGGGACAGCAAAAAATAACATTTAATTACAGTGGAATTTCCGGGCAACTGGCCGTGAAACTTATTGGAAACATTCAAATTACATGAGTGTTGCCAGGGACGTGAAACGGCTGGAAGGCTTTGTTAGCAAAAATGTGACTCTCTGAAAAAACGATATGTTACGAAGTTGTGTCAAAGTGCGACAGTGATAGCGCACGGGTGAGAGGAAGAGGCGCTTGTCTGGCCGTTGCATAATCTGCTGAAAAGTATAATTATCTCCTAGTAATGAGCCGAGTCGCCTCAGCATAGTGTTTAGTAACTTGTAGTGCTGTGTAGCTTATGTATGTACATACAACTGCACATAAGAGCGCGTTGAGTCAGAACGGTGCGGCTCGCGGCATGGTGGCGGTGTGGCGAGCGGCGCGGCCGGCGTCAGTAAATCGCGACAATTTCTTCGCCAATTTCAATGTAAACGATCTGCGGAAGAAGAGTCAGCCTGTGGCCGCGGAAGGTAGAGATGGTCTATACTGTGTGGTCCGAACAATGCTCGCGGGTTCGCACTCATGTGGTTCAGGCGTGCAAGAAGATCGCGTTCCTCGGAGTGTGATGTGGTGCGGCGTGATTAGATAAGAAGGAACTGCGATTTGGGTTCGGGCCGAACAGATGTTCGGTCCAAGGTAAGTGATTCATGCTAATAAAAATGTTTTTGTCACTCACCTCTTGAGCCAGGAGGGGAGCAGCAGCAAAAGCAGCAGCCGAGGCAGCTCCGAACCGATGCTGAGATACTGATACTTTGCGCGGGTACCAGCACGAGTTGCTTTCCGTGAAGAGTAACTGTAACTTTTTATTTTAAAATCGATTTCTTTAGACACATGAGCATGCTATAAAATTATTTTTAGCACAAAGGACACATTCACATGTTCATCTGATCAGACATAAAAATTCAGACTCATAGTTACTGCGGCTGACGCCAACAGTTCAAAAACAATTCAACGAGCGATGTTATAATGCACCAGATAATTTGCAGGGTGTTCTGCCGTTTTTGAGGAGCTCAATTCGTTTGAAAGCATCCGCGCAATCTTTCTCACTTTCTTAAAAGTTAATTAAGATCACTCTTCGGTAACTGGCGGGGGAAAACTCCTCTATCGAGCGGTATATAAACCGAAGTCTATCTGTTTCCAATTTCTTAGAGAATTCTTTTAGCGCGGAATTTTCTTCTTGGCCAAAATCACAAACGCGATTTGCAGTGGTTGAAACCATTGACATTGGCATTCAGAACTCAACTACACACTTGCGCTGATGCACCAACCCGATATTGCACTTGCGATAGCTCTCGCCGATAATTGCACTGCTGATACGGGGGATGGCACTGTTGATGATATTGCCGCTAACCTTTCTCTCAGCTGAGCCTCTTCTGTTCATTCTAGAAAACCAGGCTTCGAAAACGATACACCGTCTCGTCGCCTCGATCACCTGCAAAAACATAAGTTTTTTTTCTTTGAATTTGTCTCATCTGCGGATTATACAACAGTGTACATGTGTGCAATTAACAATCAACTCGGTTCGCTCTGCCACTGGTTTTAATTGATGCCCGCCTTGTGGGGGGGGGGGGGGGGGGGGGGGGGGGGGGTAGTTCGGACCGTGATTTATTTACAATGGGCGTTCACTGTGAGGGACATATGAGTTACATGTTAAAATAATTTAACCGTACATTCGACGCCGCTTTGCCTAAGTGCTCCTAATTTGTAAGTACGGCTCTTAATGATTGCCTTTTATAAACAACTTTTAAATTTTATTACAAATATTAAAAAAGTTTAATGTAAAGAATGTTTTCTATTTATCCATGATAGCTTTCTAAATATTGCTTCAGATACCCAGAGAACACGTTATTTTTAAATCTAGTGGAAGACACGCGTTCTTAAAAAATGTTTAAGTGCTTTGGGAAGCACATTAGTGAAAATCTCTATACTCTACAATTTTCTACTGTTATATTAGAAAGCCTAAAAATTACTAGCTTTAATAACTGTTAACAGTCGGCGCGATGTTACTAAACGTTGGAGAGAAGCCAATTATCTATATACCAGGAGAATTTCTCTGGGATCCGTCAAGCTAAAGAGCTTTTCAGACCCCTGACCCTACCCGGGGGTGCAAAGCACCCCGGCGCGGATTTTTTTAGGGCGCCGAAACCCAGAGCGCATGATCGGAATATTTTTTCTTTGTTCTCACACAACAGATCAATCCGACGTGCGAGATGAATTTCCAGAAACAGAGGAATTCTATCACGAATGAGAAATAATAATCTGATGATCACTGATGACAAACTTTGTTATTTAACTTTGAAGAAAGTTGAAAATAAAACACAAATGTTTGAACATTTTTTTAAAAAATAACGGAGTTGTCATTTCTCTCAAATGGAAATTTTAATTCAATTCAATTCAATTCAATTCAAAACAATTCTTTAGAAGCAGGTTTAAGTTTTAATAGTAATTCCTCGTTAAAAATTCTGTTATTACTGCCCTTCCTTTCGTCTAAATTTAAGAATTAACATAGTGTAATGGTTCAATAGCTATTCCTGGATGCTAAAAAGACACATTCACAATATCAGTGAAGAATTGAACAAAAATATTATGCATTTTATCAACATTTATTTATAAAAAATAAAAAAGAACACTTATTCAATCAATTTAACAACAGACACATCTGACCAAATAACTGACCTTCGCTGGGAAACAAGCTTATACGAATTTATGGCTTTGTTTTGCTTATGAAATCTTACGCATTCCCAAAAACGGGAAAGAACTTGGAAAAAACTTGATGGATTTTATTCCTTCCTATTATTATGGTTCTGGTAAAAAAAACTAAAAAGTATTTAAGTGAAAATTCAGTTAGAAAATTACGATGAATTTTTTATTGATAAGCGTATGTTTCGTATATTTTTAAAGTTATATTCCACCAATTGTCCAGAATTAATATTGCAGAAAAGCTTTATAAAAAGCCGACGTTTTTCTGATAGTGTATTGCTAATTTTAAATGAAATCCAATGTAATTTGCGAGAAAATGTCAAGGAAATACTAAGAAAATAGTCATTTCTATAATTTTTAATTGTAAAAAAAAGCGCAAAAAATTCGCAAGTTTTGTTTACTCCTCCTTATTCTAGATAAAATCAACTATAAAATGCAATATAAATCTCGGCATCGGCAAACACCGCTAACATTTAAAATGTTTAACAAACTTTATAAAGTGAATAAAGCCCTATATTTTTTTATTTAAAAATTTGAAAGTTTTTGTCAGGGTTCTCTTTTTAACCGTTAATATTATTACAAAATTATTTTTAACGAATTTTCTTGTTAAAAGGCAATTTTACACCGATAAGTTTAAAATAAGGTTAAGTTTTCACGTACTTATTTTTATGAGTTCTGTGTACTCGAGGACTGTAATATTGAGTTTATAATTGTTAAACATAGCAATCTTAAAGTTGTAATGGTTAATTAAAAAATACACATAATATAAGCTTGGGTTTTACTATGACAAAGTGAAACTGCTTTTTCAAATATTTATTTTTAAATTAAAAACAAATACTTATTTATATTTGGCACTACAGTTAGAAAGACTATATTCTCAATATTATATGTAAAAAATTTTATACAGATATGTCCACAAACAAAATAGTTACAGATTTATGAGACGAAAAAGTCCCGCTGGGGCCACTGTGCGACACTCACCGCATACTGAAATGTTTAAAAATCATTCCATCTTTATACCTAACCAAAGTAGAGCAAAGTGATCAGTCCTTGACCTATTTTTAACAAATTGTCCTACACTTTAGGTAGGTATCTCAGCCACTAGTTATAAACGACCTCTGACCATTTGCCAGTCAGTATAGAATTACGTAGGAATGAATACCTAAATTGTAACGTAGAAATTTTGAACACCTAAATTGTAACATATAATTTCAAGACAGCAAATTGGATAAGTTATTAACGACTAATTCAGCAGAAATTAAATAACTTATCCAAATTGTCATTAGCCAGTATACAACACTATATAGTATATATACTGTGAAATAGATAATATAATTGAGAGGTTTTGCAACGCGGTTAATGAAAGTATGAAAGCCTCAGTTCCACGTTTTAAAGTGATAAGCAAGCAAGTTACCGGAATTGATAATAAACATAATGTGACAAAGAAACGATATCTGTAGAAAATTGTTGCCTTATTATAAAAATGAACTAATAAAACTTAATTATATTACTAAAAACTAAAGGAGAACTGTTCTAAACCGTTCTGGAATGTAACTAATTACGAACAAGCGTAAATCAATTTTCTTACTAAAAGTGAACGATATAAGATGTGTTACTAGTTCTGAAAAAGCTGAACTACTTGCACTAAAATTTTCAACTAATAGTAGCGTATCAAGCAACCTTAGTAATCCCCAAACCATTGCTCTTTTTCAAACTTCTATTAACCCTTTGCACTATAATTGTTTTTCTAGTTTGTTCTCGGCCAACTCTGATTTAATTTTTCTGGTTTTGATATCACATGTTAGGTATGAAGTAATTGCATGCAGTTATTTAAAGTTTAATGTTTTATTAACAAAACGATTGTTTATAAAGGATGTATAGTATTTTTTAAATAAAATTGCTTCCCACTAATTTGTTTTATATATGAAGTGTCGCGCCAGACAGAGAGTTCTAGGGAAAAATAGTTTTGTCACGCCCGAGGTGTCTTCATAGTGCAAAAGGTTAATAAATTACACATCGAAGATATCCAAATTCAACCTGGTTGGTATGTTGGACCAAAGCTGCCTTCGTAGACATCAAATTAATAATGAAATAATATAAGATAAAAATTCTGAGATTCCAGTGGCCATAGATTAATGTGGAATAAAATATTAGCTACGTTTCACGATTTTTATAAAATAATAAAGATAAAAGACATCACAAAAGACTTGAATTGTTCTTAACTGGGCTTTCTTCTAATTTTACTCTAGAAATTTTAGTTAATTATTAGGTGCAATGCAATTACAAAATGTTAAGCTTAAATTGAACCATTCAATGCGTTAATTTGCCTGAGACGAAATATTTCAATGTAAAATAACAATTTTACTGATATAATGAAGTATTGAAGCCCTCTGAAGAAGTCATTCGTTATGTAAATTAATAAAATAATTAAAGATTAAAGTCCAACATAAAATTAGTAAGAAAAGATTTAAAAGGCGAAACAGTAAAAACAAGAGGGCTTCTTATAAAAGAGCTTCCCAGCTATAAAAGAAGGCGGCGGGGTATTATTATGTATAATAAAACCCATTTTTTATAAATTATAACAATGAGCAAATGCGACAATTTCATGAAAGCATTTCCGATTTAAAACAATGTAAAAACATAATAGCCATATTTAAGATAATTAAAATATAACAAATTAACCCCATTTGACAAGATCGCCAAATATATTACAGTGTTGTGGTGCTTTTAAAGTCAACAACATTTCGTCGGAGTTCTTGACCTCAGTCCAATCAAGATTATCTTTCGTCTGTGTCAGAATTTTAAAGAATCAACAACTTCAATTATATTTGGCATTATTCTCGTTTCTTAGAAAGAAATATTAATAAATCATAAATCACGATTTCGTTCCGTGTTTATCTTTATGTATGAAAATAATTATGAAGTTGTATTGCAGCCATTTGTAACTTTCATCGTATTAGTTTTATATTAAAACTTTCAGAGAGCATTTTTGGTTTGAATAATTCTTAAAACTATGCTACAGAAATTTTCAAAACATCGAGGTTCACGTTAGTTACATACAAAACTGAAAGCGTAACATGTGTAAATTGCGAAAATGGGGACCACGAACATTATCTAGCTAGTTTTTAAACATTATTCTAGCTGTATATTTTGTAATATCATAAAATTCTAATTCAAATAATTATGATAGTTTTAAAATGAAAGAAAAATTGCAAAACAAAGATATACCAACAACTCAAGAACAGGAAAATTAATTAATCTATGAAGGGTTTAGAGAGATTCATGTTTTTTTGTTAAAGCGTAGACTGATTTTCTTGTTGTAAGATTAAGTAAAGAGAGTCAATATATAATATTATAAAAAACCCCGAAAAGATATGCTCAAGACTAGAAAGTAGTAGCAGTATTTTTATAGCCGACTATGTAATTAAATAGTAAAAAAAAGAGAAGTCTGAAGAAGAAGGTTTAAAATTCGTTAACTATAAATTCCGTAGAACGGCCTGAAGCTAAATTAGTCTGCATGTTACCTTTAATTTACATATAACCCAGAAAGAGAGGTACTCACTAATGTGCGATACTACTGCTCATTAAAAGCTTACAGAAAAGACATTTTAAATTTATGAAAAAACATAATATAAAATAACATACGTATTTATGAACTTTTATAATAGTTATGTGTTTTGATTGATTTAAGGTAATTCCTTTTTTATAAATAAAATTATGTTGAATTAAGAATAAAGATAATGAAATTATTTATAAGTAATATTCAACAAAATATTATTATCTTGATATAAAACTTTTGGTTTTATCATATATCATATTAAAACAAAGATGTATTTTTAATCCAACCAGTTAATGATTTTAGTGTATTCAAGCTTAGATAGCTATCACAAAATCCAGATTAGATGAGTTCTTTGTGGTGTTTTTCTAACTTTTTTTTATCATCTAAACTCTAAAGAGACCATTTCTAAATCACAGAGGTCATAGTTCAATTAAAGTAGTTTTTGAAATTAAAAGGTATATTCAAACTAGTAGAAAAATTTAACTCAAATAGTTAGGTTAAATTTTTCCATTCAAATAAATCTTATTTTACTTTTATGTTCCAAAGTAAATAGAAGTATTGTATTAGGGTACAAAAAGCGCATTCGAAGTAATGGCCAATACTGTTTGAAGATTTTCAGATTTCAACCCAGCTGTCAAAATTTATAAATTGTAGAAAGCGGTTTACCAAATTCTTTGTTGAAATTTTCGTGCAAATAGGTACCTAGGAGTTTCTGCGGTCACTCATTTCAAATCTAGTTCTAGCAATTAACAGTGTATTTATGCTTTTGAAACACGCTGTAGGCCGCAAAGAAAAGTTCGCACTGTACTGTAAATGTCGTGATTGTTACGTACGGAATAGCGCTGAATATTGTATGGCTTAAGGAATAATAGTCCGAAGGAGTTAAAATTTGATAATTAGTCTAACCTAAACTGAGCTCGATATTAAACTAGGTATGTTTCTTCATATTCTTCATATAAATGTAAAAAAAACCATATAAAAGAAAACGATAAATCTTGTGTGGCAGCTAGAACAAGCAAGCTTTTAAATTTTGAATTATCTGAGTAGGCCTTGCTGCGAAAATGAAAAATTTTTTGAGAGAAATAAAACAAAAATGTAAAAACAGTTGAGTTTGGTAAATTTCTTCATAGCATTCAGACCGAAATAATAAAATCAATAAATATAAATAAAATTGTGTAAGTTTTTAAGTAGAAGGATTGATTTGTGTTCAAAACCTCAGTCTTAATCCTCTACATTTTGTATTCTTCAAATTTGGGTTTTTATGTGAGTAAACGAGAAATCTGATTTTGAGGAAAACCAGGAAACTATGACTTTTTATTTTATTTATTTGGGATCAAATTAACCCTTTGCGGTCCAAATCCCCAGTAGCCCGATTCAAATTACTTTTTGAATTTAATCAATTCAAAAAATAAAAAAAAAATATTTTGCTACAAAGTCAAAAAGTATTAAAACTGCAAAACGATGTGTAGTTATCTCAGAAATGAGTTATTTCAGCAATCGTTGGCGACTGGCGTGCAGCAACAATTGAAAGAATTACAATAATTTAACTCCTACATTTAAACACTATGTCGAATCACACTCGACTTTGAACTTGCTGCAAAGAAATTTTATGTATGTCGAGTCAGAATGAAATTGGACCCACCGCAAAGGGTTAAAAACAGATACGCTTCAAGCTACTTAAAAGCGCATGTAATATAATTTATACTTTTTTTTTGTTTAAAAATAGTTTATTTTAATTGAAAATCAAAAAGAAATTCAAATTATGAACAATAAAAAACGTATCAACAAAGAAATCGAAAAGAAAAGCAGGTTTTATTACGAAATAAAAATTTATGTAACTAATTACAAACTATATGAATGGTAATAAATTATCTGAAAACTGAAAAGTATTGCTTTTAAGACATGAGTATTACTGTGAGATGGGTGATGCTTCGAAGACTTATTAAGTGTTGTTTAGTTGGAATGAAACATTTTAAACTGAATTTCAATCATTCAGTATTTAATTTCATTATCCAGAATTGAGATTTCTAAACCAAATCAGCAATAAAATTTATGTAGCTTAGAAAAAAAACCTTCAAATTCAAGTCATTCCCATATTATAAATAGTATGTATCTGGTAATCACTAACACTGTGCAGATTCAAATTCTATCCAAACAAAAAAATCTACTGTAAAGCGTTAATCTCAAAAAACCAAATTAATCCAACGTTGGGAAGATATTTCTGTTTGATATCGAAAATACGTTATGCACATATTCTTGGTTGGATTCCTCTTTTTATAAATTTATCAAGACGAAATTTTATTACAACTTTGCTTACTAAAGAACACCACTAATGCAGAGTGTTAATATAAAACAGGACATTGTATTTTATTTGTTCACTAACCTTCTGAAAGAAGCTAAAAATAAAAGCCACCTCAAGTCAAATACTGGCACAGAACACAAATTAACATTCGTTGCCACAAAATTGATCGCCTTTCATTCATTTAATTAATTGCATAAAAAATTAGGGAACTGATAATGAAGTCGAACATGAAGATTATCACTGCACAAAAGAGAATATTAATTACTGCACAAAAAGTGAATTAATTTCACCGGCTTTTCGATGCGACTTCAGGAAATAAAATCTTTTTTCGTCTATCAAAAGCAAGTAGCAACAAAAACAGCACAACCTCGAGCCTCCCACTTGCAAAAGAGGAGTCCTCCGATAATAGTGAGTCGCTGTACAGGACTGTCCTGGAAAACTCTGTGCCGTTTAAATATGCTCCCCCAGGACTGGCTATTTGAAAATATGGGAAAGTTCCAAAATAAATAACTTGCCGGCGACGACGGGGGTGGCCCCTGTAAATCGAGCGCCACCGACTCGATTAACTAAAAAGTTTAAATCGCCAGCAGCCGACGGGTTTTGAGCGGTTTCTTGAAGAAATTTGCTCTCTATCCGCAAGAAGCAGGTCTACGGGACCACGAAGCGTGCAGGACAATTTCTTGTAAATACTAAATTGAGAGGTCCCTGCGTTCACGAAAAATGAGCATTTTGTTGAAAATAGCTGAGAAGGTAAAGGATGGCTCGAACTAGGAATCTCCGTAGGCACAGGACTCATAAGTCGACAAAAGTGCAGATTGTCGATGTCGAAGTTGAAAAAAAAAACCTCTCAAATGTCAGAATCCACTGCGATATAAAGGGAATTTGAAAACAATAACATTCCGGACTTAGAGGGCAGCACACTTTACGCGGTCATTGCAGCGGCACAGATGCTTAGATAATTCTTGCACTCGCGCACAGCAGCGGCCGGGAACGTCTCAATTAATTCCTTTCCATAACCGATAACTAGTCGCAAGCTAATCAAAGACAATTCGACACTTTGTAGGCATCGAGCCGAGGAGCACTCTGGGGCTCTGGTCTGGAGTCTTGGAACGTGGCTTCTTAGACTCCAGCGCTGGCTATCAATCATCAACGGGGGCAGAGGAGCTCTCAACCAAGAAGGCAGAAATCTCTCGCAACGATTGATAAATTTAAATGCAGCAAAAAATAGTATTAACCTTTTTCGTTATCTATTACGGTTGACTGATGGATTCGGTCGTCATTAAAGGCTCCGATCGCAGATTCGAGATGCGCGCGCGAAAAGACGAATTTCTTTAGGCCACTACACTTGACTTAAGACGTTACAAAACTTCGGGACAACCGCCGATCAGATTCGGCGTAATCTCTGTTTTTAACTTCGTGGTATGAAATTTTTTTTTCCTTTCGCCAGGCAATTAAAGCTGGTTTTACTTCGTTGCAAAAATTCGCGATCGATGCGAGAGAGCACCCAAGTTTGGCGCACACAGTTAACTGCAATTTTTAAAGACGGTGCCGGGTACCCCACCGGACGATTTTCTCAAGATACAAACCGATCGTCAGCGCGCCTAGAGACATACTGAAGAAACCGAAACGGCGAAGTGGCCCCTGCTGTAAAGTGTTTCTGGTTTGCGGTGCCGCGGCTGCTGCCAGGGTAAGCAAGTGTGACGACGCTTTAGAGTAGACTCTGGTTTCGAGATGTTGAGCACTGCTGGTCCCAGAGTGCCAGATATGAGATACATCGGCGAACAGCCCTATCTTGGCACTTGCGTATTGTGAAGCCTTTCGGATTTTCACCGTCCAATCGGGTGAGAGCCTTCTGGACTCAGCCGACAGCTTGTCTACTTCGAAAGAAAGTTTCGTCGGCTTGAGTCAGCTGGTCGGCTGGTCGGCTCCAAGTCCCCAAGTGGGATTCCCACTTCTTTTGCTCTTGGACCTCGCACCAAAGCTCGACTATAGCTCTCCGAGCTTTTTCTTATTTCTCAAATATACTCAGGCAGACAGATTACTCAGAAGTCGAGCCACTCAAGATGTGACTACTTTCATGACGGTCAAGAGGCCAGACCAGACGACGCAGTATAACAGTTTCGGCACATTTCGAAATTGTTTAGACATGTGTTCGCATGTTTAGCGAAATTATGTGGCGTCGTTGTCCACTCATCGCCACTTGAGAGCCATCGTGTGCCTTTGTGATTCATCGCATCGAAGTGCCGAATGTGAGTTCTATCATAATTCCTAAATTGCCCCACACAATGGCCCCAAACATATTGAACGGGTCACTGAAAATCCGCCAAAGCTATTAATGCCCGGACACACTTGGAAACACAAAAGTTCTCGCCTTTTCAATAACAAAAACAATGATAGGCAATTGATTACAATTTCGATTTGTAGTGGACAAGGATTAAAAATGAAATAGGGACATTTTCTGTTTTGGCTATTTAATGATGCAATTGCAGTTCTGTGGATCGAGTTGGGAAGTGTGTATCCATTAATATTATAGTAGCAAGATATAAAAATATTGGAAAGTGATATTAAAGCAGAGGGAATTTCATTCTTTTATTATAGTCACAGGAATCTCGCTTTCGGTTTTAATTCGCTGGCTCGAACTTTAAACATTGTACAACTTTTATCATCATTCAATTGCCTAAAGTTGTGGTTAATAACCTAGGTAAACACAAAACCCATTAGAGTTATCTACGATAGAGTTACATACACATATACAATACATATAGTAACGCAGCACATGGTATAAAATTGCTTTGAAAATGGCACGGTCAAACAATTAAGGGTAATTTTAACCTGCGGAAAAGGTTAAAGGTAATTTTTTAACTTTAAAAGATTAAAGGCGAAATTTTTGTAAAGTTTGAAATAAATTCAACCTTTTCGTGCAAAAACATACCATTATAACACAAATAAATGTTTTTCCTTGTATAATGAACTGAAAAAACCTTTAAATAAAATGTTTGTCCAGTCTTCACAAGTTTGGCGCAAATTTTAGTTATAAATATGGTATAAAATGAATAATTTTGAATCAAACCATATTTATAACTAAAATTTGCGCCAAACTTGTGAAGACTGTACAAACAGATCAAAATTTTTGATCTTCAAGTATGCCATTTTAGACAGACAAAAAGGTAAGTATGAAAATGACCGATATTTACAGTATAATACAATTAATTTCACGCTTATAGACACAGGAAAACACATAAAAAAGTGTAGCAATTTTACGCGCATCATTGAAGTATACAATAAGAGTGGGAAAGTTTTGCATAAAACGACTTATTTACGCGCATTTTTGAAATATACAATAACGGTGGAAAAGTTTAGCATAAAACGACTTATTTTAAATATAAAATATATAATTTTAAAAACATGAGTGGAAAATAAAAATCACAATATTAAAATAAATTTCACGTTTTGGTTTATTTCCTATTGTGCATTGCAGGAATTGTTATAGTTGTTATATATATAACAACTAATTTTCTGCAACTTCTACATATAACAATACAGCAGCAAATAACTTTCGAATCAGGGATCGTAACTGTTATAAGTTATATATAAAAAATTTAAAATTAATTATTACTTTGAAACTTATATGATTTAAGACAAAATGAACCAATTATATTTCATCAAAAATATTTTAAGTTATTTTTAACTATAATCTTCGCCTACTGTTAGTTTAAATCTTTTAAAACTGTTATGAACGATTTTTATTTTTTTTTTGTTAAAAATTATGATTTACAATGGACTTTTATTTTTTAAATTAAAAATAACTGTTAAAAAAACTTTTATTTTTTTCTGTCTTATATAAAAGTCTTTTGAAGATTTTTATTTTTTCAATTTTTTATAAAAGTCTTTGAAGAATTTTATTTATAAAATATAAAAATAAAAGTCTTTGAAGACTTTTATTTTTAAAATATAAAAATAAAAGTCTTTTGCAGAAGATAAACAAAAAAATCATCGCGATTAAGGAGTCACACTATAAAAGCAATCATAATATCTTCTGCAAAAGACTTTTATTTTTATATTTTAAAAATAAAAGTCTTCAAAGACTTTTATAAAAAACTGAAAAAATAAAAATCTTAAAAAGACTTTTATACAAGACAGAAAAAAATAAAAGTCTTTTTTAATAGTTATTTTTGATTTAAAAAATAAAAGTCTTTCCATAAGAGTTTTGAACGGCTTGAGAAAATAAAGAACAAAAATAAGTGTCTTTAATGACCTAAAACTTTTTCAATTAATTTTAACTAGTATTTTTGATTGAAAGAAATTGAAATCTATAATACTTATTAAGTTTGACTTTTATAATAAAAGTGACCATGTCATCGTAAAGTACTCGTCATGTTGGGTATCATGTATTAGTTTTATGCAAATCAAGAAATTCTTACTACTTGATTTTTTACATCAAAAATATAAAAATAACAGTTATTTACGGTCCCTGTTTCGAATATAAAAAAGAATGTAAAACGCTCTTAGTATGCATTTTCATTCAGCCTTATTTGTTTAGGTATTAATGCTTATTCAAGTTATAGAATTACGCCTATTTCTAAGAAACATTACGCATGCATGTAACTTTAATATTTATTCTACGTACTATGCTTCGTAGGTTGAAAATAACTCCTTTTGAACTTTTTCCCATTAAATTGAGTGTATGTACATTAGGGTGCTTTTTTTTCGCGACTAATTTTTTTTTTCAGTCCCACCTCGAAATTTTGTGGCTAATACCTAAACAAACATTCCCTGAAAATTGGAGCCCTTAAAAATAATATTTAGTACTAGACCAAGACGCATAAAGATTTCCCATATAAAATACACGTGAACTTTGATTATTTTTCTTCAAATCTCTACAACTCAGAGGCATTTTATGGCACAATCTTGGGCAATGGTAGGGTTTCTTCAGAATTGAATGCTCTACAAAAGTGTCCATTGCGGTGTAACCCTAACTCCCACCAGCGAGGTAGTACGGGTCACTAACCCCAATTTTTCCATGAAATTCTCGCTTTTTACCCCTATCTCGTAAACAACAAGAGGTACAGAAAAAGTGAATATGACAAACTTGTAGCAAATTGAATTTCCTCCAAAAAGTTCTTGAACACCAAATCGCTAACATCAATATTTCTTGAGATATTGGGTTTTGAAGTTGAGGTAGTGTTTCTACAATTTAGCTAAATGATCCATGAAAAGTCCACACTACCTCAACTTCAAAGCCCAATATCTCAAGAAATATTGATGTTAGCGATTTGATGTTCAAGAACTTTTTGGAGAAAATTGAATTTGCTACAAGTTTGTCATATTCACTTTTTCTGTACCTCTTGTTGTTTGCGAGATAGGGGCAAAAAGCGACAGTTTCGTGGAAAAATTGGGGTCAATGACCCGTACTACCTCTTTGGTGGGAGTTAGGGTTACACCGCAATAGACACTTTTGTAGAGCATTCAATTCAGAAGAAACCCTACCATTGCCCAAGATTGTGCCATAAAATACCTCTGAGTTGTAGAGATTTGAAGAAAAATAATCAAAGTTCATGTGTATTTTATATGGGAAATCTTTATGCGTCTTGGTCTGGTACTAAATATTATTTTTAAGGGCTCCAATTTTCAGGGAATGTTTGTTTAGGTATTAGCCACAAAATTTCGAGGTGGGACTGAAAAAAAAAAATAGTCGCGAAAAAAAAAGCACCCTAATGTACATATATATGTAGGTCCGGTCCCTGAAAATAAAATGAAAAGCTGATTATTCCGAATGTACTTCTTCTAACAAAGAAGGTATCCCGACGTGTCACTGTCGATTTTGTTGCGACTCAAATACCATATGTTATTCTATATTAAATTTTAAAATATATTTTTTTTGTTTTTTGTTTTGTGGATAAGCATTTTTTGGTGGTAAAATGGACTCCTAAAGACAACCAAGAGATTCAATTTAATATGCAATTTCGAAAAGGGCAATACGTTTGTTCATACCAATGTGTTCTAAATGCTTCCCTGTACCTATTATGTTCGAAACGGAACATCTCTGGTATTTCCTTCTACTGTCGAGGTCATGGCGTATACAGAAATAATTTCGAAAAGGTCACAACTCTAATGAGATGTGCCCTTTTCGAATTTATTGCTTAAACATAAGACCGTAAATCTCCATAATACTTCTGCCTCTTTTGTTTTTGTGATTTAATCCTTAAAAGATATCATCAACATAAATCACATGAAAGGGTATCAAATAAAATTTTACCCCAGAATATGCTTATATGGCTTGTTAGCTTAATAAAGACATTTAAGGGACTACTACCGGTTATAATTTTGAAAAATTCAATTTTTTTTGTTTTTTTTTACATTTTTCAACTCAATATACCTTCAGAAATCACGTCTCAAAATTTTATTTGGATATTCCCAAAAATATAAAAGTTACAGCAGTTTAAGCGTGCCCGCTTATTATATATTTATAAGTAAAAAAAAAAACTTTAAACATGATTTTCTCAAAATGACCTTTTATCAAATGGCGGACACACTAACTCCGAATTGGCCCAACCGATTGGGCTCAAATTTGGAGTGCTTCTTTATTTGAGTATTATGCACAGGAAAAAACCACAATATTAGTCAAAATTCAATCCAAAAAATGTAGCAAGTGAAAACAAGTGAAAAAATAAGCGATTTTTTGAAAAAAATTTTCAAACGTCCGCCATTTTGTTTTTTTAATCATTTTTTGACATATTCTGGTTTTTTCCTACGTAAGGGACATTCCTTAATAAAATGCCGTTTGGTTTATTTGTTTCAGACTCTTCGTTTCTGAGATGAGTTGTCCGCCATGGGACGAGTCATTTTTTGAGCTACCAACTTCGGCGCCCTCTATAAACAAGGAAAAAATGATAAAACTAAAAAAAAATTTTGTTGTAATATTTGAAATAATTATTATCACCATGCAAAATTTGAAATTGATATATAATAAAGGAGCTGAGAAAAAATTATTGAAAATTATGCTGTTTTTTTGCAATCTAACCGGTAGTAGTCCCTTAAATGCAATTAAATATATTATTATCATCACTGAATGTTTTATATTATGATAACGTTACTTTTATAGCGCCCTCATAAATGAATACAGGAAAAATTACTGTTAAAAATTATTAGGTTTTCCTAAAAAATTCAGAAGATAAATTTGTCGGGGGTGAATTTTCACCCATGATACTATTTAAGGGTTAAAACAATTTTTTTTTTTTTTTTTATGGGAGTGGGGAAATGCTTTATGCACCATAGGTGTCCGAAGACACCCGTGTGCCGGACTCCTCAGCCTACCCAGGTCTAACGGCTAAAACCCCACTCCCCGCCCGCAGGACCTCCACCCCGGAACCGTCTGTTGGACATTACTTCAGGGTGGAGTCCTATTTAGAGCCGCCCCCGCCGGGGGCCCTCCTTTCACCGGGCGATCTAACCCTCCCGCTCCCTACTGGCGTCCCTTTCTTTCTGTCGAAGGATCGCTCTAACGAAAAGAGCGACCCTTCGCCAGAGATCCTCTCCTGCAGCATAACCTCGGCTATATTGTCCGGGGTTATGCTGCCCGCCGCACTCTCCAGCTCCTCCCTCTCCGCTCCCAATCTATCACATTCAAAGAATGTGTGGAGAGCGGAGTCCGACGGGGAGTCGCAGTAAATGCAGCACGGGTTCGGTGTCTTCCCTATGCGGTGAAGGAAGGCCCGAAAGTGCCCGTGCCCCGTCAACAATAAACATATTGCATCATCCATCAGTCATTGCGTTGCTTGAAGCTTATAATGGCAAAGTCCTATTAATCATCTGAAAATTACAGATATTGCAAAGGTGAAACAATATACATATACCAGCAGAATTTACAGAATTTTATGACGAAATACGGCAATGGCCAACTACAAACGAAGAAGATTTAAAAAAAGTCTATTAATTATCTTTAATTTAAGTTTTATGTTTAATTTTAGATACCTAACATAAAAGTTTCGCCAAATTTATATGGTTTTTTATTTGTATGTAAATTTATTATCATAAATTTCGAAAAGGGCACAACTCACAAATTTAAAATATCTAAATATACATATATAATAACGTTAACATCAAAGTATTTCTGTAACTTTCGTTTGCTAATTGGCCGCAAAATGTAACTCAAAAAAATATTTTTTTTAAATATTATATTTCTTTACAAAATAATTAGTTTTTTTCATTTCCTGAAAAGTTTAAATATTCAGACATGTGCTTTTTTTGGAAATTGCATATTAAATGAGGAAAGTAAGAATAAGGATTATAACATAATCAGTTCATTTATGTAAAAAATAACAACAAAAGTTCCTTTCTTATGTTGAACAAAATAATAGGTGCGAGTTTATTATATCAAAAATAAAATCTTTCTCAATAAATTAGAGTCTACTTTAAGCAAAATTAAATATATTTTAAACAAAAATAAATATTCATTAGCCCGAAGCCCATTATTTAACAAAACGCTTCAATTCGCCTTGGAATGGAATTTATTAATTTACGGCACTTTTCAATGCGACTGAACTGAACTCCACAACTGCTCCTTATTTGTTATTTTTTCTTTTGCCAAGAATTGCTACAACTCATTCCACAAGTTCTCAGTAGGATCGAGGTCCTAAGATTGAGTTGGCCAAGAAAGGAGATTAACATTATGATCCGCAAACCATTCGCTGGCCAATTTAGATGGGTGTTTGGGACCATTATCCTGTTGAAATCGCCACTTAAGTTGCATATTGTCTTCATCATTAAGGAACATATCATTTTGCAAAATGTCCCTATAATCTATCTTGGTTATTGCCTCCTTAATCCATATAATGGGACCGACACCATATCACGAAAAGAATCCCTATACCATGATGCTTCACCTGTCATGTTTGACTGTCTTTTTTTGAATCTAGGATCATATTCTTTACCGCTTGGACGTCGCACATTTCACCTGCTGTCAATCCCGTAAAAGTTGATCTTTGTTTCGTCGTTCCATAGAATGTTGCACAACTTTTTAAGATTTTCTTCACCGGCTCAGAGCTGGATTATCAGCTTCACTGACGGTACGCCACCGATATTTTGCAGCCCCAAAAGCTCCGAATTTGGACCAATATAACATAACTCTCAGTTTAAAGCCTCCTGTTTGTAGACTACAATATCACCTTTAAAACCTCAGTTTTCAAATTTGAAAATTCTTGTTGGAGGATAATCGTGATGAGAAAACGATGTCAAAAATGTGATTTAAAAATTCTAATTATTTCGAAAATTCAGCATATTGAAACTTCAGTCTTACGATCCAAGAACTTAAAGCAATATCTGGAAAAAATCAAAGATATGATTTTGAGTTTTCTGAATCAAAATTAGGTATTTACTTAATCGTACAAGGTGTCCTGAAGGTCCTATTTTTGATTTTTTTTCAGATTTTCAATTTTGCTTTAAGTTCTTGGATCGTAAGGTCGAAGTTTCAATATACTGAATTTTCGAAATCAAAGTGAAGTATTTTGAATTTTTAAAATTGCCCAAGAATTTTTTGGCAAAAGGGGTTTCGAGCCTCTCTTTGTACCTACTCACGAGTATTCTCCAACAAGAATTTTCAAATTTCGTTAAAAATTACGAATTCTGGGTGGTTTTGAACCAATTTAGTAATATAGCCCCAATGTGCACCGGCCCAATCCCTATGGCTAATGACAAAATGTTTTGTTGCCTTCAAAGTTTTTTTTCACGAAGCAAAGGAACTCTTCTAGCAATTCTTCATTGGCAAATCTTCTGCGGATAGTTCTTGCGCTGACTTTGTGCACCGTATCTGCGCACATCGTCCTTGAAGATACAAGATCCTCTTAGCCATAATGATGATCAGTGGTTGGAGTCTTTTTCTTAGGTCGTCGACCTCTAGTTTTCTGTTTTCTTTTAGGCTTTAATGCATTTATAAAAAACAATCCTGACGACGACCTAAGAAGTCGGTCGGTAATGAAATTCTAGGTTTTTCCCTCATTTCTTAATTTTCTTACCAAACGGCGTTCTTCTGCCGAATTATGTAAACTTCTCATCGATCACTGCAGACAGATAAATACAGATCAGTGTGCTAATCTGTAAAGTAAAGTAAAGTTGAGTAAAGTGGTAGATTTTGCGAAGTTGCGACCAAAGAATATTCGCTCAATTTTTAAGACGCAGTTACCCCCTCCACTACGATTTTTAAAAAAAATAAAACAAAAATGTTCCCATTAGTAAGAAAGGGCCAAAATGTCATTTTCCCATAATATATTTGTTTTATCAAGGAGATGATTCGTAGCTATGCTAGGACCTGATAGGTGGCACTGTAGTCAAGTTATTTATAATTACATTTGTAAATTGAAACGAATTTCATGAAAATTGGTAGTTAGAGGCTTAGCGTAATGCTGACTTCGAATCCGCTGTCCAAATTTAGAAATTCAAGATGGCGGATTCAAAGTGGCGATAAAATTCTGAAATTCATCTAATTCTTATGAAAATTAGAACGGAGGGGATTTCAAACTGATTTATGGGTCGATTGGCTAAACGAAACCTTTTACTACTGTAGTCCACCTCGTAGCCACTCACACAATCACTACCCTCAACCGTTCCATCCTCTGACCATTCAACTCCCTCCCCCACCCACCTCTTCACCACGATTCCAGTACCAAGGCCCGCCATATGAAATTCGCTGGTCGCTGATTGTGGAACACCCACAGCAGTCTGAAGTTTATCTAACGCCTGTTAACACTAGACAGCAATTAATTAACTGAATTGAGACTGTAGCGACGATAATACTGGATAGCCTGGCTGCAATTCACCTTAAAAAGGGAATTAGAAGGAGGTTATTGGCATGAAAACTACATTTCGATCAGCTTTTGCAACGTATTACAATTAACTATAATAAGCTTATAATTTAATAAAAAGCATTTTGGGGTTAATTTAAGTTTAATATCTTTAACACATTAACGCTCACAGGTTGCAATGTCGGCATTTGAATTTGAATTGTCGCCATGTGATGAAAATGGTTAAAATTTCTGAAATTTTACACAGATATGAGTGACAGTGCTGTCAATCTAAAAACAAGATTTGCTTGAATCAATGTACCCGCGCAATTTAAATTCAAAATTGGCTTTACTTTTTGATCACAGTAGTATGACACATGCACATAATTTTACATATAACAGATGCTCAAAAAATAGGATTTCAGGGCCAATGAATCCAATCTAATAATAAAAATATGAACGTCATTTCTGTGTTATTGCGTTAATCAACTCAACATTTTCATTATTTATTTTTTTAAAAAAGGAATTTAATATCAATTATTAAAAAAAACCAAGTTATATATAATCAAAATAAAAGGTAATTCATTTAAATAAATATCTTGAATAATGTAAAGTCATAGGTACTATGATGTGTCTATTCCAATGCATACAATGGTTCAATATATGCCGGTATTTCAATCTAACTTCAAGTGACAATTATTTAATACAATAAAAACGTATCATTTTCAGATAATTAAAGTTTTCCAAAATTTTTGTAGTTTAAAACGGTTTGCCGAATATTAAGGGGACATTCTCATTGAAATGGACAAAAAAAAAACCACTTTTTTTGGAATTTTTTTTTAAACCCTATTGCATTTATTCAAAAAACTTTTTCATATATTGAATATATAGGCATCGAAGTAAACATATATAGGCATCGAAGTATACAACAAAAAAAATTTTTTTTTGTTATGTTTTGCTGCAATAGAGGGTGTTATATGAAAACTCCCTTTTTAGTTGGTACCAGTTCCTGCGGTCTTCCTGGAGAAGATAAAGACAAAATTCAAAATGAGGTATGTTCTTTAGACTTTTTTCTAGAACATAAACCTTTAAAAAATGTTATTTTAATTTTTTAAATTATTTTTACGACTGTTTTTTTAAAAATTTTAAAAATTGGCCATGTTTTGGGGGAAAAGTATGTGTATAAAACAGAGGGTGGGGTACTTTTATGCATTTTTAAATGTCTATGCCCTAGTATTTATGTTAATGAGTAATGCTTTTTGATTTTTTTAAATCTATCGAGCAGAATTTGAGATATTACTGGTACCAGGTGAAAAAAAGTAGTTTCGAAAAAAACGCGTTTAAAGTTTTTATGCGACGCGACGCTCCAAATCTATAGAAACCGGTATATATCGTTACGTATATATAGCTACAACTTTCGTTTTGTTTTGAATTTCTCACAACGAGAATGTCCCCTTAAACAAAGTATAAGTTTGTTCAATATATGAATTAAGGATATGGAAAGGAAACATTGTTTTCTTATGATTGGTTGGTTGGTTTAAGTGGCTATTCTTACGACCTCGTCAGAACCCAATTAGCACTACAAGGCGCCATTTTGATACCACAAGAGACTATGATCTGGGTTATTGGTGTGTGTTTGTGGTAGTTTAGTCAACAGGGACACCTCGCCTTAGGCTAAAGCCATTCTGTGGCATTGAGGTAGTGAACAATGTCACCAATCCGCTCTTCGGACAGCTTCCTGAGATCGCCAATAATATAATTACCCAGTGCACGATGTCTAGTCCCGGCGAGGGCCGGACATTTGCACAAAAAATGAACAGGCGTCTCCTTCTCATTTGGGTCCTTGCAACTGCGGCAGTAAGAGTTGAAGGAGATCCCTAGCTTAGCTGCATGCTCACCTATGGGCCATAGGATTTTCTTATATTAATGGTATTATTTGTAGAAAGATATGCCAAAAGAAAGAACACCATCAAATATATGTCGACGCACATGGCATAATCGAAATGTACCGGAAAGGGCAGAACAACGCCGCTTGGCCAGCTAGTATTTATATATATGTATAGGAAAAGTGCAATGGGCTTCATTCATATTTGAATTTATCAATCAATTTGATTGTACATGAGTTTCGCTCATTAAAAGGAATTAGTAATTCCGCAGCATACTCAGCGCTGAGGCATTTTGGTTCTCCGCCACTGATAAGTTCAACGAAAAGTGTCTAATTGTCTAGAAATGATTCTCAATTTGTATCAATTTGCATGTTACTTTGTGAATAATGATGACTTTGTGTGGGCCAGACAGTGCTGTGCGATGACCATTGTGCGCGAACAGGAGGTATTTCATCAACTAATATTGACTTGAGTCAGAGTACAAAGGTTAATTCTATTATTTACCTGAGTCGAGGAACCAGTTATTTGTGGATTTTCCTATTTGGCTGAGTCCGTTTAGTGGCACAGGAGTACAGAAGTCATGCGCGGTCGGCCAACCTCACTGAGAAATGACGCCCAGTTCGCTTTGGCGGAGAGATTCGTTGTTTACTTACGTATCTAACTACAGTGTAAATAAGACGTGCCGCATATCTTGTCAATCTGGACCCCATTCGGTGGTTGCATTCAATTGTGCGGCGGAATTTATTGCGCTTAGATAGCGCCAGACGCTATAATTCTATGTATTTTGGCATTATGTGTGCCGTTTACTCCCTGCAATTGCGGCCTGAGATTAGAAAATTTAAAGTACCGTATGACCGTCGCGTATTAATTTTTCGGGCAATTTATGGCCTCGTGGTCAGGTTGAATAGGCTTTTACAGGGGCTATTATTCGCTATTCCCAGCCAAGTTTCTTATGCAATCTATGATTTGCGGAGATGGCGCACCCGCCGTGCATCTGCCAAACACAGTTGAACCACCTTTTCTTTTGTGGACTCTTCTAATTAAATCTGTTTGCGATAGAGAAGCGTTGCGGGAACACTAAAAAGCATCTTACAAACCTTTCCTGGGTTTATGGTCGTTTGAATATAATGAAAAACCCAATTTTTACAAAAAGGCATTAAAAACTCGTAAATTCAGAGGAAGCTCAACTCTGATTTATTTAAATGCGAGAATATTAGCATCGGAGCATGTATAAATCATGGGAGCTGTAAAAATTTTGTAATTTAATTAAGAGGAAATTTTAATTACAGCAGAAACCGCGCAATAAACACGGTGCTGCGACCATTAAACGAGTCACCATGTTAACAAGTGCACGATTTTAATGTTTCGATCCTCCGCGATTGCTGCGCTGGTCTGCCGGGTTACAAGTGGGTAACTGGCAGCACAAAAGTTGTTAAAAAGAACTAAAATAACCGGACAAACTGGGTATATCGGGTCATAATTGCTTTGTCAACGAATGTTGACTTCATGAACCTAAGAGCAATCGTGATTTTCAGGGAATGCACTTAAGTGGTCAGCAGCGCATTAATGCGATTTCCTTATATAGGAGAGGACGCAAAAGAGGGGCATCGTATCCGCGAGGATTTGCTGCAATTTTTTAAATCGTGATGGAGTTCTAGCGGAGACATATGCGCGAGCTTTGAAAGATAAAATCGCATACATTTAATTGAATTGAATGTGTCTCCTGGCTCGATCTTAATTAATTATTGCTTAAAATACTTTGAATGAATTTTTAAAATTGTATAGGCTTTTAATTTGCACTTTTCTTGCACTATATTTAAATGTCAAATGGAAATCAAATGAAATACTACTCTGATCAAAAAGTAAAGCCAATTTATTTATAACTTTGACATTTCTTATTTATTCTTCCAAATTTATATCATTACTTTCAAAGTGGTCCCCTCCCAATACAATACACCTATGCCAGCGATTTTTCCAATCCTCGAAATACTTCTGAAACTCGATGATTGGAATGGCCCTCAGTTCCTTCTTCGATTTTTCTTTTATCTCATCAATCGATTCAAAACGGTGTCCCCGAAGAGGTCTCTTGAGCTTAGAGACTAACTAGACGTAACATAGAGTTAAATCGGGCGAATACGGTGGTTGTAGAACGACATGCATGGATTTTTGATGAAAAAGTCTCGAAGAACCAATGTAGTGCAGTGCAAGAAATTGAGTGTTTTTGGAACCAATCGAGATGAGACTCTTCTCAAGCACAAATGTTCTTTGAATTGATTACAGTATCTACAAGGTCTCTAATTGTCAACCGAAGATTTTTGATTTCATTGGCATGTTGTTCATCGATTGATGTTGATCGTCCCTCTTTATCTTTAACGCTTTCTCTACCTTTTTTAAACTGTTTATACCACCTTTAAACATTCCTTTCAGACAACACCTGATCGCCGAAGGCCTTCTGCAACATTCTAAACGTTTCTGCAGAAGAAATTTCATTCCGCAAACAAAATTTAATGCAACTTCTTTGTTCAATAAAATCACACATTGTAAAAATCGAAAAATTCACTTTCAGAAAACACAACGAAACTTACCAAACAAATGACGTACTGGCGCGACTGGTTGTACACAGCTATGAGTGACAGCGCTGCCCCTGCCAACCTAAACACAAGAAGATTTGCTCGAATCGATGTACCCGCGAAATTTAAATTCAAAATTGGCTTTACTTTTTTATCACAGTAATATACTATACATTACATCAGATACCAGCATAAAGCTGTATTTATATGATGCTTTTTAAATCTAAATTTTTGTTCAAAAACAATATCATTTTAAAATACCTTTTTACATTAAAATGCAGAAATGTATATTGTTTTTTTCCGCAAATGTGATTCTCTATGGCACCTTACAAAACAAGCATCTTAACCATCTAGAAAGAAAAACTAGGTAAAACAAACAAAAACATGGTTTGAAGCAAATAAATCGACTCCCACTATAAGCGTGCATTCCAATCAAATTATATGACTAAGAGAATAAAGTGTTTGGAACCATTTTAGACCTTAAAGAACCAGCTTTCAATGACACCTAAATCGGTTGCATGAAATGAATTTTTCATAAAGATATTCAATGTAGAAATGAAAAAATCAAAAATATAGAAAAATCGGAAAAAAATGTGTTCGTGTTCTTCTAAAATCTCCTCAACGTATTGTACAGCCGTTAAACCTCTGTTTTCTCTTTCGATGAAAACGAACTCAGTTTTCGCGTCGAGTGGAATACCTCTCCATACCATACAGGACCCTATGCCAAAATTTGATGTTTCGGCTATGCAACATTGAGCATATCGCACTCCAGATCTCCTACAGACGCTTCTGCATATGTCATTGCTGTATAAACATATCCTGCTTTCGTCCAATAATAGAACTGAGCGCCATTCATCGATATTCCAATTGAATGAATTTTAAACGTGCTTGCCGATGCACTGTGGTCAATCGTAGTTCTGAAGCTGGCCTTTTCGGTGTCAATCCAGCCTCCTTAAGTCTCTTTCTGTCGTCTTTCTTACAAGGAAACGTTCTCAGGTGTGTCTCATCGATTTTGATGAAATTGAAATATGTTAAAAAGTATCGAAAAATAAGAGACACGTAATTTTTTTTTATCTGCGGACTCGTACATTTAGGGGGTGAAAACCACCCCTAAAGTTTACTCCCAAAAACAGTTTTTCCTAAATATTTCAAGTTCTAATGATTTTTTTCGAATGAAACAAAATGGAAATGATGTCTCATAAATATACTAGCCCTTTGTAAGCAATGCGGTTCCCGGGGGTGGCAACCCTTATTTTTTATTGCAGAAAAACGATTTTTCTTTTTATATTTTTGCGTCACAAAAATAACAGTTTTAGTTAAAAATCTTTAAAAAAAAATTTTTTACATACGATTTTGAAAAATAAAGTTGACCTGTTTTTGCGTTTTCGTAAACAACCCCTAGCACTAATACGTAAATGATGTATATTCTTTCAGATATCAGTTTTTTCGTGAAAACCTGTATTAAGGGGTTTTTGGAGACGCTGATTACAAATCGGATATTAAATTTAAAAAATTCAAAACGGCGGATCCAAAATGGCGGACAAACTTTTGAAAAATACACCAATTTTTACAAAAAAAAAAAAAAAAACAATAAGTTTTTAAGTTAAAAATAAGTTAAAAAAGAACGTTTCCTTGTTAAAGATATTCACTGCTCGTGTTCGCCGAAGTTCCTGTTGGAGTCCAACACCAGCTAGGAGTCGATTTCTAAGAGATACTATTACAATGAAATGGTCGTCTCTCTTCGATGTACAGCGCTGCCTACCGGATCCAGGTCTTCGACGAAACGTACCATTCTTCTCATATCTTCAATATACTCTGGAAATCGCAGATTCACTGAGGTGAAGCTGACAGCGATGCTACGCTGACTATGGCCCTGTTCCAATAGGACTATTACGTGGGCTGCTTTTTCCGGAGTTGTGTCCATGTTCACTATATTTTTTTCCAATAAAAGTTGTCTTCAACTGTGTCTACCAATTTTTGAAAAATGACTGATGAGGAAAATACGGTTTCAATCCATTATATTGCTTAGGAACCAAACAATTCTTATTTGAGATAATGAGTGCAAAACTGGGTTTTTCCCTTTGATCTCAATAAAACCCTTTTATTTCAATAAAATTGTATGATACATTAGTAATTTTGGTGTCATTAGAAAGCTAATTATTGGGATTTCCAAATGGCAAACCAATTTCCCATAAATAGGAAACAAACTTTGAATAATGCGCTAATAAATACAAAGTTACAGTGTGAGTCGATTTTTTTGCTTCCAAGTGTATTTTTACATTTAAAAAGGTCCCAATAGAAAACATTTTTGATTGCAAGCGCGTTGTACTTTTAATCCAAACGTAATGGGAATCAACAGTTTCTGTATTTATAATAAAAGCGTTGACTGTTAAATGTTCAACGCATTTAAATCTTAAAATGTTTCAATTTTCAAACTGAACACAATAACATATGTGACACGTTCAATTCAAAGACTAATTTTGAATAACATGTATATTAACGTACATATATTATTTTGCATACGTTACAGATACATATATGATATTGTGTTATATTTGGAATTACCAGTTGAAATAATTAATTAAAGTTTTACTGGATGCCTCCAAAAATGCAGTAAATTAATAGAGTAGAATATACAAAATAGAAAAAACGTCAAATGTTCGAACAACTAAACGCGTTTGCTTTTAATTTGAAGGTAATTTTCATTTAAAATACAAATTTTAAAAATTCAAAAACCTACAAATCTAGGTAAAAAGTATTGGATTTTGCTTTGAATACGATTGTTGTTTGTATGAAAATTGTTAACACTTTAATCATTCAGTTCAAATGCTTTAACGTTTGTTAACATTTAGACAGAAAAATATTCAATTTGAATGTTTTCTGGTTGATTATTATCAATTTATGGTCGTTGATTATCTGATTGGAACTGCTTTAGTTGGTGTTTTTCATGTTTAATCCTCCGGCATGATTCCTCGGCGAGATTTAATATTCCTTTCTAAGTGGGGTTATTTTTGAAGTTTGGAGATCAAACCCGCTTCAGCAGAGAGCCTTTTTTAAAATGGTCGTTTTACAGAATATTGTGAATTTCTCAAAAAGTAGAAGATTTAGAATCACTACTATGGTTTTCCTGCCAAGTTTATGCATCTTTCTAATAATCCTCCTTTTTCATAATTTGAGTTTTAATAGTTTCAGAAATTGGGGATGCATTTCTATGGCTATATCTCTGCCTACAAAAATTCTAAAACTAAATAATCGTTGAGTCCTTATAACTAGCCTTGTGTGAGAACCAATATAATCGATAAAAATGAAAAGACGAAAAGATGAAAAGATGAAAAGAGGAAAAGAAATATATTTTATGTTTTAACTATGATGAATGTTAACTTCATGAACCTCTATGAAGAAATGCTATATGCAGACACACGGACGCATCATCAATGTAAAAGTAAAAAAGTAGTATTTTCTTCCTCTTGTTTGTTCGATTTTGGAAAACAAATTAGTTAGTATCATTCACTATATAATATGTTAATCTTTTACCGCATAAGTGTAAGATCCAGTGTAGTTATTTAGTTTGATGATTATTATTTTTAACAAAGCCATGTGATGTTTATTGCATATCAAAGACTATTGGGGAAAAAAATTAGAAGCAAACATCAGAACTTGTTTTTTCAATTTCGCTTCATTTACTCACTGAAATTCACTTTATTTACATATTTGTTTTTTGGTACAATTTATTCGTCCGTATATAGTTTGGTTCGCGTGTTTTTAACTATTTTATGAAATTATTTGGAAAAACTACAAGCTATGAGCTATATCAACATATCCTTAGCGATGTCTCCACGATGAATGGGTACATACCTAAAAATACGTTTAAGGGGGTACTCTTATTATATGAGGCAAAAGATCTATGATTTTTAAGAAATTTTTTTTCGGTGAAAAAATATTTTGTCACGTTACTGTTTCTAAGACATATTAATTGATATTTAAAAAATATTTTCACAAAATTTCATAAAAGAAGCAGATCCCCTTTCCGAGATATTTAGTCGGAAGATCGTGCGCACTTGGAGAGGGTCCGTTCTCCGATACTAGAATTGTGAAAATATAATTATTAGAAAAAATTTCAAGTACGATTTTTGCACGAATCGAAGTAAAAATTTTCAACTTACTGTTAATCAGCAATTCCCGGGCTAGGGCCATGTAATAAACAATCCTCGAGTTTGAACATCTCTTGTTGATCAGCATTGTCCTTTCTTTTTGAAGATCTTGCCTCTAAGGTCTACGATGAGTATCTCCGGATGGGCCGGCGCGTCTATAAACCATCATAACTTTTCGAATTTTCAAGATTTCTTTCGAGAAATTACTCAGAAAGGATCACAGACAAATAAAATTAACAACAAAAATCCAAAAATTGAAAATTTGTAATGAGAATACACCTTAAATAAAGAAGTTAAAACGAATTGGAGTGATTTATAGTTATTACTCAATAAAAAAACTAAAATCGTTTCAATTAAATTTAGTTATATCAATTTATTTATCTAACGGGCCTAACTAAAATTTGATCAATCGTACACTTTGTCAATATAAGGTCAGTTTCATATTTATAAGGTCACATAATTTTTTTTTAAATATGAGATGGCCCTAAAAATTTGTACACCAATGCTTCTCTAAAATGTTCCATGTAAGTGTACTAATAGTACAGAGTAAAAATGTGCAGTTATTAGCTAACGGTATTCCCGCTATGTCAACAAGCAATGTTTGTTCCTGTTTCAATTTTATAAGGTCAAAAAAATAATGTTTCTTTTATTTCAATTTTTTTAAACATAAACATAAATAATAAACGCTAAATTACATAAAATCACCAAATAAAATCGCTCCCTTCAACAATACATCATTTAATCTCTTTTCCATACTTCCAATAAGATTTGTGTTAATTCCGGGCCCAGTTCTGAACAATTCCACCTCTATTGCGCGAATAAGCTCTAGAATTGAATTAAATTGATGGTTATTGGCGTAAACCCTTTGCGATAAGATGCCCCATAGATTTTCTATTGGATTCAAATCATGTGAGCAGACGGGCTATTCCATAACTTGAACCCATTTAGCGGTAAACCAACGTTTTGTTTTACGGTTTACATGGATAATCGCGTTATCCTGCTGAAATACCCATTTTTCTGAGTCCTGTTCATTTAAAAATGGTTTTAAAGCCTTCTCTAAAACTTCGATGTAGTCTGCACTCTTCATTCGAGAGGAAACGATCTGGATTTCTAAAGATCCTTCAGCAGAAAACGCGGCCCAGGTCATCACATTACCAATACCAAAATTCATTTTTGTAAAAGTTAAAGGCTCTTGCCGAATATCATGATAATATCCTCGAGAGCCATCGGGACCATCGAGATTCCATTTCTTCTCGTCTGAGAACACGATCTTAAGATGATAGATGTCCATATTTGATTCAAGTTTTTACATTGATTTTTTTACGGACCCGATTTCAATTTGTGTCAACGTAATTCCTTGCGAATTGTAACCTGGCCTCTTTGTGTTTGGCAGTCAATTTTGTCACTAGCTTTATTTTTTTGTGTTGAATGAAATCCGTATGTCATACAGTTCTCCTTTGTGCGATTTGGTCCAGCTTTCTTTTTCTTACAGATTGTTTTTGAGTGGCGTACGAATATGGAGAACTCAAATAATTTTGCACAACACTCTTAATTTTACGGGAAATCTATCTCAAACCATAGTTCTCCGCATGAAAATCATTAATAAACCCTTTTTCTTCGTCACTCAATTCTTTCCCACGTGGCACTATGAGTTAATTGATACGATTTCAAAAAATCAATTAAAAAACTAGCTCTTAATTATCGTGTTGTTATTACTTTGGCACTATTATCACAAATGACCTTATAAATGTGAAACAAGAACAAACTTTGTTTGTTAACATAGCGGGAATACCGTTAGCTAATAACTGCACATTTTTACTCTGTACTATTAGTACACTTACATGGAACATTTTAGAGAAGCATTGGTTTACAAATTTTTAGGACCATCTCATATTTTTTAAAAAATCATGTGACCTTATAAAATTGGATCAATCGTACACTTTGTCAATATATTTTACTTTTATCATTATATATCAAATGCCAAAAAGCAAACAAGTTTGTTAACTTAATTAAATGCATACAAAGTATCAATGCACCATTTAAAAATTCCTATAAAATAGTTGATTCGCTCTATTAGTATATAGGTATAAGATATTTGAGATTGGAATACCTAAATAAATGCCATCACCAAATATTTATATGAAAAACTTCTCTGAAAGATTTCCCATGGATTGGCATATAAAATTCAATAGCAACCAGTTCGCGTGCTGAAATAGCTTTACGAAACTTTTAAATGAGGCGCCCACTAATCTCGAACAGGTGGAAAATACCTTGCACATCGCGGTTTGTACAAAGACAAACAAATTCTTCGAGCACTTTTTTCGCCTAAGCCGAGACGCAGTTATCAGCAATTACCTGTATTATTAGAGTAATGAAAACAATCGCAGTGACGAAAGCAATGTGTCACGTCGAAGGTATTTTATCGTGAGAGTTCTTAAGCATGCGGACCCACTCCACACCTGGAGAGGCTCTTCGGGAGTTTGGAGAGGTTAAGGTTTTCGAATGGAACAACAATTACGCCTGAGAGCTCTGTGCGCAAAGCTTAGTTTCGCGACGATAAAGCAATTTAGTAATGTTGTGAAAATCCGTAACTCTTGGCGGCTGGAGCGTGAATCGCTGGTCCGGAATTCCACGGCTATTGACGTATGGTAATTAATAAATATACGCGCGAAATAGGATGTTTATCAGTTGGGCCAGGCGAATTTGGTTGCACTTATATCCTTATCGCTGTTTGCCTTTGGTAAAAAAGTTGCATGAGCAATCGTTACTTGCAAGATATTATTTACCTTCTGGATATTTAGCTACTTTGCCTTTTAGGGAATTGCCAAGATATTTGCGTAATTGGGGCAAATTGATTAAAATACTTGCTATCTTTGAGAGGCTTTTAGAAAGTTCAACAAGCGGTATTTTGTTTTCGTACTTAATTTAAAGATTATTTTTACTAGATGCTCGAAAATCTCAATAAAATTAATTTTTGTATGATTGTACTCGTGCGCTGCTGGTTTAATTCCTTTGCCCAAAACCCCTGGGAATACATATAAACACAAGCCGTGAAGTAGAAAATGCACACTTAGTGATGTAGTCCGACAATCGCCGCGAAATAACATTGCTTATTGGCGGAAGATCTAAAGTATGCCACTCTATTCGCCTGAACTGATAAACTATAACTTTTACGCGAAAATGATGTTCTACTAATTATTACTATGGAAGAATATCTTTTTTATGATCTTAAAAACGTTATAGTGACAAGAATAAAATATTCGAGTTTTTCGTACTTAAAAACCACTCTAGTCACTTCTTCGAATAAAACATCAGCGGCAGGTCGAGTTGGCAGTACGACTTTCCATGGTAATTGGTACAGTGGGTTGTAAGAGTAACTTTTGAACGCAAAAATCGTTAACATTTTGTTCTCTCCCCTGTTATGATTTTAATATCATAAGAATGTTATTCCTCTCCAGTTACAATTAGTGGAACATCATTTTTTCGTAAAAACGATAGTTTATCAGGTTCATCCTTTGGAGTCTAAAGAATGGGCTATACCGCCATAAGAAACAATGTTATTTTGCAGCAATCATCGGACTACTATATATCACACCACAGTTGTGGTAGTGGGCAGGTCTATTTCACGGCTTGTATTTATTATTCCCGGCAAAACCTTTTACATTTACAAGCCGTGAACTGGCCTTTTGATTATGTGCGTAAGTGGTCCGGCAGCTCGAGAAAATTGCATTGACGCTTATGGCGAGTCAGTGAAACTCCCTCGGAAATTCGCGTTTATTCGAGTTTTATGATTATAAGGAAAACGAAAACCTCAGGAATTTTTGCTATCAATGGGGTAAAAATAAGAATTAACTGCTAACGAAATTACAATGATTTCTCCGGAGTCGAGTATTCCTTCAGCTGTCAAACAGCCGTTGCTTGCAAGTGGTCTGGGGCTCATGGATTTTGATGAGTTGAATTCAGATCCAAAAATGTTACATATTTTGTTTAAAAAGGTGGTAAAAACCATCCCCCATGACCCCCTTAACTCCGCCAATGACCGGGGCGTTTGTGATTGCCTATACTTCTAACAGGCGTTAGTTAAGGATAAATGATGATTGTGGAATAATAATATAAATTAATAATTTCCGAACTTTCATTGCATAATAATAAAATGTTTGTAAATTTTTGCTTACAGAATAAGAACGCACTAAACTCAAAAGACCCCTTTGGAAAAATTAAGATGTTAGAAAAAACAGGTGGATTCGAGTTACATAAAAATGTGGATAAGTACGAATAAATTCAGGCACAGAGGGTTATTTACGTTATAATAACCTAAAAAAATATTTCCTATACATCGGAAAATATGGCGTAATAATTTAATCGTTATAAAAGTGTAAATATGTTTACCTTTGATTCACTTACAAAGTCCTGTGGATTCAATGCCTGTGAGTTGATGTCAAATTGTGTTTTATGAAGTAAAATTAAGAACTATGAGAAATTATCACTTATACTTTCTTGATATTTCCCAGTAACATCGGAGGTAATCAGAGAACATGTTTTTTTTTTTTTTTTTTTTAAAGAGGTTTCGCCAGTAGCCCTAATGTTATATTTAAACAATTGAAACACTGATTCAAATAAATAAACAAGCAGGCAAAGACACAAATAATGCAATTGATAAACATTCAAGCCAAAAAATAATCGCAAAGCAAGGCAGGAAGCAAGCAGGCATAAAAGATAAATATAATAAGAAAAAGCAGAAATTAAATTAACAGAAAATCAGATAGCACAAATAATAATCATTAACTAAAAAATTATAAAAAAATGCAGACGAAACACATGCAAGAAAGCATTTACCTGCTAATTCAAAAACAGATGAACATACCAACGTAGAAATAAACATACTGCCAGACAAATATTAAAACAAAAATCCATATGACAGAATTAAAGCGGACACACGAACAGATAAATATAGGAACAGACGAATTCACAAATATAAACATGGCAAAAGTATAACAAATATGCAAACAGACAGAGAGTTGAAACCTAAACAAAGTATGTAATAGGTAAGAAAGAAGGCATATTTATACAGATCAATTAATCGACTAATCTTTTTTATCTTATCTTTTCTGCATATGACTTTTTTGAAGGGTTTTCAATTTTGGCTCTTTATGAGCAATACTTTCTAATCAGTATTAAAATTGTGTAATCTATGAGACTTAAAACATGCTCGTAACAAGGTGTCTCAGGCTCTAGAATATTTGGAAATAGAGGATTAGCTTTTTTAATGCATTCATTAACAATAATTTTTTTTTTAAATTTCGGATTAACTACATTAAAAAGGTGCAAAAAATAATCTGAAGGGTTAATAACTGGCTATTGGTAATGTTTTTATAATAAAATTTAGTGAGATCAATTCTTTAGCCTTCGACCACAAATTCCGAAATTAATTGTTATGTTAATAAGAGGATAAATAATTATATTAATTTTAAAATACTTTGTGCATAACGGATTTTCAATAGAGCGTCTTACGCCCATTTTTTGGGGTGAAAGATTATCCTTATGACTAAATTAAACTAAATTTAATCTAAATTCAGTTTTTTAACATACATTTTTTCCCTAATAGGAATAATTTGTCATAAAGAAGAAGAAATGATGTTTTATAACAGAACGTGTACCAAACATTTTTGTAAGCGAACATCAAAAACTACTTTAAAATTATCGCATATAACTTATTTTATAATTTCGTCTGTATAAAAAGAGGAAGAGTAAAAAGTTTTTTTAGATTTGTGGCATATTTGATAAATTTGATCGAATTAATCACTCTGCAGTGGTTTGACAATCAGGATAAAGTGCATATTTTAACCAGGTTATTAATTGAAGCAATTATATCCGTAATTTATTGCCAACATTTGTGTACAACTTTGTGTACGAGCCGGTGTCTGGCCGAGAATAAATGGCGTGTTTAGTAACCATGTAGTATTAAAGTGTCGATAATTAGATTTATGGCTAAATAATGAAATTCCTGGGGAAAACAATGAAAATATAATCAGTTGATACCACAAGTGGTGTGCCTGTTGTATCTGTTCGCCTTAATTAGAGAACATACCCAGTAGGAAATTAAGTAATTACAGAATCGTTTCTGCAATCTATTACCAATAATTTGGAAGTCATTACCCATCAACTTACAGTATATGTTATTTTTAAAACGGCATGTCCTAGGAGGTAGTCGAATAGGACTGCTCTCTGCATTACCTAGAAATAGTTGCAGAACTACTGTCATTTAACGTATTACTCAATTATTTACGCTGACCTAATTATGTAAGTAAATGAAAAGAACCGGTTACCTAAGCCAAGAATTCTACACAAATGGTAATTAAATTATAGGCCCTATTGCGAGTATCGCCATTTCTGCGAACAGCTTACGAAAGCCCTCTTTAGGTACAAATTCCTTAATAAAGTTTCATAATTCTCATAAATTCATTTCAGTACTCTTTGACGTTAATTAATTTTTTCGTTCAAAGTAGTTAGCATAAGTCGGTTAGAAAAATCCAATCGAATATGTTGACCTTCAATCGACTTATGTATTGCATTGTAACCACTTTGAACGAAAAATATTAAATGAAGTCAAACTTCATTGAAATGATTTTACAAGAATTTTGAAATTTTATTAAGGAATTATTACCCACAAAGGGCTTTCGTATGCTCTTTTCGATTCGTACGATCGATTCTTTACCGCAGAAATGACGATATTCGTAATAAGGCTCTATATTTTGGTGTGCTGTTAAGTATAAGGGACAATGAGGGATTTTTATTTCAAAACACAATTTGAAACATAAACACTTTCATTTAATTAAAAATTATTTTATAAAAATCACATTAAGAAAAAATTCATTTTCTACGAACTAAAATAACAATAATTCATTTTATATAAACCAACAACTATAATTCATTTTCTATAAACCAAAATAAAAATAATTCATTTTATATAAACCAACATAAAATAATTCATTTTATATAAACCAAAATAACAATTCATTTTATATAAATCAACATAAAAACAAAATTCTTTTTACAAAAAATAATATTGAAAAACCAACATAAAAAAAATTCTTTTTACAAAAAAACATTATTAATAAATTAATTGACTTAAAATATAAAATTTAAAAAACAATTTATTTTGTTGTTGCAGGATTTTCCTTGTCCCTTTTTGCAGCTATACATTTCGTTTTAAAATGCCTGGTCTTAAACATTTTAAATGCCTTTCTAATAGTTTTTTCGTATTCTACTTTAGTGAACCCGTCTTCTTGAAGAAATTCTAGAAAATAATATAAATTAAACAACACGGTTATTTGGGATTTTTTAAAAGTATGTTATATAAGGAAAATAGAGACAGAAAAAACTAAATAATATGTTTATCATTAAAACTTACTGAAAAGAACGTCGTTAATTTTTTTATAGTCTTTAAAGGCCTTTTTGTTATGTGTTCCATGATAATTATGAGTCAGAATTATTTCCTCCCCTATAATCCTTTGAATGTTTGACTTAAACTCCTTTTTTGTGACAATTGCTTCAATCGTACGGACCTAAAAAATATTGAGTATTTAACATACCTATATAATTTATTAGTACTTAAGTAAGTTGCTTACAAATTGGTATTCATTTTCATCGGTTATTTCATTTTCGGTTTTCAATATTTCCTCCACCGATGCTATGGGAAATCTTTTTAAAGTTTCTTTGTTGTGCTGATTTTTTCTAGACATATTATTTAAATTCACAGAATGCTCCGCCAAAACATTCATAATTTTTTCATTTTGGCCCATAATAATATCTAAGAACAATTCAATATAAAAATAAAATTCTATGGATAATATATAAATATTTACAGATACCTTTTAATTGATTTAACTCGTTTGTAAAGTGTTCTAAAAGTAGTGAACATATTATGTTTATTTTTGTAAATATAATTAATACCAGCAATTTCACCTTTTAACTCAGCAACTTCAGCTGATGGTTGCTTTGAAGATCAAAAAAGTTTTTCGCCAATAACAGCATTTTGCCGAAAGACAGGTGTGTACTTTGCTTTATTTATTTGTTCAAAATTGTCTTCACTGGTATCCATTTCTATAAAAATAAATTCGGTCATAAAAAAAGAAGTATCTATAAAGTTAAATATCATACATTACAAAACTTCGTGAAGAATTGGAATAAGTACAACTTTGTTTTCATGGGGCAAAACGACAATTTTAAATAATATATCGTTAATATCGAAAGGTTCAGCTCTCTCTGATACAATCTCATCAGCCAAACCTATTCCCAATCCAGATAATGAATTTACCGGTTCCGTAAAAAAGGGTTCCAAATTCAGAAATCTTCGCCCAACAATAATATTTTTAGTTTCCTCAAACTTGCAAATTTTAATTGGAATAAAAGGCTTTATGCAACAGTAATTGTCTGGATGTGACAAACTCAAATATTGTGACTTAGTTTGGTAGCTAATAATTATTCCGGTCCTATTTTTTTTAAAACCAATTGACTTTTCCTGAATTTTTAAATTTTCCACATTGCATTTGTTTCTGATTTGTTGAAGTATTTTAGAGGGCTTCTTTATTTTTCTTTTTAATTTTTGCATATAATTTTCAAACCCATATGCAGAAAAATTACTAACAACTCCATAATTTCTTGCACAGTCTACAAGATGCAAAAGACTGTGCACGTTGAATGTAATGCTGGTTTCTCCATATAAATTCGGAAAATAATTAACGAAGTCTGATATCATCTGATTTGCAACGTCAAAATTTGAACTGTAATTCCGAGGGCAAGAAAGTAATCGATATGAGCAATGAAGCAATAAAAAATGGTAATACAAATCTGCATTTAGTATATCTTTCATAGCCACAATTCCTGTATATAGTATATATTGCCTAAATTCTGTAGCTTTCCATCTCAAGATTTCATCAAAGCTTCGCGGCTTTCTGGCGAACTCTCTTGGAATAAAAGATGAAAGCAACAATAACCGCATAGATATTCTATTTTTATTTTCATTGGTTAGCTTAAATGAAGTTTTGTTATTTATAAGACTCAACAGCATCTTTTTCGTAACACCCAGGTCTATTAGGTGCATAGGGTCTAAAGGAAATTGAGTAATCATTGCGATTCCTAACATTTCCAAAGAACTCTGTGTGCTATGAAAATATTTTGCATGAAAACTCAATTCTTTTCGTTGCAAAAATCCTTCATCTGTTCGCAATTCAGAAATTGTTGTTCTATACGTTACAACATTATTAATTCTTCTCCCCACTTGTGCACATTTGCAACATCCGTTAAGAGAGTTGTGTCCAACTGTTCCGCTAACAAAAGCTCGTGCAGGACTGTCACATATGAATGCTCGTATTTTAAATTCTATAATCTTATTTTCTATGATAAGTCCATCATTAATCAAAATCCGTACTTCATTTACAAAATCATGCAAAAATATATCGATATTTACAGGTTTTTTTTTACCGATATATGTGCCAATCAAGAATATACTAATATTTTCAATGTTTATAATTCTGCCGAGAATGGGCCATAGAGTTATCGAGGAGCTTTTATATAATGGCAATCCATCTATTCCTACGTCTAAAATAATTTGTGAATATTGTTTTATTATGTCTTTAACTTTATTCAGTTGTAATTCGATTCCCATGTGAATATATTCACCTGGTGGTACCGTTCTAATTGTCAACTTTTCGGAACTATTTGAAAGTTTTAAAAGACTTTTTGTACTGCCCGGAACATTACAATTCTCTGATTGTAATATTTTTAGAATTGAATCACAACATTTTCTCGAAGGATTAAATTCTATGCACCAATTTCTCAATTTTTCCGTAAGTGTAATTTCACTAACGTTAGGTACTTGTATTGCATTATTTTGTATATTTTTGCAGAATTCCTCCGCAATACTATTACTTTCTGATATATCAGATTCGTTACTTTGTGAATAGTTGTTGAAAGTAGTTGGAATTTCTCTTTGCGAACAGTAGTTGGACGTAGTTGGAATTTCTTTTAATTCAAATTGGGTTGCCCCAGTATTTAAATTGTTTCCATAGCATTCCTTTAGTTCTTGAATATATTGACTTTGTTTATTTTTTTTTAGTCTTCTTAAATGACGTTTACTATAATGTTTTTCTGCCATAGCTATTTTTAAGCAAAGACAAATAATTTTTTTAACTCCTCTCAACATTTAATAATATTGAAAAAACTAAGTACTTACCGAAAAAGAAAACACTTCGTCTCGCCACGAAAAAGACGGACTAAAGAGAGGAAAAATAAAATTCTTGTTTAATTATTATAAAAAATAAAATAATACAATTAAAGAGTCGCTAATTTTATTAATCTGTATGTAAATTTCATAATGAAGTTAACTTTATAAAATCATATAGAGTTCTTTCTAAATTCAATTATCTCAATTATCCTCTGATCATTTGTATTGAATAAAAGTGGCAACATATAATAAAATAAAAATAATTTGTACTTACATTTTTCTAATACAATATATTTTATTATTAAATTGCAAAATCCCTTGCACCGACTCGTTCTGAACTTTAAAACTGAAATTTTTTTATTACAACGCAAAATCACTTGCAGAAACTCGTCCTGAAAACTGCAATTTTACGCAAAATCACTTGCAGAAACTCGTCCTGAAAACTGCAATTTTACGCAAAATCACTTGCAGAAACTCGTCCTGAAAACTGCAATTTTACGCAAAATCACTTGCACAAACTCGTCCTGAAAAACTGTAAACTACGCAAAATCACTTGCACAAACTGCGTCTCCTGAAGGCTGAAACTGAAATGAAATGAAGGAAATCTAATGCAATGCATGAAACAAAAGAACGTGCCGATGACAGTCTACTAGGAAATAGACGCGGTTCTTCTTTTTCAACAAAAAGGGAAAAAGATATCCCAAAAGGAGAAAAGAGGGCCAACTAACCTTAAAAAGTGTGTTTACTAGAACAAGAGATTACTGACTGCATTACTTTAGAATGCATTCTGTAAACAATCTGATATGTAGTGATGGTGGAAACGGTTCTATTGTTCGAGCCTCGTAAGCAATTACTACTTTGTAGGTAAATCAGTACTTCCGTAACTAAATACCTGGGTAATGACTTCTCATTTTTCCTACTGGGTAATTACTATTCTAAATTGCGGGTATACCAGAACCGCGTGATGGGGACGCATAGTTTTCCCGAGCGCAATGGTCTCATCTGTCGTCCTGTGGCACCTTCAATCGGTCCCGATCCGAGTCTGTGGTGCGCAGTTCGACATTGGGCAGACGGAACTGAAAAATCGGTGCTCTGCAGAAGATATCGATTTCATCGGCGTAATAATCGTAACATAAAATCAATCGACCATAATTATCGGGAGGAATGTTCAAAGTCTGCGCTCGTTTTGCTCTGGATGCCCATAACCATAACCGTTCGAATGTCTCCTCGACTTTCCTCAGAGATAAGTGGATAAGCACGTATCTAAGGAGGAAGCCATAATAGTGGCGTGAAAATTTATTGGATTTTGCTTTGAAGTCTGAATCTAGTTCCTACACCTCTGCGATTGCTTCACCCGTTCGTGAAATGTACACAGACTTGATAAGCGGGCGGGTGAGTAACTCCCGTGCCCCGACAGGGCACGGGGCACCAGGAGCAACAGGGCTCCGGAAAGATGTCGTTTTATAAACACATCTTAGCGGAGTCGTTATGGGGTGTTAATGCGTGCGATGCCATCCACGTGCTACGAGACGACACATGAAATGGCGCGGAAACTACATCAAACGCAATTAAAGACCGTTCAGCAGCAATCACTATTAAATGAATCGATTTCAATTAATTTATGTTCGGTAAATGGGGCGAGAATTTCTTGATACTCGAGCAGAATCGGGACTTCTTTTAAGTCGCCTTGGAATAAATAAATATGACTGACTGAATAAGCTAACAAAAGGGTATCTTTTAAGGGTTTGGAAAGAAACCACATTGCGACTGCGGTTCGTTCTTTGCTAGATGGATAGAATTTCTAGAAGTCTTATTCTTCGCAATTGGTGGCGCCAAAGAGACAACTTAGTCGGGGTGCCAGAGGTTCAAAAAATGGGTTATTTCGTTGTTGGACGGAATTTGATGAAACCTGGCGGAAAGGGAAGGTCATTGCCCGTACAGTGACCCATTAAAAAAGTTAGAATGAGCGATGTCGGGAAGGTACTTTGTTATTGCAAAATAAATTTGATAACCCGTTATTTTTCAGTTTTCTTGGAATAACTCGAAAACGAAGCGTTTCAGCGAAAAATATTAAATACAAAAGTTGTTCAGCTGATGATTTTACGTAGGAATACGGTTTTTTGATTAATTAAAAAATTGTTTTTCCGACCGAAAACCAGCAGAAAAGTAACAAAAATGCAAAAACAATAAGCATTAAAAAATAAAGGAAAAAAACGATTTCCATCGTTGATATTTGGGTTATTGATAGGTATTGGTATTGTTAACCAAATGCACCCGGTCCGGTTTTTCAAAAACAATATGGCGACCTATTGCAAAATTGTTAAGTTAAAACTTTGGAACGCTGTAAATTCTGACTGAACAAACGGATCTTGATGAAACAAATTGGAATCGGTAGATATTAACGGCATCTTTGAGTGTGCCAAATTTCAAAATTTTTCAACAATTACTTTTTTTGTTATTAACCAAAAACCATTTTCTGTGCTTCGTAATTTCGTCAATTTACAACATTACAACAATAACAAAATGCATTTGATTACTCTTAACATCCTACAAACTGTCAAACTAACTATTAATATCTCAGATGTTAATCGATTTTCAGGTTATGGACACATTTTTTGTTTAAATGGATGCGACATAATAAATAGAAATTTCCTAATATCGTCCATTTACGTGAACCTTATATCGTAATATGTAACTTTAGAATGTTTTTATTTTTTATTTTTTAGATGCCGAAAAATGATTAAAATACTTAAGAAAGGGCTGATTAGATATTAATATGATAGTTAGGTTCAATTTTATATAATAGAAAAGGAGTAAGTACAACTCCAGTTCACGTACTGATTATTGTGATCTCAATATCGTCCCCGGGACGTAATTAGGAGCCCAAAAATATATTTTCATAATTTGAGTATTTTTGTTAAAGCTATTTTATAACTTTTTCTAACAATGTTAACGCGTTTTTGATTATTTTTAAGAATAAAGGAATATTGAACCTAATGTTTGACGTTTCATTTATTACAGTGGTATTTTTTTTTTATTTTTTTAGATTTGTTTTACAAAAAGAGACGATATTTGGCGACTCTACCTTTTATAAAATATGAGCTCGTGACGTCGAGGTAATTTTTTTGTACATTATAATTAATTAGGTAATTTTTTTTGTACATTATAATTATTTGATAGAGTTGTATTATAAGGTTATATTATATTTTATAGAGTTGTATTATAAGGTTATGTTACGAGGTTTGTACTGTTCCGTATTTTCGAACCAAACTACATTTATATGAATAAATCCATTAGATTTACTGATTGATATTACAATTGTTGAATAATTTGTACTATATATCCTGCCCTGTTTTATTAAGTTTGCTATTGTGATACCACCTGGTTATACTTTGTATCACTTATTGTGTTATGGGTGTATATCCGTTGATTACAATAAATAAATGAATAAATAAATATATGATTTTGGAAGAAAATCGTCTGTTTATCTTGACATTCCCTATCAATTATCAACGTATGGCCGTTTTAATAATAAAACACCCTATATAAGGAAATTATATCTTGAATTAGGATTTCTTATGAGTAATAAGGCCAAGACTTAAAATCTTTTTAAAATAACATCAAATTGCCATAACTTACAACAAATTTTAATTCAAAAATTACTCTGAAAAATTGTCAGTTCAAGGTTTAATGTTTTTCATGGATAAAAATTATGTCTATTTGATACACATTTCCAAAAATATCAAATATTTGTCCTGGATATCTGTTAGTAAGCTTTCCGTTCAATACAATACAATTTTTATGGATGAAAATGTAATCGTTTGAGGCATTTGGAAAAGCATTGCTGGTAGTATCCGCCATATTGGATGCGGACGTCATTTACTTTATAACACTCAAAGAGTTACACGAATTTACCAATACCTCACTTGCCCAAATCAGTTTAAGCGTTTAGGCTGTAGGTGGGAATATATCCTATCCACGTACATACATACACGTTAAATACATTACTCCTCTTTTGGCCTCGTCGTAGTTGGGTAAGCTACAATAAGCCTTGAACATTAGTAAAGAGGGATATGATGAAGATATCTGACATGAGTTAATTCTGTCAAAGGCTTTGAAGAAATCTGTGGGTAATATTGATCTTAAACTCTTGAAAATGTCTGTAAGAGCAAAAAACATCGGAGACCACAAAAGCCTTTTAATATAAAAAGTAGGGATGTAATGCATGTACACTCCTGACTAAAAAAGTATCAGTAGATAAATAGACAGTTTTCACATTTAAAATACTGAGAATAATATATATAAATTTGGTTAAGAATGGAGAGGACACAAAACACCGAAAAGTAAAGCCAAGCTTAAATATGTGTTAAAGGACCCCGCACATTTTGTATGGAAAAGTGCGTACAGTCAAATCGACTGAAAATTTAGTATATTGTACTTCAGGACATCCTGATCAAAAGTTCCCATGGGCGCAACTTCAAAAAATGGCCAGTTTTAGAGATACAGGGTGTTTCATTTTAATAGACGTACTCACATATCTCGAAAACTACGCATCCTAGGAAAAAATGTTTCGGACAAAAGTTATCCGAATTTTTTGAATTTGATGAGCACCGGTATGAAAATGGTTTCCTCAGGGTACGGCTGTACTCCCGCTTCCGAAATTCGACAAGGTATCAGTTATGGATATCTTATAGACCTCATGAGGATCAAAATAATGAGCCTATAAGAGGTTATTACTGTACTTGTGTATCAGGTTCGAGAACATTAGGTTGCTGTGCACATGTCGCAAGTGTGTTATGGTTCTTAGGGTATGCGCGACACAAGCCTCATATCAAATATCCAAGCGTCACTTTACTTGATAATATAAGAGACGCTGGTAATCGAAATAATTAAAGAAACTAAACATATTAGCGACATACATATACTCATTGTTCATGTTCATGCCAATGTTGCGCTTTTTCCATTTCCGGGGTCAGAAGTAGGGATCACTATGTAAAAATTGATTTGACCTTGAAATGACCTTGATCCTTGACTTCAAGGTCAAAGGCAAGGTCACCGCTAGTTAACCCTTGTGGTACTCTATAACTTTTGTCCGAAACATTTTTTCCTAGGATGCGTAGTTTTCGAGATATGTGAGTACGTCTATTAAAATGAAACACCCTGTATCTCTAAAACTGGCCATTTTTTGAAGTTGCGCCCATGGGAACTTTTGATCAGGATGTCCTGAAGTACAACATACTAAATTTTCAGTCGATTTGACTGTACGCACTTTTCCATACAAAATGTGCGGGGTCCTTTGTACATAAAGTTTTAGGCATAAGGAAAAGTTCCGAATAGGAAAAATCCTATTCAACTGTAATAGTGGTAAATGTAAGTGAAGAAGGGTCACTTTTTTAGAGTTTAATTCATACAATTCAAAATCTTTAAATGGCGACCGATACTGCATATTTGAATGGATGAATGAATCTATTTGCCTACTAATGCTCCACCTACTCGATTCGATATTGATTTTGGGAACCTGTGAGCGGGATTAAATGAAACTTAAGTTTTTAGTCGAGCACATTATCATCGAAATCTGTTTAGTGGTTTTCATGTGATGCACGAACAAACAGACAAAAATTATAAAAGTTGTTCCTTTAACTTTAAATGATATAATAAAATCTCTTAGATAGATAGAATTTAGAAAATGTAATATATGTATGTACATATATTAGATTCGCAATGTTAAATTTATATATATTCGAAAGTTGGAAAACAATATTCTACTCGTGATGAGAATTGGTGTCGCCAGACTAGACGCGTTACAACGTATCGAAATGACCTACAAATCAGGTAACTAAATATCTTTAATCAAGAGCTCAAAAAATATGTACTTCATCTCAGTTAACGACATTTCGATAGTCTTATTTATTTAAGTAACATTTACAAAGGACTTAACCTAAGACCTATTGATAATGCGCACTTGGGGACTCAAAATCATGTGGCGCAAAGGCGGCATTTAGCACCTTTTGATTTCAATTCGATGATCGATTTGAAAACTACGAAACGTCTATGGAAAGCTTCAGAAATTAAACTGGTTCTTATATCGAAATATTATATTGCTAAAGAATTTCAAAATTTGTTTCGAAATAATTGTCCTTTACCCCTCCAACTGTAAGCGAGTTTTTTGATTTTTTGTTATAAAATCGCGGACTAGTTTTATTTATGCAGATGCGTCCTAAGAATTAAATTAAAGTGGACTTTTTATACCCACGAATTTTTTTCATTAAAATCAGGTTCGACGCTAAATTTTATAAAGTATTTGGAACAAGAATTCCGCGTTGCCCGTGGTGGGTATACCACATACTTATAGGTTAAACCCCCAAAATTAAATGTTCACGGATAACTCGCGAATAAACAATTTTGCACATCATATTGAATATCTCATCTTGAAGTTCTAAAGTTTGATACCAAATGCGACATGAGTAGCTCAGTAAATCTCAGTTTCATTTAAATTCCTTGAATTTGAGAAATTTTGTCAGCTTATAATGCATATGCTATCTTTAAAATTTTAATTATACATTCGCAATTAATAAACTTGAAAAAATCATTATGTAAACATTTTCATTGAAATCCTTTGCAGTTTAGAGATTTTAGTCACCAATTTTCAAAGTTGGGTAGTAGATTTGAAATCAAGATTTACGTTGGGATTACCCGTTGATGAGCCTTGGATTCCTTTTAATTTTGGGTTCGTCATTGGTATGGCTTTTGGGTTTTAGATTTTTATTAAAAACGTATATATGGAGTGATCCGTGTGAACCGTGCCACCCGCTAGTACAGAAATTTAGTGGGTAAAAAAAATCGTGTGATGGCTTAAAAAATTCGTTGAGATGAGCCCTTTCGAAAGGCGTGTGACGCTTTTTAATTTTCAAGATGGCGGCTGCAATATGGCGGTTATTATCCACGAATTTTCACGATCTTCTGAAAGAAGTGTTACTGACAAAGGAGCTATGATGACGACAAAAAAGTGTCAAAAAATGTTTGTCTGGTAGAGAGACAAAATATGTTTGTCTTGTAGAGAGTTATCAAATTCCATAGGATTCTTCTGAATTTTCAAAATGGTGACTTCCAAATGGCGCCGTTATCGGCGAAATAGCAACATGTTTGGCTTTAAACTTCTGCAAACCTCATTTCAACGTGCTATTCAACTAAAAACGTTGGTACTCAAGTACTCTACCGAATACTATGTGCTCACTACACACATTTTAAAATGGTGACTTCAAAATGGCGTCTATATGAGCGAAATAGCTCGCAATTTTTATATTTCACTTCATCGGGCGGCAATAAAAATCGTATTTTGCTTTATCTGGTGGCGCCTTGCACAAAATGTTGCTTAGCAAAACTTAAAAATTGTAGTTTCCTTTTACTATACGTTTACATAATAGTTTTAGTTATTATGTGTTGCGAAATGCTTATGTGAGCCACCGGTGCCGCCGCCCGATGAAGGAGTCTTGTGCGAGCCACCAGTGGTGAACCTGTTAATCCATGGAATTATAATCAAAATCTCTTCAAACTGACTATAAACTGTTTTTAAAGTAATAATCTTTGGCTTAATCTTTGGAATTAAAACAAATTTTTTTTCAAATTAACCATTATAATTATAGGTAAAAAGATTTAAAAAAATACTCAGATTATTAGAATTGAAATAAAAATCACATACTTATACATACAAATAAAAGATAGTTTTGAATAAAAATAGTAATTATCAAATATATTATCATGCTATCCACTCGGCGTAAATCTTTAAAAAAAAAGTACCACCATGATAGATCCGCTAATCCTTATTAAATCAAAAGTCACTTGGAAAAAAATTTAAAATGTTTGTCCAAGAAATTCTTGAAAAAATTCCCAGATTGTTCCAAATCAATGAAAAGGGTCTAGCCAGTTAAGGAGGTGAAAAGTGCCCCCAGCGCTTTTGAAAAACAAAATCCTTGTATAGTACATGAAAAAGTACATCTTTTCTGAAATTTTCAGACCCATAGACCCTCACATAACCTCAAAAAAAATTAAAACGTGATTTTTAGTGTTTTGGCGATATCTCGCTTCTTGTAGACGCAGAAAATTCTTTTTTTTTCTCAAATTATAGGGTCTTTTGTCAGCTACAACATAATATTTTTTTCAAAATTTTTGGCGGGAAATTCAAATTTTTATACACGTTCGAAATTTTTAAAATTCAATTAAAAAAAAAAAACAAAAAAAATAGAAACGAAAAAAAAAAAATAGAAACGAAAAAAAAAAAATATGTTATTCTCTGGATGTCAAGCTATATCCATGAATTATTTCAGATTTTTAGATTTGGTGCAATAATGACAAAATGAAAGATCGCAATAGAATGGACAATATTAGTTCTGATAATGAAGATGTTCAATCTGAAATTAATTCAGATATATCTCCAAATAAAAAAAAAAAAACCTTTCGCGAGAGGATGAGTTAGAGAAATTATTGGATGAGCTTAAAGAAAAATTTAAAAGCTTACCACCAAATGATCCTTTGCGTGTGAGGATTTTTACAGTAGCACTTGATTGTTGGTCTGTTAGAAAATTTCTGAGGAATTTGGAGCTTCAAAAAGACAGGATAATAAGGCAAAGAAATTAAAAAATACAGAAGGGATTTTAGCGATGCCAACTTCAAAATCTGGTAAAACATTACCCTCAGAAACGATTGAGAAGGTAATCCAGTTTTATGAATTGGATGAATATAGTAGAATTATGCCAAGTACGTGTGATACTATTACTATAAAAAAAAGATGGTATAAAGCAGAAAGTAGTAATTGTGACACAAAATACAATTTTTAAGGCTGTTGATATACTGTTTGATGCCATCAAGAGGCGTTGGCAGTAGATTTAAGCCTGAAATCGTATTATTTCACCGATATCGGCGCCATTTAGAAGTTGCAATTTTGAAAATTTAAAAAGAGCACATCGCATTTGTTGATGCATTATTACACAACGAACAATTTTAGTGATGCGACACAAGCGATCAAATAGCGTTTTCAGCTGATTTTGGCCTAAAACGTATTAATCCGCTGGTACAGGCGCCATTTTGAAAACTTCTAAGGCGTACATAATATTGCGTAGTGCACTTGCTTACGAACATTTTTAGTTGAATTGCACGAGCTTAGCCGCCATTGAATGGCGTTGTCAGTAGATCTTTACCTAAAATAGAGTTATTTCGCTGATATAGGCGCTATTTTGAAGTCACCATTTTAAAATGTGTGCACATAGTATTTGGTAGAGTACTTCCGTACCAACGTTTTTAGTTGAATAGCACGAGATTAAATACCATCAAATGAGGTTTGCAGAAGGTTTAAGCCAAACATGTTGCTATTTCGCCGATAACGGCGCCATTTTGAAGTCACCATTTTGAAGTCACCATTTTGGAGTCACCATTTTGAAGTCACCATTTTGAAAATTCAGAAGAATCCTATGGAATTTGATAACTCTCTACCAGACAAACATTTTTTGTCGCATACCTGAATTTTCGTCATTATAGCTCCTTTGTCAGTAACACTTCTTTCAGAAGGTCGTGAAAATTCGTGGATAATAACCGCCATATTGCAGCCGCCATCTTGAAAATAAAAAAGCGCCACACGCCTTTCGAAAGAGCTCATCTCAACGAATTTTTTAAGCCATCACACGATTTTTTTTTATGTATAGCACATACCTCTTTTTGTTGAAAGGTAATTACCCAATTAAATGATTTCAGTTAACTTATTTAAAGTTATTCGATTCAATAAACTAAAACCAACTAAATATGACATAAAAGACCTACTTGGATGACAAAAAAAAAAAAAAAAGACTTCAATTGGATAATATGATCGGAACCACTGGACGTATGTCATTAAATCCTTAATGAAAGTTTATGAGTAATTACTGAATTTTATTTTCTTCCAAGAAGATGTTGTTCAGCGCCTAAATTCCTCCGCAATCCGAGACCGGGCTTACTCGACTGATAATCTGCTTGACAAGCCTACGATTGATGTCTGCAATTAACTTAAAGCTAGTTAGAAAGCCGTCGCATACTGGCCAACTGCCTTAATTAAAATATCATTTATTTTGAGTACTAGCGAAGCAGTCAAGTGGAAAATAAGACAAAATTACTTTAATGTCATGATTTATAGGTATGCAGAAACTTCAACACTTATAGGTTCCAGACACTTTAGCACTTTTGTTGCACCATTAGCAACGCCCAGTTTAAATGTGATAGCTCATTCCATTTATCAGGTTAAAATAAATGCCCGGCAAAAGAATGCATTCCGGAGCAATAATTTTATAGGTAAGTAACACGGAGCTCATTACCATTTTCAATAATTATTAATATTCGCAGCGGTGTGATGTGATTAATCGCATGTTTTTCCTAATGGTTCTGCAATGTGCCAACTTAGGTATGGTGCTGAAATCGAACAATTAGACCGGCTGGCTGTGTTTGATTGTGAAACATTAAATAATTCTAATAATTCACTTATTTATAGGAGAATTGCTTCTGCGGATCGCATAGAAACTGCGGCTCGCAGCCGCTTTGATTTTCGCATTGCCACATTTCCCGCACCTGCACGCATTTCTCGTACATAAACGTGCCGGCAACCAGCAGTCTGGAATTATTTATGGATTGCCAAAATTTATTTTTAAAGAGATAACCACAATTAAGCGATCGTGTGCCGATCAGCCTCCTCTGGAAGTGCTGAAACAAAATGCGAAGATATGAACTACATTGGAAGCCGTTTGCCTGGACCTAATTTTAAGCGAAGGCGCCCCGGCCGCTGCCATCGAAACCGCAGCACCCTAGCAAAATTCGGAACAAGTGGCTGACCGATCGCGCAGATAAATAATAGATAAACAGTCCAAGCTGCGAGATCCACGCGAACATCCTCTCGGAATATATGTAATATATTTCATAGAGGTTTCTGGCTGTGCATGAACTATGGATTTTGGGTTTGATTAATTATTTTAATTGGTCGGCTATCATTTTACCCACCCACACTAGTCCTGCTGACAGATCTTACTTCGCAGTTGCCCAGATTTTAGACCGAGTATACGCAGATAATGAAACGGCCAAGACAAGTAAGCGCTCGCAGTAATTACAGCGAAAGTCCAAGGCGCTCCACTGCTGCTCTAGCAAGGTGTTAAAAGTTTTAAGTGCGAAATTTATTGGCAGCACAAAGCAACCAATGCTCACCTGGTTACACCGTGGTGTTCTGTTCGCCCCGAGCGGCCGGTGAGCGCTAGAAAAATTTATTTAATAATGAAAATAGAGACGAAAATGAAAACAACATGGCTTGTGGGAATTGTAAATAAGTGGCTGGTTACATGGTCAGCAACGAGCACTCATGTGAATTTTCCAGTTTTTAGCAGGCTGCCAGTAAAGAGACCATTGAGAGAAATGACATAAAATACTGCAGATTTGCAGGAAATTGTATTTTCGATCTATTTTACCTGATGTTGTATATCTCGTATATCATAACAATAAAAATAATGATATCTCATAAGGTAGAAATAAATTATACACTAATGAAAAAATTTCATTAAATAAAATATTGTTACTATTTTATCTATCGGTTTCTTTTTAATATGTATTCGACGCCCGTTACGCTCCTCTATCCCTTTGGCAAGCACGCGCTTTCATTAATAATTAATAATTTTATCCTGCAGTAGAATATGCATACATATATGCTAACAAATAAAATACGTATGATAGCTAACATATTCGCAACCGCTGACGTGAACTTAGGTCTTTTCAAATTCTATTCATGATAACAGGTGGTTTACTATATACCTAAAGAGTAAGCATAGAAAATATGAAACATTCTTTATTTTAAATATCACATCTTTACAAGATTGATAAATTCAAGATTCAAATCAAATATTATCATTTTTATCCTAACCTTAACAATAATCGGTCGTGAAAATCACGAATCAGAAAAATATTTATGTGGGCTATTCTGTAATAGATTGCAAGTGAAATATATTAACAAAATAATACATGTTATTACGTCTTTTATTTAGGTAAGTGCAGCTCCGAAAGTCTAAATTATTGAGATAAGGCGTACTACACCCTACGAAATAATAATAGGACCAAAAAAAATCGTTAGTATATCAGCTCAGAGCATGAGCATGAGGGAAAGATTTATTGTTAGTACATGTCTTTTACTAGTAGTCTTTATATGCGTTAAAAAAAATATTGTTTCATTATTTAGTGAATTATTTAATTTAATTAAAACTTATTTCAGTCAAACGAAATTATGATAAGACCATATTTAGTTTTATCGACGGTTTTTAAAAAATGCGCAGATTTAAGTAGCTTTAATTGTTTTTACTAACACCGAGATTGATTACACAGCCACACAAAAAAAAAAAAAAAAAACGATCCCAAAAACACCCACATACCAAATTTGATGTAGATCGGTTGATTTTCGAAAGTCTCGTCCGCCATCTTGAATTTTGCAACTCTGACTTCAGATTCGACCCCTAAACCTAAACCCCCTAAAACCCCCACACACCGAATTTAGCGTAAATCGGTTGACTTTTGGAAATCGATATTTATGACCCGATTTTTTGAGGTTAGGAAAAAAAACATGACGTGCCACCTCAACTCTGACGGTGGATTTGGATTCACGGGGTTCTTTTACATAAAAATACACATCTGGATATGAAAAAAAGAAATTCCTGCATTTTTCCTTGTACATTTATCCGGATTTTTGCTACTTTTTACCAGTTTTTTGAGGTTAGGAATTAATAGTGATGTGATGGCTCAATTCTGACTCCAGATTCGTGCTCAGCGCGCGAAAATACATCCAAAACCATATATCGCATGTAAAGTAAAGACCACTTTTCTTTTTTTGTGTGGCTGTGTTATTACTCATTGTAGACGACGTGGCATGGAATTTAGTACTTTTTTAACTATATCCAGATTTATACTTCTCCATTCAGTGGTAATAGCTGTTCTCAGCTGTCGGACGGAGTCATATTGGTGACCATTATGAAATATACGTTCAGATAATATTGCCCTCGTGTTTCCCATCGGGTTTAAGTCCGGGATACATGTGGGCCACTCCAATAACGGTATTCCACGATATTCCAGAAAGTTTTGTGTATACTTTGCGGAGTGCACCGCAGCATTATCCTGCTGGAAAATCCATTCAGTCCCATTGACGTCTTCACCGAATTGGATGAGAACATCAAAGATCCACCACCGCAAATCCTTGTCACTCTCTCTTGTTTTCTTGCACTTTTGTCACGCCAATATTTTTTAAGGCAGTCTGAACCATCAAGATTACATTTTTTTCATCACTGAAAAATACTTTGGTCCTCTCCTCCTTCAAAAAATTATACTTTTCTGCAAAATTTAATCTTAGTTGCTTGTGGCGCACTGTTAATTTAGGTTTAGGGTCCCATTTGACGTATTGCAACTTATTGTCAGCCTTTAAAATTAGCTGCACTCGTCTCACACTTACTTCAAGGCTTAAGGTGCGTCGGGTTTCTGCTGCACTGTTGGATTTATTAGTGGCTAATCTTTTAATTTCTCTAATTTCTCTGGTAGACACTACTGGCTTTCTCTCTGGACTTTTTTTTGTGCCATAGTTTTATTTAAGTTCCAGAAAATTTATAACTACAGTCTTACTTCTATGGACCCGAGCTGCTAGTTGTAAGCCCATTATTCCGATAACCCAGAATTTGGCCGAGTTCTTTTTCAGTTAATTGCTTTCCTCGATACATTTTTGCGTGAATTTCAAAGCTATTGATATATAATTAATTTATTAAAGTAACCAAATATACAATACAATTTACCAAATCAAATTCAATAAAATTTTTAAAGATTACTTGCATTATTTTTGCAGAAAGTATCTTACGAAGTTTTTAGTACACTGGTCTTATCCATTTTTCGTTTTATGTAGAATGCTTTTGAAATATGTCGCAAATGCACGTGTAGATGTTGTAGACAAATTAAATGCCACTTTTTGTTAAATAACGACTTCTATGATCAAATAGTAGAATGTACCAAGCCAATTGTATTTGGATTCATGATTTAATGCATTTCTATATTTCGGTCCTATAATTATTTCGTATAGTAAAAAATGTCGTACTTGTCAACAGTCTAATTTTCTTGTAATTTTATATACAATTTTAATTTTATTTTGCGTGCGCTAAAACAAAGGCTCTCTGATAGCATTGACATTTTTTTTAAAATACTTATATTTTTACATACTTATCCTGTAATTTTAAATCCATCCATCTGTATGACAAAACTCGAATTAAATATTCAAACTATTTAGATTATGTAGGTCTATCACGAAATGTATTATAAATAATTGGTACAAGTATGTGTATGTACGGCTACGCGAGCATATACATTCAGAAAAATAAAGTTGGTCAATTTAAACAAAATAAATTTGTACAAGACGTCGCCATAAATATTTTTGAAAGTCTGTAAATCTACATCTACACTTCTACACTAATTTTATAAAGAGGAAAGATTTGTATTTTTGTGTGTATGTTTGTAATGAATAAACTCAAAAACTACTGTGCCGATTTCAAAAATTCTTTGACCATTAGAAAGCTACATTCACACTGAGTAACATAGGCTATATCCAATTTAGAAATTCAATTTCTCGATTTCAACGGATCTTAATGAAAATTAGTACAATGATTGTGTTGAAGTCACTGATTTTGAATATTACCAAAGTTTACAAATCGAAGATGGCGTACCCAATATGGCGACCAATATCTCTCGCTTCCAATGGATTTTAATGAAAATTAGTACAATGATTATCTTGAGGCCACTGATTTTGAATGTTATCAACATTTACAAATTCAAGATGGCGGATCCAATACGTCGACCAAGATTTCCCGATTTCATCGGATTTTAATGAAAATTAGTACAATGGTTATTCTGAGACCACTTATTTCGAATAATATCAAAATTTGTAAATCCAAGATGGCAGATCCAATATGGAAACCAAATGTCTCGATTTCAACGTATTTGAATGAAAATTAGTACAATGATTATTCTGAGAACACTTATTTTGAATATTATCAAAATTTCCAAATTCAGGATGGCGGATCCAACATGGCCACCAGAATGTTGCGATTTCGACGGATTTTAATGAAAATTGATACAATGATTGTTCTGAAGCCATTAATTTCGAATATTAGCAAAATTTCCAAATTCAAGATGACGGATCCAATATGGAGACTAAAATTTCTCGATTTCAACAAATTTTAATGAAAATTAGTACAATGATTATATTAAGGTCACTAATTTCGAATATTATTTAGATTTGGAAATCTAAGATGGCGGATCCATAAAGGGGTTTTCGGGTTGAAACAATTTCTAGGATATAACAAATTAGAACATTTGAGAACTATTTAATCTACACTTGTGTAAAATAAAAGTAAGAACCAATAGAATTAAATAAAGCTTTAAAATAAAAATGTAAATACAGAAATGTAAAAATTACAATGACTTAGAAAAACTCTTTAAAATAAATACACAGACCTAAAACAACAAAAACAGTAAAAATTTAAAAAAAAACAACAACAAAATATAAATAAAAAATGTAAATATATAAAAAACTTAGGAAATTTAATTAGGTAGGATCAGATAAAAATGTAAAATGTTGTAAAAATGTAAATAAAAGAATACTAAGTAATATGTCTCACTTAAGATTAAATAAGTTACTTAAATAAAAAAACGATGAAAAAATTCGGATTGTAAGTATACACATGTAGATAATGTGATACTGCGTTTAAAAAAATATAGAAATGAAACAACAAAAAAATATAAATAAAAGGTAAAAATATAAAAAAAATAATGTCCACCCGTGCGAAGCCGGGACGGCTAGTTTTTAAATATTTTCGTTGTTCAGTACTAATTCTGAAAAATAGTTAAATCCAAATTTTATTTTTAAACTGGCCATTTGAGCTAGAATGCAGCAACTGACCACCTTAAACATATTTATAAGCGATTTTAACTACTTATATTGTTGCAATCTGTGTAAAATGTGGTCAAAAAATAGTTCATTAACAATTATTCTATCTTCAATTCTAGTAATCTATTTATCCATTTGTCGTTGTCAATGTTCAATGTGCATATAAGATTAATACATATTTTCATTTTCTAATACAAAAAATTAAAAGAAATATTCGTTTTGAATCCAGTTTTCTTAAAAGTTGCAAACTTGCGCACTTGTTAAATTGTTGTTACTTACAGCTTTTTTTTTACAATAATCAAATTAGTATGCAATTTAATACACCTAGCATTATGAATCAAATTTTCTAAAAAACAACTAAAGCTCTTTAATAATTGATTTTTAAAGCATCAATATTCCCCTCCTGACTGAAAATCACCATTCCGAGTAAATGTCTCATGGCTTTAGTACTTCAAGGAAACAAAGCCGGTGCCAATTGAATCGATACCTCTTCAAAATAGTTTCGTAAGCGCCATTAGTCGAACAGGGCTCTCTGTCCGATAAGAATCCATTTAGATGTCCAAAATGAAAAATTGATTGGCGATACTGAAAGGATCCGCAAGATCTGGATGCTGGGCAGCCCGAAAGATACATCAACCATCGTTTCTTTATGGATGCGATTCTCCAGCTCTGTCGTTTTTGGCTTGCTGTTGCAAGGCACTCTCACAGAGATGCCTTTAGATTTACTTCTGACCATGAAATCTCAGCAGGTCACCTCTGGACTGTTTGCTAACGAACCGGGGGCATGTTAATGGGTCCTTAATAAGGAGTTAGGTAAATTCCTTAATTTTTTGCTTGCCCTCGTTTAAGAGCTGTTAACCAAACGTATCGTAGCCGACCGGGCCTTTCAAGTCAATAATTAACTTGCTAATTGTGCGCCAGTTGCAAGAATTTCGGGATTTACAGCATTATCTAGGAACAGAGCCGGATTATCAGCTTCACTAATGGTATCCCACCTATATTTTGTGGTCCCAAAAACTCCGAATTTGGACCAAATATAATATCTAACAATTTAAACTTCTTAGGAAATATTAATTTTCACATCATGGATCGAAAATAAAAATATGGCTTTGGTCGAAAATCCATTTTCGAATATCGTTATACATTATTTGAATTTTAGACCGCAAAGCCTAAAAAAATGCCAGGAAATGAGTTTTTGTCTTTTAATGGAAATATAAGTGCACGGTTTTTCCGGGTTATAAGGTCAGTGGATTAAGAATGATAGAATTGATATAATATAGCTATTTTTGCTGCTTAAATTTTTTATATTTAACCATCTTCCAACAGAATTAAAAATGATTAACAGCCTAAAAACTAGGAAATGAAAATTCGAAGAGTGGATAAAAACTAATTATTATTCATTAAATTTACCTTGAAGAAAACTGTCACTAAATATAACGAAAAAAGTAAAGAGAGAAAAAAAATGAAGTGCAAAAGCAAGCAACAGGAACTTTAGCTTTTTTATGAACTAAGTTATAGAATTTATAGTTTTTAAGTTTAGATTTAATAAATTTTGTATCTACACCTGCCCCACGTACAGGTGGAAGTACCTCTGTGGAATTATGTAAGATTATCATGATGTGTCTGGTTTCTAATAAATACATATAATCTATATATATAAATATCTCGTGTCACAGTGTTTGTTATCGAACTCCTCCGAAACGGCTTCACCGATTTTTATTAAATTTTTTGTGTATATTTGGTAGGCCTTAGAATAGGTCATAGGCTATTTTTTATACCGCTAGGTGATAAGGGTGGCCCTCTCCAGAATTTAATTTTTTATTTTTTGGACAACCATTTTTTTTTTTTTTTTTTTAATGATTTGGCATCAAAAAATACTTATAACCTCACTTTCACCCTTCTACCACCATCCCCTATTTTTTAATAGCGATATTAGTATATTTACTTTCATCCACAGATGCGCAGTTGCAAGATGGCAATTGATTAATCATTGTCGTACGATAAATATTTATGTATTTAACCCAGTGAAAACAGAAAGTGCGATTGTTATAATCGATTGCCGTCCAGTTGATATTGCAACTTTAAAGTTGAAATCTTCCTCTCTCAGTGGTCGATAATTAACTGATCAATTCTCAATCGATCAGTTATCCCCGCCAGGCGTCTACAGGTGTCACCTCTCACCTCTCACCCAGCACACAGCACGGAGTAGGGTGCGAAAGTAGCTGGTCTCCTGTCTCTCTCGCACAATAAGTTTTCTCTCACTCCCTATACAGTTTTCGGCCATTATTATTGTTTGTGCATCGATCGCAGCAGTGACGTTTTACTTTCTCAGTGCAACTCTCATATGTTAATTATATTCTCATAGTAAATTTATCATCAATTTGCAGTGCTATCATTATTTATTCTCATTTTATTAATAACTATAGAGATAGTTCTCAGTTTCAGTTAATTAAGTGATCTAATATAAATCAATAGTACTCAACACGTGTCACGAGCTCCCGCCAAAGGACGGCCATAGTGTTACCTGTATAAATCATTTCACAACATTCTCATACATTCATCAATTAGTATATGGTTTATTACTAAACGACAATTAATAATACTATTATACTCCACAGCGCTCCATTCATCTTTCAGTGATACACCCCATCCCCACATACTTACAATAAGATATTAAATAAAGAATTAAATTTTCTTGTCTAAGATTTAAGGAGCCGTGTGTCACTTACTTTTATCTATGTTATTTAATTTAAATTTTTCTGATAAGGTTTAAGGAGTGTAGTACTCGCTTTCCTCTCGGCTATTGGGGTTTGTCAATTTTTTCTCCTTGACCCGCACCCGCACCCGCAAAATATTTTATTACTTGAAAACTATTTTTTGTAATGTTCCAAAAAAAATTGTTTTTTTTTTTTTTTTTTGTAATTCTAGAAGCGATTTGCACTTGTTGTGGAACATGACATCTGAGCCACTTTTTCTTAAAGAATTTGAATTTTAGCATCATGTTAATGGTTGTCGGAAATGCCAGTTACAGATTTCTTGTTCACCCTTAGTGCTCAACCAGAGCTGACACAAACAAATGAATCATCCTTTCCCGGGTCTGACAGCGACATTTCATTGAAGCTATCAGTGCTTGTCACCGTGATTTTTGCTCGTTCCTGGAAGCTAGTTCTTGAATCACCTTACCCACTTCACACACACACATAACATAAAAATTCCGCAACAGTCTTCATTTTCACACGTATCTCAGTGGTTTCCCGATAAGACGGTAACCGACAGGTCACAAAAAAGACAACGTAGCAATGGTAATATTTCAATTTGCAACAGTTGAACAAACCTCTGCTTTAAAGATTATGATTTGACCCAGTCTGCCCCGAGGTTTTAAGCTCTACATTCGGCTGCAGTTGCGGCTACTTCAAGCTTGTTTGTAGCCAGCTGGAAATTGGCTGCACCGTGGCAGGTAAATGCCAATTTTAATTAACTCGCCTAATGAAGACAAAGTTTAATCCGAGATTTACGGCGGCCATAGAGAGAATATTAATCGATTTCAGCCATAAAGCATTTGATTTAGCTACGCAGATACTACTATGTTGTTTGAATAGGTAAATTGTTCTACTTATTGGAGAAAAAGTTCCCAGAAGAACATTACAAAGTTATTTATGCATATGCATATATATATAAAAATTTTATCTGGAAAAAGCTAAAGTCATCATTATTCATTATTATTACTGTCACGTTGATATCGTGAATTTCAAAATTTTATTATAGTATATGTATATGAATGTAGACAGAATTAAGAAAATCGCGAAAAAAAATTGGATGTGAGTATCTTGAGTATATGTAGTGCTTAAACTATGACTACGAATGTAATTTGAGGAATAGTTTCGCGATAGATCTATTTTCGCTGCTATAATTTTAGAATTCTGTAATCAAACAATACTAATTCAACTATTATTAAGTAGTTTGTGAGTTTTGAATGTTTCCAAATTTGGTCGTCAATTACAATGCAGCTATTAATAAGATATAGTTTGTCTATACTAGCTATTGAACGACTATGTAGTGTCACGGCTCTATTTGACAGTATGGTATTCTAATGGTCGAGCAAACCAAGGAATGGAACCAATCATTATGAGATATGGACCAGAACCTTTCTGTGACTCCTCGAAATACCATCTCAAAGGGGTCTTTTAAAAATAGGTAAACAAACAAGCGAAGCGCTACTGAAGCACCTTCATTAGTCTGTTGCTTATGAAAAAAACTGAAAATTTTCTCCTATTTACCTTTACTCCGGGTATATGCTGCTTTTACATTAGAGATCTCTCAGTCCTTGCTTTATCATTGCCTAAGCGTAGACAAAGCACTCCCATAACCCAAAATTGTATTGTATGGGCTATGAATCCCAGTAAAATGTTTGGCCTTATTAAAGGTTAACTGATTATTAAAAAAATTGCGTAAACCAGTATAAGAGTCGATTTGTCAAATGTTCAACGGGGGTGAAATGAGTGTAACCATGTTGGCTTACATCTTTGAGGATACAATAGAAGAAAAAAGGTAAATTATTCTTGTATCGGTTTTATATACCTTTTAATGGAATATTGTAGTTCGTTTTCATCTTGTTGGGATAGGAGATCCAGGCTTCCAACGGAGGTACTAAGGCGTTGACGGCCAGCCATCCAGAGCTCTTGCTGGACATGTACATACAACGCCTGCCTGAAGGCGGGAATCTCTCCATTTCATTGGAAGGCAGCGAGGCTTGTGCTGATCAGCAAGAGCAAGCCAAAGAATATCGATAATATTGATAACAAGAAGGGACCCAATGGGAAATCGAGTCAGCTCTTCTTAAGGAAGTCATTCAGAAGTAAATCCTAAAATCACTCAATGAAGGAATATTTTCGTTGCATTCTTTGTTACTGATTAAGACGCTAGGAGGAAAGAATACACTTGTGTATGCATGCGGTTGCATCTGTGAAGAGAGTTCCGCGATTTTCCTTTTATAATCGGTTTTTGTCTTGTCTCCCCATGCCCATGCTGAATCGGCCGATGTTCCTGATCACGTTTCTGCTCTGGGGGCGGTTACACTTCCGGTTTCTTTTAACCTTCTGAAAATCCTTGAAAATACCCTTCTGTCGGGTACACGCCGATTCGGGAATCTCCTTTGGTATTCTCGTACGGGCTAACTATCATTTCCGTCTACTAAACCGTACACGTAAATTATATCGGCATACTCTTCAACACTGAATTCTGCCATTTTATCTTAATTTTTTCTATTAAACACCCGTTCTTATCACTTGCTTCTTCAATCGTGGTCAATGTCCTTTCAAACTTACCCATTTTTATACCATAATTCATAGCAGGTATAAGAAGCGGAGCGTCAGGATACTTAGGAGTCAATACAGGATATAATAAGCTAATAACGCTATTTAATGAGATTTATTATTTTATTACTGTTTTGCTGAAATAATAAAAATGTATTATGTGTGTTTCCTAAACAAACATTTCCGAACTTGCTGTCATACAAATTGTTAACGACTTGCGTAGAAAAAAGGATAAAAATACAAGAGCGGTTCCCATATAAGGCAAAATCCTAATTTACGAATCACCCTGTAACTGCTGAACGGTGCGAGATATCCCCCCCCCCCCCCACCAATACGTTTTTGTGCTTGTCTTGGTCTGAGGGGGGAGGTAGTTTTTGTCACGTAGTTCTAGGGAAATCTCGCCCTTTTTGGAGCTATATTCAAGTATGGCGCGCAGCGTTTAGAGCTCACACTCACACGCTACGCGCCGTATTAATAAAGACAATTATAAGCCAAATAAATATTTTGTTTGCAAAAAATGATTTGAAACCATATTTATGAATTACTACGTGAAAACTATAAGAGGGAGAGGGGGGTCTAGGCATATACTACGGGTGGTACAAAATTGCGAAAAATGGGTCACGTAGTATGGATACGTTCCCTTAATTAATATAAATTAAAGCAAATTTGTAACTGGAAACCGAAACCGTAGGTATGACAAACCTGATTTATTAAAATCTTTCAGAAATAACTTCATGAACTATAATATTACTTTCGAAGAAAACAAAACTGCATCTTTGCAAGATATTGCCTACTTCTACCAAGTAGATAAAAAATCTTTAAAAAAAATTATAGTAAAATTAGCCGCGCATGTAGTGACAGGTAGCTACAATGGCGAGCGGAATAGATACACATATCAGCCTTACTGCTTTCTCCTCTACAGCATTAATTGATAAAAAAAGACGTGATAGATTCGATGTATTTAATTTTAGCAAATTTAAAGAACTTAAAACTTTCAAACGACCATTTTTGTGGTAATGAGGAAAAAATTTATTTTCTTAATAAAATGGAAAAATTTATTAGCTCCATTAGATTAATTTCTTCGAAATGTAGTCCAGTAAAAGACGTCACAAATACTGTCCAGTTTTTACAAGGATGGATTCAAAACAGAAGTGTTTTAAAAAAGTTTCATAGTGAATTAAAGTTGGAAAGTATTCCCTATATTTTAACTAGATATCTTAATCAGGATGCTCTAGAAAACATGTTCGGATTATTAAGAAAACGAGGAGGTAATACAAGACAATAACTCCGTATCTTTTTTCATGCGCTTTTAAAAAATAATTTTCGGTTAAATACATGAAAAATATTAGAACAGGAAATTGCGAGCCAACCACAAATATTGATTTACCGTCTTTAAATATACCGGGTGTCACAAAAGTATGGAAACAGTAAAATAATTTTCGGTATATACATTTTGGGAAAAAATGTTTCAGACAAAAGTTTTAGGATTTTACCCTGGCTATTCGATAGTGACCTTCAAGGTCATTCCGAGGTCAAGATAATTTCTTGTTGCGGATTTGGAAAGAGCGGGAAATTTTACGTCCAATATGATCTTGACCATGACCTTCAAGGTCATATCAAGGTAAAGGTTTTTTGCATCAGAACCTATATTGTTTCACAGACTTGGAAAGAGCAGAAATTTTACGTTTAAGTATGGCCTTGACCATGTCCTTGACTATCACCTTCAAGTTCAAGGTGTTAATGCAGCGAAATTAACTGTTTTTCAATTACTCTCAAAAGGTCTATTATAAAACGGCCTATGCGTAAAAACAGAATTTTTTTTAACTGACTTAAAAAGACAAAATTATGTAGCAAAAGTTACAGCTTTTTTACTATTCTCAAACTATTTATTAAGAAGCAGCTTCTGCTCCGATCAGGGAAATGCACTGTTTTGAGAAAAGTAGTAACTGAAAAACTACTAGTGTATGATTTGATTTTTGTGCAAAAATATGGGTTCTGATGTAAAAACATCTCCTTGCCTTCGCTGGCCGGGATCGCTAGCCTTGCCTTCAGTGGTCGAGATCGCTGCTTGCCTACAGTGACTGAAATTTTTTGAAGTTCTTAAAAAAATCACTTTAAAATAAATAAATTAAAACATAATTGCCATTCAGAGGTATGTACTGAAAGCAATATTTTTACAACATTTATTAATTTTAAGGAATATGAATAAAAGCAATTTAACTAAACCACTTGAAACTTTAATTAAAAGTCTACAACAAATTGAAAGCAAAATTTATAATTTTAATAAAATAATTTTACAAAGAAAACTCGAATATACATTAATAAATATTTTAAGATCTGAATATAACTATGTATGCTGTGATAACCAAAATAAAGACTTTGTTGTGAAACTTTATATTAGAGTAAGGATTTACTATATGTGTAATTAACGATTATAACAAAAATGTAAGAATTTTTAAAAATCGAAATAAATTGTTATCTGTGACTCATTTGTGATACAAAAATGTTAGTCGGGGTGCCAGAGGTTTTCATTTCGTTGTTGGACGGAATTTGATGAAACCTGGCGGAAAGGGAAGGTCATTGCCCGTACAGTGACCCATTAAAAAAGTTAGAATGAGCGATGTCGGGAAGGTACTTTGTTATTGCAAAATAACTTTGATAACCCGTTATTTTTCAGTTTTCTTGGAATAACTCGAAAACGAAGCGTTTCAGCGAAAAATATTAAATATAAAAGTTGTTCAGCTGATGATTTTACGTAGGAATACGGTTTTTTGATTAATTAAAAAATTGTTTTTCCGACCGAAAACCAGCAGAAAAGTAACAAAAATGCAAAAACAATAAGCATTAAAAAATAAAGGAAAAAAACGATTTCCATCGTTGATATTTGGGTTATTGATAGGTATTGGTATTGTTAACCAAATGCACCCGGTCCGGTTTCGTCAAATGTTTATATGGGGAGGTTGAATTGTTATTGATAAAATCACTTACTATAAAGGAGGAGGTATTATTAGGCCAATAAGTTATGATAAAAGTCAAGTAGTTTTTTTTTATACATAATAGCATATTAATTAAAAAGGTTAATTTTTCGTTTAAAATTGTATTTATTTCTAAATTTTAAAAAAAATGTCCAGGGATTTCCACGTTCTAATTGGTATCAAATTAAAGTAGAAACCCTCCTGCATTGTTTACAAAAAGTTGGCCTGCGAGCTTCGGAGAAAATTGCATTTCAAGTAAAGTCTACCTTGTTATCGTGTGCGTATTTCCACACAAAGTTCCCACTTATGCAAACATTTTATGACGTTTAGGATTTATGACATAACTTACATTTTAAAAAGTTAGCTACTTAAAGGGAAAATATTTTGCGTATTGAATATTCTCTATCTTAATTGAAAAGAAGGAATACAAAACTGCTTTTATTAATTAATTGGTAAGTTCGAATTTGATAATATGATAAGAGTATTTAGAGCCAGGAGAACTTTCAAGTGTACTATACTTATTATGTGGAAATCATTAACAGATTTAAGACCATATTAAATGTTCTTTCTTCTGGGCTTCCTATAAATGCCGAAAAATTCTCAACATATGCAGAGCAAACAGAAATATTACTAAATGAGAAATATGCATGGAGAAAATTAACAACAACAGTCCACAAAGCTTAAGGACAAAATATAATACTTCACTGTCTTTTGCCAATTGGAGAATTGTCGGAAAGAGCCCAGGAAGGCAAAAATAAAGACTACAAGCGTTACAGATACTAAAAGATCAGGAAAACGTTGATCTCAAGAATATTTTGCTTATATCATCAAATCCATACATCTCATAATTTCGGAGAATACGGGACAAACGTTTTAGAAATAGGGAATATCCAGAGGAAATGGTTTACTTACTAGATGATTTACAGATGAAAATATAGATAATTGAAACTATTGCAGCCAACTGATTAGTATATGAGTATATACAATTCGTAATTTTTTTTTAAATAAAATATTGTTATGGAGATAATAAAATATTTAAAAATTAAGCTAAAAATGTTGTTAAAACTTTTTGAATAACATTAATAATTTATTTATTAACTGCTTCAAATGTTGTCAATTTATTTTGAGGCATCCTGTAAACCAATTGAACTTTTTTTTATCAGTTAAGGGGTAATAATGTCAGGTTTTATTTCCCAAATTTTCATTATATTCATATTATGTTGATAGCCAACAAGTTATTTTGACCCTCTGTGCGGCGATAGGAATTCATAATGCACCACACCACGATAATCGAAGGAAACAAAGTCTTACTACTTTTTGTGTGTCAGAAACCTGACCCTGCAATTATTATTAATCATTTAATAACAACTGATTAGTACAAGTATAGGATATTTTTTACAAATTATACATTTTTATGTTCACAATTATGAATCTCTAAAACACACACACAGACGAGTAAGAGTACAAACAAGAAATTGCGATTAGGGATGTTATCAAGGCTAGTGAATTTTGATGCACTTCGTATTATAGTATTTACCAAAGAATATCTATTTCAACAAGAAGGGACGCTTTAATACCCTCTCAAAATTCCAACCCATATGCAAACTCTCAAAAATACACCCATAAAAATGTCCCATTAGATAAAGCAGCTCAGGGCTACTATGTACCTCTGTAAATACCTATAAGAAATATAGAGAGAGAAATAGTCACCAAAAAGTTCTCACAGACAGCTTTTACAGCGTAAGCTATAAACTGAAGCTTTTTTTATGAACGTTTTTTTAAAGGCGATCTAGTTTGCTGCACTAGCACTAGGTCGCTCAAGTTTACCTCCCCTCACAATGTTAAGTTATAGGGAAATGCCGAATCGGAGAAGGGAGAAGAAGCAGGTAGCACACACCGAGCATAAATACGGACGAGATTGTTTACATTTTTTCATTGGGCATTTTTAAAGGCGCCTTAGTTTTAAATTATTGTGTGCTTCGCTCGCTTTGCGGAAAGTACCGGATGGTCTTGATTTGTTCGTAAATGTGAACAAGTTAAAAGGTTTTAAGCAAAAACGTGCTTTTTTAGACGGAATTAATTAAATAAAATAAAATGTGCTTTAGATAAATGATGGGTAAGCATAATAAAATGTGTTTGGTGTGTGGCTGTGGAAAAGGCAGCGTGTAATGTGTTCCTAGAAAAGTTTTGTGATAAAAGATTTTTGTGAGGCGCACCCTGCAGGAGTGTTCCACTTTTCGCCCCAAATTTTTGTCTTTTTCTCACTTATGCTTTCTTTGTTACTAACTATTTCTAGCATAAAGTCCCATTTCATTCCTGTAACGGTACCAAGGTCGAAAAAAGATAAGGAAAAACGTCACGAGTGTCCCCTCTTGTTAATAGATACTCTTTGGTACTTACTGAGGAAGGAATACTATCTGAATTCAATCAATAAAAGAAATGTTGGTTAATGTGAGCAAAATATACATAAATAATAATAATATATGAGTACTTATACCCTGAAATAGGTTTTTATGGATGTATTTTTTTGCATGACAGCAAAAAATTCAATATTTTAATATATATCTATTTATAAGGGAAGGGGTATTTTCCGACACATACATATACAGGATGTTTCAAATAGCGTATGTGAAAATTAGTGGGGTGAAAAATGTGACTTAGCCTAACAAGAAATTGTATGACAGGGGGGAAGGGAATCTCAATCGTTTGGAAGTTACAGTTCATAAATTCAGAATTTTCATAGCATGTACATCATGAGTTTATTTTTATCTTTTGTTCTATTCGACGCAGCGAAATTAAACTCACACCAAAAAACTACTATTGCAATGTCCTTCCCACAAATGTTAACTATGTTGATCTACCTCCTTTTCCACTGTAGCTACAGTAACTTGTGAAACTGAAAAAAAATATATTTTTTTTATTTATTTATTTGATCAACATCTGACACAATACAAAAGTATCAATATTAACCCATTAACGCCCAAAGAACCTAATTTTTTTGTGCAGTTTGAAACCTCATTCTTACAATTAAAGGACATTTATTTTCCAATAAAAACCATGAACCTTACTAGTTTTGAGTATTATCTTTCAGAATCTGTCGTCAAAATTGAGTTTTTTCGAGTAGGAAATTAAATATGGCAACTTTTTGGAAAAAAAGTATCAAAAAATTTGAAATTTTGTTTTTTTGTAATTTTTTTTCAAGTCAATAGAGTTTTGCAATGCAATTCTTACTATAATCAACGGTGATCGGAATGTTTGAACTTACAGGAAAAAGTTTTTTGCTGATCGCAATCACTCATAAACTTTTCAAAACGGGCGGATTTTCTATAGTGCATATTCTGAAAATCTGAAAATCGTACAGATTTTCGTGAAATGCTGTACCAAGGGGTTTTTATCGTCACTGATTATGAGATTAAAATCAGAGGAGAGAGAGAAGTGAGAGGCGAGGGGACTCACAATAATAAAGCACCCCGAGAAGTGAGAGGCGAGGGGACTCACAATAAAAGAAAAAATTCTACAACGTCCATGCCGTTGTCTCTGGATTACGCAAAGAGTAGAAATTTCAATTCGTGATCAGCAACTACAAAAACCCCGAATTCCATGGAAACATACAAAATTTTCAAAACTTGATGTGCGCCATATTGAATCCGTAATTTTCAACTTTCAAAATTTGATGTTAAATTTGTGATTAGCGACTACCAAAACTCCTGTATACTGAATTTCATGAAAATCTGTGAGATTTTTAAAATTTGTTGTCGGCCATATTGAATTTGCCATTTTGAATTCTGAAAAAATTCTGAATTCAGAATCTGAATTTGAAAAGGTTATGAGTGATTGCTATCAGCAAAAAAACTTTTTTCTGTAAGTTCAAACATGCCGATCACCGTTGATCGAGCCAAAAATATTATTCCCCATTCAAAAAACCACCTTGACCTTGATGTGACCTTCGAGGTCATGGTCAAGGTCATGGCCAAGATCAAGGTTGTGGTCAAGGTCACATTCGGACGTAAAACTTCCACTCTTTCCAAATCCGCAGTAACAATGCAGGTTCCCTTTTAAAGAGCCATATTGACCTTGATATGACCTTCGAAGTCATGGTTAAGGTCATAGTCGAACTTACAATTTTGCGCTCTTTCCATTTCCGTGGTCGAAAATATGGGTTCCAATTTAAAAAAGTCAACTTGACCCAGAAATGACCTTCAAGGTCATGGTCAAGGTCAAATCTACGGCCACCATTGAATAGCCAGGGAAAATTCCTAAAACTTTTGTCCAAAACTTTTTTCTCCAAAATGCATTCCTCGAAAGTTATTTAGCCGTTTCCATACTTTTGGGACACCCGGTATAGTTGGTGCAACTCAATTAGGAATGAGATCTCTAAAGCGAAAAATTGCCAAAATTTCAATCATAAAAAAATTCCATTATATTTTTACGGATTAAATAGCAATGTTTTTATATTTAAGCAAGTTACCTGATATTTTGTCTGTTAAGAAAGTTAACTGACCCAGGCAGATTGTAACAATACACTCTACAAAATTAATTTGTAACCCCAATGAGTATTTAAAAATCGTTTATGAAATATTGAAAAATACATGTATAATATTAATTCCGTACCCCCCCCTCTTCACGCGGATTCGGTTCTAATAGGCGAATTAACAAATATAGGTGAGTTTTTTTAACTTCACACTGTAAAATATCTAGAGATATAAGCATCCGAATTAAAAATACCCATGACGACATTTGTTCATCATGAAAATGGTCGTAAATACGGGTCAGCTTTTTAACTTTGAGAAATAAAAAATACCTTAGACGAAATTTTTAAAGTGGAAACTTTTTATGTCAGGTCTCGGACAATTTTGTTTGGAGAGTAAACGCGTGAAATTCATCGGATTGAGGAGAAAAAGCGTTACTGAAAATTGTCACGAAAAAGTGAGGAGAAGTTCTCCCCATGTACGACCGCATATACATGGTGAGTTATTTAAATCTATCACCTCAAATAACTCATAACCCAATAACCCAACAACCTTAACAAAATGTTCAGGGTTTCGAGGGGGCCACCCAATGCTGTAATTTGCAACTTCCAGTTTGGACCGCAAGTAGGTTTTTTGACCGGAAGTTGTTTTTTTAAAAATAAAGCCCTTATTTTTCTATTCCGAATTATTGTTTTGGACCAAAACGTAAGTCCGGTATGATATTTTGTAACGTCCCGTTTTCCGGAAGTGGATTTTTTTGACCAGATTCAATGAGCCTATCACCTCAAATTACTCATTACTCAGTAACTTCATAACCCAACAACCTTAACAAAATGTTCAGGGTTTCGAGGGAAGTGGATTCTTTAAAATGGAAACATGGAATACGGGGGTTTGTAGAGTCTCTCAGAAGTCAGATTTTAAAAATTTTCAAATTCAAAATAGCGGAAACAAAATGGCGCCCGCAAACTTAAAAATCAAATTATTTCCAATGATCACGAAACTTAAGTCAGATTTCAAAAATTTTGGAAAAAAATTTACCCCTAAATTTATTTTTCAAGCCAACTGAAATTTCGAAATCTGACCTCGGATTCGTATGGCTTAGATATGATTGATTTTTTTTTTTAAATACTTGAATAAAAACTGGAAGAAGAAAGAGTTTTCTAATCCGCAACAATAGAAATAGAATAAAAAATAGGGGTTTCCATTTAAGAAAATCGAGTTCCGGTCCAAACCGGAAGTTGCAAATTGCACCATCGGGTGGCCCCTCGAAACTCTGAACATTTTGTTAAGGTTGTTCGGTTGTTGGGTTATTGGGTTATGAGTTATTTGAGCTGATAGATTCAAATGACTCAACGTGTATATAGCTAGAAATTCAAGAATTTCTCGATTTCAATGGATTTTAATGAAAATTGGTACAATCATTATCTTGAGGCCACTGAATTTGAAAATTATCAAAATTTGCAATTCCAAGATGGCGAATCCGAAATGGCTTCCAATATTCATCGACTTCAACGTACTGTATACTGGTGTACACGATATCTCAAACTCTACTGAACCGATTTGGCTGAAATTTGCACCAATTATTTTTTATAATACATATAACCAAAAGCTTGACGAAGATTTTTTCGATTGGGTTCCTTATTCAAAAGTTATATATTTTTTAAACTCAAAATGTTGATGGAAATTCGAGAATTTTATTCAAACAGCTGTCATTTCTCCAAATAAATTTTTTAATGTTTTCCTTTCGTCACGCCTTATAGTCTATAGTTATGGGTCTAAAGATGCTAAGATATTCATTCACTGTATTCAAAGCTGATGGGTAACACTGTAATCAAAGAACGAGCAAGTACATTTCCTAGAATATTTTCAATAGAAGTCAGCTCTGAATACAGTGTTACCCATCAGCTTTGAATACAGTGTTACCCATCTTAGCACCTTTAGACCCATCTTAAAGGTATTTATAACCGAGAAAAACGTCTGGCAATATTTTTTTTTTTTGTATTCTAAATAGTATAACTTAAGATATACTCAGGTGCCAGACTTGTAGTAGTACATTTTTTTTAATTATTTATTGGCAACTTTAAAAAAATAGCAGGTTATTTTGCAACCGCAATAATCCTGCCAGAAGTGGATTTTCTTACTTCAATTACCTTAAATAGTAAGTATAAAAAGTTTCAGCTTTGTAGCTGTACCTTAGTCGAATTGGCGACCAGCTCTTAGACTATTAGCTATTATACTTCTGAAGAAGTAATTTATTTTTTCAGCAAATGCTGGATGATTTCTCCATGTACACGGTCAGCAAGGATTTTAAAAAGAGGGTCCCACTGAGCGATTCATATCTCCGCCATTTTTAATATTATTTCTTTTTTTCAATATTGGAAATTGTTTATAAATCTATTATATGTATACATAATTCATATTCTTAATGGCCCAGTAAAAAAAAGTTTATTTGTATGCCTTTTTTTTCGAATCGTCAAGAGTGTGTCAAATTTAAAGAGGATCGGTCAAGAAGATTTTGAGTTGCAGTGTCCACCGACTTTGAACATGCTAAGTGGGAGGAAAACGCGTTTAAAGTCTAAACACTGAATTAATAAGGCAAAGGAATAGCTCGAAGCCGCATCACAGCGGCCCAATAATCTTGGGATGTTGCACATTTATATGAGAAAATTAAAAAAAAGCTAAAATACAGTAAAAGCAATAAACAAAAAACAGTCCTGATCTTAAGCCTATTGAGCATGTTGTTTCATATGGCTAAAAGGATTAAGGACAATAAGCCTTCTAATATCGATTCTTTGAAGGATTTCATAATTTGATATTGTTGGAGGAAATATCACCGAAATTTTTGAAAATACTTTGCCGTTATTTCAGCTAAAGGAGGAGCAACATCGTACTAAGAAGAATGAACTTTTTTTTTCTTAATCTTTGACATTTTTGTGTTTCTCTAGATGTAAATAGATTATGTTCATAAATTAGGAAAAATAATAAATTGGAGTTTTAATTTTTTGAATTAAATATTGCCTTTCATTTTTCAACTCTAAAATGGTCATTTAATCCTTTTCATGATCTGTAACATTCAATAGAATCATATTTGAAAGGAGTTATCATATAAATGGAATAACAAGACTCCAATGAATCTAAATATAAGCATTACTCTTTCAAAACGTCTTGTTAATCATATTTGGCAAAAAAAAAAAAAAAAACAGAATAAATACGAGTGTGGCGATTTTTTTGTTACTGGGTGTCTAAAAAAAGCTTTATAATATCAGGAGTTGCTTAGCTTGCATACCTTCAAGTTAAAATTGGAAGCAGTTATTGAAGTCTCTTAGAAATGGATATTTAATTGAGCCTGGTTTAGAAATAAAAGAAATGAAATTATAAAAAATATCGACCTGATTTTTAATTTCATATGTACACATTTAAAAACGACAGAGATCCACTGCAGATATTTAGAAAAAAACTGTATTTACTTATCGCTATCCTGTTTGTAGAAAACACGATTGTGAAATTAAGCAAAAATAGCAGAATGTATGAGAGATCATAAACAAAACAAACCCACAAATCGCGACAAAATGCATTACAATGTAGAATTTGCTTTTATGCAAAATGGCAAGACATTCTCAAACTCACGGCATGAAATTGCGAACAAAGCCAAGTGCCACCTCAAAGTTTGCCTAAGAAATTATTTTAAAGGCCCTCTCTAAATGTCACTTCATTCTAGTTGACAAAGCTTCTCCCGGAAACCACGTAAGGCGTCATTAGTGTTTTCAATAAATAAAAGAGCAGCTGACGCACTTGTCTATGCCAAAGAAAACATTTTCGAAAGCGGCGGTCTCCTGGGGTGAAGAAAAGCCCGGTAAATGAATGCACCGTTCGGGCTGACAATTACCAGCTAAATAACATGAAAGTATTTGTATCTTGGTCGAGATAGATGGCCCCTTGAAGCCATCGCCACCGAGAGCTCTAGTCTCAGTTCGACACAAAATAAAAGACTTTCCAAACAGACTATACCACGTCCACCTTGCAAAACAGCTTTTCGCACATGACGTATTTTGGGTGAGAACTGCGGAATGCCTATCTTCTGTACTTGTATTTGCATCTCTACAATCTACATGCAGAGTCCAGCTCGTAAGACAGCGGTCTCCAAGTCAACACGACAATGCACCGTGACACTCGAGAGGCCTACACATATGAGAGCGCGGTGGAAATGTTATGCTTTAACAAGGTCGTTGAAGGCCGTTCGTTTGCCAACACTCGGACCGGAGCTGAGGAATGCGAGTGGAAGCGGATGGCATTGGTACAGTATTTTATATTCACGCCATATTTTCCTCCGATATGCTTCAGCCCGCAGTCCAGCTCATCAGCGATATATATGGACAAGCCACATAACAAGCGGCCAAACCGCGAAAAAGCCCCTCAAATCCACTGAACCACATTCGGCGACCAGCCAGGTCAGTCACTGGCCGCCGCTCGTTAAGTAGATTCATCTGTCTATAGGAAGTATTTGACTTTTATGGCACTCGAAAATTTGTGGCTCTCGACGTCGCAGATGTGAAAGTTGACTCCAATGTCTTCTTCTGAGGTGTAGGAGCCGCAAATTCCCAAGAAAAGATCCGTTTATTCACATGCTGACGCGGCAAAAAAGGTCGATATAAGCAAATGCAGATACAAAGCGGGTTAGCAGAAAGAAGCTGCTGCTGTCTATTGATTTGACCCCGAAGAATCTTAAACTTGAGCGACTGCTTAGCACCCGAATCATGCACACTTCATTATTGCCATCAACAATCTCGCCACTGAGTGCATCAGTGCGTGCATGAGCACGAACACGAGCACCGTACGCAATGAAAAACACGTGGAATGCTTTCATATAAATTTTCAGGCATTCCGACAAAAGTCGCGCAGAATCTTCGAGATAAGCTGTCCAGCTTCCGTCCAGCAGTTTTTACTCTTAATCTGCAAAATGGATCCGATGGGCAGTACAGAAGATACAGTCGGAAGCGTGCAGGTTATTCGATTGCGTCTTTATGATAAATATGCATCTGCGGCTGCGGGTACACAGAATACCAAATGAAACGTGGACATGCCGTAGAGCTCGCCGTTGTATTTTGTGGAGAAACTTATTGTTTAATTAAATGCTTCAAATGCCTTTGGGGAAAGATTTTCTTGAGGGCCGTTAAAAAAGCCTGATACTTGCGGGTCTCAAAATTGGCTAATTATGGGCTTCCGGTTTTCAGTTTAAGTAAAAGCTAATGACTTTATTATTTTGCAGTTTACACTTTACTGTTTTGTTGCAATTTTTATTTAATTTTTTAGGTGAATTTTTTCAAAAATGATATGCAATAAAAACTATGAAAAGCCATGGTTCAGAATTTGACCATTTTTGAGGAATTGGTCTGTGGTTTGTTTTGAGAGTGATATTCTTTTTACAGTTGTCTCAAAAATCATCATGGACAGAGATATAACAAACAAATATTTATGCTATTATAAAATTATAACAAAATTATAATTATGCGCATAATTTTGATGAGTAATTTTGGACCAATGTAAAGGAAGTTTACTGCACCCCATAGATACTTCTCACACAAAAAAGTATTTTTTAAGACATTGGGAAATAGTAGTGTATTTGGGCTATAGATGTAAGAAAAGTTGAATGCAAAAATATTTTCCCAAGCACGGGACACATTGAATAAAAACTAAAAATTTTCTTGAACTCTACCAGAAAATGTACCAGTTGAATCGGATAATATGAGGACTGCACTAGAAAGCTTATTAGTTTCAACATATAATATGAGGCACAGTCTATGAAAAAACTCCGTTTTGCTCGACTCTACAGTTAATTTTTTTTTTTTTTTAAACAAAATTGTTTATGAAAAATCTCATCATTGTAATATATTGAAACACCGCTGGCTTGGCTTCGACTGCTTTATTCTTTAATTCATACAAGACTGCTTATAACTATGATCTTAACTATGAGATAGAGTTTCAGACTAACTGTGAGTACAGACTGTTATGACTGACTTCATTGTATATGTGAATGTACTTAGCCTAAACTACAATGTAATTAGCGTATACTACATCTTCCCCTTTTCGAAATCAATATACAATTCCTAAAAAATGTAGGTACTCCAATATGGTTTATTTCACATTTGAACTATTGAGAAAATTCTAACAAAATATTTTAATAGAATAATGTACATAATCCAAACTTGCTAAACATATGAGATTTTAAACTCTCTTTACATTTATTTACGGGTAATAAATTTTACTTCAATATATCAGGAATCACTTTAATTTACTCAATATTTAACTATCTACTTACTTACTTTACCTTTTTTTTTTTCAACTTTCAATAGAAGAAAACATTTCTTTTGTTCAAATTCAAATTGTAAGATGTGTATAAAATATCAGAATCTTTTCCGAAGTACAGAAACATTCCTTCGATACGTTTTGTCATTTTCCAACGTTACTATAAAGGATCTTGGAGATGGATGTTTGCATTGTATAACGCCTTTTACCCAATATTTTCCGTCCTTAACCCAGACTAAATCATTCGGCTTGAAATCTTTTGTTCTTCTAGTGTGCATATCATAGAAATTTTTATTACGGAAATTTACAATAGTTTGTCGGTTTTTAATTTCAGTTGTATTTTCTTTCAATTTAAATTTTTCTGTTTTTACTGGGAGTAAAGTCCTGGTTTTACGACCCATTATCATTTCTACAGGCGATAGATTAGTACATTTTAGAGGCGTATTACGATATTCCAGTATAGATAACCATAGTTCTTCATTGCTATCTTTCACTTTACGAATCAAATCTTTCGCAATATGTACGTATTTTTCTGCTAGCCCATTCGAGCGCGGATAGTTTGGGCTGGATGTAATTAAATTTATATCGTATTTCTGGCAAAATGATTTAAACGGAAATGAGTTAAATGGCATATTGTCGCACATAATTACCCTGGGAATTCCATAAACAGAAAAAATATATTTAAGTTTATCAATAATAATAGTGGCTGTCTTATTTCGTATTTTAATTATATCAAAATACTTAGAATAGTAATCCACAAGGACTAAGTAAATTTCTTTTCCTAACTCGCATATATCTAATCCTATTTTGAAAAAGGGATATTCTACAATGTCATGGCACAATAACGGTGCACGAGGATTAGATGCCCTATATTTTTGGCAAATTTCGCATTTGTTTATCATTTCTTCAATTTGGTCATTTATACCGGGCCAATATACAAGAGTTCTTGCTCTTGCCTTTGTTTTTTCTATGCCAAGATGAGCTTGGTGTAGAATTTTTAATATATATTCCCTAAGTGATGAAGGTACCAATAATTTATCATTGAGAAAAATTAAATCATCGCATAAAAATAGTTCATTTCTTAATTTCCAATAAGGTTTAATATCTTCCTTAACATTTCTTTTCTCATTAGGCCATCCATCTTGAATAATTCTTTTTAATTCAGACATTACAAAATCCTCTGCAGTTTTAATTTTAAATAAATTTTTCCGTTCGTCGCTAATATTCAACGTATGAACTACTTCATTTAGATCTTCTATTTCAGATTCTAATTCATTTCTACAAAAATTTCTAGACAGTATGTCAGCAATCCACATCTCTTTTCCAGGTATATGCTTCAATTCAAAGCGATATTTTAATAGACGTATGGCCATTCTCTGAAGACGTGCTGATGGTATTTGACTAATATCCTTTTTCAAGACACCCAATAAAGGTCTATGGTCCGTTACAACCGTAAAATGCCTTCCATAAATAAAATTGTGGAATTTCTGACAAGCTGCAACAATTGCTAGCAGCTCCTTTTCTATTTGTGAGTACCTTTTTTCAGTACTACTTAAACTCCGAGATGAATAATAAACTGGCCTACCTAGTTGCATTAAGCAAGAACCTATTCCATCCCTAGATGCGTCTACTTGAAGAGTAATTTCTTCTTTTTCATTGAAAGCTTTTAATTCAGGTGCATTTATTATGGCCATTTTTATTTTATCAAGACAAGAAGTATGTGTAGGCAACCACTGAAAATTTCTATTTTTCTTTAATAATTCTCTTAAAGGGCTTGATATTTCTGATAAGTTAGCAACAAATTTCCGCATATAATTGATAAATCCTAAAAGTTTCTGTAATTCCTTTTTATTTTTGGGTGGCTCTAAAGCCGCTATTGCTTTTGTTTTATTTTCATCAATAATAATTCCCTTATCACTTATAACGTGACCTAAAAATTTAACTTTATTCACTCGAAATTGTATTTTGTTACTGTTGAATTTAATGTTTAAATGTTTTGCTCTATTTAAAACTTTCATTAAAATTTGGTCATGCTCTTCGATACTATTAGCACTTATTAGAAGATCATCCATGTAAATTATTACTCCTTCTATATCCTTAAAATTTTCTTCATTATATTTCTGAAATAACTCTGGCGCCACACTAATTCCAAATGGTAACCTTTTAAAGCGATAACAACCAAATATTGTATTAAACGTGCAAAGTTTACTGGATTCTTTGTCTAATTTTATTTGCCAATATCCATCTTTTAAATCTAAAACAGTGAAAAATTTTTTATTAGCTAATTTCGTTGATATTTCTTCAAAAGATGGAATTGTATAATTTTCTGGCAACAACGCTTTATTTAAATCTTTGGGATCTAGACAAATTCTAAGGCTTTTACTAGATTTTTCCGCTATAACAATGTTTGATACCCATTCAGCAGGTTCATGCACTTTCTCTATTATTCCATATTCTTCTAATCTTCTTAGTTCTGCTTTAAAACATTCTACTAAAGTAAACGGTATGCGCCTTGCTGCTTTCACTACGGGTTTCGCGCCTTCTTTTAACTTTAAGTGATAATTTATCTTAAAACACCCAAGACCTTGAAAAGCTTCGATATTATTTTTCATAAATTCATCTTTATCTTTATATATCATTTTTAAATTATGAACTCTTTTCACTAGATTTAAATCTAAGCACCCTTGAAGTCCTAATATTGGTACAGAGTCTGCATCTACTATTACAAATTTTTGAATTGATATATCATTTCGAGCTATGCACACTAGATCAATAGTGCCGACTGTTTTCAATTTTGAGCCGCCGTACGCTTCAAGCTTTGTTTCACATTCTTTTATTTTCAAATTTTTCAATTTTTTAGTCAAATGGAAAGGAAGGACATTAACCTCGGCTCCAGTATCAAGTTTAAATTCTATTATTGAATCTTGTATACGAATGTTTTGATACCATGACTTTTTATTTTGATTAGTTTCATCATTATTCAACATATCAATATAGAAATTGTCACTATTATTATGAGTAAATGTAAGGTCACGAACTTTTTTCAATTTGCACGCAACAGCGAAATGATTTTTTCTATTGCAGTTGTTACAAATCTGACCGTAAGCTGGACACTGCCTATATGCATGCTTTTGTTGACACTTATTACAAATGTTATTGTTACTGCTATTGCTATTGCTATCATTTCTTTTATTGCTGTTAGTTTGTCTACACTCATTTAAATTTTTATTGTTTCCATATCTAGAGATAGGTTTAGGATAATTTAACTTATTCTTTTTATTGATTTGAAATTTTGATGACTGTGATAACCTGTTACTACTACTATTAAATCTAGGTATACTTAGCTTATCTATAACTGGGACATCTTCTCTGGAACTCGGGCCTCGTTGCATGTGTTTCGTCTGCGTTTGTGTTGCTTCCTGAGTACGGCATACTTCGATAGCTTTGGATAGATCTAGATCCGTTGTCTCTAGTAACTTCTTTTGGACACTTTTATCCGCAATTCCGATTACAATCCTATCCCGTATCATTCTCTTTTCTTGCTCACCAAAGTCACATGTTCTCACTAGCCTTTTTAGTTGCATTAAAAAGTTATCAAAGGGCTCACTTGGAAGCTGATTCCTACTAAAGAACATGAAAGATTCGTAAACTACATTCTTTTTGGGTTTGCAAAAAGATTCAAAGGCTTTCACAACTTCTCCATATTTCGCTTTTTGTTCAGCACTGAGGTTAAACGAGTTAAACACCTCAACAGCCTCCGGCCCTATTGCATTCAAAAATACCGCAACCTTAACGGCATCACTTTTCTTATCAAGTTCAGCGGCTATGAGAAAAATCTCGAAATTTTGAAAGAAAACCCTCCAATTCTCAGATAGATTAGTACCATCTAAATTTAATTTGTCCACTTTTTTCAAATGCTCCATGTTTTTAGTCACTGTGATAATCCTTGTTTTAGGCGGTCGCCCACGCGGTCTTTTAACTCTAGTAGATTGATTAAGGTTTTTAGAAACTCCCATTCAATTTTATATTTTAATAACGCACTTTACGCATTTTTTTAACTATTTGCTACGTTTTAGCAATTTTAATTATTTATGTTTAAATTTTATCAGCTTTCCCGAATTTTATTTCGTTAGATTACTTCAAGGGCACTACCGACTGCGCCATGTAATATATTGAAACACCGCTGGCTTGGCTTCGACTGCTTTATTCTTTAGTTCATACAAGACTGCTTATAACTATGATCTTAACTATGAGATAGAGTTTCAGACTAACTGTGAGTACAGACTGTTATGACTGACTTCATTGTATATGTGAATGTACTTAGCCTAAACTACAATGTAATTAGCCTATACTACAATCATAAAATCAATCCCTGGGCGAATGTATGAGGAAAAAAACGTGGTGTTCACGTTTTGTTGTATTTCTTATTCTATCATTATAGAATATGTAAAAAGTCACAATAAGGGTATTCATGCAAACGCGTATTGACCTCGTATTCGCGTAAACCGCATAAGTTTCCCAGCCTCATATATGAACTGTCAACATTTGTATAGAAAATCTAATACACAAACCTAATAAATTTATGCGGCAATTTCGGTGTGTAAACGATCTGATAAACTTACACAAACGTTAGTGGGTCAGAAGAATAAATTTCTCTGTGCGATTTTTTGCTGAAAAATGTCCAAGGTAAGTCGAAGATTTAATTAAATTCAACAATTTAATTGACAAAATTGTTATTAAATATGAATTACAGCAGACCGAAGGAAAAACGAAACCCAGCTAACTCGTACAATTTGAGTAAATCGTTTTTCATCCAAATACGGCAAAACATCCGAAAGGAAGTTTTGTGATTTTGGGACACTGTAATGGACGAATGGAACGCCATACCTACAGTTTTCTGCAACCAGCATTGCGAGTGTTAACTCGTCAAGAATTTTTCCCTCCTTCTTACGTTGATTATCTAAAACATTGAAAAGTTTAATTTTGCAAACGAATTTTTACAACCAACGAACACTACCATCATTGTTTTATTAATTTTAATTTTTCGCTTACTCTTGGCATCTTGAATGTCACTACTTATTGATATTAGGCGACAGCCGAACAGCTGATCGATTTACACTCATATTCACAATTTAAAAAGTGGTACGTTCATGAAATGCTGCGCGTAAATATAAGCAAATACGCGATACATAAACTTATCTAGTTTCATGAATACCCTTAATGTCTTTGGAGATTTAAAAACCCCGTATTGTTTGAAGTTTTCAGAAAAGGTAAAAAAAAATCATTTCACCTTAATTACACATGATAATTCCTTTATTATTTGATTGTATAATATGATAAATTCAAAATTAAAAAAAAAAAAAAAAAAAAGTTAAATTACAAAAAAAAAAAAATTCTTTATCAAATGTGGGCACCTCGCGTTCACTATTTTGAAAATACTATAAAATAATTAGACATTTTTTACTATTTTTTTAAGATAATGTAAGATGGCCTTGGGGAACGTAAATAAAACTCTTTAAAGTTAAGAAGAAATTCGTCTTATTCAAGATTAAAACCTATCAGAGCGTGTATGCGGTAGCATCGTCGAGGAAAGAGAGAGAGGACCAAATTCGAGTGCGGAAAGAGTAGATTGAACACGTGAAACTGTAACGATGCAGAGTCGCCAACCTGAGTCCTAACTAGAGCTGTAAAAAAACGTAGTACCACGATTACCATTACAAGTAATGCAAGCAAGACAAATTATCAGTACCATTACATTAGTACTTCAAAAAATTGTATTACAATTATAAGGGAATGGTATTGGTACTTCACCATTACCGTACTTCCTAAGCATTACCTGGCATTACTTAGAAATACTCAGTGAGCAATGCTAGGTAATGATGAGTACTGTAAAGTAATGCGAGGTAATAAAGACTATTTCTAACAAGGAAACGTTCTCAGGTGTAGTTCACCGATTTTTATGAAACTGAAATATGTTACAGAGTATCGAAAAATAAGAGACAAGTATTTTTTTTATGTGCGGAAATGCACATTTAGGGGGTACTTTTATTTATTGTTTTTTTTTTTTTTAATAAAAGTTGGTGTATTGAATGTCTGAAAGAATATACATCATTTGCGTATTAGTGCTAGGGGTTGTTTACCTCCTTGAGGAGCTTTTTTTACGAAAAGGCAAAAACAGGTCAACTATATTTTTCAAAATCGTATGTAAAAAAATGATTTGAACTAAAACTGTTGTTTTTGTGATGGATAAATTTAAAAAAAAAAATTGTTTTCTGCAATAATAAATAAGGGTTGCCACCCCCGGGAACCGGATTACTTAAACAAGGTTAGTATATTTATAAGAAATCATTTCCAGTTTGTTTCATTCGAAAAAATTCATTAAAACTTGAAATATTTAGGAAAAATTGTTTTTGGAGGTAAATTTTAGGGGTGGTTTTCACCCCCTAAATGTTCGTATCCGCAGATAAAAAAAATATGTGTCTCTTATTTTTCGATACTCTATAACATATTTCAATTTCATCAAAATCGGTGAGACACACCTGAGAACGTTTCCTTGTAAGTAATGCTGAGTAACGCGAGGTAATGCTTCTGAAGTACGGCAATGGTGAAGTACTAATACCATTACTTGGTAAAGATAATTATATTTTTTGAAGTACCAATTCTGATAATGGTACTGGTAATTTGTCTTGTTTGCATTACTTATAGTTGTACTGAGTATGGTAATGCATTCCAAGAATAATGCATTATTTTACAGCTCTGGTCCTAACCGCGGTCACTAGGGGCGTTTGGTACAATAATTAAAATATTAATTAATATCCCTGCTACTTTTTTTAAAAAGTTTAATAAATAAAAAAATCTAAAGTTGATGTTATCAAAAATATCCTTCACTTCTAGCCTAAGGAAAATATTCTTGCAAAATCTGTGAGAAGACCTCATACTCAATTTACTAGCAAATTAATAATTTAAAAAAAAAATGAAAACCACGACTGCACGAGATAATGTATCTAAAAAGACAAAAACACAGAGAATAACAATTGAGATTTATATTTTATAGTTCTAATAGTAGACTGCTCTCCATTCGCAAGCATAACATATTGACTCTAAACTGGGAAATGTGCTCTGATTGAAATTTTCATCGTAGTCTAGAACTTAAAATTTGTTAACCAAATAAAAGCAGTTTAAACTTACTGCTAATAATTTCCAGTGGCTAACTTATCTCCTTATACTGATTGCTGATATTGTCACCATAAATAAAACACTAACCTTAATCAAACAAGATAATAAAGCCAAATTAACAAAGAGCTGCATTTGGAAATGATAGTTACAGGTTTGGATTAGACTAGCGTGTTCTCCGGTAATCATTCAAATGGCGTTAGAGATACATATTAGAAAAGCTAATTTCTAATATCCTGAAAACATGGAATGCCGATATATCCAGAACTTTGACCGCAATTTTAATGGATAATTATTAGCTAGCATAATTGTCGTTTTACGACCACATTGTTGTAAATCGAATTGTGGAATTGAAATTTTACCCATCTGCGTACCTGACCTGGAGCATTGCAATTACATTTATTGCCAGCCCATTACTATGCTAATTGATATGCAGTGGATGCGGCCGTCCTAAAGACAATCGACAGCGTCCACCGCGGCAGACAGTAATGTTGTTGTATTGTCAATTTCGAGCAATTTATGTTAATCAAATTTGTATTTATGGCAACATTAAGACTAGCATGACAAGCTGTAAATGCCAATCCATCCATTGCACATCGCCCATCCGCGAAAGTCCATTCTGGAGGTTCACCTCTCAAAAAGAGCCTCGCTGCACTCAACGCGATTGATATGCGCATCAGGACCTCGGGTATTGGCGAAAATACCAAAGATGGGCGAGGGCCATGTTTTGATTGTTGATCACTAAAATTGTAGTGCCTTGTCGTCGTGATAAGTGCAACATTCTCACATTTTTCGTGAATGAAAGATACTGGATTTTTTCCCCATTCATATGTAAATTGCGCGAATTTTTCAATCAATTTTATTGGATTTCTGGGTGGTGTGTACCCAGAAATGGGTGTGCTTTTGGCACAATTACGCTCGTTGTGATTCTGATGCACCACCAGGGTACCGCTCACAGGTTTTGCATTTCACTCAAAAGGAACTGGATTTTCAGTAGAAAGAGTTCGCTTGTATCTTTCTTCGAATCTTTGCAACTTGCTGCTGCCTTTTCAGAACTGATTCAGATGGAAGATGCATTCAATTGCGGAATGTATGGCATTCAGGCATTACGTGCAAGTGAGGGCATCATTATTATATATATTTTTTTTAAGTAACACATTCTAATGAGTAGGTTAGGCTACTATTTGTAACTGCCGAAAAAGGCTACAATAAGGTCCGTTGGGATGAGCACCTACTTCTAACCAGAGAACCCTACAGAGGCTTTGATGAACTATTTCAAGTCCCTCATACCAGCTGAACCCAAATCGGCCAGGGCATCAAAGAAACGAGATGCCAAATGACGGCTCCTACACTGAGAGAAAATTCTAATAAAAATTACGGTGCTATCCCCTGTAATCCGGACTTAAGTGACAAGTAACTAGAAAATTTACGGGGGAATAACAGATAAAATACGGTTGACATAGTATTTTTTACTATTCATCCAAGAATTTTTCCGAAACGTCATAGGAACTTTTACTGTACAGCACAGTAAATTTTTATGCTAAGAAAAATTTCCTGTTGATTCAAGGAAAATATACTAAGCCTTCATGAAATTGTACTAGTTCATAAAGGAATTTTTACGGTGCCACAACGTAATTTCCTACTGAATTTAGAAGCCGAAGTACATCGGGTGTACGATCGGATTTTTTCAGAAATTGGTACGGCTTACGGGTGTTGTTCATAGTAAATTTGCTCGCTGCGTGGTCGCTTACGGAAAGTCTGTAAGTATGACATTTTTGTTATTACTGCTAAGCATGTGTTTCATGGAATCTTCAAATCGGAGTGCAGTCGGACAGGTCAGTTATCCGAAAGTCTTCGAAAGAGTTAGATCATATGCATTTTCATTCACCGCAAAAGTCTTTCACAGAGAGGGTTTATATGCTTTATTATATTTTCGATTGGAATTTCTTTACAATATAAATATTTGTAGTTAATATCTTATCCTACTTTCTAATGCATTAAAATATCTACATCAAAATTTACCCAACGGTGCTTTTTTTTTCATAGACGGAAATTTTACGGTGCCACAGCGTAATTTTATCTTGTGCACATAGTACTTTTACCTATGCCTGTCACTTAAGTCCAGTTTACGGGAGAGCACCGTAATTTTTCTTTAAATCGTAAAAATTATTAGAATTTTCTCTCAGTGTACAAATGGCAAAAATCGGGCTGTAACACAGTGATAGTAATGTGAAGATGGTTTCCTCCTCTTACTCTTACTCCTCCCATTATGTCAGCTTCTACAGAAGTCATTATAGAGTACGCTGAGTCTGCTAGTGTGTTTTTCGATTAGCGAGTTCTTGACTTACTGAGGTCAAAGGTGGGCCAGTTCTGTTTGGTGGTCACCACTTTTTGTCGACGTCTGTAATAAAAGATCTCTTGAAGAATAACTTGCATGTAGTAAGTGGAGTACTCAGATCGTGGATTATTTCCGCCTCAGCAAGGCAGTACCATGACCCCGGCTTCTCTCATTTTTGTGGTTTAAGATTTAAGATCGGTTTCTAAGGCATTTTATAACAGGGAACAAGAGAATAATAAAAAAAATCTATCCCGTATAGTTTTCGAAGTACTGATAAAAATAGTTTTATCTTGTCGTTCCATACACAAAATCCTTTTTTTTTCAAATCCGAAGATTTTTCTTTTACCAAATGCCTATTGACTGAAGATGACAAAATGTCTAGTGTCTATGCAATTGGGATTTTTCATTATTTTTCCCTTGTTCCCTGCTACAAAATGCTCTAGAAAGCGTTACCAAATTGACAGATCAGGGAAATGATAGATGTGCCTAGATAAGTAATTAGATATAATTTAATATACAGGGTGATCCAAAAAGGTTTTAAACAAAAGTTTTAGAATTTTTCCCTGGCTATTCGAACACGTAGCCTTTTGTATACAAGAGACAAAATTTAGATTTACTGGGCTCATGGTGGAGTGCCTGTATAATTTAATTTGGATATTTTGAAAGGAAGAGGGTCAATAAGGCCGGTTTTCGGCCTAAATTTTTTGGCAGGAAGGAGTTGAAATTTTGTTGGCGAGGGGATATGGTGGGGGGAGGGGGTATTTATGTTTGATTGGTTGTTTAACTGCATTATCTGTATTGTAAAATAAAAGATTTAGCTGGGACATATTGTATAAGCGTTAATGCAATAAAATAGTGCTGTTTATAGCTGCTTTTTCATAATTTTGGGGGGATGGCAGAGAGGAGGGAGGGTATTTGGAAGTTTCATATTGGTTGAAATTGACTATATATTAATTATAGATAAAAACCCAAAAAGAATTTCAAAGAAATTTCAAGTCCTTCCTCAAGGAGTGTCTCGGACCTGTGAAAAAGTTTGAAGACGCAGAATTGGAGGCATTACTGGATGACGATTCATGTCAAACTCAACAAGATCTTGCAGATTTACAAACTACTTTACATCCTTTGAAACCACTTTCTCAAATTAAAAAAAAAAAAAAAACAAACTAGTGTTACGTAAGCGTGGAAAGTAACAACCGTCCTCAAGATAACGGTACTTTAATATTTTCACGTTTAGTACTTTAATGGGTATGTTCCGTAAGGACTTTACTCCAATGTTGAATTCAACCACACATTTAAAAGTTAACTTAATTCCGTATGTCACTAATTATTATTTATCTCCCTAGATTATCCATTTAGCAGTATAAACTATTAAAATGAGAAATTTTAATTTGTACAATTTATACCTTAGCTGTCCCTTTCTTTTCCTTTACGTGCCACTGTAGCAATTCATTTGAAGACCTTTCTCAAAATTTGCCACGTCTAATAAAATCGTTTATAGCATATCACTTTACATGTGATCGCATGTCCTGCGTCTACGCGTAAATGTGAATAAGAGTAAATCGACCAACGTATCAGATATCAATTTGAGCTAGTTGGTCATCATAGTTGGAAGCAGATAATCGCAACGAATTTATCGATTGTGATGTTTGCCGGCATATAGTAGACTCAGTTTTCGACACTGTTGTGGCCATCCTTGACTTCTTTCTGCCAAAATAAACTCGAATAGACGTCAGTCAGGAGTTATTGCATTATCCGTTGGGGACTTGGAGCACGATAGTGAGCTGCGCGCCCAGCAATCAGTGTCACTTGATCGTTTGATCGCCACCAATCAATCGTCAATCACAACTTGCCGCAGTCACGGTCCGCATGAGGTGCGCGACTGTGAAAATCTACTAACCGCGGAAAGTCTCAGGCCGCGGCCGTCGATGATTTACATCCACTAATTAGTCGCTGACATGAAAATGAAATCATGGGTTGTAGCCGTGACAGCTGGCAGATTTGTGTGGGAAGCAATTTTCAGTGTCGAATGCAAATTCGATCTCGGCGCTGATCGATCACCCTGAAAGACACATCATCCGACTGACGAGCGATAAGAAGACGCAGACGTATCTAAATCCTAAGCGGTGGCTCATGCTCTTTAGTTTACTTTTGCATTTGATATATGCATTTGGCCAGATGGTGTCGCCGCCACTCGGCCAGGCGGTATCAATTGCTCTTCGAGCTCCTGGTCACACTCATGATTCAGTGGTCAATTTCGCGGGAAGATGCTGCTGTTTGAATGGAGGTGTGATGGCTAGGAGTAAAGTTTTTTTTCCAGCGTTCACTTTTGATAAACACCACTTTACAATAAAATATCAATTTGGCAGACGCCAAGTGATTTGACACACCAAGTATCTCTTTCATGTTTTTTCCAGTTCAAATGTTGTAAGTCATACTTATATTTAAGATTGTAAGTTGTCTTCAATATGTATCCAGAAGGAAACTTAAGCTTAAGCAGTTGGAAGTCTTCTAATTTTAGAACAACCTTAAAGATGGCTCTGACTTATGTTATCAAGCTGGAATTTGCTGTTAACTTTTGTTCAAAAAGTAAATACTTGTCGAGAAAAGAAAGACAGATATGGAAATACTCACTAATGAAATATTTATTAGTAATTTTTATTAAAATAATTTTCCGTGTATTCAATTTATAATTTATAGTTTCATAGGTTTATAAGACTTCCCAAATTTCTGTTATAAAAGTCGTTTTATGTTATGATTTAGGTAGTTATATTTATTCAAATAGTTAACTTCCTTAGTTCATAGTGTGGCGGCTGAAACAAGCAAGCCCGAAGCTTTTAAATTTTGAATGTTATTTTAAGTAGGCCTTGCTGTAAATATGAAAAAGGTTTTTGAATTTTTGAAGTGGAAAATATTTAAAAATTTTAATATAGGAAAAAATTCACAATTGGCATATTAGAAAGATTTAAAAAATACTCAGGTATTAGGAGGTTGCTAGTGATGAATGCAATGTCAGATGTCAAAAAAATTCAAAATGTCGGATTTCATCAAGATGGAAAATTTTTAAAATTCATGAATTTTTTTCTCAAAAACGGCAATTTTATTCAAAAATTTGCAAAAGTCATTTCTTACTTAGAATTTTATGCAGAATATCATAGTATTTTTTTTATTCAAATTTCGTTCATTTTTGAAAAGTTGGCCGCCATATTGGATCCACCATTTTGAATTTTTCAAAACGCCAGGTCAATTTCTGAAGAGTAAAGATAGACCAAAAATTTAAGCCCAAAAACAATTTTCTAGGTCTCCATGATTTTTGGTCATTTAGGTGGCCCGGTTGACATGGAATGTCCCATATATAAATTGTGTAATTTTTTTAAGTAGAAGAATGGATTTATACTTCATACCCCAATCATAATCGTCTACAATAGTACAATAATTCAGGGTATAACTTAACTTGAAAGCGATTGGCTCCATGCATTTCACTGGGTCACCACCAAAACCAGAAGTGATGGAGTAAATAGTCGTATACTAATGTTGGCTGGAAATTCAGCTACAGCATTCTGCCGAAAAAACAAGTTTCGTAAGTAAACGTACATTCATACTGTTTTCATGGCCAGTTCTAGAATATGTACAGGACAGGAACATAAGGGAAATACGATTAACGGGCATTACGAGATCAAAAGTAACGAATATTTTGTCCCATTACATCCGATATTGGTTAAAATTTGAACGAACAGTACATATATTTTAATGGAGTCCTCTTAAAATATCTTTCGAACCCTGTCCATATTTTGTATTTAGCTGAAAATGTATGCTATCTGGAAAATTTTTATTACGGAATTACAAATTAAGACGTTATATTTCAAGGATACCGAAAGAGATATCTGGATGCGGTCATTTGAAAATATCTTTCAGGTATGTCGCTTTTCTGACACACCAGAATAGCCAAATTTGACACTGTGTACATCCGAAAACATTTAGTATGTATGAGTATAAAGAAATCCACAAATTTCAAAGATAAGTAAACTATATCAATATTTTTTAATATGGTATTTGAATTATAATTATGACTTTTGTTTTAAGTTTGACAATTTTCATTATTTTAATTTAAGGGGGTATCCCACTCTAGAACGTTCAAAAAATGCATTTTTTTTTTTTTAGTTTTAAAAAGTTCTGTTTTCTTTCCTGAATTGTTTAAGCTATCTCTTGCCGCGAAATTTGAAAAGCTCGCGCCGGTACAGGCGAATCCATGCGCAGCTGCGCAATCCCTACCACTCCTCGTTGCCTTTAATTTAAAAGCCGTTTTTCTCAAAACAGCCTTTTGATGAATGGTGTGCAGAATTCTGAGAAAACCATTCATCCGAAAAATTTCAGATTTTGGTAAAAGCTGTGTTAGCTTTGCTTCTATAACCTAAGTGGAGCAAATCAGGCATTTTTACTTTTACATAGCTTGTATCCCATGTTTTAACAGTAAAAAATCAACTAAAAAATATAACGAATAGTAGAAAAGTTAAAGATATGAATAAAAAATGTTTTTGAAGTAAAACTTCTTTACGCACGCTTGACTTTGGGGAGTAAGCTGGTGAATGCATGACGAGAGCGTTAGAAAAAGTGTGATCGGGCAAGACGAACGCGACATTTGGTGCAGTGCTGAGCACTTGGGCTTGGGATTTAGAGGTCACTGGTTCGAATCCCAGCGTGGGGATGCTTTTGAAAGTAAAACTTCTTTACGAACGCTTGACTTGGGGAGTAAGCTGGTGAATGCGTAACGAGAGAGAGGTGCGAGCACTAATTTATCAATGAAAACCGATAATAAATTTAAATATATAAACATATATATATACTACGGTGCTTTTTTTTTGCGACTATTTTTTTTTTTCAGTCCCACCTCGAAATTTTGTGGGAAATACCTAAACAAAAATTCCCTGAAAATTGGAGCCCTTAATATTAATATTAAATACTAGACCAAGACGTATAAAGATTTCCCATATAAAATACACGTAAACTTTGATTATTTTTCTTCAAAACTCTACAGCTCAGAGGGATTTTATGGTATAATCTTGGTCAATGGTAGGGTTTCTTTAGAATTGAATGCTCTACAAAATTATCCAGTGCGGTGTAACTCTAACTCCCACCAGCGAGGTAGTACGGGTCACTAACCCCAATTTTTCCATCAAATTCTCGCTTTTTGCCCCTATCTCGTAAATAACAAGAGCTACAGAAAAAATGAATAAAACAAACTTATAGGAAATTCAATTTCCTGTAAAAAAGTTCTGTACACCAAATAGTTAACATCGATATTTCTTGAGATATTGGGCTTTGAAGTTGAGGTAGTGTGGAATTTTCATGGATTGTTGACCTAAATTGTAGAAACACTACCTCAACTTCAAAGCCCAATATCTCAAGAAATATCGATGCTAGCGATTTGGTGTTCAGAACTTTTTAGGAGGAAATTAAATTTCCTATAAGTTTGTCATATTCACTTTTTCTGTACCTCTTGTTGTTTACGAGATAAGGGCAAAAAGCGAGAATTTCATGGAAAAATTGGGGTTAGTGACCCGTACTACCACGCTGGTGGGAGTTAGGGTTACACCGCAATGGACACTTTTGTAGAGCATTCAATTCTGAAGAAACCCGACCATTGACCAAGATTATACCGTAAAATGTAGAGCTGTAGAGTTTTGAAGAAAAATAATCAAAGTTTACGTGTATTTTATATGGGAAATCTTTATACGTCTTGGTCTAGTATTTAATATTAATATTAAGGGCTCCAATTTTCAGTTAATTTTTGTTTAGGTATTTGCCACAAAATTTCGAGGTGGGACTAAAAAAAAAAATAGTCGCGAAAAAAAAAGCACCCTAATATATACATATAGAATAGATGGATCTAAAGAAGTTTTACTTCAGTCGTGTGGTCTAAAGCACACTCGTATTTTTTTCAAAATGTGACACACTCATGCCATAGCCACATATATAAAGAGTACTAATGTGCAATCTCATAATTTTCAGATTATTTGTTTGGCTGTTATGGTGCACACCATCAGCTGCCGTTCCTAAGTTATGAGTCCCAGTAGCAGGCCTGCCCTGACCCAATCACTCAATAAAATTTTTTTTTTTTCTTAAAATATTCATTAGAGATCATATAATAAGAGGATTGTTATATTTAACTCTAAATGTTTTGTATTTTCTTGTTCAACTCCCTGAAAAAAAACGTTCAATTCAAGGGCCTCTAGAGTGGGATACCCCCTTAAATCAAAAACGAACTTTCATTTATATTGCGTTGATTTTATCGGAAAAGCTTCTCTTTTGAAAATGCGTGTAAAATTTTCAGTTGACATCTCTTACGGTTTCTGCACTAACATACCCTTCGATCTAAAATCACTTGACATTTTACATTGTAACTATCACACCTTTTCGAATGTTAAAAAAAAAAACGTTGTTCTAATAAATTTAAGCCACATTATGTGGATATATTTTTAAAAAAATCTACAAAATAGAATCTTCCTTTAGTCCACAAAATTATATTAAAACGATACTTGACCGTTTTCGCTTAACGTGCACTCGCGTGAACAAATCTCACTTTGTCGACGAAAATATCGACTTCTAGTTAGTTACAAGTTATTTACATATTTATAATTTTCATACTTTAACTAGATGAAGTAATTTAAATTTGAAAAATATGAATTAAAGCAAGCTTTTGACTTTTAGAGGTCCTGTCTGCCTAGCCTAGTTAATTTTATTTTTGTATACATATACACTACGTACACACAACAGGTTGAGAGATCAAATAGAGATTGGATTGGGTTTTCAATCCGCGAATTTTTATAATTGGGATCGAGCAATCAATTCATTAGAAGTGGTGAAATACAGGGTGTTCAGAGGAGGGAGGGAAATATTGCAGGAGGTGAAAGCTCAGACCAAGACAAGCAAAAAATCGTAAGGGTGGGGGGGGGGGGGATCTCGCACCGTTTGGCAGTTACAGGGTGATTCGTAAATCAGGATTTTTCCTTATATGGGAACCGCTCTTGTATTTTTATCTTTTTTTCTACGCATCGCAGCGGCCCTAAACCGATCTCAAAAAATCACTATTTGGAAGCTCTTTCCAAAAAGGTTAACAAGGTTAAAAATAAATAAAAAGTAGGTATGTTAATAACATGAATTTCGGAGAAAAGTGGGGCGAACGGTGAAAAATCGTGAAATAAAAGTTAATTTTTTCAACTTCCAGGGGGATTGTGGTCAAGGGGTTGGGGATAGGGGGGTGGTGGTAACCTTTTTGGAAAGGTCTTCCAAATAGTGATTTTTTGAAATCAGGGCTGCTGCGATGCGTAGAAAAAAAGATAAAAATACAAGAGCAGTTCCCATATAAGGAAAAATCCTGATATACGAATCACCCTGTAACTGCCAAACGGTGCGAGATGCCCCCCCCCCCCCCCCCCCCCCCCCCCATACAATTTTTTGCTTGTCTCGGTCTGACCTTTCACCTCCTGCAATATTTTCCTCCCACCTCTGAACACCCTGTATACACTACGTACACACAACGAGTTGAGAGATGAAATAGAGATTGGATTGGGTTTTCAATCCGCGAATTTTACTAATTGGGATCGAGCAATCAATTCATTAGAAGTGGTGAAATATAATACGCAAAGATGTAGAGGCATCAAGAGAAATTAATATTAAATGCAGACGGTAGCTTTATTTATTTATTGCAAAGACAAATAGCTCGGACGCGATTACGAACTAATAGAACAATGAAAAATTTCAAGAAAAATAAAACTTAATTGTCAAATCGATAACTCGATCTTTGTTTGTAGCTGTTATTTCAACTCGATCCAGCAACCTAAGTGAGAAGGGATCCAGCTTCAATCCAAGCTGTGTATATAAGGAATTAAATCTAGACTCAATCTAGATTCGATCCTCCATTTATACGTAGTAATAGAAAATGATGACGAATTCTTCAACGTTTATATTTGCCCATACTTACTAAATGAAAAAAACAATTTCAAGTTACATTTACCCTGATGAGCAAGGGAAGCAGACTCATCATCTCGATTGGGATGAGAAATCAGCGAATTATTCACCGCAGCTGGAGGCGACGGTGGCTCAAAGTAATTTCCAATTACTGTTCTAAGCTAAGTACCATCGAAGTTGAGCGTCAACGAGCCGACGGAGGCTCAGAAGACGTTCCCATTAGTCAGAGGAGTGCTCCTCAATCGACACGTACGACGCGTCGTCCGGCGAAATTAAAGAGCAGTCAGCCCAGAACTTCATTTGCATGGCATTTCCGACTTGTAAAAATAGAATTTTCAATGAGATTATGCACGTGTGGTGCAAGCTTTGTGAATTCATTTCAGCAAGTAGGTGGCACGTGACTTGATATGTGACAGACGCAGCTTCGCCCAAGATATTATTTTCATCCGAGGCTTGATGCCATGTCCGATACCGCTGCCAGTTTCTGTCTGTGCCGCTTTTCGAACTTCCTTATGGAAGCGTTACGCAAAACGTCGATAGTGTCAAGGCTTTGCGCAGTCACTTCAAATCTGAAACGATATATTCATTAAAAGTTCGTGGGGAGCTCCACAACCGATAGTGCGGTTCGCGGGCTCCAAATGTCAGTTCTCCGTAGATAAATTGAAAAACTATGGAAATGGGAGGGGATATCCGTCTTGCATTAGCTTATAAGCACATATTTAGCATAATTAGCTTGTTTTTGAAATTTTTGTCATCGATAGCTTTCTATAAAGCTGGATCCGAAGTGTGGAATTCCGAAAATGCCACCGTAAGATTTACTGGCCCGACATGCTTTCACACATCTGCGAATTAAAAATAAATCACCGATCGGAGTATAATGGCCTTCCGCGACCCCCGTCGGTCCCACTGAACCGATCATAATGGTCTCGAAAAGCCAGCCCCATGTGTTTATCATATGAAAGGCAAGTGACATCAGGAAAGTTATGAGGAACTTTATAATTTATTCTTCGCGTCAGTTATTATACGCTGCATGCCTTTGAGGAAGAAAAAAAACTTCCAACTTCGATTCCAAGAGATAACCAATAAAGATAGATGCCTCGCTTTTTAGACAAGATTGGCGTAGCGCACGCCAGCCACCAGCCGCCAGACACGAAAAACAATAGAAGAGCTTTTATGTATTCGATTCCAGCAATAAGTTAGCATAAATTTCAGCGTGACATTAATCACGAGAAATTTACATCCTGTTAAAGCTAGATCAGACGAATTGAATAGCAGTTGCGATTAAAATTGCAATAGTTATAGAATAAATTTCGGTTATAATCGTAACTACTATATGTAGAACTCTTATTCCAATGAACAACTCATTATGAAAATTCCACATTTTTAGAATTATTCAGGTCGCCATTTTGAAATCATTTTAATAATTAAAAATTAATAGTCCTTGAATTCTTAAGTTATTACATCATATTAACAACTGAAAACTCTCAATTATACAATTTTACAACATACCGTATTAAATTTGGCAGTATCATCAGAATTAACATATGTACCTATGTAGGTTATGATACAATACATAATTGTTTTTAACTGCTTTTAGAATCGTGCTGCCTATATATAGAACTATTTCGTACAAAGACCGAAAATGCTGAAGCAAGTGATTAGTAACGCTGGAAATTTGCATGGAATTGTCATCCTGTACAAATACCTAATACTTTCATGGATATCCCTTTTAAGGGGGTATCCCACTCTAGAGGCCCTTGAATTGAACGTTTTTTTCACGGAGTTGAACAAGAAAATTCAAAACATAAATATCCATAATAAACATAATAATCCTCTTATTATATGATCTTTAATGAATATTTTAAGAAAAATTTTTTTTTTTTTTATTGAGTGGTTGGGTCAGGGCAGGTTACTGGGACTCATACCTTAGGAACGGTGTGCACGATAACAGCCAAACAAATAATCTGAAAATTATGAGATTGTACATTAGTACTCTTTATATATGTGGCTATGGCATGAGTGTGGCACATTTTGAAAAAAAATTTTTTATTCATTTTTTTAATTTTTTCTACTATAAGTTTTATATTTTAGTTGATTTTTTACTGTTAAAATATGGGATAAAAGCTATGTAAATGTAAAAATGCCTGATTTGCTCCAAAAATTTTAACACACTGCATTCGTGATTTCGAATCTTCTATGAGCAAATTTTAAATCAACAATTCATTCGAAAAATATCGGACTTAAAATAACTAACCAGCCAATCCCAGTAAGGCAATCCCTTGAAATATAAGTTATAGTAGCCATGTTTGAATTTTCAAAGATTGATTCTAATCAAAGCCTCTATATACTAATTTTCTTTTGTATCCGTTGAGGTCAATAGATTTTTGTCTCTGAAAATAGAAATTATATAAAAGCCTTCGGGAATAAGTAATAATAAAGAATAAAAGAGTTTCATTGAAATCAGTCAACGGTCTAGTAGTTTTGGGCATTACCTTGGACAGTCAAATGAGAAACTGTCATAACTGCATTAGAAGTTAACTTTCCAATAGGTTTTACTTTAGATAGATTTACTTAAGCTTGGAAATCAGTTCAGGTTTTCTAAAGTTATAAAAGTTTTTTTAAATTTGGGGACTTCTGATTATTTCAAGAATTTACTATGCCCTACTAAAGGTGCAAGTATTAAAACCAAATTAAAAATCGGTCTGGTGACTGCTGACCTGACATTGACCTTTACAAACATCAGACAACCATTCTTCTAAAAGGTAAAAGTAAAAAAATTGCTTTTTTCAATAAAATATCAGAAAATGCCAATAGGTCAGAATGTACAGTAAGAAAAATTTGCTTTTTTAACACAAAAAAATACTTCTAAAAAAACCGCAATATTTATATAAATTGTTTATCCCATAATTGGTTGGAAAATTTCAAATTATATTCAAAGAATAACATTAAAGATGATTGGGAAAATTACTGAATCACTAGTATAAAAATATTGCGATAGTTAAATTAAAATAAATAAAATGTTATTTAACTGATAAAACAGTGCTCAATTTGAATACATGCTCCGAGATCAGATGACAGTTTAATGAAACGACAGCCGCAGTGGGCGGAAATAATATTTACTATTTGCTTTTATGATAAATCGATTATAGAGCTTAAGAGATTTGAAATTAGCGTAATATTCACTGAGCACAGCTGCACTGTGCAATTTGCATTTTTAGTTAACCTTGTAGTAACGGGCTTCATTGCGCTAAATATTTAAGTGCAGAAGAAATTCATTATGCAAATTTAATTCATTTTGACAAATTTGAATGAATGAAATATAACTTTTCAAATTTTTCAGACCAGTTCAGTTCTGAAGATGAACTTGTATGAGAATAGGCAACAGGTACTTTGCTGTTTAATAAGGCTATTGTCTTTCCTTTTGAAATTTAACCTTTTAATTAAAAACTTAATAAGAACTAATTAAAGTATGGACACGTTGTTCAGATAGAAAAAATTTCATATACATATACGTACACATAGTACAAGAAGGGCTCCAGAAAGTTTATGGAATGACAAGCCTTTGACGTCAGTTTTATAAAATGGTATGAGTTATGAGCGATGCCCCTCCTAATTCAGTTGTGTTCTTTATTTCTTTGCTCTCAAAGTTTTACGAAGAATTTAATGGACACTAGAAAGAAACTAGTAAAAAATATGGAAATACCAACGGAGCTTATATATTATGTACATATGTATATATATGTTTATGTAAGAATGTATGGGTGTGGATATGTATTTATTTAGATGTGGCCTTAAATAGGAATGCATTATGTATACGTAGGTATGTATATATGTACAGGGTGTCCCATAGGAATGTGTGAAAACTAATTAGTCACTATTTTATAACAAATGGAGAGATCGGTAAAATGTAAATACTTTTTAATAAAGGAAAGTCGTCATTTTTATTTCATGTCCATTTTATTATAAAAAAATTAAACCTATTTAATACAAACCATTAATTTAAAAATATAGTGAAAAACGTGAATTATTAATAATATATATTTTTTAAATGTGAACCATCTACATAAAAGGTATCTATCTGCATTTCTTTGAATCTTCTGTCGCCGGAGAGAAGTACAAAGGGATGTTAGAAACGAAATCCTTTCTCATGCGAAAAAGAGGAGCCGCGTTAAATTTTTTTTTTTTTTTTATTCAAGACGGAGGAGCACCTCATCGCACACAAGAAGTATCATCAATAAATTTTATGGCGATCGAGTTATTGGCCTAGGGGAAAAGGAATAGAATAGCCACATTACTCGTCAGATCTCATTCGATTTGATTTCTTACATTAAAGATCTCTGCTATGAAAATAACCAAAAAAACAGTTGAGGATTTTATTAAAGACATTGGGAAGATCGTCAATGGCATTTCAAATGACACGTTAGAACATGTTTTTAATAGTTTTAGAAAGCATATGAATATTTGTGGCAAATTAGATGGTTAAAATATCGAAAATATATATCATTAGTAACTAACGTTCTTCACTACTTTTTTTAATTAATTGTTTTGTATTAAAAAGATTTAATTTTTTTATAATAAAATGGACATTATTATTTTATTATTATTATTTATTTATCAAAAAAGGTCGTACATAAGATTTAATTATCTTTTCCGTACACTAAACAGATGGTTACAATTATAAATTAAAATTTAAACTACACTAGTGCTATTAATAATAATGAAACTTAAAAGAAAAAAAAATTACAATATAAACTAATGAAAAAGAAGCAAAATAAGAACTAAAACGACCCATCAAACAAAAGATAAAATAAAAAGAAAGACAAGAATATAATCTACACTAAGGTTTTGCAGTTATCGCTAAAGTTGGAAAAAAGATAACAATACTAAGTTTGGCCGCCCAGGTGCCTCAATAGCATCCCTCCGAAACCACCACGACCGCGAGCTCTTTTAATCGTCTCTGGCAATGCATTCCAAAGCTTAATGGTGTGTACAAAGAAGGAGCGTTCACTTTGCTTACATTTACAATTTGGGACAAGTAAGTTTGTCACCCGAGAGGACGTTAAGAATTTTATGTTTGTAAACAGGTAACCAGGTACTCTTGTCCAAATAAGCCTATGAAGGAAACTTAACATTATATATTCCACATAGTTTTTGAAAGATACTCCCAAAAATTCGCAGCTGTAGGCAGATACACGATCAAACTTTTTTAGCCCGTACACAAATCGTACAATTGAGTTAAAAGCTAATGTTAACGTCATAAATGATGTGCTATCTAATCTTCCGACTATAGGAAAAATTGAATAAATATGCGGCATTAATAGTGATTTTGCTAAGATGATTCGTACAGATTTTGGTGCCAACGATGCAGAATACCAGAGGGATCTCAGGACTGAGTTAATTCTGCCAACCACATTGCAGACATGGTCATACCAGGTTAACGTTCTGTTAAAAATTATTCCCAAATTTTTCACCCTGTTTACATATGGAACCGATATTCCATTCAAATACACCTGGGGAAAGTCCACCACATCTGTCATACGTCTTGACACCACTAAACACTGCGACTTGGTTGGATTCAGAGTAAGTTTGTTTGATACCGCCCATTTGTGTACTGAATCCAGGTCATCATTTATTTTATGTACTAATTCATCTATTTTCGTCAAGTCGGATGACAGATATAACTGAACATCATCTGCATACATATGAAACTTACAAGAATTGAAGCACAATGCCATGTCATTAAGGGGGGGGGTATGGTATTTTTAGTGTTTTTTTAGCAACAATTTAAGAATTTTTTCCTGAAATATAGTAAAGAACAGTTTATTTTATAAATGGACATCTTAAAGTACAATATAAAAACAATATTTTCTGAAATTTTGAAGTAAAAATATTGAAAAACAAGCCATCGACAGTGATTTGAAAAAACCGCCGCTAAAAAACCGGTGATCATCATATCTAATGACTGGATCATCTGTAACCAAAAAACCAAAAAGAATCTGTTAGTTAATTAGTTTCTTCAGGTAGTGACGTTGAGTTTTTTCGTTTATTTTGATTTTTGAATTTTTGGCATAAGTTTAAAGTCAAAAAAACAAAATTTTTCTTTCGAAAATTCGATCTTTTACTAAAAAAATTCTTATAAAAAAAAAAAAAAAATCTAAAATAAAAAAACTCTTCGTCAGTACCTGAAGAAACTAATTAACTAACAGATTCTTTTTGGTTTTTTGGTTAGAGATGATCCAGTCATTAGATATGATGATGACCGGTTTTTTAGCGGCGGTTTTTTCAAATCACTGTCGATGGCTTGTTTTTCAATATTTTTATTTCAAAATTTCAGAAAATATTGTTTTTATATTGTACTTTAAGATGTCCATTTATAAAATAAACTGTTCTTTACTATATTTCAGAAAAAAATTCTTAAATTGTTGCTAAAAAAACACTAAAAATACCATACCCCCCCCTTAACAAATAAGGAAAACAACAGTGGGCCCAGCAAGGAGCCCTGGGGAACACCACTCGAGACATTACCAACACCTGAAAATAAATTATTAGACAGGACAAATTGACGACGACGAGACAGATAGTTATAAATTAATTTGACAGAATACTTATCAAAACCAAACAACGAGAACAACTTTTTACACAGCAAGACCGCATCTACGGAGTCAAATGCTTTCGAGAAGTCAAGAAATGTTAAAATTGTTATATTATTGTCATCTAATGCAGTCCGAACGTCGTCAGTAATTTTGAGCAATGCTGTAGTGCAGCTGTGTCCTTTTTTATACCCAGATTGATAAGGTGTTAATAGGTTTTGTTTCGTAACATAGTCAGCAATTTGATTACACAAAAGCTTTTCGAAGATTTTGGAAACATAAGACAGAATGCTAATAGGGCGATAGTCTTGAGGCAGTGTAGCCCGTTTAGTTTTTGGCACCGGGATGATTTTCGCTATTTTCCATACATTTGGAAAGCAGCAAGACATTATACATGCATTAAAAATATCAACCAACGAATAAAGACAGTAGGGCATTATGAGAGAGAGGAACTTAGGGCTAATATCATCGAGACCAACTGAATTTGATTTTATGTGAGCTACAGCATTTAACACCTCCTGTCCATTGACATTTCTGAAGCTAAACGTTGAGGATATTTTAACTGGCTCCATTAAGCATTGGTCGAAACCACTGCCCACGTTATTGGAGAAAATCGGTATAAAGTAGTTGTTTAACTCATCGGGATCGATCGTGCACCCTCTTTCATTCCCCTTACAAATACCCATTGTGCGAATCTTACGCCATAATTTTGCAGTTGGCACATTTGGCTGAAACTGAGCAGCATAATATTGCATCTTGGCTTTCCTTACAGCACAAACTACAGCGTTACGTTTCACTTTGAATGACTCCCACAACTCATCCAATTTAAATCTTTTCCATCTACGCAGTTCTTTGTCACGAATCTTTATAAGACCTTTGATTTCATCAGTCCACCATGGATTATCACTCCGAGCGAGTCGTTTAGTTTTAACTGGAACATGGGTATTGAATAGGTCACTAACTATGTTATTGAACAACTGAATTTTTTCTTCAACACATGAGTTACAAGATATGCTACTCCAATTTCTTGACGCCGCATCTCCGTTTAAGTTGTCCAGATCAACCGCCTTAAAATCCCTGTACTGAAAAACGTTTATTTGGGGCTTATAGTTTAATTCTATGTTCAGTGTCATATAAATCACATCATGGTCACTCAGACCTGTGGAGATTTGGTTAAAAAATACAACATCTGTAGCATTATCAACCAAAAAAAGGTCAAGTAAAGATGGTGGAGAATTGTGACCGAAGCGAGTGGGAGAGTTGTTAATGATTTTAAGGCCCACAGCAGAGCAATCGTTTCTGAAAGTTACGGTATTTCTGTTAACTTTCAGCAAGTCCACATTAAAATCCCCAGCCAAGATGCAATGACGATAAGTACAAGAAGCTTCATTAAGAAAATGAAACATATCCTGTGAGACACTCACTTGCGGGGGGTTATAAATACATCCCAAAAGACATTTACTAAACATCAATTCGATAAATACAAACTCAGTACCAGAACCTGAAGAACACTTAACGAGACGCGACGGAATGTCATTCCTTACATAAATAGCAATGCCACCGCCACGGCGATCATTGCGGTCATTTCTAAATACATGAAAATTAGGTATCTCCACCAAGGTATCCGCCATCGCAGGATCTAACCAAGTCTCAGATACACAAACAACATGAATATCTGACTCATGTAACATCACCCGTATTTCATCTATCTTTGGAACAATACTTCTGGCGTTAAAGTGTATCATTCGCAGCCCACAGCCCTGCCCTTTAAAGATCTTTAACAACGTACCAGAGCAGTGGAATACATTGCCCGACAACCCAGTATTAACCAGGTTCAGTCACCCGCAGTCCCGGCAGGTCCGGAGAGAGAGCAACCAACCACAAAGCACAACAACAAATACTTAGAATAAATACATAAATAAAAACATTAGCTTGCAAAACCTTAGCGCAGAAAAAAAATAAAAACAGAATTATAAAGAGAATCTAACATAATGTTAAGTTTAAAATGATTCTAATACATAAAATAAATAATTTACTAAAACGCCTAACTAAGAGCATAAAAGAGAAACGAAAGAGCATAAAATCCAACGGATACCTCTACATTACGTACTAGCTCTCCTGTCATTCGCACTTATTGTAAAATTGCCTTCGTCCTCGTTGCCGTCCTCGCCGCCACCTCGCTCAGCCCTCCTGTGACCACTACTCTCAATCTCATCATCATCGCCTTCACTTCTCTGGTCAGCAATATTAAAGTCTTGCAAAGCCTCTATTGTTGTTATTTTGTGCAATGTCCCTGCCTTCTTTTTTCGCACATAAACAAAGCCATTCCGAGATATCACTGATTGCAATTTTTGTTCACGGCGTAATTTTAATGCTGCTTGCATTATCTTTTGGTTATAGTGTGTTAGGCTCTCGAAGGCACTAATCGCATTTTCCGATGAGAGCTGTGCATGAATTTGTTTCAGAAGCACTGGCGCTGAGTTTCGGAACTTATACAGAAAAGCGTTTCGTTCGTTGACGGAAGAGAATTTAATTATGAGTGGAGTTGAATCTTTCTTGCCTGCAATTGAGCGTTTTGCACGGAAAGCAACAGTATGCGGCATTGCAGCAAAACCGATCGCAGATGTAATGCCAGTCAGCAACTCAGAAGCCCGAACTTCAGTTGTGTGGGGAATCCCCGTGATTACAGCATCCGAAAGTCTTTGCGTGCGCTGCAAGTCCTCCACAGCGATTTGCATTGATAGCAGATCAGCCTGAAGTTCACTGATGTTGTTCGATAGTGACTCAATTTCGGAACGAAACTCCTGCCTGATGCTATTGATTTGTTCCGAAATCTGCTTTCTCATTTCCTCAAACTTTTCGTTAAGCAATTTGGAGATGCTGGTCAAGAGTTTCCTTTCCATATATTCCAAAGAGTCGGACGAGCTCCCAATGTTAGCTCGCTGATCGCCGGCCGGTGTGGGGGTGTTGCACGCTTCTTTCCTTCCCGATGATGTGGACTTATGCGTACTTCTAGTTGTGACGCTTCGAGTATGTGGTTGTGAGAGTTCTCTCTCATTAACTTTCACCGATTGATTTGACCCGCTACCCGCCGGCATAATGGACTGTCTTTGTCTAGTTTCGCCTCAACTGAACCAGATTTAAATTTGAAAATTAGATGTCGTAATTGATTCTTTGCTTGTTGAATATAGCGAAGACCGCACAGACGAAATTAGCCGACGATTTTAGCAACAATTGGACTTCGATTGGTATACAAACACTGGATCAAAGCACAAAAAACTTAGGAGCGCCAGTAATGCGTGACTACTCTACGTGCGACATCTACTCTCATGAAATAAAAATGACGACTTTCCTTTATTAAAAAGTATTTACATTTTACCGATCTCTCCATTTGTTAAAAAATTGTGACCCATTAGTTTTCACACATTCCTATGGGACACCCTGTATGCTCATCAGTTTGCTCGAAGCTCCTAAAGTACTTATCGGAGTTTGAGAAATAAGTTGTCGTTTAATGCGGTTTGATGTCCCACATGTTATGGAGTAGGTATGAAATGAAACGTTTTTATGGGTCCCTGCGAATATATTCATATACTGCTATACAAATCCTTCAGCGCCTTCAAAAGGCAGTTTTATAAATATTCATGATTGTTTAATTTACTATTTCATCGCATGTACATGTTGTTATGGGTATTTCTATCCATATACACCGGGTGACAAATGGAAAGTTGCCTAAACTAATCATTCATAACTTTAAAATGAATGCAGGGGAAAAAAAATAAAAATACGTATAAATTCAGTAAAGATTTCATTTGTATTTTAAATTAATTCCAGTTGAATCAGACATTTTTTGAGATTTAAAAAAATCGACAAAATTGGGCCAGGGGATAACTATTTACATAAATGCTTGAAAATATTATTAATAAATGAGTTCATACGATGAAATCAAATAATTTCTTTATAATTCTTACCTTGTGTTTTGGCTACAATTTTACTTCCAAACTTGGTATGAAGGCCTCTCTATATGCTTCAGTATAGTTTTTACCGCTAGAATAAAAGCACTCGATTTTTTCCCGTTTGTAAGGTTACTCATTACGTATTTCTCTTTATGACGTCTCAACAGAAAATGACAACAATCTAGTATATAACTACGGGGTCCCAAGCTTCTACGATATATTAGAGAGGAAAAAACATATAAATGTCAATGTTATTTTTATTTGGCAAGGTCTAACAAATCATGGGAAGACATACACAGCAGCAACGATTCCAAATCGTGGAAATTTAAATCAGGGCAAAGTTAAAAGCAGAGATTATAGAGCACTTCATGAATTTTGTGGATGGTTTATTTACTAAGTGTATAATTCAGGTAGACTCTCATTCGTATGTTTAAACCAGTGTAAAATTCACATATATTATACTGTATAATATTTTAAAAATGTTGTGTGTTACACTGAATTTTTTCTAGCTGGAAGTTGAAAGTGTGAGCAATCATCCTTTACACGCAATTAATTTTGTAAGAAGTGAGAACCTAAAGTATTTATAATATAGTCGTATTTTGTTTTTAATGAAAATTAAACAATAACATTTTTAAAGAAGTAAACTTTGTACCGCATGGCCTCTTTAAAAATGATTTAATACACATTCTAAAAATTAATTAATTTTTGCTATAACGCTACTTTATTTCTATTAGTAATCAAAGGAGGAGGGTCAATAAGGCCAGTTTTCGGCCCAAAATTTTTTGGGAGGAAGTACTTGAAAGTTCTTTGAAATTCCTTTTGGGTTTTTATCTATAATCAATATATAATCGATTTCAACCAATAAGAAACTTCCAAATACCCTCCGCTATCCCTCCCAAAGTTATGAAAAAGCACCTACACATAGCACTATTTTAATGCATAAACGCTTATTGAAAATGTTGTCTCAGCTAAATCTTTTATTTTACAATACAGATAATGCATCTAGACAACCAATCCCTATATATACAATATATATATGGGATAATCCATGTCAAGTGGATCAGAGCTGTGGCCAAAATTGTAGGTGTCCAAAAAAATAAACCGAGGGCTCATTTTAAAGCTTATGACGTCTACTTTCGAATGCCGTGTGCGCCTTTGAAAAATCAAATATGGTGGTTTCAATATGGCGACCGGAAGTGGAATGACAATTAAAATTTTTTGGAAAAAACCTTATAGAAAAGAAAATTTGCAAGCGACAAGACCGTATTTCGACTCAAAATTTTAGCAAATGAACAGATCTTTAAGGCTGGTGCAGTTGGATAAGAAAATTCAAGATGGCGGATCCAATATGGCTGTGCAAAATCCCACCTTATGGCCAAATTTTTCAAATCCAACCATTTTGCACCAAATCTTGTATACGGGGGTTTTTGGGGTCGCTGACCACGAATATAAGATTATATTTGAGAAATTCAAAATGGCGGATCCAAAATGGTGGACGGTGGTTTCGAAAATCAACCGATTTGCACCAAATTATGTAAACAAGGGTTTTTGGGGTCGCTGACCACGAATATAAGATTATATTTGAAAAATTTAAAATGGCGGATACAATTTGGCGGTTTTTTTGGAGGTTTTTTCGAAAATTAACCGATTCGCACCAAATCAGGTATACGGGGTTTTTTGGGATCACTGATCACGAATACAAAGTCAGATTTGCAAAATACATTATGAGAATATAATATGGCTAAAAGGTTTTCTGAAAGCCGTTCGATTTGAAATAGCCGCCATATTTTATCTGCTATTTTGAATTTCGCAAATCTGATTTTATATTCGTGTTCAGCGACCCCAAAAACCCCCGTATACCTGATTTGGTGCAAAATGGTTGGATTTGAAAAATTTGGCCATAAAGTGGGATTTTGCACAGCCATATTGGATCCGCCATCTTGAATTTTCTTATCCAACTACACCAGCCTTAACCCTTTAACTGTTTAATTTTGTTTTAAAGAACTTTTTCTGCCCGCAAACTAACGAATATTCTAAAATGTAAGTTTTTTTTAAATTTCTTTATTTGCTCTTTTTCAGAAATAAAAATTATTGTCGTTTCATTGATTGATAATACAAGTGCTATCTTTTCATCATTGTGGCGAATACAATCGACACTATGCGAAAAATCGTGGTTTGTTCATGACGAGTATACTCGACATAAACAGTTAAAGGGTTAATGAGCTGTTCATTTGCTACAATTTGAGTCGAAATACGGTCTTGTCGCTTGTAAATTTTTTTTTCTATAAGCTTTTTTCCAAAAATTTTTAATTTTCATTCCACTTCCGGTCGCCATATTGAAACCACCATATTTGATTTTTCAAAGGCGCACACGGCATTCGAAAGTAGACGTCATAAGCTTTAAAATGAGCCCTCGGTTGATTTTTTTGGGCACCTACAATTTTGGCCACAGCTCTGATCCACTTGACATGGATTATCCCATATATATATATAGGGTTTCCCATAGGAATGTGTGAAAACTTATGAGCCACTATTTTTTAACAAATGGAGAGATCGGTAAAATGTAAATACTTTTTAATGAAGGAAGGTCGTCATTTTTATTTCATGTCCATTTTATTATAAAAAAATTAAATCTATTTAAGGGGGTAGTCCAGTGAAAACGAATGTTTTTTCAACGATTTTTTTTTCATATTAGAAGTCAACTTTTATTAAAAAACTTTTTGACATATGATAGTACAACTATTAAATTACACAAGAAAAAATTTTTTTTTTGTTTTCGATGAGTCATCCCGACAAAATGGCCGCTCCAAAAAAAAATTTTTTTTGTTGGCGGACGTCGAATCTTTGTAACGGTTCATTTGAAACAAAAAATTCAAACGAGGTTTTAATCTGTAGAACATTGGCTATCGTCGGAACTAGAATTATTAATTTTCAATAAAAAATAACAAAATGGCGGCATTTCGAATTTTTCGGGTGTTTTTCGGGTGCTTAATTTGTTTATAACTTTGTAAATAAACAATGGATTTTAATAATTCTAGTTCCGACGATAGATACACAATCAAGAAATATACAGCTAAATTTTTAGATCAATCGGAGCAAAAGACTCTGAGATCTGACGTCCGCCGAGTCAAAACATGCTGTTTTCAGAAAAACGCGTTTAAAGTTTTTTATGCGGAAAAAAGCTAAAAAAATTAATTTTACCTTAGTCAGCGATGCCTGCTCCATACATAACGCGATGCCTCCTAAATACATAACTAACCTTAAATACAAAGCAGAAGGACCTAGACCGTTATAAACCGGAAAAAAATGGGCGAAGTAAACAGAAATACAAGAGTCCTCCTTGCTCCGAAACACGCCAGGGGACCTTCGAGCGCTCGGATTACACGTCTCTCGAAAACTCTCTGTATCTTTAAAACTATTCAATATTTTGCTTAGATATTTTAAGGGAGTATTTTCTAGGTGTAGTAGAGTAGATTTAAGCAAAAAAAAAAAAAACGAAAAAAATTTTTTTTTTCACTGGACTACCCCCTTAATACAAAACAATAAATTTAAAAAAGTAGTGAAGAACGTTAGTTACTAATGATATATATTTTCGATATTTTAACCATCTAATTTGCCACAATTATCCATATGCTTTCTAAAACTATTAAAAACATGTTCTAACGTTTCATTTGAAATGCCATTGACGACCTTCCCAATGTCTTTAATAAAATCCTCAACTGTTTTTTGGTTATTTTCATAGCAGAGATCTTTAATGTAGCCCCATAAAAAGAAATCAAATCGAATGAGATCTGACGAGTAAGGTGGCTATTCTATTCCTTTTCCCCTAGCAAAGCGTGGGTACCTTAGGACAATAACTCGATCGCCATAAAATTTATTGATGATACTTCTTGTGTGCGATGAGGTGCTGCTCCGTCTTGAATAAAAAAAAAATTTAACGCGGCTCCTCTTTTTCGCATGAGAAAGGATTTGGTTTCTAACATTCCTTTGTACCTCTCTCCGGCGACAGAAGATTCAAAGAAATGCAGGTAGATACCTTTTATGTAGATGGTTCATATTTCACAAATATATATTATTAATAATTCACGTTTTTTACTATATTTTTAAATTAATGGTTTGTATTAAATAGATTTAATTTTTTTATAATAAAATAGACATGAAATAAAAATGACGACTGTCCTTTATTAAAAAGTATTTACATTTTACCGATCTCTCCATTTGTTAAAAAATAGTGGCTCATAAGTTTTCACACATTCCTATGGGACACCCTGTAAATGAAAGTTCGTTTGTTTCTTTGTTTGTTGCTCAATCACGCCTAAACGCTTGCATTGATATTTTTTATTTTTTGTCCGAAGATAGTACATATTCCAACTTAACATATAGGCTAATAATTTTTCGGATAATATATAGGGTTTCAAAATGGCGGATCAAAGATGGCGGCTGAAAATTTTAAACTTGAAGTGATTTTCATTAAAATTGGTACATAGGGGTTTTGCGAAATGCTGATTCCAAATCCGCTGTCCAAATTTGGAAATTAAAGATGGTGGATCCAATATAGCGACCTAAATTTCTCGATTTCAGCAGATTTTAATGAAAATTAGATTCATTAGAATAATGTACAAATATATATACATTACATAGGTATAATACAAAAAGGGAAATTTCGTTTATTTTTTGTTTCTTACTCAATATGGCAACCAACATTTTTCGAACTCAACGGATTCTTACGAACATTAGTATATAAAAAGAGAATTTTGAACTATTTATTTCGCCGTTTTTATTAAAAATTTGTTATTCAAAATGGCAGATCCAATATGGCGATCATATTTTCTCAATTTCAGTGAATTCTTATGACAATAAGCACAAAAGTCATATTTTGATAGCTTATTTGACGACCAAAAAATGTAACCTTCAAGTAATTGTCATGCAAGTTTTTGAGAATGCTGATCTCTAATATACCTGCGGAATATCGAAATGGCCGATCCAATATGGCAACCAATATTTTGCACTTTCGACGGGCTTTGATACTGAATATATCTTAGGGCCACTGGTTCGATCCTACTCCCTTCTATCGAGGGCACTTATTTCGAATTAAATTTCTTAATTTTAAATACATACATAATGGGGGTTGCACTATGTTGGCAACAGTTTCTCGAAATTTGATCTGTTAATACTTTCAATATTGAATCCAATAAACAATTTCTAAAGAATCCACATCAGTCAGGTTTTTACGTCGACTGGTCAAACAAGATCTGATAAAATCGTAGAATTCAATACTGAAAGTAGCAGAGAATTTTTAAGTAAAAATATTTTATACTTGGTGGCTTGGTGATGTTGATGGAACTAGAAAAAGTAATCCAAAAATTGGCATTCTCGATTTGAAAGATATTATTATTAGAAAATATTTTACAAGTTTAACAAGGTACTTAAGTACTTATCAATAGTATTCCTCATGATATTGTTGCAAAATATTAATGCTGTTAAAAATCCTGATGTGCATCCAACAATATAGTAGCCAGGACCACAAAGCGGATCATAAAAAATTTGCACCTGCCGCCTATTCCGAGGAATTAGCATATTAAGAGGTCTTATTTTTGTCGCGTCACCTTCAGCAAATGCCCCAAGTAAACTGATATATTTACACAAGGCAAACTCTGATGGTCTTTTAATTAGCACGCTAGCATCCCTGTTGCTCCATTTTAATAGCACTGTATCGATCGATTGAGACATAACGAGGATGCTCATGAAAACAAGCTGCGACCATAAATCACTTTGCTATGTTCAGTGACTTTGGTGCTTATCTCAGGTTACCTTTGTGCTCGACGGACATCCGATCTGCCTTGCTAATGGGGCCATAATCGGAATTTTCCAGAAAAGGCGCATATGAACGACGTGATCTGAATTTGTCACCTGAATGGCACTCGCTCAATGATTCCAAATGTTTAATTGATGCGTATACCAAGACGTAGTCAGACGTGTTGAGGCGCTGCGTGTAAAAACCCTCACAGGCGTCAAAGTCGTTAATTGCAGCGATAAAATCGTTTATGATTATGCGTGCCATAGCCAAATGGCACTTAAACTCCAAAAGGTGATGAATTCGCCGCATTAGCATTCCTTAACGAAATATTTTACATTTCGACACTTCGCCAGTTTTATTGCTTCGCCTCGCATCTGAGACTGAATAAAAGCTTCCCTGCTTTGAGTTATTTCACTTTTCCTCATAATTAGGCATATTTCTATAAGTCAGTTCCACCAGTCGCTCTTTTCATTAAATTTCATCTATTAATTTTTCCCTCAATATTTTCTTTCTTTTGATTTCGTATTAATTTTAGATTTTATTTTCTCTTCCTGAGGTTTCTGTAGGAGATAGTGTTTACATTTGGTATAGTATTTAGTGCTTAACTACCCAGTCGGAAATAGAAGCCTTCTACAAGGCATGTTTCAGGTCTTCTTTGGAGTCGAAAAGGCCTTCCATTTCGTATCCCACTCCATATCTTTTTTATACATGCATGTCATTGGAAGTAAGGCCTTCTTGCGAAGGAGCTCAGAAGCAATTTGGAAGGGCTCTAGTTTCGTCATATATTCATGCTTTCAAAAGCTCTTTTTCCTCTTGTTCCTTCTCAATAATTTTCCCGCCATTACCCATAAGCCGTTTTCAAGAGGTTTATAGTTAGATATGGGAAATAATTACTAAAGCCAGTCCAAGAAAACATAAATTCGTTGGGAGAACAAAAGTAAATAAACATATATTCCACTATAATATAAAAATAAATAAACTTCGATTTAAAAGAACAAAATAAATATCTTCCATTAAAAAAAAAAGGAAATTCAATTCAACTAAAATAAACATCTTCCATAAAAAAATAACATCTTAGAATATTAAATTCAATTAGAGGTTTTCTGCCGGTGCGTCTCCTTATAAAATCGATTTTTGGCCAATTTAAAACCCCTTTTCATGTCCATCTCGTACTGAAGGAAACTATAATTTTCAGTTTTCACGGCGTCTGTAAAGTGAGATATTTTAATATACGAGGGATACTATTAGAAAAAATTACCAAAAATGTAAGTTTTAAAAAGTTTTAAATCCTTTATGGGTTTTTTGTTTTGCTTCCCATCCCAATTGATTTTTAAAATAATGTCGTCAGAGAAAATTATTTTGAAACATTTTACAATTGGCGAACAACCAATCACCTGTTTAATGTACGCAACCTAAGTATTATAAAAGAAATTTAATAAACGTTATGGAAAACTATGCAATATTACTATTTCGTCGCTCCGCTTGTCATCCAGAGTTGAATCCAAGTTTTTCAATTCTTCCATATTTTTAATAGGAAATATGTTATAATTATTTATACTTGGGAACATTTTGTCTCCTAATTTTGCCAATATTATTGTATGCGCACATATTTTAGAATTTATATCTTCTAAAATTTTTTGTTGTTCAGCCAATTTCAGTATGATAGTCTTGTTAAAGGATTCTGGAAAGTAATAAATTTTATTATCTTATAAGGAATTTTCCGAATTACGAAACTAAAATAGCTTTTATATATTCATACTTTTAAGGTCTAATTTGAAAATATATGTAACTTAAATGCTAATAACTTTAACATACCAAGATTTTTACAATTTTGACAAAAGTTTACTTCATTTCTCCCCTGATCTGTTCGTGTATCTGAAAGTATGTATAACAAAGTTAATTTCCAAAAATAATGGAGTTTATTTTAGTTTTAAACTACCAATATTTTCTTCATTTTGGCCCAAAGTCGCATTACATCTAAATACTGGCACGGGATTAAATTTCGTTCTCTTTGGTGAATTCATTTTTAACTATAAAAAAAATTGATTTAAAATATAAGTAATAATAAAAGACAAATACCTTAAGATATGCACTGGTGCAAGATAGGGATTAGAACAAACTTATCCTCTGATATTGGTAAGCAAACTGATTTACAAAATAAATCCTTTATATAAAATGTTTCCGCAGATTCATTTAAACTGGATGCTGTACAAATGCCTAATGTTGTCATTGAAGAAAAAGGAGCTTCAAAAAAATCTTCTAGTACAAGAAATTGTTGACCTGTAAAACATTCATTTTCTGTGGCATTTTTGAAAAATCCCAAAATTTTTACCGCAGTCATGGATTTCAGGAAAACATAGCAATTTGGTGAAGTTTTGCTCAGGAAAAACTGATTCCAATAAAAAGAAGAATACACGGGAGAAGTGATGCCAAAGCATTTGTTAGATACTTTGTTGAAACCTGTTTTAGATTTATCTCTCAATTTAGCTCGCTCTTGAATCCTATTATTTAGTTGTTCCAAAATTTTATTAGGCTTTCTACAATCGTTTTTAAGGAGCTGCATATAGTTTTCGAATTTGTATGACGAAAAACTGTCCACATTACCATATTCTCTCACGCATTCTGTAAGGTGTAGTATATTATGAACGTTGTAGCTGACTCTATCGCTACCATAGAGCGAAGGAAAGTACTTAACAAATTCCTCCAACATTTCCTGAGCGCATTTTAGATTGTTTTGGCAATTTTTAGGACAACTTAATAATCTATAGGCTGAATGTAACAATAATAGATGGTAATATAAATCATCATGTATAATGTTCTTAAATAAAACTATTGACGTATAAAGAATAAGCTGGCGAAACTCTGTTGCTTTGAATCTGTGGATTTCTTGAAAACTTCGAGGTTTTCTGCTGAATTCAACTGGAATAAATTTTCTGAGCGATATCATAGCTTTGTCTAGTTCGAGTTTTTTTTCAGCTGTTAATTTATATTTTTCATTTTTTCTGTCCCATATCATGGTAATGATTTTTTTCGCAATACCTAAATCTATAAGATGCAGAACATCTAGCGGAAATTGGCTCACCATTTTTATATTAAGTCTTTCTAGTTCGTGAAGATTGCTTTGGAAGAATATATTATGATATGTCATGTCAAGTCTGTTTCTAAAACTTTCGTCTGTCCTATGAGGGCTCATTGATGTGGAATATGTTAACCTTTTGTTAATCCGTTGAGCTTTCTGAATGCATTTGGAACATCCATTAGAAGATGTGTGCCCTACTGTCCCCCTTAAAAATGACATGGCTGGAGCATCACATGTAAATAGCCTAATTTCTATATTAACATTCTTTTCACCCAATTGAAATCCATTTTTATTTAGGTCATTAATTTCTTTAACAAACGGTGACCAAAATGTGTTGACATCATTTGGTTTGGTTTGCCCAAGATAAGCCCCAATTAGGAAGGGTTTAATTTCCTTACAGTTAGAAATTGCTCCTAATATTGGCCACAGTGATTGATTAGAGCTTTTAAATAATGGGAGGCCATCGATACCAATGTCTAGAGAAATTTTATTTATAGACTCGTCTCTCAATTTTAAATCATACATTTTCAAAGCCTTTTCGACTCCAAAATGAAAATATTTGCCAGGATGCATCTCAATAATATTAATAGGTTCATACTTGACACCCAGCAGAGTTTTCGTGGATATTGGGATATCTAAGTTTTCTGCAGCCAAAATTTGCAACAAGTCATCGCAAGCATTTCTAGATATTTTGTGCTGAATGCACCAGTTTGCTAATTTATTTTTAAGACTTTGTTTAACTATTAAGCTCTTTTTATTTTCTTTTTGAAGAAAAGGTTCTTCTTGCACATCATTCAATTCAATATTTTGGAAACTACAGCTTGCTTCAGTTTTTCTAATATTTTGATCTCTTCCACTACTTTTGGTTAATTCTTTACTGACTAGACGTTTAAAGTGCCTTTTCGAAATTCCAAATTGTCTCGACATATTTCTAGTTTTTGTGAAATTTAATAAATATTACTTAAATATTCACCATGGAAAAATATCGCTACCGCACGATGCACCACTCACTAAAACACTAAAAATTTTCCTGCAACGCACGCGCGTCATCCAGGGAATTTTTTTCTCTTTTCTATATCTTTCCTTTTCGATTGCCTTATGAATTCTCGAAACAATGTCCTTCCAAAGACCTTCTAATGGAAGGCCTTTTTTAATTTCCGACTGGGCTGTAACATCATCAATATATCTTTTTTACTGTTAGTGTATTTAAAATAAATTAAGTCAGGTTTGTTCCTTATAATCATGCAAAAAGTATGTGTGTGAAATTTAACCCAAATTCCATAATTTTTTGTTTTTTGTCTTAAACGTGAAACTAGTTTTGTTTCTTATTCTGAAATACAATACAGAATCCATCCTGCAGAATCTAAATATGGCATTTTGTTTGAATGGATACATAAAAAATTGGAAAATTTAAAAACAAACGAAGTAAGGTGTACACTTAATTGAACATTTCTCTCATTGTTTTAAATCTTTGATTTCTAAAAATGAGTTTTGCAAGATTAGGTATGATTTGAACATTGTTTTGAGCCCAATAATTAAAAAAAAAAGAAAAAAAAAAAAATTTCGGATTTTAGATAAGTTTACCGCAAAATGTAATTTTTTTATTTTCCATTCCTAGATTTATCCATTCAATAAGTTAAGGGGACATTTACTTTCTAAATTTGAAAAAATCAATTTTTTTTTTATTTCATAAATGTGTTCTAATACACAGAAATCTTCTCCCAAAACTGTTTTGAGAAATTCAATATATAAAAAAAAGTTATAGACACATTTCTAACGGTACCTTAGGCTTATCGTACCTTAAAATTATCGAATAAAAACGTTAAACTCGTTTTTCTCGAAACTACATTTTTTGAACTTGTCAGACACTTTTCTCAGGTTCTAATCCACCCCTTTTACAAGGGTAGTTCACCTAAAAAATTCGTCGATTTTACAACACTTCTTGAAAATCTTCTATAAAGTAACGAAAAAAAATTTTTTTTTATAATTTTTTAGGTATAAACCCTAGGAAAATGTGTCAGGAACATAACCCATTTTGAATTTTGAGTTAACTTTTTTTAGGACGCTCAAAAAGTGTCTGACCGACAAAAACATGCCTTTTCGAATGCGCCCTCTACCGCCACTAGGAAGAGTCAAAAATCATCAAAAAATTTTTATGTACTTTAATCTATATAAGTATATATATTATATATATATATATTAGGGTGCTTTTTTTTCGCGACTATTTTATTTTTTTTTTCAGTCCCACCTCGAAATTTTGTGGCAAATACCTAAACGAAAATTCCCTGAAAATTGGATCCCTTAATATTAATATTAAGTACTAGACCAAAGCGTATAAAGATTTGCCATATAAAATAAACGTAAACTTTGATTATTTTTCTTCAAAACTCTACAGCTCAGAGGCATTTTATGGTATAATCTTGGTCAATGATCGGGTTTCTTCAGAATTGAATTCTCTACAAAAGTGTCCATTGCAGTGTAACCCTAACTCCCACCAGCGAGATAGTACGGGTCACTAACCCCAATTTTTGTATGAAATTCTCGCTTTTTACTCCTATCTCGTAAACAACAAGAGGTACAGAAAAAGTGAATAGGACAAACTTGTAGGAAATTCAATTTCCTACAAAAAAGTTCTGAGCACCAAATCGCTAGCCTCGATATTTCTTGAGATATTGGGCTTTGAAGTTGAGGTAGTGTGGAATTTTCGTGGATTATTGAACTAAATTGTAGAAACACTACCTCAACTTCAAAGCCCAATATTTCAAGAAATATCGATGTTAGCAATTTGGTGTTCAGAACTTTTTTGTAGGAAATTGAATTTCCTACAAGTTTGACATATCCACTTTTTCTGTACCTCTTGTTGTTTACGAGGTACGAGTAAAAAGCGAGAATTTCATGCAAAAATTGGGGTTAGTGACCTGTACTACCTCGCAGGTGGGAGTTAGGGTTGCACCGCAATTGACACTTTTGTAGAGCATTCAGTTCTGAAGAAACCCTACCACTGACCAAGATTATACCATAAAATGCCTCTAAGCTGTAGAGTTTTGAAGAAAAATAATCAAAGTTTACGTGTATTTTATATGGGAAATCTTTATACGCCTTGGTCTAGTACTTAATATTAATATTAAGGGGCTCCAATTTTCTGGGAATTTTTGTTTAGGTATTTGCCACAAAATTTCGAGGTGGGACTGAAAAAAAAAATAGTCGCAAAAAAAAAAAGCCCCCAATAAATTTATATATGTATATATATAGAATCAAAAAACAGTTTTTCAATAAATACTATAGATTTTTTTAAAAAAACAATTTTAAGAGTGTGCTTTTTTTTCCAATTTAGAAAGTAAATGTCCCCTTAAGTTTAGGTTGCTAAAAATACAAAAACTACTGTAGAATACTACAGATGCAATTTAGGAATTTACTTGTATTAAATAAAATTAATTTTAAATGAAACTTAAAATAACAATAATAAGTAAAATTAAAATTACAATAAAAAGGAAATCTGAGACTTGGCTATTTAGTGGATCCTCAGTTCCCTTACCGTTGCCGTAATTGCGTTAATTATCTAAATTATATAAAAGAAAACTCATGCTGTTTCGAGTAGTTTAAACACTCGTTATATGTTAGAAGCTGTTTGCGAGTGCAGATCCATTCCGTTTAAATTGTCACCGTAAAGCAGTATTGCGAAAGCAGATGACACAATTCCACGTATTACGGAATGGTGCGCCTTCAAAGAAACCATGACAGACTCCAAGTTGGTCCTCTGAACTGTCGTTTTAGCAGATTCAAACAGATTGTCCTTGAAATGTTAAACGATTAGTCAGTTTTCATTTAAATTTATATACCTTTCTTTGTCAGCTATTATATAATTGCAAATTTTATTTTCTGTACAAATCTTACTATAAATAAATAAATATCTGCAAAGCAATGTACCATCCAACCGATAATTCGTTAGATAAACTCCTGAGATAGGATATTTTTGGCTTATAGAGAATGATGCCCTTATCGGGTTCTGCAAAGCATGTAAAGCCAAGGGAATAAAAATTAAACTTAATATTAAAGCGACACTTATTTGAATGGACATATTGCCGAAAATTTTCGGTGGTATTTAAAAGACATTAAATTAAGAAGACGATCGAATCTACTAATTACCACGCTTTATCCAAAGAACACGCATCATAGAATTCAATAACGGAGATATAATTTCGCCCGTAAAAGAATAGAAAATTTGTCGAAGTTCGTGGGAACTTGTGCGAAATTGATTTCCTCCTTCTGCGACATTGCAAATGGAGGATGGCCTCCGATAGCAGACGAACTGACGAGGAATTTCTGCTTGAATAACCTCGGATTGACCGTCATTTATCATTGCCATTAGAAATAACCGCAAATCATCTCAATCATCGACCAAAATGGTTTTGTGTTCGCATTAAGAGCATCGTAATCTTACAACTCCGCGGCGGTGGGCCACCAGCGAAGACAAGAAAGAGCCCACATGAAACAATACGTGAAAGTCCAGAAGGAGGCGGCCGGCTGAATGAGAAAAGCGCCCTAGGGAAGACGAGTCTCTCTAAACCAGTCAGATTGCATTAATATTGGGCATTTTACCTCAGAAATAAATCCTTTGTTTTCAGTAGGGACAGACTGTATACAAGAGCAAAACGTTTAAATAAATTAACTGAAGACACGCAGGGAATCAGTTAGGTAAAGGCAGAAAATCGAAGGCGCAATCATCGCGTGCACTCAAATCCTCAAGAACTTCGAAGCTGGCGATTTTTAAAAGAACGTCCCTTTGAAGCCAAATTTATAGTTGTTCTGAGGATTTTAATTTGTCAAGATTTTTTTCTGGTTTGTACGAAAAGTTTTAGTTTTAAATTTCTGAACATCCTGTACTTCTTCATATTTGTATTTGGGAAAATTATTTCGCTGAAAGTCAGTCCGAATTCAAATGTGAAACGAAACTGCATTAACAAATTAGTTGTTTGGGGTTATTCTCTACGTTAAACGTACGAGGGTGAAGCAGATAATTTTTAAATTTGATTTACCTACAAATGACTTGAAGTGCCACAACATAAATCGACGCGAGTGAAGCGTATAGTACGACAGAGTGTTCGATAATTCAGAACTCACTTTCATTCGCGTTCACCCTGCGAAGCGAATGAATTTCAATTTTGTTTTCAATATAAATTAAGTGTATTGTCTTCATCTAACGCGAATATAACGAATAAAATACTCCTGTGTGTGGTGCGTGCAGCAAAGCTGGAGTTCCCTGCAATTGCCACCACATTAAAGGAATATTACAAACGCTATTTATAGAATACAAAACTCAATTTATTTCCCTTAGTTTCGCAAATTACATGTCTTCGCACACGTTCGTTCTTGAATCACGCCTTCTTTCCATCTCTGCCAAAAGGTCGTGTCACTGTCTCTTTTTCCACCAGATGGCTGACAGGCTAAGCCGATGACGCGGACATCGCTATAGTGTTTTTAGGCGCCACAGTAGTCCCCTTGAGTGGCACGAACTTTGAAGGGCCACGAATCCTCTTTCATCAGCTGGGTATGTGTGTACTGTGTATATTTCGGCGTTTTCGGCTGTGCTGTGGGGAGAACCTGGGATGCGGCTTGATTTTCGATAAATGTTGGCTTCAGTCGTTCCATGAAAATGATTGTAGGGTTTCCCATCCACGTTAACTTTAAAAAGAAAATCTGAAATTCTCTCCATTATCTCGTAAGGTTCTCGATATGGTGCCTCAAATAGTCTCTTTACCTCGTCGACAAGTGCGAGCAAGTGTGCAATGTCCTATGTGAGAATGCTCGAGTCCTATTATGATGGGCTTCCGGGGCCGAACGCGCGCTTCACATGATTTCGTGGAACCTCTCCACGAAGATTTGGAGCTCGGTTCCCACCTCCTCGCCGATGAAGTATTCGTCCAGAAGTCGGAGAGTTGTCCCATATAACATTTCTGCGGCGCTAGCCCCGATGTCTTCCTTAACACCGGTACGTAGCCCCACTGGAAGCACGTTGGTCCAATCGCTTGACGCGTGATACATAATGGCTGCTTTCAATGACCGGTGCCATCGCTCAATTATCCCGTTTGAGGCTGGATGGTAAGCTGTTGTACAAGTGCGGTTACAACCAATAAGCTTTACGAGTGCATCAAACAGTTTCGACTCAAACTGCGAACCCCTATCGCTGGTAATTGTTGAAGGTCCTCCGTAGCGACTCACCCACCCCGAGAAGAAAATTTCAATGACTGTATTGGCCGAAATATCCTTTAGTAATAGGTTTGTTCGTTGACTCGAAAACTCGTGGCACCCCAGGGCGCCCTGAGAACTGTCAAAAAACATGGGGCGTAAAGGTGCTCGTCAGTTAAATGAACAGCTTATTAAAATGGTCATCTGGCCTTTTGCACAAAAATTATAAAATAAAACCATTACTTTTTGATAATGTTCACATCGAAATACTAAAATTAAATTCTTGTGCCCGCAACAAGAGTTAATTCCACTTTAAATACCGTGTCTGTTAAAAATTAAACTGATATTCGTCATTAACCCTGAGTTCACACCGGATTTTATTGAAGTAAAACTTCTTTACGCACGCTTGACTTTGGGGAGTAAGCTGGTGAATGCATGACAAGAGCGTTAGAAAAAGTGTGATCGGGCCGAGGCGAACGCGGCGTTTGGTGCAGTGGTGAACAGGTGGGCTTGGGATTCAGAGATCACGGGTTCGAATCCCAGCGTGGGGATGCTTTTGAAGTAAAACTTCTTTAGGTACGCTTGACTTGGGGAGTAAGCTGGTGAATGCGTGACGAGAGCGTTAGGAAAAGTGTGATCGGGCCGAGGCGAACGGAAGTTGAGAGGGAGCACATTCCCAAAGCAGTGGTGAACACTTGGGCTTGGGATTCAGAGGTCACTAGTTCGAATCCCAGCGTGGGGATGCTTTTGAAAGTAAAACTTCTTTACGAACGCTTGACTTGGGGAGTAAGCTGGTGAATGCGTAACGAGAGCGTTAGGAAAAGTGTGATCGGGCCGAGGCGAACAGAAGTAGATATAAGTTAATGAAGATAGAAAGAGAAGAGAGTTACGTTTTGTATATTACTGTAGAAGCAAGAGAGAGGTGCGAGCACTAATTTATCAATGAAAACCGATAATAAATTTAAATATTTGTAGAAAATTAATATATGTATATACCTGTATATATTATACATATATAAACATATATATATACATATAGATGGAGCTAAAGAAGTTTTACTTCAGTCGTGTGGTCTAAAGCACACTCGTTTTTTTTTTTTTTTTGGTAAAACCAGGGCGCCCCGGTTTCTCAAAAAACACCGAACTGGCATTTGACGTTTAAAAACCGGTGCAGCTAGGGCGCATGGGGCGCCACAGGATTGTCAACGAACAGACCTATTATGGCTTCCGGCCACCGTGTAAACCTGTCGATATGCGTAAAGGCCTAACTATAATGTGCATAGCGTTCAGTATAGTACGGAAAGCTATCAAAAGTCAACGAACGGAAGCTTATGCATATTCGACAGCTGTCAGATATTTAGTGTAATAATTCTTTGTGCTTTTTTGAGTTTTTGACAATAATTAAAATGGAAGGATTAAGTGAATTAAAAGATTTATTTATTTTATTTTATTTTAAACTCTGCACACCATTAATTAAATTTTCAAATAATTCTCACTTTCTCGTCAATTGTCGGTTGTTGTCAGTTTGCATATGCAAAACACGCTCTAGATCGAACCTTGCATATGGAAAACGAAACTTGACGAAACGGACGACTATTCCCATTATGGTTCGAGGATGGGTTTTGTGTGTTATCGCAAGTTTGCATACGCTTCTACACGGAACGGTATGCACATTATAGTTGTGCCTTAAGGCAGTAGCGGTACCCTCGGGACGGTGGCATAATGATGATATCCACATGTCGCACATGCTTAAAGCGTTCACTGGGTACTGACATATGCTGCGGAACTTCCCTGATGTGACGGTGAACCTTACCTCTCTGACAGGGCAGACAATTTCGCGACCAGATTGCAACATCGCGGTTCATATGCGGCCAAACAAATCATAGAGCGACGAGCTTCTTCATTGCTTGTCCGTTTGGATGTGCTGGATTCTGGATGTTGTCAAAAATTTGCCGTCGCAAACCAAGTGGAATGTATAATCTCAAACCCTCACCAGATGTGTCGAAATAGTGTTCCATTCGAACCCTCAATTCTGCACCTTTATAGTTGTAACGATGTTGACCTAGACTCCAGCAATGAATGGCCTCGACCCTTTTCTTGGGTTGCTTGATTCCATTGGCATTCACCGTGTATCCAAGAAAAGTTACCTGGGTTTTTGCAAAGTTTCATTTGTGTACATTAATAAATAGTTCCTGTCCTCATAGTTCCGTGAGTACCAACCGCAAATGTTCCTGATGGTCTTCAAGAGACTTAGAGGCAATAAGGATATCGTCTATGTAGACGTGACAAAAATCAAATCCGCGGAGAACTGAGTCCATTAGGCTCTGAAATGACTGTGCTGCGTTGCACAGCCCGAAAGTCATAACTTTAAACTCGAACAACCCGAAAGGTGTTATTACTGCCGTTTTTGGTTGGTCCTCGGGCGCGACGGGTATTTCGTAGTACGCGCTACCTAGGTCCAGCGTCGTGAAGACCTTGCAGCCATGTAAATGGAACGTGAAATCCTCTAGGTGTGATATAGGGTATCGATCTGGAACCGTGACCTTATTTAAGCGGTCCAGAGGGATCGCCCATTTATTCTTGGAAGGCTCACACAGCCCCTGTTCCATAATCATTAATTTTAAATTCTTCCCCGGCAGCCTGCAGTTTTTCGCTTGCAAGGCGTCGAGCCCGTTCAGCAACTGGAGAGCCTTGTGTAATGATGTGGTGCTGAACTCTGTGGCTAGGTGTTCGTCTAGCGCAACTTCTTTAGCACCTCAGCTAACGCCTCCACTTGAGGGGTAAGTTCCTCAATAGGTCAACGAAAGTATTCGTCCTGTCTGATTTAAACTTCTTCAATGTGAGAATACTAGGCTGCGATGTTTTCATTATTTTGTTTGCCTGCTTTGCCAATTTAGAGAGCTCCGTTGCCTCGCTTAAGACCAAAATTCCACGGACCTGTTGTGGAAGCTGTTCCAAAAACCACACTTGGAGCACGTTGTCCGGCAACTGGTTGTCTGCCAACTTTGCTCTAGCTGTTGAAAGAGGTATGACGGTTTATTGTCCGCAAATTCGCAACATGCGGTGAAGTTTCTTAATTGCGTAATAGCAAAGAACATATAACATAAAGAACTCTTATCGGGCTCACAGCTTAGTCGAAATATCCTCAGCTCGTCTGGATGCGAAGGGAAACCATGAGGGGCAAGCGAGCGAAACATCAGCACAGAATCGAAGAAAATTTTGTAGACCACCGTTCGTGTGGGCATGTAGGTAGCGCAAGCGAATTGCTTCTCGAGCCGCCGCACTGTGTTGTGCTGCAATTCTCTGCCTGGTGGTATGATTGGATTTTTGGAAAAGGAATTAGGGGCTGAGATCAGCTTAGAAAGAATCATTGATTGTGATGGGAAATTCAAATGCTTTATATAAAATAATTAAACTAGGATGTGTTAGGGTACTTAGAAAACATTAGGAGTTGCGGCTAAAGTTGGTGTGGAATATTATTTTTAAATTTGTTCTGTAAATCTGTAAACAGCTAATTTTAAATATTCCTAAAAAGAACTCAAACCTAGTCAATAATACTTCTTAAAACAATTGATTTTTATTAAAAATTTAATGTTCCTTAGAAAACCCTTCAAAGTTAGAAATTTGGAAGTAAATAAAAATATATAAATTGATATTAAAAATTAACAAAAAGCGAGCAATGCGGAATGTTTTCTAAATATTTTTGTTTACGCTGGTCTTTTGGAATCAACAAATGTTCTAATTGAAAAATCAATATATATAATAATACAAAAAATATGTCTTCATTGTTTTCGTTAAATAATTAGTTTTAATTAAAATGCTTATTTAAGGAGCCTTATCTTTTAGAATTGGAAAAAAAACACAAACTTGTTTAAACTTTTTTTGTGTGAAAAGACTATTATATTTATTGAAATAATTTCTTTTGAACATTATTATATATTAGATGAAGAATGTAAAAAAAATGGTAAGCACTTTTATTTCTTCTTGGCCGCTGTAGATGGCGTCTACTTCCAAAAGGCAATTTTTAACCGCTGGTACACTTTGCGGACTTCCTGTAACAATTTAATTTTTTGTATATTCTATAGGCTTAATACTAGATTATAGACCTAAGGAAGTTGGTTATGGTTTTTTATACAGAGGTAGATGGACCCAAAAATGTGGCTTTTTTTGCAGAAATATGCAAATGCAAATACAAAGAATTAAATTTTTTTTCAGGACTATCGTCTAGTTTTAAGCTTTATAAATAGAATCCCGTTTAAATTTTTACTTAGACCGTTACAAGAAGTCCGAAAAGTGTCCCACCGATTAAAAGGTGTTTTTTGGAAGACAGCTACAGCTGTCAAGAACCACTAAAAGTGATAAATTTTTTTTTACATAATCTTGATAATGTCCAGAAGAAATTATTTGAATAAATATAATAGTCTTTTCACAAGAAAATTTTGAACAAGTGTGTTTTTTTTTAATTCTCAAAGAGAGGGTCCCCTTAATCAAAGCATATCTCTTGCTGCGATATTTTTAACTTGTTAAAATATTTAGTTTTCTGTTTGCCTTCTTTTCAGTTTTTTTACGGCCCATGAACAATGTTTTATCAATAAGACATCAATGAAACAAGTATCATAAATTCAAGAAGTTGGATTCTATGTTCATAACAGGAATTAAGCGTATTAAACCAATCTTGTGTCAAAGTCTTGCTATTTCTGACATATTTTTAAAAATTTCCTCAAAGACAGTTATGTGTATTTGCATACATTAAAAAATTCATTTGATGGAGCAAAAACCAAAATCTGAAATTGATGGATTATAATTTTTTGCAAATATGAATACCTTCCTCTGAAGGACAAGTTAAAACTTCGTCTTTTTCCCGTACTATTTCTTCACAACTTTCACATTTTATTTTTAACCTTTTAAGGACGGGAGTGGTCGATATATGGACCAGCCAGAGGACACATAATATTTGATGTTTTTCAAGGAAAATGTTATACGCTAAATATGGGAAAAATAGTATAGAAATTCCTGGAAGCATCCTTGACCTTGAAAATAGCGGTTTTGAATGTAAAACTTTGTCTGCTATTTAGCCCTGATTTTTTGATGCACTGAATATGGGAAAAATAATGTAAAAATTCCTGGAAGCATCCTTGACCTTGAAAATTGCTACTTCAAAGTCAAATTTTTGTTTGCTATTTCGCTCTGAAAGTTGGCATATCTACCATTTTTTATGTACTGATTACGAAAAATATTGTACCACGAATCGCGAAACTCATTCACTGCAAGGTGAATTCAAGGCCAAAAATTGAAATTTTCACGACTTTTCGCGTTTTCAGCGTATCAAATTACCTAGTAAAATACTTTCAAACCGTCGCGCCAACTTTTTTACATGGGACTTTCCGTTGCGGACGGGCCTGGTCGATATGTCGACCAGCAAGGAGGGGGGGACTCCTCATAAGAAGTTCATTGAATTTATTTATAATATTCATCTCTAATAAAAGATCAATTTTAACGTAAAATAAACAAAAAAAAAAAAAAAAAAAAAAAAAAAAAAAAAAAAAAAAAATCTACATTTCAAACCCGATTTTTGACTCATTTTAGCATATAAAATAGCAAAAAATAATCAATGTTTCACAGAATAATTTCAGTATTTAATTAAAAAATAAACAGAAACTTCTTAAGCAAAAATGTTATTCAATATTTTAGAGTAAGTATATATAGATTCAGTATTTATCTTAACGTAATAAGTAAAATATTTAAATGTTTATATAAATCAAATTAGCATCTAACATCCCACGAGCAGTTTTTTATCGAAATCTAAAAGAGAAATAATTCCGACAAACATCAGCCACTCACGCAGCGGTAACAGCCAAAGGCAAGGCACATGGGCAAAAGCTCTTGCCAAACGAAACGATGTTCTGAGCTGCCGCGAGAAATGAAATGTAGGCGACTGTAGGGCTCTGCTGGCAGAACCCTAGAACAAAATTTTCAGCTCAGCTTGTTTGTTCCTAGTGCGAGTTCTTTATGTTATACGTTCTTTGGTAATAGGTAACTCAATACGTTAGCGGTTAGCCGTACGGGAATCTAAGAGCTAGTACACACTCGGCGCTTGGCGTTGCGTTCAGCGCGCGTTGATAGCGTACACACACCGCGCTCAGCACGGCGTTTTGCGAGCGTTAGAAGGGCGTTCGTACTGTCTGGCTCCTCCAAAATCCAAAATGATCAATCACCATTTTCCGCGAACGTGGGTCCACTCTACACGAAAGCGTGCGTTAACATGTACGAGACAATAGCGGCCCATGTATTTAGAAGCGCGCGGCTAACGCCCGCGAAACGCGCGTTCTTACCAAAATCTGAGAGCGCGCGTCTAACGCGCGCTTGGCCAGAAGCGCGCGTTTGAATTTGTACACCGTAATGGGACTTCATAGTTCTTAAAACAAGCGTTGCCAAAACGCGCGTTGAAAAACGTCTAGTGTGTACGTACTCTAAGGGATGGACTGACCCATGGAATGTTTTTAACATTGTATCCAAAATTGAGACAATATGAGCCTAAGTTTTTCAATTATTTTAGAATGTCTATAAACTCATTTGATGAATTACTGCATATTATTTAAGCGGATATTACGGGTCATTCAACAATTTTAAGAGAGTCAATTTCTCCCGAAGAAAAACTCGTTATAACATTAAGGTAAGTACATTTATTTATTCAAATAAATCTAAGTTGTCAGAATCTTGGCTGGAAGGTGACGACGTCCACGGTAACGGCGGCGGGCGGGGCGGTGGCATCGTAGTCCATTGCTGTGAAGACGCTGATAGTGTTGGGGGTCTAACGGAGGTATATCCTGAATAAGTAGGTGCAGCATATGTGAACTGGTTTTGGTATTGATTGGGGTGTAGTGGCAATAATTGGTTATAGTTCTGTGCTCTTTGATTGACACTGAGCAGTTCGATTTTTGTACTCAGGCGTCGATCCTCGGAAACTTTTTTTAACTCCTTGTAAGGTGATAAGCAGAATAGTTTGTTACCATCTTCTTTACTTACTGCCGCAGTTTCATTTTGCTGTCTCGCGGTTAAACTTTTTTGTAAAATTTCTACTATTTGTTTATCCACTGCATTTATTTTTTGTTTTTTCCTTGGCCCGTCAATTTGGAAATGGCATCAAGTCATCTGTCTAGTCCCGTCATTCATACTTCCTAAGAAGTAATTTTTAATAGCACAATTGCTATGCTTGCACTTTTCGCCGGTCGCGAATTCCCAGTCGGTACCCATAGGAGCGATCATATTTCAGCTCCCAGCCGGCCACTCGGCACCCGAAACCGCGTACTCATCAAGAACTTTTTTCCTGGGAACTCGGTGCGCTGCGTGAAAAGTGCAAGCATGCACATTTGGTGCTCACTGTCTATTGTATTGTATTGTATTGTATTGTATTGTATTTGTTCTAATGATGACAATTGTCAATGATGTTGTATTAGTAAGTAAGGTTCTATAAAACCGGAGATATTCGGAATAAATGACTCACTCTGCCAGAATCATCCGTGTTATCATTATCGTCAAGACCTTAGCAACTATTTCATTTTTGGCGTACCGGTACAAGCACCGGATACGCTCTCAACATAAAGTCAAGGTACAAGTACCTTGTCTCCTATCTTCAATATAAGAAGCAAAGTAGCTTCAAACATTTGGTGACCCCGACGTGATTCTAGTACATTGCACTAGAATTGCGTATTTTATCCAGGCGAGGCCAAATTTATCCAGGCGAGGCCAAATTCATCCAATACATTCAGCAAGGAAAAATCAGACAACGGTCTGTTAATAATCCAAGATGGACCATCTGGCAGAGCAGCAGACAACCTCTGGCCAGGAGATTCAGAAAATTATCTCCAACTACAAGAAAGATCCCAAATCCAGGCATAACAAGGAGTATTTCATTGAGCGTCTCCACAAATTGGAAAAGGCCTGGGACCTTTTCGAAAGGGGAGACTATGAAATTAAAATACTTCCAGATCCTCCATCGGATCATCCGTATTTCGCCAAGAAGTACTATGACGCCATAAAGTCATTGCATGATCAATATGCTCTTATTTTCCAAGAAAATATAGAAGCATATGATGCACAAGAAGTCCAAGATGCCCTTGACAAGACTATAGCGGCAGACGACGAGCAAGACTTGCCGACGGCTCCTGCCACAGCACCACCAGCAATCCAGCAGGTCATCAGCAAAGGAGCAATATCTAAAGTCACAAGGGCTTCAAAAACAAATCGTACAACTTCAGAAGAAGCAGAAGTTATTCGAATCATGAGAAAGCAGGGAAGAATTATTGCAATGTTAAAACACCTGCTCGCTCAGATTGAATCAGACAATCAAGAACGATCAAAGCAATACTTTGACGTGAAAATCAACACCGTCCACAGCTATTGGTCACAAATCCAGGAGTGTGATCAATTGATTTGGGAATTAAGCGAAGACCCAGCCGTAGCCGGCTATGATGGTTGGGAAATCGTGAATTTAGAAGAAGATGTTGAAAATTGCTTAATAGCTTTGACTACTCGTCGTGACAATGTTCAACGGCCATCATCAAGGCCGACCATGTCTGGCGAAGCAAATTCCATCGTTAAACTCCCAAAGTTCACGCTTCCCAAATTCGATGGGGATTATTTAAAGTGGACTCAATTCCATGACTTGTTTGAGCAAATGGTTCACTCTCAACCAATTCCAAATTGCCAGAAAATGTGGTATCTCAAGGCCAATCTATCCGGCGAGGCGGAGAAATTAATAAGACATTTTACCGCCTCGGACGAGAACTATGCAACTGCCTGGCAAACACTGAAGGATCGTTACAATAATAGGAGATTATTGATAACAGCGTTACTCAATAAATTATTATCGCTGCCAACACATGCGAATGACAATCCTTCCGCTGCCGCAATAAAGTCATTGCACGACACCACTCAGGAATGTCTAATGGGTCTGCAAAATTTGAAGGTATCAACATCAGATTGGGACCCCATACTGCTCCACATACTCATCAAAAGGCTCGATAAGACGACACACATGCTGTACGAGCAATCATTACCAAATCCCAGAGAAATTCAGACCATCAAGGGATTTTTATCATTTCTGGAAACCAGGTTCCAATCCCTTGAAGCACTGGGCACCAAGGCTAAGCATGAGGACAGAAATCGAGGTTCTCCTAGGGCGTTAACTTCAGTTGCGGCCACTTCCGCTCCATGTGTATCATGCAAGGCGAATCATCCCCTTTTTGCATGTAACAACTTCCTAAAGTTAACGCCATCTGATCGCCTAAACCTGTTGAAGAAGAACAATTTGTGCATTAATTGCCTCAGATCAGGTCACAATATCCGCCAGTGCACGTTACGAGGATGCACCAGGTGCAACCAAAAGCACAATACACTCGTCCATTTCGAAAAGCGAGAAAAGGCAACCAATTCCCAGCCAGCCTCGAGTGAAGGCGCCATAGTTCCTGCAGCAAACACGGTCGATACAAAAGCCGTAAAGGCAAATTATTCGCCAGCCACAGTGGCAACTCTCACCAATCGACATCAACGAAGTTATACCCTTCTCGCCACCGCTATGGTGAAATTGATAACCGATCAAGGAAACACAGTTGAATGTCGAGCCATCCTAGATTCAGGCTCGCAAGTAAACCTAATAACGGAACGAGTTGTCAAGAAACTGAAGATTACACCACGGGTTGATACGATTACTATCCATGGGGTAGGAAACGGCCAAGGCCGAGCACAACACAGAGTAAATGTATCATTGAAGTCCAGAATCAATGAATTCTCAACCAGGTTTGAGGCATTTGTATTAAAGCAAATTCTACCACCACAGCCAAGTCAAGCTATCGTCACAGCAGCCTGGCAAATTCCAAGCAACATCCAATTGGCAGACCCAAATTTCAATCAACCCAGTCACATAGATGTTTTGATTGGGGCAGAACATTACTTCCAGCTATTAGCCGTAGGACAAATCAAGCTGGGTGACGGGATGCCAACTCTGCAGAAAACGTTACTAGGATGGGTACCAGCAGGAAGAATCAATCAACATCCTGCGAAAAACGTTTTGTGTGGTGTACTTACAAAGGATGATGACCTAGACCAGCAGCTAGAAAGATTCTGGCATTTGGAAGAGGCCACAGATGAAAGGAAGGCGTTAACCTCGTCAGAAAAACAATGTGAAGAGCAGTTCAACCGCACCGTCAAAAGACTTCAATCAGGCCGCTTCGTGGTAAAACTGCCCTTCATAGGAGATGCTCGCGAACTAGGGCAATCGAGAGATATTGCATATCGAAGATTTTTAGCAATAGAACGAAAGCTATCAAGAAACGACCAGCTCCGCTCTCAGTACTCTGCATTCATGGACGAGTATAAAAATCTTGGACACATGCAAGAAATCAATATCACCGACATACAGGCTCCCTATTATTTCATCCCACACCATGGGGTCTGTAAACCTGACAGCACAACCACTAAGCTTCGAGTCGTATTCGACGCCTCGTGCAAAACATCATCCAATGTATCACTGAATGACATTTTAGCAGCAGGCCCCACCATACAGGATGAGTTGTTTTCAATCCTATTACGCTTCAGACTGCCAAGATTTGTTTTCACAGCGGACATCGAAAAGATGTACCGTCAAATATTGATTGATGAAAGTGAAAGGAAATTCCAGCTTATATGTTGGCGAAGCGATCCCAGCCACCAGCTGAAATATTACCAATTAAATACCGTAACGTACGGTACCACATCAGCACCATATTTGGCTACCAAGTGCCTGCAAAGGCTAGCACAAGACGGATCAAGCAAGTATCCCCTGGGAGCCACAGTCCTCTCCAGAGATTTCTATGTCGATGACGTAATGTCTGGATCGGACAATTTAGCATCCGCCATAGAAAGTCAAAGGCAGTTAAGAACTCTGCTACAAGAGGGAGGTTTCAGACTCCGAAAGTGGTGTGCAAATCACCAACAGCTTTTAAGGGAGATCCCTCCAGAAGACAGGACGTCCCAGCTGATATTTGATCATTCCGCCCAAGAACAGATAAAAATATTAGGGTTAACTTGGCTACCAGCCACTGACCGGTTCTGCATCAAAACATCATGGGCTGAAAACAGCAAGATTTCGAAACGAACAGTCTGTTCAGACATAGCCCGCATTTTTGACCCTCTTGGAATTATGGCTCCAGTCGTAATCACCGCCAAGGTGTTCCTCCAAGAATTGTGGAAACTGAAAATAGATTGGGACTCGTCATTGCCCATAGAAATGCATTCAAAATGGCTAAGCTTTCGCGAGAGCCTCCAAGAATTAAACGAGATAACATTCTCCAGACATGTCTTCGCCCAACATGTACCAAAACGAACACAAATTCACACGTTCGCAGATGCTTCTCAAAAGGCTTATGGAGCTGCGGTATATTTACGATCATTCAATGCGGAAAACCAAATAATAGTTAGACTACTATGTGCAAAATCAAAGGTCAAGCCCATTAAGGAAATCACCATTCCCCGGCTTGAATTGTGCGCTGCGAAGCTAGCCGTGGAGCTCACTGAACGCATAAAGAAGGATTTGCGATTAAAGGATGTACCAACGTATTTCTGGACCGATTCCCAAATCGTGCTAGGATGGTTAAACTCCACCGCATCCTCCTTTCACACATTTGTGGCCAATAGAATAGACACAATTCACACCTTATCAACTCCTGAACAGTGGCGACACGTCAGTTCCCTGAATAATCCCGCTGATATGTTGACCCGAGGAATATCTCCACGAAAATTAAAGGACTGTACTTTGTGGTTCTATGGACCACTATTTCTACACGGGGCGGAATCTACTTGGCCGCAACCCTATCAGAAAGGCAACGAATGCTCGCTGGAAAGAAAGCAAGTAGCACTTACAGCAGCAGCCAAGAAGGCTTATTCTTCCCACTTCATATTTGAAATAGACCATCACAACTCATTTGCAAGGTTGCAAAGAATCACTGCATACATCTTGCGGTGCATCAATAAATTCAAATGTCGGAAACCAAGGAGAGAAAGGGGTGACATCGAGCCTCTTACTGCTATGGAATTGCAAGACGCTATTCTACTCATTGTAAAGGTTATACAAGAAGAACATTTTAAAAATGAAATAAAGCAATTAAGGCAAGGTGAATTAGCTAAGGACAGTTCATTAAACAACCTTGCTCCATTTCTAGACGAGGTTGGAATCATGCGAGTCGGTGGGCGACTCCAAGAAGCGGCGATTTCCTACGACAGCAAGCACCCTATCTTGCTACCGTATCTACACAAGTTCACTAAACTCTTGATGACCGATATCCATAACCAGAATTTGCATGTTGGCCCGCAAACCCTGTTATCCATAACACGTCAAAAATACTGGCCGATAAAAGGAAAAACCATTGCCAGGTCCATTGTTCAGCAATGTGTAAGATGCACTCGAGCTAAGCCGACCCTGTTATCCCAAATGATGGGCAACCTGCCACCACACCGAGTTCAACCTGCACGACCATTCGTAAATGCAGGTGTAGATTTTTGCGGTCCTATCTGGACTCACTTTAAGATAAGGGGAAAACGTCCCCAGAAATCTTATATAGCGGTGTTCTGCTGCTTCGCCACCAAGGCAACCCACTTAGAAGTAGTCAGTGACCTCACCACTCAAGCATTTATTGGAGCCTTGAAACGTTTTATGGGAAGACGCGGCCATTGCAGAAACTTATATTGTGACAACGCCACCAATTTCGTAGGCGCAAGAAACGAGCTTAGGGAGCTTAAGGACGCCATCCACTCCAACAAGGCGAAAGGAGAAATTAATGCGATTTGCCAATCCAAGGGAACCGATTTCCACTTCATGCCTCCACGTGCTCCTCACTTCGGAGGCCTTTGGGAAGCCGCCGTGAAATCTGCGAAGCACTTACTAGTTCGAACTATTGGCAATGCTTCATTAACTTATGAAGAATTGGAAACAGTTGTAATCCAAATTGAGGCCATCTTAAATTCTAGACCACTCACACCAATGTCATCAAATCCCAACGACCTGTCGGCATTAACGCCCGGTCATTTTCTTATCGGAGAATCACTCACCAGCTCCATCGATCCACACGCAGATCAGGAAAAAGTCAATTTGCCAACACGATGGAAACTAATCACTCATTTGAAAGACGAGTTCTGGAGAAGATGGGTGACAGAATATTTAAATGAACTCCAGCAACGTCACAAGTGGACCCAACCATCCGAAGAGGTGAAGCCAGGTACATTAGTCCTCATCAAGGAAGAAAATCTACCATCATTAAAATGGCCAATGGGAAGGGTCATTAACATTATACGGGGACCCGATGGTCTCCCCAGAGTGGCCGATATTCGTGTACCCAACAACATTATACGGAGATCAATACACAGGCTGGCTCCTCTACCAATAACAGACGACAACGGCGAGCCAACAAATCAAACCGAAAAGCCTACCAGACAAGGTAATGAACCAGTCGCCGGCCATTCCGGTACGACAACCACAGAAAATAGAACGGCGCAGGACCCAGACAACCAAGGAAATGTAAGAAAGCGAGCACGGCTTTCTTTAGGGCATGCAATTACTACTCTTCTTCTAGTCTGTTTGTGCCTGCCAGCAACCACAGCATCTCCAATTGAAATGACGCCATTTGAAGGTCACATAGGACTTCATTTTGAAAACTTAGGCACCGCTAGCATAATCTCGAACGAGTGGAACTTAGTGGTGTACTACGACCTGGCAAGCTACTGGACAGAAGTCCAAGGCCTTATCAACGGCACCCGCATGCTACAAGAGCTGTGCAAATCCATCACTAGAGAAAAATCCTGCGAAGCAATTATAACCCAAATGGGCCATCTGAGAGAGGAGATAGAAGGCAATAATCAAATGCTATTGCCATCTCCCAGTCGAATGAAACGCGGTGCCCTGAATATCGTCGGCAACATCGCAAATGCGCTTTTTGGCGTATTAGACTCAGAGTACGCGGAAAGCATGGCTCAAACCATTGCAGAGATTAAGTCCAATGAGGAACAATTAGCCAACCTTGCAAGGAACCAAACGTCCATCATGGATGCCACAGTAAACCTCATGAAGAAAAACCAGGAGCAAGTAAGCAAACAGTTCAGCAACATAGAACGCCAAGTGGATGCTCTGGTAAACTTTACGCATATAATTTCAATGGAGATTCATCAAGAAAAGCTGACATTATTGTTTACATCGCTTTCCATCCAAACCCTATTGATTTCATCGAATATCCAACGCGCACAAGCACTAATAATGGACGTAATGGCCGATACACACCATGGACACGTCAGTCCACAACTAATAACGCCAAGTCAATTAAAGCAACAACTGTTTCAAATAAAGGGCAATCTATCACCAGCCTTAAAACTCCCTGTAGAGCCAAACGAAGTGTTGAAGCTATACAACCTGATGAAGGTGGCAGCGCGTGCAACGGAAGGACACATTATATTCAAAATCCACATTCCACTGTTGGCGCTAGACAGATTTGAGCTGTTCCGCATCCTACCAATACCCATGTTAATCAACAACACGTTCGTGGCAATACAGCCATCTTCACCATTCATAATAGTCGACCTACATCGTGATACATATTACCCCCTCACAGAAGCTGGACTACAATCTTGCATGGCGATACAAGAAGATCATCATATTTGCAAGCAAACACACCCACTGTATAAACGAGGATCAAGCGTAAGTTCCTGTGAGATCGAGTTGATGAATGAACAGTCCCTACAACCATCATGTCAATTCATTAACCTGGGAAACGATTCACAATGGATTCAGATGAACAATCAGAACCAGTGGATTTTTGCAGTGAAGGAACATACGATAGTCAAAATTGTCTGTGGCACTAATGTCACATCAAAGGCCATAGAAGGATCCGGCATACTAAAAATAAAGGAGGACTGCATCATTAGACAGCACCATTTGACCATACAAGGTCACAACATTCGGCCTACAATCGCCAAAACGTCCTATACCGCCATTGGTTCAGTTACGGACATGGTCCATCCAAAACAATTAACAACTGTAACTAATTCCGTTAAACCCTTCCACTTCCACAAGGACGAGTTTGAAGAATTAGAAAGGAGACTTCGCAACCAGCTAGCAAGCACCGTTCTGTCCACCAAGCTTCGAGGCCACGATGTTCATCAATTGACAGTAGGATACATCGCAGCTGCCTTGGCAATTTGCATTGGAGCGTGGCTAATATGGAAATTCGCCCCAACCATCTGCAAACGCAACTTCCGCAAACCAACTCCTCATCCCCGAAGAAGGACGACCAACGACTTCATCGTCAACGTCGAATCATAGGTAGTTGAAGGTTGGACCAACGCTTCAACGCGGGGGAGGATGTCTAGTCCCGTCATTCATACTTCCTAAGAAGTAATTTTTAATAGCACAATTGCTATGCTTGCACTTTTCGCCGGTCGCGAATTCCCAGTCGGTACCCATAGGAGCGATCATATTTCAGCTCCCAGCCGGCCACTCGGCACCCGAAACCGCGTACTCATCAAGAACTTTTTTCCTGGGAACTCGGTGCGCTGCGTGAAAAGTGCAAGCATGCACATTTGGTGCTCACTGTCTATTGTATTGTATTGTATTGTATTGTATTGTATTTGTTCTAATGATGACAATTGTCAATGATGTTGTATTAGTAAGTAAGGTTCTATAAAACCGGAGATATTCGGAATAAATGACTCACTCTGCCAGAATCATCCGTGTTATCATTATCGTCAAGACCTTAGCAACTATTTCATTTTTGGCGTACCGGTACAAGCACCGGATACGCTCTCAACATAAAGTCAAGGTACAAGTACCTTGTCTCCTATCTTCAATATAAGAAGCAAAGTAGCTTCAAACATCATCATTATCTGCATTTTCTACACCGACATTAATTGTTTCAGAAGATTCGTAATTGCTCTCTGTATTATTATTTGCTGTGGAACTCTCCAGGAATTGAAATTTTCTGTAATATACATAACGTGTATGTTTGGATCATGCAGAACCAGATGGAAGCTTTTTTTGCCTTTTGGACTCCCTAATATAATTGTCTCTTATACTTTTCCATTTTTTCATAACGGGAACGGGACCTGAACATAAACAATCACCATTTTTATTTTGACAGATACTTGGCCACGGACTGCTCGTTCGCAGATTTGCACTATGGATACCGTCTGGGAAAATCGACTATTATAAAGATAGTGGAACAAGTTTGTAAAGTGCTTTGGATCAAATTAAAATCTATATCCATGCCTGAAATGACTATGGAAAAATGGAAAGAAGTAGAAGAAGGTTTTAAGAAGTACGCCAACTTCCCAAACTGCATCGGTGCAATTGATGGGAAACACATTGAGCTAATACAACCAGAACATACAGGCTCGCTTTATTTCAATTATAAGAACTATTTGTCTTCAGTCTTACTAGCAGTCTGTGATGCAAACTATTGTTTTGTATACGTTGATATAGGATCTTATGGAAAAAGCAGTGATTCTGCTATTTTTCAACATTCAGATTTCGATAAAAGAATGATTGATAATTTGTTGAATATTCCTAACCCGAAACCTATATCGAATGTCGACAGAACACCACTGCCTCACGTGTTCGTTGGGGATGAAGCTTTTGGAATTATGTCAAATGTAATGCGCCCGTATGGTGGAAAGCAACTCACACACACAAAAAAAGTTTTCAATTACAGATTATCGAGAGCAAGACGCTATATTGAATGCACTTTCGGAATATTGAGCAACAAATGGCGAATATTTCATAGACCTATAGATGTAAATATTGAGTTCGCGGAAAATGTTATCAAAGTTTGCACGGTACTGCATAATTACGTTAGAATTAGAATACGTGATGGTTATAGATATGAAGACACGCTTTATCTTTCACCTTTACAATCTATAAGTTTAGAAAATATACCACGAGGCAGCTTGTCAGCTAGAACCGCAAGAGAAAAATTCGCTAATTATTTTGTAAACGAGGGAAAACTACACTGGCAAGACAATACGATTTAAGTTAAATGCTTCATGATTATTTTATAAATAAATAAATAATTACTCACCCAAAAGTTTTTTTTTTTCTCCAAATTATCTTCGCAGAAAATCTCAACCATCTCCTCCCAATTACGTTTTTTTATTATTTTGTTTTTATAATCATCACATCGCATATCCCAAATAGCTGGTCGCTTTTGAATTTCCTCATTAAATAACTCGGTATTGAAATGATCAGTCTCCATTTTCCGCGAACGTGGGTCCACTCTTCACGAAAGCGCGCGCTAAAATGTACGATAGAATGGCGGCCCATGTATCTAGAACCGCGCGGCTGACTCCCGAGAAACGCGCGTTCTTACCAAAATCTGAGAGCGCGCGTCTAACGCGCGCTTGGCCAAAAGCGCGCGTTTGAATGTGTACACCGTAATGGGACTTCATAGTTCTTAAAACGCGCGTTACCAAAGCGCGCCTAACCAGTGGCGTACCTTGCCCTAGACAGGCCCTGTGTCAAAATTTATCGGAGCCCTTCTACTCGACTGCGGTGAAGTGTAAATGGAGGGTAATGATTTTTCACAAAAGAAACGCGCGCATTGCATAAAATAAATATATTTTGATTATAATTACTCACAATTAATGCTCCTAGTAACCAAGTTAGCAAAACATATATACAATAAAAAACAATTATATAAACTCTTCTCGCCTTTTTTCGGCAAACTTATTTATGATCATCCATAGCTGAAGAGGATTTTAGTTTTTCGAGATTTTCTGCTCTATAGACAGTACTGGCAAGTCCGAGAGCCGTTCTTGGCCCATAGAATTCCTAAGCTAATTTTTGATCAGTTTTAATTTCGAAAAGCTGTTGTAGTTGTAACCGGAAGGGCCAAAAATAGAAAGCATGCTGTTATTACCTCAGGAAAACTGGATGCAAGGCTATTGAATTTTATCAGTAATAATTCTGCGAGTTCCTTAATGGAATGAATTTTCTGAATTTCAGATTTTAAGAATGTTTAAAAAGCAATTAATTGTTCATACAGATCAACTGACATGTCTTTACTATACTTAGCAGTCAGTTATCCGGCTTCATTTTTTATTACTTCGTTTGAAAACGATAAGAGTTTGCATATTTTTGAAGTTTAAGTCCTAATAACACGTTTTATGTACTTTATCGCAGTAAAAAGTTGCTTTTTCCCGACTAAATCAGTCGTTTTTCGAAAAAAAAATTACGTGAAAAAGGTATTTATTTACATAATATTGCACAAAAACAATAACAATAATTTTTTTTTTCCTTTGTTTTTTGGTTGGATCGTGTCGGGCGACTCAAAATACGTCTAGAAAAGTTGGTCTCAATGAGAATTGACCACCCCTTCGATAAAAGTTAGCGCCTCGAAGTTGACGTACAATTTTTTGTTATTCAGGCATTAATGGGTTAATATATCTAAACAGCCATAGTACACATAGACTTTGAAGTACGATTCCGGGTCTGAAATTCTCTCATCTTCTGATAACTCAACAAAAAAATGTTTCGTTATCTTCCGTCTTTTATTTTTGAAAAAAGTTTTTATCCCCCACTCTTTTGCTAGATCTCTAGAGTTATTTAACAAATCATGGAATGAATTTTGATTTCTTATTTTGCTCAGTCTATTCATAAGATTACTAAGTCAAATACTGGCTTTCTGTAAGTCATTATTTTCGTGCTGTAAGCGATTACGTCTATTTTTCACCGCTTGGATTCAACAACAGTATTCAAATGTGTCTGTCACCTGTGCAATTTACCTAAAACCGATTAATACTTTGTCATTTTATTCTCCAGTGTTTTTGTTATGTTTAGTATCTATTCCATGTTGAATTTGTTTCATGGTTGAGCTAAACTAATGTCTTAAGTTCTTTTGAATGTGTGAAACGATTTTTTATTAATCGTTTTCTTTTATAAGAAAAATCTTAACTATATGATAAAATATGAAATACCAATTAGTTTTGCGTTAATATTTAAGCTTTCCTTTACTAGAACATAAAAAAATCGGCTGTCTATTCCTGCCTACACAGGGGTTTTAAGAATTGTTTTTACCATAGTTTATGTCATTGAATAGGAAATGTGTATTTATCATATCGTAACCATAGCATATAATGTTTTTTTACAATATTATTGAAAACCAAAACTTCTTTTTACCCAATTTAAAGTGACTGTTAGGTATTCTACGAAGAATGTGAATTTTAGTGATCATTAATTTCTTTACAAAATTCAATATTTCGAGTTTATAATTTCTCTTAAATGAATTTTGTCCTCCTAGATCCTTCAAATAAGACACTGTGCGTCAAGGCCCCTGAAGCCCGGGGAAAATACAACCACACTGAAATTATAGATAACTAGAGATGTGGAAGTAGATTGACGTAGCTGTCCGAAAACACACTTAGGCCATTATAGGCCCTTTGTGATACCACTTTTTGTGACCAGGGTTTCTGGTGGGAATTGAAACCATAGTCTCTAGCACCCTACTTGCTCGCAACCAGCACATCGCGTCCCCAACCGAGCTATTGAGGCTCCCTATAGATAACTAAGTTACTCCAAAGATAATATAAACTAGTAGTTTATATGATCTTTGGTGACTTGTATTTAGTAGATCTTATAAGTAAAACTTCTAGCTGGTTAACAGTAGAAGATGATAAAGTTCTTTATACTGAACTGTGATTTCCTTATTTATCTCGAGGGAAATTAGCAAATTCCAAATTAAAAAAAATTAAAAAATCTAATAAAAGAAGTAGTAATAGTATTTAAAAAACGAAGAATCCGCATATGTGCCAGTTTACTTTTATAATTTTTGGAGTCTACCTTCCCTTTTCGCTACTTTTCAAATTGAAGTCTATTTAAAGAAATAATAAAAGTCAAAGTCAAAAAATGTTTAAAAATTTTTAATTTTCAATAATCTTACTAAGTCTTTTAAAAAGGTAGACTACACTTCCTTTGAATTGGTATAAATGACCAAGTAGATTGGTAATATTTACCACATTTGCTAGGAATTTTTAATTTTTTATAATTATAATAAAAATAATAAGAAGTCCTACATATTTTTCTCGGTGTATTAATTACACTTATGCTCTTCATTTCAATGGTTTTCGTTCCAGCCAATTGCAGTTATAATAATGATCGCCATAAAAAGTCGTGTACCAGAATGAAATCTAGAATTACAATGTCTGAAAAGCTGTGGAGCAAAACACTCAAAGTTAGGATATAAGTTCAATTAATACCAAAGCAATAAATATTTTCTTAAACTTTCAAAAAGTTCTGAGCATTTTCACTAAACGCCATGTTAAAGGCAGGATTATTTTTTTTAAATCAGCGACCTTCCTTAAAGATACTTTACAGTTAACAAAAATCTCGCAGTTCGGTCAAGTCTTGCAAACATGGCATTGATCTTGGTCTCCGTCTTAGAAGTCGAGTCTTGGTCTTGGTCTTCCTACCGCATGTATAGTATTGCTGAAAGACCAAGACCAAGACCTATTGTGCTCATCACTAGTTGCGGATCGTTGTACATTTAATAATTTTTTTGTTTGTTTCTAAACAACTATGGAATCCATTAAGCAAAACATTCAGCAAAATTCAATTTAAATCTCAACTAAAAAGGCAATAACGAAAATAAAGCATTTTGTTTTGGATACTTTGCAATGTTATTTAAAATTGTTGTTTTGTAAAATAACGATGCAAATTGTTCAATCCGAAGTTTAATGCAAAGCATAGTTAAATTAATAATTTTCGCCATTGCCGCCAAATCATATATGAAAATTATTGATATAACAACGTTTTTTTTCTCAGTGTAATTCCAACAAATTCTACAAAATTATGTTATTTGAACAGAGGGTGAAAAAGTCAATAGTTGTGCAAATTTTACCGTTTGTAGCAGTTATAGAGTAGCTGTAGCAATAAATCCACTAAATCCTCGACTCATCTCTAATATGGGAATTTGTTTCTGTTCATAAAATCTCTGCTATGGCGACTTTCCACATATGACTTACAGGTAGATGCATCTGCGATGTCGGATCGGTCTTACACAATCACGAAGATGATTTATTGGCTCATTGTATGCAAACCTGGCAAAGCGGGCAAACGGTTTGTCGCAATTTCGCAACTTCAGCGAAAAAGATATGTAGTTAAACATCCATGTAATGAAAATACCCAAATGGTACATAAAAAAAGACATAAAATTGAGTATGACACAGCACCAGTGGAGGAGCCCCTATTGTAGCTGATTAAAAAATTTTAGGAATATTCATAAATAAGTTCTTTGCTTGCCTTTTGTTTTATCATAGCCAATTTTTCTCGGATTTATGCTCGTGCAGGTTCAATGCAAAATATTATGTTACATGGCATATTAAGAATTTAAACTTGGCCAGCAAATGGGTTGATTCTTCAAGGAGAACCTTTTTCCCTGGCAGGACTGAAATGCTTAATGACTATGTCATTTCTTCCGAACAAACTATTGTACTTACTTGTCAATACAGCAGCCTTCCTTGGCGGGAAGTGGGCTGAAACAGTCTCTTCAGCATATTCGCGTAAGAAACGAGTATGTATCGTCTCAAAGAGTTGCGCCACTTTACCTTTCATTCCAGCGCTCCTCCTTGAAAAATAGCCTCGCTTTCACTTTATCTATTAATCTACAAAATTTGCAGTTTATTTCTTGGCTCAAAAAGTTGAGCCGTTGAGACACAGTTTAAGAAAATACAAGCACTTTTTACGTATCACGCGCCCAATTAAAAATCATAGACGTTTTTTGAGCATCTAGCGATCGGCCTTGAGCAAGGTCAAAAGTGTGGAGTGTGTTTACCAATATAACAAATTCCTGGACCTTAAAGAATTCGATTGCTTTATTTACGACGAAATTATTCAAATCAATGTTCAATGGACTTTTGTGAGCGGCACGTGAGTGACCACATTGCTCACATAGTAGCGAAAATGACCATCAATACGTAAAGCATCGTTTTCGAAGAAGATGCTGATATATGTACGTCCCGGGACTTTGGGGTTTTTAGGTGGGCTACCCGCGAGAGAAAAATATTATAACAAGAAATTGATTTTTATTATAAAAAATTATCAGAATTCATTTGGGGATCACTGGAGCTTGTGTTTTAGCACTGGAGGAATCACCGATTAATAGCATTCTGGGAAACCAGAAGTGCGTTTTGTTTATTTAAATAAGTTTTGGTTACTACCGTCATGGATTAGCATATTGTGGTTATTTTGGTTACGTCCGGATTAATACTAAATGAGTGTGTTGTGCGTTTCTACAATCTGCATTCAGTTAAACTACATATATAAAAAAAAAAAAAAAAAACCTTGCAAGATCAGAAAAAATAAAATGTCTTATTACTACTACTGGTTTTCTGTAAGTAATGATGTGGCGTTCGATTTGATTTCGGATTTAGGCCCACGCTTAGTTTTCTGACTCGCTCCTGCATTCGCAGAAAATTGATGAACCACTCTCTTTAATGTATTGTGGTGGACTTTAGATTTAATTATAAGATACAAAAAGTCAAGAATCAAATTGCAGTTAACAATTTCAAATAAGTAATAAATAACTAGACATAAAAGTAACAATTTGCAAACTCTCAAAGCATCCAATCTTGTAAATCAATTTAAGGCCCAATTTTTTAATAGTCAGATAAATTTATAAATTAAATAAAATCATCTCAATAATTAATGTAAGTTTTATTTTAACTTTTTTTTTTAATTTATGTGTTGACATTTAAATGCAAAACTGATGAAACATTTCGTGTTATTCAAGAAATAAATTCATCTGACTAATGAAAAATCCAAAGCCATAAAAGACTACCGGAAAATCCAAAGGCACTCATTTTTACACTCTTACTAAAAATCCAAATCGAGTTGGGTAATCCTCTCTAAGGAAGCTGAATATCTTATCAAAATATGTAAGGCTTGTGGGAAAGATTACTAAATTTAGGAGCAAAAAAAAAATATATATATATATTAGGGTGCTTTTTTTTTCGCGACTATTTTTTTTTTTTCAGTCCCACCTCGAAATTTTGTGGCAAATACCTAAACAAAAAATCCCTGAAAATTGGAGCCCTAAATATTAATATTAAGTACTAGACCAAGGCGTAAAAAGATTTCCCATATAAAATACACGTAAACTTTGATTATTTTTCTTCAAAACTCTACAGCTCAGAGGCATTTTATGGTATAATCTTCGTCAATGGTAGAATTTCTTCAGAATTGAATGCTCTACAAAAGTTTCCATTGCGGTGTAACCCTAACTCCCAACAGCGAGGTAGTACGGGTCACTAACTCCAATTTTCCCACGAAATTCTCGATTTTTGCCCCTATCTCGTAAACAACAAGAGGTACAGAAAAAGTGAATATGACAAACTTGTAGGAAATTCAATTTCCTCCAAAAAGTTTTTGAACACCAAATCGCTAACATCGATATTTTTTGAGATATTGGGCTTTGAAGTTGAGGTAGTGTGGAAGTTTCATGTATTATTGAGCTAAATTGTAGAAACACCAGTTATCAAATACATCAAATACATACATGTAAATAGAAAGAATTATGCAAAAAAAAAGGAATCGACGAAAAACTTCAAATGAAACACAAACAGACAGCGATGCTTTGTTTCAAATTTTAAATACAGATAACCTCCTATAACACGGTAGATAGGTTTCTAGGAAATGAAGTGTTGTGTGGAACCGTGTTGTGTGAAACCGTATTATATGAGGCTAAGGAGCCAATACAAAAAGGGGGGTTACGTTCCAAAAACTTATTACAACAAATAATTTATTTTTTAATTCGATATAAGCAGCTTAATTTTTATTAAAAAAATATTTATTAAACAAAAAATATAGTGTGCCATCTCTATCCCTATATACAGCCTTGGCCACACGTATTAAGCCACCCAAATTTTGTGAAAACTAACTATGAAAATAACTCGTTATCACTTTTATTGCTTCCGTCGCAGGTAGGAATTCATAATTAGGTAGTAAATATTATTTGGAAAAGGATGCAACATAACTAGTTAGTGCTAATGGATAATTAAGAATTTCTTAGTAAATACATCAGTTGCAGTTTATAAAGCTTTAAATTCGGAAGTAAATTTGAAAGCGTGAACTATCGACCTCCCATTCCGAAAGCCTTATACTGTCTATGGAGAAGGTATCCAGCGGCCAAACCGCGTGGCGGTGCGGAGCAGCGGACGCCTTTTGCAGGGCCTCAATCTCTCAATTTTGGCCATAACTCTGCTCAGCGCCGTAGTCAACTTGACCTTGAAATGACCTTCAAGGCAATGTTCAAGATCAAATCTACGGCCACCATTGAATACCCAGGGAAAATTCCTAAAACTTTTGTTTAAACTTTTTTCTCCAAAATGCATTCCTTGAAAGTTATTTAGCCGTTTCCATACTTTTGGATCACCCTGAATATAAAAATGAAAGTTCCTTTGTTTGTTTGGGGTTTTGCGCAATACTGATTTCAAATCCGCTGTTCAAATTTAGAAGTTAAAAATGGCGGATCCAATATGCTGACCTATATTTCTCGATTCCAACGGATTTTAATGAAAATTAGTACAATGATTGTTTTGAGGTCACTTATTTCGAATATTATCAACATTTACCAATCCAAGTTGGCGGACCCAATATGGCGACCAAGATTTCTCGATTTCAATGGATTTTAATGAAAATTAGTACAATGATTATCTCGAAGTCCCTGATTTTCATTGTCATCAAAATATAAAAATCCAAGATGGCGGATCCAATACGGCGTGGAATATGCCCCGATCTCAACGGATTTTAATGACAATTAGTACAATGATTATCTTGAGATCACTGATTTTGAATGTTATGAAAATTTACAAATGCAAGATGGCGGATCCAAGATTGCGGATCCAATATGGCGATTAGGGTTTCTCGATTTCAACACATTTTAATAAAAATTAGTGCAATGATTATTCTGAGGCCACTAATTTAGAATATTATCAAAATGGATAGCGGATCCAATATGGAGACCAAATGTCTCGATTTCAACGGATTTTAATGAAAATTAGTACAATGATTATCGTGAGGCAACTAATTTCGAAAATTATCAAAATGTGTAAATCCAAGATGACACATCCAATATGGAGACCATATGTCTCGATTTCAACGGATTTTAATTAAAATTAGTACAATGATTATTCTGAGGACACTAATTTCGAATATTAGCAAAATTTCCAAATTCAAGATGGCGGATCCAATATGGAGACTAAAATTTCTCGATTTCAACAAATTTTAATGAAAATGAGTACGATGATTATATCAAGGTGACTAATTTTGAATATTATTAAGATTTGGAAATTCAAGATGGCAGATCCATAAAGGGGTTTTTGGGTTGAAACAATTTCCAGGATATAACAAACTAGAACATTTGATAAATGTTTAATTAGTAAATATTTACCCAACGCCGAGTGAAACCGGCTAATCCAGCTAGTGCTTTATAAAATAGTGCCACTGCTCCACTCGGAAGCTACTTTCACACTGGATTTCTACAGGCGAGCGTTCGGTTGGTATCCTATTATAAGTCGATTCTATTTCACTAGGGGCCACTTTAGCTTATTTTAAAAAGAAAAATCCCTAACTAAAAACTTTGTTTCAAAGACTTTTGGCCAGCTTTTTGGGATTTGGCCCCACTGTGCAACGCCTTCGTCTGGACGACCATGTCTCCTACCCGCATTTCCATCAGTAGCGAAACGCGCTTCTTTGAAGAAGGTCTTGACCAAAGCCAGCTCCAGACCGTGGTCGCTTAGCCAAGGACCCACCCGACGCATCACCTGGTTGAGCCTCATCTGGGCTGCCTCGACATCTCTGGCGGTGATGACTGCTGCGATTTCGTTAGCATACCCAATCAGGAAAGTTCCTTCCTGCATCTCCATACGAAGGAACCCGTTATATGTGTAATTCCATATGTCGGGTCCTAGTATGGATCCCTGGGGTTTATATTGCAATTCATAGTTAAATTCCTCCAGAATTGCTTTCTCTTCTTTGATTTAGTTCTCTAAACACCTCCTCCACAGGTTCAAGTACCGTGAATGCTTCTCGACTGCACGCACTACTTTAGGGCACTGAATCGAGGATCGATTTCTGGCACTTCTTGAGGGCACTGAATCGACGGGCACTTCTTGAGGGCGCTGGTTTAGATTAATTTCACTGAGTCGAAACACTGGCACTTCTTGAGGGCGCGGGAGTCGAAATTTACCACGGTCACTACTTAAGGGCACTGAGAACTTTTCTCGATTACTTTCCGGTAAAGAATTGCGCGTCAGAGTCCCTGATCGGGCACCAATTAAAACAACTTTTATGAAGTTTAGTTAAAAGAAATTATTCTTTATTTTGGCAGTGTATCTGTTAGCTATAAAATTCGACTTACAAGGAAACGTTCTCAAGTGTGTCTCACCGATTTTGATGAAATTGAAATATGTTGTAGAGCATCGAAAAATAAGAGACACGTATTTTTTTTATCTGCGGATACGCAAGTTTAGGGGGTGAAAACCACCCCTAAAGTTTACCCCCAAAAACAGTTTTTCTTAAATATCTCAAGTTCTAATTAATTTTTTCGAATGAAACAAAATGGAAATGATGTCTCGTAAATATACTAACCTTTTGTAAGTGATCCGGTCCCCAGGGGTTGCATCCCTTATTTTTTATTTTGGAAAAAATTATATTTTTGCGTCGCAAAAATAACAGTGTTAGTTCAAAATCATTGACAAATATTTTTTTACATAGGATTTTGAAAAACAAAATTGACCTGTTTTTGCGTTTTCCTGAAAAAAGCTTCTCAAGGGGGTAAACTACCCCTAGTACTAACACATCATGTATATACTTTCAGACATCAGTTTTTTTCGTGAAAACCAGTATTTAGGGGTTTTTGGAGTCGCTGACGATTTTGAAAAAAAAAATTGACCTGTTTTTGCGTTTTCCTGAATAAAGCTCCTCAAGGGGGTAAACTACCCCTAGCACTAACACATGATGTATATACTTTCAGACATAAGTTTTTTTCGTGAAAACCAGTATTAAGGGGTTTTTGGAGTCGTTGATTACGAATCTGATGTCAGATTTAAAAAATTCAAAATGGCGGATCCAACATGGCGGACGGATTTTTGAAAAATACATACATTTTTATAAAAAGAACTATAAATAAAGGTTTTTGAGGTCGCTGATTACGAATCTTATGTTAAATTTAAACAATTCAAAATGGCGGGTCCAACATGGCGGACGAATTTTTGAAAAATACATTCATTTTTATAAAAAGAACTATAAATAATTGTTTTTGAGGTCGCTGATTACGAATCTGATGTTAAATTTAAAAAATTCAAAATGGCGGATCCATCATGGTGAACAAACTTTTGAAAAATACATCAATATTTGGGTAATTCTAAGTTATGAGGTATTTTCAACGGCAATGATAAAAAATCATATATACATATTTAAATTATTTGAAATAAGCCTGTTATATCTTAAAAGTTACCATCTTCTTGATGGTCACTTAAATTCACGAATTAAGTGTATTTAATTTTGTCACAAAAGAGCCTAAAACATGAAAAATGTATCTCCCTTGGTCTGTCCCCCAACAGATTATGTTAGTCAATCAGTAGTTTTGACTAACTTGAAATTATGTTATAAACTATATTTCATATAACTTATAAACTAGACTAATTAAATTAATGTAATCTAAGAAAAAACAATTACTAACATTTTCTTTTTCATAAAAACTATAATGTCTACATTTGTCCTTCATATTTAGCGTCTCTTCCCCTGGCGTTTTGTATTCGTTTAAAAATCACAAATGTTTAAATTTATCGCGTAAATTGCGACTATAAATATAAAGCATTCCACGTGAAGTTAGCAGCAAGCCTTCACGACACAAGCGTACGGCCATTTTGCTCGCCATTTCAGTGACGCCACTTACTGGAAGTAGTTGTGAATCCGTGAATGCGTTCTCTCCCCTGGTAAGTTTTTTAGCGCAATTATAAGCCTAAATAACTTGTTTTCTTTATATAATTATTGTAAATTATGCATAGAATCATATTCTTCTTTGTTAATTACGTATTACAAAAACTTTGACGTTTATACGAATTTTTTAACAGAAAAGTATCTCCCCTGTCTTCTCTCCCCTGCCTTCTAAGGTGCCAGGGGAGATACTTACTGTCCAGGGGAGATAAAAATATGTCGTGTTGGAGTATTTTTACAGCCAATACGTGTACAGTCAAATCCCCTATAACGCGGTGTTTTTATAGCGCGATTCCCATACAACGCGGTGTGAAAAATGCGACAAGTTTTCCTATAACGCGGTCTCTTTATAACGCGTTTTTGATACAAGAACATTCCAACAACTCAAATGGTTTGAAAAATTTATCTATGGAAACACTTATTCGATGTGTTAAATTTTTGTATGTACATAGTTAACATTTGTGGTGTATTCCCCTGTTTAACAATTCTAGTATTCATTAAACCAAAATTTAAATATCTAAAAATCTACATATTCATTGTCATTTCTATTATAAAATTTCATTTATTAACCGTATCAGCCACAACTTGTTACTTTGAGAATGCAGTTTTTATATAGGTCTGATTTATATAGAATTTATTTATTTCTGAGATTCCATATAACGCGGTACAAATCATTTAATTTGTATTAATTCTGAGTTTCTTACAACGCAGTTTCCATAGAACGCGGCAGTGGTTTCCATATAACGCGGTATAGATTATTCTGATTTAGCGTATTTCTATGTTTCTCAAAACGCGGTTCCATAGAACGCATATCCTGATTTGAATTAATTTGAAGTCTCTCATAGCGCGGTTTCCGTACAACGCGGTACGAATCAATCTCGTTATAGGAGACTTGAATGTACTGTTGTTCATAATTCAGTCAGTACAAGATGCTATCATACGCATGGACTTCAGCGAAAACTATTTTACCAAATATTCTGAAGAAGTGCAGTCCTTCCATTTCGGGGGTTCAAGGCAACAAATCAGTATGCACACAGTTATAGTTTATACCAAAGAAGTTGGACAAGACATAAAAGGCACATGTTTCTGCACTTTGTCCAAAAATTTGTCGCACTCACCTCCAGCTATATGGACCCATTTGTATTTTGCATACTCAAATAAGAATTTAAGTTTTTAAGTTACTTTTATAATTACTGATGGCTGTTGTACAATAAAACGTCTGATTATTATTAATTAACAATAAAAATAAAGTTGATCCTTAAACTACTACTGTGATTTGTTTCATAAAATAACATAAATATCTCTCCCCTGTTCATAAAGTATTCTACCCTGTACGTCTTGTCTCTCCCCTGTATCTAGTATCTCCCCTGGTCAGTTATAAAATAATAAAAAATAAATAAATTGACTGGCTGCTTTTCGCATATGAAGATAATAAGTGTTTCGATAAAAACATACTGCAATCATATTAAAATTCTATTATTTTTGTCGTGCCGCCTCTCCTAATAACTTAATACCTCTTAACTTAGAATGACCCATTTATTAAAAAAACAATAAAGAAAAGTTTATGAGCTCGCTGATTACGGATTTACAATCGTAAATGAATAATTAAAAATGATAGATTCATTATCGTACACATATGTTTTAAAAGTATTAAAATTTTGATAACAAATAATAAATAGGGGTTATTGATATCGTTAATTATGAATCAATTTATAAATTCAAAGATTTATAAAATTTTATATATATACAACATTCATACATAACTGCATTCATCTGTGAAAATGTGTACAATGATGATAGTCTTCAAAATAATGCTTTAAACATAAGGATTTTTTACACCACGAACATCGAATTATAGCAACGTTTCTACAGCCTTGCACTTCACATCTAGTATTGCTAGAATTCCCAAAACAAAAAACGACAGGGTTCTCAAAATGTCCAGGCTTTTCATTGGTATATCCACTTTTATACCATGAGTACTTAAATAGATTTATATACCGTGGCGAAGAGAGTTGATTATGAACTAATGACTGCAATTTAATGATATTATTTCTTAAATGTAAATTAAGATCCGAATTCATTAATATAACGCTATCCGAGAAATGTCGAACGTAATTTTTCCATATTCGGCAACCAAATAAATCTAATGGTTGTATGTTGATCGTAGTACCAGTAGGTATTTTTTTCACTTCTACTATTTTATTCGATGGAGTATTTTGTTCTATTATTTTGTCACAATGGCCGCTCCACGAATCAATTAAAAGGATTGAATGAAATCCAACGTTAGGGAGAAAAATATTTTTAAACCATGTTTTGAAGTGATCTGAAGTGTACAATGAAATATTAATATTTTATAATAATGTCCCATATAATTATATTTGTATGTTACCTGTAGTTAGTTTTCTTGATTTTGAAGAGTCTACATGAATATTGTCAGGTCTGAATAAATTTTTTTCTACTATAGGACCAAAATGTCCAGTTCGCTCTTTCAAAACCAAATATAACGGTGATAAAAGTTTTCCTTCCCCATATATTAGTGGCTGAATAGTATAGCTATGAGTAGTTGCTGAAATTGATTGCAGCATACATTGCACGTTCTGCTCTCCTTCAATAGCCAAAGTTCTTCCCGAATGGATTTCCAACTGAAAACCGCTTTGATCAGAATTATATATATTTTGCATTGCAGCTGTTAAAGCGCTCTGTTTAACATTAGTTACAAATTCGCTTGCTATTAGTTCTCAAAGAGCGCAGTTTATTGTAAAGAGCGCGTCAGAGGTAGACAAGACATATATGTGTGTGCATAGAATGTAGAGAAACGCCTATATACATTTGTATATCCATCAGTAATATTACAGATTTTTTAAATGTATGATAATCTCGTTTGAAGTTAAATACCAAGCAAATGGCGAACACTTCGATTAGCATATTTTATTTTGAAAATATTGGCTTTCGATCTGGCTACAATTTCAGGCTTTGAAGCATAAGTTTTAGGTTTATTAGGTTTAAGATTTATAACATGTAACTTGAGGTTTGGAATTTATAGCTCACTACAATTATGGCATTAGAAAAAAAAAAAAAAAAACATACATGGTAACTTTTTTACGAGATTGAAGAACGCAATTTCGATTTAGATCCAATGTATTAAAACTGTAATTTAAAATTTTTTTATTATTTTTCATAAAAATTGATGTATTTTTCAAAAGTTTGTTCACCATGTTGGATCCGCCATTTTGAATTTTTGAAATTTAATATCGGATTCGTAATCAGCGACCTCAAAATCCTTTATTTATAGTTCTTTTTATAAAAATTGATGTATTTTTCAAAAATTCGTCCGCCATGTTGGACCCGCCATTTTGAATTTGTTAAATCTAACATCAGATTCGTAATCAGCGACCTCAAAAACCTTTATTTATAGTTCTTTTTATAAAAATGTATGTATTTTTCAAAAATCCGTCCGCCATGTTGGATCCGCCATTTTAAATTTTTTAAATCTGACATCAGATTCGTAATCAGCGACTCCAAAAACCCCTTAATACTGGTTTTCACGAAAAAAACTGATGTCTGAAAGTATATACATCATGTGCTAGTGCTAGGGGTAGTTTACCCCCTTGAGGAGCTTTATTCAGGAAAACGCAAAAACAGGTCAATTTTGTTTTTTAAAATCGTCAGCGACTCCAAAAACCCCTAAATACTGGTTTTCAAGAAAAAACTGATGTCTGAAAGTATATACATGATGTGTTAGTACTAGGGGTAGTTTACCCCCTTGAGAAGCTTTTTTCAGGAAAACGCAAAAACAGGTCAATTTTGTTTTTCAAAATCCTATGTAAAAAAATATTTGTCAATGATTTTGAACTAACACTGTTATTTTTGCGACGCAAAAATATAATTTATTCCGAAATAAAAAATAAGGGTTGCAACCCCCGGGGACCGGATCACTTACAAAAGGTTAGTATATTTACGAGACATCATTTCCATTTTGTTTCATTCGAAAAAATTAATTAGAACTTGAGATATTTAAGAAAAACTGTTTTTGGGGGTAAACTTTAGGGGTAGTTTTCACCCCCTAAACTTGCGTTTCCGCAGATAAAAAAAAATACGTGTCTCTTATTTTTCGATGCTCTACAACATATTTCAATTTCATCAAAATCGGTGAGACACACTTGAGAACGTTTCCTTGTTAGTACTAAGGCCGTTTTCGAATTCGCATGCACTTGCACTATTTCCTTAACCATTTTTAGTGTATTTTGAAGAACACTTCAAATTCGACAGATAAAATAGTGCAATTGCAAAGCAAACTACGTGTATTTTCGATCGCCCTACGCACTATTCGGAGTTTTTAGGAGAACTTTTAGTGAGAAAAATAGATTTAAGTGCAAGTGCATGTGAATTCGAAAACGGCCTAAGAATAATTTTAATTTATTTTACTGGCTTATGTATCTAATTTATGCAGAAGAAAACAAATGTCTACTAAAAATAGGTACATATTAACTCGAATAGTCCATGAAATTGTTCATCGTTTACAAAATAATTCACAGTCATTGGTCTTCGAATAAATCAACTTTTTGCGGTTGAATCGGCCCAAAAGTACCAAATTGATGGTGATCGGCGATCGCTTCTAAATATCTGGCAATCGAACCCAGAAATAAGGCTAACAAAAAACAACAAGAAGGCATCGCATCGCCGGCTGGCACTGGATAAATCCAAGCCTGCACCTGTCCAGGAATTCCTCAGCTGCGTAATCAATCAAAGTTTCCTTGCCTCCAGCCAAATGTTGATGAATTACCAAACAAGCCACCAGTATATGCCTAATGTTCGGGCAAAAATTGCTAAATGCCCCTAGATTTAATTTCAGATACGAAAATATCATCGAAAATTTGTTTTTCGATTGCATACACATCACCGGCGCGGAATCGCCGTATCCCCCGCGTCACAGCGCGCCCTCTTGGGTTTATCTTCAATTAAAGCGAATCAGATTCAGATCTGTCCGTGAGAATGAGAGCCTTCGTAATCTGTCGTCGCGAGCAAAAAAACAATTGATTTATTGAAGGTAGTTAGAACCAGGGTCCCTGGACTTGGTGGATATTGTTCGCCTGATAACCATCTCCGGTATGAATTGCCCACCGAAGTCCGCCGCGCACTTCGGCAGCACTGCGATGTGGTTACACTTAACTTTTAATGATTTAATCAAGCGACGCTGCAGTTTGTTTGCTTAAGGTGAAGGCCATCGGTGAGTGGCTCTCGTCATGAAATTTAAATAAATCATTCGTCTTTGAGCCCGTTTGGCAAGAGCCTCTTAATGGCTTCTTTTTGTTCAAATTTCGTCCAAATGATCACAATTTGTTTATGGAGTCTCTCAACTGCTTCTGAATTATTCAGTTAAACATGCTCGGCGTCCTAAGAAAGAGCTAAAGGAACAAAGTTGCTGCTTATTGATATCGCATGTAGGAAATTATCCTCGTAAATGACTCCTCGTACTGCAGTAGGTAAATAATTTCTTAGCTAATCAAGGAATCAACTTTATGATTTATTTGAAGTCATATTTAATCTCTATAAAAATTTGTAATACTTCTTAGACTTAAAATCTGTGTTTCCATTTAACTCTCAAAGGCAATTTATGGCGAATAACCATAAACATAAACATTGCACTGAACTTAACGATTTTCATCCATTAATATGTCACATTGCAAATGCCATCATGAAATTAATTTTTCAAACGTATTGTTGTAATTTTGCTCGCCGTTCGGTTAGCAGGCAAAACTAAAAAATACGCTTTCGCTACAATCCAGCGACCAACGGACAGCCAGATAGACAGGGATAATCTGTTAGGAATAAATTTCGTCCTCCGAAGTAGACGAACCCAAAAAGATTGATGAGTGTTTCGATCCGAGAAGCCAAGCTTATGTCATGAGTATGACACTTGGTTTCTCTGCCATAGACGCTCTCAAAGGAAGGGTCGACAGCTAATCCCTATATCTGCACGATTAAAATTGTGAATCATAAGCGAAGGCAAATTTTGTAACAATATTCCATCCTCAGAAGTTCAAAGTTCCATCCGAGCAGCGGCCACTGCGACAACATTATTGCGGCAGCTGATAATACGGCTGCAACATGGCCTCGGCGGCGAAAGATGTTGCAACCGTAGAGCTGCGGCAGAGAAGATCGCTAAGATCGCTGTTGTGACAATATCAGTTTGCGGCATTCGACTGTCGAAACTGCATCGCCGCGTGATCGTCACAGCTAGAAGCTAGAGTTTGTGGGATTGCCTCCGGTTAGGAGGGCTCCAAGAACCCCACACCTGGCACCATTATTGTGATTTTGCCCGCCGAGCGGTTAGCAGACAAAACTACAAAATCCACCTTCACTACGATCCAGCGACCAACCGATAGACAGACAGACTGGGGAACGTTTTATTAGGGATATACCTCGTCCACCGAAGTAGACGAACCCAAAAGGACCGATGAGTGTTTCGATCCGAGAAGCCAAGCTGCTCTCATCATTTGGCTTATGTGCCATACACACTCACAAAGGAGGGATCGAAAACTAATCCCTATATATGCCCGATTAAAATCCAAAGTGTGAATTATATGCGAAGGTAAATTTTGTAACACTATCTTTGATCGGTGCAAACAAACAATATATTATTGAAAAATTAAAAAAGAAATTAAAACTTAGACAATGTCGAGAAAGCAACTTTTAGAAATTTGTAGCAATTTCTGATAGCAACTCATATTTTATTACGTAATTTTTAATTCGAATCAAAAATTTATATTTGATCTCGAAATCGAGCAATAACGACGGTTATATATGTATTACTTGTTATTTTACTTAAACACGGAATACAATTTGCTTAGCAAGACATACAACCATCTATTTTGTAGCAGTAGGGGCCTTATTTATTATCGCAAGAAATTACTGAATGTAGCTTATGCTCCAAAAAATTTAGCAAAATTAAATTACAATAATAAAAATCATAATTACCATACGGATATGGGAAGGTACAATATAAAGCGCATACATCGCTACATATGGACACAGCCACATATTTAACTATGATCGAAAATAAAGAGGATTTTTGACCGCACAGGACGGTCTATAGTCCAATTGTAATACATTTTTTTTTTTTGGATTGCAAGAACCTTCATTGATATTCTTTATAATTTGTGACGTCAAACATTGACATTTGCAGCAATCACAGCATTTGGTTAATATCATCTTTTTGACTCTTTTTGATTTTTCCATTATTTTTTCTCGGCTGGGAAAACTTGTTTCCCGAAGCGGTTTCCTGAGTCGGTCAAACAGGAAAAAGTCATACGGAGCCATATCAGGTGAATTTGGTCACTGTTGGGAGGTCGTTTTTGGTAATAAAGTCGCGAATGTTAAGTCTACTGTGAGATGGTGCGTTGCCGTGATGCAAATTCCATAAATTGTTTATACACAAATTAACTCTTTATAGGCGGATAGATTCACGCAAACATCTCATAATGCCTAAATAAAACTCTTTACCTTCACCACCTTCTTTTTTGACTGAAAACGAATTGGGTTCTTTGATGTTGGCTCATTTAGAGAACGCTACTTGAAAACCTTTGATCGACCTAGCCAAAATATGTTTGCAACATTTGGAAAGCTTTCGGACCATTAATTTCACTTTAAACACAAAATTTAATGCATATTCTTTGCTCAGTTTTCATATCTATTTTAAAAATCAAACAGAGATATTGTAACGTGTTTTTGTTTCCCGAAATGAAACACTACGGTTAGTGATTTAGGTACTTTTTTTCAACATTCATTTACTTCTTCACATTTCACCGTAGACTCTACTTTGGAAGATCGATGCTAATTTTATCTTAGCCTCAATAAAATGGCACTCTTATCTTCACATCCGTCGCGGTATTTTCTATGGAGCATGCTTTAGGGACTGATCCATACTCTCATTCAACTAGTGGTATGTTGTATTCCTACACAATACTAGGGCATTTGAGTGTGGGTTGCCAAAAACATTACTATAAACATTGTACATAAATTTGAAAAATGTTTATTTAAATTTGCGAGTTGGGGCTTTGTTCAGTTTTAAATAAATATTCTATTTCGAACTTATTATCTTTTAGAACAAAGTCAACTATCACCAATCTAAACATGTGTGTTAATTTAAGAACACTTTCGTAAAGCTTGAGTAACATAATAATTTCAACAAATATGAATTTGAACAAAGGTGTGAAACTAAAAAATACAATCAAATATTCATAAAATTACAGTACCTCAAGTATCAAAGATTGCAAATTTTTAAAGAAAAATCCAAAACTTATTAGTGCAGTTTGACATTATGCGTATATCTGGATAGATTTGTTTTTATAAGCAATTTGTTTTTTACGAAATTGCCCGAACTCATATTTTTGTTTGATCTGTTTTTGTATATTAAGCATTTTTCGATATTTTGTTTAGCTGCTTACTTCTAGAAATTAGTATTTCTTTCTTTTTCTTTTATATAGAAATACTTTTTTGTCTGTTGGTAATTATTTCAAAAAACTTCATTTGACTTCAGGTGTATAAAACTAAAGAACTAAATCACTACTGCAGGCAATCAATTTTTTTCCACTATTAAGTTAGTATTCAGTGTTGCAAAGAGGTTGCATTGGACATGCAAATTAAATTCATTTTACACAAAGTACCAAGGAATGCTGTTTCATCTTAACATTAATTCATCTTTGGCATCATCTTAAGATTGCAGCAAGCGTCTTCTGAGTACACACTTCCGTTGTGTAAGGTGGCAGGAACTGGATGATGTTCGCATTAAGCTCAAGTGATGAAGTGGCGTCTGCTGTCTGTCAAGTATAAAAATGACATAATTTGTTTATTATGTAAATTAGAATTTGCTTGGCCAACACTTTATAGGATTTTGAAATTATCACATTGGCGCCAGCAACAAGGTTTCTGAGAATCGTTTGCAAGAGAGCTATAAGTGACAACAGGACAGATTTGAAGCGGTGTGACATATTTACGCATTTCAAATTCCTAAGCTGATGGGTCCTCCAAACTTAATTAGATTCTTTAAGAAACGTTTTTAGGCCGCTAAATTTCGTCCGTATGCAAAATGTTTTCCATAATTTTGATTCTGAAAATCTAAAAGTTTCATTGAAGGTTCACGAGCAAAATATAAACATCCCAAGGGCGAGTTTATTGACATTATTTTATTTTGTATGATAACATTTTGCGCTATAGAAAGTGTTTCTATGCGTCTTCTACGGCTACTTTTCACCTTTGTCAAATGTATCAAAAGAATTGTTCAAATCTCACGGCTGACTCAGGGAGCTAAACATACATAAAATGGTGGCAATTTAATCCCGCCCACGTGTTCTCATGCAATTTGTCGGATTATTTTTGAAAAAATCTATTTAGGAGAGAGTTTAAATATATCTCGATTGATATATCACGGAATTTATTTTTACCCCATTGTCCGTTGACAGATTCTTAAGAGTTTTCTCTCATATTCCGGGACATTTCCCAGCCATCCGTTTTCTTTGACTTAATTTAAGGTGGCGTTTATTGCAGGCATAGCCAATACATTTCGAAAATGTGTTTCTTAGTTGTTTCCTGCGGTTAAGCCGCATAGACTTATGTTAGCAATGAAAAATATATCAGGGTCACATTTCTTGTATAGCTAAGATGTGTTATGATGCTGACGTTTCTACGGTTTTACAAATTAATTAATTTGCTTAAATACTTTGGATATTGTAACGATGTCAATGACATGTTACGTGTTGTTGTACATCCAAAAAGCTGTCATGTTCGAACAACCAATGACTCACATTCATTCATTCATTCAGGATTCACTCAGCTAGTTCTCCTAATGATGTTCACCTCACAAGATTACTAGTAAGCATGACCAGAGAAACCTGGTAAAAAATTAAGAAAATAAATGCAGTAGTTGTTCACACAACTAGATCTATTATTAACCTTTAGACGGCCGGGATTTGAGAGCTAACATCGCCCTTGAAAAGTGCCCAAATTTGTATCTGGTATCACGTATCAACTATATACAAAGTTCATATCACATCAGGGCAAGCCGATATATCGGCTCTCCGGTCCGGTAAGGAATAGGAAAAATTTTGTAGTATTAAATCTTATGAAATTGCTAAAATTCGGTGATAATGTCACACTAGGGGTTTTCGGACTCGCTGATTACGAATCCGGGGATTTGATCAATTTACGTATCCCTACCCGCACTCTAGCTCCTCCGCTACTTAAAAATTTTATCTCGGGCAGGCATTTAAAGAGTAGGAGGGCGCAGTAGAGGTAGGGTGAATACATTTATCAAATCTGACCCCAGATTCGTGATTAGCAACCCCAAAAACGCCCTGGATCTTGTTTATGACAAAAAATTATTGATTTTCCTCCAAAGCAGATATATTGGTTTTCCGGTCCTCTAAAGGTTAAAACATCTTTCGATGCTTATGTAGACTTTTTTTAACCACATACACATTCTTGTTCCTCTGTGTAACTTTTACCAAAGTTTGTTTGTGTACAATATCTAACTTGCGGTCTCTCATCCAAGTACTATACGTGTCCAATGCTGTGATTTTGCCACTGATATACGCTTTATAACTACTTTATACCGTATATTAATAAATATTAAATGCACTTTGCTAATATTAACTTGCTAAATTGAGCGGAATAAAAATGCTTAGAAATTGCATCTCTTGTAATTGCTAGATTTTGTCCTAATAGGAAGAAAAAAAGTTGATTTTTTTCTTCATATTTCACTAAATAAGTACATACTTTCAAAAATATGTTTACAATTTTTATTGAACGGACAGAATAGGTAACAGACTTCATTATTCTATAAGATTTAAGGGGAGGTTCTCATCTAGAATATCAAAAAAAAAGGTAAAGTTCGTGATTTTTTTGAAGGCAAATGACAAGACATAGGGAAATGATATTTGGCATTATCTTTTATTGTACATTTATCTGTACGAAAAAATTTTTTTATTCAAAAAAAAAACAAAATGGCGCCCGTTATTCAACTTCTCCGGAGGCATGTTTGTGTACAATTTGCGTACAAGATAACTCAAAAACGGTTCAACCGATCAACTTCTAGTTTCGTGCATATTAAAGTAAACAATTTTCTTCATAGAAAGAGTGGAGCACATTTTGAAAATTGTAACAGTATCTCCTTTTTGTAAGTGATAAACTATGAAAAAAAAACGGCCGAAAACGGCCTTAAAATTTCAAAATCGCGCCATTCCGTCAATTTTAAATTTTTTTTGAAAGTCGTCCACTCTTTCTGAGACAAATTTATTCTAGTTTATAATAATGTCATCATTATTTGATTTCAGACCAATCTGCGACCCCTAAATTGTACGCAGCTGGGCAATTTTCGAAAAACATGCCTCCGGAGAAGTTGAATAACGGGCGCCATTTTGTTTTTTTTTTTGAATAAAAAAATTTTTTCGTACAGATAAATGTACAATAAAAGATAATGCCAAATATCATTTCCCTATGTCTTGTCATTTGCCTTCAAAAAAATCACGAACTTTACCTACTTTTTGACGTTCTAGATGAGAACCTCCCCTTAAACTATAAATCATTCGATTCCTTAGCAAATTTGCTAAAAAGGGTAAAAGTAAAATAACTGCTTATAGACGCCAGACTACTAACAGCAAAAAGAGTGTATTTTTTTTTTCTCAACAAGAATCTGGCGGCACTGCATTTTATTATCGGCCATTCGATTCCTCATCAAATTGGACAATATGTTCCAGTTTTCATAATCAATGTTATAGCTGTAAAAACAATATTCAGACGCCAGGGTCACGATCTGCTGGAATTTTTTTTCTAGATGAAATAATTATTAGTCACTCTATCAGTCCATAATAAATAACTGAAAAACATTTTTTTGTAGTACCAACACTAGATAAGAAATCGAATCAAAAGTGACTATTCAAAACGACCAGTTTCTGCCTTATATTCTTTTACGTATTAAGTAATCTGGCTTCATAAATTGTGTTTGATATTTATGGCTTATGTTATTACTAGCTGGGTTACCCGGTTTCACCCGGCGTTGGGTAAATACTTACTAATTAAACACTTCTGAATGGTTCTAGTTTGTTATATCCTAGAATTTGTTTCAACCCCAAAACCTTTTTATTGATCCTCCATCTTGAATATCCAAATCTTCATAATATTTAAAATTAGTGGTCTTAAAATAATCATTGTACCAATTTTCATTAAAACTCGTTGAAATCGAGAAATTTTGGTCGCAACTTTGGGCATCAAACATCTAACATCTTGGATCTAGAAATTGTGGCAATATATAATAAATCGTACTAATTTTCATTAAAATCCGTTGAAGTCGAGAAATTGTGATCACCATATTGGATTTGAAAATTTTACTAATATTCGAAATTAGTGGTCTCAGAATAATCACTGTACCAATTTTCATTAAAATCCGTTGAAATTAAGACATTTTGATAAAATTCGAAATTAGCAGCCTCAAAATAATCATTGTACCAGTGACATTCTGATCATGTTGGATCCGCCATATTGGATTTAAAAATTTTGATAATTTTCAAAATTATTGGCCTCAGAATAATTATAGTACTAATTTCCATTAAAATCCGTTGAAACCGAAAAATTTTGGTCGCCAACTTGGATTTGTAAATTTCGATAATATTCGAAATTAGTTGCTTCAGAATAATCATTGGACTAATTTTCATTAAAATCCGTCGTAACCAAGCCATTTTAGTCGACCTTTTGGAGTCGCCATCTTGGATTTGGAAATTTTAATAATATTCAAATTCAGTGACCTCAAAACAATCATTGTACTAATTTTCGTTCGAATCCGTTGGAATTGAGAAATCTTGGACATCATATTGAGTCCGCCATCTTGGATTTGTAAATTTTGGTAATATTCGAAATCAGTGACCTCAAAACAATCATTGTACTAATTTTCATGAAATCGAGAAATCTTGGTTCTCCATCTCGGATTTGTAAATTTTGATTATATTCAAAATCAGTGACCTCAAAACAATCATCGTAGTAATTTTCATTAAAATCCTTTGAAATCGAGAAATCTTGGTCGCCATAATGGGTCCGCAATCTTGGATTTGTAAATTTTGATAATATTCGAAATTATCCGAAAAAAATTAGCCTATATGTTAAGTTGGAAAATACGTACTACCTTCGGACAAAAAATTAAAAATATCGATGCAAGCGTTTAGGCGTGATTGAGCAACAAACAAACAAACAAACGAACTTTAATTTTTATATATATATAGAGATAAGATTTTAAAATGGTGAACTCCAGATAGATAGAAAACTTGAAACATCAAGTAATTGTCATGCAAAATTGGAACCTTGGGGCTTTTGAGGATAGTAATTTTGAAAATACTCACGGGATCTCAAAATGGCCGATCTAATAATAATAATAATCCAATCAGGTGACCAAAATCTCTTTAAATAAGAGCTTACATCAAATTAAAATTACTACTAACGGTACATTGAGGCCAGTGATTTCGCATCAAATATTTAAATCTGAATTTAATTTGACGACCAAAATTTCTCGATATTTGAAGGACTTTAATGAAAATTCTGTTAAAACAGGGCAATATGTAATAATGGTAATAAGTATCGAATCTATCGAAATTTGGGGATTCAAGATAACAGCAAAAAATGTCTATAATGCAAGGGATTTCGGTAACCGTGATATCGAATTAACTATTATGTTTATACATATCAATATTTTGAGATTCAAGATTACATCTGACATTCAACAGGACGACTTAATCTTGCTCTTTAAGCGATTTCTGGTCGTTTATTTCGGATCTATTTGATTTTGGAAATTCAAGTTGTCGGATTCAATACGGCCATTTAAAATTGTTATTTAAGGGATTTCTGGAAATATTTTGGAGTCTCTGAATTTGGATTTGTATTCCATACGTTAAAGATTAAAAATTGGATTATAATAATGAATATTTAACAATAAAAATACATAAAAGATCGCTAAAAAACTTCTTAAGATATATATGAATGTGGTAGTAAAATTAATTTTACCTTTTGCTGAATTCTATGAAAGGACGCTTACTTAGGTAAGGAAAGACTGTATATAAAAAGGATATAATATTCAACCACATATTTTTACGAATAGCTTTCAATTTTACTGCAGAATGTTGTGGATAAAAACATCCTCATTCTATGCGCATAATTTTGAAAAAACCGGGTAACTCAACTAGTGCTTAATTACATATCCTAAACTACATTAAAAGGAAATGGAGTTATTTCAATAGTTTCCTTCAGACAATTTCCGCAATGCAAGCTTTCTCCAAATTGTACCGAATCACATAGTCATAGTGAACACTGCGGACCCCTGAAAACATGTCAGCTAGAAATCGAACATAAATTAAGTCTGTAAACAAATTAATTACGAACTGAATAAATCAAATCAAATTGGAAATCCAATAAAGCATGTTTCAGAACTTTTTACATTAATTAATAGAAGCCGAAACGGCTTAATAAATTTTATTCCTTGGCACGGTCGTGTGCGGCAGATACTCAAAACCTTATGTAGTCCAAATAAGAGCAAAGAAAGATATTCAGCGATTCGAACCGGGCCTCATGCCACAAAGAAACGATAGCTGCGACAAAACGTCGACGAGATTTGTGTGTGCAAGAAAAATATCAGCTTTAAGCAAGCTCCTCGGAGATGAAGCAGAGGCTTAATTTAATTCACTTTAAAATGAGGCAATTTATATCATACATTAGAGACTTGAGCTGCGCTATTTCTTGCATAACTCGTGCGCAGTTCCATCGGCACTAATCGATTTAAGTGATTTATGGCATAGATGTCAGTACCGCTATGCAAACTTCAAACGTAATGATTATCCACCACTGTGTAATACCATATAACATTTTTTAATGTGATTCTGAGTAATTTAAAATGATGCCCCGATTAGATTCCATATTTTTTGTAATAATTAAGGTAGGCAGATACTTAAACAACCATTCTTCTTAAGGGGGTAGTCTAGTGAAAAAAAATTTTTTTTTTCGATATTTTTTTTTTTTTTGCTTAAATCTACTCTACTACACCTCGAAAATACTCCCTTAAAATATCTAAGCAAAATATTGAATAGTTTTAAAGATACAGAGAGTTTTCGAGAGACGTGTAATCCGAGCGCTCGAAGGTCCCCTGGCGTGTTTCGGAGCAAGGAGGACTCTTGTATTTCTGTTTGCTCCGCCCATTTTTTTTCGGTTTATAACGGTCTAGGTCCTTCTGCTTTGTATTTAAGGTTAGTTATGTATGGAGCAGGCATCGCTCACTAAGGTAAAATTAATTTTTTTAGCTTTTTTCCGCAACAAAAACTTTAAACGCGTTTTTCTCAAAACAGCATTTTTTGACTCGGCGGACGTCAGATCTCAGAGTCTTTTGCTCCGATTGACCTAAAAATTTAGGTGTATATTTCTTGATTGTGTATCTATCGTCGGAACTAGAATTATTAAAATCCATTGTTTATTTACAAAGTTATAAACAAATTAAGCACCCGAAAAACACCCGAAAAATTCGAAATGCCGCCATTTTGTTATTTTTTATTGAAAATTAATAATTCTAGTTCCGACGATAGCCAATGTTCTACAGATTAAAACCTCGTTTGAATTTTTTGTTTCAAATGGACCGTTGCAGAGATTCGACGTCCGCCAACAAAAAAATTTTTTTTTTGGAGCGGCCATTTTGTCGGGAAAAAAAAATTGTTTGTGTAGTTTAATAGTTGTACTATCATATGTCAAAAAGTTTTTTTAATAAAAATTAATTTCTAATATGAAAAAAAAATCGTTGAAAAAACAGTCGTTTTCACTGGACTACCCCCTTAAGTTGTTTTCCAATTGTCTAAAATATCATTATTTTTATTACTATCAGACTTTAATTAGTTATTAACTCTCTGGTTCCAGGCAGAACATACTAAATTTTTCGAACAAGGAGTAAGAACCACTCTTACTCTCTCTTTATATTTTCCTTTGTATTAACAACTATGAAGCATATAAGATCTCATTTAACACTAGAACTACCGGCGCGCAAGCTTATAAATTTCATTATTTTGGACCCTTTCAAAGTGATATACTTTCACATTTAAATTAGCAATTCTAAATAGAAAATGGTTTTCGATATATCACTTTGACTGGTATTGGTAATTTTAGTGTTAAATATTATAAAGCTATGCTTACACATTTCAGTTTTCTTTTATACTGAGTGTTATCTGGTCGTCTGGTATTTCTGGAAGAATGATCACCGGATATGAAAAAATTAAATTCTTAATTTGTATGAGTTAAGTAAGCCACATACAAATTTCCACTTCAAAAGATTGAGAAAATCATTAATTTATTCGAGAACTTTGGGTTCCGATTCTCACTAATTAGAATGTCAGGTAATTATTCATAAGAATAAGAAGAAAATAATGAAAATAAAATTCTGGAGAGGCGAGTTTACCGTGCGCAATATATTTTGTAAAATAAATTAACTACACTGAGAAAAGTTTTTTTCTATTGGGTGTGTGAATACGACTCCGCCCTTTTTTGTTAAAATAAAACACATTTGCTTTTTTAGAAAACTAAAGAAAAGCTTATTCAAAATATGCTCCATCGGCAGCTACAACCTTCGCCCATCCTTCAGGTATTTCACGTATTCCTTGCATGAAGAAATCCTGGTCTTTTGAGCTGATCCAATTATCAATTCAAATTTTGATACTTTCGTATGAAGTGACCCGTTCTCCCGTAAGATCTGACTGTCTTTTCGGAATAAGTGATAATCCGAAGGAGCTATGTCTGGCGAATATGGCGGGTGGAGTAGCACTTCCCAGTTCTGTCCATCTAAATATCTTTTCACGACTTGTACGGTATGCGGTTTGGCATTATACTGTTGAGAAATTAATTTACTGTGCCTATTCACCCATTCTGGTTGTTTTTCTATGGCTCCCTTGAAACGCATTAGTTGTCGTCGATAAGCTTCTCCATTAATAGTTTGAGAGGGTTCGAGCAACTCATAATAAAAAATACCTTTCTGATCCCACCAAATGCGGCTGTGATGGGCCGGGTTCACCTGGCTTCACCCAAGCTTTTTTATGTTTAGGATTCTCATAATATATCCATTTTTCATCTCCTGTGATTATTCGATGCAAAAATCCTTTTAGCATTTCACAAATTGTTTTTCGACGTTCGATGTCCCTTTCTTTCAATTCATATGGAACCCACTTACCAACTTGTTGAACCATATCCATTGCTTTTAAACGCTTTGCAACAGTTTATCGTTCAACCTTTAATGCTGCATCCAATTCTGATTGAGTTTGGCAAGAATCCTCTGCCAATAATGCTTCCAATTCAGTATCTTCAAATTTGTTTGGTGGTATTCCATGTTCTTTGTCCACAGTGCCATAATCATTATTTTAAAATCGTCGATACCATTCCTTACAACTTGTATTAGATGGAGCATGCTCTCCGTAAATCTCCACAAGCAAACGATGAGTTTCCGCTGCAAATGCCGTCTTTTATTTTACAATACAGATAATGCACTTAGACAACCAAACAAACATAAATCTCCTACCCCCCCCCCCCCCCCCCTACCATACCCCCTTCTCCATGGCATCCCCTCCTCTGTAATTAATTCAAACTAGAATATTGGCAGTTGATATAGATAATGCATTTAGACAACCACAACACCTCCCCTCTATAAATGCATTATCTGTATTGTAAAATAAAATATTTAGTTGAGACGACATTTTCTATAAGCGTTAATGCATTAAAATAATGTTATTTATCGCTGTTTTTTTTTAACTATGTGTGGATGGCAGATAGGGAGGAGGGTATTTGGAAGTTTCGTATTGGTTGAAATCGACTATTTATTTATTTATTTATTTATTTAAACGATTGAAGTAAAATTAATAGAGATATGGAGTTGTAAGTCTCCGCCCCTCCAAACCAGCTTCGAACTGTACCTGTGCCTTATAAATTCAGTGTTTGGACTTTAAACACGTCTCTGTCACACTTAGCATGTTAAAGTAGGTGAACTTTCTAGCTCAAAATCTACTGCACCGATCCGATCCTTTTATCATTTTACACACACACACTCTTTCTTCACATAAATTACGAGGTGATGCTGTCGAGTTTCTTGTTACTTTTTTTATTTTAAAATAAAAAAATTTTGATTTTTTTTTAATGAAAAATCGGTATTTAGACTTCTAAGTGTTACCAAAAATTTAAAAAGCAATTAAAAAAAATTCGACAGCGTTACCTTAAGCAACTTGCCAACTACTGAAATTGATTTCAAATAATCTAGTCATTAGTTATCCGGTTCACCGCAATCCCACTTTTTTTTGAGGCGTCTGCGAAGACTTGTTGTCAATGGTTCGTTTCTATTTTGATAATATTTATATAATAAGCATATAAAAAACTTTGTGATATTTTTACTCAAAAAGGTGATCTTTTTACGAATAAATTTTATGGAACAATAATTGCTCATAATTAGCCCAAGAATACGTGTGAAGTTTTTTTCAGAATTTGTTAGAACATTTTTAGATTTTTCAAAAATTAGTCAAATCCAAAACATTTTCTGTTTATATATGATATTCGGACCTAATGGTTATATGATCATTCAATAGTAGGAATGATAAGATAATCGACTTTGAAAAGAAAAAATACCAAAAAAAATCAGCAGCTTTAAAAAAACAAAACAAAAAATAATAGAGCTTTTGAAGCTTTTATGCAAAAGAAATACCAGATTCTGAAAGAGCATCCCCAGAATACCGCCATATACGTTTTTTTAAGAAAATTGCCCAAATTTTGTATTCGAATCGTACAATTGAACTTACGTGCTCAAAATTCTCGTTTTGCGTATTATTGGGTTAATCAGGCAATTAGAAGGAGCTTATTGGCATGCAGCCGAACATTTCGACCAGATTTTGAAATGTGTACATCATTAACGATAATAAGTTTATAATTTAATAAAAGGCATTTTGGGGTTAATTTGAGTTTAATATCTTTAAAATGCAAATTTGTATAATATACCGCAAAAGGTTTTTAAAAGCTTTTATTTAACTTGCAACGTATGTATGTATGTTTGTTCGGATGGAATCTTGCTACTCAATTTTGAAGCAGATATATTCAACCGATTGAGCTGAAATTTTGTATACACGTTTAGTTTGGGGGATACACGATAAGCTGTTTGACGTCATTCTAAATCCAATATGGCGGACCATCCAAGATGGCGGAATAGTTATTTTTAATGCATTTCTACAATATGGGTATCAAATGAAAGGGCTTGTTGGGAGTAACTCGAAAAATAATGTGACGTCATTCTAAATCCAATATGGCGGAACATCCAAGATGGCGGAATAGTTATTTTTTATGCACTTCTACAATATGGGTATCAAATGAAAGGGCTTGTTGAGAGTAACTCGGAAAATAATGTGACGTCATTCTAAATCCAATATGGCGGAACATCCAAGATGGCGGAATAGTTATTTTTTATGCACTTCTGCAATATGGGTATCAAATGAAAGGGCTTGCCGAGAATAATTAGAAAAATATTCTGACATCACTCTTAATCCAATATGGCGGACTTTTGAAGTTTTTTATGCTTTCCTATAGTATGGGTATTAAATGAAAGGGTTCGCTGAGAATAAATATGCAGGTTAAGAAAAAGATGGTGATTATAAGCTCCGTTGCTCTAATCCACCTGAAATTTGGTGTAGAGACTTCGATTATTCTTGAGGTAGAATTTTTTAAGCCTGTAACATCGGTTGATTAACTTTGACTTGTGTGATTTGGCGAGATGGGCGTCATCAGAATTGGTCTCCAACCTCTCTAGGAGAAGGACAACTCCAAAATCAAACCCGGAACTGTGTTTCATCAGGCACAAGTAAGCTCCAAGCTGAAATAAGTGGCGCATTCTTCCAAACACCCAAGTCAAGGTAAGTAGACATTTCATGTATCGTTTCAATGCCCTTATGAAATTTATGTTATTGAAGAGCTAGACTGTTCGGAATTAACCGGCAAACGACCTTGCAACAATGATGCGTTGAATGAGATGAACAGACTCAGAAACCTAGCCAGCGATAACTTAAAAGTAAAAAATAAATTAAAAGCAAAAAAACTTTTTTTAAAAAATCTTTTGTTTAAATGCTCTAAAAAGAAGAAAATAAAATCTTCCTTCAAAATTTTAACTATCAACTTATAGCCTCATTATACACAATTTATATGATCATAAAAGCTTGTCGCGCTATTTACTTGTGTAAATAAACTAGTACCTATTTAATTGAGTAACTTAATCTGCTAAGTTTAATTTTTTTTTAAATTTCAGTTTAATTAAATACTTATAGGTACTTACGCAAACCTCGCGACAAGCTTTTATGATCATATAAATTGTGTATAATGAGGCTATAAGTTGATAGTTAAAATTTTGAAGGAAGATTTTATTTTTTTGTTTTTAGAGCATTTAAATAAAAGCTTTTTTTAAAAAAAGGTTTTTTTGCTTTTAATTTTTACGAATAAATTTGTATATCCCTTATCTGCCTGGGCATGTTGTACGCTTTTGCAAATGTAATAGGATGGGCAATTTTATAAAAATGAAAAACAGGTGTATTAATTACATAAATTTCGGGGAAAATTTCGGAAGAACCTGAATTTTAGAAAATTGCTAAACATTTTTGTCGGTTTTGCAAGTGACGGTGGTAGAAGGTAGAGGAACGTAGTTGACATTTCTGGAAAGTACATTGGTAAAGTAGTTTTTGGCGTGAGCTTGATGTCGCTGCGTTGAGTAGATCAAAAGATTAAATGTACTAATGATGTGTATAATTACCATGAAAATTCTGAATTTATGAATCACCCCGTAACTCTCAAATGGTTGAGATGCCCCCCCCCCCCCCCCCTATTATACAATTTTTTGTTTGGCTAGGTGAGATTTTTCACCCCACTCATTTTGGCATACGCTGTGTGAAACACCCTGTATATTATTAGAACTACTCTAGGCAAAGAATACATAAAAAGAAATTACCTTTATCATCAAAACTGCAAACTGCTTATTTTCTGAAATAAATAAATATTTTATACTAATATTTTTCATATTTCTCAAAATCAACAATTTTACTACAGAAATTATTAATGCTGAAATGAGCCAATTTAGGTTGGTTCACAGATCATCATCATTGGCGTTTATCCTTTATTTATGCGAACTGACTGTGAGGATAATAAATACGCCAACATAGAATCTGTAGTAAATATTTGGCCTTTTCTAAAGGATTCTAGGAAAAGAATTTCGAATTCCTATGGCTAATGAAAAGGCTATATTTCTTGGAATGACTACGGTCGCATTATAGAAATTAAAGATGAATAAATTTTATATTGGAGCTGAGCTGAGCGTGTATCGTTTCATGGGCTAAAATAAAGGTAATCTTCACAAGCCAATTGTAAGCATTATTATTAATGAATGTAATAATATTTTTTAAGTTAATTAAAAAATTTGATACAGTTGGATTTGATCATTATAATGCAAAACAGTAGTACTCGTAGATTTCCCAAAAAAAAAAAATTTATGTAGTCTTTTAAAGTTCTAGTTTTAGGTATAATGAACAAATTAAGTAACAGAGATTTATAATAAGTCATGGAATTTATAAATTCTGATCTTTATTATTAGTTTTTATTTTTTACGCCTGATTCAAATCTAATATGATGATTGATGGGGTTTCTTGGGTCGTGAATTATGAATTTTTGGTTGAAAATATAAATTCAAAATTACGGTCCCATATGAAAGTTTTATCATTTATGGCCTGGTTCGATTTAAATTTGATATTGAAGCTTTTCGGAACCGGAGATTTCGATTTTTCACACTATTAACTTTCGATGAATATTTAGAAATTCAAAATAAAGGCATCAATATGGCGGATGAATTTTATTCCTTATGGTCGAATCGAATCAAATTTTATATTGAGGGTTATCGGAATCACAAATTTGGTCAACATTTTGAATGAAGTTAAATATAGGCCTACAAATTAACTTTTTTCTTAGATCTCGTAAATATCCTTAATAGCAAACCAACGCACGGCAATAAGCACCCCGCGCTTTTATCTTTATTCCCATAAAAATGAATATACTAGAGAGTGTATTTTATCCATGTTAGCTCATTTAATAAAAGTAAATCAGGATTTTGCCTTATATGGGAACCGCTCTTGTATTTTTATATTTTTTTCTACGCATCGCAGCGGCCCCAAACCGATCTCAAAAAATTACTATTTCGAGGCCATTTCCAAAATGGTCAACACCACCCCCCCCCCCCCCCCCATCCCCAACCCCTTGGTCACAATCCCCCCTGGAAGTTGAAAAAATTAACTTTTATTTCACGATTTTTCACTTTTCGCCCCACTTTTCTCCGAAATTCATGTTATTAACATACCTACTTTTCATTTTTTTTGAGTTGCCTATCTAATTACCTTTCCAAAAAGGTGCAGCATGCCCAGGTAGGAAAAGGATACGAAAATTTATTTACAAAAATTCTTTTACAGAATATCATGAATATTCGAATTTTTAAGAAATTATACTTAAGTTAACTAAAAAATACATTTTGTTCGCTTAAAGACTAGTTACAATTAAAACTTATGTCCTACAAAAGCTGTTCAAAATGTTCTCCGCCAGTTTCGATGCATGCAGTAGCCTTCTCTTATTTCGCGTTTGAGGTCTATGGTAGCCAGTCTCTCCTGTATTTTCGTGGCTGCAGTCCCAATCCTGGTAACTAATTTTTCTCTGGTGTTGATTGGTCTTGAGTATACTTCATCTTTCATCATTCCCCATAAGAAAAAGTCCAGTGGAGTAAGGTCCGGTGACCTAGCAGGCCAAGGAATCGGTCCACCTCGTCCAATCCAGCGCTCTGGGTAATGTTCATTCAACCTTGCCCTAACAATGTTCCCAGTAGGAGCAGGTTCTCCGTCGTGCTGTAAATACATTGCGCTTCTGGTGGCCAGGGGGATGTCCTCCAACAGATCCGGAAGGGTATTCTCCAAAAAGTCCGAATATAGCTGACTATTCAGCACTTGGGGCAAGATGAAGGGTCCTATCAACTGGTTGCCGATGATGCCAGCCCAGACATTGACACTAAATCTTTGCTGGAAGGACCGACACCTTGTCCTATGTGGGTTCACATCTGACCAGGTGTGGAGGTTGTGGAAGTTTGTGATGCAATCCCGGGTGAACTGCGATTCATCCGTCCACAGAATTCGGTCTAGAAACCTTCTGTTTTCGATGTCAGACTCGAGCAGCCAAGTGCAGAATTGCAATCGTCCTTCGGAATCTCCTTGTTGTAGTGCTTGGACCGGGATATGGTGGTATGGATGTAGTCCCTCTCGGTTCATAACGGTCCAAGCTCTCCCTGAAGACAATCCTAAGCGTCGTGCGACCTGCCTGATGCTTATTTCAGGGCAGTTCCTGACGATGTTGAGGATTTGTTGGTCGGTGTCCGCTGAATCGGCCGATGTTCCTGATCACGTTTCTGCTCTGGGGGCGGTTACACTTCCGGTTTCTTTTAACCTTCTGAAAGTCCTTGAGAATACCCTTCTGTCGGGTACACGCCGATTCGGGAATTTCCTTTGGTATTCTCGTACGGCCTCACTATCATTTCTGTCTACTAAACCGTACACGTAAATTATATCGGCATACTCTTCAACACTGAATTCTGCCATTTTATCTTAATTTTTTCTATTAAACACCCGTTCTTTTCGCTTGCTTCTTCAACTGTGGTCAATGTCCTTTCAAACTTACCCATTTTTATACCATAATTCATAGGAGGTATTAGAAACGGAGCGTTAGGATACTTAGGAGTCAATACTGGATATAATAAACTAATAACGCTATTTAACGAGATTACATTTATTATTTTATTACTGCTTTGCTGAAATAATAAAAATGTATTACCTGTGCTTCCTAAGCAAACATTTCCGAACTTGCTGTCATAAACATTGTTTATTTAACGACTTTTTCCATTATGGTCAAATAAAGTAATTAGGTACCTGGGAGGATATTTTAATTTCAGGACTTTTGCAACCCCTTTCTACCTGGGCATGTTGCACCTTTTTGGAAAGGTAATTAGATGAGCAACTTAAAAAAATAAAAAGTAGGTATGTCAATAACATGAATTTCGGAGAAAAATGGGGCGAAAGGTGAAAAATCGTGAAATAGAAGTTATTTTTTTCAACTTCCAGGGGGGATTGTGGCCAAGGGGTTGGGGATAAGGGGGTTTGGGGCCGCTGCGATGCGTAGAAAAAAAGTTAAAAATACAAGAGCGGTTCCCATATAAGGCAAAATCCTGATTTACGAATCACCCTGTAACTGCCAAACGGTGAGAGATGCCCCCCCCCCCCCCCCCCCCCCCCCCCCACCCATACGATTTTTTGCTTGTCTCGGTCTGACCTGGATTGTAGATCCAGTAGTTTCAAAAATAAGGAGGGGAGGGGATTGTTCTTTTCGCATATTTTTCGGAATACTTTTTGAAATATGCTATTTAAAATTATCGAAATAATATTTTTGTGTAATTTGTTCCCAGTACCTAATAACTATTTCAAAATATGTGGGTTAATAAGATTTATTACTATGCCAGCCAAATTTCAAGTTTCTATGTCGTAACTCTAGTGATCTTATACAGGTTCAGTTTTTGAAGCTTTGCTTCCTTTGGGACGTTGTGCGGGAGATTCGTTCACAATTTCCGACGGTAACGAAAAAAAGTAACGAAAAAAAGTAACGAAAATAATATTAGCTTCCTTTGGGACGTTGTGCGGGAGATTTTTTTATCATTTTAGGCTCAAAAAATCGCTAATTTTTTTTTCTATAGAGGAAAATTATTTAGAATTTTCTACTATTATTAACTTTTTTTTTATTCATCCGGAAAGTTGAAAAAAATACAAACATACCCTATATATCATTTTTTTTCTCTTAAACTATTCATTTTCATACAATCTTAATAATTTTCCATATAACTAGAAGAATGAGCGAACATTTTTCCAATTTTTAACATTTTCCAAAAACCACCCACTCCCCACAACTAAGCTTTTAACACATTTTCCTCTTTTTTTAAAACCCTTTTTTTGAAGCTTTGCTTCCTTTGGGACGTTCTGCGGGAGATTCGTTCACAATTTCCGACGGTAACGAAAATTCAAATTTCCAAAAATTTTTAAAAGTTCAAAAATTTTTAAATTTTCAAAATTTTTTAAATTTTCAAAATTTTTAAGTTTTCAAATTTTCAAAAAATTTTAAATTTTCAAAATTTTTTAAATTTTCAAAATTTTTTAAATTTTCAAAATTTTTTAAATTTTCAAAATTTTTTAAATTTCCAAATTTTTTTAAATTTTCAAAATTTTTTAAATTTTCAAAATTTTTTAAATTTTCAAAATTTTTTAAATTTTCAAAATTTTTTAAATTTTCAAAATTTTTTAAATTTTCAAAATTTTTTAAATTTTCAAAATTTTTTAAATTTTCAAAATTTTTTAAATTTTCAAAATTTTTTAAATTTTCAAAATTTTTTAAATTTTCAAAATTTTTTAAATTTTCACAATTTAAAAAATTTTGAAAATTTTTTAAATTTTCAAAATTTTTTAAATTTTCGAAATTTTTAAATTTTCAAATTTTGTTACATTTTTAAATTTTTTTAAATTTTCAAAATTTTTTAAATGTTCCAATTTTTAAATTTTTTCTCTCTTTCTCTCTATATTCGTATATATATACGTATATGACAATCTCGACAATCAAACTGACAAACGTGACAGTGTCGCTCTCTCTCTCTCTCTCTCTCTCTCAGAAAAATACACTTCATTTATTTTCACAATATTTTAACAATATCATATGCACTTATTGACTTTGAAAAAATATTTCTATAAATATTAGTAGGAAGCAAAGCTTCCATCGGCCAGTCCCGCGACTGCCATGTTTTTTTTTTTTTCCTTTGTACGGAACACTAAAAATCTAGAAAGATACTCTCGTTATTAGAGAAGGTGTAAAATTCCTTTATTTTGATAATATCAGGGTCAAGCAAGTCTGTCCTCCTGTTTCTAAAACCCGTAACGAAATGTCATGAATAATTGAACAAATTAATGGACAACTTAATACCGTCTTTTCCCGAGTATTCAAATCAGGCAAATTTCTGCCCAGACCCAACTATTGCAATTCCTTTCTACGTCAAGCAGGTGTGATAAAGGGTATTGAGTGCCGGCATTTAAAGCAAGTGCCCTTGATTCGGAAGATGGCATCAGTTTGTAGAAGTCGTGGCATACTCAAAGATACATCTGATAGCCGTTGGCCTGCCAGCGGCAGCAATAAAAGATCCTTATGATTTATTTGCAGCAAGCAATATCGTACTATACATCGTTGTGGACTCTCTGATAATAATTTAATTCATACATAAGCAAGAGCTCTGGGCCTTGGGCTTGATTATGTATCTGGAGATCTAAACCGTTATTAAATTCAATTAGACCGCTGTCATTGTTTCAATCAGGGGCCGATAATAATAATAATAAGGAATTTATAGCAGAGGGCTTTGTGATTGACAGGCGTAATCGTGGTATCACCGCCTACTGTTTTCTGTTTGTTTAACGTTTTTTTTTCTACATTTAGCTTATAATCTTCAAGGAGAACGCTTTTTAACTTTGACAAGAAGATTAAAATGTTCCTCTCGATTAATGCAGTAAATGTTTTATTAATTCTAAAGTGCATATCGTATAACATCGCCCATCGGCCTGTGTTTTGATCTCATTTACGAGAACCTGTTTCGGGGCGAGTTTAAGTATAACATAAATTCCAAAATGCTCATAAAAGTTCTCGGCCCGACCGATGAATATTTATAGGAGAACACCTTAACATTGTTCGCATACCTAGGAATCTTGCTGTCCTTCGTATGGCCGGGCAACATCGAGATCAAAACAAACCTCAACTTTACACGTACTTTCCAGCGCGACCACCTGCTGCCCAAAATCTATCGAGGCCATCATGATCGGCGATTTCCTTCGCTTCTTTCCGAAGAAGGCCATACCATGGGGCCTAAATTAAAAGTGATTGCAACTTGAATTACGCGGCGCACAGTTGCTTTGTCGACAAGGAAACTCTTCCCAGGTGGAACTACGTTTTTAATTGAATTATTTAACCACTCTGCCCAGCGACCGATTTCGGAGAAAATTACCTCCGTTTCAGATGATTTTTGGTCATAACACACGGCGACGGGCAAAATGTATTGGGTCAGGCGTAAAGCAGACGTTATTATCGATCAACGCGATAAAACGAAGCAGCACAGTCGCAAGCTCCGGTAGCACGGGTTCAGGCCGGTTAATTCGTGCGTGCCACTTTTATCAAATAATTAATCTGACCGGTCTAAGGTGAGAATCATTTTGTCGTTAATTTTAGCACATTTATCAATGTGTGATTAGAATCAGCGTTAACATGTTAATAGAAAATATGAGCTATACGGCGAAATTTTATTTGGTAGACGCAATTTTAATGATTTAATTATAGAACCATTTCGATTTCACTGATTAGTTTTGGCCATGATTAACTTGCATGGAAAAATACAATAAATTCACGGTGGCATTGCAAGATATTTTGCGAGAACGTGGTCTTTCCACAAGCCACGACCGAACAGAAGACTTAATTGAAAGATTACAAAAATTCGTTCGGCGGGAATAAAAAGAAGACTCGGAAAACTTGGTTTTTCAAGAGGCAGGCTCGCCAGAGACTGGTGGTACTGACTCTTTAGAATCAATGAATATACCAGGGCACGGTGGCCCTAAGAGGAAAGTTCACAGAGCAAAGGTGTTGAAAAAACAGAATAATTTTAATTTAAAAACGCAGGATAGCAATTTCGTTCTCAAGGTCGTCTCTTGAACAGTTAATGGCGATCCGAAAGAAAAGTTAGCGTATGACTCCAAGAGATAAAGTTCGCGGCGGTTTTCCAATGGAACGTCATCTAAAGTACCTCTATGCGAGAAGGCTGCAACGTGGGGCAACAAAGCTTGTAGCTGAGGCTGGGACCAGTTAGAAGAAGCATTAGGAAAATAATTTAAAGAGGCTTCGACCAGCGAGCATTCATCGATCGTTAGACAACTGAAAGAAAATAACTTCCTGAACATCTCCCGAGAATATGTTTGAGATGAAAAAATCGTGTCAAAAGACAATATATGCGTACATATTGTAACAATCATTGAATTGTTTGCATGCATCGGAAAACAGTTATTAGCAGAAATATAAAGTGTTCGGAATTAGGGAGGCAGTCGGAAATAGGCCACTTTACGTTACATAAATTTTGTTTGTACATGAAGTCTACTGAAGTGAGCGCAATTTCTATAAGCGCACGTCTGATTTTCAAGTGAAATGCACAATTCATTGAAATAAAGCGATGTAGTAACAAAGGTCCTTTACAGTGACAATTGTTAAAGTTATTACTATTCATAAAAGCAATTAAACAATACCAAATATCAGGCAATACATGAATGCAATAGATCAATCTTTCACAATTAATCTTAGAGTGCGCAGTTTCTATAAACGCAGTTTCTTTTTGTAGTATTACTAGTTAAACGCAAATTAATTTTTCAACTTTTTAGGAAACAATTCATGTGAGTTTCATTTTTATTTTCCAACTGTAGCTTAATTCTGTATAATTGCTGTTATTTCTTAAGATTTATTGTAATGCCCCGAGAAAAGGTCCTTGACAACGACGGTCAGAATCCGTGCATTTAGGGAAACTGGCCTTGGTATAAGAGAAATTGCAAGGAGAATTGGACGTTCTGAATGTGTGGTGCGAAATTTTATTAAAAAGGGCAATCGTAATGGATTATGGGATCATCCAAGAGGGAACACCAAAGTTTCCAAAAAAAATATTGGGAACATAAGAGAAGAAGTTATGAAAAAAAAGTGCAGCTCAAATTATAGCGGAATTACAACTCCCAATTAAAGGAAGAAGAGTCCAACAAATTTTGAAGGACACTACTTATATTAAATATAAGAAACCGGCCAAATCTCTCCAACTGCAACAGCATCATAAATATGCGCGCCTAGATTTTGCTAGAAGCCACATGAACTGGGACGAAAAGTGACAAAACGTTATTTTTTCTTACGGAAACAAATTTAATTTAGATAGCCCAGATGGATTGAGTACATATAGGCATGATTTAAGGAAGCCCGATTCACCTCGTCTTAGTAGTAATTTTGGTGTTGGTAGTTTAATGTTATAGGGTGCCTTTTCTTATCAAGGAAAGTTATCTTTACGCTTTGTTCCCACCCGAATGAACTCTGCCATATATACAGACCTGCTGGAGGAATCTCTTATTCCATATTTAGAAGACAATATGGAAAAAATTTGATTTTTCAACAGGATAACGCCGCTGTGCATTCTTCTGCCGAAACAAGACGATGATTTAGCGAAAGAAATATTCCTGTAAAGGAGTGGCCATCACATATTCCGGATTTAAATCCAATGGAGAACATTTGGGGAATCATGGCACGAAGAGTTTACGCAAAAGGTGGACAATTTTCTACGTTATCTCAACTGAAAGCCGATATTTTGAAATGCTGGAATGATATTGATGAACATTTGTTTAAAAAGTTAATAAATTCGATGTCTAACAGGTTTTTTCAAGTTATAACTAACAAAGGAGGTAAAACACAATATTTAGAAAATATACAAAAATTTACTTTTCATCAAGCTTTTAAAATAAAGACTTTAATATAAAGTGAGTTTATAGAAATTGCGCAGAAAAAAAAGACTTTTAATTATATTTATTTTTATTATAAAGTAATTACTTACTTTAATAAATGTTTTATATTATTTAATTAATATTTACCAATGGGGAATTTATGCAATATAATCGGTTTTGAAAAATAAAAAGTAGTTTTCTTTAAACATGAATAAAACTGACTGCGCTTATAGAAATTGCGCACACTGTATATTAAAACATAAGTTTCGATATAGGTTCCCATTTGGAGGCCGACTCGTCATATTTATCCGGCTAAACCCTTTTCCAAATTCAAAATGGTGGAGCTAAGATGGCGGCCTCACAATGCTTCCTATTTAAATTTAAATACAACGCTGCATGCATTGTGGATTTTTGGCTCGTTGATTTTGTTTATGACACCAAATTATCTCAAGAACGCTAAAGAATTTACATTATCATGCATGGTTTCTAAAATTCCGATCATAACGAAAGTTTCAACTTATTGCCACGCAGTTCGAGAAATGACATTAATAAAAATTAAATAGAGATATTTAAAAAAAAAAAAAAAAACCGCCTCCCAAAAATCCAAAGCTCTAAAAAGTATTAAATAATATCACTTAAAAACCTTCTCTTACTACTCTCAATATTAAATCCTAATAATTTACTAGATGTTTAAATTACCTAGATTTATTTTATTCTTTTTCTTTTTCCTATTTGACAGTGCGCTTTAAAATTTTTAATCGTATAATACCAATAAAGCATTAATTAATTAGAGCTTACTGATATTAATCCAATACTAAGTAATCAAGACAAACTGATAAGTAGCCCTATTACCAGATCTTATTTTGAGCCTCCACTTCAATTATATCACCCTTTAATTATTTCTACAACGCAACATATTTGTCGGCAGCATTTATATTCCTGCTAGAAAATATTAACATTATCAAGTACATTAATTTCCGCACAATGAAGAAAGAGGGAATTAAATTATTTATTGACTTATGCTATGTCTTTGATTTATTTCTGCGAATGCTAATTACTAAATACTTTTCCACAAGCAATGTATTTCATCCTTCGCGAGTTTCTTTTAAAAAAATAACATCACTCCACAACACTTCCTCCAAAATGTGACACTCACAATACACTGATTATTTATGGTTAAAGAAATAGGATTTGTGGCTTTGTACTGCGACTTTTAATGACTGTAATTGTAATAGAAAATAGATTTTCTTTAAGAGAGAAATACTGAGAATTGTTCCCATGAACAACACAAAATAAAATATCGTTGTTAACGCCAAATCTTAATTTCCATTAATCATTTATGGAAATGTGAATATAAATTGGATTTTTAACGTTCACAAATTATTCATAATTTGTTTTTGATCAAAACGCAGGATGTTGTTCAAATAGGAAGGTTGACCAATAAATATTAAAATGAATAGCCTTCCGTCGTTTAGAGAGAGCTCCAGTTTTTAGAAGTTCTGGCAAATAATGGCTTAAATGGCATGTCTTTTATTATTATTAAGATCGTGAACAAATTTAATTAACGCGGGCGAATCTGGTTAGCGTCCATTAGGAGCGATCTGTCGGATCCACAAGGACGCTATTACGGTGCTAAGTGTCTTTGCGAGGTAAGCCCCACAAATCTTCGTTATGAAAGCTATAAAAATTAATTAAAAGTCCAGTTCGATTAACATTCAAATGATTTAGTCATACCAAGCGCAAGTGGGCGGGCCGAGCAGTGATACATCAGGCAGTTGTGGCTGTGGCTTATCCCAATAGGTTGCGTTCACAAGACTCCCAAAAAGACAAGGCGAACAACAATTGTCGGTTACGCGTAATAAAGTTCACTGTAATTACGACTCCGCCGGTTCTAATTTTTGACTGCCGAGCTGGGTCTAACTTTTGGGCCTTTTCTTCTTTTTACCATCGCGAATTTTTATAGCTATATTTTCCTTTTGCGCTTAATGGCTCATGTTACCCGTAATAACGGCAATAAATTTGCATAATGAAATTAATTTCTATCGAATGACTCCGCCAGTGCAACGATTTGCCCCAGCCAATCGGAGTCGTAAATAATATCGAAATTATAAATTAAAATTTCTTTGATTGATTTTAAGTCGGTCTTAATTGACACATGGGTCGGGCTGCAAGCGTTGTGTGACTTCATCAGGACGAGGGACCCGGGTGCGTCCCACACCCACACTCTTGTTTTCCGGCAATTTGTTTTGTTGCCAACACAATGCGCATCGACCGGCCTGGTTAATATGCATGAGGTAATGGAGATCAATTAGAAAGATTCTTGTCTCGAAATGCAGGCGAACTAATCGAAGTGATTTATCGCTCAGAATTTAAGTTAAGATGGCTATCTGTCTGGTTGCCTCATCAGATTGCGGTGCACGATCTCATTGAAGTAATTTATTGTAATACTTACAAAGTGATAATGCCTCATTGATTTATTATTATTTTTTTAGGTACATATACCTTTTATACTATAAAATAATAATTGTGCAAGTATTCTTACTTACCTACAAGGGTGCGGCAGGATGGTGCGGCGCAGCGGCCAGGGTACGGCAGTGGCGGCTCGTCGGAGGAGGCAGGGGAGCCAGAGGAGGCAGTGCCTCCTCTATTAAGTTTCGCAGTTTTTAGACTGTGAGCTAAACAAAAAAACAAAATGAAGAATATTTTTGGAGTAGAATGCACATGAGAAATATAAATTATGTAAAATAGTCTGTCACTGATCTTTGTTCTGGCTGTAAATGACGTCGAGTGCATCATCAAACACTCGAACCTTTCAATTTACGCCGACGATATGAAGATCTCTAAACAAATTTCCTCCCCAGTTGACCCCCCTTCTACAAGAAGATCTGGATTCTTTTTGCACATGGTGCCGTAAAAACTTCTTGGATTTAAACGTCTCAAAATGCCTATCTATCACCTATTTCCGTAAACGGCTCTCCCCTAGTATCTATCTTTTATCTGGCGAGCATATCCCTTCGGTTGACTCTCTTCGCGATTTCGGCGTCACCTGCGATAGGGAACTCAACTTTCGTTCTCACATCGACAACAAATTAGCCAGAGCAAACTCAGCTCTCGGCTTTGTGAAACGGTGGTCCATAGAATTTAATAACCCTTACGTCGCATAATCCCTATACATCTCTTTTGTCCGTCCTCTCCTTGAATATGCCAGTCAGGTATGGTCTCTCACTCAGTCAACTCATATCAACAGGATTGAATCTGTCTAACGTAGGTTGCTTCGTTTTGCCTTACGCGATCTTCCTTGGTCAGACCACCAAAACTTGCCGCCGTACGAAGATCGCCTGAAACTGATCGATCTGAAACCCTTAAGTAAGCGACGCGACTCTGCCGACATTCTCTTTATTCACCAGCTGCTTAATGGTGTCATCGACACCAACCCCCGTAGCCTCAGATCAGTACCCCTCTGCCCCTCGCATTACCGTACCAATTATGGCTTTTCCGAACCAATTTCCCGCATGATACGTAAAGCCAACTCCTCACCATCGTTCGACTTCCACCTTTCCAAGTCATCCCTTCGGAATGCCCCGAAACGCCCCCCCCCCCCCCCCCACCCCCTAATTCCTAGGTTATTCATATATTTTAGTGCGTAAGTTTGTATGCTTGTGTTTGTATGTGTGTATACCCAGCGGGAAAAATTCTGATTCTTCCTCAGAAACAAATTTCAAGATCTTCCTTCCAATATCTTAAAAGGCTATTTAGGAAGATTTTAAAGCTTTATTCCGATTATACACTCTGCGAATGAAAAAGGAAGATGCTTGTGTTTTCATGCAGTAGGGATGACATCATTTCGTTGTGAAATCTTTCTGATGGAACATTTCAGTTCATTTTCGTTTAGGTACTCGAGGAGCTGTTAGTGATGTGATTGATCCGATTTGCGTTGCGATAATTTTTTTATTATTTCGTCCATATAGCGCCCTAATTAAAGTCAACAATATATATGATTTAATATTCCCTGTGAAACTTCTCTCTTTTGCTTTTCTCCCCTTCGACAATTTCTTCCGACGTAAGCATAAAAATCTGCTAATAATCTTCTAAAGAAGCACTTGGGCAGAAAGCTCTAAAACTGCTTCCCTCCAATGACATGCCCATACTAAAAAGATACGGATAGGTAAACGGAGAGTAAGCAAATTATGCTTCCAAAATATTGCTTTTTCATTGCTTATTGTATGATTCCGGTTCCCGCTGGGTAGCTTCCCAGCGGGATGTATGATTCCGGATACAATAAGCAATGAAAAAGCAATATTTTGGAAGCATAATTTGCTTACTCTCCGTTTACTTATCCTTTTTAGTATGGGCATGTCATTGGAGGGAAGCAGTTTTAGAGCTTTCTGCCCAAGTGCTTCTTTAGAAGATTATTCATTAGCAGTTAGTGCTTCCTGAGGAAGTTCTTCTTTAGAAGATTATTAGCAGATTTTTATGCTTACGTCGGAAGCAATTGTCGAAGGGGACAAAAGCAAAAGAGAGAAGTTTCACAGGGAATATTAAATCATATATATTGTTGACTTTAATTAGGGCGCTATATGGACGAAATAATAAAAAAAATTATCGCAAGGCAAATCGCATCAATCACATCACTAACAGCTCCTCGGTGCCTAAACGAAAATGAACTGAAATGTTCCATCAGAAAGATTTCACAACGAAATGATGTCATCCCTACTGCATGAAAACACAAGCATCTTCCTTTTTCATTCGCAGAGTGCATAATCGGAATAAAGCTTTAAAATCTTCCTAACTAGCCTTTTAAGATATTGGAAGGAAGATCTTCAAATTAGCTTCTGAGGAAGAATCAGAATTTTTTCCCGCTGGGTTGTATTAAGCTGAATAAATAAATAATCTCTGGCAATATTGATATTGTTTATGACCGCTGGTCTACAGAAGCAATTTTTAATGTTATGGCAATACCTCAATATCTTGTGAAAAATGCCTCTCTTTGAGGAGGCTAACCTCCGACGATTTTGTGAATAAAAATATGACGAACAAAACTTACTAAGAGCCGCAAGGTAATTTGTTTAAAAACAAATACGGCTGAAGAATTCTGTGTGCGCATGACAGGGGAGGGAGCGCAAAAGTGAAGCATTTGAATCAAATGTCTATTTATCTGATGAGCATTAAAATTAAAATTGCACTAATTCTAACAGTTCGGGGCCATCCATAAATTACATCACACGAATTTCATGATTTTTGGAGTCCCCGTCCTTGTCACAGGTGGTCACATTTGTGTGACCCCCCTACCCTAGTGTGACGTCACATATTTTGCAAATTTTAAAATTATTAAACCAAAACAGCTCTCCCAAAATTATTTGTATCTTTCGAGATTACCCCGAACGGACAGACATACATGGGTGAGGTCAACAAATTTGGTACTCAATGAAACTCCAACAACCCGTATATGATGCCAATAAAGAAATAAGCCAACCTTGTGGGCAGAAAATCCCGTGCGTCTACTTTTTATAAACAAAATACGATTTTTCGCATAAATAAACTGCTGTAAAATCAAAACTATTCATCGAATCAAGTCGCAACAAATCTTGAGCAAGTTTTGAAAGGAATTACAGAAACTGTGTACCAAAATTCATTCCTTAATATTCAAAACTTCCAAAGTTATAAGGGTACGTTTCCAATGCTGGAGTGTGCTTTCGCTGAGGCTCAGCGTAGATTGGCCCTGTTTCCAATACTAGCGTAGCGTGAATTTCGAATTTCGAACTTCGTTATGGAAGGAAGTAAACAGCCGATTTGTGACAGCAAAGTTTGTATGCAAAGTGGATAACCGCAGACGAATAATATTGTGTTATTATTTCCAAATCTCACAAGCAACATTTTCAATAAACTTAAATGTATCCCCTTCATTAATTTCATAAGCAAACTGCAATCAGCTGTGCATTGCTTACGACGTCTCAGCATATTCAAATCAGAATTTCAAATACACGAACCCCATCTGTTTTTCTCAATATTTAAAAGGCATTTTTAATAAATTATTGTACGCTATCTTATGCAAAAGCGATATATTAATTATAAGAATATACTTTAGTTTTAGAATATCTTCATTTTGGCCAAAAATAAATGTTTTATTTAAAGGAAATCACAAGAGCTTTAAAGACCCCCATCTATTGAAAACTATTTTAACACAAAATTCGAACATATTTCGAAGAGCTTCAATCTGGAGTAGAAATAAATCAACTTCAGATTGCAGCGCCAGCGTAGATTAGAAGGAGAGATGAATATGTAAAAATGCACGAGTAGGAAAGGGAACACAAATCCACGCTGCGCTACGCTAGCATTGGAAACGTACCCTAAATGTTCAAAGTTAAAACTGCAAATTCATAAATAATTGGCCATAACTACAGCAATTATTAATATTTTAATATGAAATCTTACATATTGTTTAAGGTAACAGAAAGACGTTTCTAATGAGGTGTTGATAGTTCAATTTGCAAAACAATTATTGTGAAAGAACTGAATTTTTCTCATGTTTTCTAAGTAGCATTGCCGTTTAATTTAATAATAATTTAATAATTTAATTACATATATTTATATTCTAATTGTTTACATGGTCAGGGCTCATGTCTATTGGCTGTATGAATAAATAAATAAATAAATAAATGAATTCTCAGAAAAGATGAAATTTTAATGTCATGAATTAAACATATTTTTTTTCACAATTAATATAACTATTTATTTTTAATTTTTTATGCCCGAGAGACACATAAGATTTTTTCGCGGATAAGATGGGCTTATTTTTGTATTGACATCATACCCAAAAACCCCTCAAAGTTTCATTGAGTACCAAATTTTTTGATCTCAGTAAGAGTGAGTAACAACTGAACTTAATCGACTGGGTTGTTCCGTTTTTCAATATGCCACGGAAGACTAAATATATATTTAGCGGGGGAGAATGAAATATTAAAATAATATAAAACTCGAACTTACTTGTACGCCCAAGGGCTCTAGTTGTTTTGGTGGTTTTGAGGACGAAGTAATTTTTGAAACAAAATCTATAAGTGTTGCTTTCTTTTTCGTCAATTTTATTTGCAATTTTTTGATTTTCGATTTCACTTCACCTTCAACATTGTCACTACTTTTCAAACTTCACCATAAGGTGTTAACTTCGTCCTGTATATTTTGTTTATTTTTATCATACATATATTATAATAATATTGATGGAGCTGATAATATTTTAAAGTTTTTCGTTAGGAAGTTTAGAGTTTTAATACTTTAGATTTATACATGTGACATCACAAAGCTTATGAATCGTCCCCCACCTTGTCACACGATGTCACACTTCGTTGACCCCCTCCCTTCCCCTTAACATGTGACGTAATTTATGGATGGTCCCTTCTGTGAGTCGAGCGTGAGTTCTACTGACTGACTGAATTTATACACTATTACTCTATTTGGTGAAACAAGATATTGTCTAGTAATGAATTACTTGGTATATTTCTTATTCTTTAAATAAAAGCAAAATCATTTCCTACCTTTTTACAGAAGAAAATGTCGTAAAAGTCCAGATAAGCAGTATGTATAATATACAGACAGTAACAATTCCAAAAAAAGTTCTTTGATTAGATATAGTAATCAACATCCAGAGACGGGCTTGTAAATAATCTTATATAGTGAATCAATCTAAAAAAGCAGAAATGATCACAGTAGACATTAGAACGATAAACTTTTTTTTTTATTATCTGTTGATCTTAATTTCGTAGTTCCTTTATATCTAGTTGCATGTTACATTAACTTTCCTACAGATATGTAATAAATTAGCGAAAGCCAATAGAATTTAATGTAAAGCACGTTCCGCACCCTTGTTCTCTATCCATTTCTGCTAAGAAAATGAGGAAATATAAATTACATTTTGTCGATGGAATACCATTTTCGTTACAAAGTAATGGAAAATACACCAATTTAAAGGTTATTGACTCAGCGCGAGAAGGACTTCATTTAGTTGCAGTATCCTACGAATACGTAATATTTTTATTCGACTGTGCGAGGAATGCTCCTCGCTAGAACACGAACAATGTACTCATAATTCTAATTCGAATGGGCACCATAACTCCGGAAAGGTTATGACATCCTAAATTACAAGGAAAGCAATCGAAATGATTTGTAGAAATAATATCTTGGTCACAAAGAGAAATTATGGATGCTTTCACTTCATTCCTCTTATCCGGCGCTTGTGCTCGAGGACCAAACGTTTTTGCCTGAAGTGCATTTCGCTGGATGAAATGGTTGTTCATAAATTTGCAAAATGGCTCTTTAATTTAAGTTCACGATTTGTTTTAGCGAGAGTCGTGGAAGATGCCAATCGCAACTGTAATATAAGTGGGCTGAGCTTTATTAGTCCCTTTTTGTCTGTGTACACTATCTTGGGGCACATTACTGCTACGATTTTCATCCTGAATTATTATAAATATATTGTGTTAGCAACTTCTTCAATTTCTTGCTTATTACTTATGAGAATTACATTTGGCTGGAATTAAGATAATTAGAATACACAGAAGACACCATGAATAGCTTGGTTTTGATTTACTGCTGAGCCGATCATATCTTCAAAAATTTTTATAAGAAATGCGAAAATAGGGACACTGAGATTTTGGATTAAGGGGAACCCAGTTTTATGAACTTTTTTTGTAATGTATTGTGTCCAACGTATTGGAAGAATTAAAATACAGGTTGTTTGCTCATAAGTTGTGCATCAAAATAAACTACAAAGGACTTGGCCAAAAATTCATAGAGAAAATACCCAGAATCGCCAGCAACGAAATGTATACCAATGTGTTCAGTAAGTTGAAAATATCACGTCACCAAAAAATCAGCCTTCTAAACCATGTAGTATAGGAGTTATGAGCCTAAATAAGATAATTGGAATCATAATACAGTGCAACCTTAATATAACGTACCTCAATATAACGAATTCCTCGATTTAACGAATTCTTCGTAATCCCCTTGAATTGTCCATAAGAGTCAATGTAAAATATACCTTTACATTGCGAACATTTTTTGCTAACAACCTCTTTATAACGAATTTTCGACTATCAAGAAAAAGTATAAATACCTCTAATTAACGAATTTTGTCAACCCAAAACCTTTATATAAAGTTCCCACCAATGTATGACTCTTAGCGTACGACGACACAACGACAAAGGTTATCGAGCATAGGGTCCCAGCAGGAAAATTGAAATTCATTACATGAAGAATCAATTCTATAATTAATACAAAATGGAATTGATTCATTCCACTTCTAATTCCTGGGAATGCAGAGGAGAATTGCTTGGTACGAAATTGTATTCCAATGTGTATGGCCAGAAACACAAAAAAATGGCCAAAACTTTCGGCCTTTTTTTACCGTTCTGTTGTGAAATGAAGTCATTCTGTTTGAGCAAGTCCCAGACGATAGTCGCGTTGTTTTTAAATAGTGATGTGTGAAAAAGAGGTGAGAAATGTTACTATTTTATTACGTTTTTAAAATCAACATTTGGTTCCAATAGATAAGTACTCAGTAGAAGTGATTTCATTTTATTATGAGTAAGTTTACAAAAAAAAAAAAGGATTAAGCAAGCGTCAAATCGCACGTGCTATAAGGACAGAAAAAGAAAACTATTTAAAAAAATTTTCTATAAGTAATGAGACTTACGAACCAGGGGAGACTACTAGAAATATAAGCATTGATTCTGACAGTGCATTAGCAAACTATGTAGCGATAAAAGAGAAGAAATTTACGTTAAAGGAGAAATTAAAAAAATGGAATTTCGAATATCACCCATCTAGACGTAGTTTTGATGCATTATTACAAATTTTTGTTGTTTGTGAATGTTTAATATGAAATATATTTTTGTTGATTTCAAATTGTCTTAATTATTTTATCCCGTGCATCCTGGCAAAAAAGACAACATATATTGCTAGCAACATATCAAATCAATCAGTGCAAAAAGAATAATTACAGAATCCATTCTTCAGCATATCATTTGAGTATGTATTCAATGGAATTGTTTCAAGAACTAATTCTGTAAATTTATTGGTGATATAAGTACTTCCGAAAAATTAATTCTAGAATGAATTCAGAGTATTACATTCCATTATAAATTCCACGGAATTAATTCCTGAACTAATTCCCTGTAATGCAGAGGGTAAGTAATTCATTACCTCCTATGACATCCCCATGTTAAAGTAATAAATTCTTTGCCTTGAGCGTAATCCAAAGTGGAATTACTTGAGAATGATATGAACGCATTCAGAATTCATTCAGAATGAATTCAATTTCCTGCTGGGGTACTATCAAAACCCCCGGGAATACATATAAACACAAGCCGTGAAGTAGAAAATGCATACGTAGTGATGTAGTCCGAGAATCGCCGTGAAATAACATTGCTTCTTATGGCGGATGATCCAAAGTATGCCACTCAACTCGCCTGAACTGCTAAACTATAACTTTTACGCGAAAATGATGTTCTACTAACTATAACTATGGAGGAATACCTTTCTAGTGATCTAAAAAACTTTATAGTGACAAGAACAAAATATTAGAGTTTTTTGCACTAAAACACAACTCTACCCATTTCCTCGAACAAAACAGCAGCGGCAGGTCGACTTGACAGCACAACTTTCCGTGGTAATTTGTTCGATGGGCAGTAAGAGTAACTTTTGAGCTCAAATATCTTTAATATTTTGTTCTTACACCTATAATGATTTTGGTACCATAAGAACGGTATTCCTCCCCAGTTACAGTCAGTAGAACATCACTTTTTCGTAAAAGCGATAGTTTAGCAGATTCGCCCTGTGGAGCGGAATGAATGGGCTATACCGCCATAAGAAGCAATGTTATTTCGGTGCAATCATCGGACTACATGACCCTATACATGTGGTAATGAGCAGGTCTACTTCACGGCTTGTATTTATTATTCCCGGGGGTTTTGGTACTATGCACATCTAAACACATTGACGCCACACGAACTACGTGCCGTACAAAATAGATCCGATTCTATTTTGCACGTCGTACGCGTCGTCAGTGCCAACTGTAAAAAATTATTGTGCGAATTTTTGAAATTAACGTTAAATTACCTACATAATGTATGTACCCACCAAGATATGTACCTACTTTTACGGATTTGACTGCATTTAATTTTGATTATTAATGTAAGAAAAAATTTTGTTACCTACCTAATTGTTTTTAAATAGAAAATACATACAGTAATTTGATAAAAATGTGTTATCATTTATTAGTAGAAGTTGTTTGCTATAACAAGATGAGTACGTAATGTTGAGGTGAATAAAACTATTTTTTTACCTCCTTATAACGAATTTTAGACCAACCTAACCTCAACATAACAAACCTCGGTTCAACGAATTACTTGATATAACGAATATTTACTTGTTCCCTTCCGATTTGTTATATCGAGGTTGTACTGTAGTTACATTCATTTTTATTGAGTTTTATTTAATATATCACTATTACAGTGTTATTAAACGATGATATATTTTATTATAGTATATATTATATTTATAAAGACAAAAATATATAATAATAATTATTATTTAATTATATACAGTACAACCTCGATATAACAAATCGGAAGGGAACAAGTAAATATTCGTTATATCAAGTAATTCGTTGAACCGAGGTTTGTTATGTTGAGGTTAGGTTGGTCTAAAATTCGTTATAAGGAGGTAAAAAAATAGTTTTATTCACCTCAACATTACGTACTCATCTTGTTATAGCAAACAACTTCTACTAATAAATGATAACACATTTTTATCAAATTACTGTATGTATTTTCTATTTAAAAACAATTAGGTAGGTAACAAAATTTTTTCTTACATTAATAATCAAAATTAAATGCAGTCAAATCCGTAAAAGTAGGTACATATCTTGGTGGGTACATACATTATGTAGGTAATTTAACGTTAATTTCAAAAATTCGCACAATAATTTTTTACAGTTGGCACTGACGACGCGTACGACGTGCAAAATAGAATCGGATCTATTTTGTACGGCACGTAGTTCGTGTGGCGTCAATGTGTTTAGATGTGCATAGTACCAAAACCCCCGGGAATAATAAATACAAGCCGTGAAGTAGACCTGCTCATTACCACATGTATAGGGTCATGTAGTCCGATGATTGCACCGAAATAACATTGCTTCTTATGGCGGTATAGCCCATTCATTCCGCTCCACAGGGCGAATCTGCTAAACTATCGCTTTTACGAAAAAGTGATGTTCTACTGACTGTAACTGGGGAGGAATACCGTTCTTATGGTACCAAAATCATTATAGGTGTAAGAACAAAATATTAAAGATATTTGAGCTCAAAAGTTACTCTTACTGCCCATCGAACAAATTACCACGGAAAGTTGTGCTGTCAAGTCGACCTGCCGCTGCTGTTTTGTTCGAGGAAATGGGTAGAGTTGTGTTTTAGTGCAAAAAACTCTAATATTTTGTTCTTGTCACTATAAAGTTTTTTAGATCACTAGAAAGGTATTCCTCCATAGTTATAGTTAGTAGAACATCATTTTCGCGTAAAAGTTATAGTTTAGCAGTTCAGGCGAGTTGAGTGGCATACTTTGGATCATCCGCCATAAGAAGCAATGTTATTTCACGGCGATTCTCGGACTACATCACTACGTATGCATTTTCTACTTCACGGCTTGTGTTTATATGTATTCCCGGGGGTTTTGATAGTACCCCAGCAGGAAATTGAATTCATTCTGAATGAATTCTGAATGCGTTCATATCATTCTCAAGTAATTCCACTTTGGATTACGCTCAAGGCAAAGAATTTATTACTTTAACATGGGGATGTCATAGGAGGTAATGAATTACTTACCCTCTGCATTACAGGGAATTAGTTCAGGAATTAATTCCGTGGAATTTATAATGGAATGTAATACTCTGAATTCATTCTAGAATTAATTTTTCGGAAGTACTTATATCACCAATAAATTTACAGAATTAGTTCTTGAAACAATTCCATTGAATACATACTCAAATGATATGCTGAAGAATGGATTCTGTAATTATTCTTTTTGCACTGATTGATTTGATATGTTGCTAGCAATATATGTTGTCTTTTTTGCCAGGATGCACGGGATAAAATAATTAAGACAATTTGAAATCAACAAAAATATATTTCATATTAAACATTCACAAACAACAAAAATTTGTAATAATGCATCAAAACTACGTCTAGATGGGTGATATTCGAAATTCCATTTTTTTAATTTCTCCTTTAACGTAAATTTCTTCTCTTTTATCGCTACATAGTTTGCTAATGCACTGTCAGAATCAATGCTTATATTTCTAGTAGTCTCCCCTGGTTCGTAAGTCTCATTACTTATAGAAAATTTTTTTAAATAGTTTTCTTTTTCTGTCCTTATAGCACGTGCGATTTGACGCTTGCTTAATCCTTTTTTTTTTTTGTAAACTTACTCATAATAAAATGAAATCACTTCTACTGAGTACTTATCTATTGGAACCAAATGTTGATTTTAAAAACGTAATAAAATAGTAACATTTCTCACCTCTTTTTCACACATCACTATTTAAAAACAACGCGACTATCGTCTGGGACTTGCTCAAACAGAATGACTTCATTTCACAACAGAACGGTAAAAAAAGGCCGAAAGTTTTGGCCATTTTTTTGTGTTTCTGGCCATACACATTGGAATACAATTTCGTACCAAGCAATTCTCCTCTGCATTCCCAGGAATTAGAAGTGGAATGAATCAATTCCATTTTGTATTAATTATAGAATTGATTCTTCATGTAATGAATTTCAATTTTCCTGCTGGGACCCTATGCTCGATAACCTTTGTCGTTGTGTCGTCGTACGCTAAGAGTCATACATTGGTGGGAACTTTATATAAAGGTTTTGGGTTGACAAAATTCGTTAATTAGAGGTATTTATACTTTTTCTTGATAGTCGAAAATTCGTTATAAAGAGGTTGTTAGCAAAAAATGTTCGCAATGTAAAGGTATATTTTACATTGACTCTTATGGACAATTCAAGGGGATTACGAAGAATTCGTTAAATCGAGGAATTCGTTATATTGAGGTACGTTATATTAAGGTTGCACTGTATGTATATACAGGGTGTCCAAAAATACCCGGCCACCTCTTCTAAATCAGGCAAAAACATTTTTTTCGCCAAGGCGATTACTCCATTTAAGTAAAATGGATACGCTCTATCAACTGGCGCTATTTTCAGTTTCCGATCTCGACCGGAAGTAATAGAGGTACCGGTTAATTCGTGCGGTTTTCTAACAAATGGCGTAACTTGTTTTATATTCCAGTGATTCACCTTTCCAAATATGTGTTGGAAAGCTACTGTCATATAGTTTCAGAATCACTATGTGTCATTTAGCTGAAGCGTAAACAACAATACTTTTTTTTACTCTGAAAATGTCGAATTTTGTGCCGAATAAAGTGTTTTTGCGGGGAGTACTTTCTTCATTACTTCAATATGAAGAAAAAGGCTGCCGAAAGTCATCGTATTTTGGTGGAAGTGTATGGTGTGCATGCTCTAGCTGAGCGTACGTGCCAGAAGTGGTTTGCACGGTTTAAAAGTGGCAATTTTGACTTGGAGGACGATGAACGGCCCGGACAGCCAAAAAAGTTTGAAGACCACGAATTGGAGACACTGCTCGACCAAGATCCATCCCAAACGCAAGAACAACTTGCAAAATCACTTGGCGTCGCTCAACAAACCATTTCCGATCGTCTATAAGCAAGAGACGTCGAACGCCGATTTTTCGCGTGTGAACAACTGCTTCAACGGCTCGGCCACATGTTGCACAGGTCGTCAAAACCTACCTTAAAACGCTCAAATGGGATGTCCTACCCCACCCGCAGTATAGTCCAGACCTTGCGCCATCCGATTACTATCTCTTCCGATCAATGCAACATGGCCTGGCTGACCAGCACTTCTCCAATTATGAAGAAGTCAAAAATTGGATCGATTCGTGGATAGCGGAGAAGCCGGCCGAATTTTTCAGAAAGGGTATTCGTGAATTGCCAGAAAAATGGGAAAAGGTTATAGCTAGCGATGGACAATACTTTGAATATTAAATTTGTAACCATTTTTTCACAATAAAGCTTCAATTTTCGAAAAAAAACGCATGAATTAACCGGTACCCCTATTATATATATTTTTAAATGGATGGGTACGTTTTGACCTCGAATTCGGATTCCACGATGAAAACTACGCAACTTTAATTCGGTACATTTTTCAAAAAAATAACGTTTTCGCCCTCTAAATGACCTTTGAAGTTGTTCTAGCTGGAAGTAGATCTTTAAGGGGACCTTTACTTTCAAAATCGGAAAAAAATCAATTTTTTTTTCTCATAAAAATGTTTCTTAACATCACACAAACACTCTCCTAAAACCGTTTTAAGAAATTCGTAAAAGAAAAAAAGTTATACCTTTATTTGTAACGGCAGCTCTACGCGTCTTATATGTAAAAATTATATAACAAAAACTTTGAACGCGTTTTTCTCGAAATCACATTTTTGAAAATGGCCGCATCTGTATCTCAAAAACTATTCAACCGATTTTAACAAACCCAACGTCATTCGATTCGTTATCAAATATACTAGAAACTAAACCTTTAAAAATATAATTTTACCCCCCCCCCCCCCCACTTTTTTATGCGGAGGTTAGTTTACCCCTAACTTATGGTCGTTTTGTAACTTTTTTAGAAAAATGTGTATAAAATGATATATTTATTAAAAATAAAAGGTTTTTTTAGGTTTAGGTACTAGTTTTGTGTGCATTTAAAAAATTTTTTTAAATAATTCATAATCTTACCAATAATGTACAAAAGGTTTCAGGATCATAAATATAATAGTCTTTTAAAAAAAAAACTTTTAAAAAGTGTGTTTTTTCCCGATTTTGAAAGTAAAGGTCCCCTTAACTCCAGAATTGCAATATTTTACAGTGAATTCACATTCTACGTCATAAGTTGTGCATGCTGGGTTTAAATGGGGACTTTGTCGCCTCCGCTTCCTACCGGAAGTGGAATATGCAGACCGGAAGAAGACCTTTTAACAGCGGAATTGCGTTTTTTTACTACGAATTTACATTCTACGTCATAAGTTGTGCATGCTGGGTTTAAATGGGGTTTTTATCGCCTCCGCTCCCTACCGGAAGTGGAGTATTCAGACAGGAAGTAGGCCTCTTAACAGCGGAATCGCGGCAAATTCACATTCTACGTCATAAATATGTGCGGTTGAAAGTCTACTTCCGGCGTGGAAACCCACTTCCGGTAAGAGGTGGAGACGATAAAGTCGCCATTTAAACCCAGCATGCATAAGTTATGACGTATAATGTGAATTCGTAATAAAAAAACGCAATTCCGCTGTTAAAAGGTCTACTTCTGGTCTGCATATTCCACTTCCGGTAGGAAGCGGAGGCGACAAAGTCCCCATTTAAACCCAGCATGCACAACTTATGACGTAGATTGTGAATTCACTGTAAAATATTGCAATTCCGGAGTTAAAGGTCTACTTCCAGCTAGAACAACTTCAAAGGTCATTTAGAGGGCGAAAACGTTATTTTTTTGAAAAATGTACCGAATTAAAGTTGCGTAGTTTTCATCGTGGAATCCGAATTCGAGGTCAAAACGTACCCATCCATTTAAAAATATATATACTTCCGGTCTAAATAGCGCACTTCCGGTCGAGATCGGAAACTGAAAATAGCGCCAGTCGATAGAGCGTATCCATTTTACTTAAATGGAGTAATCGCCTTGGCGAAAAAAATGTTTTTGCCTGATTTAGAAGAGGTGGCCGGGTATTTTTGGACACCCTGTATATACATACAGGGTGTTCAGAGGTGGGAGGTCAATATTGCAGGAGGTGAAAGGTCAGACCGAGACAAGCAAAAAATCGTATGGGTGGGGGGGAGGCATCTCGCACCGTTCGGCAGTTACAGGGTGATTCGTAAATCAGGATTTTTCCTTATATGGGAACCGCCCTTGTATTTTTATCTTTTTTTCTACTCATTGCAGCGGCCCCAAACCGAACTCAAAAAATTACTATTTTGAAGCCCTTTCCAAAACGGTCGACACCACCCCCCTATCCCCAACTCCTTGGCCGCAATCCCCCCTGGAAGTTGAAAAAATTAACTTTTATTCCACGATTTTTCACCTTTCGCCCCACTTTTCTCCGAAATTCATGTTATTAACATACCTACTTTTTATTTTTTTTAAGTTGCCTATCTAATTACCTTTCCAAAAAGGTGCAACGTGCCCAGGTAGGAAAAGATACGAAAATTTATTTACAAAAATCCTTTTACAGAATATCATGATAATTCGAATTTTTTAGAAATTATACTTAAGTTTACTAAAAAATACACTTTGTTCGCTTAAAAACTAATTACAATTAAAACGTTTGTCCTTTAAAAGCTGTTCAAAATGTTCTCCGCTAGTTTCGATGCATGCAAGTAGCCTTCGTTTTATTTCACGTTTGAGGTCTATGGTAGCCAGTCTCTCCCGTATTTTCGTGGCTGCAGCCCCAATCCTGGTAACTAATTTTTCTCTGGTGTTGATTGGTCTTGAGTAAACTTCATCTTTCATCATTCCCCATAAGAAAAAGTCCAGTGGAGTAAGGTCCGGTGACCTAGCAGGTCAAGGAATCGGTCCACCTCGTCCAATCCAGCGCTCTGGGTAATGTTCATCCAACCTTGCCCTAACAATGTTCCCAGTACGCGCAGGTGCTCCGTCGAGCTGTAAATAAATTGCGCTTCTGGTGGCCAGGGGGATGTCCTCCAACAGATCCGGAAGGGTATTCTCCAAAAAGTCCGAGTATAGCTGACTATTCAGCACTTGGGGCAAGATGAAGGGTTCTATCAACTGGTTGCCGATGATGCCAGCCCAGACATTGACACTAAACCTTTGCTGGAAGGACCGACACCTTGTCCTATGTGGGTTCACATCTGACCAGGTGTGAAGGTTGTGGAAGTTTGTGATGCCATTCCGGGTGAATTGCGATTCATCCGTCCACAGAATTCGGTCTAGAAACCTTCTGTTTTCAATGTCAGACTCGAACAGCCAAGTGCAAATTGCAATCGTCTTTCGGATTCTCCTTCCTGTAGTGCTTGGACCGGGATATGGTGGTATGGATGTAGTCCCTCTCGGTTCACAACGCTCCAAACTCTCCCTGAAGACAATCCTAACGGTCGTGCGACCTGCCTGATGCTTATTTCAGGGCTGTTCCTGATGATGTTGAGGATTTGTTGGTCGGTGTCCGCTGAATCGGCTGATGTTCCTGACCGCGTTTCTGCTCTGGGGGCGGTTACACTTCCGGTTTCTTTTAACCTTCTGAAAGTCCTTGAAAATACCCTTCTGTCGGGTACACGCCGACTCGGGAATCTCCTTTGGTATTCTCGTACGGCCTCACTATCATTTCCGTCTACTAAACCGAACACGTAAATTATATCGGCATACTCTTCAACACTGAATTCTGCCATTTTATCTTAACTTTTTCTATTAAACACCCGGTTTTATCGCTTGCTTCTTCAACTGTGGTCAGTGTCCTTTCAAACTTACCCATTTTTATACCATAATTCATAGGAGGTATTAGAAACGGAGCGTCAGGATACTTAGGAGTCAATACTGGATATAATAAACTAATAACGCTATTTAACGAGATTACATTTATTATTTTATTACTGTTTGGCTGAAAAAATAAAAATGTATTACTTGTGTTTCCTAAACAAACATTTCCGAACTTGCTGTCATAAAAATTGTTTACTTAACGATTTTTTTCATTATGGTGCAATAAAGTAATTTGGTACCTGTGAGTATGTTTTAATTTCAGGACTTTTGCAACCCCTTTCTACATACCTGGGCATGTTGCACCTTTTTGGAAAGGTAATTAGATAGGCAACTTAAAAAAAATAAAAAGTAGGTATGTTAATAACATGAATTTCGGAGAAAAGTGGGGCGAAAGGTGAAAAATCGTGAAATAAAAGTTAATTTTTTCAACTTCGAGGGGGGTTTGTGGCCAAGGGGTTGGGGATAGGGGGGGTGGTGTTGACCGTTTTGGAAAGTGCTTCGAAATAGTAATTTTTTGAGATCGGTTTGGGGCCGCTGCGATGTGTAGAAAAAAGATAAAAATACAAGAGCGGTTCCCATATAAGGCAAAATCCTGATTTACGAATCACCCTGTAACTGCCAAACGGTGAGTGATGCCCCCCCCCCCCACCCATACGATTTTTTGCTTGTCTCGGTCTGACCTTTCACCTCCTGCAATATTGACCTCCCACCTCTGAACACCCTGTATATAATTATATAATAATTATTATTATATATTTTTGTCTTTATAAATATAATATATACTATAATAAAATATATCATCGTTTAATAACACTGTTGTTTAATCCTCACTACTTGACAATTAAACTTGTCATCATGACGGCTCTCGGCTACAAGAAAAAGGGCTGCATCCGTTCGGATCAAACTACGCGAAAGCTTCCGATCGGATATATGGATAGGCTCTCCGAATGATATATGGATAGGCCCTCCGAATGGCATTGTCTTATACGACTTATCTTATACACAGAGAAGCTCTTCCAGGAGCTTTACTCGATGGGAAGCTTTTGCCCTTTAAAACCACGTGCGCGCCGAGAGCCGATCGAGTTTGTCTGAGTTTGACCAAACGACCACTTGCCTGAGATTGGTAAGTAACTAGCTGAGCTTGCTAAAATATTCCTTCCTCCACATATTAGACTGAGATTGTCTAATATTCTAAATCCCTCCACATATTAGACTGAGATTGTCTAAATATCCTAAGTCCCGCCTGACTTATCCGAAATATTCTAAGTCCCTTCTTCTTAGGCTGAACTTGCCTAAAATATTCTAAGTCCCGCCTGACTTATCCAAAATATTCTAAGTCCCTCCTGACTTATCCGAAATATTCTAAGTCCTCTCATATTAGGCTGCACTTGCCTAAAATATTCTAAGTCCTCTCATATTAGGCTGCACTTGCCTAAAATATTCTAAGTCCTTTCATATTAGGCTGCACTTGCCTAGAATATTCTAAGTCCCGCTTAACTAATCCAAATTATTCAAGTCCCTCCTCATTAGGCTGAGTTTGTCTGATAATTTCTAAGTCCTGTCCGTATCAGGCTGAGTTTGCCGATATTTCCTAACTCCTAATTTTGCCGAAGAAAATTTCCATATCCACATTAACACTTAACCAGAACTGTGGTTGTTCGTGACCGTGAACTGTGTTGTTCAGGTGTCGGGAATTTTAAAGATATTTTCAGCAGATTTTAACGCATAAATCAAAACACAGCCCAATATACTGAGAACTGAGCGGACCTAATAAGGAGCACCGGCAACGTCACTGGATTTAATTTTTTTTTCCTTTGTCATCAATTTTGAAGATTATTGGATTTTACTTTTCTATCACTTCATCGGAATTTGTATACTTTTCTTTTTCTACGTTTTTATTTGAAGTACCGTGAATTTTTAGTTAATGAACTTGAATTATATATTATTAGAGAAAATATATTATATATATTAGTATCTGACCGCGAGTTTGATTTGGCGACCATATTTTTGGATCCACCTTTCATACAGTCATTAAATAATTTTTGATTAAATCTTCCACGATTTAACACTGTAATAGTGATATATTAAATAAAACTCAATAAAAATGAATGTAACTATTATGATTCCAATTATCTTATTTAGGCTCATAACTCCTATACTACATGGTTTAGAAGGCTGATTTTTTGGTGACGTGATATGTTCAACTTACTGAGCACATTGGTATACATTTCGTTGCTGGCGATTCTGGGTATTTTCTCTATGAATTTTTGGCCAAGTCCTTTTTAGGGTTCCGTAGCCAAATGGCAAAAAACGGAACCCTTATGGATTCGTCATGTCTGTCTGTCTGTCCGTCTGTATGTCACAGTCACAGCCCCTTTTTTCCGAAACTATAAGAACTATACTGTTGAAACTTGGTAAGTAGATGTATTCTGTGAACCGCATTAAGATTTTCACACAAAAATAGAAAAAAAAGCGGCCAAGTGCGAGTCCCCATACTTAGAACTGAAACTCAAAAATTTTTTTTCATCAAACCCATACGTGTGGGGTATCTATGGATAGGTCTTCTTGAGGTTTCTAATATCATTTTTTTCTAAACTGAATAGTTTGCGCGAGAGACACTTCCAAAGTGGTAAAATGTGTGTCCCCCCCCCCCTGTAACTTCTAAAATAAGAGAATGATAAAACTAAAAAAAATATATGATGTACATTACCACGCAAACTTCCACCGAAAATTGGTTTGAACGACATATATACATATAAATATTTATGTATATTGATTCGTCTTTTGAACTTGTGATATGCAATGAAAAAAGGCGCTTACTGAAACAAAATAAGAAAACCCAACGTGAAGATTTTACAGGAGAGAATGTCCCTTAAACAAGAATTATGAAATAGTTGTAAGGCTTGTGTGTATGTAAGATACCATAACACAAAATTAAATTTATACTATGCTTTGAACATTTGAGGTTATTACATTTTTTTTTTTTGATTTCTTGATTCATTGTCATTTCAAAGGCTTTCAGAGGCTTCCATAATTTTGTTTTTTGAAGATTCATCCAATCTTTTTTATGTGAGATGTCCTTTTAAAGACATCTATATATTTTGATATTGGAACTATGTCATTCTCAGTGTATAAGTTGTGTCGATGTTGACCGGTTTTCTTTCTTAATTATTGCAAGTTTTTACAGAATCTTTTTATTTGATTGAATTAAACGTAATGAACTCAGTGGGAGTTATATGTATAATAATTTTTGAAAGGCATTCATCAGTTATAATAGAAAGGAAATTTTTATCTAGAAATAATAAACAGCGCAAAAATGCTAATTGAGTCTCAATCGGTCAGTTCAACTCCTTGCTGACCTATTCTGATACAGATATTCATTGAGCAGCTATTAAAGTAATTAACTAAGCGCCGCCTTGCATTCAATTGATGTAATCGCAAATATTGACAACTGACCATAACTCACTGTTTAGAAAGCACATAAATTACCAAGAGTGACACTGTTACTGAGTGTAATGGCAATTATTGTCTGACTGACTATTCAGTATTTCGACTTGAAAGAGTTTACCAATCAGTAAATTAGATTAATCGGTAGAGCGAATTGTCGCTTTACTAATAAATCATAGGAGAACTGTACAAATCGTCAAGACATTTTAAAAATTAAGTACGGTTCATTTGAGTTAATGACAGACCGTTGCTATTTGTGGACCTGCACGCAGGATGACTGAGGAGTCAACTAAATCATAAATATTGGATAGAAGAACAAGTAAACTAGTTTGGTATTCATAATAATACTCAATACAAAGTAAAATTTAATTTGTCCTCTGATGAACATTTTGTTAAAACCATATAAGGTGCTTAAGACTGTAAAAATTTTATGGTCGCATACCTACTTTGTTTTTTAATTGCTCATTAAATTGAAGTCTCGATTTTACTTCGCAAAAAATTCATCTTTTTCCCAAGGATGCAAGCAATATACTCGTAAAAAAAATTGTTGTTGTTGTTTTTTTTTTGGAAATTCTGGTGGCGCGAAATTCCTTTTTTATATTTTAACTCGTCAGGCAATTTAAAAGCAATATGCAGTCCTACAATCATATAAATATTTTCAAAATAAATATTAAATTTATTGTTTGAAACAAAAGTAATCACTATTATTTAATGTGTTAAACAAAATCAGTCAAAAGTGGAGATCTCGAGCTCCTGAACTCAGACGACATTTGTATCACCTCGCTTAGGTGACGGCGAAAAGTTGACGACCCACAGTGGACGAAAATCCCGAAAACGCAGGATTTAATTAATTTTGCTTTGTAGTTTCTTATCCAAAAGATAACTTTTCTTATTCCTAATAATCGCTATCAATATGTTTTGTCCGAAATTTGACCATTCGTTCATGTGTAAGGTCAGTGTACACTCTCAAATTCACCCCATTTTCAGCAGTAACACATATCAATATTATATGGTTAATTTGGTCCTGCGTTTAAGACGGTTTTTCCTAAGTATACTTGCAGAAAGGCAAATTACATATCGTTTATATTTTAAGAAAGCGCTGAGTTAAGTCTTGTGGCTAGTTAGTAGGAGCAGTTTTCTCTAAACTGTAGCCAGTAACAAGATCCATATCGTTTCTTGTATTTTCGAGAACCCAGAGCTAGTTTCTAAAGTCACTTTTTACCTAGGGGTTGAAAGGATGAAAATATTGAGGATAGTTTTTCCTAAATTGCTAGTAATAAGATGCATATCGTTTCTTACATTTTCGATACGCAAAGTTCGTTTCTGGAGTTATTTTTCAACTAGGGGTTGGAGGATTGAAGAATGGGTGCTAGTTTTTTCCCAAATTATAACTAGTAGCAAGATACATATCGTTTCTTACATTTTTGAGAACGCAAAACTTATATCTGAATGCATATATTTTCTTACATTTTGAAGAACATTAAACTTATTCCTGGTGTTATTATTTACATTGGGAGTGAAGAGATGAAGATTTGGGTGCGAATCAATTCTACGTTCTCGAGAAATTGACTTGTTGTAATATTATTTATACATTAGAACTATTTACTTTTAAATGCTAAATGTGACTAAGACGAAAACAACAATCTATACAAATATGCCATGGTGTTTTTACACGTGGCGGAAGAAGAATTCGCTAAAATTTATACCTACATAGTATTAATTTGGACTTTTGAAGTGGAACAACATGAATTTATTTGTCTCTACTAATTCATAAGTATGATATTTATTTCTAAATTTCTATTTCAGTTTGGTAAATCCTAGAATAGACTGAGTTTGGAAGCTGAAGCGCGTGGTTACGTTTTGGTTTTGATTGTGCTCGGATAGATTGTTGTTGTTTTTTAGATTAAATTTGATCAGATGCCACAGAGAGAGAGAGAGAGAGTGAGTGGTTGAGAAGTACTGAATCCTGGAATTGAAAAATACCAAATTCATGATTGAATATTTCACATGTGAATTCATAAGTTTATTTTAGCAAGAGAATTCGAATTTTTGAAATAATTTTTTAAAAAAATTTAATTTTCCAAAAATGGTAATATTTTTCTTTTAAAATATGTACTTTGTTTTCGTGTACCTCGTTTTTTTTTTTTTGCTTTTTTATATTTGATTTTGTTTTGCTTTCTTACTTACATATATTTAATGCTTTGCTGAAGACTCGTATTACATTAGAGGACACCGCACAAACAATATCTAACTGCCCCGTGTCCTGGCTTTCTCCCCTCTCTTACGTACGTATGCTGTTTAGTACGCTTAAATCACAGTCAGTGTTTTTCATCTGATATGCCAAGATCAAGGACTTATTACGTACGCTAAAATGAGTTCCGAACCGGAGGCGACTAATTCAACTTCCAGTGCGTCCGAGGCTCTGAAGGCTACGGAAATGCTCAATGTGTTTGTTCAAGCTAACTTTGATGATGATGTAATAAATATGATGTCTTTTATTCACAATACTGCACGTAATTCTTACTATCCAACAAAAATCAATCAAAAACAAAAGTACAGACTTTCTACGTCATACTATATTCTATGAATTTACATTCATAGAATATAGTGTGCAATGTTTAAGTTCCATTAAAGTTATTTTTTGTTTATTTAATATGAATTTGTTTTATTTATTTATAGAAAATAATCTAACTATGTACATATATTATTATTTCATAATTACAGTAATATTAATATATAAAAACAAACTTAAATTCATTCGTCGGTTTCCGTTCGTTTTGTGTGTCGTCCGGTTAGTACGACTAACTGTCGCCGGTCCCTTGAGGGTCGTTATATCCGGATTCTACTGTACATTATATTTTCAGTAAATCGGTCTCTCGATTTAAGGGTTCATTGCGAATTGTAATTTTCAAAAAATCGATTTTTTTTTTATTACATTTTTGGAAACTATATATATATAGAAATATCATATTAAAATTTGATAAGGATCGGAGCACTCTAACTATATTTTTGGCACTCTAACTATATTAATGGGCGTCAAAATCGGCCCGGCCGCCATACAATTTGCTGATTACCGTGACCGACAGCGCGTACGAGAAGCTGACGCGCATCAGCACTATTGCCTCTAAGAAAGCCAGAATCATCCGCAGAAACGCTGTTTTGGATGAAAACGTTAATTATGAACATACAGAAGGAATACTGTATGGTGCAGGCATCGCTGATTAAGCGCAGGACAGGTTTTTTTACGATTTTTCATTAAAAAAACTTTGATCGCGTTTTTCTCGAAACAACGTTTTTCGGCACCTTGTTGATAAAATCTCGGTGACTACTGAACCGATCTTCACCAAATTTTTACCACATGTTCTCTATAACTATAGCTATGGCATGAATAGACAGTTTTTTGAAATTTTGATTTTAAGTATTTTTTTAAGGGCAAAAACGGGGAAAAAAATGATTTTTGGAATTTTTTCGAAAAATGTCCGCCAGTCAATTTTCAAAAAATCAAAAATCTGTCTATTCATGCCATAGCCCTTATCATACTGAATCTAAAACTTTTTCATTTTGTAGTTTCAGACCATCCGTCTCGGAGATATCATCAACAAGGCGAAGCCCTCTTTTTTTTCACTTTTTTTCAACCGTCTGTTACAACAACAAAAAATCGGAAAAATAAACAAAAAAAATTGTTTTCAAATACTTCGACACTATATTTATTGAAGTAAAACCCCTCCCATATTTATATTTACAACTGAACCTATTAAAAAAATTATTGAAAAATACTCTGTTTTTCATGGGTGTAATTCGGCATGAACCCTTAAAAGCGTTGGATGCAATGCGAACGAGAAACATTGTCATACGACGTGCTTGATTACCTTTTAAAATACCTATTTGATGATACCCATTTCAACCACCTTTTCTTGATAATTGTTTTAGCAAATACTTAAACAACCAACCTGTCAAATTACTCTTGGAAAATAACAAAGCTGCGAAGCCGTGACAGACGAATAAACGGAAAAATTGACAGGTGCACAAATGGATACATTATTCATAGAAAAACGGACAAGACGAAATTACAAGGGCTCCTAGAGTCTACGTGCCCGTGATGGAAATTTTAAATTGATAAAGCTACGCCTACAACAGCAAATTCCGCTTATTTTCAATGCTAAGTATTTTGCCAAAAATACCTGACTTATTTCAGAATTCAGAAAAGACAACTTATACATACTTAAAACTAGTAGTTACCGCTGGTATATGTATATAAGAAAACTCACTTCGACTCACAAATTTTGACCCAATTCTATCTCGTTCTCACATAAGTCCCGCAGACAGATTAATATACAAAAAAGTATTGCAGTAGCCAAATTAAGGTGACGCTATGTTTGTTGCACTGGGTCAGGTTTTTCTTAGTATCTTCGCGTGTGATACATTTTGTTGATACCCCCAACCGAGAAATAAAAGTAAAATATGGTTTTTGCAATATCACAGCACTCACGACTGCGATTATATAGTTATATTGCCCACCAACTCCCACCACTCATCACCACTACGAGATGTCTTCTTTTCTGTTGCAATCAAAAATTTTAAAATTGAGCGTGATATAAGAGAAATCGGTTCTTGATAGTTTAATTATTTTTTATTTGCTTTTCTTTAAACTGCACTAAATTGCGCAATATTTTCGGGTTTTGTTAAGAGCATGATTTGCCTCTGCTAAAAAATGCAGTGAACAGTCCAGTTCATATATGTCAATGGTAGTAACTAATGGGAAATATGTTTGAAACGATTATTCTGACTTGTGTCGTCACCAATCCCTGTATGTAGGTGCAAGAATGCAAAATGAAAATACACCTCGAAGAGGTAATTTTACCTGAATAGTTTAGCTCCAATCAACCGTCGCGAGCGATTCTTTAACCCATTGCCTTTTTTCGCATTAATGGAGATGGTTTAGTGGTTTATCACGTGGTTTCTGGGTATGTCTGGAATGACAGAAATGTGGATGATACAGTTGTGCCTTTTCCTATCGAAGACGTCCCTACTGCTTTCTTACGACATTCTTGATACCGCAATCTTCGAATTTCACCCTTCAGAGTTTTTCGCGTGACTTAACAGCGACGACGAAGTGTCATTTGAGAATAACAACACTTGCAACTCTAAGTTGCTAGTGCTTCTCGCAAGTCAATAAAACCGATTTATTTTCATTTCGTCCAATTCTATTCCCACACGCGGTCGCCTTACTTAACTATCGCTTTCAAGTTGAGGCACTGCTTGTCACACGTGCGTGTGTGGCGAACGGGTTATGGACCGCAAACGCATTATTACTACATGGTGCAGGGTGTATTTATCCGCGGTGGTAGCCTGAGACTAATTGGCGAAGAAGACGTACATTTTGCGCAGGTGATTTCTGCAATGACCACTGACTGGGCTCGGACTGCACCTTGATCTGGGAGAAGCTTATTTTACATCACATTGACTTTTTTTAAAATGTTTTGTCTTAAAAAACTGGGATCATCCCTCAGAATAAAAAATTGCTCCAATAAAAGATATGCCGATCTAAAGTAATATGCATATTATTATTATTATTATTATTATTATTTCCAGCGGGTCGTTAAGTTCCTCTAGGTACCTCTCGATAGCAAACGCGACCTAAAAGATCTATTGTGCTAAACCTCTCTCGATTAGACCCCATCCAATTCAAGATCCTTGAAGTAGGCTATGGTACTCTGGGGCGTCGCATTCGACACATCTGCCGGAGCGATGATAGACGCTCCGAAGTGTGTCAGCCTTTGTCGACATAGGGCTGGACAATGGCAGAGTACATGCTCTGCTGTTTCCTCTTCTTCCAGACAGAATCGGCATGTATCATCATCCTCTACACCTATCTTTTTAAGATGGGATTTCAGGGCACAGTGTCCCGTTAGTAGGTCAGTGATGATTTTTAGATCCGGCTTGTTGAGCAGTAAGATTTTCTTCGTCCTCTGTTCTGAGGGGACGATGAATCTTTTTGCTTGTCTTAGTCCGCTTTGATTATTCCAGTAAATGGCTTTACTGTCTTTTTCCCATAGCCTGAGGTAGGATCTGTAATAGCTCCTGGCAAGGCCACAGTAAGGCTCTGGTCCGATGAAACCGGATTTAGCTCCATTTCTGGCAAGTTCATCCGCCTTTTCGTTACCAAGTATTCCTTCATGGCCCGGTACCCAGGCTATGGTAAGCCTATTGGACTTTGCAAGTATTTTTAACGTTGACAGGCAACACCAAACCAGGTCCGACTCTATAGTATAACTAGAGAGCGCTCTAATCGCTGCTTGGCTGTCCGTCAAAATCCATATTTTAGCACCTCTCATCCCCTTTCCTATGATGGTTCGGGCGCAGGTATCTATGGCAATTATCTCAGCCTGAAATATTGTGGGAGTTCTCCCTAAGGCCACGGAGATCTGACAATTGGGTCCGTAGACACCAGCTCCGGAGAAACCGTCGCACCTGGAACCGTCAGTGTACCACGCAGATATGCCCAGTCGGGCGGGGTTTTTGTTTTCTTTCCACCACTGTCGGTCATTTATTAAGATTTTGAATGGTACGTCCAAGTTCGGTCTTTTTAATATCAGGTCTGACGGGCCCTGAATCAGCGGGTCACATGAGAACACCCTCATTATCTGTGGATGCTCCCCGCTTCCCTGGGCGTTGAGGTGACCTGTTATTTGGAGTTTTAGTGTGTTGCTAGCCGCTTCCTTTTGTATGTAAAGGTGAAGCGGCAAAAGGTCTAGCAGCACTTCTAAAGCCGCAGTTGGGCACGTTTTCATGGCCCCTGTAATTCCAATACAGGCAAGTCTTTGCACTCTGTTAAGTGTGGCAACTGCCGTAGACTGCTCCGTTTTGTTCCACCATATGGCTGCTGCATAGGTGACGATGGGTCTTATTATCGCCTCGTATGACCATAGTATCATTTTAGGCTTTAGCCCCCATTTTTTTCCAAACAGTCGACGACATGTCCATATGGCTCGTGTAGCCTTTTCTACTGTTTTGTTCAGGTGGGTGTTCCAAGTGAGGCGTTGATCTAGCGTAACTCCTAGATATTTCGTCTCTGTGGTTAACCCAATCGTGGTTCCATTCAGCAAGGGGGTCGTCACATTAAGCTTCCTCCTTCTGGTAAAGGGTAAATATGCATATTAGAATCGCATTATGTAGAATGCATGAACCTCTCGATTAAATGAACACCAAATAATTAATATTGACATCTATTTTATATGAACGCTGATTTTGGCTTTGCTATCATTTTTAAATTCAACGTGATCTGATATGGCAATTATAATTTTGTAACTACTAGGGATTGTAACGAAAATGAGAACACAGAATTAAAAATCAGATCCACTAATTACAAATCAGCTGTTTTGTAATTCGATATAGCCAAAGCAAGTGTCAAGTGGCAAGGATTTTCATGACAATATAGGTACAATGTTTTGGATATGCGTTTTAATTTAAATTAAAAAAAAAAAATAATTAAGAATTGAAAAATCTGTAGGAAAGCAAATATGCCAATACATTTTTAATACATGTTCATACATTTACATGATAATTGTTTCGTAAGTTAGATTTACAAATCTCATATGAATTACAACAAATTTTGATTTCCAGTGTAATTTTTTTTTAAATAGAACCGTCTTTGAGCAATTCCAAACCCTTAAACGTATTAAATAATATTGTTTGAAAATACTCAGCTACTACTTTCACTATTGAATCCTAAGATGTTACTTCTATTTTTATTTACAAACTTATAGTTTTCACTATTTTATTGGGGTTAAGATTTTTGGGAGCGTGATTCTATTTTTCTTTAAATAATTTTTTTATATATTTTAGTGTAAACTTTTGACTTTTTCAGTCTGAAAGATTTTTAGTTAAAGTATCGTTTTGATCTCAATTTTAATGTTAATTCTTAGCCCGATGCTTATCATATTTTTTATCATTTTGGAGATAATTTGATGTAATAAATAAAATTAAAGACCTCTCCTACATACTGCTTTTAACATTTAAATGTGAAAAGTATTGAGACCATTATTTTAGATCTGCCATTTTGAATTTCTAAAAGTGGCCAGCAGAAACAAAATTAAAAGTTCCAAAAGCGGTTATGATTATTATAATATCTCAATTAAACTTAGTTATGATATTTTAATGAAATTTTGAAACGAAGGTCGCTATTTGGAATGCCCTATCTTGAATTCTCAGATTTGAAATCAGCGACTCTAGGACATAGTCGCAGAACATTTATCATTTTTATTTCACATACATTTTGATTGATTGATTGATTTGTTGTGGGAAGAGGCAAAACACCCCGAACGCTCAGACTTCAAGTCCATTGCGCTCAAAACCCCCGCTCTATCTGAACTTCCCCGTTGTTCTGATGTACCGGACAATCTCAAACAGAGATCGAGAATCGAAGTCCTCCATCCTCATGACATTGGCGCCAAACGCGTCCCTACGTGCACGAGAGAACGCAGGACAGTCACAGAGGAAATGCTCTGTGCTGTCCTCCTCCTCCCCATACGAGGGGCACGCAGGGTCGTCGATGATTCCCAGGGTATTCAAGTGTTTGCCAAGTGTGTTATGCCCTGTAATTGTCCCTACTAGAGCCCTGCAATCTTTCCTACCTAAGCTAAGTAAGAATTTCGCAGTATTCTTGTTCGGACTACCTATAAAGTACTTGGTACGTCTGCAGGTACTTAGACTGGACCATCTGTCTCCGTGAACTAAGTCAACGTGTCGAGTTATCCAGTTCTTCAACGCCGCAGAGCTAATACCAATAATGGGCTCTGGACCTATGGGGTGGGAGTTAGCGCCTTCCCTCGCTAGGGAATCTGAAGACTCGTTGCCTTCTACTCCCTGGTGGCCAGGGACCCATATAAGAATGACTTGATTGCAATTTCTTGTTTCTTACAATCTCGGACTATTTTTGTCCGAGTATTGGGATTAAGAAGAGTGGCAAGAGCGGCCTTACTGTCGCTGCAGATACATATTCTTCTACCTTGCCATCTCTGGGCAATTATCCAGTTGGCCACTTCTAGAATGGCAAAAACTTCAGCTTGGAAGACCGTCGCCATGTTTCCAAGTGAGTAACTGTATTTGATCTCCTCGTTCAAAAACCATCCAGCGCCCGTACCGTTTACGGTCTTCGAGCCGTCTGTGTAGAAGATGTCGTTGAGTCCATTCAATATTTTGTTTAGATCTTCCCATTCCTCCCTTTTTGGGAAGAGAATTTGAAATCTTCTTCCGAACATTAATATTGGGGTCATATCGTCGGCCGGCATATTGAATAAAATGCACTTTTCTTCAAGCCTTTGTGATATAACACCATGTCCGATAGCATGTTTACCGTGTCAAAGTCCACACTTCTTTAGGCGGCACACGGTCTTCATTGCTTCTTCTTGGATAACAATGTCCAAGGGTTGCATGTTAAGCATCGCGTTGAGAGCTGCACCAGGTGTCGAGCTAAAAGCTCCTGTTATCCCTAAGCAGACCTCTCTCTGTACTCTGTTAAGAACAGAACGAGTCGATTTTATCTCCGTTCTGTTCCACCAGACCACTGACGCATATGTAATGATGGGCCTAATGATGGCTATGTACATCCAGTGTACCACAGCGGGTTTTAGACCCCATGTCTTCCCAAAGGCTCTTCTGCATTGCCAAAAGGCAATTACTGCCCGAGATGCTTTGTGTTCGACATGAGCCTTCCAAGTCAGTTTGCTGTCTAGAGTCACCCCTAGGTATTTAACTTCCTTGGAGAGTTGAATGGTTTCACCCTTCAAAATTGGAAGTTTGAGATTATCCAATTTTCTCTTCCTAGTGAATAGCACAAGTGTTGTCTTTCTAGGGTTCACTGATAAACCATGCCTCTCACACCAGTTCTGGATCCTATCCAAAGTCCTCTGCATTTTAATACAGACATCCCTTAACGAGTCCCCACAAACGAGTGCACACACATCATCAGCGTAGGCCTGTGTATGTATATTTAGACTTTGCAATTCGCCTAAAAGCGAGTCTACTAAGAAGCACCACAGTAAAGGTGAGAGTACTCCCCCTTGCGGGCAGCCCTTCCCAACTTTCATAACAGTGTCGCTTCCGCTTTCTGTTAAAAGTAGTCTCTGTGACAGCATGGAATGGATCCATCGTATAAGCACAGGGTCCACTCCATACGCCTTGGCAGCATTACATAGGGATGAGAACATTGCATTATCAAAGGCTCCCTCAATGTCCACAAAAACCCCAAGAGCAAAAGATCCACGATCCGCCGCACTTTCTATTTTATAGATTAGATCGTGCAGTGCGGATTCATAGGATCTTCCACTCCTATAGGCATGCTGGTGTTCACTGAGGGGCCTCCTTCTCAGCGTTTCCCTCCTGATGTGTTTTTCTACCAGTCGTTCCATACATTTCAAAAGGAATGATGTGAAACTAATGGGCCTGAAACTTTTTGCCAGAGTGTAATCTTCTTTGCCCGGTTTAAGTATAAAAGCTACTCTGACTTTACGCCAGGCAGTTGGCACGTATCCCCAGATTAAGCAGGCCCTAAAGATTTTCTTTAGTGCCGGAACTAGAGACGTACTTCCTGTCTTTAGCATGGTTGGATATATACCATCCAGACCTGGGGTCTTAAAGTTTTCGAAAGAGGTCAAGGTCATCTCGATCCTTTCCTCAGTCACAACCTTGGATGCTATATATTTATCTTTCCTGGTGATATTTACTCTCTCTTGTAAATTCACTTGGGTTTCATTTAATTGAATTCTCTGACTGCCCGGAAAATGAGTCTCAAACAGGATTTCATATGCTTTCTGTTTGGAGCTCGTGTATCCTCCGTCCGCAGGCCTACGGAGAGTGTCTAGTTTGGCTGTATTGTCTTTCTGGAAGACTTTATGCAGCCTTGCAGCCTCTCTCATCCCCACCAGTTCCTCACAGTATTTCCTATAAGAGGAGACCTTGGCAGATCTTATCTCTCTCTTATACTCACGCTGTAGAGTTTGATAGGTTAGCCAATCATCATCTTCTTGAGTTCTTAAGGCCCTCTTTAGAAGTTCTCTTGTTGTTTTCCTGAGCTTCTGCAGGTTGTTGTTCCACCAGGGGACATTCTTGCCACATCTGCTCTTTCTGAGAGGGCACGCTTCCTCAAAGGCATCCAATAAGGTCCGACTCAATTTTTGGGTCTCGTCCTCAGTAACCTTCGTGGAGTGGATTTTGCGTACATTAATTTCCTTCGATGAAAGAAGTTGTTTGTACCTTTCCCAATCAGTCTTCCTAGGATTCCGACCGGCCGGGATATTTATGATATCGATGGCTATTCGGTATTCCAGGTATCCGTGGTCCGAAAGAGATTCCTCTTTTGAAACTTGCCAGTTGGTAATAAGGTTTGACATTTTCCTGTTGGTGAGTGTCAGGTCTATTACTTCCTGTCGCCTACTCGTGACAAAAGTTGGGTTGTTTCCCTTATTGTTAACCACGAGATCGTACGACAGAATGAAATCTAATAATTTCTCCCCCCGGGGATTGCATTTACTGCTACCCCAAAGGGTGTGCTGGGCGTTGGCATCACATCCAATAACCAGACCTAAATTATTAGACTCTGCGTATCCTACAATATCCAGTAGCTCTTTTGAAGGAGGCGGGCTAATGGAGTCATATGGCAGATAAGCAGATACGAAGATTGCATCTGCTTAGCTCCCGATACATTGTAGGATACTTTGACCGCAACGACGTCTTGACTGCAAAACTGTCTCAACATCGTGGCCTCGATTGTATTAGATACAATAACGCATGCCCGCGGTCGTTCCGTTCTTTCGTAATGAAAGAGTTGCCCCCAACTAATCGCACCGAAGCCACAGATTCTCCTCCTACAAACCCATGGTTCTTGTATTAGTGTTATTTGGGGGAATGTCCGCAGTTTTACCAACCTTCCACTTAAGATAGCAGTGGCCGATTTACTGTGCTGCAGGTTAATTTGAGTGATATTCAAGTCAGCAGACATCATAATCAACTGCTCTCCATTATACTCTTTGTCCTCATTTATTTTCCGGAAACGTGAATTTTCACCCTTCCGAAACCCAAATGAGGACGCATCCGTAAGCGGAATCCAGGACTTTCAGAGACTCCTGATCTATGCCCAGTGCAAGAGTAGAGCCCTCAGGATCATTAGGATTCTTCCTCTTGCTACTGAACGCACGGATTCTCCAGTATTTGGTTTCCAGTCCCGGATTCTGAATGCGAAGTCGAGCAATTATGTCCCTGGGTGCCTTGGGGGGTCCAGGGATCCACATAACTGCTCGAACCAGCTTGGGCATGTCGCTACCTTTCGTAGCAGAAAACTTTATACCATCGCAAGCTGGAATTTTGCTTACATTTGCAAGCAGCCATTTGAGAGAGTGCTCGTTCGTACACTGAACCTTTAAGGATCCGTCACAAACGACCATTCCCTCAAACATGGGCGACTCTTTGGTCTCACCCACTGACATATAAGAACTGGACTGCTGATCCTGTACAAAAACTCGCTTCGAAAATAAGACCAAATTTTGGCCGAATTCTAACTATCTCGCTCTTTCTTAAGCCCGCAGGCAAGCCAACTTTACAAAAAAATCATGCCAATCACCAAAGTAAGATGGCGCTATCTTAATCTGCTTGACAATTCTAAAGGAACTGTCAAATTAGTCCGGAGAATAATGTAAACATTGCAAAGTGCTTTCTTCTTTTCGGTGTTTTTTAGTGGTTTCGCGTGTGATATTCAGCTTGATTATGCCTCCAATCGAGAAATAAAAGTGAGGACATTTAAAATAAATTAAAAATATTCGCAATTAATTTTAAAAACGTCATAATCTGTATTATAATGCGACCGATTATCTCGCAAATTATACATTAAAATAAAAAGTTGCTAAGAATAAATATTTATTATTTTGAAGAATTTTATTAATTTCTACCAGAATTATCTCTGTCTGCCCAATTACTTTTATTTGACAGGCATAACTGAAACCAACGCCAGACAACTAATATATGATTCGTTTATAGTAAGTGTTTTAGATAATTAATTTATTATCTGTAAAAGTTTGCGAAAGTTTATATTATTTCGCTGTTAAATTCGGATAATAACTATTTAATTGACTACGAGACTAGGCTAATTAGAGCTAGCTATCAGATGTGTCGTCATAATAACTGCTTGCCTATAGTTTTCGTTTTTCGAAATCAAAGAATTAAATGCAATTAAATTATCTACCACTTTGGGGGCCTCGGTAGCTCAGTGCTATGAGAGCCGGGCTGCCATTCTCGAGGTCGTGGGTTCGATTCCCACTGGTCTTTGGCCACTTTGGAGAGAGGCCCATGTCTCAGGTAGTAGCTTGGCTGTACATGTGGTCGGCCCTACTGCTGAGGCCGTGGGTTCGAATCCAACTTGGTCAATTGATCACTCTAGCCCATTTCTCCCCGTACCTAGTTATTCCTTTCCTGGGCGTAGCTCGCACAAAAGACCTCTTAGGTCGCAGTGCGCACCCGCATGGGTCGCCCTCCTCCTTATAAAATTTAAAAAATTAAATCTACCACTTTCGTTATCAGCGTTTTGCCGGACATTAAGTTCAGGAGTTGCAGGTATTGAACCCCGCCTAATTTGAATTTTTTGAACCGCCAACTCCGCGCCGATCTCTCCGAGTCGGGGAAGAGGAAACTGCCGGCAATCAAACTATATCGTTAGCAATTTGAATAATAAATAAGTTGGCCGGAGTAGGTGTCATTCGGTCCCGCCATGCAAGCGGACCTTCAGTCGGCAGGACACTTATCAGCGCCCCAGGATCGCAGAGAATGTGATTTTTTTCTTTTTTAAATTTTTCACTATTCAACTTTCAATCTGAATTATCCTCGGCAGTCGGTTGCTCGTTGCGCAAATCATAATTGCATTACTGGCGACTGGTACCGGATCTACACTTTTGTGAATGGGCCGGGAGCGGGTTGAGTTCGGTTGTTGTCCTGAAAAACGAAGACACTTCCTATATTTGCAATTTTTGCGTGGCTTTGCCTTTTCGGTGAGGCATTCTGGAAAAGCGTTTCCCGGCACGGAATCCCGCCTGGTTTAATACACGAGCCGAGACTGGGCAATTAATAAGGTCGACGTATTTTTAGCAGGCCCTTCCGGCATTGTATTCCTTCCTCTACTATACGTGTCACATAGTTGGGCTTTGCAAAAGTGTCGTCCCTACAGTCAGTTCCGTTTCGAAATTCAAAATTTTTGTGCGGATAAGGAAATTTCGGTGCCTTAAATTTTCATCTTAAGCTCAAAATTCGAGACGGTAGTAATGAACAACAATGAGCATTCGAAAGCCAAAAAGTTTGCAGGGCTTCCTGCGGCACAAGGAAATCAAAGACTACCTTGAAGTTCTGGGTCGTCGGTACTCGAACTTCCTGAACATCGTAAATATCGGGAAGTCTTTCGAAGAGCGAGCTATTAAGGCAGTCATAATTGATTTGCATAAAAACAAGCCCAGCAACCACCCGAGGAACTGGATTCTCATTGAGGCAGGCACTCATGCCCGGAAGTGGATCGGCATTTCGGTCGCCCTGTTCTGCATCTACCAGCTGACAGAGCAACATGGCCGGAACAGGGATATTCTGGAGAGCGCTTCGTTTTATATCATCCCCGTTGTGAATTTCGACGGGTACGAGTACACACACGTGAAGGTAATTGTAGTCTATGTTAAGAATTCTAATAATATACAATTGAAAATTTTAAAATTTTTTATTACTCTTTTCTCATTTTATATTACGAATTCTTAAAAAACGTTCGTAGTTAATTTTGTATAAATAATATTCTCCTCATAATTTGTATGCGTTATTTATAATATTAGTAAGTTATTTGACCAGAGCCTTGTTAGTATAAACGGGTCTACCACGAGAAGGTAAGGATGGCAACTTGATGGGAGAGGCTTTATATTCGCATCCACATCTTTACAGACCCATCTGGAAATAGTTAATGTATTATAATTCGAATATAAATATAGTATTATAAAGAAAAAGTTATAATAAATTAGTTAGCCTTACCACCCGTGCTTAAATCTTAACTTACCGTTCAAATGAAAATGGCAATGACAACAAAATGGAAATATTGTTAAGGTTAAAATATGTAAAATAATGTAAATCAATGTTCAGTTTTTCATATTAAAATCTTGGTTCCCGGTTCCGCATACAGTTTCTATTCTATGTGCTCGAATTTATGACCTCTATTGGGAAGAATTTTAATATCACAGTTGTTTCGCTTTATTATAGTCTACTAAATAACTTTTGTATTATCACAACAAAGGGAAAATATTGTATTATTTATATATTAATAATAATTAGAAAATTTGAAATTTTAAACGTTTATATACAATTTATAATAATATATACAAATATATTGTTTTATATACAATTTATAATAATATATACAAATTCTTGCAAGCATAAATACAGTTACTAATACTAAATATAATTAATAATTTTGAATACAATTATGTTTATTATGTATAAATATTTGTTCCATGCAACTACCATCCACTACTTATTATTTTACTAACAAAATGTACAACTATTAAATGGTTATATACAATTAATTATTTTATATGCAAATGTTATTGTTATTATTATGTATAATTTAACTCATTTCATGCAATCTCTTTTCAGGAATAATTTTTAACCAATAATAATTTCTAAAATTCATGCAGTTGTCACATATATATTTTATAGTATTATTTAGAATTATCTTTAAATATTATGCACTCAGTTCATGCAACTACCATCTATAATTTATTATTGACCTAATAATATGTATGTACAATTTCAAACATGCTCGCAGATGCTATATACAATCCATTGCTTTATATACAAATAATTGTAGCATGCAAATAAATATTATATACAATTATTATAAATAAATAAATAAATAAATAAATAAATATTATATACAATATATATAATAAATAAAATTTGTATGTACAATTGTTCAACTATAGTATTTTAATAAAATGATTATATTGAAATATATTTCCTTATTACTACCTCTATTTCTCAATGCGTTTTTTCTGTTTAGGCAGCATGGCACGAATTATTGATTTTGAAATATTATGTACCGGGATAACTTGTTTCGTATGAAATAATTAAATTCAAGGTTTTTTCGTCTCACAATATGTGACACCTTTATTTTTAAATATGCATACACTATGCATTTCGTCAGCTTATATATATGATTGTTATCAAATTCATAATTTTTAATGTGGTCATTTAAGGTTGGGAAAAGTTTCTCCAAATTTATATTTCTAAGGACGTTTAACGCCACTCTTTCTGTGAGATTTTTTAAATTTCCACTTTCTTCTAAATGACTCTTTAAAACTTTTTCAGTATATAAGCAAATATATGATACATCGGCTGACGGCACTATAAGCCCTCCACGGCTTTTCTGGAATATCAAATTATTTATTGATGGAGCACCCCCAGCATATTCAGCAAGTAACGCTTCATTGCATTCATCACATTTAATTATTCTTCGGACCATTTTAACCACATATTCGGCTATGTATCCAACTGCATACTGCTTAAATTCCGATAAGTCCGAAAAGTTGTGCAATGGATCATTATAATAATAGTCGGTTGTGTCCAATTCGTCTGGCATATTTTCAGCAATATCGTTTGCATCGACCATCATAGCCACATTCTCCTTTCTTAGAGTTAAGGTATTACTTGAAATGTTTAATATACTACACGAATCTAATTCACGGACATTTCCATTTGAACTTTTAATTTCAGCATGAGTCAATAAGCTCTTGAATGCTGTTATGAATTGCCGCGCGGTTGGATTGTTATTCCATCCAGATCTACTTCTTATTGCGCAAAAGAATAATTCTAGATGATCTTGACTGAATTTGTAACTTAATACATAGTCTAGAGAGGGTTCCAATATGCAGTGCTCTATAAATATCTCTTTCAATATTTCTAGTCCTATATAAAAACCTTGAAATCCGGTACAAAAGTTTGTCTTAACAACTTGTATTCCTTCATAATTTCTCAGTTCTAAAATTTGTTGTTGAATTTCTTTTATTTTTTCCATGCAATGAAGGTAATTATTTTTCTTTATAGGGGATTTTGAACCGTTTGAAAATACACTCCGCGTGTTAAGTAAGTCGAAAGCAAAATTAACGGTTCTTATAAAATCCACGGTTGCTTCGCTATCTTTAAATTGCGGCAGCTTTAAAGTTTTGTTGCAAAATTCTATAGCATCAGCTACACTCGCACTTAAAACTTGAGCTGCATACTTCACCTTTATGATATTTTTCCGCCATTCCATATGCATTTTGGACAATTTATTAGCAAGCTTAATGTCCTCTTCTTGCTGAAGTTTGTAAACTTCTTCAATGTAACTCCACTTAATTAATCCTTTTTCAGATTTTAATACCTTCTTTGCGGCGAAATTATTTCTCACTAATTTTAAATTATGACATGCGTCAAGCATGGTAAATATTCGCTCTTTTGGGTATTCTTTAGTGCAAAAGAAGGGTTTTGGATTCGGTAGGGATATATCACTACCTAACAATTTAAACATTGCTTTGTTGTATGGAGGCCCATCACATGTAAGGCATACAATTTTAACTCCAATCTCTTGTAGTCGGGTTATCGCATCTGTAACCATATTTGCCCTTTCGCTGGCATTTATGCTGTGTATTAGGAAATATGCAATTGGTATTTTCCAATGCGCGTTCATACCTACGACCATAAAAACATATGCTTCAGTTGCGTCGTCGCTGTCGTAGCTTGAATTTGCCAGTCCAACATCTACGTAGCCGCGTATTTTATCCCCAACAAGCTCAATTTTTTTCATTATAGCCATTTCATCCACGACTAAAGTGCAAAGACATTGTTTACCTTTGGCTTGCATTTCTAAGACTTTTATACGCAATGTATTAAACGCAACATCAACAAAACCGGGTTCACAATCGACGCACGCATGAATACCATTTCCTTATAGTTGATGGGTTTGGCAAGGCTTTATTAAATGTTTGTCTTATATAATCATATGCCTTTGGGGAGTAGAAGTGAACTGTTGTAGCAAATATTTTTAAGTGCTTTGAATATTTGCACTTTTTCCCGGCCAAGATTCTTTTCAACAATTCTTGCGGAATATCGTTTTCCATTCTTTCGAGGTCGTTGGAATTTTTTTCCGAAATAAGATCTTTCTTTTTAAGATCCTGAAGTAAGCTTCTAATATTATTTATTTTTCTATTCCGTCTGAATAATTTCTGCCTTAATATATGCAGTTGATTATTTTTTTTTTTTAATGATCTTCTTTAATTTTTTGTGCGAACTTATATCGCACCAACCGAGTTTTTTTAATTTTGTATGTTGTTTTTTAAGAACCGGGACTACATTCTGAACATCTATACTAATATTATTGTTACTCAATCCATTTACATCATTGCCATTTTCATTAAATATGGCATCCTGATGCTCGCTGTTCTGCTCGTTCAATATTGCCTGTGAAGAACATGGATTCTTCATCGGTTGCGTGGCCTCCTAAGCAATAAAATTTATAGTGAAATAGAGCTACAGAGGCTAGACAGGTCAGAGGAAAATGATTACAAAATAAGACTGGAAAACCGAAATTCAAGTAATTTAAGTATCGACAGCTTTAGAGCTTTATTAAAGTTGATATTTTTATACCTTACATATTTTAAAGAATATTATGAATTTAAATTACCCTTTTCTCATCGCTTAGCGTTTTCCAAATTTCCAGCATTATAACATTATTACTATTTCAGTACTCTATTAAAATTATTTTGCAGTATGCATGGTTTCTTTAAGATATTTATACACTGCGGAGCATAACTATAAACGCAGTCAAAAAATGCTTGTTTTTGCTATTTGTTTTGTCAAATCCTGCTATTATTTATTGATTTTGAAAGATTAGAGGGAAAGAGTACTGCACACAAAAATTTACCAAAAAGTAATCATTAACAGTACCGTTAGTTGAAATTTGCTCTGAATTAGGCGGAGCATAACTATAAACGCATGCAAATAATTTTTAAAAAATTGAATAAAAAACAAACAAAGATGTAATTTCAATAATGTGTGTGACCACCTTTATTGCTAAAAACTTCAAAGAGTTTGTTTGGCATACTTTTAATAAATTTGTTATGGTTCTATTGTCAATATTGTACCATGCTTGAATGATTGCAGTTTTTATCTCAACGACAGTGTTGTACTGTTTGTTGTCCTTATAAATATGCTTTGTTAGGAGTCCCCAGATATTCTCAATGGGATTTAGGTCTGGGAAGCAAGCGGGCCTTACCATTACTTGAACGTTATTGTCCATAAACCACGAATTAGTGGCATGGCTCACATGAATTCTGGCGTTGTCCTGTTGGAAAATCCAGAAATCTGTGCCTTGGCGCCGCATAAATGATAATAAATTCATTTGCAGGACATCAATATACTCGGAAGAATTTATCCAAGTACCTATCCCACCATTCCATCAGCACAAAATGCTCCCCAGATCATAATACTGCCTCCACCGAAATCGCATTTTGACAATAACTCAGAATTCTTCCGCAAATCACGCCAATACTCACTGAAACCATCTGGTACGTCCAGGTTAAATTTTTTCTCCTCAGAAATAATTATCTTTAAAAAAAAAGTTCCAAAAATTTATCGAAAACAAACCAAACCAAGATAAAATGCTTGGTTGTTGGTCTGCATATTTGTTCGCGCGAATTCCAGCCTTGCTGATTTGTGACGCGGTAAAAGTCGCGCTGCCGATTCTGGCGTACAATATGGTTGGAACTCCTTAAAACTCTATGAATTGTCCATTAGGAGACGTTCAGACCACAATCTTTAACGATGTCTGAAGCCGTCTTCAAACTGTTGCTTGCATTTTGAATAACGTATTGCCAGTTTCTGTCTGATAACTGCTTTTCGGACCTCCTGTTCGGTTTTTTCCATAATTTTCAGGAGCTTCTAAAACGTTCCGAATAGCAGCGTCAGACCGACCGAGCTTTTTAGCAATGGCACGCTTTCTCAAGCCATCTTCAAAAAATGCAAGAACTTTGCCTGCTTCCATATCACTGAACACTGTTCCGCGTGATATTTAAAAAAATAAGTAACAACAATTTAAGAAGCAAAATTAATTTAATTTGTTGGCACACTTTTTGTTTGATATCAACGGTCAATAACGCAAAGAACTGATAACATACTCACTGCGTTTATAGTTATGCTCCGCCTAATTAAGAACAAATTTCAACTAACGGTACTTTTAATGATTACTTTTTGGTAAATTTTTGTGTGTGGTACTCTTTCCCTCTAATCTTTCAAAATCAATAAATAATAGCAGGATTTGACAAAACAAATAGCAAAAACAAGCATTTTTTGACTGCGTTTATAGTTATGCTCCGCAGTGTATAAATAGTATACTATATGGTTTTAAAAATCTTAATAACATATGGGATATTCCATTTCTAGTCACCGAGGGTTTGGATTCAACCATTTTTGACTTGGCTGATTTATATGTTTTAGCATCTGCTGAGAGGAGCTTTTACAACAAATTTTAGATTTTTTTCGTAAAAATTCTCGAGTTATTAATTTTGCGGCAAAAAAACTTTCAAATTCTGATATCTCAGTCAAAAATAATGCTATCTCAATGAATAATGCCTCATTTATTTTGTCTTGAATTGTTTTTTTTTATAAAAAAAAAAAATTGAAACGTGACTCCATTATTATTGAAAAACAGTACAGCATCATTAAAAAACTTGTAAGTGCCAAAGCCAAAAATAAATAATAATATTATTACCAAAATGTTTATTGATTTAAATTATTAAAGAAGCCTTCCTCTTTTTGTTCCATCCTCATTCTTTAAATTGATAAAACGAAGTGAAAGTAGATTTATGCATAAAAAAAAAAAAATTACAATGGACATCTTGTTTAAAAAAATAGGAGTTACTATCGTAAGTTGATACTGACTTTGAAAGAAAAGTTTTTATTTTGTTTAAAACCGTACAATAAATATGATAAGAATTCTGAATATTTGTTAATATTTTCTTTTTATAAAAGTACAATTCAAGAAAAAATAAATGAGGCATAATTCATTGAGACAGCATTATTTTTGACTGAGTTATCAGAATTTGAAAGTTTTTTGGCCGCAAAATTAGCAAAATTAATAACTCGAGAACTTTTACAAAAAAAAATCTAAAATTGTTTGTAAAAGCTCCTTTCAACAGATACTAAAACATATTAGAAAATTAGCCAAATCAAAAGTGGATTTCAAATGAAATCTTAATAAATAATCTGAACAACATAAATATAATGGCTCATATTCCAAAAACTGAGCAAAGTCTGAATTTTTATGTAGAAAAACCAAGTCGATTTGAATTTGAATCTCGGCTTTTCTATATAAAAATCGAGACTTAACTGATGCTCAGGTTTTTAGAATATATAAGTATTGAAATTTATTAAACAATTACCTCTAACTTATCTTCTAAGAATAAGTATTCCACTTTCATTGGAATACAATTATTCCTAACTCGCGCTCGAAATTCAGACTTAAATATATCCTCTTCTGAGAAATGCATCTCACAGAGATACATTTCCTGCTGGAAGGTAACTTCTTCTAAATTTATTTGAAGAGCTCTGTACCACTCTTCCCTTCGTCTTAAATCCATAGGAAACCTTAAAATTAGGTAAATATATCTAATCTAAGTACTTATTTAAATCTTCTAAAAGCTAGGTAAAACTTACCTGAAAAATTTAATTTTTTCGTCGTTAGAGCCTGCATTATAAATGCAATCTAACACAAAACACTTATTCCTCATAATTTGTTTTGAAAAAAACAGATTAAATTGATTCACATATAAATAATAGAACAAAACACTGAATTTTTTGCTCTATCACTTGCACCCACGACAGCCGTTACAAATTGCCCGCCAACTCTCACCACTCATCGCCGCCACCAGATGACCCAAATTATTTTCCATTGCAATCAGCTCTTAGAATAGTTTTACGATGGCCAACAGATGGCTTCGGCATTTTGTGATACAATTTTTTGCTTGGGTTGGTATAAACGAGAAATGTAAAGGTTAGACAAAGGCAGAAAAATAATTTGTATAGCTGTCTTTGTCTTTCTTAAGACCGCAGCTGATTGCCGCGAGGAACATTTTTGTGAAAAAACTTAAAATTAAGCGTGATATAAAAGAAATCGGTTCATGACAGCTTAATTATTTTTTATTTGCTTCATTTTAAACATAATTGTGCGGTATTTTAGAGAATTTTTAATAGCGTGATTTGCGCCATGTGGTTTGAGCCTGTGCTAAAAATGGTCTCGTTTTTCAGACGGCGGTTAGCAGTCCAGTTCCTCTATGTCAGTGGTCTCACCCAATAGCTTCCAAATGTAGCCTTCCACAAAGTAGACATGTCACTGCGACATCTCCCTTTGTGGGTTGCCGGCCTCAATCACAACGACCAGGGCTTGGGAAGCAGCCTCCGCGAAGCTTTTTCCGTCCCGCCTGCTCGCTGTCTTTGAGCTCGGCAATGCACTTGAGGGGCCAGCTTCTTTTAAATCTTTTTCACTGATCCTCTCGTGCGCTGCAGTACGAGGATCGGGTTTCCCCTTTACCTCGTCTGGCTTCGAAGAACTTTGGAGACCCGTCTTGGCGACTTCCCTCCGCTTGTTCTTACTTGGCTTGGCTGTAGACTCCCCGGAGCAACTGGCACTAGCCGAGGAACCCAGATTAGGTGAATCCCCTTCCGATCTTCCTCTTTTAGTGACAGTCGCCAATGGAGTTGAGGAAAAAGTGGTGGGGCCCTTGACGCCGTCAGCTCCCGCTTCTTGCGCCTTAGCCTTGTTCCTCTTGCTCCTCAGCCGTCGCAGCTGTCTTTTGGACAATTCCTCGGGTTGGTTGGTGGTAACCGGAGGGATTTTGGGAGCGTCCAGTGCAACAGGATTAACCGTAGTCACAGCAGGCTGCTTTTCGGTCCTCTCCTGTTCGAAGAGTAGGCTCTCCATTGACTGAGTCAATGTGCCAATCGATGATAGTCCGTCTTGCGGCATTCTATCATCGGAGTCCAGTAGAGGGCTTCCTCCTTGGCCTGGACCCGCCACCTCGGTCATCAATGGAAGTGGGACCTGCACATTCCTAGCCCCGGCCGCTTCTAGAGCGGGAGGATTCCCAGTCTCAAGCTGGTTACCTCGTGCAGACAAAGTACCTAAAGGCTTGCCTTCCATTGTGTTAGGTGGTTCCCTTCTTAGTCTGACGCCTCAGGACTGACCTGTTCGACATGGGTGTCCCTTCCGGTAGCAAATTGCTACCGCCGACATAGCTCAGTCAATCATCGACGCACGCAAGCTCCTTCACCACGACAAGGTGAGGGTACCGGTCGAAGGAGTACATACATACATACTAGGGTGCTTTTTTTTCGTGACTATTTTTTTTTTTTTTTTTCAGTCTCACCTCGAAATTTTGTGACAAATACCTAAACAGAAATTCCCTGAAAATTGGAGCCCTTAATATTGATATTAAGTACTAGACCAAGGCGTATAAAGATTTCCCATATAAAATACACGTAAACTTTGATTATTTTTCTTCAAAACTCTACAGCTCAGAGGCATTTCATTGTACAATATAATCTTGGTCAATGGTAGGATTTCTTCAGAATTGAATGCTCTACAAAAGTGTCCATTGCGGTGTAACCCTAACTCCCACCAGCGAGGTAGTACGGGTCACTAACCCCAATTTTTGCATGAAATTCTCGCTTTTTGCCCTTACTTCGTAAACAACAAGAGGTACAGAAAAAGTGAATATGACAAACTTGTAGCAAATACCTATTTCCTATAAAAAAGTGCTGAACATCAAATCGCTAACATCGATATTTCTTGAGATATTGAGCTTTAAAGTTGAGGTAGTGTTTCTACAATATAGCTCAATAATCCATGGAAATTCCACAGAACTGTTTTGTAGGAAATTGAATTATTAATTATTTTTTTCTGTTCTCTCAATTGCAATTAGTCTGCTTAAGGAAAAAGCGATATGTTTTCTTTTCATTAAATTTTTATTATTTTTAAGCATTGCAAGTATTAATCAATTATAACTTGTGAATGTATGTACTGTATAATGTATAACTTCTCATATATTCATTTTTCACCATTTCGTCGTTTGGAAAAATATTGACTATAAGTATGTAAAACTCTGTCTCTTAAGGTGGTTATTTTTAGGGTTCCATTTTACTCCCACAAAATTGATCTGCAAAAAAAAAAAAAAACATATCTCATCATTCATGTAGAATAACATATTTCAGTTGCACTAAAATCGGCGGTGACACGTCGGGCTACCTTCCTTGTGAGATGTGTTGAAACGTGTTTAGGTTGATGACAAGAATTGTTTTTTCAGTATCAGGTTTTATGTTATTGAGGAATTCTAATTTCTTGATCTAATTCAATATTAGAGCAAGTGCTTTTCCTTAAGTAGTATATATTTTTAATTTCTGTTTGTAACTGGATTTCAAACAAACCGGGATCTTGACAAATGCTGATAACCAAACAAACATTACAAATGTTAATATCGAGTAGCCTTGATTAAAAATACATATATATGATTTTGAAAAGCATGCCAATTTCCAAGTGTTAAATATGTATGTTGTTCTTAAGAATTGAGTACTCGATAAAAATACATTTAAAAAATAATGTTCGGTTCTAACTTCACATCCGTAGCTTTTCATGACTTAAGGTACTTCCGATGAACTGGTGCACTTTCTTTAGGCTGCGATAAAGGGCTCGTAGATGTTAACCAGCTCCAAGTGCTTTTATAAGACGTCAAAGTTCTTAAAAGTTTTAGGTCTCTACAATCACGTGCATTTTTCTCATGAACTCTCACCCGTCGTTGCCATTTAGCCCAAGTGGAGTCGTGCCGTACACTATAATTACCAAAGTGTTGCGAAATACATTAGGCACATTATATCTCGTGTATCTCTTTGTAATTGAATAGAATTATCAAAGTTAATAACGATAATTTATTGTCCATCGGCGTGCGGAGATTATGAAATGGCACCCAGCCCGCTGTAAACAAAAGACTTGGCGGCTTTATCGCGGCGAGCATCTTTCGATCCGTGGCATTATGTTAATGGCGAAGCAATCGTGTCGCACATCTCTGTTAAGTACCATGAGAATGTATCTCAGCTTTAGTAGAGTCACACTTAAGCTTGTACATATTTAAGGGTTTGACAAGACTTGTAAATAATGTGCGGAGCGTGCTCTCGGCTCGAAAGCCACTCCACCCACAATTAGTACTAACGCCAACAGGCGATATTTTGTCACATAGTTCTTGATGGTAAAAAATTCAATATGGAATTTCGTACTCCATGAAGAAATAAATTCGATTAGCGATCGCCATGTAGCCATTTGCAAGAAAATAGAATAAAGTTTAGAATTTTACAGACCACGATTCTGAATTCATAAATTACTTTTGTTGTGAATGAAAACAAACCAACTCTAAAACTTCACCGCACGACGTTTTAATCCAATTATCCATTTGTGCGAAAATGGCATGTAGTTTGACAGTAGTTGCCATGCTAATTTAGACAAATATGTAGAAAGGAAAAAAGGGAGGTAGATTTTTGTCGATCTCAGAAGACCCTTTGACTCGGTAACTCACCAGCTCTTGTGAAACAAGATATGGAACTCAAGGATAGTACGAAAGTAATCAACACCTTAGCAAATTTATATAAGGTCTGTTCGTTGACAGACGCTCCAGTGCGTCCTAGCTGCACTGATTTTTAAACGTTAACCTTTTAAGGACGGGAGTGGTCGATATATGGACCAACCAGAGGATACCTAGTATAATATTGGATATTTTTCAGGGAAAATGGTATGCGCTAAATATGGGAAAAATAGTATAGAAGTTCCTGGAAGCATCCTTGCCCTTGAAAAGAGCGTGAAGTGGATAAATAGTTTCCTTCATATCACTTCTTAGCTTTAACATTTTTAAAATTCATTAAAAAAATCTTTTATTTATTTATTATTTTATTTTAACAAATTAAAAAATTTAGAATGTTAAACTTTAAAACTCCAAACGAAAACTATTTTTATTTTTTAAAACGCCTACTTCCAAATTTTAATTTTTATTTTTATGACTCGCCGCCTCCTCCACAGATTCAGATTCAGATTCAGATAATCTTTATTCGGCTAACAGTACATGTGTTATAAGAAAGTACTAAATACTATAATGTGTTACAGCTATGGGCTATTACGTTTGGCCCAATATTCATATACAAGAATTAAAAGTTCCATACAGACGAGCCCTGTTATAAATGTGAGATCACTTATCAAAATATATAGAGACGCACACTTGCGACCGGTGTGCTTAACGCTTGTACACTGACTAGTATGTCAAAGAATTTACAAATAAAAGAAAAGAGGGAAACCACTACTTAAGCGAAACTACACATTACAATGATACATGTGTAGTATTCCAAAATGGATCCTATCACAGCAGCCGAAGTACAGTCTTGTACAAGATTTTCCTTTATGAAGGAAGAATTTTTATAAAAGAGAGCTTCTTATTTAATTTTTCACGTCATGTCAATTTTTTCTAACTAGAGAGATACAGATAATGAACATTATTACTTATTTGAATGATATAATATTAGATGAAATATAAATTCAATTTACAACAACTGTAATATTTTTACAAACATGGTATGCGTCCAGATTTGCTGCTAATCGATAACGCTATAATAATTATTAATTATATTCAGACAGAGTAGTCACAGAACAGAAAAGATACAACTTAGAGGATAAAGAAAAATCATACATTACGAGCCGTATATAAATTATTACCTCCTATTTTGATTCCTAGAGTAAGACGTAGAGTAATATTTAGGGATCGAAACCTGGCAATTTACATCCTCTAATAAATCTTGCGCTGAGTCGCCAATTAGGGCCAAGGGTGACGGATAATAATCATCGAGTTTAGCTTGGAGATTTCGTTGATATATATCTCTTATCAAGAAGTTAGGATGTTCGGCCAGGGATCCAAGAAATTTTTTTGAAATTACAATCATATATTTTAAAAAAGGTACAATGTCCGCTCTATCATAAATATATTCGTTCGAGTATTTTTTTATTCTTGTCCGATAGTGTCTTCCAATACATATCCTTAATATCCTACGCTCAAAAACTTCCAATTTCAGGGCGATTGCGGGCGAAATATAAAACCAATTCACAAATCCATAGGCCATCACAGGTCTAATCAGCTGCTTATAGATCAATAGCTTCGTCTTAATATGCAGTTTAGGGTTCCTAAGGAGAGGCATCAAGATCCCAGAGGCCTTAACCGCTCTGTCAAGAGCGTATTTGGCGTGTCCATTGGCCTTAAGAAGAGAATCAAAGTTTATACCCAAGTACTTAATATTATTTTTTACATCAATTATCGAATCATTGATTCGCAACTTCAGGCTTCTTGCCCTACCCACCGTGCCCGCAGGGGACTTCCCCGAAGCATTCCTAAAACAAATGAGCTCTGTCTTGTCAGTATTAATATTAATACCCCAGGTATGATAATATTCGTTTATGTCTTTCAGGTGTGAAGCGACGTGCTCAAGTGCAATACTTGGGTTTCTGTTATGAGCGTAAACTAACGTATCGTCCGCGTAGAGAATTGAGTCAGAGAGGACCTCTCCACTGTCATTTGTTACCGTGTGGGGGAAATCCAACAAATAAAAATTGTATAATTTAGGACCCGTGATAGAACCCTGGGGGACACCCGACAATACATTAACAGGACTGGAACATTTACCATTCAGAGCAACCACCAGGGATCTGTCCTGCAAGAAACTATAGAACAACCTTACAAGCGGGGTGGGGACGGAATAAGCAAGCATCTTATAAACCAAACCGTCAGTCCAAACTCTATCAAAAGCTTTCTCAACATCCAATGCGCATACAGCTGTAGACTTCTTCTTCTTCAGATTTTCAGTTAAATCACTATGGAGCTTCAAAATAGCATGGTTGGTCGAGTGTGCCTCCCTAAAGCCGAACTGACGGTCTGGGATCACTCTTTCATCATCAACAAAAAAGTCAAATTCGTCTGCCAAAATTCTTTCCAACAGCTTACCAACATTAGAAAGAAGTTGAATGGGTCTGAAATTTGATACACTAAACGACTTTCTATTCTTTAAAATAGGAATCAACTTAGCAGTTTTCCAAGCGCTGGGGAAGTAACCATTGTTCAAGCAATGATTAAAAATGACCGTTAAAAATGTGATCGCTTTAGGAGGAAATCTTTTAATTAGGAAGTTGGAAATCTCGTCAGGGCCACTAGACTTCTTACCATTAATACGGTATTTAATAATAGAGACAACCCTACCAGTCCCAATAAAGATGTTATTATCATGATTCAAGGCACCGTTCGATTGATGAAAATTAAAGAGAGGCTTAAACATTCCATCATTGGAATTACTATTCACAAAAAAGAGGAGGGATTTCTCCACCTCAGCCAGGAGTTCAGGATTGTGAGAGGGTAATTTCCTTTCATAAAGTTTCTTGTAGTAATTTTCGAAAGCTTTCAATTTGTCATCAGTGTCCAGAAAAACCTCCTGTCCCACCGAGACCCTTTCCGGCACGACAAATTTCCTTTTGCCCGTTATGCTAAAAATTTCCCTGAATGCGTTTGGGCCTGGTCTAATTTTGGAGAGTCTGTCCTGAAAAGTTTTATTCAGGTATATAGAAGTTCGGTCACTAATAATTTTTTTAAGGCAATTAATCCTAGCTGAAAGGCTCCTATACTCATCCCCGCTCCTATTCCAGGTTCTGTGAAAAATTTTCTTTAGTTCCTTACTCCACATTCTCTTTATCTTAATCAAATTGACTATGTCCTCAGGAATATTATTATACTTTCTGTTAGAAATGGGCTTTAACTTTAGGTGTTTTTGTTTAATTGACCTGATGATACTAGAAAATTTTTCAACCCAGTCATCGATCTCGACATTAGATATATTTCTATCAGTAGGTGGTAGCTCAGACAGAGCCTCCTCTACATCAGCCCCAAACCTCCTCCAGTCAACACTTCGATAATCCTCAACAGTCTCCGGAGCAGCCAAGGGAATTTCACAATCTCCAAGGTCAATAATAAGCTTGACCGCATAGTGGTCCGAGAAAGATTCCACCGTAAAACATCCAAACCTGTTACCAAAAATACCAGATTGTCCCTCGGTGGACAAAAAAAAATCTAGAACAGACGCTCCTGGAGGAAAAGTGGGACTCCTAGGAGAGATGATCTCCAAGCCCGACTCAGCCCTGTTACACTCCAACCACTTCTTCAATCTCCTACCATTAGCATTATCCGTGCTATCTCCCCAATCAGCATGCCTCGCGTTCCAGTCCCCTCCCACCATGATCGAATCAAAATCCCTACCAGCTACTCTAATTAAATCCAGGGACAAAATGAAATTTTCTTTAGAAGTATTTGATGGAATATAAATGCTCCCAATTAGAATCCTTTGATATAAACCCCGATTTCTGATTCTAATGCAAGCCATTACCATGGGCACAACCGGGTCACACATAGGGAATATAGTAAAGTTTACAGTATTCTTAATAAAGAGAGCCACACCCTGGCCCATATCATTTCGCAGGGTAACGAATCCCGGAAAATCAATCTTATGTATACTTCGAAGCCTTGTCTCCGAAACCATAACAATGTCAGGTTTATGAAATTTAAGCAAGTTTAACAGTTCAAGTCTCCTGCCATTATTTATCAAAGACTGGGTGTTCAATTCAAGAATTTTTAGTTTATTTGTCATAGCAAATCTCTACCAAAAACAATATAAAGGCCTGTTTCTTCTCTACCACCGATTTAATACTCTCCATTGAAGACATAAATTTATTAATCCTGCCAAAGAGGCTCTGCAAAGGGACCCCGAATAACTCCGTAGACAACCCAAAGAAATCCGACAAACCACTCCCAGGCACACTGTTCTTCGTCGTCTTTCCCTTAAGAGATGGAAAAGCAGTGCTATTTCCTTTAAAGCCCTCATCACCCGAGACCACATCTCTAAAGCTAACTCCCCTCCGCAACTCAGACTCCTGTAACTGCACTGTTGGCCTCTTCACAGCCTGTTGCCTGGCTTTTCTCCTTTCAATATAAGCCATATAGCTTGGGCAGCCTCTATAGTTTGAGGGATGCCCCTCCTGCCCACAATTCGCGCACGACCTCGCCGCCTCTGAATCATTCTTTAAATGACATTCTCTTGTAAGATGCTCCCCAGCACATCGTCTGCAAGCCAGACTTTTTCCACAGTTAACCGAGATATGTCCAAATCTTTGGCATCGAAAACACTGTACAACACCCCTGCTCTTCACCCTCTCCCAAGTAATCTGCTGTTGCAGAAAGTACGTAGTATTTGTGATTATGGTATGATCCTCATTAGGCTTCAACTGAATTAAGAACAAGCCTGGATCGTAATTATTTCTCCTGGAATTTTCTGTTAAAAATCTACTAATTTTGATTGGACAAATCGTCGGGAACAGTCTAACAAATTCGTCTGAAACATCCTGCACGTCAAAAGTCCTACAGAGCCCCTTCAACAACAAACTAACCGGCTTCTCATCCGGAGAAGAATATGTATAGAAGTCTACGTTTTTTTGTTTAAAAAGATTCAAAACAAATTTTCTTTCCTCGCTATCCGAGCAAAAAATCTTGCTAATACCCGACCTGAAGTTAACGATCTTTGTCTTAATATTGTTATCAATAAAAAAATTTGCTAACACTTTGATATTACAATTTTTTACAATTATAGGAGGAACACGTGGGGCTCTCTTACTCCCCGAGGTTCCCTCACCCTTGGCCATGGCACAAATCTTCCCTATTCCACCCTCGCTAGACACATCTTTACCAGTAGGCGATTCTACACTTAATTCGCTAGCAATATTTGTAATTCTATTTCTACTTTTTCTACTATTAATAGATAAATTATCGCTTACTTCCAAGTTAACCCCAATCAGGTCCTCCGTCTCCAGTCCCGTGAACCTGTTCCCCCGATCCGAGCCGACGTCCTGTTGCTGTTTGAATTGCGTTGATTCTTTCATCCCTCTTGCAGGATTTCTGCCCTCCACACGTCTCCAACCATGTGTATCTGCCCGGGTTGTCCGACTGGTAGCGCTGTCACCCACATCCATCTCAAAAGTCTCAGCCCACGCCGCGTCAATGGTACCGTTACAAGTACCGGAAGCATCTGCATTTAAAAATTTTTGAGCGTTGTTTGTTAAAACTGTACCTTCCTCCTCCAAATTGAGGTTATCCGCATCGGAACGTGGTTCCCGCCGCAAACTCCGCTTCCCTGGTGGAAGAAGCCCGTCCTCGATACTACTAGTTCTCATCTCACAGAGAAATCTTGTCACATCCTCCTCGATTCCCAGCAACCCTGGTGAAACCTCCTCCGGAGTTCTCTCCATCCCATGCGTGTGTCCCTTTCCCTTGATTTCCGCGTCCAGGCAGTCCTTGCTCTCCTTCCCGAAGTCCAAATTCTTGCATCCGGGGGAGGGTGCTATTAATCTCGCACACCTCTCCCCATTTTTTGAAGTTCCTTGTAGTTTACTGGAGGCCTTGCCAATTTGCCTTTTCTTGGATTTTAGGTTATCACCACCCGCCTTATGATTGCTGTCAGTGCGCATTAGCGCTTCAGACAGACTTAAAACTGCTCCTCCCAGGGATAAAAATCACCACGCGGGACACAGTAGAAGAAAAGAATTAAAACTCGTTCGTCCAAAAGAACGGCACCAAAACCGTTATGCAGACTGCTACAACCGCTATGCAGACTGCTACAACCGCTATGCACGCCAACCAGACCAGGGCACCCAGAATACGTCCGCACACCTCGACAGTCCAAGCCAAAAAACTCAGCCGCCTCCTCCACAAGCGGTTTTCAATGTCAAATTTTTTCTGCTATTTAGCCCTGAAACTTGGCATACCTACATTTTTTGATGCGCTGAATATGGGAAAAATGGTGTAAAAATTCTTGGAAGCATTCCTGACCTTGAAAATTGCTATTTCAAAGTCAAATTTTTGTTTGCTATTTCGCCCTGAAAGTTGGCATACCTATCTTTTTTATGTACTGATTACGAAAAATATAATACCGCGAATCGCGAAACTCATCTGCAAGGTGAAATTTTTGACAAGACAAGTTTGTCTTATCTGATTTTAAAGCTGACATCAGTGTATTTGGATTGGATGTGATGCAAATATTTTTTTTTCATATTTCTTGTAATTTATATGGTGCATAATTATTTTATTTTTTTTCGAATTTTGATAAATATTTGTTGGTATTTTTGAGTGTTAGGGGTTGTTTTCAATGAACATGAACCATAAATATATGGCAATTGCTATTTAATGATCAGCTTAAATTATGATTCATACACACATTTTTTTTCCATATATTTTATAATTTATTGCCATTTTTCATGCATGGGGGAAGTTTTACCCTGTCTAAGGGGTGTATTTAACAATGTTTGTAATTTTTTTTAGGTAACTGATATTCTAAGTGATCTAAGCTTTAAAATGAGATAAGACAAACTTGTTTATCTTCTTTCATTGTCGAGATATTAGATTTTTAATGTCAAAACTTTTCTTCAAGTGAAGCATTATACAACTCAATTTCGTCAAATTGGATCTTTCGTTTCTCAGAACTGAAGCAGATGCTTATATTGAAACTTTTGTGAGAGCATTATCCTATCATAAACTTTCTTAATTCTATATTTTCTTCACACTGTGAATTTTTATCTGGAAGGTATGGAATAGATACGGATATTGAATTTTCTGTATTAAAGTATAACATGCTATGGATTGAATCAACTTCCTATTTCCCTATTAATCGGGTTTTTACAACCTACTTCGTTTTTATTATTTTCGGGGAAATTATCTTTATGTTTTCGAAGAATATGTCGTTTAAAGAAAGATCCTGATTGAAAACTTTGAAAACAATGTCTTGATGAACATTTATAAAAATTGTCGTAGCTAGTTTTTCGAATATGAAATGTTTGAATGTGGAGCCAAAGTGTAGATACGTCATTAAATAGTTTGTGACACACGTAACAAAGATACATTTTTTATATTTTTACTAGTTTTACTTAGCTTTATAAGTTTATGGTAGCCATGAGACTTGACACCTATGAAATAGGTTTGTCATATTTCGTTTTTATATTGTACAAATGTAATTGCATGAAATAGGTACCAAACATTGTAACATTCTCGCGGATAAACTAAATTAAATACGTGAAATACCTTGAAACAATAATCTACAGCGCTGAGGATTGTATGATGCATATATAAAATTTCGTAAATACATGTGTAACAGGAATGGAATCTATCTTTTTTAATAACTACCGCTACTATTGGCTGTGGAGTAGTTCCTGTTGCTTTCTGCTCTTCTTTTAAGTATTAGGTCGTCCGGAGCAAAGTTGCATGTACTTAAAATAAAATAAAATAAAATATAATCTGTATGCTGTAGCCGACTTTTTGGTTGATTGTATACTTCTAAATTATGAGTACAGTATACTACGTGTTTTCCACTTGGCTCGGATTAAGTTCGTGAGGCATCCATTTAGCACAGACTTTTTCATATTCGGTTTTTTGGTAATAATTTCATGCACAATTGACATTGGAATTCCCAAATTAGCCGACAAAGAGGTAAGAGACCAAGAACGCGTTTGATTAAAAGCTGACTGAATTAAATCGATCCGTTTTTGCAAAATCTCCTCTGAAATTCGGTCACCTCCTCGATGTTCTTCAATGTCGCCCCGTTCCCATTTGAAGCGTTTGAACCAGAACTGCACTGTTCGCTTGCTGAGGGCGTTGTGACCTACAATATTGCCTAATTGACGGTGGGCTTCGGTAGCATTAAGATTGTGTAGAAACAAAAATTTCAGAAAAACTCGATGTTCACGATCACTTATAACATTCTTTAATTCTGTCTTCGAACCGGACCCCCTAGTGAACACCTAGCGCTGGTGCACGCTAGAACAGTAACTGAGCTACTGAACTATGTGTGAGTCATGTCTCAACATATTACTATAAAAAATATATCTTTCATGAAATATGCGCAACTTTGCTCCGGACGACCTTATAGTAAAGTTTTTCTTTAAGGTACTTAGTACCTATTACGATTTTGAAAAAATCGATTTTTTTTTTCACGGATTTCGATTCGTTAGACCTTCAAAAATAACTCCCTAAAATATTATATAAAAATTCGAAACCGAAAACGAGATACTTCAACTTTAGTGAGTGCGCGCTCTGGGCTGTTCTATGTTCTAAATAAACTTTAAACGCGTTTTTCTCGAAATCACTTTTTTTCAACTGGCGGACAGTTAATCTCCGAATCTACTCGCTCGATTTAAATAAATCTTGAAGCATTTTGTTTGTTTAAGCTTCCTTTAAAAGAATCGACCACAATTTGATTAAAAAATTGAAAAATAAAAATTTTAGCGTCAAAAACATATCGGAAAAAGAGGTCGATTTCGGAATTTTTTTTTTGAACGTCCGCCATTTTTTTTTGTATTTAATTTTTCAAATTTTCTGGTCGATTCTTGTGTAAGACGGCTTCCTTTTTAAAACCCATTTTGATTTTTTTTGTTTCAGACTTGCCGTTCAAGAGATTAACTGTCCGCCATGGAGCAAGGTTTTTTTAAGGGGTCTATTTTGGCGCTCTTTATAAGGCGCGCATAATTGGGATAATGAAAAAAAATTTTTTTTTATACTACAAGAGTTTCTTGATATTATAGAAAAAGTTTGATTACCTTATCTGATAAATAAAGTGTAAAAAAAAAATATTGAAAATGTGCTTTTTTTTTAGCTCCTAATAGGTACTAGTACCTTAAGGCCACATTCAGTTGCTCTCTTTTCGAAGGTTCCATTGGCTAAATAAATTGCATCCCTCGCCTTTATATTCAGAGCAAAATATTATACCAGTCTATGGCCATGCGAGTGCTTATATAATGGCCATTCTAAAATAATAGTATTAATTGTTGCGTCGTTGCATTGCATTCCATTATTTCGGCTCGCCTTGTGCTACGCGAAATAAGACGAAGGCTACTTGCATGCATCGAAACTGGCGGAGAACATTTTGAACAGCTTTTGTAGGACATAAGTTTTAATTGTAATTAACTTAAGTATAATTTCTTAAAAATTCGAGTTGTCATGATATTCTGTAAAAGGATTTTTGTAAATAAATTGTGGTATCCTTTCCCTACCTGGGCATGTTGCACCTTTTTGGAAAGGTAATTAGACAGCCAACTTAAAAAAAAAATTAAAGTAGGTATGTTAAAGACGTGAATTTCGGAGAAAAGTCGGGCGGAAGGTTAAAGTTAGTTTTTTCAACTTCAAGGGGGGATTGTGGCCAAGGGGTTGGGGATAGTTGGGTGGTGTTGACCGTTTTGGAAAGGGCTTCGAAATAGTAAGTTTTTGAGATCAGCTTGGGGCTGCGATGCGTAGAAAAAAACTTAAAAATACAAGAGCGGTTCCCATATAAAGCAAAATCCTGATTTACGAATCACCCTGTAACTGCCGAATGGTGCGAGATGCGTAGATATTTATAAAAAAACTTATAGGTATAAAATTAACAAATTGCAAGAGATTGTTTTTAAAAGTATTTTAATTTTAAAATACATATTCACGTATATAACGAGAACTAAATACGAAGAAAATTTGTGCTGTATTAGTACTTTATGAATAATTCAAAATTTGTTCTGAAAACAATGTTTAATAGATACATCTTATTAAATTTAAGTCTAACTTCCTCCTGTATATTGAACTTTTAGCAGTAATTTAGATTATTTTGAGAACCCAATTAAAACTGATTTTGTTGTTATTCAGGATAAAAACAGATTTCTTTGGATATCGCCAAAAAGTCTATTATTCTAATTATAATATAAATTATTCTATTATTATAATTTTAATTAACAAATTCATCAAATCTATTTAAGAAATAGAATATTTTATGTTTACTTATTAATTATACAATATGTTTTCAAAAGTTTCGTAACTTACATTCTACAAATGAATTTAGAATATTATAATGAAAAACAAAAAAAAGCTAGTAAGAATATCATGAAATTTTTTTGCAAATAAAACAGATAAAAATGAATTAATCTTAAGTTATTTGATAAAGTAGTTAGTTCTCTAAAATTATTAAAGTTTTCCTAAATTTATGTTGAAGGTATCTATTTAAACCTGATTTTTCCCTTTTTTAAGATAAGTACGAAAACAGTATAATTTTATTATTTCCCCTGGATGTACTGTTTTTGTTCACTTTATGGATAACAGCAGGTAAATAATTTTATGTATTAAATTTTAGGCCGATTTTATACGTATTTATAAATAAAATCAGTCTCAAATCAGCACAAGAACAGCACTAATTTTTCGACTCAGGAACAATCCACTTCTCAGTTTTCTCATTTTTCAGTGACTTTATCTTACTTTAAATTGATTTTAAATTTTTTATTTTTAACATCATAGTTAATGTCTGCTGGTAAATAAATTACTGATAATTTTAACTAAAAGATCGTATAATTAATATCACACGTACTATTATGTAAATAATTTTTTCGTATATAGGGGGTATTCTCTATTGTGCTCCACGTCATGTATTCTTACGGGAAGACAAAACATCTATTATTATAATATATGTAGATTCTAATGAAAAATATTTTTATATAGTTTATTCTATTTTGAGTTATTTTATTCTATTTTGTAACTGTATTAGAAATTTAGGTGAGAGTTTTGGGAGAATCTTGCTAATAAGTCTTGGTCTTGGTCTTGTTCATTTAGTCTTGGTCTTGGTCGTGGAGAATAGCTAAGTCTTGGTCTTCCTAAATGTGCAAGACCAAGACAAGACAAGACAAAACTGCAAGGCCAAGACTACTTTGGCTCATCACTAGTGTCACAGTGTCTCAGTAGCATGTACAATGCTAAAAATGTTATGTTAATGCTTGATAAAACAGAGTACGACACTGACTCAAAATGTATTAGGAATTTGAATCGCTTGTTGTAACTATATAACTCCAGCTTGAAAAAAAGGTAAAACAAACTTTTAAATTAACACCTGTACCAAAAACTAGAAAATAATTAGGACACAGGTCTTCTCGTGTCGGATGCCAGGAACACATTGTGTTGCTACGGCAGCGGGATAAGTAAGGCTTTATATTAGTCTGTTAAAGGCTAGAAATAAGAGTTTAGAATCGCATTAAAAAAAAATAAATTAAATTTTGTAGAGTTTAAAAGGACTCGAAAGAGAACGTAACGCATAACATTTTGATGTACTTAATTTTATTCTGCTATGACAACTTCCCCTAGATTTTTAAGTTTAAAATTTATTTTCGGTCCCTGGTAATAAACACCCAACACTTAGGGCCATAAGCTCCAGTTGGCATTAAGGGGGGAGTATGGTATTTAATTTTTTTTTGTGTTTTTTTTTTTATTTTCTCATATAAATGTACAACTTCTCAAGATTATTGTGTTAAAATTTGGAGGCATTGGAGTAAAACTAACGGAGATATGGAATTGTAAGTCTCCGCCCCTCCGATCCGGCTTCGAGCTGTTCCTATGCCTTATAAATTCAGTGCTTAGACTTCAAACGCATTTTTTCACACAGGATTTTCAAAGTCGGTGCACTCTCTAGTTCAAAATCTACTGCACCGATCTTTTTTGAAATTGTACACACTCTTTCTTACGAGGTAACGTTGTCGAGATTTTTTTGTTATTTTTTTTAAAACTTCTTTTAAAATAACAAAACTTTCGATTTTTTTTTTTGAAAAATCGGTATTTTTATTTCTATGTGTTACCAAACATTAAAACCTAAATAAAAAAAATAAGGATATACCTCAAGGAATTTATTAAATAATGAAATCTTGTTGGTTTTTTAATTTAAGATGATTCAGTCATGTATTATGCGGATCACCGCAATCCAATTTGTTTTGAGGTGTCAGCGAAGATTTGGGTAATTGTTTACTTTCACGGTCACCTGGTTTCTTACCAACTAAAAATCGAAAAATGTATGGATTTTATATATACATATATATATTTTTTTTTTCAAATTGTTCGTTTTTGCGTCGGACTTATGTAAAATCTCGCCTGAATTTTACTACCACTCTCTCTGGAGGGGAAAGGGGTCAATATAACTGTCAATAATGGCGGCAATTCAAATAGCGTTGATTATCAATTTATTGTAGCGCTAAAATCAATCAATAAAAGCGGCCGAAAAATCAACAGAATTACTGACATTTACAAATTTTTGTATTTTTTTTTTTTTCATAATTCAGAAGCAAAAACCAACAATTTGAAAAAAAAAAAAAATTGTAAAAATGTTGATTCTTCAATTTTATATCCTCAAAAAACCAGGTAATCGTGAAAGTAAACAATTACCACGAATTGCTGTCAATCGTTCATTTCTTTATAAATATTAATTAAATCAATGATAAAATATTCTTCACATGTGCTTTCGATTCGGTAAACCATGCACTATTACTTAGAAAACTGGAAAATTACGGCATTAGAGGTAAACTTCTTTCATGGTTTAATTCTTTCTTATCCAACAGATCAGCGCAGGTTAAAATCAACGGTTTTTTGTCCTCTTCATTTAGTACTTGCTCTGGTGTACCACAGGGTTCTCATCTGGAACCACTTCTCTTTGTGTTATTTATAAATGATCTTTATGATCTAATCAAACATTCTGAGGTATTATTCTTCGCTGATGATACCAAGATTTACAGGAGAATTGATTCCTTGGGTGACCTGGTGGGGCTCCAGAGTGATATTTTCTCAACCGTTACATGGTGCAATGATAATGCTTTAAAATTAAATATTGATAAGTGTCACGTTTTATCGTTTTGTAATAATTCCACTCCTCTAAATTTTCAATATAAAATCTCAAATGCACCTATTTCAAGAGTTCAGTCCATCAAGGATCTTGGAGTGATTGTTGACTCAAAGCTCAACTTCAGGGAACATATTGACCATATTTGCTCCAAAGCTCTTAAGATACTTGGTTTTATTATTAAAGTAACTTCAGATTTCCGTAATTGCACGTCCATTATACATCTTTACAAGACACTGGTTCTTCCGTTGCTTCTGTATGCATCAACAGTTTGGTCATCGCATCTCGAGTTGGATAAATATAAGTTGGAGTCCGTTCAGCATGGATTTCTGCGACATCTTGCTCGCAAAAGTGGTCAGCCAATGGATTATCGCGATCATGACTACTCGCGTATAATGAAGCATTACAACATACCTAAGTTAGATTCACATAGAAAAGTTCGCGATGCAGTGTTTGCATTTAAGGTAGTAGTTCCCTCAAAATTTTCCAAAAAATCGATTTTTTGTTTTTTGCATTTTATGATTCCTTATATCTTCAGAAATCATCTACTAAATTTTTACAAAGAAATTCGAAAAAATCGAGGAGTTACAGCAGTTTTAGTGCGCGCGCATTTTTCACTACGCACACATAAATATATCGTAAAAAAACTTTAAACGCGTTTTTCTCGAAACTACATTTATCAAAACGGCGGACAGTCAATCTCCGGATTGGCTGAACCGATTTGAATAAACCTTATAGCGTTTTGTTGGTTAAGGTCTATTGTAGGGCAATTCACCAGAAAATTTTGAAAAAGTTGATTAAAAAATATATTTACAAACCGAACAAAGCAAAAAAAATGCGATTTTTTCGAAATTTTTTTTCAAACATCCGCCATTTTTTTTCTTTTTACGATTTTTTTCTAATTGTGGTGAATTGCCCTATAAACCATCTTCCTTTTTAACATTCTTTTTGGTTTTTTTGTTTCAGACTTGCCGTTTCTGAGATTGAGTGTCCGCCATGGAACCATCTTTTTTTTAACTGCTCATTTTTGAAAGCCCTCTGTATTTATAATAAAGTACTAAAAAAAGAAAAACAATTTTTTTCGTCAACTTCAAGACTTAAGTATCCAAATAAAAAAAGATGTAGTTAGATTTATAAAAAAGGAGCTGAGAAAATAAATAAAGTTTAAACGTCTATTTTTCCCTATTCTACAGGGAACTACTACCTTAAGCTGATTCACAATATGATCGATTGTCAGGACCTCACTGATCTTTTTGTTGAACGCAGTATGCCGTATAGTCTTCGTAGGCATAGAAGTTTCGTTGAGGAAACCCACAATCGCAACTCCACTTATTTTTCATCTATACCTCGGTTAATCAGGCTCTGGCACAGTTTACCTGATGACATAATTTCTTTAAATCAACTCCTACCATTTAAAAAGTCAGTTAAGAAGTTATTTCTGTAATGAGCAAATTGGTCGTTCACCCTCTCTTTACCTAAATAAATTCATACTATATAAACTATAATATTTTGAAATTAAAATTAAATAAGATCATCAACTTCTGCGGTGTCATGCCTCATGACCGTATTGTATTTGGGCGATTTTGATGATTCCTGTTTTAGATGCTTTTGTTTTTGTAATTTACACCAAGACTGGTATTAAAGAATACAAATTGTAACTTGCAATTGATTAGTATCATTTGTTATATGTATTATCGAAAATTATTGTAAAGCTTAATGTGATATGGCACATCGACTTATTGGAATTGTTTTATATTTTAAGCCAAAAAAATGATTAATATAAAAATGTAATAGGAATACACAATATATTATGTAGGTCGATAATACACATGTAACCATTGTACTGGGCCTATAGCCCGTATCTTCCCAAATAAATAAATGAATAAATAAATGTCATTTTATAATACACTAATTAACTGTGTCGTCTGAAAAAATTATTGAAAATATTTTTTTTTACAGCGAATTAACAATACTCCCCCATTAACCCAGCAAAGGTTTAATTTAATACGCTATTGCGTATCCCCATTGGAATCAATGAGTATAAACAGATAATAAAAAGCAAGTATGAATTACAAAAAGTTGGAGATGCCGGGGATCGAACCCGGGGCCTTTCACATGCAAAGCGAACGCTCTACCACTGAGCTACATCCCCTGACAACCCCACTTTCTTTAATGTATCATTTAAACACAGTAAGAAATTCAGTGCATCGTAGTAACTTTGCATACATACTGTAATAAACATTTAACACAGATAAAATAAAAAACATATGCAGAATGGCATAACTTCTGTTGCAAGCAGCAAACAACTTCTCGTGGCCAAGTAAAGCTTTTTGCTAACCAACTAAGCTTTCTACTTTAGCTTAGTTCAAACTCATTCTATTGTAAAGTGTGCTACAAGACGAAGTTCTTTATAACAGCAGGACAGTTAGAGACTCGATTCTTTTATTAACCGACGAAAAAACGGAGGAGGTTCTCAAGTCGATGCGTATATTTTGATAATTCTTTTTTTATTGGAAAAGGTATACTCCGAAGTTGGTCCCATATAAATTTTGAAAAAAAATTCCAACCCTAAGGGTAGGAAAACAGGGGATGATTGATTGTTCACTCACAGATTTTAATGCTGAGTTGTATATTACACCAAAGGCTACTTTGTACACATGTTGGTATATAAAGCCTTTTTTTTAAAAGGTATTTATATTATACAAAAAATAATAGTTAAATTAGGATTACATAATAGTTAATAGCTAAAGTAAAGTAGGTAGCTATTTTAAAAGTAAACAAAAATTAAGGCTGTAGTAATTAGTAGATTATAGCCACAAAAAATCCCTTCCCTATATATACATATATACATAAAACTGAAAGTTCCTTTGTTTGTTTGTTTGTTGCTCAATCACGCCTAAACGCTTGCATCGATATTTTTCATTTTTTGTCCGAAGGTAGTACATATTCCGACTTAACATATAGGCTAATTTTCTTTCGGATTATACGTAGGGTTTCAAAATGGTGGATCCAAGATGGCGGCTGAAAATTTTAAATTGGCGACCATATTTCTCGATTTCAACGGATTTTAAGGAAAATTATTACTATGATTATCTTGAGGTCACTGATTTTGAATGTTATCGAAATTTACAAATCAAAGATGGCGGACCCAATATGGCGACCAATATTTCTCGATTTCAACGGATTTTAATGAAAATGAGTACAATGATTATATTGAGGTCACTGATTTTGAATGTTATCAAAATTTACAAATCCAAGATGGCGGACCCAATATGGTGACCAAGATTTCTCGATTTCAACGGATTTTAATGAAAATTGGTACAATGATTATTCTGAGACCACTAATTTTGAATATTAGCAAAATTTCCAAATCCAACATGGCGGATCCAATATGGCGACCAGAATGTCTTGATTTCAACGGATTTTAATGAAAATTGGTACAATGATTATTCTGAGGATCAAGTTCCGAATATTATCAAAAGTTGTAAATCCAAGATGGCGGAACCAATATGGCAACCGAGTGTCTCGATTTCAACGGATTTTAATTAAAATTAGTACAATGATTATTCCGGAGCCACTAATTTCGAATAATAGAAAAATTTCCAAACTCAATATGGCGGATCCAATATGGCGACCAAAATTTCTCGATTTCAACGGATTTGAATGAAAACTGGTACAATGATTATTTTAAGGCCACTAATTTTTAATATTATTAAGATTTGGAAGTTCAAGATAGAGGATCCATAAAGAGGTTTTCGGGTTGAAACAATTTCTAGGATATATCAAACTAGAACATTTGAGAAGTGTTTAATTAGTATTTACCCAACGCCGGGTGAAACCGGGTAACCCAGCTAGTTATAAAATAAAAACTTTTTAACAAAAAAATTAAACCGCCGAAAAAACTGGAAAGCAAAATATAATAAACCTTTTTTAGTTAACCTTAATAACTAAGTTCTTAAACTAATGTAAGTATACCTAAGTATATATTTTTGTAATTATTTTGAGTTTTCAATTAACCTTAATAAATAAGTTCTTAAACTAATGTAAGTTTAGCTAAATAATTTTGAGTCGGTGCCAAACAAGCAAATTAATTAATTACGTAAAGCGTGATGCGCGGCGCGGCCGGAAAATGCCTAACCTTGAATTTAAAGAAATATCGTCCGTATTCATGGTGGGTGTGTGCTACCTGCCTCTTCTCCCTTCTTCGATTCGGCATTTCCCTATAACTTAACATTACGAGGGGACGTAAAATTGAGTGACAGATACTAGTGCATCAAACCAGGGCGCCTTTAAAAAAACGTTCATAAAAAAGCTTCAGTTTATAGCTTACGCTGTAAAAGCTGTCTTTGAGAATTTTTTGGCGACTATTTCTCTCTCTATATTTTTTATAGGTATTTACAGAGGTAGCAGCCCTGAGCTGTTTTATCTAATGGGAAATTTTGCTGGGTGTATTTTCGAGAGCTTGCATATGGGTTGGAATTTTGAATAATATATCAAAGAATATCGATATCAAAAAGAGGGACACTCTCAACGCAATGAAAAAGCAATATTTTGGAAGCATAATTTGCTTACTCTCCTTTTACCTATCCGTATCTTTTTAGTATGGGCACGTCATTGGAGGGAAGCAGTTTTATAGCTTTCTGCCCAAGTGCTTCTTTAGAAGATTATTCATTACAGTTATAGATGGTCTTGATTTGTTTGGAAATGTGAAGAAGCTTAAAAGCTGTTGAGTAAAAAAGTGCATTTTTAGGAGCAATTAATTAAATTAAGCATAATACATATAAGGTGTTTACACACCAAACTGTTTTAAAGGCAGCTTGGAATATGTTCATAGAAAAGTTCTGTGATAAAAGATTTTTGTGAGGTGCACCCTGCAAGAGTGTTCGCCCCAAATGTTTGCCTTTCTCTCACTTATGCCTTCTTTATTACTACCTATTTCTAGCAAAAATTCCCATTTCGTTCCTGTAACGGAAACAAGGTCGAAAAAAGATAAGGAATAACCGCTCGAGTGTCCCCTCCACTGACATATAAGAACTGGACTGCTGATCCCGTACAAAAACTCACATCAAAAGTAAGACCAAATTTTGACCGAATTCTAACTATCTCGCTCTTTCTTAAGCCCGCAGGCAGACAAATTTCCAAAAAAAAATGGCCAATAGCCAAATGAAGGTGGCGCCATGTATGTGCACTTCTTTTGGTTTTTTCTAGTATCTTCGCGTGTGATACATCTTTTTGATACTCCCAATAGATAAATAAAAGTAAACACAAGCTTTTTGCACATCACTTTTACCCACGACAGCCTTTACAAGTTGCCCGCCAACTCATCATTTTCCGTTGCAATCAGCTGTTAGAATAGTTTAACGATGTCCAACAGATGGCTACTTCATTTTGTGATACAACTTTTAGCTTGGGTTGGTATAAACGAGAAATGTGAAGGTTAGACAAAGGCAGAAAAATAATTTGTATAGCTATCTTTGTCTTTCTTAAGACCGCAGCTGATTGCCGCGAGGAACATTTTTGTGAAAAAACTTAAAATTAAGCGTGATATAAAAGAAATCGGTTCATGACAGCTTAATTATTTTTTATTTGCTTCATTTTAAACATAATTGTGCGGTATTTTAGGGAATTTTTAATAGCATGATTTGCGCCATGTGGTTTGAGCCTGCGCTAAAAATGGTCTCGTTTTTCAGACGGCGGTTAGCAGTCCAGTTCCTCTATGTCAGTGGTCCCCTCTTATTATAGATACTCTTTGTCTATGTATTCCTCTACTCTCTGCTTATAACTAATCGCTCCAAGATGAGTACTCGAAACCCAGGCAGTGCTCCCGATTTTTCCATAATTATAGGCCCGGAACACAAGCGCACCAAGCTGTAAAGTAAATAAAAGAATCGAGTCGCTAATTATCCTGCTGTTATAAAGAACTTCGTGTTGTAGAACACTTAACAATAGAATGAGTTTGAACTTGGCTAAAGTAGAAAGCTTACATGGCTACCAAAGAGCTTTACTTGGCCTCGAGAAGCCCAATGGAAAGTGGGACGAAAAATGTATACAATACTCAAACCTTTTTATCTTATTGGATAAACTCAATAATTTTTGACAAATAACTCTGCTTTTTGTGTTCTTTTTACAGACTTTTCAGATAACTTGAAATCATAGGAAATGTAAAATTTTGAAATTAAAGCTTAAAAAATAATTTATCTTTTACAAAAAATGATTCTCTTCTAGGGAACAACTGGTTGCATCTATTACATTCTCATAAACGTCGTGCAACATTTTCCGCAGGGGAAACGTCAAAAATTCGATGGTGTGCGTGTGAAGTGCTGTCCCATGTGACAGTTCTGCGAAATGTGAGGGGCCAATGCACTTTCGCTCGCACTCGCGCTGGGCACGAGCTTTGGAGTTTGAAGTGAGTTGTGCAGGGTGCATGACGTCGTGCTACGTGCGGATCGGCGGGCATAATCGGACCTCCACACCACGTACAGGCAGATCTCAACCGGGCGAACGCAGCAGCACTCACCGGAAATGTCGCGTCCAACGCCGAAGGAGAGCTTCGAGCGGCAGTACCTCAACGGGCAGAAGTCGTCCAAACAGCCCGTCGTGAACGGCAAGGTAAATACGCAGCAACCTCCATCCCTAGGCCCCCAACCCCAGCAGTTAGCACTCAACTGTCAAAAGCTTGAGAGGTCGATCCGCGAGTCAGAGCTCGACGATTGTGTCAGCTGTTCTGCTGTTCGTTCTGCGTCTCGGCCTAGCTTGAGAATTTTGATTTGTTTGTTTTGTGTGAGAAATGTGGATTTAAAAGTGCAATTTTGGTTGACAGTACACGAGCGCAGCAATGGGCTACAATATCGACTGGATCTTCCCCCGGATGCGCCACCCTTCCCGCTTCTGGTACATCGCGAGCACACTGACCGTCGCTGCTGTCGGCCTTTTTAGTAAACTCATCATAGGTAAATAAAGTGCTTTGAAAATTTCTTAATTTAAAGACAATTCCAAATTTGTCAACGTTTTCCGAAGTCTCGATTTAGTGCGGGACCCTAGCCTTCGGAGTATGTATTTAGTTTTCTGGCGGGCGACCAACAAAACGTATTGGTGCACTTACGTACGGGGCCTCCTTTACTCAGCAGCGGTAGGGTGGGCGGGCGAGCAGACGGTCAGACGCGGGAATCGTAGCTCGCGCGATAGATTTGAACGGATCCGCACCTGACCTGTGGAGCCGCGGGGCAGTTCCGACGGAATTAGAAAGTCGCCGTGTCACGAGAGACGTTTTGTTTAGAAATTCAAATTAAGGCGGTGAAGATCAATTTACAAATTAACGGCTAGAGAAAGGGTTAATCGCGTCTGAACCACACCGACCCGTGCTGCCACCAGAGTCGCGCAATTGTGGCTGAAATGAAATTGATTGCGTCTTGAATAGCCCCATTGTGGTGAATGAATCATGAATTGACAAAACTAACGAGCTCCTCCTTTGCGCATCTGCCAAAACGACACCGTCTTTGTTCTCTCAAGAGGTGCTCCTGTTCCCAACAGTCGCCCGACGGCATGATCTTAGTCGTTATAGATGGGGCCTCTAAGATCGGTCCACCGCCTCCCCGATATATTCAATTGTACTTGCTGCAATTATCCACATAACTACATATATATAATAAGTTGGGCCCAATCTCGCCACTGGGAGGTACCTGTTGCGCTTCAAAGGTCATTAAAGTATTAATTAGAAGGCCCCGACTTTGTTCCGAGGTGCTCTGAGCGCTCGGCCACTGTTTTAGCGCCTCGCCGCGCATCTGGGGCCGCCTGAATTGTGAGCCCCAGACTATCAGAATGCGGAAAGCGAGCGCACATGTAACAAACTTTTTTTCTTCAGGTTGTTTACAAACAGTTGCCTCGCGCTGACGGCGCAGTTGGAAAATCGGTGGCGTTGCGACAATGAAATTGCGCCAACTCGAATTACATGCGGCGTGAGGCGGCCAGGCACAATTTGAGAAGATGACTGGAGCCTCGTTTTCACTTTCAGCAGTGCCTCATTAGCTCAATCAGTGGTGCAATAATTTGAAGTTCCCCGGCTGCATGCACCTACTTCATAAAACAAAGCAGACTTGATCTTGGAAGATGCTCAGATTCTAGCCTTTAATTATAACAATTAACCCTTAATGGAGCACGGTCGCAGGTTCTGGAGGCTCCAGTTTTGTTTGCGCAGATTTTATGAATGCGCTATTAATCTCCACTATTTTTCGTTTTTATTAAGCTTTGTGAAGCTACTTTTTTATACAGAAATTGATATGAAAAATAATGGTAACTATAAATCGCTTATCTTTTCATCACGTCACTCTCAGCTCACACGTAACGCAGGTACAAAGATTAAGCTGTGTTATCAACAAAGTTGTAAAAGAAAAAACGTTACGTTATTAGATATCCCACAAAATATATTTTCTAGCATTCAGTGCTTTTTTTTATGACGAATACGAATCGTTTTTTTTTTCCTCATAAATACTTTAATTTCATTTAAAATGTTTAAAAAAAACTCGTCAATAAAAGATGGATTGTTAATAGGCAACCATCTATGCGGATTTTATTTTGGAGAAAGTGCTAAACTGAGGGAAAGGTTAATTTTGTTAAATTTATGCATTTCAAATTTGCATATATTGTAGTTATTAAGTATTTAGGATTTATATAGCTACACAATTTTCAAACAATAAATAAATTAAGCAGTAATACTTAAATCATTGGGATTCATAAAGGATTAATGTCGTTTTACCTGACCCCTGGTAAATATAAGCATTATTTTGTATTTTTCAAATACTTATGTAATGATCTTGTAATGTAATGAATACGAGCAATCTGTATCCCTATCAAATTCACTATAGATTTCTGAAGTAATTTTAAAAAGTATAAATAATATACTTCACTCTTAAACTTGCGCCAGAGATAAAAAAATTGATTAATTACCGATTTAAATTGATTGGTTATCGTTTAACCATTATTTTGGAATTTATTTAATTTCTGGTGATAAAATAAGAGTTATTAATTAACTTTTGTAATTCTCATTTCTAATAAGAGTTACTTTAAATTTATTTTGATTGTTTATCGGTTAACCATTATTTTACAATTTCGTTTTATTGGTTACGAAATAAGAATTATCGGTAAACTTTTGTAATTCTTGTCAATAGTCAGAGTTATTTAATTTATATTTTTTTTTGGGATTCCGTTTTCGTATTAGAATAAATATCTACATAATTGTTATTAATACTTAATTATTATAATTTTTATTTAACATTGCGAAAGCTACGTTGCATTCAATAACATGCACATATGCACTTGTAACAATAAGATCTATTTTATCAAAAAGTGGGTTACAACATTTTTCAGAAAATATATCTGCTTTAGTGTCCGCGTCTTTGGAAGAGAATATCTCGCGATTAAAGGGTTAAAATTAAAAATTCTAAAAATATGTTTTATTGCCTGTTGAAAGTCGTATTCAACGTATTTTAAATTTTCACTATATGGGATGGGAGAAGGTCCAAAATTATGAGAGTGAAGGGACTTTTACCCGCAGACGGCTGGATATGGGTTCCTAGCTAGCTGCGTAGCCCTAAAAATGTGTACACTTTACACACAAAAATTGTATTTCCTATACATACATTGCATGTTACACATTCCCATACGACTTAAACGATTTGGTAATTTGGATGATTAAGGTATTTAAATCCTTGTTACGGAACCTTGAAAAACTGGAAATAAAAAAACCGATAATCCAAAAATTCGTTCGCGTGAAATAATGTAATCAGTAACGTAATAATTAAAACTAGGGTTGAATTGATGCCTGATGTCGGAGGCTAGAAATTTAATCTATATAAGCCTATCCTATCTTAACCTAATCCGACTACATGCATTAACCATAATTTGAGTCATTGAGTCAAATTAGTAGACACGGTCGAAGTTTTTTGTTTATTTTTAATGCTAAAGCAAATTTGCGTCATACCATAAGATTCCTCATATAATATACTTTGAAAAACCTGCTAGGTATTTTTATATCTGACTGATATACTATTGGTAATAACTACTATATGTGCTTACAAATAGTAATTTTCGTATTATTTAGCGTATGGGCGCAATTGTCCCTACTTAGTAGCTGACACGCCGGGCATTCCCATCGATTCTTAATGTGCTTCCTATCCACCCTTTTTAGAAAATTATAAACTTTAAATTCGAAAAATAGTTTTTTTTTTCTTCCGAAAACAATGATAATTCAGATAATTTTTTATCTATATATCATAAAAAACTCTGCATCGTTCGCGTGTTATTATACCCTATGTAGCAAGATTTGTTTAAAAATGTTAAGCCCGAAAAATGCAATGAATTTATTTGATTTAGCGAAAAAAAGGCCTCGTAGACATTGTGGCAAAGAACTTAGAGCCGGTTAATTAGAGGGTTAGCAGGTGACCAACGCAAAGGTGCATTCGAGCACTGCATCAAAATATAATGTCCCGCTAAATTCCGATAAAGTGGAACTCATACGAGTGCCGTGAAGTAGGAAAGCACCACCAAGGTTTAATTGGCCTTGAGGAGGATTTACACGTCGCCTTGAACTGTTGCGCCACGGAAGAACAACACTCTTGGGTGTTTTTTCTGCATGAGCAGGATTGACGAGCGCGTGGACGAAGCACCGTGTAAATTTATCTCTATCGGATTTCAATCACTTACAGCGACTGCAGCACCTGCGGTAAGATATTGCTGCGGGAATCCAATTATAAAATATATCACAACACTCGAAAAAGTAAGGGGTAGGGAGCCGCATTAACCTTCCTGCGCGCCGCAGACGAGAACTTTGTTTACGGTGTGTCGAATAATATTTTGCTTGATGTATACTACTTTAGATACTCTGATTTACTAAATAAACACTGATTCACTTCTGCAGTTTGCTTGAATAAAACAAAAGTGTTCAACAAGCGACGGCTGGTGGATGCCGTAAAGAAACGGCCCAAGGGTGTTCCACTAGTCACAGTTTCGAATCATCACTCCTGCTTTGATGATCCAGGACTATGGGGCGGTATGCGGTTTTGATGTATTTTTTTTGTAAAACTTATTATCATCGCTTTGTTTCACAGGAACCCTTCCTCTCAAGGAAGTTTGCTCAAAGAATTTTATACGGTGGTCCCTAGCGGCGCATGACATATGCTTCACTAACAAGTACCACTCACTATTTTTTATGTTTGGTAAGTACTTACAAAATACAATGACAAAATTGTGAAAAATAGAGATATACTAATATTACTTGTTACCTTTTACATATTATAGTATTTACGTATTAATTGTTACATTTAAGATAGTTCCGTTCGACTTACGTTACATTTGAGATATTTATCATCACCCGGTTTCACCCAGCGTTACGTGAATACTCATTTATTAAACACTTTTCAGTTTGTTCTAATTTTCATAAGAATCAGTTGAATTCCAAAAATTGTGGTCACCATTTGGGATCCGCCATCTTGGATTTAGAAATTATGCAAAATTAGTGCCCTGAAAACAATCATTGTACCAATTTTCATTAAAATCCGTTGAAGTCGAGAAATGTTGGCCGCCATATTGGCCGCTAATTATTGTACAAATTTTCATTAAAATCCGCTGAAATCGAGAAGTTATCGATAATATTCGAAATTAGTGGCCTCAAAATTATCATTGTAACAATTTTCACTAAAATCCGTTGAAATCGAGAAATTATGGACGCCATATTGGATCCGCCATTTTGTTTATACAAGTTTTGATAAATATTCAAAATGAGTGGCCTCACAACAATAATCGTACTAATTTTCATTAAAATCCGTTGAAATCGAGAAAAGGCCGCCATAATATTCAAAATTAGTTGCCTCAAAATAATCATTGTACCAATTTTCATTAAAATCTGATGAAATCGAGAAATTTTGGTCACCATATTGGATCCATTTTGAATTTGCAAAAGTTTGATAATATTCAAAATTAGTGGGCACGATACCCATAACTTGGCCCCCTAATTTAAGGAACGGGGTTCGAAGCATTTTGCTGTCCTAAATATGGGAAAAATAAAGAAAAAAATATAGAAATGTTCGGCAAATAGTGGTGGTTTGTGAATATTCAAGTTTTTCAGTGTCGTGGCGGGGTTTCGAAAGATTTTGCTGTCTGGAGTTGATACGGGACAAGTATTAACTATTTTTTTTATATCTCGAAAACGGGTCGAGATAGATTTTTTTCTTTATTTTTCCCATATTTAGGACAGCAAAATGCTTCGAACCCCGTTCCTTAAATTTGGGGGCCAAGTTATGGGTATCCCCCCAATTAGTGGCCTTAAGGAGGGGTAAGGGTTTCAGCGTGAAAAAGACACTTTTCTTTCCGATTTTTTTTTAGAAATATGGATTGAGCAAAGTTATTGAAACCTTTTGTACATTATTAAGTATGATGTCGATAACACTCAGTAATTTTTTTATGTGAAAATATCGACAAACAAGCCGGTAACGGAACTTTTCCAAGAACGTCTTTGGAAATAGACGATTTGCGGTGTACACTGTATCTCAGCTGGAAATTATGCGAAATTAAAAACCTTTAAAATTTAGTCAGAGTATCATTCAATCCTCCCCCCAACGTTCTCTGATTATTATTTTTTTCATTTATAAATTTTTGGTAGTCATTTAAATTAAAAACTGTTATTTTTTACGAAAAATTTCGTCATTTTGTAAGTGGAAACCCCCCTTAATGTAAAAAAAAATTTAAAACTCAACGTTGGGGGGAGGTATTTTATATATATAGAAAGTGTGTACCAAGTTTGAAATGAATCAGTAATGTAGTTTTTAAATAGCAGTGTACACGGTCTTTTAAAAAGTGGTTTTGAAAAAGTTCAGTCATCGGCTTGTCTGTCGATATTTTCGCATAAAAAAATTACTGAGTATTGCTGAAATCATACTTAATAATATACAAAAGATTTCAATAAATTTGCTCAAACTATATTTCTAAAAAAAAATCACAAAAAAGTGTTTCTTTTTCATGCTGAAAACCATGTTTTGAGAATATTTAGACATTCGGACCGCGATTTCTGGTGGTTATATGATCATTCAATAGTAGCAACAACAAGATAATCAACTTTGAAAACAGAAAAAGACAAAAAAAAAAAAAAAAAAATAGCAGTTTTTTTAAAAAACCCAACAAATAATAGGGTTTTAGAAGCTTTTATGCAAAACAAATGCCAGATTCTGAAAGAACATCCCCAAAAACCTCCTATATACGATTTTGGAAGAATCACCCCAATTTTCTATTCGAATCGTACAACTGAACTTGGGTGCACAAAATTCTCGTTTTGCGCATACTGAACCGAACATATTTATGGTTGTAATGACATGCCTTGATAACTACCCACAACTTTTGTGTTCAAAGATTTTTGTTAGCGGCCTTAGTTTCCGAGTTAAGCGACTAGAGACTTCGTGAAGCGTTCTTGGGTCTGTAGCAAATGTCTCACACTTCACCCCTCTATATCTCCGCAACTAATCATAGGATGACTTCGGGCCCATTGAGACTTTTCATCAGCAGGTTGAAAACTACCTTTCTGCAAATTTTCAGCGAATTTGACCGAGACCCGATTTCCATACAATTTGTGCGGGGTCCTTTCCTTGAGTACTTGAAGTTTTTTGCTCAGTTTTACCGTTCAAAATATCATAGTTGGCTCAAAAATAACATTGCCAAATAAATGATTATGTTTTGCAATATTACACACCAATATGCATCAATAAAATTTATTGCCGCAATTGACTTGAATTTTTAATTCTTACAGACTCTTAAAAGTCCAAAACAACGCAAAGTTCTAATCCAATATTTACTCAGGGTTTGGCTAAATTCATTTCGGGCTTGTAGAGTTTCTTGTTTTCTGTTCGTTCTGTACAGATTTATAACAGTTGGTGTTAATTGAATAAACATTGCTAAGTGCTATTCATTCAACGTCATAAAATAAGTGAACATCAGTTATAACGACAGTGAAGGGACCGACAAATGTTATGGAAGTGGAAATTAATATATACATATTTTTTCATTTAAATAAATGTGGGGCTCGAGGCTGCGACCTTCGGCTTTGCGGGATGCTTTCGAGTAATTGTGACATTCTGATGAGAAGTGCAACCGATCCCACATACATAGGTATGCAATGTATGAAAATATTTTGAAACTATCCAAGACATTTTGATTGTTGCATCAGATTATTGTTTTACAAAATATTTCGTAATTAATATTCGTATTTCGTAACAGAATATATACACGGGTCGAGGATATCAATAAAAGATTGGAAAGTCCTTCAAAGACCCAGTTTTCATTTATATTCCTTTAGTTTCTAGAGAGTTGCTTGAGTTTTGTCCACACTACTTTCGAAGCGAAGCATACTCTCGTTTTTCTTCAAAGATAAATAACTAAGGTTTGACACTGAGACCAATCACAAGTACCTAATTTGCCCCCTTTTTAATTCTTATATGAATATTTTAAAGTGTTAATTAGTGCACATCGTTTCTGAGAAAATCAGCTGTGACAGATCATTATTTATCATCTGTAGATTAACGAAATTGATACTACTCTTTTCTTACACAAAATTTAACAATCAATCATCAATAGTTCTGAATACTGCGAGCATGGATGAAATCATTAAAATCCAAAACTCAATGTTTTTAACAAAACCAAACCAAATACGTGACACGTTTTACAGGTGCATTAACATAAAAGCACTGTGTAAATTTACTCGAATACGAAGTTATACATTTTTTTGTTTAACTGAATACCCTGGTAATTCTTTCAGGAAGTGTCAAAAAACTGTTCGGAAAATTATTTATTGAAGCAAAGCGGATCTCAAATGGTTGGTAGAGTACCTACCTATCATTGATTTTAGCAGGATCAAGAGGAGGGATTTTCAATTAGTAGTTTTTAAGTTCCGCTGACATTTGTCTCACTTCAGTTAAAGACTTTTGGTGCTCCTTAGGGTAACAGATCGTTTTTCGTTTTTGGTTTTCTTTCAGACTTTTCGGTTGCGGTGTCCACCATATGGTCACCCCAGTCGAAATAAATAAACAATAATAATACACCGCTAGTCAAATTGGAACTGATACTACTGTCTCATTTTTTCACAAAAAATCGCTCTTTAAACAAACATGTTTTGACAAACAAAAAAATTGTTTCTCAATAAAGCGATACAATTTAGATAAAATATAACATTTTTCAAAAACATCAATGTTTCTTATAAAAAAATTACTTCAATAACGAAACCATATTTCATTTGTTTGCACTTTTAGTAGTCATCTGTATAAAATACAATAAAAAAAATACGAGTGTGCTTTAGACCACACGACTGAAGTAAAACTTCTTTAGCTCCATCTATATGTATATATATATGTTTATATATGTATAATATATACAGGTATATACATATATTCATTTTCTACAAATATTTAAATTTATTATCGGTTTTCATTGATAAATTAGTGCTCGCACCTCTCTCTTGCTTCTACAGTAATATACGAAACGTAACTCTCTTCTCTTTCTATCTTCACTAACTTATGTCTGCTACCGTTCACCTCGGCCCGATCACACTTTTCCTAACGCTCTCGTTAGGCATTCACCAGTTTACTCCCCAAGTCAAGCGTTCGTAAAGAAGTTTTACTTCAAAAAAGCATTTTCCATTAAAAGGATTATTTTATCTGTTTGCTGTTTGGGGTTTGTTAAAAAAGGACCCCGCACAAATCTTATGGAAATCGAGTCCCGGTCAAATTCGCTGAAACTCAGAAAGGTTCAGCAACATCAACTCGCCATTGCCGGATGACAAAATATTTGTTGTCGCAAAAAAAATCGGCTTAATCTTAAAATTACCTATTGAGGTCCATAGTCAAGGTCAACCGAACATGTTCATGGTTGTAATGACGCCTTGACAACTACCCACAACTTTTGTATTCAACGATTTTTGTTGAGGCCTCGGTTTCCTAGTTAAACGACTAGAGACTTCGTGAAGCGTACTTGGCCCTACAGCGAATGTCTCACATTTCACCCCTCTATATCTCCGAAACTAATCATAGGATGACTGCAAAGTTTCAGCGAATTTGACCGGGACCCGATTTCCATAAGATTTGTGCGGGGTCCTTTGGCTGCAGGGTAAATAAATCCTTTATCGCGAGATTTTTTGGGCTCTCTGATATTCTTATCAGACACGATTTTTTCAAGCCTGTGGAATTACTTTAGTGAAGTGAATTTTAATAGAGCAGAAATTCAAGAACAGATTAAAAAAATATAATTAATTATTTCTATGAGAGTTTAATGGCAAATAGCAAAAGTGATTCAAGTACATTAGAAGACTAAGGACCCTATTATGCAAGTCGATTTTACTCGAATAGCGGAGACACATTTTCAAAGCTGGAATGATAAGAAAATTAGTGTCTTCGATAGTCGAGTCGATAGAAATCGACTTTCATAATAGGGCTCTAAAAATCAGTTATAAACATTAAAGCATTAAATATAGTTAAATAGCCTTTACAAACTTTAGTACAGGTGTCCTCTTAACCCTTTCAGACACAAAAATCAGGCGTTTGAGATAAAAATCTGAATTTTGGCTTATACACAAATATGACACTAATAAACACGAATATGCAAAAACAATTAAGGTAGGATGCCTCATATGTCCCATATATGGGACATGGCTTTTTTTGCGCGTGGCGGCCAATCAAAACGTATTTTTGTACACTTTTCTGCATAAATTGTTTAAAACATAGTTAAAGAGTACTTACCGATTTTTGTTAAAACTCGATCTTAAAAAAAAAAAAACAACCTTTATATGAGCACTAAGGACCACTTGTTTACTGCCGCACAATATAATTTCACAAAAAAGGCACTGAACCATGTGAAATGGTCAGAGTTCGGTACAAAACTTATTTTTGTAAAGTTTAAAAGCTACTTTATTAACAGAGTTGCCAACCATTGCAGATTTAATATTGGTGTCTACGTTAAATAGCTTTAAAATCAGTGACAACTTTTGTCCAATATATTGGACATTGTGTCTGAAAGGGTTAATTTTGTTTTTATTAAAAGTTCTAAGCTTTACAAAATAAGTTTTTTGTACGAATAACAAATACAGTTCTCATAAACAGATATGCTAATGAATATGTTCATTTGCAGGGAAATGCATTCCAGTCATCCGTGGTGCAGGAGTCTATCAACCGGCGGTTGATGTATGCATACAAAAGTTGTCTCTGGGCGATTGGGTTCACGTCTTTCCCGAAGGAAAGGTGAACATGTCTAAAGAGTACATTCGACTAAAGTGGGGAGTGGGTCGTATAATTTACGAATCTCCCGTTTTACCTGTTATTATCCCCATTTGGCATGAGGGCATGGATACCGTTCTACCAAATGAACCACCTTACTTCTTAAGATTTGGAAAGAAGGTCACAATTAATGTCGGCAAACCAATTGAACTTAGGGATTTTATTGAAGGCCTGAAACAGCGAAATGTTCCAGAACCAGAGGCAAGAAAGCTCATCACTGATAAAATTCAGGAAGAATTGCTGGTAAGATGTTATACTTTTTGTAATATTTATAAAGCTGGAGACTGATCTTCATTCATCAAGGGGATTTATCTCCACAATTATAGTAGATAAAAACGTGATATAATACTTGCAATTGGAACCGAAATTTTCTACGGTTTACTATAAAAACTCGTAAACTATTTAAAATAAAGCTAGTGAAGTATTGTATTCTTTATTGCCTTTTTTGAAAAAATTTGGTGTCAAAACTTCATGAAAGGTTTTTGCACAGCTAAGTTAGTTTTCCGAAAAAAAATCTAATTTTCACAACCAATCCCAATACCCTATTAGAAATGTGGTAGTTAATTTAATTATCATAAGTGATCAGGTACCAGTTCTAACAAGGAAACGTTCTCAGGTGTGTTTCACCGATTTTGATGAAATTGAAATATGTTATAGAATATCGATAAATAAGAGATACGTATTTTTTTTATCTGCGGATACGCACATTTATGGGTACTTTTATTTATTGTTTTTTTTTTTTAATAAAAATTGGTGTATTTTTCAAAAGTTTGTCTGCCATGTTGGATCCGCCATTTTGAATTTTTTAAATTTAACATCAGATTTGTAATCAGTGACTCCAAAAACCCCTTAATACTGGTTTTCACGAAAACACTGATGTCTGAAAGAATATACATCATTTACGTATGTGCTAGGGATTGTTTACCCCCTTGGGGAGCTTTTTTTACGAAAACGCAAAAACAGGTCAACTTTATTTTTCAATATCGTATGTAAAAAAATATTTTTCAATGATTTTTAACTAAAACTGTTATTTTTGTGACGCAAAAATTAAAAAAAAAAAATCGTTTTTCGGCAATAAAAAATAAGGGTTGCCACCTCCGGGAACGGGATTACTTACAAAAGGTTAGTATATTTATGAGACATCATTTCCATTTTGTTTCATTCGAAAAAATTCATTAGAACTTGAAATATTTAGGAAAAACTGTTTTTGGGGGTAAAATTTAGGGGTGGTTTTCACCCCTAAATGTGCGTATAAAAAAAATATGTGTCTCTTATTTTTCGATACTCTATAACATATTTCAATTTAATCAAAATCGGTGAGACACACCTGAGAACGTTTCCTTGTAAGACGAGTTTTTTCTGATTTATTTATTTAAGGTACTATTACCGTCTAGAATGCTAAAAAATGACATATATTCAAAAAATTTTTTTTCACTTTCTCTATTATATGTATATGGTCATCAAACTTTTTTTACAGTATTAAACAGTTCTTGAAGATTACGAAAAAAATTTTTATTTTTATTTTCTATTAATTGTACATTTAATAGAGGGCGCTCAAATTTTCTTCTCAAAAAAACACTGCTGCATGGCAGACAGTTAATCTCTGGAACGGTAAGTCTGAAACATAAAATTCAAAAAGAGTTACAAAAAGGAAGTGCTCTTACGTGATAGTTTACCAGAAAAATTGAAAAATCATTAAAAATAAAAAAAATGACGGCCATTTGAATTTTTTTTTCAAAAATCGCCTTTGTTTTTGACCTTTTTTCAGACTCAAAAATTTTATATATTTTTTTGTGGTCAAATTGTGGTAAACTATCACACAGGATATAAAAACGAAAAAAATGCTTCAAAGTTTATTAAAATCGGCCCAGTAGATCCGGAGATTAACTGTCCGCCAGTTAAAAAAACCTAAACTCGAGAAAAACGCGTTTAAAGTTTATTTAGAACATAGAACAGCGGAGAGCGCGCTACAATTGAGTCGTTATATCTCGGCACTGACTTCGAATTTCGATTTAATATTTTAGACAGTTATTATTGAAGGTATAAAGAATTTAAAAATGTAAAAAAAAAAAAAATCATTTTTTGAAAATCCTAGACGGTAATAGTACCTTAATGCAAACATCACTTCAAACCATCTGATTTAAGCAATGTTTGCTGATCAAATTAATCTTTAATTATTGTCGGGTAACAGATAGCATAAAAGTGAAATTTTTGACAAGCATTTCTTAGAATTTTTAGCTCGGGTTTTTCGATCTCATATCTTACAAAGCATTTTAATCAATTCTAAATATAAGGCGTTTTCGTTTTTTCGCTCTGAACAGAGCACGAACTGTCAAAAACCAGATCGTGTTCGTTTTTTCACTCAGAGTTTTCAGAGCTTTATGGTTGCATTCTTTTATTAGTTCAGAGCATGCTCAGAGCGTGCTCAACGAGCTCAGTCGAATAAGGTGGAGCACGTAGAGCACGAGAAGAATTTTGACGTTTGTTGTGTCTGCGTCCCGGCAAATTGGCAAAAATGGAGGAGGCTGGTTGTTCCGGAGCAGAAGTTGTTTAAAAACGTGCTCACTTAACAAAAGTCAAATGATTTGACACCTCATAGGACAGTTCATATGGCAGTGCTCTAAATGTGTTTTTTTATTCGATCTGAGCGCTCTGATTGAGCTCTGAACAGAGCGTGCTCGCTGTGCTCGAGCTCCGCTCAGAGCGCAGTTCAGAGCGAAAAAACGAAATGCCTATAATTGGCAACCCGTGATTATTTTTGTGTGAAGCTAAAATTGGAACTCGAAAGAGCTTTTTTCAAATTCATATGATATGTTATTTTATTCATATAGGTACATTAGGGTGCTTTTTTTTTCGCGACTATTTTTTGTTTTCAGTCCCACCTCGAAATTTTGTGGGTACCTAAACAAATTGAAAATTGGAGCCCTTAATATTAATGTTAAGTGCTCGACCAAGGCGTATAATATTTCCCGAATACACGTAAACTTTGATTTTTTTTCTTCAAAACTCAACAGCTCAGAGGCATTTTATGACATAATCTTGGTCAATGATAGGGTTTCTTCAGAATTGAATTCTCTACAAAAGTGTCCATTGCGGCGTAACCATAACTCCCACCAGCGAGGTATTACGGGTCACTAAACCCAATTTTTTCATGAAATTCTCGTTTTTTTGCCCCTATCTCGTAAATAACAAGAGCTACAGAAAAAATGTAAATGACAAACTTGTAGGTAATTCAATTTCCTACAAAAAAGTCCTGAACACCAAATCGCTAATATCGATATTTCTTGAGATATTGGGCTTTGAATTTGAGGTAGTGTTTCTACAATTTAGCTCAATAATCCATGAAAATTCCGAACTACCTCAACTTCAAACCCCAATATCTCAAGAAATATCGATGATAGCGATTTGGTGTTCAGAACTTTTTTGTAGGAATTTCCTACAAGTTTGTCATATTCACTTTTTTTGTAGCTCTTGTTATTTAGGAGATAGGGGTAAAAAGCGAGAGTTTCTTGGAAAAATTGGGTTTAGTGACCCGTACTACCTCGCTGGTGGAAGTTAGGGTTACGCTGCAATGGACACTTTTGTAGAGCATTCAGTTCTGAAGAAACCCTATCATTGACCAAGATTATGCCATAAAATGGGTCTGAGCTGTTGGACTGAAAAAAAAAATAGTCGCGAAAAAAGCACCCTAATATACATACATAGACCTGCGTTGTCCGGTAGATTGGGTAATCTGGGTAAAATTATGGAATTTAAGCTTGAATCTGCAGGGGAATACCCCACTTATTTCAAGACTATTTTGAGTTTCTATGTATAATCAAATGAAATATTATTAAATAACAAAACATAGGTCAGCAATTACTAATTTTTAACTCAGCTACAATAAAAAGCTCATTTATTCATTTTCATGTAAACTTCTTGAATTTGAGAATGAGATCATAAAGTAACTTCGGAATCAGGTAAAAAAAACAAAAATAGCAAAGCAGGCAGCACTAACCGATTTATGATTTTATTTATCATCAAGACGTCGATAGGGTCTTGCACAATTTCGACTATGAACCCGAATTTCCACTAATTTATAGCTCAGTTAATTACCTACTATAATAGATTGCATAATGATTGGAGAATTCCTCTTGTGAAAATAATTACATACATAAATTAAACTGTTCTTAACAATAACTTGATCTTTTCAGATTTTACGTCGAGAAACCGAATCACTTCATCAAAGATGTTGACCACTGTAAATTTAGTACGCTTATAAATTTCCTGCAGATTGTAAGATTTATTTATTTCAATAGATAAATTATTTTATCGCCAACTCAAGCCTAATTAGTTTTAAGAATTTAATTTTCAGAAATGACACAAAACTATTGCTGTAGCATTTTTTGTTTCTCCAAAAGTAAAAAAAAAAATAGTTTCAGAAAATTTTATGATCTTAAAAATCCTTACAGTGTATTGTACCTTTAAGCATAAGAAAAAGTTTTCTTAAAAGCACTCGAAACTAATGAAAAATGATTGTAAAACACCTCAGGGTGTCCACCAAAAGAAGCATAATGTGAACTTTTTATTTTATACAAAGTAAAGACTTTTGCTGTATCCACGGTTATTTATTTCCTTCAGTGACTATAAATACTGGAGAGAGTTAACAATTTTATACTTAAGCCGTACCAGCCGATATACGCATTCAATTTAGCTTGTCTCTTTAATCCGTCCACTTTGCTGACAGGTTTACTCGACACTGATTCATTTGATCTTCACTTCGGATATTTTCTTTCTTATATGGGTTAAAAACCAATAGTTTTAAATTTTTCTTGAAACTGAATTCATGGAATTTACTAAAAAAAACTCTAGATTTTTATAAAGCTGTGGGAGTGATATATTTTATAAGCAGAATATACTTTGTGCATTAGTTGCAATTTTCTATTTAGTTCCATTTTAGCTAAAATTGAGATAATTAATTGCATTCTCTAAAGTATTTGAAATCACATTTTATCATTACAGATATTTAATGTACATAATGAATGGCGATAAAAGTTTTATTTTATGATTTGCCTAATACGTTCACTTTAAGTAGATGGTTTTATATTAAAAAAAAATGGTGATGTTATCATATTAATGTCTTAGAGAATGCAATTTGAGAACTATTTTTTAACTGAAATTTGTACAACTACTTGAGTAATTGGATGCGATTTGATTTGAACTCATTTAAATAATCATACTGTATAAAATCTAGTTTTACCTGGATATATAATTTAATAATTGATAGAACTAGGTATGTTTCTTAAATTAAAAAAGTGGTTGTATTGTAAAGTTTAAATTTTCAATTATATTATGTTCCTTTGGAAATACATATATGAAAATTTAGAAAACCAGGTGGCAATATTTTGCTGTAGCGAATTATAATTTGTAAATTTCTTACGAGAGATGTTTTTTTTAATTCAATTCACAGGCTCAATGTAACACATGTTGGTGTAAATGTTAGTAATTAAAATTGCTGGGTATATTATAATAGTGAAGAAAGCTATAGACGTCTTAAACAAGGAAATTAAATATTCTAAAAGTTTAATTGAAAAACCTTATCTCAAATTTAACCATCGACAAATGAAAAAAATGTAAAACATTTTCGATTGAATAGATTTGATAATAACAAAACAATTCAGTAAGAAGATTTTTTTGAAAATTATCATAAGAGCAATGCAGTTTAATTGTGGCAGTTATACTATAATATAAGGATGGTTCTTTATTTCATATTTTTCTTATAGATATAGAAATACTGATTATATTTTTCATTAGTATTCGAAATGTTGTAATTGTTCTTATTGGGCTCTATAATGTTATTCGATCTAGCTCGACTCGACTAGCGAAGACATTCATATTCTTAGCATCTCAGCTTTAAAAATCTGTTTTCGCTAGTGGTGTCGAGAAAAATCGACTTCCAAAATAGGGACCATTATTTTATGTTTACTATTTTTTACTATTTAAAATGTCCGTGTTGTTCAGCAATTTGAAAACTTATTTTTGATAATTCTAGAACATAAAGAAGTATAGTAGACATAATATATGTATGTATATATGTACTTGATATTTAAAAAAAAGAAAAATTTCAAAATTAATTTAGTAATTTCAGGTAATTGACATTTTCATTATTTTGAATAAAATTAACCATTTATTCGGTAAATTTGTATAGTTTTTGGTATTATTAGAAGTTTTGTCTCAAAATTACGGGAAAAATAATTCTTCGCCAAAATTTAAAGTCCGAATAACTCCGGGCTAAGCAATTAAGACTTTTAGTTTTAGTAATGTACCATATCGGTCAAAGTGTAAATAAGATTAGTAGGGCATTCTGAGGAAATGTTTGTTTTTAATTTCCTGGGAACCTAATACTTGCAATATGACATGGTAAATGCAAAAACAACTTTCAAAGAAATTCTATTAAATCTAATCTATGCACACTTTGTAAAGTAAAAAAGAATAAAAATTCAAAAGAATTAAATGTTGTCGCGAAAAATATTCATTCATAAAATGTTCTAACAGCTTTCTTCACTTTAACTATCGCAGGAAATTGTAAGTTTAGGATTAATTTGCAAAGTTGCCAAAATGATATTAAAATGAATATAGTGGAGAATAGTAAATTTATGTTGCATACAATTATATCATAATTGCAACTTTTTGCGAAACTCTTCTTTTGGTGGAAGTATGCAAATATCTAAAATAAGAAAAAACGTCTTTCCATGTACATTTTTTGTAATAAGAAAAACGGCAGGTCAGGACAAGAAAAAATGTCCCAAAAGCGGTTTTCTAAGGAAAATGTTGCAATCGTAAGCATAAATTCAATTAAAAATTCGAATGTGATCCTAAATGTTTATTCACACTGCTTAGAGTTGTAATTTTCTAGTTGATATTTGGCATCGAAAAAGAACACTGTTTTCGCCGTAAAAAAAACAGACTTTATAAAAGGAATTTTCCGTTGTAAAATGTGACTGGTAGCTAGTCAATTTGTATGGATCCTTTACTAGATTAAAAACTAAGAGCGAGATTATACGCGAGTCATATATATATGTATGTATAGCGTAGGAGAGTAGTACAAGAATTAATGTGTTTTAAAACATTACGTGGCTATTTGGGGGTATAAGGCTAATTTGTCCTGGAGTATTTTTCTGTAATTTATACAATGATTTTATTTTACATAGGGTATCCATATGTTACTTTTAAACAATTTTCTACTCCGTGATGCGGTCATTATACTGTACTCAATGTATATTTGTATTGCCAATATTGAACCGCTTCAATTGGTTTTTTTATTTTTACTACAATTTTACAATCCTGCAAAATAAATGTAAACAATTATAAAGATGTGCGAAATATACATTTCTATTTGAATAATTTTTTCATTGTTTTATTTAACAGTACCAATTTTATTTAACAAAATACATTTACTGTCAAAATATAAAACTTTTTTTTTTTTTTAAACACCAAATTAAGTCAAGATCTAATTCTTAAGAGATTTTATGAGTCTGTAGAATCAATCTACTTTTTTTTCCAATTGATATATGGCTTGAATTCATTAAAAAATTTGTTTAACACTTGTTTCAAGAATAAAATTATTTATTGAGAAGACAGTTTTTTAATAAAAGTATAAAAATATTAATAAGGTCCAAATTAAGATAATTGCAACAGAATGCTTAATAGATCTAACTTTATTTTTGAACACGTCGGTCTTTTCTCAGGATCGCCGTTCCAGCATTTTGTATACAAGTTTTTGAACTTCTCATCGGCAAACTTCAGTTTTTCTTTACGTATTAGAATAGGCATCTCAAAAACACTTTTTAAACAGGTATTATTAACTCTTGGACTAATCTTGGTATTTCCAAAAATTCCTTTGTTATCTTCAAGAAATTGTTTAGTAATATCGTTTGAATTTTTGCGTGGAGTAAGGCTTTTGACGACGCTTCCAACGTTGAGATTTAGAGGACTATGAGATACCTCGCTCCTAACAACTCGATGTAAGGACGAATTGAATTTGTTACTAATATTTTTGAAAAGGACTCTTCTTTCTTTTCTTTGTAGAGCAGGCGCTGTTCCACGGTCTATAAGATCTTCAGTACTATTTTCTGTAGATTGATAAGACGAAAAGTGTTCACATAAACAATTTTGATGATTTGTTTTAGGTGAAAATGGGATGTTTGAGTTTTGCTTACAATTGGGTCGTAAATTATTTTTAACTACTCTGTAAGCAACACTTTGATTTGAATCAATAAATGCATACGGGTACTTCCCAGTTTCTATTTGCCACATCGTAATCCCAAGTGAATAAACATCGGCAGCTGTTGACATTTTGCTTCTCGTCAGTGCTTCCGGAGGCATATAGCGAACTGTTCCCTGCAGTGGTAATATAATTGGAATAGTAAAAATAGCTAGCCCTTAATAGTGTACGGTTAAATAAAAATAAATAGAGGGAATAAACATAGTTCCCACCAACAGTTTGGGTGATCATCGTAATAGATTCCGGTCGATATATAATTCGGGAAATAGAGACATAAAAAGGTACCTCACCCTGCAAAAGGTCGAGTAAAGTATTATATTATAGAGGGTGAGCTTTTTAACTTGAGACTGCAAACTATCTAGAGAAATAAGCATCGTACAACAAAATGTTTGAAATCAAAAGTATTTTCAAAGAGGACATATATCTACGCTAAAATTACTCTCCTCCTCACCCTCTGGGAGTGGGACGGGGTGTTACTTTGAAATTGTAAATGGCAACCCCTATTTGTTATTGTAGATTCCGATTACAAATATCTGATAATATGTGTCAAATGGTCACACAATGGATCATTAGGGGTGGTCGTGTATATCGACTTGCCAGATCACTAGACTTTGTATACGAGCACCTCAATGGTTAGAGGCAAGGCAAAACAAGCACGTTGATTACAGCGTTATCTACGAAAACTTGGGAATCGGATATACAATAAAAAATAGGGGTTACCATGAAAAATTCAAAAGTTATTCCTCGCCCCAGGGGAGGGTTTATTTTAGCATAAATACATGGCTTCTTTGAAAATATTATCTTTTGATTTCAAAGATTTTTTCGTGGGATAATTATTTTCTGGATAGTTTGCAGTCTCAAGTTAAAATAATCACTCTATATAGTGATATCCAATAAAAACGACAGAACTTTAAAATTAAATAAAACTGAAACCACTTAAGGTGTAACTAAAATTCTTGTTTTATTTTCATTATTCGAATTATCATCACGGTTGCGCTGGCTCAGGTGTATTCGGGAAACCCAATTTCCCATGATTCGACGCAATCTTTCAGGCTGTATCCCACGAATGGTGTGTGTGATGTTTCTTTCCAGATTGATACAGCGTTTGAGGTTTGGTCCTTTGAATCTAAATAGGATATCACAATTAATTGTAAAAAAAATCGCCTGTTTATTTTTGTAGCTCACTGAAATGTTTAGCGTCCGCGAACGTGTCAACACAACCCCTGGTTATTAGGAGCTAGTCTTGTGGCCAGGCCCATCTTGTGAAAGTTTTTGATAACAAAGTTTTAGGAAAATAGGATAATAGGAAAAAACCACAAATGCTGGATCATCTGGGGAAAACAACACGCCATTCTTGGGTGAAATGTTGAAATTCAGTCACATCTTAAGCCTTTCCTGTTTTATTGTATTTTGAGGTTCTATCGTTTGTATTGGATAAACTTATATTTCTGTATACTTTTAGAATTTTCGACCTTTCGCATGCGTTGTTTATACTTCAAAGCAATCAGTCTAAAAGTCCTCAGAAGTGTGTAGAAGTGAATAAAAAGCAAAACTATATAATAATAAACGAAAATTTCCGAACATGCGTGGAATAATTTGACAAATTGAAGAAATTAACTTTACCCGTTTTTATCTATGAAACTATAGATATATAAAAAAAAAAAAAATTTATATAAGTATACAAAAAAATACTGGAAATTTTATCATCGTAAATTTTGACAATAGCAAAAATTGTAAATAGATAATTGTAAAATTTTTTAAAGAAACAAGATATTTACGAATTAGTTATTTTTCGATTCATTTGTTCAAAACGACGGTATTTCTAGTTTGAAAATCTAGAATATTAATAAGTTCATAAAACTTAACAACTATGTCAAGTATAAACTCTGCTTGACCTTTTGTGAGATAAAATGTCTATTCCCTGGAGAAATTTTTCTTCTGCCTTAAACAAATTACTGTCAATGTGTATTTACCGTCGTATGAATTCCAGTTTCACTGACTTCATTTAAATTTATAGACGATCCGAAATCACAAAGTTTACAAATGTATTTGATTTGCCAGTGAAATTGTTTGCGAATAATAGGGAATGCTACCAATACATTTTGGGGCTTTACATCCAAGTGAATTAAGCCATGATGGTGACAATGTTCCAGAGCACTTGATATGTCCAACGATATCCTAAAATTAGCAGTTTTACTCATGATTAAGATGATCTAGATATAATATTAATACAAAATTCTGTGAAAGACTGGTATCGGAATGCTATCTAAAACCGACTGAAGGCACTGGCCTGGAAACCTCTCCATAATGACCACGCTGTAAGAGTCTGTTACATCTACCTTAAATAATTGCAATTAAAAGTCCATAGGCACGAAAGCGATTTTGTTTACTTTGTAAATTTCAATGATGTTTTTATGGCTCCAACCTAAAATATTAGTTTCACTCTTAATAGTGAGCATTTTTGGTTTTGCTCTGTTATCCAGAATTTTTACTGCTACTTCTTTTCCTTCCGAATTGAATATGAAATATAATTTTGAGAAGTATTTCGTTATAGTAAGTTATTACTTACCTTTGTACAGAGCTTTTATTACAGTACCGTATGCTCCTCGGCCTAAAATGCTATCACTTGATGTGTGGTATAGTGCATTTTGCATTGCTGTAGCTCTATTCGGAGAATCCACACTAATTTCACTTTTTGGCACTTTCAAAGTTGTTGAAGCCCTAATAAAATTATATAGTTTCTAGTTTTTTAAAGTTTCAGAGAATGCTATATGTTACATTATATTACTCGTTTATCCCTCAATTAATGACTTTCTGTTCAATTGTTCAACTTTGACTGGCATCCTTGCCAGCCACTACCGATTTTTTGTTTTAAATAAAATAAAAATCTGGTATAAGGCTATGCAACAAAACAATAAAATATTGTAACATATAATTCATACTAATAGTTTATTTCATATGTAGGGTTTATTTCATTTTTAAAAGAACACAGAAAAGTAATACCGGGTTGCATAAAAGTACCGGAACAGCAGAATAATTCGCCAGAAGTGGATTTTCAGAAAATATGTCCCAACAAAAGTTGTAGAATTGTGCCCTTGCTATCTGGTGGTGACCTTGGGTTTGACGTTGACCATGCTCTCCAAGAGATCGAGATCGAGATCAAGTTGATCTTAAATGGGAAAACATACTTTTGACCCCGGAAATTAAAAGAGCGGCACTTTTCACGTTCAGATATCGATCGATCGAGCAACTTTAATCTTTGACATTTGAAGGTCATATTAACATCAAATACTAGAACGGAAATAAAACTTTAAAATTAAGTCTTACCGGAAAATGTCCAAAACAAAAGTTGTAAACTTTCTCGCTGGGTGTCTGATTGTGACTAAACATTGTGATAAAACATTGACCATGACCTTTAAGGAATATTAACCCTAGCCACTGGAGGTAAGGAATCTTAAGCTCGGCCACCCAAGGCATGATATTAAGCCCGGCCACTAAAGGCAATGAATGGTTGTAGATTAATTCGCAGAACTATTTCTCATAACTGCAGTTGATACGAACAATTCGTTTACAACAATTTCACAACCAAATTGGCGGAAATATCCTATTTCGCAATAGTTGTTATAACCAATATGGTTGTAAGTGACAATTACTATGTTTAATTACTGTATACATATACACTTACCTTTCTCGCGGTCCGAGACAGAATCCTCCACAAACATAATAGATATTTCTTCCTTTCTTATATGAATACAGCAATGACAAATGTAACGAAACTAACAGAAATTTTCCGTCTAATAGCTCTTCCCTTCCCACATATAAGAAAGAATGTTATTTGCTCACTTTTATGTGATGTTCTGCTTTGCCAAAAGGCAAATTTTATAACTTATACTACTTTTTATGTAAACAGAGACTCAACGCGCCTCATAAGAATTTATGAAGTATAAATGTTTATTAACAAATTTAAATTACTGATACCCGTTGCTTTAAAGTTTTTAATTGATACAAACTATTTTAAAATTCATAAAATATCTATTTATGTTGCAAAACTAGGACTAAAATAAACTTTTAAATATAAAATGTTGTTCCAAAGTGGAATATCAGTCATTTTAGCCAATAAATGTGGTGTGTCATCTGTTTTTGACATCTACAACTTTAAAGCAACTAAATAGCTATGGTCTTTTAAATCATAACCATTTGTTCGTATTTGATACCTTGCAAGTGTTAATATTACTGTGATTAAAAAATAAGTTGAATTTGTTTATACAATAAAAACTCTTTATCTATTCCTCCAAATCCATTTCATCCCCTTCAGAGTAATCCCCATCGGATACAATACACTTATGCCATGTTTTTTCCAGTCTTCGAAACAGTTTTTGAAGTCGATTACCGGAATGGCCTTCAAAGCCTTCTTCGATTCGGCTTGTATCTCTTCAATCGGGTCAAAATGATGTCCTCGGAGCGGTTTGTTCAGTTTTGGGAATAGGCAGAAGTCAGACGGAGCTAAATCAGGCGAATAGGGCGGTTGATGAAATTATGGTAGTCCGAAATCATTGTTTCACAGATGTCAATGGTATAAAGATGGACTGCTCAATCTCCTGTCTCAGGCATCCGCTAATTTGACAACTGACCTGTCACATTGGGAGGAGCGAAAATGTATACTATACAGCTCTACCTAGAGATAACAGAGAAGCACATATGTTGGCTTTGTTCAGAACCAACTAAAGGTTGTGATAAACTAGTAGGAACCATCATTTACAACCGTAGCGGATGGTTCGCAGACAGTTCTAACAACACATTAAATGCTTTAACGTTAAATGATTTGTATATAGTTCTCAAAGCTTGTTAAACGAAACAAATGTCATTGTTCTTTTTTTTTGTTGTAAAAATAAGCTCGCCTGAATATCAACAATAACAAGAAGGGACTCTAACATGCTCAAAAAATTCCAACCCAAATGGAAGCTCTAAAAATACATCAAGCTCCATTAGATAAAGCAGGTCCGGACTACTACACCCAAAAAATAACTGGCTCAAACAACTAATTTCGTAAATCATTTAACTACTTTTGCTTATGATTTTCAGCTAACAAGGTTGCTGGTAAGCATAACTGGAGAAATCTATTTAAAAATTATCAAACTATATTGTTATTTAAACTACACATCTAGTTGAAACGATATGACGAAATTAGTGTAGATAACGAGACCCATTGTTAAGCTTGTTAAATCGTTATGAAGATACTAATTGAGACAACGAGGCTTATTGTTAAAACAATCTACGAACTTGCTGAATCAACATGAATCTAGTTTAAACAACAGACTCATTTTTAAATTAAATTACGAGCTTATTGAATCGATGTGCAACTAGTAGTTCATACAACGAGGTCCACTGTTGAAATATCTCATAAGCTTGTCGAATTGACGTGTAGCTACTGATTCAGACAAAGAGAGCCATTATTACAACAATTTACGAGCTTGGTGAATCGACGTGAATCTAGTAGTTCCGGGAATGGGGTCCATTGTTGAAATAACTTACGAGCTTATAGGCTTGACAGGAAGCTTGTAGGTTATACAACACGACCCATTAGTACATTTTGCGCGTTGTGCTCAATTTCAGCTAGCTGCCATGAAATACAGCTCGAAGAGAACAAAGTAACTTGCGCTTCTAGTTCAGTGGACCAGGTTTCTGGTTAACCAACAAGAATTCATTCATTCATTGATCATGTTAAGTTATGAAGAATACTCAGTCAATCTAATGTGAATTAGAAGTTAAGTTGACAGGATTTGTGTTTAAAAATTAACAAATGTATTCTAGTAAAATTGACATGCATACCCTTTATTTTAACTATTCTCTAGTAAAATTGACATTAATTCTTAAATGGTATCATGGGTGAAATTTCCCCTCAGGCAAATTGACCTTCTTAAAGGGTCTAGCCTGTTAAGAAGGTGAAAGGTGCCCCCAACGCTTTTGAAAAACAAAAGTAATTCCTTATATAGTACATAGAAAAGTACATCTTTGCTGAAATTTTGATGTAAGTGCGGTAAAATCTAAAACGTCTGTTGAAGTCAGACGAGTGAATAAAGATTTTCTTCTGCTCCAATTGCTATTTTGTGATTCTACAGCTAAAGGGTTTACAGAAAAAGATTTGATATATTTTTTCACTGGTATATATCAAATGCACAGTCGATTTCGTATTTAGCAGAATCAATCTACAGTGCAATATTATTACTTTGTGAGGTAATCTCGACTTTTATTAAGAAATATATTCCAATTATTTGGAATTTTTATTACTTCGCCCAGTTTTAAACATGCGTGAATGGATAGCGTGCATGACAAATATGAATGAACGGTAGGGTGAGAGCCATTTTGTCGACTCACTAATCTTGTCTTTAGGTGATAAACTGTTGATATATGATCTCTTTATGAACTGAAATGTTCCAAATTTATATTCCAGTATATATTTGGATGATTATAAGGTATAACTAAGGATTGAAAACAAAAAACAATCTAAAAATGTCTTATTTATGTCTTAATCTTCCCTTTAAGGTAGTAGTTCCCTCTAGAATAGGGAAAAAATAGACGTTTAAACTTTATTTATTTTCTCAGCTCCTGTTTTATAAATCTAACCACATCTTTTTTTATTTGGATACTTAAGTCTTGAAGTTGACGAAAAAAATTGTTTTTCTTTTTTTAGTACTTTATTATATATACAGAGGGCTTTCAAAAATGAGCAGTTAAAAAAAAGATGGTTCCATGGCGGACACTCAATCTCAGAAACGGCAAGTCTGAAACAAAAAAACCAAAAAGAATGTTAAAAAGGAAGATGGTTTATAGGGCAATTCACCACAATTAGAAAAAAATCGTAAAAAAAAAAAAAAATGGCGGATGTTTGAAAAAAAATTTCGAAAAAATCGAATTTTTTTCGCTTTGTTCGGTTTGTAAATATATTTTTTAATCAACTTTTTCAGAATTTTCTGGTGAATTGCCCTACAATAGACCTTAACCAACAAAACGCTATAAGGTTTATTCAAATCGGTTCAGCCAATCCGGAGATTGACTGTCCGCCGTTTTGATAAATGTAGTTTCGAGAAAAACGCGTTTAAAGTTTTTTTACGATATATTTATGTGTGCGTAGTGAAAAATGCGCGCGCACTAAAACTGCTGTAACTCTTCGATTTTTTCGAATTTCTTTGTAAAAATTTAGTAGATGATTTCTGAAGATATAAGGAATCATAAAATGCAAAAAACAAAAAATCGATTTTTTGGAAAATTTTGAGGGAACTACTACCTTAAGGGGAAAAACGTTGAAATATAGTCTCTTTGTGAATTTCAAAAACTGCTTGGATGATTTCAAGGCAAGAAATGACTCAGAAAAAGAAAAATATCGAAAAATTCTGAAAAAACGGTTTTTAGATATTTTGACGCTATTGCACCACATCTAAAAATCTGAAAAAATTCATGGAGATTCGAGATATCGCCGAAACACTGAAAATCACGTTTTAATTTTTTTTTTTGAGGTTATGTGAGGGTCTATGGGTTTGAAAATTTCAGGAAAGATGTACTATACAGGGTGTCCCAGAAATCAACGTCAAGCCGAAATCGAGCATTAGGCCAAGTCGTAACAGTTATCAGAAAAATATGAAAAAAAATCTTGGTCATGTACTTTTCAAATTATAAGGATTCAAAAATAAATCTTAAAAACTGACACCATGTGATGATCTTTCAAGTCCTGTGACTGCGAATATTAACTTTTCTTCAGTTTTTTTTCTGTAATGTAACTACGAATAACCTTTCTATCAATTACAGTTAAAAGTTAAAACATGACTGCCTCAGTTTCAAAGAAAATCTTAGATTTTTACCCAACATTGAATTCAAAATAATTACATCACCCAACTTTAACCGACTGTACTGTAAAAAAAATGTACTACACTATTTTGGCAAGTAACATTAAAAGATGGCGCGTTTAGTCTGGATTCCAAAATGGTATGACACTTACTAATTGCTACTTCTTAATAAAAAAAAATAAAAAAAAACTTTTGAATAAAGTCGGATTTCATACAATGTCGACCGAGATGAATGCTGCTTACAGACGTCGCAAGTTGAGTTGATAGATTGCAGCGTGATTAGCGACCAGAAGAGGGACGTTATTTTGACTAGTGTGAGCGAGACAGATGGTGACGCTACTTTATCAAGTGTGAGCGAGACAGATGGTGACGCTACTTCTATCTAAGAGCGAGACGTATTGATACATTATTTCGTATGTGTAAGTGAAACAGATAGAGACGCTAATCTGGCAAAACAGGGATGCGTAGACACATTGTGCAATACTGCAGTACGTTACGCTCTTTCGTTTACTGCGCATCTTTCTGTATTCGTATTGACTGAATTGTTTTAATCGTGATCCCGTGTTTGTGTAGTGTATTATCATGCCATCTCGATATACCGCACGGGAATACGCCAACATGCATCTCATTTATGGAGAATGCTTATGCAATGCCAATGCTGCAGCTAGAATGTATCGTGAGAGATACCCAAACGCTGAGCGTTATCCCGATCATCGGGTTTTTATTAATTTGCATCGGTCATTATCAGAGGGTCGATTCCCTACTCAAATGGTAAGCGAGGGAAGACCCGTCATGCCCTACGAGGACGAAGTCTTGCCAGCAGTTGAAGAAGACCCAACTATCTCAGTACGTGGAATTCAACAGAGCATTGGAGTCCCCAAAAGTACTGCTCATCGTATTTTAAAAAAAAACGAGTTTCATCCATACCATGTACAACGAGTACAAAGTCTGCTACCCCAAGACCACCCAGAGAGAGTGCGATTTTGTCGAACGATGTTGCAGAAGTACCGAGAGGATCCGCGATTCTTTGAAAAAATTCTATGGTCCGATGAATCAACATTTAAAAAGGACGGTTACATGAACCTCCACAATTTGCACGAATGGCACGTGGAAAATCCAAATTTGATGCGGGAGGACAGATCGCAGTACCGGTTTAAAGTAAACATGTGGACGGGAATTTTAAATGGTAAAGTTATTGGTCCAATCGAGCTGCCGGAGAACTTAAATGCCCAGGCTTATTTGGACTTCTTACAGAACCAATTACCAGATTTATTGGAAGAAGTGCCACTGAACATTTACGGCAACATGTGGTATCAACAAGATGGCTGCCCAGCGCATTATGCTCTCACAGTACGAGAGTTTCTCAATCGAGAATACCCCGATAGGTGGATTGGGCGGGGCGGTACAATTTCGTGGCCGGCCCGTTCACCAGACTTAAACCCCATAGATTTCTTTTACTGGGGTACGATAAAGGAGAAAGTGTACTGTAAACCTATCCAAGATTTAGATGAACTGCGCGAAAGAATTTCAGAAGCCGCTGAATACATCAACTCGAAAAGATACGCCCGTCTTATCACGCGATCATTTTTAAAGAGGTGTAGAGCTTGCATTGCAGCTGAAGGCAAACAGTTTGAACATTTGTTACATTGAACATTAAATCTGATTGAATAAAAATCATAAGGAAACCCAACGACTAAATTTTATTTCAAATGCACCTAAAACTAACAAATTACTTTTTTAAGTAGTGGTACCCTTTGATCAAGGTACCGTCACTATCCTCGCTCACTCTTATTAAAGCAGTAAGTCACGTCACATTCATAAAAATTTTTTTTTCCTTAATTATGAAGAAGCAATTAGTAAGTGTCATACCATTTTGGAATCCAGACTAAACGCGCCATCTTTTAATGTTACTTGCCAAAATAGTGTAGTACATTTTTTTTACAGTACAGTCGGTTAAAGTTGAGTAATGTAATTATTTTGCATTCAATGTTGGGCAAAAATCTAACTTTTTATTTGAAACTGAGGCAGTTATATTCTAACTTTTAACTGTGTTTGACAGAAGGGTTATTCATAGTTATACGGTAGAAAAAAAAATGACGAAAAGTTAATATTTGCAGTCACAGGACTTGAAAGATCATCACAGGGTGTCAGTTTTTAAGATTTATTTTTGAATCCTTATAATTTGAAAAGTACATGACCAAGATTTTTTTTCATATTTTTCTGATAACTGTTACGACTTGGCCTAATGCTCGATTTCGGCTTGACGTTGATTTCTGGGACACCCTGTATAAGGATATTTTTTGTTTTTGGGCAGTTTTCACCTTTTTAACCGGCTAGACCTTTTTTTATGAGGTCATTATAAAAGTAACGTTATCATGAAATATAACATTCAATAATAATATACTATATTCAATTGCACTTAAATATCTTTATTAAATTTGAAATTTCACCCATGATACTTAAGGGGGTATTTTAGTGTAGAAGCACGAATTTCGGCCGTTTTTTCAAGTTTCGAAAAAAAAGGACAAAACATATTTTTACTATCCATTTTTTTCTTATTTGTTTATTGATATTTTAAGAATACATAAAAATTAAATGGAAAAAAAAACCAAAAATTCCAAAAGTTATCGGCTGGCAGAGTGGGGGATCCAAAAAAAAAGGGGGTGTGACGGCGGTCAAAATTACAACCGTTCTAGTCACCTGAAACAAAAAAATCCAAAGGATTCTTAATTAGTAATGTTGTCGATATGGAATCATCCTCAAAAAAGTAAAAAAAAAAAAAAAAAAAAATTCACAAAGTGGCGGCCGGTTGAAAAAAAAATTTTTTTTTTGCGATTTTTCAACAGTTTTAAATTTTTTTAAAATATCGGGTTGACTAATAAGTAATGAGCGTTTCAGTTTTTATTTTCTGGAAATTTCGGCTAAGGTCGAGAACGTTCTGTTGCAGGGGGTATATAAAGAGCGAGTCGTGAGCATGCCGTCAGTAATGTTTCGGTTGTCATTGCGTAAAGAACCACGAAAAAAATGAGTGATATTAAAACGCATATTCGGCACTGTTTATTATACGAGTACCAATCTGGGCATTCGGCTGCAGAAGCTGCACATAATATATGCCAGAGGATAGCTGATGATGCAGTCTCCGAGGCTACAGCAAAGCGGTGGTTCCAAAAATTCCGCAAGGGTAACTATTCCTTGATCGATCAACCAAGGTCTGGGCGTCCGGTAGAAATAGATATAAATAAACTGAAGGCACTAATTGAAGAAGATCCTCGAAGCACTACGCGCAATTTGGCTCTTAAGATCGGATGCTCTCATGGCACGGTGGAAAAGTATCTGCACGGTTTGGGGAAGACGTACAAATATGGTGTTTGGGTACCCCACCAGTTGAACAAAGATCAACTGACTTACCGTGCAGATATCTGTGCATACCTTTTATCGTTCCGTCGCACATTTAGCTGGCTAGACCATCTCGTTACTGGAGACGAAAAGTGGGTTATCTATATCAACCACACACGCAAGCGCCAGTGGCTGGGCCGCAACGAACCAGGTAAACCTACGCCAAAAAAAGATTCTCATACTCGGAAAGTGATGCTCTCGGTCTGGTGGGACATACATGGAGTAATATATTGGGAAATTCTTCCTACTAATACCATGATGACGGCAATAGTATACTGTAATCAACTTGAAAATCTAAAGCTTGAACTCCGTCGTAAACGTCCACAACAAGAGAAAATATTTTTCCTTCACGACAATGCCCGGCCGCACATCGCTAAAATTTTCAACTTTTTTGAGAATGTTACGATAGAAGTGTATATAAAGAACGTTCACACCAAATTTCAAGTAAATCGGTTTAGTAGATCTCGAGATATCCTGACCGCCAACTTGAAAAAAGTAGTTTCGAGAAAAACGCGTTTAAAGTTAAGAGTAAAGTTTCAAGCAGTTGCGCTCATACAATCGTACGGTATACTTATATATTTTTAATCGGCGATGTCAACACAATACGACCTTCAGCATAATATATATTAAATATACAATATATAGGTATAAAATACAAAAGAAGTTTCATGGGGGAATTTATCCGCAGGTACTCGGGCCCCGCCTACCGTCTATTGTTTAATTCATTCCGGTAGGACAAGTTTAGTTGTCGCTTCACCAAAATCGTTATAACTCGATAAATAATTCCCTTCCCTTTGAAGGCATATTCTTGAATGAAACTTTATAAATATGAAAAAAAAAATTTTCGATTTTTTCGAATTTCTACACTAGAATACCCCCTTAACGTGATTTATTTAGATGATACCTTTTAAGGTTTAAAATAGTTAGATAAACTAGGATTTAATTGATTGAAACATAAATTGCGGACCAAAAGAATTAACAAGGCCACACATTTGTAAATTCTTATAAAAATAAAATATAGAGAGAGAAATAGTCACCAAAAAATTCTCACAGCAGCATTTACCGCATAAGCAATAATGATAATAGCATTTAGAATAGAAATAAAAGAAGAATTGAAAACTTATATATAATTCCAGACTTTTTGGAATTTAGAGGAAGAAAAAGAAATTATTAATTAAATGCTAAATTACTAACCCGATAAATACAAAAACTGCGGTGAATACCAACAATATGTTTTCATTAAAACCTATCAGTCCTAATTTAGCGTAGCATCAACAATATTCTTTGTAGAAAAAAGATGGCTAATGTGTGTTTTGTAGTGGCGGTGAAAACCTGTGGAAACCTACAAGTTATTTACGGCATCTGTGGGGGTGGAAACCTGGCTAAATTTTAACTTCAAATATGCTCAAATATGGTGGAAACCTAGACCCGAACATTTCCAACATCAGAATTCTGTTATGGTAACCAATAAAAAGCTTGTGGTGGAAACCTACAAGTTAATTACGGCGTATAGTGGTTGAAACCTACCTTTCAGTTGCAACCAGCCTAGATTCAATTTCTAGCATTGATAAATGCGGGGAAACCAACACAGGACAATGCAGGAATGAGAAGGAAAATCCTTTGCGGCAATGCAATGTCGCTCTGCATGTAACAGAGAAAAATTGTTGCTGTCAAGTGACAGCTTTTCTTTATTGCAAATCCAGGAGGAAATGTCTCAGGAATTGATTTGGTTTGTTGATCATTCCTTTGTAAATTTATATTGTTTCAATTATTTTGTTTTTCATATAACTTCAGGTGATCTGCATGTTGATGTTGTGACATCCTCGGATCCAATAATTACCTCAGACAATTGCTTCCTATAGTCTGGTGCATGCGGCCGGCTTAAGGGGGGATATACATTTAGAATGACCAAAAAATTCAATATTTTTTTTTGCATAAAAAGTTAGTAAATTTCCCGTAGAATACGCTCCTGAAACCCTTTTTTCGAAATTCGAACTCCAAGTGTTTTTTTCATCGTTCCCGGGATTGCTGATTAAAATGTAAGTACGATTTTTCGATAATTAAAACTTTCAACGCGTTTTTCTCAAAACAGCATTTTTGGAGTTTTTGCCGGTAATAACTCGAAAACTAATTATCCGATTGAGCTGAAACTTATAGGATTTCTTTATTATAGTATTACCTTCTATATGAATTAAAAATTATTGTAATATTTTATTATTAAATATGGAAAAATGTGATAAAATGGCGGAAAAAATGTTGATTTTTTCGAAAAAGTTACGCCAAAAGTGTAAATTTTGTTTTTTCACTTTTTTCAATTCATCTACTAACTGTGAATGTAATTAATGTACATTTTTTTGATTTTTTGATTTCTGATCAAAATTGCGACCAGAAGAGCCGGCACAAGCAAAATACAACGACTTTTTCAACACCATCTAACGGCCGCCATTTTGTTGAAAAAAATTAAAAAAAAAATTTTTTGTATACTACATGGATACACTTATAATTGTAAAAAAGTTTCGATTGATTTGAATAAAAACTTCCCCTTGAAAAAATTTTTGATTTATGAACACCCCACAAATTGTTTTTATATTGCACATGCGTACACATTTTCTATAATAAATTGGTGAAATATTGTTTGTTTTTATTTAGTCTAGTTTCTTACTTGACTATAAAGCAGAGAATTTCATAGGGAATTCCTGATTGCCGTAATTCAAGGCGTTCAAAGATCATACATTACTTAAAGTTTTCATGTTCTATTGTACTTTTTAAAATGTATTTTTTGAAATAAACAATGAAAACGCAATGAATCTATTATTTTAATGTGAGCTTGATTTAGTCATCACATAAGCAAATATATTTCAATATAACCTTCAGTTTATTTCTGGCATGAAACCAACAAAACTTGTTTAATTGACGTGATCAGTGCTGGAAAAAGTGATACAAAAATCGTTTTATTTTATGGAAAACAATTTCTTATAGTGGCATAAGTGCAAGGTTTGTCAAGCATTTATTAAAAAATATAAATAACATACCAGACCGTTAGACATGCAACTCAACCTTACCGTCTTTTTTGTAACCTTCAAAAGTAATGAGTTCTATTCTGGCTTAAGTGTAATGAGGTGCTATTTTAGTAGCTTCTTGCTAGAGAAACACGTTAGAATGAAATTGGTGCTGAAAATTGGACAATTTTGCCAGCTCCGCAAGGATCACTCACTTTAACGAACCTCCCATTCTAAGGCTATACGCATATCTCGCACAGGCCGTCACGCAATCTACCTTTTTAGGAGTTGGGTTTAGGTTTGCGGAGGGAGAGATTCTTCCGGTTAGAGGAGTTGGGCTTAGACAACGATAAAATCAATTGCCGGATTGCTTTATTTATGATGGATATTTATTGTAATAAGTTTTGCCGAAATTGCATGACAGGATAGAATTTTCGTTTCCTTAGGCTCGCATTGTGCCGTCTCAGTAGTTCGAAAAAGGACCATACATGATATCGGAGTTTATCTGCACCTGAGGTGAATTCAAGAATTCGGTGCTGGTACTGCAGAAGTCCGGGCTCATTTGTTTAAGTCAAAACTCTACGGCGGCAGCTAAACGAGTTAAGTTTTCTATACCCCAAGCAGCACCTACTTTCTGCGTACCTTAATAATGGCTTCGGCACCAGGGCACGGCCACGGACCAGGAACACATAAAATTCGAGTGTGAGTTTGTATTTGTAATTGAAAGGGAAGACCGCGGTTTTTTAGCGATAAAAGTGAAACCTAGCCCAGGACTTCCTTACGCTCGAATCCCCGCCTGACTCCTTTCGCCGAGGGCAAATCTTTTGGGAAATCAATAGGAATGCACGGCATAAAACTCAATAGAATCGCGAGGGAGGCTTTCCCGCTTTCTTTAGTAACGTATGAGTGCACTGTTGGCTTCTTTTCATATGTTTCTTGTTTAGTTCGGCCAGTGTTTGGTTTAAGTGCTGAGGCAGAACATATCGTTTAATCTAGCTATTTTAAGTTTTGTACTGCAAACTTCTAAAAATTTCAAATTTCTAATATGTCCGTTTGGCGTAATATGAAATCAAAGTGAGTGCATTTAAGATACAGTTGGTGTGTTTTGGCTTAAAAAAAAATTCCTTTTTTCACTGTATTGGAATCACTGAATTCAGTGAGATTACAAGTGATTTAATGAAAATAATTACACAATGCTATGTTGAACTGTTTTTGGTTGTTATATCATAATGGCAATTAACTCCAATTTTACATAGTTTCGTGAGTCTGAATGACAACGTAATGACTACTTTCAATGATAAAAATGTGATTGCGGTATATGAACGTACAAAGAAATCAAAAACCAATACGCATTAAGACATTTACAGAGATGTCTAATATTTATTAAAATGATTAGAATATATATATGGCAGGCTATGCAGAAATTGAGACTTAAAAAATTGGTTCTTAAATACATTTTTAAATACAAATACTGAATTACATTATAATTGTTATGCCTACACTTTAAGGTGTTGCAAAAGTTTCACATGACATTATTTGATAAAACTTAATGCAATAGGAGACATAGAAAACATACATGAAGTAATATTTTTTTGCTGTGACTGAAAACAAAAAATGTATGAGAAAACTAACAAACCGAAAGGTCGTAGCAAGGTAACCATGGGGTAAGTGCTCCCACGATTTTTCTAATGAAATTTTGGATATATATTCACACGTATTAAGTGCATATTCTGTGAAGTTTTTAACTAGTTTCAGAGAACTTGTAACTTTTGATTGGCTTAATTGATAATTAAAATTATATATTGCATATATCGTTCAGAGTGGTTCACTAAAAAATGTACAACCTTCAAAAGTTACTTGAACTCTTTTAAAAAAATATACTTTTTCTTTTATAATTTTTTTTTTTATAGCATTTTGGCACAGGGACGACATTTTTGTTACAATATTTTCTATCCTCAGTAGCTTCCAAGAGATTCAGTTATTTAGGAAACTTTAATTATCATAAAGTAACAATACAGGATGAATATTAATAAAAATTCGAGTTTTATTAAAACAATATCTATTAACATATCAGTCTTTATCACTGTTATTTTCAATCACAACATTTATGGCATCAGTAATAAACAACTTAATGATAATTTGAGCTGGCCGCAAAATTTTAGATAGATATCTCCCGTACGACAAATAGAATATAATAGCAACAATATGTGAGCAGCATCCAACTGTTCTGTGATCATTCGCACATTCGCAATAATATCGTTCGACTCCAGAATAATCAATGCTGTTAGAATGGTAATCGATGAAACATTTTCTGCTAATATGACGTGATTGCACTTGAGCTTTAAGGATGTTACTCTCCTCTTTTACATACTCCACATTAATTGTTCTTGATCTGTCCATCAACTCTGCCAAGTATGATACCGCTTGTTTATATTGATTGCTTCCGGTAAAAAGGATTTTTTATCAGTCATTTCTGGAAGGTCTTTTAAATCGTCTGATGACATCGTTTGAAAGGGAAGTCTTTTTCGAAATCTATTATTCGCTCAACTTCTTCCGCTAAAGTATTCGCGTCATCTTGTTTCGATTTCATCCTTTCAATAACTTCATCTGAAATCATCAGACGTCAATGGCTTGCCAAACTTATTATGAAGATAACTAGCAATTCTAAAATAATTTGTAAAATAAAATTTATAATTCCGTGAACGACTTCAACTGGCCAGCGGATTTTTGTGACGAAGTGAGATATATTTTATTCTGCAGTTCTTAATTGATTACATTTTTCTTTTAACGCCGGCATTAACAGCCGAAATCGTTTGTGTTCTAATTCTGATTTTTCATCACGAAAGTCACGATCATAGAAATATCTACGGCATCTACACAAACCATTGGGGTTGTTTATCACTTCTTTCATTATATGTAGTAGCATCGTTCTTATTAGCTAGGTATGGACCTACTTCTGGCATATCAACTATGCACATATCCGTCAGTTTTGCAAACTGTAAATCGCTTGAACAGCGGTACTTTATTTAGGCTTGAATATGACTTTCGTTGATATTCATTGTTGGGCCTTTTTTAATGCTGAACGTATGTCTCATCGCAAATCAAGATTAGATATCATGAACCATAACTGTAGTATGATTCTGTGCAGTACAATCAAAATAGTGAAGAAGAACGTCTTTTTCAAATATGTACTTGAATTACAAATGATGAATACCCCGAAACAAGCTGTACTAGTTCAATTTGCAGGAAAGTTGATATTATTATAGTTTATTAGAATTTCTCGTTCGAGGCTTAAATAAAAATGTTGTGAGACAATGAATATTTATTACTCTCACTCTCTTATTTCTTTAGCTTCTGTTGCAAAAGTGTTGACGTTTGTGGCGCGCTGGACGATTGTGTTATTTACGTAGCGTGGGACACCTAGGATTGCCCTAATCGTTTGCATTATTTGTATTATGGCGATGTTAGATGCCTTTGCTGATCCCCAAAGTTGCATTAGCTTTAATATTGCTTTGTAGATTACTATTTTAGTTCGAATATTCAGTTTGGATTTCTTGTAGAGCCAGTAAAGATTTTAGTATGCGATTTTGAGTTGCGTTCTCTCTTTTTTTCTATGTTTGTTTTCCATGTGAGTTTTCTGTTCAGGTGGATTCCCATGTATTTCACTGCTTTTGCTTGTGTCACTATCTTGTTGTTGATGGATATTGGTCCGCATGTGATCTTTCTGAGAGTGATCGTGATCTGTTCTGTTTTCGTTTCATTTATTCTGATTTTCCATTTTCGAGTCCAGTTCATTATTTTATTTTGCAAGACTCCTCTGGCTGTTGTTGGATTGGAGGGTGTGAGGAATATGACAGTGTTATCAGCAAAGGTAGTATTTATGAAGTTTTTGTTTGTTGGCAGATCTGCTGTGTAGATTAAATAGAGTACTTGTCCCAGCCCGCTTCCTAAAGGTACGCCGGCCTTCATAGGATAGAGATTCCTAAGGTTGACCCCAAATTTAACTCTAAAGAGGTGAAGTAGCTGAAGAGGATACGATGAAATTTTTGCGGGAGGCTTAGTGTAACTTTGTATTTTAGTCCTTGGTGCTAGATTTTGTCAAACGCCTGCACCACATCTAGGAAGATTCCTACACAAAATTTGTTTTGATCGAGAGCGGTGTTAATCTGGCTAACTATTTTATGCACTTGCTGTGCTTCTTTCTAAATCTGATTGGGGTGGTGATTGTCAGAGGAAGTTTTTTTGCGGTACTGTGCCTAAAAGCAAAAAGAAAGAGAAGTGGGAAAAAGTAAAAGTTTTAAAAGAGCACTATTTAAATGCTCAAAGATAAGTGCCTCAAGCACAAGGAAGTGTTTTCTCTTTAAAGGATTTTTTTTTTTACGAGCACACTCGTGGACAGTGTCAAAGTTTTCACTTCAATCTTTCGTGATCTGGAAATTTCTTGTCCGCCGTTAGGCAGCGCACAGTGTTCCAAATCGCTCAAAAGCTGGCCAAAATTAACAAAATTAAAGTTAAAAAACGATATCTATAAATACATAGATTTATTAAGGACATCCTGATGCTTCACATAATAATGTTTTTTAACTAATAGTACATTTTTCTATGTTTTTAACTGTTAAAGTTGGCAGAGTAGTCATCGAGTAAATATTCAAATTTTATCTTACTTTTTCAAAGGTGTGTGATTCACCTGAACGTGAGAAAAACATTTACATGTAGAATTTATTTGTTAGGCACAATGTTGCTCTTTTGACAGCACCCAAATAAAGGTTTAATTTTGTAACAGTTTACGTGTGACGTCACTCTTAGCGTAACCCTTGATGAAAAACAGTTTTTTTAATATATTTAGGCCTACAAACTGTCAGGCACGGGTCGGCGCGGTGATTCCAATGGGAATATGTTATGTTAATGGTGATGAATATGGGGTAGGGTATAAAATTCAGCTGCCGCAACCTGCCGCAGCTACAGTTATGAGCCTCCATTTACAACTCTATACATGTCAATATGCTGTTTGCGACATACGTATGTTCGGCTATTGGAATTACTTCATAAACTGTAATGAGGGTCCGTTTTTGTGTAGCTTATTTGTCAAATCTTAATATAGGCTGTTTTTGTCAAAATGGCGGATCCAATATGGCGGTTGGAAATTGCTAAATATTACCCATTTCATTTTTGAATTTGTACAAAGGGGTCACGGATTTCAAATACTTGATTTCAATTGTGGGATTCAAGATGGCAAGATGGATTGAATATATCATGCCGGATCGAAATTAGTAAATTTTACGATATTTTTACAAGGACATTACAAGCAGATTTTTAATATGTGTGTATTGTATTTTGCTTATGCTATTAGTTTTACTTATTTTCCGATAAAGGCCCCCCGAGAAATTTTAATACTCAGGGCTAGCTACGCTACCGAGCAGTACTATGCATACAAATAATTTTACCATTTTCTACAATTCTTCGAATTTCGGCCTTTTGTTGCTGCATTCCGGCACAATTCACTCTTGTTTATTTACGATTCGTAAAAGGAGGGTTTTCGATTGTTTCAGTGCTTGGACATTAAAAAACTCAATTAATTTGTTAATTAATAAAACAATAACATTCAAGAACTCAATTTTGGTATAAATCTGACAAAGTTTTGCAATTTCGGTCCACCATATTGGATCCGCCATTTTGATTTTGTTTTTCATTCAGATACCAGAAATGAAACAAGCAGCGTCAAGAACCCTTATATACCAATATTGGCATAAATCCCACCATATTGGATCGGCCATTTTGAATTTTTCCATTTATATACCAGAAATAAAACCAGCAGCATCAACAACACTTATACAGTGAGTCGCAAAAGTCTAGGTACCCATAGATTTTTTTCCAAGAAAGTCTGTAATGTGTCTTTGTTCCAAATAGTATCGGCGATATTTCTCAGAATTTCTTCAGTTTAGTTTATACTAAATGAATGTATAAAAAAAATTGACTTAGACCTGCATAGTCAAAACTGAGGACAAAAATACAGTTTTTTCTCAGAAAATAAACTCGCAAAAGTCTAGGTACCTTCCCTTTGTTCAAGCTGAATCCATAGTATTCACGCCCGATTATGGAAGGCAATTGTCCCGTTATATTTTCAAAAAGATAGCGAAATGAATTTAGTTTATCAGTTTGCAGTTTACCTCTGTTTGAATAACGCAAGCGAGCAAAATTTACAATGGGTGGTGACAATAGAAAAGAAATTAGTGAGGCGGAAAGAAAAATTATTATTAATTTACACGAAAAAGGCAAATCGTACAAGGAAATTGGAGACATTATAAATAGAAGTAAATCGTCCGTTCAGAAAGTTATAAACCGATTTAAAAATGAAGGGAGAATTAAAAACAAAGTGCGAAGTGGACGTCCTAAAAAATTAACTGTTCGGGAAGAAAGAGATATTGTGAAAATGGTATGAAAAGATCCACGTATATCTGCACCTAAAATAACTAGACACTTCAAAGAAAACTATAATAAAACTGTGCATGCAGATACTGTAAGGAGAACTCTTAAAAGAGCGGGGTACCGGGCACGTGTTGCGCGAAGAAAACCATTTATCAGCAAGACCAACAAAAAAACGCGGTTAGAGTTTGCTGAAAAGTACAAAAGTAGCAGCCTAGATTTCTGGAACAGAGTGATTTTCTCTGATGAATCCAAATTTAATGTGTTTGGGTCGGATGGCCGTATATTGGTTTGGAGGAAGGCTGGTGAAGAATGGGCACCGAAAAATCTACAAGCGACTGTTAAGCACGGGGGTGGAGGAGTAATGGTATGGGGATGTATGGCTGCTGCCGGTGTCGGAAACTTAGTAATTATAGATGGCATAATGGATAAAGATGTTTATTTAAAAATCCTCAAAGAAAATTTGAGAGAAAGCGCACAAAAATAGGCATAGAAGCGAATTACCATTTCCAACAAGATAACGATCCGAAACATACGGCGTATATTGTGCGTCAGTGGATTGTTTATAACACTCCCCACATGCTCACAACTCCCCCTCAATCACCGGACCTAAACCCTATTGAGCATGTTTGGAATGAGCTGGAAAAACGTCTGAGGAACCATAATATTACAAGCAAAAACCAACTAAAAGAGTTGTTACGTCTAGAGTGGAGCAATATTGATTCCGATTTTACAAGGAAGTTAGTGAACTCAATGCCTCGAAGGTTGGAAGCTGTTCGGAAAGCCAAAGGATATCCAACAGAATACTGAAATGAATAAATTAATTTAGTATTCCTTTGCTTTTCTTAAGGTACCTAGACTTTTGCCTAAATATTTTCTGAAAAAGAATTGGTTTTCGTTATTTTATGTATTTATATTTTGTTGAATTCGCAGTTTTGTTTATACATTTTTTAAGATTACATGAGAATAAAATTAATTTGTGATACACAGTCGAGTTTCTTTTAATTGAATAGTTTCTGAGAGGAATTACTTTTGGGTTAGGTAGGGGTACCTAGACTTTTGCGACTCACTGTATATCAATTTTGGTATAAATCCGATAAGGTTTTGCAAATTCGGTCCGCCATACTGGATTCTCCATTTTGAATTTTTCCATTCTGATACCAGAAATGAAACAAGCAGCATCAAGTACTCTTATATACTAATTTTGGTATAAATCTGACAAGGTTTCGCAATTTCAGCCCGCCATATTGGATCCGCCAATTTGAATTTTTCAGTTTTGAAAACGGATTTGATATCAGCGATACCGAAAACCTCCATATACTTAGTTTCAAACATTTCCAAGGGGATTTCGAATTTTGGCCAGCTTTTGAGGAATTTGGAACACTGTGCGGCGGTGCGGGAGCCCCGGACCATGAGTCCATCGGCGACACCAGTGATAGTGGCCGGCAGTTCCTACTGCCTTCTCCGATTATATAAGAAAAGACAGTAGAGGACATAAGAAGAAAATATTAAGTAGAAGGCGGCTCCAGGAGCAGCACTGAAAGCGAGTCTATAGACTTGGACGCTCCGCAAACCGGTGAACGGTCCGGAAAATCAAAAAGGCACTCCACGTTTATAACGGGGCCCAAAATAAACAATTCAGCTGGTAAGTGTGCGCAAGAAGTACAGAGTCAAACAGATGCAGCCAGGAGAAATCATGGACATACATGTTTAACACATCCCCGGTCGGGAATGGGCATCAATACAGATGCAAGCGACGCGCCATGGGTGACAGTGGCTTATAAAAGAAGACGATACAGTGAAGCGCCAGTGGCGGCTACAGGAGTGGTGACAACAGACGGCAATCATCAGGGACCCCGGCAGAATTTCTACGGGATATTGAATGACTCCTCAAGCGATGACGGGCAACTTGGTGGTAAATCAAATACTATTAGCTCTAACAATTAACTTAGTAAAACCAATAAATCTAATAAGACTGATATTACAAATGTAACAAACATTAAAAACATATTTTGACCTCCAATTATTTTAAGTAACGCGGTAATTAATATTAAGGCCCTGAAGTTTAAGATGAGTAAGTTCTGGCCTGATGTAGAATTCAAAGTTAAAAAGGTCAGTGCAACCCAGTGTAGGATCTATATTAAAGGCGCCGACGCACATTTGGAAATTTGTGGCAGTATTAAACGTGAGGGAGTGGAAGCCCACACCTTCACCCCAAAAGAATAAAAAAAAAATAACGTTATTGGTGAAAGGTGTTGATCACAACTATTCAGAAGATGAGGTGAGAGAGGCTCGCTGTGCCCTGCTAGCTGATATCCAAATTGCCAATGCCAAGCATTTTAAGACGCGACACAGTCAGGTTCACGATATTTTCCTGGTTCAACTTCCCCAGGGGCAAGACGTTAAAAGGGTTACTGCTATTCGCGGGTTGCTTAACTGCATAGTTAGCTGGGATTGATTCAAGAGGAGGGACTCGTTTAATGTAAGAATTGTAAAGGGTTCGGTCATGTGGTTTCAAACTGTGCAAGAGAATAGAGATATGTTAAATGTAGTACTCACCATAGTCCTGGAGAGTACAGAGGCCCCAGGAAACCGAACAACGCGATGCTCCTCCCTATTGTGTGAACTGTAAACAGCTAGGCCACACGGCCAATTACAGGAAATGCCCGTCATATCTAAAAATTCTGTCGACACAACAAAATAGAATAACTCTACACAAGCAGGCTCAGGAACGAAGAAGAGATTCCGTCTCCCAGTCAGTCAGGAAAAATTTGTCTTTTGCCGCCTGCGTTATAGAAGGATACTCTCAGACAATCTGTGCGCTTCAAGTGTTTCTGACTTTCCTGATTTGCCCAAGGGCCTCTTCGTCATTGACAATGCCCTTCTAATTAGTGAAATCCAACGGTTCTTAGCGGAGCTCAACTCAGCCAACTCAGTTCCTCAAAAGCAGTCATTATACATACCTCAACTTCTTCATACAAATGTGCAATAATGGGGTACCGCTATCAATTTAAATAGCAATGATTAATTCCCAAATGATACTAAAAATTTCAACCTTGAATGTCAATTAGTCAGTTAGAAAGCACTCACTTCAGGACCACATATGTGAGAATAGCCCCGACATATTACTAGCTAATGAAACTCACCTTGAGGAATGTAACAGACTAAGAGTTGGAGGTCGTCAGGTCTTCAGGAACGATAAGTACCCGGGCACGGCAGTCATAGTCAGAAACGTTTTCGTTAACTTGTTCCTTCTTTAGACAGCAATATTGCTCATACTACCCTAGCGGTTCTGGATATCAAGCTGGTGAACGGTAATTCCTTGAAAATACTGATTTGCTCAGTATACTTCCATTAGAGAAACACTAGTGACCATGATTTATCACATTTTCTTACATCTCTAAACAATTTCTGTACAACAGGTTCATTCGATGGTGTAATAGTCGGCGGGGACTTTAATGCAAAACATCCCACCCTGGGTAGTGGTTCCTGTAATGCAAACGAGCGCTCTTTAAACGATCGGATTTGGATGGGTTCTGGAGGCCTTGCCGTGGTAAAGCCGAATGGACTAACTTTCCCTCTTAGTGGGAGCTGCTTGGACTTCTTTCTGGTCTCGAACAGCTTACTCATTTTCGACTAACTTCCACTGTGAAACCTGCACCTCATTTTTGGACCACTATGCGGTCGATCTCTTACTTGACCTGCGTGGAATTGAAACAACAATAAACTCGTCTACCGCTTATAGATCATTTGATAAAACCAATTGGAAAAAAAAATATAGACAAGACCTAGACTGTCGTTTTGAGAGTGTTCACCTCCCAGACAATGTAAACCTGAACAAAGAACAAATTGACTCTGCAATAGCTAACTTTGAAACCATAATAACGCAGACTATGAAGCTTCATTCAAAAGAAATATCCAGCTTTTATGACAGACTTCCATCCTCAATTAAGAGCCTTTTTGAAACCAGGAGGGTTTGGCGCCACCAACTGAAAAACAAGCTTGACCGAAATCTTAATATTTGAACCCCGGAGTGAAAAGAAATTAATAAGAGAATTCGTCTTCTTTCCATCATATTAAATGAGCAAATTAGTGCTTTTTATAATAACTCCTTCCAAAATAAACTAAAATCACTGAATCTAGGACCGAAGATTTTTACGGAAATCAGTAGACATGTGGGTAAGAGTCACAGCTGAGGGATAAAACACATTACAGTGAACGGATACAAAATTTACGACAATAAGGAGATTACCTCGGCTTTTGCTGATTTCTATACGAACATCTACACTGAAAAAACACCTCTGACCAATGCAGATAATGTCATCCTAGTTAGAAATACCGTCCACGAACACAGGCAGGACTTTACGTCTGAGGCCCATTCCTCAATAACTTTCAACCACACCTAAAAATCTTCAGCCAATAATCTAGGCTACCCCTTTTTTGAAAAAAACAGTCAAAAATTTTCTCAAATTTCTCAACAGCAAAAAATCTAGCGGCGTTGACAACATCTCCAATTTCATCCTGAAAAGAATCAGCGCCAAAGTAATAGTTTTCCTAAAGGTTATTTTCAATAATTGCCTAAACATAGGCTACTTTCCGGACAGGTGGAAGATTGCTATCTTTAATTCCCATAAAAAAAATTAAAGAAAACGATACCATCGGTAATTTCCGCCCAATTTCCATGCTGTCCAATGTCGGCAAAATACTGGAAAGACGGATACTGCAGGAGCTGGAGTCCCTCTGTGACGAGGCGAACGTAATACCTGAGGAGCAGTTCGGTTTTGAGAGAGCTGGGCACGGAGCATGCCCTGCCTAAACTAAAGAATGATGTAATAAACAGCCTTGAAAGTTAAAAAACAACCGTGCTATGTTCCTTTGACATCAAAAAGGCGTTCGATTCCGTCTGGACGGATGGCCTACTGTATAAATTGATCTCACTTAATGCCCCCATCATCTTTTCAGAGTTTTATTTAGTTACTTTAACAACAGAATCCTAAAAGTACACGTTGAAAATAACCCTTCAGAACCCATAGTAAGATCTGGGGTCCCTCAGGGGTCTGTGCTGGATCCCAAACTTTACAATATATATCTCTATGATTTCCCACATTACCTGACTGACACAAACGGTAATCTACAGTGTCAAACAATACTTTACGCGGACGACACTTTCGTTTATGCCACAGATCCCGAGCCGGCTAGGGCGGCGAGCAGGGTCGAGCAGCTTGTCACAATGATCAGCGCCTTTTACCAAAAATGAGCAATTGATATCAAGACGGAAAAATCCAGTGCAATTTGTTTTAGAAGTGCATCCGGCAGGGGTTCCCTGGAATTGTTCGAAAATGGCGCGATGTTAATCTAAAGCTGAATAACTTCTTAAAAGTAAAATCAAGTATCTAGGTGTGAACTTTGACGCCTTATGGAAATTTAATAAACACATTGAATCTTCACTGCACAAAGCCAATAAAGTATCTAACATATACCATTCCCTCCTGTGCTACGGCAATAAATTGAACTCTAAATCCAAATTACTAATTTACAAACAAGTAATCAGGCCAGTACTTACTTATGGTTTCTCCTGCTAGTTCTCAGCATCAACCGCCTACGGAAATAAACTTGAATCATTCGAAAGAAAAACTCTAAGAAAATGTTTATCTTTCAAATTTAAGTCCACCAATAAACACTTTTCTAATAACGAAATTTACGAAAAAGCACATATATTCTAACCTATGTAATTTCACTATAGACTAAAAGAATGATAATGTTAGAGGACCACAGAAATCTCATAATTAAGAATATATATCACTAAAACAAAAATAAGACAATTAACTACCTGTCACCAATAGTCGTCCTTAATGAAGAACTCCTTTAACAAGTCTAGTCTAGTCATTGATAGAAAGAGAACTGTTAAATTTTCCGATGGAAAAGATACAACTAACCAAAGAGGCTAAAACCCACCCAAGCTGTAAATATTACAATAAAATATTTAATATTTATCAAACTAATAAACTAAGAATAAATTGTTATATCGGATATTGACTACGAGGAACTGATGGAGAGGGACCCGAAACACCAGCGCTACATGTCGGTTGCGGTGGGACGGGATATACTCTACCAGAAACTAGCTCCTCTAGATCTGGTAGCACTGGGCGAACAGACGTGACTGCCTGACAATGTAAAGCTTAAGTATCTGCCAACACAAACATGCAAACAATTCATATGTAAGCACATAGATTATTTCAAACCCCCGGGGATACATATAAACACAAGCCGTGAAGTAGAAAATGCATACGTAGTGATGTAGTCCGAGAATCGCCGCGAAATAACGTTACTTCTTATGGTGGAAGATCTGCAATATGCCGCTCCACTCGCCTGAACTGCTAAACAATAACTTTTACCCGAAAATGATGTTCTACAAACTACAACTATGTATCTCCGCGTAATACTTGATACTAAGCTCAGGTGGAGACTTAACACAGATGAATTAGGAAGGCCTGCATAGCTTTCTATGCTTGCAAAGAAGCCTTTGGTAGAGGGTGGGGGCTCCAGCCGAGAATGGTCTGGTGGATGTACACAGCTGTTGTGCGTCCTATCCTCACTTATGGGGCACTTGTCTGGTGGCCCTGTCTAGACAAAGCTTATATTCAAAAGAGTCTGGGAAGAGTGCAAAGAATGGCATGTGTGGGCACCCTGGGAGCCATAAGGTCCTGTCCGACTGAGGCTCTTAATGTGATGTCGCACCTCTTGCCCATCGAGCTCCATATCAAGCATATGACGAGCTGTAGTGCCGTGAGGCTTAAAGAGTCGGGTTGTTGGAATGCAAGGCCTTATGGCTATTGCAAGATCCTGGGCCAAATGCCAGAGGAGCTGGCAGTTTGCCGTACGGAATACATCGTCCCTAGGCAACCTGGCGGGAAGAACTTCAAGGTTTGGCTCCCCACTAGAGTGGAATGGAGGGAGAGCGATGTGACGCAAACCTTCCACCATGTAATCTTCATAGACGGGTCCAAATCCGGGAAAGGAGTCGGAGCCGGCATATTTTCCGAGGCACTCGATGTTAAGGAGTCGTTTCGCCTTCCTGAGTATGCTAGCGTCTTCCAGGCAGAGGTTCTCGCTATCATGAAGGCCTACGACGCTTTAAGCAACCTAACACCTACACTAAATTTAGCAATCCTCACAGACTCGTTAGCCGCTATCAAGTGTCTCGACTCGGCTAGCGTTTCATCTGAATTGGTAAATCGCTGTCGTGAGCGCAGTCTTTCTAGGGCAACGCCATAGGATCACTCTACTCTGGGTTCCCGCGCATAGGAACATAGAGGGTAACGAACGAGCGGACGAACTGGCTAGAGCAAGTGCAATTCTTGATGAATCTTTTGTGGAGACAGTTCATGCTCCCCTAGGATCCGTCAAGAAGAAAATACAGTTGCGCTTTCTAGCAATAGCGAATAATAGGTGGGCAAATCTGGGAACATGCTGCGTTTCCAAAGCGACCTGGCCTACATACAATCTGAGTAGAACGCAGAAGCTTCTCAAGCGAACTCGTGGAGATATTGCCGGGATGGTGGCGGTACTTACGGGTCATTGGCCCATAAGGAAGCATGCAGCCAGGCTGGGGATCCCTTTCAATAACCACTGTTGCTGTTGCAAGGATCCCAATGAGAAAGAGACTCTTTCTCATTTCCTATGCAGCTGCCCGGCACTAGTTGGAGCAAGGTACCGGGCGTTGGGCAGGCACTTTTTCGTTGGCATCGGGGTTTTATCTATGGCCAAGATCGGGGAGATTGTTCTCTTTTTGAACTCCACAGGCTGGCTCTGATCTTTTGGCATTTCTATTTCCATCAATACAATGGTTTCTTTCTTTTTTTTTCTGGGGACAAGAACAAAATATTTGAGTTTTTTGCACTTAAAAACAACTCTGACCATTTACCCGAACAAAACAGCAGCGGCAGGTCGACTTGACAGGACGACTTTCCGTATAATTTGTTCGATTGAGAGTAAGAGTAACTTTTAAATGCAAATATCTTTAATATTTTGTTCTTGCCCCGATAATGATTTTGGTACCATAAGAACGGTATTCCTTCCCATTTATAATCAGTAGAACATCACTTTTTCGTAAAAGCGATAGTTAAGCAAATTCGCTCTGTGGAACGGAATGAATGGTCTATACCGCCATAAGAAGCAATGTTATTTCGCGGCAATCATCGGACTACGTCACCTCTCAGATGCGGTAGTGAGCAGGTCTACTTCACAGCTTGTATTTATTATTCCCGTTATGTTTTAAGTAGTGGTAAGAAACCATGTTTATTTCAATGTATATGAACTGCAATAAAATAATCTTGAATCTTGAATCTTGTTTCTAAATCCGAATTGATGTTCTGGAATTATTCCTTTATTTTTAAGATGGGCTGAATTTTGTCCAGAAGGGTCTTTTGGAGATTTTTGAGAGGATCGGGAGTAGGCTAATGGGTCTGTAGGACTCTACTTTGGTTCTGGGTCTTTCCCAGCTGTGGGTGTAACGATGATTCTGGCGTCTTTCCAGCTTTTTAGTAGCAGTTGTTACGTAGTATTACATTGAATATGTCAACGAAAACAGTAACGCCGGATGCTGGAATTTCCTTCAGTAATTTTGATTAGCAGGTCGTGTCAGAGGCTTTGTTATTGTTTGTTTGCTAGTTGTTTCTTGAGCAGGATTAGATTGAATTTTTTACTTGATTGGAATACATTTAACTCGGATAAACTTGAAAAGCTTCTCACTAAATAATTAGAGAATTGACTACTTTGGGTCTGAGGAATCTCAAACATTTCAGTAGCTTTCGGTAGATCGGAAACCACAGGATCCATTTTTCGTTTTTTTATAAGATACTAGCAGACCCAGCCACAAGTTGCTGTGGCTAAGTAGCTATAATAGGTTGAATTAATTTTATCCTAATGTTTTTAATACAGTCTAATCAATATTCACTGATAAAGATAAAAACGTTTTAGCTGATCTAAAAACCTATGGGATTGAGAATGGAACGTTACGTCAAATTTAAAAGTATTCGGTAAAGAATTAAGGAGAGTTAAAATTTTTATTTTATACATCTCATATTTGACTATAGTATGTATTAATGATTCATTCATTAATTACTACATATAAAAACATAAAATAACATATAAAAATTGAATTTTATGAATGAGGTAGATAATGTTAAATTATAACTATTTTTAATAAAAATTTAAATTTTTTTTTTGAGATCAGACTTTTTTCGCGGCAAACTAAATTTACTAAAATTAAAATAAAAAAAATTAATAAACAAATTAAATAACAAATAATAAATAAATTAAATAACACATAATAAAATAACTAACTATTAATGAATTAATTAATTAATTGATTAACAATTAACACATTAAGTAATTGGAATAAAATACAAATAAAAAATGGAAAGCAAGCAAAAATTACTTACATGTTTAAGAATTTATCGTAACGTTTTCCTGAATGTTATGAAAATCAACGAAGAAAAATTATATACAAAGATTTTTATTAGGGGAGATTGGCCTAAAATGAAACACCTTAAGTTAAAGTGCGTATATTTTTTTATTTTTCAAATAAGTCTTTCTTTCCTGTGTAAATATGACTTCTAAGAAGGCCTCAAAGTGTCATTTAATCCAAGTACGTGTGGGAAAATTGACATATTATATAGATTTATTATCGATATTTGTTTTTTATTTGCACACGTCGCAGACAAAATGTGTAGCTCTTTTAGATAAGCCTGCGCATTCATTGTGCGCCCATTTCTTGCACAAGGTGCATTTAATCCACTTTTCACCAGACCTAGATCTGCATCTTTTTGGATTTTTTATTAATTCCTAGAGCTCTCCTTATTAAAGTGGCCTGCGGAATTCTAACAGTCTTAGCCGCTTTCAGCCAACCCGTTTTTCTTTGAATTTACACTTTCCTCCCAGCTCTGACGAATAGTCTTGCGTTTATAGTTACCAACCATTTCTATTGGGTTGCCGGGAAAGTTCTGTCGCATTTTGCTACCTCCAGGTAATTTTACCTCTCAGGCCAAAACAAGCAGGTAGAATGCGTCGTGTGAGGTCTTATTATTTAGCGCACTTCTATTGACTACTTTCAATATCCCTCATCAGTTAGTTGCGAAGTGCAGAGTGAATAAGATGGCAGTGGATAAAGTGAATTTAAGACATTGCATTTTGTATGAGTTCCAGAAGGGAAGCAACGTATCGGTTGTTTGTAAAAACTTGTGTGACACGTTGGGAAGTGAAGTTGTAAATATTCGGAGCTGCCATGGTTTGCCAAATTTCGTTCAGGGATTTCAGTCTCAAAGAAGATCGTCGATCTGGGCGGCCATTTCAAATATCGAGCGATAGTAGTATGGGAGCATCCGAGTTCTTCTACAAGTTGACGAGTAGTCCTCCTTGGATCTTCCTCGATGAGCTGTTTTAGTCGGTCGACATCAACCTCAACCGGCCGCCCTTCGTGTGGTTTATCTTCAAGGTTGTAGTCGCCATTCGAGAAACGTCGAAACCAGTCTACTGCTATATGATAAGAGACCGCATTTTCTCCCATACATTGACATATATTTTGTGCCGCCTGCTTAGCTGTATCAAAACCCCCGGGAATAATAAATACAAGCCGTGAAGTAGACCGGCTCACTACTCATCTATAGGATGATGTAGTCCGATCGAAAATGTCATATTGTGCTGTCACAAAAGTTGACTTTCTGGAGAAGTTGAGAAATAGGTACGTTTTATTTGGAATATTGCAGCTTGCTATTTTTGATTTCTAATTTATATCAATACACTTAGGAAGCAGACCGCGCTACCGTATTCCTGCAAGTTTTTATAAAAGCTTGTGGGAGTACGGTGTCGCGGTTTCCAGCTGTAATGATCTGGCTTTGTTTGAATGGTGTCGAAATTGGCCTGGCAGGAAAAATTCAGTGAAGAATTTAGGCGGTCTTCAAGAAATGGGCGCTTAATTGATAAGACGGGAACTTCATAGAGAAGCAGTGGAGAAGCAAAAGGAAGATAGCAATTTAGAAAGTGGCCAAATACGGATATTATCATACAGCCGTATTTCAGATTCTGATTGAATTCGCGAGACGTAGGAATTTCAGCTAGGGATTTCTCGTTTCTCAACTATTTTAATGTCCGGGCTGCATTCAAATTTCCTGCATTTCGAACGAATTTGATTTGCGTCGGAATCAAGAATAAGAATGATATTTTAGCGTATCACACGGACGTGTTGAGAAAGTAAGAATTTCGGCAATGTTAAGTGTTGTTGTATTCGGTTTTGTGAAGTTTTCTTTAATCCCGAACGATTCGAAGGAACTGGATTGTTTTGGTGTTTACGTTAAATAAAATTAGAGTAACCTTATTTGTTATCAATAGTCCTTAGTCTTGCGACATGTCCTTTGTAACAGAAAACCTAAGGTGTAAAGATTTCTTTTCCTGTTTTTATTTGTTGTTAAATAAATGTGCTTTAAAAAAAACAATATGCGACACGATGGGATAATTTTTGGATATTAGGAACCCCTTAAGTATACGTACTAACATACTTTAATCAAAAGTGAGCGGAAGGACTTAACACAAAACAAAAGATCATCATTTAAATCATTCGTCTACCACTTCCAAACGTTTAAAAAGGAGATTATTGCTCAGATTGAATGGTTCCATATCTGAAGATAGAAACCTACAGTATTTTTTAATTTTCAATCTACATATTACTTAGCCGAAATATCTTGGATGTTTTCTACACATTCTGCGAGACAGGGTAAATGAAGTAAATAGGGTTTTATTTCAGGAATATCTTTATTTCAAAGTGATATATGTATATGTAAAAAAAAAACACTTTAGTTAAAATAATTAAAACAAAGCTTCATTTGGCAAAAAACATTTATATAATACTAGCTGGGTTACCCGGTTTCACCCAGCGTTGGGTAAATACTTACTAATTAAACACTTCTCAAATGTTCTAATTTGTTATATCCTAGAAATTGTTTCAACCCGAAAACCCCTTTATGGATCCGCTATCTTGAAATTCCAGATCTTAATAATATTCAAAATTAGTGGCCTTAAAATAATCATTCTATCAATTTTCATTCAAATCCGTTGAAATCGAGAAATGTTCGTCGCCATATTGGATCCGACATCTTGAGTTTGGAAATTTGGCTTATATTCGAAATTAGTGGCCTCAGAATAATCATTGTACTAATTTTCAGTAAAATCCGTTGAAATCAAGAACTTTGGTCTCATATTGGACCCGTCATCTTGGATTTACAAATTTTGATAATATTCGAAATTTGTAGCTTCAGAATAATCATTGTACCAATTTTCATTAAAATCCGTAGAAATCGACACATTCTGGACGCCATGTTGGGTCCGCCATCTTGCATTTAGAAATTTTAATAATATACAAAATTAGTGGCCTCAGAATAATCACTGTACTAATTTCTATTACAATCCGTTGAAATCGAGAAATTTTGGTCGCCATGTTGGATATGGAAATTTTGATAATATTCGAAATTTTCATTAAAATCCTTTGAAATCGAGACATTCTGGTCGCCATGTTGGATCCGCCATGTTGGATTTGGAAATTTTGCTAATATTCGAAATTAGTGGCCTCAGAATAATCATTTTACCAATTTTCATTAATATCCGTTGAAATCGAGAAATCTTGGTCACCATATTGGGTCCGCCATCTTGGATTTGTAAATTTTGATAAGAATCAAAATCAGTGACCTCAAGATAATCATTGTACTAAGTTTCATTAAAATCCCTTGAAATCGAGAAATATGGTCGCCATTTTGGATCCGCCATCTTGGATTTCCAAATTTTGATAATATTCAAAATCAGTGACCTCAAAACATTCATTGTACTAATTTTCATTAAAATCTGTTGAAATCAGGAAATCTTGGTCGCCATATTGGATCCGCCATCTTGAATTTCTAAATTTGGACAGCCATCTTGGATCCGCATTCACTTAGTAAATAATCAAATCATTCAGTATTCAATCATTCAGCAAATAAACAATTAACGAAAACATATACTCCAATATAAATATAACATTAAAATTATTTTACAATAATATTGCGACGTAGACTGGATAAAACATTGCATAACAATTATGCATATAACTCAATAACAATTCTTTAAAGTAAATAATTATATAAAATAATATACATATAAATAAATATTATAAATTCCAATAAATACTATGCTATAATATCGCACAAAAAAGGAAGACAATAAAAATCGACATAAAAATTCATAACGCAACAAAGTTTGGACATTTCTATATAAATGAAAAGGTTAAAGGTTGAGAACATCAATTAAACGACCTATCTAAAATTTTGCAGTCTGCGTCTGTTATATTAAAAGATTTTACAAAATTATTTAAAAGAATATTGGACAAAGGTGAACAAATTTTTGAATAAAGAATGAAGCTCGAAAAACCGTAAGAACATTCATGATCGAAATCTATATCAACATTTCCGGAAAGAGAATGAAAAACCAACGTGCATAAAACTCCTTTTTGGTTTTTTCTATTTAAAAATACTTTAAAATATTTATCATTATTAATAATATATTGCAATAAAGCGCACATATGGAAAAATATTATTTTAACTGTTTGCGTTGGAATGCTTAAACCTTCACGTTGCATTTGACCAAAATACTCATCATTTGCCGGGATGCCCCTATCTTGAATTATTAAGGATTTACAATTATTACATTTTAAATTTTTTGCAACCGCGAATGAAGAATACCCGCACGCTTAAAGTGCGGAAGTGCAAAACGCAAACGGACGAATATTTCGTTGGTTCCCAATTCTTCCGCGGTATAGCTCGTAGCCATATTTTGCGAGATTCTTCGTCGCTAGGAAAAGAAAAAGTAGATACCGGACTATTTGCTTTTAAATTTTTATCATAATTTGATGAACAACGCGGAACACAACAACGGCGAGCATTTTAAAAAATTAAAAAAAGTAAACAGATGGGACAGGACGGGACGAAAAAGGTTTACTGAAAAATTGTTTCTTATTGAAATAAATTTATGGCAAATAAAACCGCACAATAAAAAATAAAATAAAAGCAAGCAAACACTTCACTAATTTAAATATAATTGCAGCTCCGTCTCACGTTTCTGTTCCAGGTTGTTACACGTCACCCAGCTGCTATAAATTAATCCCAGGCACTCCAATCCTCCAGTCCAGTGTGGTGCAAACCTCCACCTGTAGTAAAATAAAAAGCACCTGAAACAATTAATAACTTTCTTTACAAACCGGATAGACTCTTTAGTATCCTTCCTTCCTTTCTTCAGTTCCTTGAGTTGTTCTGAAAGTAAAAATAATTTGAGGTTAGCTTGAAAACTTCGTTATTACAAATAATTATTTGGATTAAAAGCCGACAATCTCCTGGAAATGTCGAGTATTTAACCAATAGAATGTAGGATTATTCGAAAACGCTTACCTTTTCAATGAATATCCTTATTAAAGTTGACTTTTACCGCTTCATCCGACTTGTCGCGCCTCGTCTCCATAGTATATGTCAAGAAACTGAAGAAATCATCGGACTACATCACTACATATGCAATTTCTACTTCACGGCTTGTATTTATATGTATTCCCGGGGGTTTTGGCTATATGCTTCAAACGGAACTCATAAAGTAGAAGGACGCGGATGTCTCGTCTTTTCAAATCGAATTTTATTTATACTCATAGTCACAGAACTTTCTCGAAGTTATAGAGAATTTCCAGAACGTTTCCGAAAAAATTATCAGATTATTATGTTACCACCTAATATACATATAAAGAAAGTAAGACTCAATGCACAAATTATATCATTGATGGATAATTTCTTCATTGCAGAGATATTAAAAGTTTCCACATCGTCTACTGTTGATATTGTTTTTTCCGTTCCTTTACACTTTCGAATTAAATTTCAGCAGATTGAACATTTGTCGTTATTTGTTTTTGAAGGTGACATTTTTGGAGGCATTCACTTAATAAGTAAATGTTTTCTATGTTTACATTAACCTTGGTTTACGATAGCTAGATCCTAAGAACAGTTATTTAAAATTAAAATAGTACAGTTTTTTAGTATACAATTTTTAAAAATAGGAGTATTAATGACTAGGGCCTTCATCAACGATAAATTCACTAACTTTAGCAATGCTTGGAAAATTCTCTAATTAGATTAGAGGATGGAGCGTCGCATAGCGTTTTGTAAGACTGTTTTACGGACTGATTATCTTAAGTCTGCTTTTGATATTTACCTGTCGCTACTGAACTCCTTCTTCAGTCTGCTGAATATAGCACACTCCGACCTCTTTTTAAACATGCTAATTGGCTCCAATATCGTTATGTACTTAAACGGAAAAAGTTTCCAAAACTGACGAATCTCTGGATATGATAATGCAAACAAATAGAATACGAAGACTGTGGACTCGTTACAGAGTATCTTGGTACAAAAACGAGATTTCTAACCTGAATCACTTTATAAAAAAACCGCTTAGGAATTACAGGAATAATTACTCACGAAAAAGCGGAGCTACTATCCCAGCAGTTTGCAAAAAACTTTACTATTTCTGCCAACCTCAGCAACATTGCTCCAATCCAGCAAGTTGCAGCTTCCATAACACTCCTTGATTCGATAAGTCCCCTGTTAAGTCTAAAACAATCGAAAGTATATTACAATGCTTGTGATCTAATAAAACATCTAGCTTTGATTTTATACCAAATATTTGCCTAAAGTTACTTCCTTAACCTGGACTTGGCTACTTTAGTTTTATTATAAAGTCATGCCTTAATTGCAATATATTTTCTGCGGAGGTGGGAGGTTGCCAAAGTTATTTCGATATTGAAACCTGGTAAACAGCCACAAGATCCGTCTAGTTACCGACCTATTAGTCTCCTAATCAATGTTGCCAAAATATTGGAAAAAATTATAAAAATGATAATCATGAATTTTATTGATAATCGTAATATATTACCAAATCAACAGTTAGGATTTAGACCAGAACACAATACATACCATCCCCTATTAAGATTGTTTAGGCATATCAAATCCCAACTCGCCATTAAAAAATCGACCGGTCTAATTCTCCTTGATGCCCAGTCTGCTTTCGATTCCGTTTGGCATGATGCCTTAATTCATAAAATTATATGCTTTGGCTTTCCCATTGAACTAACTAAAATAGTTAAAACTTTTCTATTTGAACGATCCTTCAAGGTACTTGGAGTTGGGTCTTCCAATCAACTCCCAATTTATGCAGGGATTTTCCAAGGTTCGGTTTTTGGTCCTGTTCTGTATAACATCTACAGAGCTCCCGCAAATAAAAATTATGCATCATTAATATTTGTAGACGACACTGCCATCTTGTGTTCACATGAGAATGTGATTACATTTGCTGGAAACTGCAACTAGGGCTTAACAAAATAACAATCCGAGAAAAATTCAAGCAATTTTTTTACGCGCAGACGAAACGAGTGAATGATATCTGCTTAATAGAAAACTAAATCTAAATGGGTCAGAAATTGAGTGGTCTGATCATGTTAAATAACTTGGCATCACCCTCAACAAAACGCTTACATTTAACAAACATATTACTACCGTGGCACATAAAACACGCTTATTAATAAAAAACAATGTATACATTTATCAACAGAAGGTCTATGTTAAATCTGGAAAATAAACTCATCATTTATAAAGTAATTTTTCAAGCTCTTATGCTATATGTAACTCCTATTTTGTCTTAATGCGCAAAGACACATTGAAATTAATCATATAGTTTTTCTCCCAAAATTAAATATCATTATCTTAGATTTACTCTTTTTGTGAGGTCATACAAAAAATATTATAACTAGAGTAATGGATTGTAAATTTTAGAAATAAATTAATGCCTTGTATTGTATACATTTATATTAATCATATAATAAATAAATAAGTAAAAATAAATAAATAAATAATCTTATAAATTCCACTTCCCAGAATTTACAAAATGGCTATAGTTGTAGCAAGGACATACTATGTATATGTACGTATATTGGTGTACTCATTTGCATTTCTTTGATTGCTTGACTCTACGAAATTATTACAACTGATATAGTTACTTAATCGTTGAAATTTTTGTGTCATGTTGGCTGCTGGATCTTTAGATCTTTACACTAACGAAGAATACACGCATAACAATCTCAAAGTTATAGTAGTTAATTAAAAAATAAACATAAGATATGTAAGCTTGGGTTTTGCGCTATGATAAAGTGAAACTATTTTTTTAAACATAGTTGGAAAGCTTGCAGATATGTCAACAAACGAAAAAGTAATAGATTTATGATACGAAAAAACTTCTGAAGCTGAATAATTTGACTAGTGAAATAGATTCGACAATTAAAAAAGATTAATTTTTTTTTTATAAATAACTGAATATCTTGGAGGCTACTGAAGATAAAAAAAAACGGTTACTTACTTGTCCGTAGAGAATTGAATGCTCTACAAAATGATATTGTTGATTTTTATTGTCAAATCGATAGGTTTTGATTTATTGTGGAGAAAAAAGACTTCTATTATTTTTCACTTGAAAAATATACCTTACGTAAAATATATATTTTTTCTAAAAAGCGTTCAAATGATTCAATGATTAAGCCAATTAAAATTTACAAATATTTTTTTCCACTAGTCGAAAATAATTTTCTTCTCAAAAACTAGTTAAGAAAAGTAGTTAAAATTTTTATAGAATATGCACTTTATACGTGTGAATATATACCCTTTCATTAGAAAAATTATTGGAGCACTTACCCCATGGTTACCCTGCTACGGCCCACTATGGGCTAAACGGCACTTTTTGTGTTTAAAACCTAATATCTCGGAAAAAAGCGAAGATATTAACGTAAATTTTTTTTTAAATTGAAGCTGAGACTATGTAGATTACTGGAAAATTAACCAGAATGGCTGAAATGAAAATAAACACTATGTAACATAACCTCAAAGTTGAATTTTTTTCTGAAAAATTGAATAGGCTCACACCAACAAAAAACTTGGTCTTTATTTTAAATGTCAGATTCGTGATCAGCGACCCCAAAAACCCATGTATACAGTTTTGAGTCGAAATTCGGTCAAATATTAAATTTTCGGTCCGCCATATTGGATCCGCCATTTTGAATTTTCAAAATCTGACTGCAGATTCGTGATCAGCAACCCCAAAAACCCATGTATATAGTTTTGAGTCGAAATTCGGTCAAATATTAAATTTTCAGTCCGCCATATTGGATCCGCCATTTTGAGTTTTCAAAATCTGACTTTAGATTCGTAATTAGCGACTCCAAAAACCCATGTATTTAATTTTTAGTCCAAATTCGATCAAATATAAAAGTTTGGTCCGCCATATTGGATCCTCCATTTTGAATTTTCAAAATCTGACTTCAGATTCGTGATCAGCGACCCTAAAAACCTTCAGTTAGTATGTTATAGTAAAAATTAATCTAAGCTCGTCTTTTGTAACTCAAAGAGTTAAAAAGGCTTATACTAGGCACGGAAATTCTTCATTTTTCTGAAAACTGTAGGGTGGGGGGCAATTCTGACCTCGGATTCGTGATCAGCAAGTTAAAGTTCATCGGATAGCATATATGACATTTAAAATAAAGACCAAGTTTTTTGTTGGTGTGAGCCTATTCAATTTTTCAGAAAAAAATGCAACTTTGAGGTTATGTTACATAGTGTTTATTTTCATTTCAGCCATTCTGGTTAATTTTCCAGTAATCTACATAGTCTCAGCTTCAATTTAAAAAAAAAATTTACGTTAATATCTTCGGTTTTTTCTGAGATATTAGGTTTTAAACACAAAAAGTGCCGTTTAGCCCATAGTGCGGGCTTTCGGTAATAAGCGGAAAAAATTGCAATGCTACTAGAAAAAAGTACTATAAACTTGCTTTTAGGAATTTGCAAAACATATAATGAAGCGTTAATTAACTTATAACATTATAGCCTTTGATGTGTTGCTATAATAGCAAATTATTATTATAAACAATACCTTGTTTTAATTTTTTATTATTTTAACATGATTCAAATGAATCTTTAATTACTTATTTTATTACTTAATACAAACTTTCTTTACGATTTTTTCCAAAGAATACAAATCTGCAATTGAAAATGATGCATAGACTTATAATTTTCGAGATTTTCAAAATAATTTTATATTTAACTTTAATTGAAAGTACGTTTTTATTTCTCCAAAATATCAGCTGATAAGATATTTTCTTTAGCGGACTTGTAAACAAAAAACGTTTTTCAGTGCAATCAAGCAGACAATCCATAAATGTCTTTTTGGAAGTAAAACCATTAATAATAACAATAACTTTATCCCGAGGATAATTAACCCTTTCTCGACCGCGCCTGACGCCCGTTTCTCTGCGCTACCAACGCAGCGCTTTTGCGCATTTTCTAACCTAGCTCGGGCAAATTTTAATTTAACTTTTAATTTAACCACCAGCATGTAGTTCATGCTTTCCCCAACAGATGGACGTTTCAAGCCGGACGATAGCACCACCGGTGACCGAGTAACTAAGAATCGAAAATAGACCTGTCGCTGGGCAACATAAAGGCCGAGATACAATGTACGCCACACGTTTTTGTGGCGCTACAAAATGAGTTTGAATACGGGAAAATGCAATCAGCTTGATACAATGAACGCGCTGATACTTTGTAGCGCCACAAAGTTTGGTGGAACTTCAACTTTTGAAGCGCGATGATTCGTTTCCATGTTTCTTTTTCAGTTTGGTTCTAGGGACGGAATCAGCTGTTAGAGTAGTTTTACAATGCCCAACAGATGGCTACGGCATTTTGTGATATAACTTTTAGCTTTGGTTGGTATATATGAGAAATATGAAGGTAAAACGAAGGCATGAACAATGACTTTTATATATGTAGTTCCCAGCTGAGTGCCCCGGGAGGATCATTTTTGTGAAAAAACTTAAAATTGAGCGTGGTATAAAAGAAATCGTTTCGCGAAAGTTTATTTATTTTTAATTTCCGTCAGCTTAAACATAACTGTGCATGATTTGCTCCATGAAATTTGAGCCTGTGCTTAAACATGGTTTCATTTTTCAGACGACGGTTAGAAGTCCAATTCTTTCATTCCAGCTGTAGCGTCGCTCTCATTGTACATTGCAGCGCGATATTTCACGATATTCCACGCGCCACAAAAACGTGTGGCGTACATTGTATCTCGGCCTTAAGTCGCCTGCGGTCTGTAAGCGGCAGGCGCGCATGGCAACATATATCGCCTGCGGCTGCGAAAGGGTTAAGCAGAGAGCTCTGCTCTCTGGGTTAAGTAAAGAGGACAACCGGCTACATTCTTAGTTCACAGATGGCAATTGTTCCTGGAGTATCCTGAAAAGTGGTTATTCCATCAATTTTAAAACTAGAAAATTATTCATCTTTATTTTTGTTGTTTTCGACCAGCTTTGGAAGTGCAAAAAATATTGTAAATTAATTAGAATTACAAAATTAAACCTTGAGATGTAAACGGATATTAAACTACCTACCATGAAAAAGTAGGTTGACAAAAAAATGTTTCATATATATTGCTCGACTTAGCGCCTAAACTATTAGATTGTTAAATATACTTTTCAAGAATAGCATTGTATGAATTAGCCACTTTATCCCTGATAATTTAGTTTAACACAATATTTTAGGAAAAATTGCTGATCTCAGACGGATTTTGCAATACACAATATGTACGCATAATTTAAGTTTTGCTTTAGATCTGATATTAAGACACTAGGTGCGAACATACAAATTAATAATATAATTTAACTTTCAAATGTTGAATATGACTTTATGAACCTGATATTTTTCACAACTTTACCGCTTATTGTTTTAGAATAACAACGTCTGTTAGGACAACACATCGCATGAATGCATTTCTAAATGAATCAATTCAAACAGGAAAGAAAAAGTCAATTGCGAAAAATAAGAAAGAATCAATTGAAAGTGAGGAAGAAGAAGAGGAGCAACCGAAGCTAAATATTGTCTTTTTAAGAACAAATTTTAACATGGAAAAAGTGTTCAAGCTGTTGGAAACAACTATTGAGGAGCGCTTTCAGTGGGATCGATCCAATCGCACATATGATCCTTGGAAATCTGTTCAATTAGTACAGAGCTTGGCTTCTGATATAAAGGATAAGGTGAAACAATTGAAATATAAGAGGTAATACGTTTTTTTACAACATTTTAATTTAATTGGAAATTAATTATTACATTGCAGGCATCGTATAGTTTGTATTGTATCCATAATTGAAAAACGGCAACAAGGAGTAGATTATAAAATGGGACATATCATGGATCCAAAAACCGATAATTTTACGACTCATACATATGAACGTGCTAGTTATTTTATAATAGCTACTGTTTTTTTGGTTCATAAAGATTAACTTGTGTTTAGAGTGTTTTTCGTACAGCTGAATTTTAAATTTTAACTTCCGATAAATAAAAATAATATGCTGCAATCTATGGCAATATCATTCAGAAAATAAATTCTCATGGTACAAGAATTCCCAGTCCTCCAATTGCTCTGGCATGAAACTACTTGACCTTGCTGTTCTTCTCTTTGCTGAAGCATTTTGTAATATGTAAAATAAAATTGATGTTACTTCACTATGTGAATGAACATTTTTTTAATGTACAGTTTAAATGCCCCTAAGCGTTGTGTTGGTGCACTGCACAAGTTTTCGTTTCCGGGCTTCGTTATATCAATTTTAGTTGCACGTGATAAAAAGACAATAATTTGTTTTTCGCTTCCTGTACAGATAGACTACGAAAACTTTGAGGCAAGATGTCAAGGTTTTCGATACTTTTCATCAAAACTAATAAAATTGTATAAGTTAATTATTACCTAAATAACGATTACGAAAGCCACAAAGTAGCGCCAGGGATCAATCTTTGTCTGAATCGGCAGATCCATAAAATGGGAACTTTTTTTTTTTAATGTTAGAAATAATAGTTAATTTATTTATTTTTTATTTATTTATTTATTTATATCCCATCTATAGGTTACAAATCATTACAGACTACTAAAATTACAATATTCCCAACAAAAATGTCCCTACGTCCATCTGTCTGTCCGTTAGTCCCTGAATTGTGACGAAGGCGGATGGTGTAGTTTTGCCGGCTAGCCGCTCGGCAGGCAAAATTGCAACAATACATAACAAAAATGTAAATAATATACAGAATAAAATGAGAGCTTAAGAGTAGCAAAGATCAAGAAGATTATGCAAAAAAAGCAGATAATTCATTTTTAAATAAACATCTAAAAACACAAAAATTGGTAGATTCCATTCCAACAGTTAAATAAATTAGACGAAATCGTAATAGGGTTACGTCCGCCATAGTTAGTACGATGGGGAGTCGTAAATAACATATTTCTAGCACGAATCGGTCTCTCAGGAGCATAAGGCGCAAATAATGAAAGCAGTTCTGGACTATTAATTTTATACATTAACTAGCTGGCCCGGCAGACGTTGTACTGCCCTTTCCGGTACATTTTCATTATGCCCTGTGCGTTGACCAATATTTAATCGTGTTCTTTCTTTTCGCATGTTTCTACAAATAATATTATTAATATAAGAAAACAGTGTTTCCGTTTCACTTACACGTTGTTTAATATTAAGTAAACCGTTTTACACTTCACAAATATTGGAAAATTACCCGGTTTCATCCGACGTTAGGTAAATACTTACTAATTAAACACTTCTCAAATCTTCGTTTGTTATATCCTAGAAATTGATTCAACCCGAAAACCCTTTTATGGATCCGCCATCTTGAATATCCAAATCTTGATAATTTTTAAAATTAGTGGCATTAACACAATTATTGTACCAAATTTCATTAAAACCCGTTGAAATCGAGAATTTTTTTTATATATATTGGGTCCGCCATCTTGGATCTAGAAACTTTGATAATTCGATAATGATCAAAATTAGTGGCACCAAACAAATCGTACGAATTTTCATGAAAATCCGTTGAAGTCGAGAAATTTGCATCACCATATTGGATCCGCCATCTTGGATTTAGTTAAAATTAGTGGTATCAGAATAATGTAGTGATCATACTCAAATTCGTTATTATGTAACAATCACTACGCAAGGCCACGGTCAGTCAGAACCAAAACAGCTAACACACGAAGTCAATGCACGAGATGTAATTTAACCCTGCTTGCTTTCCCCGTGCAGTGATTCACACGTAGCATGCGGCGCTTGCCCAGAATCTTTTGTTTCTATGAATCATAAATTAAATCTGGGTCAAGCAAAGTGCTAAACAGCTGATGATACCGATTCTGACCCTTTGCGAAATACACCCTTTGCGAAACATATGCGATAGCTATTTTATTGTGTTGTAGTATTGTATAATATGTATACTTAGCTTAGGAAATATTAGTGTATCGATTTTTGTATTTAAGGGAAGAAAATATTCAAAGAAAATATAGTTCGATTTCTGAACTTGACTTTGCCTCACGGCACTCTTTTCTTCAATAGAAATATCGGCGTATCCCATTTGGTGACGCCATTATACAGTGCGTATCCCGAAAGGTGACGCACTAAGTTAGGCCTCTTATCACTCCAAAGGAACATTACAATAATCATTGTATAAATTTTCATTAGAATCTGTTGAAATCGAGACATTATGGTCTCCCTATTGGACCTGCCACCTTGGGCTTACAAATTTTAATAATATTCGAAATTAGTGGCCTCAGCATAATCATTATACCAATTTTCATTAAAATCCGTCCAAATCGAGACATTTTGGTCGCCGTGTTGGATCCACCATCCTGAATTTGGAAATTTTGATAACATTCAAATTAGTGGCCCCAGAATAATTGTAGTACTAATTTCCATTAAAATCCGTTAAAATCGAGAAATTGTTGGTCACAATCTTGGATTTGGAAATCTCGATATTCTAAATTAGTTGCCTCAGAATAACCATTGTACTAATTTTCATTAAAATCAGTTGTAATTGAGACATTTTAATCGCCATGTTGGATCCGCCATCTTGGATTTGGAAATCTTGGTAATATTCAAAATCAGTGACCTTAAAGCAATGATTGTACTAATTTTCATTTAAATCCATTGAAATCGAGAAATCTTGGTCGCCATATTGGGTCCGCCATCTTGGATTGGTAAATTTTGATAATATTCAAAATCAGTGACCTCAAAACAATAATTTTACTAATTTTCATTAAAATCCGTTGAAATCGAGAACGCGCGAACGGTCAAACTCGCGAAGTTAAAATAATCGTTAAGTTTTGTGAAATTATCCAGTTTTCTGCGCAATTTTATTAAGGGGCTACATGGGTCTTAAAGGTATAAAAAAAACGACTTCTTTAAAAAATTTTATTTAAAAAACGAAAAATCTTTTTTATTTAAAATTAAAACATATGAAAGTAAAGTACTTAAAGTACTTGTAAAAAAATTTTCAGCCAGAGATATTGAAAATTTTCCATTTTCCAGCCGTTTTTCGCCGTCAACCTTTTTTTTGCGGTGGACACGATTTCTCGAAAATAAATTGACCGATTTGGTTGAAACTTTGCACAGTTATTCTTTTAGTGTTGTTTCGTGATTGAACGAAGGAACTGAAAAAAAAATGAAATTTGACATTTTGACATGAGTTTGAATCAATTTTCGTCTCAAATTTTTATGCGTCTCATCATTTTTAAAAGGTCTTTTTCGTATAAAACAAGAACGACTTGACCGAATGAAAATTCCTTCGTTCAATCACGAAACAATACTATAAAGAATAACTGTGCAAAGTTTCAACCAAATCGGTCAATTTATTTTCGAGAAATCGTGTCCACCGCAAAAAAAAGGTTGACGGCGAAAAACGGCTGGAAAATGGAAAATTTTCAATATTTTTGGCTGAAAATTTTTTTACAAGTACTTTAAGTACTTTACTTTCACATGTTTAAATTTGAAATAAAAAAGATTTTTCGTTTTTGAAATAAAATTTTTTAAAGAAGTCGTTTTTTTTATACCCTTAAGACCCATGTAACCCCTTAACTTTTCTTTCCGTAAGAACCTTCTAAAAAGTATTAGAAAACTTAAAAAAAAAAAATGAATGAAATCGGTACAGTCGTTCTCAAGTTATTGCTATCGATCGGGGTTAAAAAATAAAAAATTCTATTAAAAAGTAGGGGTTGGTGGTAGAAGGGTAAAAATTTAGGACTAAATGTATTCTTTAATGCCACACCATAAAAAAATTACCAAAAAAAAATTTGTCCAAAAAATAAAAAAATTTTTTTTAGGGTGACCCACCCTTAACACTTAGGGGTATAAAAATTAGTTATAAACCTATTCTCATACCTACTGAATATACATATTAAATTTCATCAAAATCGGTCAAGCCGTTTCGGAGGAGTATAACCACTAAAACTGTGACAGAAGAATTTTATAAATTAGATAATAAGTTGACAACAAGCATTATAGGCAGGAAGAGAATCGTTCCATTTAAGATTTCTCAAAGCAAATCTAGTAAACGCTTTTTGAACAGATTCAATTCCATTTATATGTATTTCGTATATAGGAAACCAGACAATGGAAGCATATTTAAGAGCAGATCGAACAAGGGAGCAAAATAAAGTTTTCAGAAGAGAAGTCCTTACAATTTCTTTTAATAAAGCCAAAAAGAGAGAGGGCTTTAGAAATGATATAATCGAGGTGGTTGTTGAAAGACAACTTAGAGTCAAAGATTACATCAAGGTCCCTAAATTTTTCAACACGTTGAATAGGATAATTCGAGATTCTGTAGTGAAAAAGAATCGTATTGACCTTATGAGAAAAAGAGATGGATTTACATTTGTTAATATTGAGCAGAAAGCGAATTATTAACACACCATATGATAAGACTGTAAATGTCACGTTGTAAGAGATGACAATCTTCAGTGGAGCGAATTGGGACCAACAATTTCAAGTCGTCGGCATAAAAGAGACATTTTGAATGTTTAAAACAACCCACCACATCATCAATAGCAATAACATCCTTGAATTATACGTGCCGAGCTTTACGTAAACTTTTCTATCCCTCAAGAATGAGGCGATCTAGTCCAAAAAAACAGAATGAATGCCTAAAATTTTACGTTTATGAAAGATAAGTTTATAACTAACCCGATCAAACGCTTTAGTAAAATCAAAATAAATGGTAGCCACTTGATATTTATTTTCCATGTAGGTTAGGTTAGGTTAGGTTACTGAGGCTGCCCGCAGGCGCACTTAGGCCAACGTAATGGCCTGTTTTCAGCAATTATCACATACGTGCGCGAGATTTCGTCGTGAAAACGCCCATGAGGGACTTGATTGCGGCTTGACTGTGAGTGAAGATAGAAATGTATTCGGGAGATAACAAGTTCCTTGGCAGCTAATTTAATGCCTCCCTGATGGCTATAACCTCTGCCTGGAAAACATTGCAGTGGTCTGGCAGTCGAAATGACGTTTCAAGGCCCACGTGTTCGGAGTAGATTCCGACTCCAGTCCTGCCTTCCAACTTCGATCCATCGGTGTATATCTGCTCCGAGTCTATCCGTTTAAGGAGGTCCTCCCCCCACTCTTGCCTTGTCGGTATGAGTGATTCGAATTTATTATCGAAACAGGGATTCGGAACAATATAGTCTAACCTCGGAGCATGAGTATGGAATGGGTTTTGGAATGTCCATAATCCACTCTTGTCCATTTGCTTGCCGAAGAGTTTCATTGGCAGGAGATGTAGGATGACGTTCAGGGCTTTAGTAGGAGTCGTCCTGAGAGCACCCGTGATTAAAATAAGCCATTCGCTGAACCTTCCCCAGAGCATTCTGATGGCACGCCTTTTTCAGAGCTGGCCACCACACTAGCACTCCGTAGATCAGGATCGCTCTGATCAGAGTTACGAGGAGCCAGTGAACAATGCGTGGTTCAAGGCCCCATTTGTTGCCAATCGCATTCCTGCAGGAGTACTAGGCCGTTGTGGCCTTTCGTATCCTTTCTGCAACGTTGGCCCCCAGTTTAACTTCCTATCTATAATGATCCCAAGGTACTTAACCTGGTCTGAGAATCTTAGCTTCACTCCATTGAGGAGCGGTATATTGAAGGAGGGAATCTTATACTTCCTGGTGAAAAGCACCAGCTCCGTCTTATTTGGATTCACGTCCAGGCTATATTTTGCACTCCATAATGTGAGTCTGTTCAAGGCCTGTTATATTACCTCAGATAACGTATTAGGGTACTTGCCCGTGACAGTCTTGCTGAGTTGACAGTCCCTCTAATATGGATGTCGATCAATCTTTCCAGGGTTTTAAGAAGAAAAGAAGAAAGACTAATGGGTCTGAAGTCCTTAGGCTTGCTATGCGAAGCCTTTCCACCTTTGGGGATGAAAACCACCTTGCCTTCATTCCAGGTTCTAGGAATATAAGCTAAGCTAAAGCAGGCTTTGAAGATAGCCTCCAACTACGGTATTATTATATCCGAGGCCCTCTGAAGCTCAGCAGGTATGATATCGTCCAAACCTGGAGATTTGAACGGCTTGAAGCTGTTTCTGGCCCATTTCAGTTTATTCCTACTGAGAATCCCGTGGGCAAGATCAGTAGCACTGTGAGCTATTGCCGATGTCTTAGTTTGCACCGAAGAGCAGCCTGGAAAGTGCGTTTCGGTCAGTAGCTCCAGGATTTCCAAGCTTGAGGCGGTCCATTCCCCGTTGTCTTTCATCAGTAGACCGGGGGTAACCGGAGATGTTGCGAGAATCTTTCGTAGACGGGTAGCCTCTGATGCTCCCTCTATTCTGTTACAGAAACTCTCTCAAGAGGAACGTTTAGATTTCCTAACTAGTTTTTTGAAGTTCTTCAGGCTGTCATTGTACCAGTCATTGCAAAGCAAAATGGCTAAATGGACCTAGCCTTGTTGAGTTCTTTGCGGCAATCCCTTCTTGCGGTTACGATTGCCTTTGTCCACCATGGAGGTCTAAGTTTCTCCCTCGGTCTCTTGGTGGGGCACGAATTCCATGTTGCCTTATTACATGCTTTTGTGAGTGTTTCCACCACATCATCGTCTTGCATGGAGTGTAATGTGGGTGGCCATCCCTCAACCAGCGTATGTCCTAGTACCCTATTATGCACGTCCCAGTTGGTGCTCCTCCTATTCATATAAGGTGCATAGACCGGTTTCTGCATATCTAGTGTAAACTCGATATACCGGTGGTCAGATAAAGAGGGGTCATTGGATACTCTTCAATTCTTAAGAAGGTGGGCGGCCTGTTCAGTGAGAAGGGTGATGTCAAGAACTTTCCGCTTCACCGAATTAATAAATGTAGGTTCATCTTCCACATTACCAATCCATAGGCTAGAGGCAATAAAAAATTCTAAAAGAGACTTATCCCTTTCGTTAATGTCCAAACTTCCCCAGATCGTGTGATGCGCGTTGGCGTCTGCGCCAAACACCGCTGTTATTCTCCACCCCTTTGCTTCCTCGATGATTTTGTGTAGAAGACGATGCGGAGGAGGTTCCTTGTGGTCATGTGCCATCTATCTGGAAACCAACCATATGGGCCGAGATCGGAGCTCCAGCATAACCACTACATTGTCCCTATCGTGAGGATGAAGGAGTTGTAATTACTTGTAATATGAATACAGGATATTGGTTTACCTGCACCCTGTATGTAAAAGGTCTTGTAGCCAGCAATGTTTTGTCCACGGATCCGGTCCCCAACGACCCAAGGCTCCTGGACTAGGGCGACATCCTCCCCGTTTTGGGAGAGACGCAGGTGCAGCACAGCCGACGCTGCCTTGAAATGGTGTAGATTAACCTGCTGCTAGGGGGCGTCACTTCGATGACCGTCATTTCTGCGTCTTCCGTGTCCGACTGCAGAAGGTATTCTTCTAAATCCTCATCAGGTAATTCCACATCCGCCTGATGCAGGAAAAGTTTCCCCAGCATCCCAGATGTGGGGGGAATGTTGTCTTCGTCAGTGGGGGGATATGGTCACGCTGGTACGCTCCCTGGGCTTATGGAGGCTTCTGATTTAGGGGCATTCTCCGCGGCTGTCTCAGCCTGACTTGGTCTCGATGGGGTTGACCGCCTTGTTACCCTTCAGGTCCTTTCGGTACACAGTCAGGGTAATTGAATCGAAACCGTAGCTGATGACGTCTTTCGATTGAAAAAGTGGCGGGAGTGATTGCTCATTGAGGATCACCACCGCTTGCCTCATCAGATGAGGCTCATCTAGCCCTTAGCCTCGCTAACTTGAGTTACCTTCCATGGGTAGGAAGGTCGGTGTTACACAACCGGATTAGCGCCATGATCTACTCAGGGTTAGATGGTTTCGCCGGAATCCAAGTCCTATACCTGGGTCTATTCGGGATCTGCTCCCTTTTAATAGCCTCAAATCTAGCTCCCGGCCATACTTCCCCTAAGGAGGATATCGCCTGCTTGTACAGATCCGCAGATCGCTGATCTGCGCAGTTCATGCGTTTGATGTGGCCTTGATACCAGCCGGCACCGCCACAGATTGGGGCAGGTCCTGGGCTCTTTTCCAGTATATCCCTATAGACCTTCAACAACTCTATACGCACCGTCCTCCAGTTATCCTGGGTGATGGTACCATCCGTCCGACCGCCCAGACAAGGTGATCCTTCGTTACTTCGCTGAAGGGCCGAGTGGGTTGAGTGGGTTGAGTGGGCTTCCTAGAGGACTTATCCTTCTCTGAGAGCTCCGATTCTGGGGTGGTGCCGAGCTTGTCAACGAGCCTGAAGGCCGCTCGTTTTTCCCGGTGAGCCACCGCGGAGGGCGTGCGTCGGAGGATCAACAGTGCCTCATCCTGGCTCATAGCCGGACTCCGCGCACTGCGTTCTCGAGACAGGGGAGGCACCAGACCGCGTCTTGGAGCTGATGCTGGCCAACGGGGCGTTGAGCCGGGTGTTGCCCGCCGAAGAAAGGGTAGTTGTGACACCCTTTCCGGGTGCCTTGGCTTTGACAGCCGCGCGTGGCTCATTCCGAGCAAACCCGAGGGGTTTTTTTGATATGGACTCGGTTTTATCCGGGGCGGAGATTTTCCATTTCATACATCTGGTTCTTACGACCACTTTCACGACAAGGTTCTACCCGTGGTCTCGGCTAAGTAAAAGGGGAAGAGAAGTCACCCATGCAGCGCCCCTTACATGGGAAGTCCAGACTACGACCTGAGGTGGACAGCTATCAGGAAGGCTCCGTTCGAATACAGCTCGATACCTATAACCCCCTAGCTGCAAACGACCCAATGGGCACGGAACGTATTATACCCTGGGTTAGGTGGGGTACTTTTTATGATTAGTCAGCGCTCCCGGCAGAGACATGACCTTATTGTTAGCCTGTTTCCAGCCACCCCCGCGTGGAGTATATGGTCGCACTTCCGTCAGTGTACACAGTTGCGGCACATGTACACAGATACGGCACGTACACCACTGTGTTACATGTTATCCCCCTGTGTACATGCGTGAATCCCCCGTTCCACCTGACGACTGACGGCCTATCTTCCATGTACGTACCAATGAAGTTGGAAGTTAGAACTTAATTAGTAGTAATGGATCTACCTGAGAAAAACCCATGCTATGCCTGAGATATATGTTCCTTAACTAGTAGAAATAATTTGTCATTAACAAACGCTTCCAAAAGTTTAGAAATTGCTTTCGATTTAGAAATTCCTCTGTAATTGGAGATATCACCTCTGTCTCCATTCTTGAAAACTGGGACAACATAGGAGACTTTCCATAAATCAAGAAAGATACCATTACTCAAGGATAAATTTAAGATGGTACATAAAGGAAAAGCTAGGGAATCCGAGCAATTTCTTAGGATAAGTGGGTGAATTCCGTCGGGACCAGCATTGGAACTTAAAAATATCGAACTGAAATATTCCAATATCTAAAGGTACGGACACACGGACACACGGACACACCAATTTTAAAATTTGGGAACGTTTTGTCGCAGTAGACGCTTCGCTCATGTCGCGTTCTATTCGGACACTTCAATTAATTTATGCGGTACCCAGATTTTAAAATTGCTCGATTCGCTCGTTTCGCTTTTGGTGTGTCCGTACCTTAAATCAGTATTGCTGAAATCGTGATTGTCAAGTTGAATATTAGAACTGGTAGAAGCATACACGGACTCAAAAAAATTGGCAAATAGATTATAAGAGGAAGCCAAGTCGATTGAAATTTTGCCACCCATCCTGATGAAATTGCGGATGCCCGTACCTGTTTTCCTCTTTTTAAGAAAAGACCAAAAGCTGTTAGGATCACGCCTGATATTTAGCTCCGTGGACATGATATAGTTGTTGTAAAGAAATTTATGGAGAAATTCAATCTCTCGGCAAAGCCGATTGAATGCCGCCTTATCATCCGGAGAATTAGTTTTTTTTATATACTTTATGTAGAAAAAAGCAATCAATTGCGCTATGCAATTGTCCAACTGGTTCCGAAATAAGGGGTTAAGTATAAGTTCCCTTTTATTTAATTCACTAAATGTACAATGTTTTAAGCTCCCATTTCCAACAGATTTTCAAATTTCGATTTAAAACGATTTCGATGTTAACGCCCGGATTTCCACTGTTCAAGTGAAGTAGTTTTCTACATTTTTCTGATACCTTGGGGAAAAAGACCATTCTAGAATTAATACCATATTTGGTGTTGTTCTCGGAAACATACCTGATTTTCCGACACATGAATTCGGTACTTCCCCTTGAATGTTATCATGTGTCCCCTTTTTCGATCTCTACATTACTCTAGTACCTATTAAAGCTTTACGGCGAGTCTCGACTCTTTACGCTAGACGTTAGTAGCTGTCAAAACGACAAATATAAACATTGACGGTAAGTATTTTTTTTATATTTTTAATTAATTATATGTTTTGTGCTTTGTAAAATTTTGATACCCGTAATTACGGGTACTGTATCGTGTTATGATGTTGAGTTTATTGTGCAAGAAAGTGTTGTCTATTGGAAGTGATACAGATTTTCTTTACATGAATCAGTTTGTTTATATATTTCAGCAGTCAGCTCTTCCAAAACCCCCGTGAATACATATAAACACAAGCCGTGAAGTAGAAAATGCATGCGTAGTGATGTAGTTCGAGAATCGCCGTGAAATAACATTGCTTCTTATGGTGGAAGATCCGAAGTATGCCGCTCCACTCGCCTGAACTGCTAAACAATAACTTTTACGCGAAAATGATATTCTACTAACTATAACTACAGAGGAATACCTTTCTAGTGAACTTAAAAAATGTATAGTGACAAGAACAAAATATTAGACTTTTTTGCACTTAAACACAACTCTAACCATTTCCCCGAACAAAACAGCAACGGCAGGTCGACTTGACAGCACGACTTTCCGTGGTAATTTGTTCGATGGGCAGTAAGCGTAACTTTTGAACGCAAATATCTTTGATATTTTGTTCTTGCCCCTATAATGATTTTGGTACCATAAGAACGGTATTCCTACCCCAGTTACAATTGGTCGAACATCACTTTTTCGTAAAAGCTGTAGTTTAGCAGATTCGCCCCGTGGAGCGGAATGAATGGGCTGTACCGCCATAAGAAGCAATGTTATTTCGCGGCGATTCTCGGACTACATCACCCTATACATGTGGTAGTGAGCAGGTCTACTTCATGGCTTGTTATATGTTTCCCGGGGGTTTTGGCTCTTCCCATAGGCTCACCAGATAAGTATTTGTCCAGTGGTTAATATTTTTGATTCTTTATTTCTCCTTTAATACAGGTGACAGAGATGACAGAACATTATGCATTTTATTTTTCCTGTTTTTTAAACGAAGAAGACCTTTGGTAAACCAAGGACCATGCGTGCTAGTAGGCACAAATAGTTTAAATCCATCAAAAAGCAGTGCATGAAATGATTCGTACATATATTGAACATTTTTAGTGTTTAAAATAGAGGACAAATCAACCGAGCTAAAATAACTATTAAGTTCAAAGAAAAAGAAGTATCAGCCTTAAAAAAATCAAAAAAACTAATGTTAATTAAAAAAACATTATGATATAAATCTATAGGGACTAATGAATTAGTGACTATTTCAACTTCAGCAAAAATTTCGTTATCCAAAATAAAAAATCTAAAAGAGTAACCTCAGTTGAAGAAGTTAAGGGGAATACCCAGATTCTCATCTTAGATAAGTTTCAATCCCCAAGAATGCAAGCGTACTGGTTATCATCAAATACCGAAAAGATATTGGCTACATTCATGACGTGATCCATGTATACAGTCTCTGGACTACCAGGAGGAATATAACTGAGAAACAAAAATAATTGTTTGCCACTATCATCGTCAATGCGCACACATAATTGTTCAATTAACCACTGCCATTAGCAAGCGGGGTATTGCGGGCACTGATAAGCGATTTACATGCCAATAATACACCACCTCCACGCTCATGACCGGATGATGCCGGAAACCTATCCTTCCAAAAAACATTCGCAATCATATTGTTTAACCACGTTTCAATAAGAGCAATAATTTGAAAGTCGTTAACAAGAGCCGACAAAAGTAGCTGATTAGTTTTAGTTCGAAGACCACGCACATTTTGATAATAAATTGCAATAGAAGCATTAGCTGAAGAATTTACAGGAAGACATGAAAAGCCAATTAAGTGGTTATCTGCTGTTGAGGGTTCAATAATATGTTTTTTGGCTGGTAATGGCAGAGACGAATGTAGGTTCCTTTAGGCCAAATACTGGGATCCAAGTAGGAATCAAAATCAGAGTAAGGAACTCCAAGTATATAGCTGGGAAATCTTAAGATCGTCTCGTCAGTGTCCTTTTTGATTAGCTTTTTGCACAAAAGATCAGAGCTTGAATTATTGAGTTTCCTCGAGATGTAATTGATAATTTTATTTTTAGAGGAGTCTACTCCAATCTAGACAAATGAATCCAGCGTAACCTAACGATAGCAGAAAGTTTGGATGAAGAAGTGTCAGAACCAATAATTTTTCTAGGTTTCTGTTGATTTTTCTTTCTATGGTGCACTTTTACCCACTGTAAGTCATCATTAGTAGCAGAATTAGCAATAGAAGAACCAGCAGGGAACGCAAAAGAGCCATCTACAACGGCCGGCGATAAGACAGCTACAATATCCGCGGGTCCAACGATGGGGGCAGAAGCCCCTCCCTGATCTTGCATAGGAACCATTAGAAGACTGACTATTCAGAGCAGCAGAAACAACAACAGCAGCAATTGGGAGAACCTGAGTGTGCATAATCGAGTGCAACGACTGTGCATGAGGCAGAGACTGAATTGTATCTGGGTTTACTCTTAGCATTAGTGTATGGTTTTTTTATTGTACCATATATTTAATTAGTTATTATTACTTTTTTTTTATTAAACACATTTATTTATCTATTATTATATATTTTTATTAATACATTTATTTACAGTGCTGTGCAAAACATTTGCAACTAAAATCATAGTTTCTTACAGATCATTATAAAATTTCCTAAACCACTGATACCAAAAAAAGTTTTACAGTGCATTATTCTTTATTATGTCTAGTTTCCAGAAATAACAATAGCAGAATGTAATATCCCATAATAAGGGAGCAATATCCATTTTTTTTTATTCAACGTAACAATTTTGCCTGTGCAAAACATTTGCAACTTTATATATCAACAAATACTTTTCTCGGAATAAATGAGAATTGGCAGTACTTTGTTAGTTAACTGTTATTTTCTATTCTATATATAGTTACTAAAAAATAATAATAATAATTTTCTATTCCAATCCAACTACTGCAGGGCATATAATCCAGTCTGTCGGTCAGGTCCATGCGCGGCAGTGTATTACTAAAATATTTTTTTTCCTTTAAACGTAATTAAACTAAAAGTTCGTAAAATGGGAGTAATTAATTTTACAATGAAATAAAAAACCGAATAAAATAGCTAAATCCACCATATCCAGAATTATAAGCAGTTTTAAAAAGACTGGGAGTATTGAAAATATTCATAAAGGGTGGTAGACCAAGGAAACAAGGCTGAGGATCGTAGAATTTAAATTTTAAGTAAATCTCGGCCTTTCCTCAGTTCAAGGTACTTAGGTAAAAAACGAATAAAACCTGGATGTGGATCCTTCGACAGCAAGAAGACGAGCCATAGAAACCGATCTTAAGAGCTACAGGCCAGCGAAAAAGCCACTACTTTCCGAAAAAAATGGCTGAGCTCGACTTGTGTTTGCTCGAAGTCATTTAGAATGGTCTCTAGAAAAATGGAGAACTGTCCTTTTTTTGGATGAGTGTTTAACTTTAAGTTTAACTTAGTGGGGCTAGATGGAGGGCAAAAAGTTGGACGACCGACGAACAAACGACTAAATCCGTGATAAACTGTGGTAACTGTGAAGCATGGAGGTAGTAATACAATGGTCTGGGGGTGTTTATCAGCTCAGGGCGTGGGACCTCCTTATGAAATACCACGGATAATGAAAGCGGAGGACAACAAAAACATTATGGAAAATGTTATGCTCCCTTACGCAGAGGAAGAAATGCCCCTGCGCTGGCGCTTCGAGCAGGACAATGATCCCAAGCGCACCTCTAGACTTCTTCAGGCTTGGTTTTCGCAGCAAAACATTGAAGTTTTGAAATGGCTCGCACAGTCCCCAGATCTCAACCCCATAGAAAAGCTACGGAAACTGGTTAATAAGAATATGAGGGGTCAATTTTACAACAACCGTGACGAACTCTTTAATGGTATAAAAAAGGATTGGAATGATATAACTTCTTTACATATTGAGTCGCTATTTAATTCTATGCCAAGAAGATGAGCAGCAGTTATTGTAATATAAATAAAGGCTATTCAACCAAATATTAATGATAATATATATTTAAAGTCGCCAACATTGTTAATGTCAAGGAGTTGCAAATGTTTTGCACAGTCAGTTTTGTATCTTAGTATGAAAAAACGAATATTTCTCCTTTTTTATTGAATAGTTACCTTTAGTTTTTTAATATTCTTAAATTAGATATAATAAAGAATAAAATACTGTATTAGTTGTTTTGTTTTTAAGAATTTAAGGTTTGATGTAGTAAGATATAGAAAATTGGGGTTTTAGTTGCAAATGTTTTGCACTGCACTGTATTTATTATGTTAAATTTTTTTTTTTTTTTATTTATTTCCCAGTATAAAAATACAAATTGCAGATTACAATTAATTACTTCTGCATATCGCTACAGAGACACTGAAGTCTGTCCGTAGACTGGTTAATCCTAAAAAATAATTACAAACTAATTACTTACATACTAAAAAAGAAAATTATAAACGAAGTTGGATATAAAATGTGTAATAATGACATGTTTATTTGATATTATTATACAGTAGAACGCCGATTATCCGAACGCCGATTAACCGAATCGCCAATTATCCGAATCGGTCCGAAGCGTAATATAAAAAATTAAAACCAAGTAATTTTTCAATAAAAACAAGTTTTGTGGGGACGCAAGAATACAAAAATGCGAGTGACAATTGCCGTGTTCAATATTGGTAGTCAGAGAGTGCCAGTTTTGAGGTGAGCTCGAAGCTCCAGCCAAACAAACATATATAGATATACTTCTCACCATATACCTACCAAGCTATATATTCAACAACCTCAAAACTGGTAGTCTCTGGTTGCCAACTTTGAACCTACCAGTCTATGGCCGATTATCCGAATATTCGATTATCCGAATCGACCCCGGTCCCAAGTGATTCGGATAATCGGCATTCTACTGTATACAATTTTTTTTTTTTCACTTTATATTTCTACATATTCCAGGATAGAAACAGCAATTTTTAGTTTTTTTTTGTAATTTTTTGTTTCAATTATTTTTGTATCATTATTCAATGTATTGAAATAATAATAGGCAGCATATTGATGTGATCTTTTCCCTACTACTTTTAAACATTGAGGTACAGATAGACTTTTATTTCTAGTGTTTCTTGAACATTGAGTAAATTAATTTTTAAATTTTTCATAGTATTGTTTGATACATTCGAAAATATATTTTTTTCTTATATCAAGAGGTAAGTTCAACTCTTGTTGTTTCTCAACAAATAATTTAATAATTTTTTTATGCATAGTTGTTATACTCTTTATATGTGTTTTTGCGGCAGACCCCCAAGCAATTATTCCATAAGTTGCAATACTATAATATAATCCATACATCACGGTCATAAGGTTTCTAATTGATAATATTTTTTTAAAATTTGCTAATATGAATACTGTATATTTCAATTTTTTGGCTCTATTTTTAAGTTCTATATCCCATCTAAAATGCTGATGAATTATTATTCCTAAATATTTAATATTATCAGTCCTTGATATAAATTCAGAATTTAGCTGCAATTGAAAATCATTAGGTATGCTATCTATATAATTACCAAATGTAATACATTTGGTTTTTCCTATATTTAAAGTTAAGATATTTTCATGTAACAATTTTTTAACTTTGGTCATTAGTTCTTGCAATTTATCTAATACCGAAGACACACATAACAACTGTGTCATCTGCATAAGATATAATAATGCTATCAGTATCTGTAAGTTCAAAAATATCATTAATGTAAAGTGTAAATAACAAGGGGCCCAAATTTAATATTAACTGATTTAAATTCACTTTTGGTGCTACTGATTCTAACACATTGTTTTCGGTGACTTAAATAATCTATTATAATATTCAAAATTTATTCCTCTAATCCCGAGTGCAAAAAGTTTGTTAATAAGAATTTCATGGTCAACGGTGTCAAAAGCCTTGGCCAAGTCTAGGAAAACTGCAGCAGTAGGTATACCTGAATCTAGGTTCTTATACACTATATTAGTAAACATTGTGATAGCATCTTTAGTTCCAAGATTTTTTCTGAACCCATACTGATTTTTATTAATTAGTTTATATTTGTTAAGGAAACGAGTAATTCTATAGTGAAGTAGTTTTTCATAGACTTTAGCCAAATTGGAGATCAGAGAAATTGGTCGGTAGTTTCCAGGCATTTCTGTGCTACCAGCCTTATGCACTGGTATTACTTCAGCTAGTTTAAAATGCTTAAGACATTTGCCATTAAAAAAACAAGTGTTAACTAAAAATAAGAAAGCTTTTATAAGTAACAAGTAATATTTTTTTGAATGATCTTTAGTAAATAAAAATCTCAATAAGACTGAACTTTTCATTAAAAACAAAAAAAGCATGGCCTCTAATTGAAAATTCCTTAATCTTGGCTACTTAGATTTTTTTTTAAATTAATATTTTAAATTTTAGATTTATAATATTTCCTTTCTTGTTCATTATTATTTGCGTGCTCCCCTACCAGTTAACTACAGTTAACGGAACTATTTATGAATGACGAAAAAGTAGCGAAAATAAAATTGTTATAATTAATTTTATTTGTTTATAGTGGAGAACAAGAATGACTTTTGTTGGCTGTCGTGGTAAATTTTCTTTTTTATATTTGAAACTTATCCCTCTTCCTCTTCCCAGAGGTCTGCAGTTCTGCCTGTCCAGAGGGGGGGCCTCAATAGCCGAGTTGGTAACGCGACGTGTTCACTGCGAGCCAGCAGGACGCTAGAGGTTGTGGGTTCGATTCCCACGAGAAATCCTGGTCACAAAAAGTGGTATCACAATGGGCCTGTAATGGCCTAAGTGTGTCTTCGGATCGGACAGCCACAACAATCTACATCTAATCTACATCCGCCTGTCCATAAAGGAAGATGAAAAGACCGTGTTATTGAAATTATCGTTAGATTTTTGTGGTGATTGTATGGACAGTCATAGTAAAATTTGCGGCTGTTGTTGAAATTGACCGATTTGCGGTTGCTGTTAAGATGGGCCGATTTGCGGCTGTTATTGAGATAAGCGAATTTATGATTATTGTTGAGATGGCCCGATTTGCGGCTGTTGTTGAGATTGACCGATTTGCGGCTGCTGTTGAGATGGGCCGATTTGCGGCTGTTATTGAGATAGGCGAATTTACGATTCATGTTGAGATGGGCCGATTTGCGGTTGTTGTTGAGATTGACCGATTTGCGGTTGCTTTTGAGATGGGCCGATTTGCGACTATTGTTGAGATGGATCGATTTGTGGCTTGTGGTTGATAATACTGGGAAGTGGGTGATGTCGGGGAGATTATGAATAACCTTCCACTACCGACATACCTATATTCCCTATCGGCAGTCAAGGCTAATAAGTAGTCTTGAATTGCTGCTGACCTGGACAGCTTTTTATTGGATTCCATGATAAATCTTCATCTCGTGATGTGAGGTAATATCCTATCACGTCTGAGTCACCAGTTATGGTTTTATTTGCTAGGTTTTTGCACTAGGAATTGGCAAATTATTGATGTTGCGAGCACAAGTGGAGTCAAAACTAACTACATTTGCTGAATTAATACGAAATTGCGATTTTAAATCAGCGATCTCCTTGCACAAGCAATCAATTTTCGAAAGCAAGTCAGAGAATGAAAAGGCACGACAAGTATAGTACTTCCAAAATATACTAGAATGATTCGAAATCAGTAAATCCAGAGCACCGTCATCGATTCGAGCACACCTTTTATGAACAATTTTAAGGCAGATGAAACAAGTCACTTTCTTGTCATGTTTATCAAAAAGAGTAGCACATTTTCCACAAGCACGGTTCGGCATAATGGATCACAATATTAAAATACTGGGATAGAGCGGAAAAATAAAAGCAACGAACTTTAGTGCAAACAGAGATCTTGAGAACTGAGAACTAAAAAATTGAAATGTTTCAAACAAAAGCTGTTCACGGGAAATCCGCAAAACAAAAACAGATAACTGGGGTCTTCTAAGATTATTTCAAAGTCAAGCAAATACCATCTTTGAATTAATTTTATGAAACTTTAGAATTGACCATTTTTACCAAAAATTCACCCTCTTGGAGAGTTTTGACCAATGCGGGACTTTTAGGACACCCTGTATATGCATTTTTATTCTCATATTTTGTACATAAAAATTGAATTGTTTTGTTTTGCTTAGTTTAAATAAGTAGCATTTGGAACGAAACTGGACTGAACAGAACTAGGTTAGACTATTTGTAATATCATTGTAGCAAGGTCCCTCATGTTATTGTTTGTTAAATAGAATAGAATACTGAATAATATTGACTTTATTTAATAAAAGAATATTAAAATCTATGTGACTACATAAAACGAAATATATAAAAGAAAATCCTTAATGATATTAGATGGAAATTAGCTCATATATAAGCATGTAAATATAACTGCAATCCTTTTATTATGATATCCCGATTGATACCACATTTATTGGCTGCTGAAACTGCTATAAAAGTAATCAAGGCTCCATACATTTGTGCCCGCAACTATTTTCAATAATTTTTCAACTAATTAGCACTAGCGTTTTGTGATTTTGATTTTCTACAGCAAAATAAAGTACATACCTAATGTATTTTGATGCCGTTCTGTTGCAACATGATAAAAATTTATTACTTCCACTACTAGGGCAAAAGGTATATAAATTATTGTTCCTATTTATTTAGAGGTTATTTTCGAAAGTGGATTTTCAGTCGTAAATCGAGCATTTCAGACTTCAAAATGTGCCTTGGCATTGAACATTTTGTTTACATTACATTATTAATAACACTGAATTATTCTATATTCTACTGTGGCTACTTTGGGTGTAAGACAGGAAATACGGAAAAACATCAAGAGTGAAACGCGTTGTACTAAAAGTATTATATACTAGTCCTTTTCGTTTTCGCCCAAGATTTAAAGTTACGTAGCACATTTTTTCGTTATCCATAAGAAATTCAATTTATCGGCATGACTATGCAACAGCATTTTGGCCCTGTTCCAAAGATTTTACCAAGTCATGGTAAGTTTGGTCACGAAATTTCGTGAACGTAAAAACTGCAAATTTATTTTAAATGAAATTTAATATCATCCAAATTGGAAATTTTCAACGCCGGAGAGTTCGAGTGTTTCATAGGTGTAACATGTTTTAATCAAGATTAACTGTGACACTAAACCTATTAAGATGAGCTCTGGAGAAGAACCTTCTCTGATATCTGGTCCAACGGCTAGGGAAAATCCTTTTAAGAAGGTCAGATTAATGGAACAACGTTTACCGTCATAAAATTAGGAAAGGACTAACAGGCATCAGATGCTCCAAGGAAGATGACTGATGGCCTCTTCGTTCCCTTCGGGGTGGGCTTTCTGTATGTTTAGTTACGTTTACCGCCATGTGATTAATTTTAATTATTACCGTTCTCTGGACGTAAACATGTGTAGCTTCACTGTGCATGAATGTAATATCGTTTTTGAGAAATCGGATAAAGACAAACTTACTAGGAGAATGGCCACATCCACGTGTGGTTTGAGTTTGTCTCCTGTTTTACTTCAACGAAGATTTGAATAAGAACGCAATAAATTTTGATAAGAACCGCCTTCAGCTAAAGGGTGGAAGAAATATGTGAAGGATTCTAAGGATAATGGCACTTGGGGTGATCTCTACATTGCTTCTTGAAGTGGAGCAGACAGAATGATAGCGGTTAGCTGGACTAGACAATGGGGACATGAATATCGTAAGGTCACGTTCTTTCAATAGATCTGTGTAAGTGACGTTATTATAGATATGTTTATTCAGAATAGCAGAGCATTTAGAACGAGGAATATGAAACAACTTAGGAATCGATTTATGTTATATTCACTATGGAAGTAATGCCTGGTAAAAGGATTGTACGTAGAAAAATAAAGCATGACATTTTATTGCTGTTGAAATATCTGTGACCTTAATTGATTATATCCAAACACAAAAGCATGACATTTTATTGCTGTTGAAATGTCTGTGACGTTAATTTATTATATCCGACTTATTTTTAGTAATAGTTCTGTTTTGTTGCTGGTTTTGGTCACGCAATCTTTTATAATCTTTTATTTTTTTAATTTTTTCTTCTTCCAGTTGAATGTTTCTATATTTTTATCACGTTTCTGTATTTTTGATTAATATTTATTAATTTAACAAAATTTTCTTTTTTTTAGGTTCAACCAAAAGTTTTTTTTAAGATTCATGAAACTTCTATGGCACCTATGCCTAACTTTATTGGCGGAATATGACTTAATTTCACTTTTTACATTATTTATATTCATAAAAGTTAGAAATTGAATATTTTATGATTGTTTAAAGAATGATAACTTTTTCTAGCTTTATGCAAAAAAATAAGGCACAATACTTTAAACAACTATATCATTTCAATTGTTAGTTCATATTCTTGGCAATTCAATAAAGTAAATATATAAAAAATTCTTAAAATGATCAGTCAATTAGTTTATAAGTAATCATATACGCAAATTGAAAAAATATCGTTTGAGAAAAACGCATTTAAAGTTTAGAATACGCTAGTAGCTTCGGAAAGATTACGAATTTCGTTCTAAAACGTTGAAATCATATTCTCCAGATGTTTTGATAACGATTTATGAATAATAAATAACCGAATTTTTCAAGTGTCTATTGCGAGCTTGTTATGTGGAACACATAAATATTTTTTCCATAATTTTAAATAGCATATTTAAAAACACATTCTGAAAAATATGCGAGAATACAGCATTTCCCTTATTCTAGAAATTCCAGAAAATATGGTACGCAACCCTCTGCGCTCGAGTTGCACTCGCACTTGACTGGTTTTTCAATTAAAATTTATTTTTTTTTCCGGATTTCTGTTACTGTCAACTCTCGCTGTGAAGAGCATTTATTACACTGGTCGACAAAAATTTTTCCCACAGAACAAGTTTTATATTATTTCTATAGGATTTTTTCAGTAGATCACGAATTCGTAAATAAAAATGTATCACGTCAAGTTTTTGAAAAAATAGGTTTAAAAGTACAAACGACGTATATTGGCCACTATTACAAATTAATTAAAAAATAACGAATTGTCGCAGGAGCGTGTAAAGTAGCGCAAATAAAATTATGTATCTTAAGTTATTATATGCAAATACGAGAGGTTTTAATACTTTCCGAAATATTCCTTTGAATTAATAATTTTTTTTTTAAAGTAGGTTACTTCATACAAAAGATAGTAGATGAAGATCACTGCTTCTGCATGTCCATGAAAATCTTATTCCCGAAAATGTTTCGTAAGTGTTATAGATTAGTGGAATTTTATATACTTATATAGATAATGATTCAGGTTCTCTATTGAGTCATTTAAGGAGCTTTTTTCATTGTCATTTCATTCACTGTTAGTTTTTAATGAATTTTTAAAAATGGCCGAAGTACGATATTTTGGACTTTTCAACCCTATTTTGATAAAAAATGTGACGTGATAGGATATTTTTGTGTGCGAATTTGTAATCTTATTATTTAGAATCTATTTACTTAGAAACTTTAAACTAAGTACAATAATCGTCTTAAACGGTTGTTGCATTACTTTTATTATATTTCCGTAAAATATCGCAAAAACTAGGCTTTTCCTAAGGCATTTGTAGATTGGCCAGGTAATGTTTTGTAAATTTAATACTTTAAAAATTCGGCATTAGTTTTCAATTAATGATTAATAACTACTTTTGTACAAACACATGATTTTTGTTTTCTTTTCTTTATTATTGCATAGTTATTTATTATATATTTTAAATATATAATTTAAAACATTTCGAGAAGGGTTTGAACTCCACATCGCGATATTGCATTTCAGGATTATTATACAAAATTAAAGTATCATTTATAATCGCGGGCGGAAAGAAGAAGCGCTGAACTCTAACCAGCTGAAATTTTCATTATATCAGATTACTCGAAAGGGAACTCTGTGGCGAGCTCTGGCCAAAGTCTTTAATCTCCTTCAGTCCGCAGAGCCCTCGTTGTCATCCAGCTGCCCTGTAATTAAATATTCCATTTTGGTTTGCGTAATTACAGTGAGGAATTAATTTACTATGCATAACGGATTAAGAAGGCTTATTTCTGCGGCCACCCGGTGCGTGCGGTCAGGCCGATTGCCACAAGAACTCTTTAGCCAAATGGAAAGCCATTGAAAGCTGCTAAATATTGCATAAATCCGAATGGAAATCTTTGCAAATAGGAGACAACAATACCCCAATCCTGTGGGAATGTGATATGGTTGGGATGGGAAGCCGCTTAATTTATCGCTCCGCCACCCCTTTCTTTCGACCTAAATAAATCTTAAAGCTCCTTATGTTCCATAGTAGAATTTTTTTCGTTTTCGAGGAATTCTTTTTTTTTTGTTGATTCAGATTTACCCTAGGCAATTTAACATCGGCAAGAGCCACGGAAGGAAGACTAAAGTGGGAGAGAATAAGCAGGGATTTCACATACAGTGTGTAGCAGGGGGATTTTCGTACTTAATCCGAAGAAATATGTCTGAGAAACATTTCGAGCCACTTGTGCGCTACTTTTACTTACAAGCATATGACTTAGGGGCTGTTTTCGCTGATTCAGATAATGCAAATCTTTTTTTGCTATTTTTTTCGTTCACCTTGGCGTCCTGAAGTGCTATTCAGCAGAAAATATAACGATGCCTGTCAACTACACTCGTCCTTAAGTCGCATATATTACTGCCGCCTTTCTGATGCAGATTAATAAAATGAATTCACAGACACGTAATTTTGTTTATTTTCTATATATCGCACTGAACGAATTTTTTGTGGAATCATTTGCATTATAGACGAGACAAAAACATGTTCCCATTGAAAAATTCTACTTTTGAATACCAAAAACTAACAATTTCAAAAATAAGTGCGTTTTATTGTTATTGCATATTATATTTATGATTTTTCTGTAGATCAAGATAAATGCAGCTATCCCTCGAAGAGCACGTATTATTCGATACTAATGATTCATATAATTTTGGAGATAACGTTCCTACTATATGTTAGACAGTAAGTTTCTCTTGTAAGCCGACGATATGAATATGGTATGTATGCATTTACTGTGTTTATTTATTTTTATTTATTTATTTATTTCGATTTCATCAACAAACTGATTACTGCATAGCATACGGAGAGAAAAATATCAATTTTAACGAAGCTGACTTTTAATTGTATTTCTAGAAAGGTGAAAATCAATGTGTTGAAAGTAGGCATTGAAGGAGCGTGACATTGACGTAATAGCTTCGTTCAATCCGTAATTCGTGTGATGAATAGGCGTGCGGAAGAAATTATAATGTCTTGTAGAGCGAGCCGGAACAGAAATGTCAAAGAGGGAGAGAAGTTCAGGGGAGTTAACGTTTCCTGAAACACAATCAAAGGCAAATACTATTTTAGCGATATTGCGGCGTTGCTTGAGGGATTGCAAAGAGATCAATTTAAGTCTGTCCTCATAAGGAGGCAGAATTAGTGGGTCGCACCAAGGAAGGTTTCGAAGAGCAAATCTAAGAAATCTTCGTTGTACTGCCTCAACACGGTTAATGTGTGTCGTCATTGATGGGGACCAAACTGGACTCGCATACTCAAGTATTGGTCTTACAAAAGTACAGAAGAGCGTACGAGTAATATAAGGATTGTTGAACTCCTTAGACCAGCGTTTGACAAAGTCCAGCGTGGCACCTGCTTTGCGAACAATGGCGTCAATATGATCCTCAAACGAAAAACGGCCATTTAACCAGACCCCAAGATCTTTCGTTTTTTCGAGTCTCTGCAGCGAGCAATCGTCAATGGTAGAATTAAAAGTTGTGATACTTTTTCTGCGTGAAAAACACATATACGTACATTTGTCAATATTTAATGGTAAGCGGTTAAGCATACACCAATTATGAAAAGCATCAATGTCAGAATTTAAAAGAATACAATCCTGCTCGCTAGATATAACCCGAAAAATCTTGGCGTCGTCAGCATAACAGAGAATTCTAGAATTTGGCAAGAACATTGACACATCATTAATGAATATGATGAATAGGAGAGGACCAAGTTGACTACCCTGAGGTACGCCCGACGTATTAAATATTTCTCTGGATAGCACGCCTCGAAATATGACGCGTTGCGATCGCTGGGACAAGTATGAGCAAAGCCATTTAATAAAAATAGAGGAAAATCCGAGGCTGAGTTTATAGAGCAGAATTCGGTGATTAATTCTGTCAAAAGCCTTACTGAAATCTGTAAAAATACAATCTACTTGTTTACCCTTTTCAATATTAGAAATGCAGTAATTGGAAAACTCCATCAAGTTGGTTGTATGTAGTAGATTTCCCTTTGAGAAAGCCGTGCTGCAAAGATTGCAAGAAAGGCTTACAATGACAATTAAAAGTATCACAGATCAGAGACTCGAAGATTTTAGCTACACAACATAGATTAGCAATAGGACGATAATTCGATATATTTTGTTTTGAGCCTTTTTTTGTGCAGTGGAATTATCGTCGACATTATCCAAAGATATCGGAAAGACACCACAGGAAAGAGACAAGTTGAATAAATAGCATAAAATAGGGACAAGAGGTGCGGCACAACGTTTAATACAAAAGGCAGATATGCCATCAGGTCCATTAGAAGAACTATCAGCTAAGTTCGATATTAAACTCGAAATCTTAGCCTTGTCAATAAATAAATCAGCAGCCGTGAGAGAGGTTGTCGGGAGCGTCGTCAAGTGAGAAAAAGTCTTAAAACTATTATCACAGGTTTCGCTATCACAGTCTGCAAGAAAAGCAGTTTCAAAAAAATCATCAAAGAGATTAGAAATCTTCTGAGGATCGTCACTAGAAACATCACCCAGAGTAAGCAGAGACGGGTAACCATCAGAACCGTGCTTCGAATTAACGAATTTGAAGAAACGCTTAGGATTCTCCCGCAAGGAATGTTTCGCGTCGTCAAGAAAGGAGTTATAGGAAAACTCCAATTCAGTATTATACTGTCTGCGAAGGGAGCAGTAGGACGCGTAATCAATATCGTCCCTTGAGACACAAAATTTCTTCCAAGCCTTATTTTTCTTGTTTTTTATATGTTTAAGAGCAGCGTTTGTCCAAAGCGAATTATTATGTGAGCCGCGAGACTTTGTGACTGGGACGCAATGTAAGAAACTTGATAAAATAACATGTAGAGCAGGATAATGTCCAGTCTCGGCGACAATGGGGGTCAAGCAATGTTTGACGGTCGTGCATCCAGGATCCGTAGAAAAGATTAAGTCTAGAAATCGATCGTTAGCAATATGGCAAGTTTGCGTCAGGCCAGAGGATAATAATTCGTCTATGAAGATGGATGCATGTTGTGGGGCGGTGGCAAAAGAAGGCGAAACACAGCCGTCATCGGACGAAGGAAGCCAATTAACCGACGGCAGATTGAAATCTCCGAAAACCATAAGCTCGTCGTGCAGATCCATAAATCCAACAATCCAATCAATACTAACAGCTAGACTCTCGTAAGTCGCAGGTGGAGCCCTGGGCGGAACGTAAACCACGACAAGATAGACCCTCCTGTGCTGAAACGTCATAGCCACGCAAAGCAGTTCCAGCTCGTCAGAAACAGGAGCATCGACTCGGTGACATGGGATATAGCTCCGAATCGCGCATAGTACTCCTCCGCCAAGCGGAGCGTCGAGCGCAGCACCATGACGATCACGACGGAAAACCGAATATCCTGGGCAAAAAAGTTCAGCCTCAGAAATGCCGCTACATAACCAAGTTTCTGAAAGGCATATGGCGTCAAACGAGAAATTAGCAGAACTTTTAAAAAGCTACGTCGTCTTAGAACGTAAGCCCGTTACGTTCGCGTAGTAGAAAGAGAGCTCGCTGATACGTTTTTTGTCGTTAGTGTTGCATTGTGTGATCGAGTTAAGATTTAATAGTAATATTCGCGACTTCTTTTAATTCGAGGGTTGTTACAATTTTTAACGGTGCTATTTGCAGGTTCGTGCAATTCAAGTACCGTGTTATTCGAGGGATGCCTGTACTACAGCACTCCGGCTTAAGAAAAAACTGCTTTTTAGTCTTCTTTGAAAATTAGTAAAAAACTAACGCAACACCTAAACAACATGATTTAAAATAAAGGTTCAATTCAACTAAAACGTTGGGAAATACCATGCAATTTTAAATCTGACTAATAATTTTAGGGAACAAAAGGAAATATAACTTTTGAATGGGAGTAAGATATATTACAAATTGTCGTCGGTTTAAATGAAAATATAAGTAGCTCTGACAAAAAAGAGTTCTACACCAAATCTCCAGAAGTTGGAAATTCGGAGAAAAAATTTAAAAGAAAATCGATCTTTCTTGGCAGATAGCAGAAACAAAATTCATTCAAAATATTTAAAGGCAATCTTTTGATAACCTTGAATTTCGTGCTCCACATCAATTTCATTTATATATGTATATTATATTTCGAAAACTATTCTTAAAAAATAAAAAAGCCAAGGACATCAGGGTAGTCCAATATTGTCAAAAGATCTCTCACTTGGCTCTCTACAACTTTTACGTTGTGTTTTTCTGCTATCTTAGTTTGATGTATACATTTTTGTTCAGAATTACATATTCTTTCATTTAAAACTAGTTTGAAGAATTTTGGTAGACAACAAAAATTAGGACAGAAATCGGCATTCTTCTGTGTTAGTGGTGATTTTACAAATTTAATAGATTAAACAAATTTAGTCCAAGTGAAAAATAACAATTTGAAATGATTTACTTGACGTTTATGCGAACGATTTTTATATACGTGTTTTTTGATATTCTGCTTTATTTTGCAGTTGATTTATGGCAAGGTTAGTCAAATAATCTCGAATGATGCGGATCAGGCCGTCCGGCCGGTGCTGTTTCATGGAACAGAAGAAGTCGTAGAAATTACCGGAAGTGGCTATCGAATCAACAATTTCTGGATTTGATTTTCAGCTTATAGCTGGATTTATAATTGAACTGAATTGAATTGAAATCAACTATTAATATGTTGAATTTACAGGGCCAAGGGCATTGAAAACTAACAATGTTAGAAGTTAAGTAAACATATTTGTATGTTAATATAAAAGCTTTTTTGGTAAAATCAATTATTTGTATAATGATATTCAAAATCAACAACCGATTTGTTGTTTCGACATACCTGTATGTTGATAGAACAGCTTTATTAGTAAAATAAACTACTGAAAAGATGTTGAATTTGCGAATTTTCAAGTTTTAATATCGTCGAATCCAAAACCACTTTTTTTTTTTCAGCCATTTCTGCACCATGATATTTCTGAATATTCAACTTAAAATGGGAAAGTCTCAAAATCCCAGAGAAAGATTTCATAAGGATAACTTTAGGTACGCAATTACCAGCCAATTGCGAATCTCTCTGGCATCCCTAAACTTTTCGAAGCTATTATTTATCCGCAAATCTCAACCATCTGTAAAGGTCTTATTTCCAATAACAAGCATGGATTTCTCCAAGATCGCTGTACAACCATGACTCTTCTTGAACTCGTTCCGTATGTTGTTGAAGGCTTAAAAATGGGTTTGCAAACAGACTGTATTTATACAGATTTTAGTAAAGCTTTCAATAAGCATTCCATCATAGCGTTAAAGCTTGAAAGGAAAGGTTTTTCACCTTCATTTTTCAACTGGATACGTTCTTCTTTGTCAAATAGGTCCTACCAAGTTGCTTCCCACTGCGCCAATTCAAGGAATATCTTAGCCATTTCGGGTGTCCCTCAAGCTAGTCACTTGGGTCCTCTTTTTGTTATTTTGTCAATTGACGATATCACACATCTGTTGAATATGTGCAGTCTCAATCTACAAGTGATGACATGAAGTTATTCTTTGATATAAGAATCAAGTTTTAGGCCTTTTTGTGGTTATGCTTTAAATATATGGCAAAAATGACAAAAACTTAGTTTTTTTGAGTTTTGAGACGTAATAATCGATACTAAAAGAATAGTTTCAACTAAAAATAAGTCCTAGAGTGTGTGTGGTCATATGGGTGAGCATCGCGCTCTTTAATTTCAAGGTTATATATCAAGTAAATGGTTAAAATACCGAAAAAAAAAAGTTTTTTCGATTTTTAAAACATTAAAATCGATCGTGCAATCATGTTTTCAACTGAAAATGAGTCCTGGACTATTTTTGGTTGTATGGGTAAGTATTGCGCCCTTGAACTTTGAGGTTATGCCTTAAATAAATGGAAAAAATGCAAAAAAGACGGTTTTGTCGATTTTTCGGAATGACGCACCCTGAAATCCGATATTTTGATTTCGCCATTCGAAAGAACGGAAAAAAGGACTTAAAAAACAATGGTTTAAAACTTGGCGAAAAATAGAGTACCTAACCTTAAAATAATTTGAAAAATTAAAATGGCTTTCTTGACCTCAATTTCAAAGGTAAAAATCTGCAAAAATCCACAATTATTGTTAACATAAAAATAAAGGTTTGTGGAAATTTTCAGAATTTTTTGATAAAAACTGCGGCCGTAAGAATTTATTGTCGAAAAAATGGGACGAAACCGATTTTACCGGTAACTGTAGACTTAGAGGTCTAAAAACTGGCATGGAGGCATCTTTTGACACAACCTATTGAAGGCCGTCATATCGATTCCGCTTGGGCCAATTTTCACCACCTTATCCCGCTATAGCCTTTCCTGAAGTTTAAAATGTTCCTTCTATGTATTTGCTTTCCTTATACTAAATGTCTATTTACTGACGATTTTCCCCCAAATGGCATTCCCCGAATGACCATTTACCCGAACGTCCACGCGCTCGAAAATAATATATATGTAATATGTATACTAGGGTGCTTTTTTTTTGCGACTATTTTTTTTTCAGTCCCACCTCGAAATTTTGTGGCAAATACCTAAACAAAAATTCCCTAAAAATTGGAGCCCTTAATATTAATATTAAATACTAGACCAAGGCGTATAAACATTTCCCATATAAAATATACGTAAACTTTAATTATTTTTCTTCAATACTCTACAGCTCAGAGGCATTTTATGGTATAATCTTGGTCAATGGTCGGGTTTCTTCAGAATTGAATGCTCTACAAAAGTGTCGATTGCGGTGTAACCCTAACTCCCACCAGCGAGGTAGTACGGGTCACTAACCCCAATTTTTCCATGAAATTCTTGCTTTTTACCCCTATCTCGTAAACAACAAGAGGTACAGAACACGTGAATATGACAAACTTGTAAGAAATTCAATTTCCTATAAAAAAGTTCTGAACACCAAATCGCTAACATCGATATTTCTTGAGATATTGGGCTTTGAAGTTGAGGTAGTGTTTCTACAATTTAGCTCAATAATCCATGAAAATTCCACACTACCTCAATTTCAAAGCCCAATATCTCAAGAAACATCGATGTAGCGATTTTTATGCTTATAAGAATCCAAAGTTACAGAAAGCCTTTGCTTTCTGATACGAATACCGGCTATCTTCACCGAATGGGCATTTGTCATGCTGTGGCTTTTCATCAGTGGATATTTTATGATAATAAGTCGCTCATATCGCATTTTTCATTGTGTTGTTGTACTTCTTCTAATTGCAAGACCATAGTAAACTGTTAATTCATCAACAAGCTTGGCTGTCAACTTCCCTCTGCCACCTATATCCCGATTATCTTTTTTTTTACTTTACGTAATTGCGTACCCATGCGTTTTTGTACGTGTTCTATGCATTATTTTTTTTTAACAACTAAATCTTCATATGGATTAGAGTCAACAATACCTTTATAAGTTATACTTTCTCCATCGCCTACGTAATTACCGCATCGGACGTTGTAAAGTGCCTCAGAATTTTTTTTAATGAGATTTGGTGATATTTTTACTCAAAAAATATCAATTATACGATTAAATTTTAAATGCCAAAAAGTGGTTATAATTAGCCAAAGAACACGTGTGAATTTTTCGGGACATTTTTGGATTTTGCAAAAATTGGCCAAATCCAAAAAACCAAAAATAGTCCAAAAAATTCTCAAAAAATTCCTTGGCTAATTTGAAGCATTTTCTGTTCTATAAACATTTTTTGTAAAGCTGGTCCTTTTCGTGTAAAAAAATTGCGAATTTTTTATTACATTGCTGTAGAAAGTGGCAATTTTGCAAAAACCAAAGCAAAAAAAAACTTTCAAAACCATGGTTTGAGAAAGTATAGACATTCGGACCGCGATTTCTGGAGGTTATATGATCATTCAATGGCACTAAAGACAAGATAATCGACTTTGAGAAGAAAAATGACCATAAAAAATCAGAACTTTTTTGAAAAACCCCAAAAAATAATAAGGTTTTTGAAGCTTTTATTCAAAAACCCCTTATATACGAATTTGGAAGAAAATCGCCCCAATTTGCTATTCGAATCGTACAATTGAACTTGCGTGCACAAAATCGTCGACGCATTAATGGGTTAACTATATATCTTCCTTATACAAACTGTATATTAACTGCAAAGAACACTGTCCAGTTTGGGCCCCAGACAGGGCCGGCGGTTGCAGTGGGTTGAGTGGGTACTTCTACCCACTCGGAAAATTCCGAGTGGGTAAAATACCCACTCGAACTTTGGACGTATTCAAAATGAGTCATTTATTCTAAATAATTTATTTGGAACGTTTCAAAAGAAAAGATATCGCGCGACGGGCGATAAACGTTATAAGTATACCTATATACACACACACGCATATATATATATATATATATATATTAGGGTGGGTCGAAAAAAAGTTACCCCCCTGGAAAGTTTCGTCATGTGACGTAGATCAACAGAAAAATACGTAAAAAATTCATACTCGAAGTTTAGCGATCGCAATATTGACATTTATTTTCACACCAACCATGCCACACGAAAATGACCCCAACCCGTTTTCCCTATATCGACCAGCACAAATGTTAAGATTGCGATCGCTAAACTTCGAGTATGAATTTTTTACGTATTTTTCTGTTGATCTACGTCACATGACGAAACTTTCCAGGGGGGTAACTTTTTTTCGACCCACCCTAATATATATATATATATTAGGGTGCTTTTATTTCGCGACTATTTTTTTTTTTCAGTCCCACCTCGAAATTTTGTGGCTAATACCTAAACAATCATTCCCTGAAAATTGGAACCCTTAAAAATAATATTTAGTACTAGACCAAGACGCATAAAGATTTCCCATATAAAATACACGGGGACTTTGATTATTTTTTTTCAAATCTCTACAACTCAGAGGCATTTTATGGCACAATCTTGGGCAATAGTAGGGTTTCTTCAGAAGTGAATGCTCTACAAAAGTCTCCATTGCGGGGTAACCCTAACTCCCACCAGCGAGGTAGCACAGGTCAACAACCCCAATTTTTCCATGAAATTCTCGCTTTTTGCCCCTATCTTGTAAACAACAAGAGATACAGAAAAAGTGTATATGACAAACTTGTTGCAAATTCAATTTCCAACAAAAAATTTCTCTACACCAAATCGCTAACATTAATATTTCTTGAGATATTGGGCTTTGAAGTTGAGGTAGTGTTTCTACAATTTAGCTCAATAATCCATGACAATTCCACACTACCTCAACTTCAAAGCCCAATATCTCAAGAAATATTGATGTTAGCGATTTGGTGTTCAAGAACTTTTTGGAGGAAATTGAATTTGCTACAAGTTTGTAATATTCACTTTTTCTGTACATCTTGTTGTTTACGAGATAGGGGCAAAAAGCGAGAATTTCATGAAAAAATTGGGTTCTTGACCCGTACAACCTCGCTGATGGGAGTTAGGGTTACGCCGCAATGGACACTTTTGTAGAGCATTCACTTCTGAAGAAACCCTACTATTGCCCAAGATTGTGCCATAAAATGCCTCTGAGTTGTAGAGATTTGAAAAAAAATAATCAAAATTCACGTGTATTTTATATGGGAAATCTTTATGCGTCTTGGTCTAGTACTAAATATTATTTTTAAGGGCTCCAATTTTCAGGGAATGATTGTTTAGGTATTAGCCACAAAATTTCGAGGTGGGACTGAAAAAAAAAATAGTCGCGAAAAAAAAGCACCCTAATATATATATATATTCAATATTCAATATATATATTCAAAAAAACTACCCACTCGGTCAAAACTCCAACCGCCGCCCCTGGCCCCAGAGGAACAGAGATGGAAACTGTTCAGAAATGTTGGGCATCGATATTAGATTAAAAAGTTATATACGCTCAACCCATTCGGTGAACAGAAATAATCGCATTTTCAGTGCTGACCAAATTGATTTTGCCGAAATCTACACGATGTCAAACAAACTAACAAAAATGCTAATAAGATTTCTCTGATTGCATTGTGCCTATATAAGTTTTTAATCTACTTTCGGTGCCCAACATTTTCCATCTCTGTTCCTCTGGGGCCCAAACTGGACAGGGTTCTTTTTTTATACAAACTGTCATATGTATACATTAGGGTGCATTTTTTTCGCGACAATTTTTTTTTTTTTAGTCCCACCTCGAAATTTTGTGGCAAATACCTAAACAAACATTCACTGAAAATTGGAGCCCTTAATATTAATATTAAATACTAGACCAAGACGTATAAAGATTTCCCATATAAAATACACGTAAACTTTGATTATTTTTCGTCAAAACTCTACAGCTCAGAGGGATTTTATGGTATAATCTTGCTCAATGGTAGGATTTCTTCAGAATTGAATGCTCTACAAAAGTGTCCATTGCGGCGTAACCCTAACTCCCACCAGCGAGGTAGTACGGGTCACTAACTCCAATTTTTCCATGAAATTCTCGCTTTTTGCCCCTATCTCGTAAACAACAAGAGGTACAGAAAAAGTGAATATGACAAACTTGTAGGAAATTTAATTTCCTCCTAAAAAGTTCTGGAACACCAAATCGCTAACATCGATATTTCTTGAGATATTGGGCTTTGAAGTTGAGGTAGTGTTTCTACAATTTAGGTCAACAATACATGAAAATTCTACACTACCTCAACTTCAAAGTCCAATATCTCAAGAAATATCGATGTTAGCGATTTGGTGTTCAGAACTTTTTTACAGGAAATTGAATTACCTATAAGTTTGTTTTATTAATTTTTTCTGTAGCTCTTGTTATTTACGAGATAGGGGCAAAAAGCGAGAATTTGATGGAAAAATTGGGGTTAGTGACCCGTACTACCTCGCTGGTGGGAGTTAGGGTTACGCCGCAATCGACACTTTTGTAGAGCATTCAATTCTGAAGAAACCCTACCAGTGACCAAGATTCTACCATAAAATGCCTCTGAGTTGTAGAGTTTTGAAGAAAAATAATCAAAGTTTACGTGTATTTTATATGGGAAATCTTTATACGCCTTGGTCTAGTACTTAATATTAATATTAAGGGCTCCAATTTTTAGGGAATTTTTGTTTAGGTATTTGCCACAAAATTTCGAGGTGGGATTGAAAAAAAAAATAGTCGCAAAAAAAAAGCACTCTAGTATACATATTACATATATATTATTTTCGAGCGCGTGGACGTTCGGGTAAATGGTCATTCGGGGAATGCCATTTGGGGGAATTGTTGGTGTTGGATCTCTGGAATGCGCATGACATGCAAATGCTCATGTGCATTCAGGTCATCCACTACTTCCACAATAAGTACGCTAAGCACATTGCCCCGAGAACATCTTGCATCAGTAAAAGTGGCGCCCCGGGCGTGACACAAGACACCGCCAAAAACAATTGAGACTCCCGGAGGTAAATGTGCATAGTGTGCAATATTAGGCAACCATTAAGAAATTTATTGACCTCATTATTTATTCTCGTTTATTATTAATTGTAGTTTGTATATCTATATGTAGTTGTACATAGTTATAAGGCCAGTTTTTTAAAATAAAGTCAGAGTTGCTTCCGAACTGTCTTTTACTAATCCTCACCTAATTATTGTAGTTGCTCTGGTACAAGCACCACTCACCAGTAGTAATAAGTCACAATCTCGCTTAACTGAAACACTGAAAACAAATCTCCACTAGCATGCAACGCTGCATAGGTACAAGAACCTGCAGCAGCACATCCAACGCAAGTTGAGCGAAACGCTTAAACTCCGGTTCACTGACAAGACAAAGAAGTCGTGTCAGTTGGTAATTATTGTTCGTAATATTTGTTCCTTGAATGGAATTTAAATTTCTATTCACACTAGCAAATAATAAAAGCCAACAAAAAATTTTTTTTTCTTTTCAGTCCAAGCATAATTTATTGTCTTAATTGACTTATTTTTCAAATTATAACAAAACCTTATTAAAATTTAATGCGATTTTTGTCACTTTGATTATATTTACTATTCGAATTTAATTAGTTTTTCCTAACAGGAATAATTGGGTTGCCTCATTGAGTTTTGTTCTAAAATCTGGTATTTTGTCGTCCTAATGGAATTATTCTAGGAAAATTTTAGAATTTCCGGGATGCATTTTTCTGAGTATATCACTTTAACCCGTTAAGGCCCAAACGGTCGCATTTTCAGCCGTTTCTTAAATTTGACCTCAGATCCGCAATCAGCGAACTCAGAAACCTCCCTTAAATCCATTAAGAACTTCTTGTTTAATAGTCATAATATTACATGTGCTTGAATTTTCGACTTTTAAACGCCATTGTGGATACCGTGGATTGTGGATTTTGAATTTCAAAGCCTAGGCATCTGCAAATTAAGTAACAGGGTCCATGGACGCGATATTATTGCTTTTCCGCCAAATTTTTCATTGGTTTCGAGCCATAAATAATGAGTTTCTGAAATTTTTTTTTGAAAAAACACGATTTTTGTTAAAAAAAAGTGAACATGGATTCTGTAGTTCCAATTTTAATCAAAAATCATTATCATATTCTGAAAGTTCATGAAATTTCACATCAGTATTGACCAATTCAGAATTATAATGTGAAGGTTTCAACAGAATTTAGGGCGGCTGAAAAAACTTATGAAAATGTGTCCGTTTAGGGTTTAACGGGTTAATTCAAAATTACAAGAGCTACACTGGACTCAATAAACTCATTTCCTACTTTATGTTATACACACACACTTATGTAATATGTGGTAAGAGCTAATTTGGGTTTTCAGAATTTTCAGTAAGTATCCTTACTTCAGTGTCAGTAGGAAAACGTATCTAACAACACGATACCTTATCTTCACCGGCAAAATGAACATTACGACGGTTCTGTATTTTGTGTGAGAAGTAAATTTCCTTTTGTGACTGAATTGGAATATTCCGGCAATTCTTTTTCAAATAAAATATGTATATTAAAAAAAAAATACTGTTCCACTTCAACTTCTGTGGCTGTTCGAAATGTCTCCCGAGAATTGAAAGATGTCTAAATGGCAGTGGGAGTACACTTTGCATAAATATGATAAAATTTAACAACGAACCCATAAATCCCATCAAATCCACTTGCTTTGTTACAAAAATATTGAAATGCAGATGAAAATCGCGGGTAAAGCAAAGAACCATTTAAATTCTTCTCGCCCAGAATAATATACACGTCCTAAAGGAGTCTGCTGTGAATTTCTTCGGAATTCAATACCTCACAAAAGATTTCACTTCCCATGGGGCGTAAAAGGGGAAATAAAAGACGGTTCCCCATATGTGGCCGAGGTTTGCCTGATTTTATAAAGTTCACTTACCGAGATTTTTACGTTTTGTATAATTTTCCAATTTACCCGATTCATGTCATCCGCGTTGGGCGGGAGAAGAAAGCCAAGCGAAGTTGTAGCTTGTGCAATTCACACTCCCTATTGGCCCTGATAGTCAGAAGCGCCCTCTATTCCGGGAAACGGGAAGTGCTTAACAAAACGAATCGCAAGGAAAAACTTTTTTGGCTTGAGATAAACGAGGGATTTGGCAGGCTTGCTAAGTTTTGTCACGTCCTTTATGTTTATGACTTTTAGCCACCCCCATTGTTCCCGTCGTTTCACTCGCCTGCACCTTAATCGGGCGCGTATTCCCACTTATCCTGATTATTCGAAGGTTTAATGTCCGATTTAAAATTCTAGTTGGATCAGGACTGGAGGCTCCCACTTGATGAGAAATTCCACCGATAATAATGCCATAAGCAATACTCCCGGTCCGGAGGAGGATCGTTTACCAATGGGAACAAAGGCGACACCAGCTGCTCTTTTTCTTAGGGGAGAGAATGAGTTTAAACTTAAAGACGTCGTCCGTGACAAGGGTGGAACGGTTTCCATTTAAGAGGAATGCACAAACGAAGCTTTCCCTGGAATACTAAACAGCCCCCATTCTTGCGATTTACCAATGCGAGTAGAAGGCAACTTCTATACATAGTCATATCTTATCTTTACTTTCAAATTATCTTGTTTTGCCTTCCCGTGCGTTCACCGAGAGCTCTTCTGTTGCATAATTTTATTTGCAAAGAAATGCTTCAGGAACTTGTTGCTGGAAGCACCCTAAATAACAAATAATGTGTGGCCTTAAAAAATAATTAGCGGGTGATAACGGATTACAATAATTGAGGCATCTTTATTTCAAAAAGTAAAGAATTACGCCTTCTGTGCACACAAACACAAAGAGTACAAATATTTTTCTCTACACAACATAGTTTTCCTTCGGGCAGTGACTACAAAGAAATAAAAGTGACCTATATGAGTATCGAATACTAAGTGAGTCCTTGGCTACACAAAATTTAAAATAGTGCAAAGGGAAAAAATCGTGGAGAAATCATTAGTGAGATTGAATATCTCCAAGAGTCTCATTTTAGCCTGATTTTAACACGGACATGTCCTAAGGAGAGGAGTATTCATTTTTACCTCTCAATAATACATCCCTTGATGTTTCCGAAAAAGTCTTTCCTCGTAATGGAGGTAACTGAATACCTTACCTGCCAGTATAACAGGAGATCTCTCCTTGTGCTCTCTATTGAAATCTCCTAGATGAAATAACAAAGTTTGGGCAGTACTTCCATCGGGAGTAAGACTAAAGTTGGTACAAGTTGTACAAACAGATTCTGATAGCGAATTTATTAAATAACTAGTTGAATTACCCGGTTTCACCCAGCGTTGGGTAAATACTTGCTAATTAAACACTTCTCAAATGTTCTAGTTTGTTATATCCTAGAAATTATTTAACCCGAAAACCTCTTTAAGGATCCGCCATCTTGAATCTCCAAATCTTAATAATATTCAAAATTAGTGGCCTAAAAATAATCATTGTGCCAATTTTTATTAAAAACCGTTGAAATCGAAAAATTTTGGTCGCCATATTGAGTTCGCCATTTTGGATCTAGAAATTTTGATAATATTCAAGATTAGTACTAATTTTCATTAAAATCTGTTGAAATTGAAACATTTTGGTCTCCATATTGGATCCGCCATCTTGACTTTAGAAATTTTGATAATATTCGAAATTAGTAGCCTCAGAATAATCATTGTACCAACTTTCATTAATATCCGTTGAAATCGATAAATGTGGTCTCCATATTGTATCCGCCATCTTGGATTTACAAATTTTGATAATATTCGAAATTAGTAGCCTCAGAATAATCATTGTACCAATTTTCATCCGTCGAAGTCGCGACATTTTGGTCGCCATATGGGATTTGGAAATTTTGATAATATTCAACATTAGTGGCCTCAGAATAATCATTGTACTAACTTCCATTAAAACCCGTTGAAATTGAGAAATTTTGGTCGCCGTGTTGGATTCGATATCTTGGATTTGGAAATTTTGATAATATTCAAAATTAGTGGCCTAAAAATAATCATTGTACTAATTTTCATTAAAATCCGCTGAAATCGAGACATTGCAGTCGCCATGTTGGATCCGCCATCTTCGATTTGATAATTTCGATAATAGTCGGAATTAGTGACCTCAGAATAATCACTGTACTAATTTTCATTAACATCCATTGAAATCGAGAAATTTTGGTCGCCGTGTTGGATTCGATATCTTGGATTTGGACATTTTTGTAATATTCGAAATTAGTGTCCTCAGAATAATCATTGTATTAATTAATTAATCATTAAAATCCGTTGAATTGAGAAATCTTGGTCGCCATATTGGGTCTGCCATTTTGGATTTGTAAATTTTGATAACATTCAAAATCAATGACCTCAAAACAATCATTGTACTAATTTTCATTAAAATCCGTTGAAATCGAGAAATATTGGTCGCCATCTTGGATTTGTAAATTTTTGGTAATATTCAAAATCAGTGACCCTTTCTAAGGGTGACCCTTATAGTGGGCACAGCGACAGAAAGGTCTTTTGTGCCGAAGCCCCTTTATTTAAAGTAAAAGACGGTCTGCTACCCTAAGGAACGTCAGAAAGTCTTTAACAGAAGATGAGCGAACTTCAGCCGAGTCCAAAAACTCTTGAGTGAAGATCTTTCTTTTTAACTGTGCTAAAGCAGGACAAGCACACAAGATGTGTGATGTAGTTTCATCGTATTCAAGACACAGACGACATTCCGCTTCATTTGACAGACGTACATTATGTAGGTGGTATCTTAGCCCAGTTGGCCAGTTAGATAGCATACCAACAATCTGAGATCGGCTTTTCTCAGAGCGTTGATTTCAGTGTAGGCGTAGGGTCTGATAAGTTTTTTAGCTTGTCTGATCCCAGGGAAATTTTCCCAGTACTTGTACTGCTGATTTTTGGCCCATTCTTCTATCACAGCCTTGGCAGAAGACCAGCCAATGCTACAGAAGGGCTCAGGACCGTTGAAATGAGATGATGAACCTTCCCTAGCTAGTTCATCAGCAACCTCATTTGGATTGATATATGTAGTATTCAGGTCCAGACGGTACCTTTTTGTAAAGGGTACCAGGACGGCCTTGGACGGATTTATATTTAGGTCCTCACGGACACACCAGTCAGTGACTACACAAAGTGCGAACTCCATTAGACTTGTGACAGTTAAGTCAAATTTACCCGTAACGATTATTGCCAGATCATCCGCATACCCGACCTAAAAACAACAATAATAACAATAAATTGTGCTAATAAGTTTATTTAATATAACACTGCGAAACAAGTGCGAAGAAGATTTAAAAACTTAACAAAATAGGAATTATAACAAGGGAGGAAGTTAGTAAGAATAAATCATATTCATTGGAAAATTGTACTTAAATTTCATTTAAAATATAATCATTGTGAATCTATTGCAAACAAAATTTGAAAATGTATATTAACAAAATAGGAATAACTTCTGTTTGGAGTACAATACTAAAAATTAATCACAGTCATTAGAAAAACCAATAATAATAATATACCAAACTTACCAGATGTGCCACTACCTCTGAAGGTTAACTAAAAAGAGTAGGTAAATAAACTCACAAACTACAAATCTTAATAATTGTGTCCATTATTTAAGCTTCCTCAATAAAATTTTCTTCATATCTGTGAGTAATATTATAGCATATTGATTATTACTTCGCCATGAAAACATACCAAAGAATGAGAACTATGGAAACTATGGTCTTTAGTTGGTAGAGTTGTGGAGTACATTAGTCCTTATTTGAAGAGCCGTAATTTTATAATAGTTGAAACTTCGTACTTACATAGCCCAATCATCAAAGTTTTGGATTGCATTATTACATTGGGAAAATATAATACAAAAAAATGTGGATTATTCTGAAAAAGGAAAGTCAAGAGTGTCGGCAGGTTTAGTATAGTTAACAGTCAACCAAGCAACAACGCAGTGTTGAAGACTGATTTAAACGATCATTCAGACCAGTGGCGTGGGGTGAAATTTTTGAGAAGGTAAGCTGGTGCAAAAATCAGAAACTTAATAGCGAACAAAAACTTAACAAATGAATTCAGATATTACAAAATGTGTTAACAGTGACTGCGTGTATTCTTGTCGAATTTAGTCGGCCACTTCTATCATACTTAAAGTCATTGGAAGTTAAGTGCTATATGAATATTATGAATAAATATGGACATATATACAATGAACTTCAAGAATAATATAAGTGGCTTTGAAAATCGTGCAATCAATCTAAAGCGGTTAACAAAAACTGTGAAAAGTTGATTGAAATATAATTAATCTTACTTATACTCCAAAACTAATCTACGATTTTTTTTTATAAATTCGGCCAAAACATCATTGTAAAAATTAGACTGATTTCTAATTTGTAAAAGAAGGTGTTTTTATATCGATAAGAGTGCTAAATTTGAGAGCCTTTCTTCGGTTTGAGAATTTCTTAAATAAGTATGTATTCTCTTAAGGGCTGAAAAAGATCTTTCCGCGGAAGCAACTGTAATGGGAAGAGTTAAAAATATACAACACAAGTTTAAACTTTGAGGAAAAGTATCTTTTAAAATGCCACATTTAATATGCGAGTAAAGCGCGAGAATATCAAATTGCCGTAATGAAGAAGTAGTATATAAAACGTTCAATTCATTTTTTAAAGCAGAAAACTGGAAAATTCCCGGGAAAACTGTAATTAAAGATGATATCTTTTCGTTAGGACTTGATTGAGCAAAATAATCATATTTTGATTTATTAAGTAAATCTAAAAATTTTAGTTGACTAAAGGAACTATACCGAGTTTTAATCTGAGAAATGACATTGTCATCCGAATAGCCGAACCTAACGAAAAAACCCGAGAAGCCGGATTCTATGGTGTTATCGAGAGGTAATAAAATAGCACCACACCACACTCATAAGTCACAATCCGTTGAGCACCAAGGCAAAAAGAGACACAAGTTAACAATTTTTTAATTAAAATATAATAAATAAAACCACAACACCCCTCCCTCCCGAGAAGACGACTTCTGCCGTGTTCTTGTGAAATAAGGGAGCATTCACTCCTACAATTCACAGCCCCTTCAGTATCAAAGAGAATTAATAACCAAACCCACCCCAACCAACCCCACTCACCCGAGAAACCGCTTTCTACCGTGTTATAGGGATAATAAGAGAGCACCACTACACTCACACCCGTTCATAGAGAAGACACGAATCAGCTGACATTCTAACAAATAAACAACCACCCGCCGAAGTGACCCGAGTTTCAACTTATGCAAAACGAAAACAACCGAGAAGCCGGTTTCTATCGTGTTATTTGCTTTTAGTGAGCAAAGGATATCAGACACGATTTCTTTGTTACTCGTGGAGAAAAGTGTGGGCTTGAGTAAGCCGTAAAATTACCGGCTTACAGAAGCAGCGAGCGAGCGCTTCATACCCGATGCAACCCCTTGATAGAACCTGCTACGGTGCGAGGGAAGGTTCCATCGTAGTGCAACAACAGATTATGGTTGTTTTTGGTTGTAACACTTGTTTTGCCATGTTTTCTTTACGAGATGAATTTTGGGAGCGCTTTCCAGGAATTTTACAGGCATAGAACAAGTTTTAAATTTACGGGAATAGGATGAGTTCCCAAAAGGGAAGCCGGTAGGAATCGTGTTATATGGACCCCACGCCACTGATTCAGACTCTTTCTGCAGATTTCACATCCAAAAATGAATATCATCCATCACATCACGTTCGCTATAAAAATTTAATTGGAAAATGAAAAAGCTATATTTTAGTCAGTTTCGAAAATTTGTTTAAAGGTAATAGAACTTCTCAGGAGCTTAGAAAGAAACTCAAATAAAGGCTTGAGCCTTAACGCATTAACCCATTAATGCGCAAAACGAGGATTTTGTGCACGCTAGTTCAATTGTTTTTTTATGATGAAATTTGGTGATATTTTTACTCAAAAAGGGTAAATTATACGAATAAATTTTATATGACAAAAAGTGCTTACAATTAGCCAAAGAACATGTGTGAATTTTTTCAGAATTTTTCGGGACAATTTTGGATTTTTGAAAAATTTGCCAAATCCAAAAAACCAAAAATAGTCCAAAAAATTCTGAAAAAATTGGCTAATTATAAACACTTTTTGTCATATACATTTCCTTTGTAAAGTTGATCCTTTTCGTATAAAAAAATCGCGAAGTTTTTTATTACATTGCTGTACAAAATGGCTATTTTGCAAAACCCAAAGCTAAAAAAAAAATTCAAAACCATGATTTAAAAAGTGTAGAAATTCGGACCGCGATTTCTGGTAGTTATATGATCATTTAATAGCAGCAACGACAAGATAATCGACTTTGAGACGAAAAATGACCAAAAAAAATCGGCACTTTTTTGAAAAAACCCAAAAAATAATAGGGTTTTTGAAATTTTTATGCAAAACAAATGCCAAAGTGAAAAAGCACTCCCAAAAACCCCTTATATGGGTAGTTCTACAAACTAAGGAAGAATTCGAGTCTGATTTCGGCCCGACATTTTTTATACATTCTGGTGGCAGAATTCAGTCTAATAACTAGAGTACAGTGTCTTTTAGCTTATCCTAAAGGGAACAGTCAAAATATTTAATATTTTTTTATTTATGGCCATTTAAAATAAATCGAGGCACAGGAAACTGAGAGTGTCACCAGGAAGCTGAGGAAAACAACAAAAATCAATCGAGATCAATCATTTATTTCACAAATTTTGAAAATTTGCCTCTTAACATTAATTTGTTCGCAGCTTTTTATACTTTTGCTTTCTTTTTTCTTTTTCAGCCGCTAATCTTTGAGGGTCGTTCTTAATTTTTTCATATCTAATTTTTTCAGCTATCCTTTTCTTTTCTAATATTTCTTCTTTGATCTGTTTCTTTTTTGGCGCCATTTTTCCTGTGTAACAAAATATAATATTTGTAAGATCGATTAAATGTTTGTTTATTTTATACTTTTAATCCGACGTTTCAAAACAATTATAAGAATACTTTTACTTCGACCATTTATTAAATTATTTATTTGTAGTTTAATGTTTATGTGTAAAAAAATACTATTATTGCACAGAAACAATATTTTTAATATGATCTGCTCAGGATCCTGGATGGTTCTCACCAATTGGACAGGATCCTGAGGCCAGGTTTCTGATAATTTCTGTCTTAAAATAAAATAAACAAACCAATTTATAACTTTCAACAAAAATTAACCTAAACTAGGCCTATGCGCTAGCATCTTACATATCAATACGCTAAAATTAGTCATATTCATTATTTATTTCGTAAATAAAAATCTTACCAGCATTCTGTGAACTTCACTGATTACGACACCACTTCACTCGCCGAACGCACTGGGCTCACTAAACAAGAAAAGAATTGTGAATCTTAATTATTTTTAGTGACCATCTAGAAACAATTGTAATTAATAGTATTCCATCCAAAAAAAATTGTTATTAACTATTTTTCTATCATATTTTGGCTGAGCCGCCAAAAATTCCTTAGTTTGTAGAACTACCCATATACAATCTTATAGTTAATTTTGCATCGTTCTAGCCTTGCAAAGCTGAGTTAAGGGGTCATATACAGTCAGGATTTTCAGAAAATCGAATTTTTTTTTATTTTATTTTCGTAATGTACATATATTTAAGTACACCCACAAAAAATTTCATGTCAATCCGGTGAATATTCTCGAAGTTACACGCATATTTGTAATGACGTGTTCGAGTTTTTGTACTATATGTAAAGTGCTTTTGAAACTTTAAACGCGTTTTTCTCAAAACTGTGTTCTTAAAGTCGGTGAGCAAGATTTCTCGGAAACGGCTGAACCGATCAGTTTCAAATTTTAACACAGGCTTCCTAAGCATATTTTTTAGTAATTAATCGAAGCTTTTTGCTCACCGATAAATATTTTCCATTTTATATACAATTTAGAACGAAAATTGTTGTTAAAAACCGATTTTTTTTTTTAAGAAGCCGCCATTTTCTCAAAAATTCCTATTTTGCTTATTCCTTCGATTAATTACAAGATAAAACAATATACTAACGAAATATATTTAGTTTTTTCATTTTGGATGATCCAGTCGAGAGATATCGTGCACACCGCAAAACGCTTTTTTTTACAGTTGCTCCCGGAGATCAGCTGTAGCAGCTTTTAAAATAATTATTTTTACAAATGAAAAACATTAAAATACACTCAAGAGTTACCATTATATGTGTACAGAATTTTACATTAATAACTTAAAAGATCTTCTCAAGAAAAATTCTTGAAAAATCGACTTTTTTAGGCCTCCTGACTGTATATGACCCCTTAAATGTATAATGCTCTAATAGTTACAAGTACAAATGAACGTCTTCATTATTTGGCATTAATAAATACAAATACCGAATTGTTACAATTCACATTTTACAAAATTTTATATTTTAAATTGCACACATTTAAAAAAGCCTCTAGTGAGTAATAAATAAATTAAATATCTTAAGAATTCCCTTTGGTCGACTTAACAAACTTAAAGAAGTCTGCTAATTTACTCAGATGGATATCGTTAAAAGAACTCCGCCCCTCCTAATCGCGCTTGAAACTGTGCCTTTATAAAACAGGCACGTTCGAAGTGCTTCGTTAAATGGACCAATTCAAAGCGGATTAAATGGCCCAAGAAAGACACATAAACTTTCAAGCCCTAATAATCTTAATTGGCATCCATTAGAAATCGGGCAAGGGTCTGCGCTTCAACGCAAGGCGTTTTATCAGCCTTAAAGGGCAGTCAAAAGGAAGATGCCCACCCTGAGAAGGGTTTCGGTGGAAAAAGTGGTCTGCAATTAATTTCTTGCGAGACCGAGCACTGATTTTAAGTACTCGCTTAATTACAAAGATAAGTAATAACTTCTTCTGCGGTGCTGTCTCCATCTACTAGTATAATTGACCAAGCTGAATTTTCTTGTACGGCGGCATCAAGTCGCGTTTAGAAAGTGCAGAGCCGTTCACTTTTTCGTCTATAGCTAATCCTAAGGAATAAAAGAACTAATAAGAATTTTCCGGCCCATTTCTCGAAATTAATTTAAAAAGTGTTTACGGTTCACAGACAACGACGGAAAAAATATTTAGGTAGGGTCGTTTCCTAGGAAAACTTTCGCGGAAATAAACAGGGAATAAGACAAAAACATTTGAAGAAACTAATTAGACAACAAGAGAATCTTGTAATGAAAACATGGCCCGAGAATGAATCCCGCATACAGATGAGCTGTGAGATTTGTGATCGTCCTAGCGAAACCCAAAACCTTCTGTTATCTTCTTCCTCGTTTCTTACTATTTTTCCTAGGTTAATTTAAAGTAGGTTTTTGTTGGTGGCAGACTTGCTTAGTATTCCTCGGCGGAGCTGCGACGTTTCAAGCCCCTGGAGATTTCCAGTTATATTATCTGCCACAGCGCTAGATAAATGCAAATGAATCTGATAGACAGACGAAGTGAGCGGAACGTATGTTTCACGAGGAAAGGTGGGATCTCTTTTGGATTCGTACGCATTTTACTTGAATTTACTATGAAGTGGTCTGCTTTTCAATTTCAAATTTTTTCTCATAAATTGTGGACTTTTTTTAATCATTTCTTTGAAGTAATTTGCACCAATGTTTATTTTGACTCACAATTAGTACCTCGATGAGACACCGCATCATTTTGTTGTCATTCATCAATCAATGCTTCGGCGAGATAATTATTCTCCTGCCTGCCGCATACGATGATACAGCACTGCATTACACTTGCGCAAATGTGACTTAATGGAAAAAGCCTCTTTTGATAAATTCATCTTCTCCTAATGAAAACAGAACGCCACGGAGGCCAGTCGCTACATCGGCGGACTCTAAAGATAGAGGCAGCGGAGGCACCACATCATTTGCAGGAGCTGCCATCAAGTTGGCCGTGATTGATTACTCCTTGAATAATTTAATTGCAGCTTCAAAAAGAAGCTCGGCACGATTCTATAGCCAAGCAGGGTATAATTACGATTTTAATTGACCTCCTAAATGTTCTGGCATTGGATAGGAGTGTGGGTTCAAAAGCGAAGCCAGTCTAATGACGACACAGGGATTCTGCGAGTGGATCTGTCTTAATTCCCTAATGACCTTCTGGGCTTGCTGCTGCAACTGACGCCTTCTTCCCCTTTTTAATAAGTTTTCATAATTTAATAATTAAACCCATTTTCAGCCTTTGCCCTAATTTGCTTGCCTTTACCACCCTTATTCTCCTGAACGAGTTAAGTTGTTTGGTTTGACGGGCTAAGCGCCGTATGGAGTGGAATGCGTGATGCTTTTGACAGTGATGTAATTCGTCATAATTAAATAAACATCTAAAATCCCCTATTTTATTTAATTTTCTTAAAAAGTAAGAAACATTGCACTTAAGAAAGATGTTTTCAATACAACAAAACATCAAATCACACATTTAGAAGGTTAGATAAAAATTAAAGCCACAAATTCATGCTCTAAAATTGTCTGTGTTAATTATCGTGTGGTTTAAACGTAGCTGAGGTACACGCTTGCTACTCGTAAGTTTGACTTTTCTGCAATTGTGAATTTTTCGTATCAACTGAAATCAAGGCGCGATCCAAAAGGAAAATCCTTTCTATTGGGTGTGTGAATATGAATCCGCTTTTTTTTTTTTTTTTAATAAAACACATTTGTCGTTTCAGAAAATTAAAGAAAAGTTTATTCAAAGTATGCTCCATCGGCAGCTACAACCTTCGCCCATCTTTCAGGTAATTTACCTATTCCTTGCATGAAGAAATCCTGGTCTTTTGAGCTGATCCAATTATCAATCCAAATTTTTATACTTTGGTATGAAGTGAACCGTTCTCCTGTAAGATCTGACTGCATTGTTCGGAATAAGTGATAATCCGAGGGAGCAGAAGCAGTTCTGTCCATCTAAATATCTTTTCACGACTTGTGCGGTATGCGGTTTGGCATTATCCTGTTGAAGAATTAATTTACTGTGCCTATGCATCCATTCTGGTCGTGTTTCTTCTATGGTTTCCTTCATACGCATTAGTTATCGTCGGTAAACTTTCCATTAATAGTTTGAGAGGGTTCGCGCAACTCATAATAAACAACACCTCTCTGATCCCACCAAAAGCAGAGCATAACCTTGTCACAGTGAATACTTTTCTTTTCCTGAGATGAGTAGGGTTCACCTGGCTTCACTCAAGCTTTTTTACGTTTAGGATTCTCATAATATATCCATTTGTCACAAATTGTTTTTCGACGTTCGATGTCTCTTTCTTTCAATTCATATGGAACACAGTTTCCAACTTTTTGAACCATTCCCATTGCTTTTAAACGCTTTGCAACAGTTGATCGTTCAACATTTAATGCGGCAGCCAATTCTGATTGAGTTTGGTAAGAATCCTCTGCCAGTAATACTTCCAATTCAGTTTCTTCAAATTGTTTTGGTGGTTTTCCATGTTCTTTGTCCTCAGCGCCAAAATTATTTTGAAATCGTCAAAACCATTCCTTACAAAGTGTATTAGATGGAGCATGCTCACTATAAATCTCCACAAGCAAACGATGACATTCCGCTGCACTTTTCTTTGCAATAAAATAGTGTAATAGCACTTCCGTCAAATGATGTTTACTTGGAACGCAAAACTGACATTTTCAAGGAAGTAAAATCACTTGTTGTTAATATTTCAACCAAATGTCACGTAGTGCGTTTGACAGCTGACACAAAGTACTATCGAACACAAGTGTTGCCATTTATTAGTACACGTAAGCGATACTAAAAACGACATCTGTTGATAAAGGGCGGAGTCATATTCACACACCCAATATATGTCTCCACAGTTTTTATTAAAACCAAAACCGTTTTAAGGTCGCTAATTTCAAGTATGATGCCCAAATTTCGGGATTCAAAGTGGCAGCGTAATTAAATAGATATGTACACTGAGAGAAATACCTGCGTTTTGAACATCTAATCCAGTTGCGAGCAGAAATTTCTTTAAATCAAACAATTTTTATTTAATTTAAAGACAATTCCGTGTTATTCAAATATTTTCTATTTGAATTAAAATTTTGGCCCAAACGCGCTAAAATCACATGTGTTCGACTTATATCGATAGATTTAAAAATATGCGCATTTAAATTAAATATGAAATTCGTGCAGTTCTAACAATTCATATGTCTGCTAAAAATATTCGCGTTTGGTTTAAATATCTGAAATTTCGTTTTAAGTACGGAAATATTTTAAGTAATTCGGATTCGCGCTTAAATTAAATATTAAAATGTTTAGTGTAACAATACATAACATTCGTGTCAAAAATATCCACGATTGGTTTAAATACGTAAATATTTGTTTTAAACGAATAAAATATTTAAAATAATTCAAACAGACACTCGTTTGAGGTAAGTATTAAATGTTTTGAAGTAACACCACATAACATCTGTGCCAAAAATATTGGTGTTAACTTAAATGCATATCACCACTTTAATTTTGGATTTGGATTAAGTCCATTGAAAAGATCATACTATTATTCATAAAAAAGTTCCTATTCACTTTTTTCTGAAGATAAGGCCCGATTCAGAAAGTTTTGTTTACTTTATAAAATTAAATCCTGGGATTATATGTCTTCAGAATACAAATCGGTTTAATTCATTCAATTAACATACATGTTAAAATTTAAAAAAAAATATAAAAATATTAAACACTTTTCCTTTTCCTGGAAAATAGTCGTGTTTTTTTTTTAATGGGTGCAGTTATTTTTTACACAGTGTCTGATGTCACTTTTTTACTAGCTGCGGTCCACAACCTTTTAAATTCTTGTAGGTTTTTGGCTGTTTTTCCTTCCTTCCTCAATATTGCCTTTCGTAAAGCCCAATATCTTTCAATTGGGCGAAGTTCTGGGACATTTGGAGGATTGATGTCCTTTCTTAAAAAGTCAATGCGGTTTTGTTCAAGCCAATCTACAGTTTTTTTAGCATAGTGGCTGGTAGCTAAGTCCGGCCAGAATAGCGTAGACATATTGTGAGATCTGATGAATGGCAATAATCTCCTTTGTAAACACTCCTTAATGTATATTTCCGTATTTATTGTGCCCTCACAACAACAACATTGACTCCGCTGGCCACACTGACAAATTGCCTGCTAAACCAGATTCTTTTTTTCCAAATTTTTCGTATGCAATACATTTCTCCGAATCAGGAACGTTATTTCTATTCTTCGCGCAATAGAATTGAGATCCAGGCAGGCGCGGATCTAGAATTTTTTTCCGGAGGGGGTCACGGGATAGAAAAAAATCAAAAATAACAAAAATAACAAGAATAACCAAATAAACAATGTAAGCCAAATTTCTTCAGTGAATAAAAAACAAAGCCTGAATAACCTTATGCAAAAACCCGTCCAATTTGTTTTACTTGAAAATTCATTACATTCATATATAAATTTATCGTTTATATAAAATTATAATTTTTTTATATAAGAAATATACTCTTATAACTAAAAAATGTCTGAATGTTTTTATTTCGAATTTTCTTCTGAAACGTTACCTCGAAACAAAATAGAAGATTGGATTTTGTTCTATAAATGATGCTTTTATAGTTGGAACTTGTAAACAGATTGTAAACAGTATATGAAATAGATAGTTTATGAAGTATAGCTAAAATTCAAATATAGAAAAAATAATAAAAAATTCAGTCTTGTTTAAGAAAATTAGTCAATTTTGTTGATTTAGTCATTTTTTGATTCCAATTTTTCAGAGTGCAAAAAAGTAAGTTAATTTTGGTCGCTTGGTTAGTTTCAGGTTTTTAAGTTTGCAAAACCTAGTTTTGTTCGTTCGTTTTTTTTTTGTTTTTCGGTTTGCAAAATATTGTTTCAGCTCTATTTTTTGAAATTCGGGCTGTTTTGGGGGGGGGGGGGGTCATGACCCCCGTGACCCCCCCTTGGATCCGCGCCTGGATCCAGGCAAAGTAGAGAAATCTTATTTAAAATACGATTCGTCATCTATCACCAAACTAAAATTTTGTTTCGCAGTAAACAGTTTATAAAGTGCTTTGGCTCGAGTTATAGCTGTATTTTTCTACTTTACAGTTCTTTTTGGAGTCTTTTGTTTTTTAAATGTCTTTATTTGATTCCGAACCTTAAATCGATGAACAGTTGTTTGGCTAGTTTTAAATTTTTTGGCAACATCTTGTCCAGATATGGACTTGTTCTTATCGATGGCGACTAACACTTTTCTTTCTAAATTCTTGTTTGCAGTTCCTTTCGGCCTTCCACTTCTTGGCTTTTCCAATTTTTTGCTCTTCACTGAATCTAATAATTGTTCTTTTTACTGTCGAACGACCTCCTTAGCGATCGTTGAAATACTCTTTTCAGGATTTTCCATATAAATGCGCAAAATCGATTGATGCACTTGTTCGCGTTGAGATGTTGAAAACTGACTTAGCCAAATTAAGAATTTACATTTAATTTTAATACTACAGGAGTATATTTTCTAATGCATGTGCTTGGTGGGGTTATTTGTTCCGTATTGTTCTAATAGGAGCATCGGGAAAAGTGAACAAAACTTTCTGAATAGGGAACACTTCCTTAGTAGCACTCAAAGTTGAGGATTATATTTAAGATTGAGAAAAAAGTAAATTAATACAAAAGTGGTTATTTCATGAAAACAATGCCGCCATTCGATTCTACGGAAAAAATAATAGAAAAAATCCCTTTGACGCTTTTTCGTCAGATTTCTGTTTGTTGGTGTTGTTAATATAAAATCGTTATAAACTACAAATTATGTCATAGTACCTAGCTCAAATTAGATTAAAATATTAACTTTGAGAGATTTTGACTAAATTGTTGGGAAATCTCAGCAGTGTACTTCCAGTGTAAAAATTTTACTCAATTCTTTAATGGACTTTGCTGAATTTAGTGTTTTCCCGGCTCGACTAAATTTTGGTCTTTGAGATTACTAACGGTGAAAAAGAAGTGGTAAAAAGTTTGTTTAGTGTGGATATTGCTAAGTCGATTGGAGGTCTAGATAAATTAGCTGGCGACTAAATTTTAGTCACGATTCGCATAAATCCTAAAGAAGTAAATTAAATGCTTTTAAATTTTAATTTAACAACCCCTTGGCATCAAACATTTTTTAGCTTTAATCCAACAAGTAAGTAAGTAACTATTAGGATATAAAAGTACATCGCTTTAACAAGTTGTAAAAAAAAATTTATGAAAAAAAATAAAAATTAAGCCATTGACAGCTGGTTTACGAAAATCGATGATTTTTTACCGTGGACATGATTTCTCAAAAACTAATAATCCAATCTTACTGAAATTTTCCACACTTCTTCTACATAGTATTGACTTGTACTTGAACGAACATGTTCTGTATTTTACTATTTTCGAATTTGATAGGTAAAAATAAGTGAAGTGTTTCACATTCTGATAAGAATATGGAATGGGAATTGGAATTTTGAAGATGGGAATTGGTGTTCTATGTATTCTATATTCATATTAAAATAAATTAAATAACACCATCTGTTCAAAAAACTAAATGACAACAATTATTTAACAAATGACAACCTTTGCTTTTGATGCTTTCGAAATTAGAAAATAAATATATAGAATAAGAGCCAAAATATAGAATAAAAGCAAAAGTATAAAAGCTGAAATTTTGTGTGTGTATTCTCACTACTGCAGGTAAGAGCGCTCGAGGGTTACAAACCTTGACTAACGGTGCCTTATGCAGGTTTCAGGTAATAGAGATGCGCAAAAACCGAGCTCATTTACGTTAAAGTATAAAAGCTGAAATCAAACAACAATTTTATGACAGTTTTTAAAAAGCCAGTCACTTCTGAAAGGATTTAGACCCCCCAGACATGGTATAAGGTCAAATACACCGAGAAAGCGTGTACATCTCAGAAAGTACTGACCGGAGAAAAAAATATCTCTACAAAAGTTGTAGGATTTCACGTGGGTAATCCAATGGTGGCCTTGAATTCGACTTTCAAGGTCAAGTCGATTTTTTTAAATGGCAACCTTTACTTTTGACCCCAGAAATGGAAAGAGAAGGAAATTTTACGCTCATATTTCACCTTGAGTAATTTGAAACCTTGACCTTACATATTATTCCCCCTCTGTATATGTGTCGATCCCCCTGTGTACCTGACGGCTGACGGCAGTCGTTGACAGTATAACAATTACATAAATAAAGCTGTGTCTGCAATTGAAAACCTGTGCAGTATTATTCAGTGGTGCTCACCACACATTACTAACATTATATTCAGAAGTAGAAGAAAAACGTTGTGTTATGGTTAAGTGTCTGTTGAACTATTTTTTTAATAATAGTTTTGTTTACATTGCTTTTTAATTTTTCCTAAAAGTTATTTCTTGCCACGCGCGGACTAACTAACTACTATAAAGTAATTGACTTTTACTTTTTTCCCATATATTGGAGAGCTATCCTAATAATAACCCCTATTGACTATTTTTGGTAACTATGGAAATCAAATCAGTTCAAAATGTAAAAAATTTGAAAGTAGCCTGAAGCATTTAAAAAGTTTAGCAAACGAGGAACACTCTGTCAGGCTTTTGCCTTTGCAGTCACCGTTTTTTAAGGGCCTGTCCGAATCCAAGTCTTCGTCTTCATCTTCGTCTTGTTATGACACTTCATGACGTCACACTGAGCTAAGCTCTGTCCGAATTCATGTCTATGTCAGTGAGCTTAGCTACTCAGTATAACAGTAAAGTCACTTGGTTAGCTTGATGAGCGAGTCAAGGTTTGCGTTGACATTCTGGTGCAATAAATAAATATTTTGTTTCAAAATGTCAGCTAAAAAGTGTAAGTAATTATCGTACATTTTTGCAATTATTCGGGGACTAGTTTAGTGAAAACTGTTTTATATTTCAGGGCCTAAAGACAAAGTGTTGAAATTAATTGAGCTACGCGGAAGAGTGCACAAACAACTTTTTAAAGGGAAAACCTTCAACAACCAAATAGCTTGGCAGTAAGGGTTACTTAAAAATTAATTTATTTGCAAAATTTAATTTCCCTTGTTTTTTACAGAACTGTAAAAGAAGAACTGGAATTGGATTTTGATCCCAAAATCATTTTAAAAAAATGGTCAAATTTTGTTCAAAAATATATGGTAAATAAACTGTTTTATTTCCTGGAAAACTGTGGAAATATTTGATCTAAATAATTTTATAGACTTTAAAGGATCCACCCAGTGGGGTTTCCACCGAAAATGGGGAAGATACTGCAAAAACGTGGCCATTTTACGAGCTGATGGATGAGGTTCTTCACGATAATCATACAATTCATCCACCTATGCTGATTTCATCCTCGGACGACTCTCCCTTACCAGAAAATTCTTCATTAGATTATTCCACACCAACCCCACAACCAGGGGCAAGTCGCTGCAGAGCTCGAAAAACGGTGGACCCAATTAGAAACTCCAAAATCTACAAAATTTTGTTAGAACAAAATAATAGAATGCTGAGACTATTAAATGATTTTGTGGTTTCTACAGGCGGGGAAGGATTGGGCGCAACAGTAGAAGTTTCCCTAAGTGACATAGAAAGCGATAACGACTGATGAGGGAGTTGAGTTGAGCGATAAAGAAAGATGATTATGTATGTTAGGGAGTTTTATGAAGTTAATTTATTTTAAATGAATTCAGTTTTTGTTTTTTTCTAGTATTATAAAGTTTATTTTCTTTGTTAACATAATTTGTTTTTTTTAATTCAGCAAGTTATTAATAGTGCACAAAGACAATTCCTGGTATAGTTAGTTTCCCTCTGCTTCATGTTCGATTCAGATCATGAATTAACTCCTCACAAAGTTGGTCTCTAAAGCGACATGCTGATTGTTCATCGGCACCATTATCAGATTCCAGACGGACTGAAGGCTCTCCTGGAATATTGTTGAATATATCCCCGCTGGTAATGCAAATATTTTGTAATGCACAACAAACCGCTATAACTTTGACTGCTTTGCGCAATTTAAGTTCCACAGGCCTGTCTCCAAATAAATATCGCCATCTGTTCTTTAAATCTCCTATGCACCTTTCCACAATACTCCTCGCTAAACTGTGATGTCTGTTAAAGATTGTTTGTTGTCTGGATAAATTTGTGCCTTTGTAGGGAGTGACAACAGATATTGGCGCTGTTGTGGCTTTGTAACCGGAATCACCAAGTATAAAGTACTGGGCTGGAGGATATTCTGCATTTAAAAACAAAGGACTGTTTCGGAACACGCGCTGATCATGAACGGAGCCTGGGTACCCAGTAAAAATATTTAGCATTTTCCCATTGTGGTCAGAAAGCACCTGGAGTTAGATAACATACCGTAGTTTTCGGTTAATATATTCATTGTGAAGATTAGGTGGGCATAAAACATTAACATATGTCCCATCAATTGCACCTGCAGCTCGACGAAATATATTTGCTTGTCCTTTCCGGGCAAACCCACTCCGTATTTCGTTAAGTTCCTCATCATTAGGATATTTGATCAAAGCAGGGATCATTCTCAAAGTCCTGCACAGCACTTTTGAAATTATTTCAAAAGCTGTGCTGCGGGGGATGTTTATTGCTGTTGAAACCACTCTGTAGGAACATCCAGCTGCCAGCCAAAACAGGAAAATTATGGCTTCCATTTCCCGACTCCAACCATGCCGTTTAATTTCGAGGAGCTCTACAAAAGATCTAAACGATCTTAAGTTTATCCTTAAATGCTTTCTGCACGTATCTTCGTCCCCACATAAAATTTTATTGACTTCAATAGAAGTGGGAGATGGACAATAATGTAGTGGAACCTGAAGATAATTATGATATGTTTTATTGTTATTAAAATTTTCAATTTAATATTTTTCTTACAGAATCATTTTCAGGCAGCTCATCCTGATCGATGTCGGTCCAAATTCTGCTGCTGTTGATCCAAAATCTGCCCACGATTTGCACAAAAAATATGTTTGCGTTCATATTTCTTTGTGAACTTTCCCTATTCTCCTTTTATTTTTTCTGAACTGCAGATACTTAAACTTCAAATGTCTTATTTTTCTTTTGAAAAACTTGACAAATGACAAGCTAAGCCAACGAATTCGTACATCTCAACTTTGTCTTTGCCTTATTTGCTATAATAGCTTAGCTTGTTTGTTGACGTCACAAACTATCATAACGAGACGAAGACGAAGACGAAGACATGAATTCGGACAGGCCCTAAATATACTCAAAATTTCAAATAAGGATCTTATGAGGCGGTGAAATTGAAATATTTTTTTAATTATAATTTATGAACCTGGCCTTTTAAAAGACCATGCTGTTTGATTTAGATGCTCAAGCTACGCTGGATAATGGTCAGCTAATATTATTGTTAGGGTTGAACGACTTTTCTAATTTACACAATAAGTTTAAACTTGGTTATTCTGAGATTCACTTTTCTACGATAGGTATTTTTAAGCATTATCCAAAATCATTTAGTTTTAATATTTTACAACGGAAAGCCTTAATATTCAGCATTTCTCTACGAAGAGTTAGAGCCCTATTACGGTTACAATGCGAAAACCAGCTACATGTTTTTTCTCCAAATTAGTTTAAAGTTGAAGAATAGATTTTTTACTTTTCCAAAATTGGTGATAATGAAAATCATTTGTTGCAGGTGAGATTTGTAATATATTTTTAAGTTTCTCTCATCAACAATATTGCAGCAAAATGTTTTTGATCACATTTTCTCTGTAAAAATCTTTAAAAAAATGTTCAACCCTAAATATGTTTAACATTAGCACTTCTTAACCCATTAATGCGCAAAACGAGGATTTTGTGCACGCAAGTTCAATTGTACGATACGAATAGCAAATTGGGGCGAATTTCCACCAAATTCGTATATAAGGGGTTTTTGGGGGTGCTTTTTCAGAATCTGGCATTTGTTTTGCATAAAAACTTCAAAAACCCTATTATTTTTTGGGTTTTTTTAAAAAAAGTGCCAATATTTTTTGGTCATTTTTCGTCTCAAAGTCGATTATCTTGTCGTTGCTGCTATTGAATGATCATATAACCACCAGAAATCGCGGTTCGAATGTCTACACTTTTTAAACCATGATTTAAATTTTTTTTTTTTTTAGCTTTGGTTTTTGCAAAATGGCCATTTTGTACAGCAATGTATGTAATAAACAACTTCGCGATTTTTTTACACTAAAAGGATCAACTTTTTTGAAAAACCAAAAAAATGATGATTTTCTGAGCTTTTATGCAAAACAAATGCCAGATTCTGAAAGAGCACCCCCAAAAATCCCCTTATATACGAATTTGGAGGGAATTCGCCCCAATTTTTTATTCGAATCGTACAATTGAACTTGCGTGCACAAAGTTCTCGTTTTGCGCATTAATGGGTTAATTAAACCTATCTAAAAATCTATTTTCATCATCAGCGGCATGCATTTTATAAAATATCATTCAACCTTGAACAAATATCACACCAGAAAATGTCGCTGACTCTCGGATTACGAGTCGTGCATGTCACATCTCAGGCGAATATAAACTTCACCATATTACGTGCTATTAAGATTGTGCGAGCACTTGCTAGAATCTCATTCTTTGTATTAAATCCGGGAGGCTAAAATTGTTTAGTGACAATGAAGACCAATAGCTTGTCGTGCTAGGTTTCTAAGAATAGGTATGCAAATAAATGCAAAAATACATATGTATTTTGGCAATTTTGATTTTTAAGGCAAATGAAAACGCTCACCTTTTGTCATTAGATGACTACCGGCTGCTTTCAAAATATATGAAAACCGTATCAGTACCCTATTCAGCATAGTAGTGTGAACCAACAAATAATAATAATAAGAAGGTGAATTAAGCCTGAAATAAAATAAAAATCTAAAGAAACATAACGTAACATACGCATTTACGAAACTGAGCTTACATACTTCAAAACTGATATTTTGCCAAAAATACGCTTGCTTGTTGATGCACTTTAGAAGTCGTCCTACATTAATTCGTTCAACTTGCGGAGAATGAACGAATTGTTAATCATAATATGCGTGTTAAACTGTTGTTAAGACTACATTGAACTTTTTCTTATTTGTACAGTTTATTAAGAATTAAATACAGAGGTATATAGTTGTATTACGCAATTGTTCGTCATCAGTAAAATATATTTCACGTAGATTTGAAATTATTAAATATTTATAAAACATATTTCATTCATGATAGACAATTAAATGTAAGTTTAAACGGTTTTACGATTTTTGTAAATTTTAGCAAGGAAATAAATTTTTCTTCTTTTCCTTAGTTTCGGGCTGTACAGAAGCCGAATTATTTTCGCAAATGCACTTCTGGCTTCTAGTCCTGAACCAATTCTCATTTTTCCCTTTGTTCAGAGTGAAATTTAAAGTGGTTGCAGTTGAGGACTGAAGCGGCATTTTTCGTTTCAGAATTAATTTCTGATCTGGACCAAGAACCGTATGACTTCCGCCGCAATATCTCTTTCTAGGCTCGCAAAGGCATTTGACTTCGAAACTCTTCATCGGCTGGAGCATGGGCACGGGATACTTCAGCTGATTTATGTCAGCGTCAGCCGTGCACGTAATGCACCTTGCATCCTGAAGCAAGCGTATTTTGACAGCAGCGGCGTGCGCTGTCAGCTTGTTTCTTATGAGATCGTTCAATTTCTTCTGAATGATCTCCAGCTTGCAGTTGATGTATCTCTTCAATGAAGTCACCTCGCAGGTATCAACCTTAACGTCCATCATCAGTTGGATCTCTTTGTGAGCTCGTTCCCATTCGATCTCATTGCGCATAAGTTGCTCCAGCACTTGTACAATTCCGCTAGATAGATCATCCTGGACAGATTTGAAGAATTCTAAGGTAACGAGCTTGAGCAGTTCATCACGGTCGGCTTTTTCCTTGAACAAGTAGTCCAATTCCTCTCGGTCTGCCTTCGTCATCTTCAGATGTTCTGTTATTTCTGTGAATTTCTCGAACTCCTTGTGCACCATTTTTTTCCAGTGTTCGAATTTTTCCATTTGCTCGTAAAGGTTTCGAATTATTTTCAGGGTTTCTAACCTTGCCTGAATTTCTTGAATTTGCTTATCCGAGTAACGCGCACATTCTGTTATATCGTCAACTTGGCTTTTAAGGCAACTAACCTCTTTTCTAAATTTTGATATTTGGCAGCACACGAAATTAACTCTCTCATTTAACTCATCCAATTTATCTTTAGTGGTTAATTGAGATAGAATCTTTTTTAGATATTCTGTCCTCGCCACTCTATCCGTAACAGCTTCCAGATTTTCTTCCAAACTTAGAACACTCTTCGCCAGGTGATTGAAATTACATTTAAATTCTTCTCGTACAGATTTGACGCTTTCCGTACAGTCGCATCCCATACAAAACTTACTTGGAATTTTGAGATCTGTTGTTGCAATCACAGATAATTCTGCTGATCTATTGCCATTCATTAAATTTTGCATTCTGTTGTCTATATGTTCATATTGGTCGATCACCTTGTAAAGCAGAACTCCACTTTTGTCAATATTTTTTTCCATATTCTCGATCTTGGCATTGATGATATCTCGATTTTGAAGATTCTGCGTTTCCTCAAAAGAAGTTTCTAACCTTTGGATGTTCGAAATTTTAACGAGAGTATCAACACCCTTTTCCACGAGATTGACTGGTTTAAGCTTTAAGTCTTTTACAACTATGGGTTTTTGATCTCCTCCGGTCAGGACTTCAAATATATTCATCTCAGCTACGTGATTCATACTCAGTTCATCATCAATATTGTAGCCAGGTATCGAAGACACAGAGAAGATGGTTCCTTCCATGTTCAGCTTAGCCACGATTAGCTTAAGAAGTGCCGGAAGAATGCTGTAATGTGCGGCTTTTGGCAATTGACATAGATTAATTGCTTGGTCGATACTGAGGATTTTAGTTCCTGCTGCCATTTCTTTCTTATAGTTTTGCCTTATTTGTTGTCTAATGTTTCTTGCGGACCCCGAAAATAATATCGCGGAAATTAGAAAAATATATCTCTTTTTATGAGAAGATTTGACAAATTAGGCTTAGTATCCTGCGTTAGTCTGTAGTAAAGGTATTCTATTTCAAATATTGTGCTAGATTAGATTAATTTTTTTCAGATGGACGCTTAGGTGTGAAAAAGTTTTGTGTACGCCCGCGCCGTTGTTCCAAGGAAACTTGTTATTAATTTATATATATATGTACTAGCTGGCCCAGCAGACGTTGTACTGCCCTTCCCGGTACATTTTCATTATGCCATGTGCGTCGACCAATATTTGATCGTGTTTTTTCTTTTCGCATGTTTCTAAAAATAATACCATTAATATAAGAAAACAGTGTTTCCGTTTCATATCCCTAATTAATTTATTGAACAAACTTACACGTTGTTTAATATTAAGTAAACCGTTTTACACTTCACAAATATTGGAAAATTACCCGGTTTCATCCGACGTTGGATAAATGCTCACTAATTAAAGACTTCTCAAATGTTCTAGTTTGTTATATCCTAGAAATTGATTCAACCCGAAAACCCCTTTATGGACCCGTTATCTTGAATATCCAAATCTTGATAATATTTAAAATTAGTGGCATTAACACTATTATTGTACCAAATTTCATTAAAACCCGTTGAAATCGAGAAATTTTTTTTTTATATATATTGGATCTGCCATCTTGGATCTAGAAACTTTGATAATTCGATAATGATCAAAATTTGAGGCACCAAAAAAATCGTACTAATTTTCATGAAAATCCGTTGAAGTCGAGAAATTTGCATCACCATACTGGATCCGCCATCTTGGACTTAGAAATTTTGATAATATTTAAAATTAGTGGTATCAGAATAATCATTGTATTCATTTTCAATAAAATCTGTTGAAATCGAGACATTATGGTCTCCCTATTGGACCCGCCATCTTGGATTAACAAATTTTAATAATATTCGAAATTAGTGGCCTCAGAATAATCATTATACCAATTTTCATTAAAATCCGTCCAAATCGAGACATTTTGGTCCGTGTCAGATCCGCCATCTTAATTTTGATAATATTCTGAATACTGAACCTCAAAACATTAATTGTACTAATTTTCATTAAAATCCGTTGAAATCGAGAACGCGCGAACCCTCGAAACTCGCGAAATTAAAATAATCGTTAAGTTTTCTGAAATTATCCAATTTTCTACGCAATTTTCTTAACTTTTCTTTCCGTAAGAACCTTCTACAAAGTATTAGAAAACTTTAAAAAAAAAAATGAATGAAATCGGTAAAGTCGTTCTCCAGTTATTGCGTGACCAACGGAAATAGGGGTTAATTTTTATATATATAGACCGTGTAACTCAATCGTTATATGGGTAGTTCTACAAACTAAGGAAGAATTCGAGTCTGATTTCGGCCCGACATTTTTTATACATTCTGGTGGTAGAATTCATTCTAATAACTAGAGTACAGTGTCTTTTAGCTTATCCTAAAGGGAACAGTCAAAATATTTAATTTCGAAAGTTTCGAAACAATTATAAGAATACTTTTACTTAGACCACCACCAAATTGGACAGGATTCCTGATAATTTCTGTCTAAAAATAAAATAAACAAACCAATTTATAACTTTCAACAAAAATTAACCTAAACTAGGCCTATGCGCTAGCATCTTACATATCAATACGCTAAAATTAGTCATATTCATTATTTATTTCGTAAATAAAAATCTTACCAGGATTCTGTGAACTTCACTGATTACGACACCACTTCACTCGCCGAACGCACTGGGCTCACTAAACAACGTGCTAGGTGAGAATAGATAGATGACATTCTTTACCTCCTTCGTAGGTACTATCGACTCAGCGGAACGGTAAAGACGCACGGCAAATAGTCTAGTAAATATTTGCTAATTCAACAGCGAACAGGATACTGATAGAAAATGGTGGGGACAAAATGTAAACAAGATTTATTAAATATTTTTCAAGGAAATACTATAGTAATTGTTCTACCTAGCCAGGAAAAATAGTAAACTTATTAATTTGGGATTCTTTTAAGACCCTAATGTGGAAGTAAACGTATCACGACGCACTTTGAACTAAAATTTGTACGAGGGACACTGCAGGATCTTGAGAATTCGGCACTTTGAACAGTAATTTTGTTCAGAGAAGAATTGTGAATCTTAATTATTTTTAGTGACCATCTAGAAACAATTGTAATTAATAGTATTCCATCCAAAAAAAATTGTTATTAACAATTTTTCTATCATATTTTGGCTGAGCCGCCAAAAATTCCTTAGTTTGTAGAACTACCCATATTCATTTTCTGAGCATTTCAAATCTTTTTATTCAGGATTTAAAAATATTTACTGGGACTTCAATTTATATTTATTCATAAGTAATGGAAAAAAACTAATAAGAAATAAGGTTGAATGAAGTAAAGATATTAATGTGTATCTTTGTATTTTTATATTTATTTATGTATTAAAGAAGAATTAAGAAAAATAACACAACATTTTTAATATGTTTCGTATTAATTTTAAGGAAAATATTTTAATGAAGCTCATACGTAAATCGTATGATTTCGATATTTGTTCCTTATCCATAAAATATAAATGTAATAAGGGTCGTATGATTTTGATATACCTCCATATTAGGAGTCGTTTCCTTTCAATATGTTTTCTTATAAAAATAATACGCTGCCAAAAACTAGTAAGTTTCCTATAAAAATAATACTCCATTTATATTGGATAGATTTTTTATCTGAATCTTATCAATTTTACAGCAGAAATCTAATAATGAATCGAAATCGGAGATGGAAAAAGATTGATATAGTATTTCAAAGCAATTTGTATTAAAAATTCTGGAATGTACAAGTAAAATAATGGAAAAAAATTTAAAATTTATAAAATAATTTGGCTTTCTTCACAAATCCCAATAGGCTTGCTTGTTTACCCAAAACTTGTGTTGCATCATAGTGCTATGAAGCGCCCTGAAAATTATTCCAATACCTGTAACTTGTCATCTCAACAACAGCCTTATTAAAAGTGAGAAATATCACCTGACTATACTGACTATATATATAAACAAATACCATATTTTATAAACAAAAAATTAAAATAAACAAGTACTTTTTTGTGATAAATTATTGCACTTTAAATACCGCGCAAGTTAACAATTCAATTGATATTTTTCATCAACCCTGAGTTTATCCGGATTTTAGCTGAGGCGTTTAGTAGCGCCGCAGATTTCTGATAAACAAACACCGAACTGGCAGTTGAACTTTAACATCCAGAGCGGCTATAGTGCAGTCTGGTTTCATAAGGTTGTCGACGAATAACCCTATTAATGAATTCTGCTTCATTTTATTCTCTGAAAGAATTGAATCATTTCAAAAAGAAGAAGTCAATTGTCTTCATTCAATTTGCTGTCAGTGGGCAACTGTTTTCAAAAATTAATTTATGGCCGTCGAGCAATTTTAGAAGGAAAAATATGTTATGTAAATATATGTTATAAAATGAATTTGTTTTAATCAAACAAAGCCTAAAATATGACCAGAAAATGTATGAAAATTAAGTTTGTCTTGATTTCTTAGTATCAGAAATAATATCAGTCAGGTTTTCAGGACTACAAACATCTGGTAAAATCGTATGATTCGGTTTTGAAAGAAATTATTTAATACTTTTTTGGGACGGTTCTCTTTTTTAAGTATTTATTCCATCAGTTTTAAATTCGCCATTTTTAAATCGAGCACCACCAGTTTGGATTTTCAAAATTGAGATTTTATTTTACCACGAATTTATTGTTAACATCGTCAAACCAACCTAATCGGCTTATTCGTCTCAAAATTATGCGAGAACAGACATTAAAAAAAACAACAATAAAAAATACGTACATGGCAGTTGATAATTTTTTAAGGCGTTTACAAAAGCAGGTTCAACTCCTTTAAGAGTTTCCACCACGTAAACTATTGAAAAGCATTGAATATTATCTAGTTTTTAATTCAATAATTTTAGTACCATTGGTTTTATGGACTTATTTTCAATATTTTCCCAAATATAGTATATAATTCAGAACTTGGATTCGCTTCTTGCTATCAAATAAAAAATTGTTTTAGCATATGCTGCAGCAGCTTTCACCTTATTTCACAGTAGAACTTCACAATTTTAAAACCCATGCGCTGCCATAGAAGAGAAGCAGTAATCCCCAAATGTTGAGAGTGCGAGAGGACGATAACGGCTGGGTATTAACAGTCAATTTTATAAATCCTCTCTAAATACCCCCTTAAATTGAAAAATTGTGTGTTTGCAACACATGTTTTCGAACATATATGGTGAAATCGGTAGCAAGTCCACTAACACTTTGTAATAGGCTCAATAATTGTACCAATAATCGTAAAAGACTAACAGCTTTCGATATCGGATGCTGTGGATGGCTTTTCCTCGCATTTTCAGACACCCCTCATAATTGCTGCAATTTTAAATTGCCCTTTGACTTTGTGTAGTTTCGACATTTTCAGCAAAGAGGGAGGATTATTACACATTTTACCGACATCAAAAGAAAGCGGAATATTAGGAATTATTGATGTTGGTTGGAAAATGACTACTGAGAGCACATTTCGTATGTTGCGTTGAAGTTAACAATTCTGAACGTGTGCGGCTAAATTGATGCTGTTTGGATTGAGTTACACTCGTTATTCAAGCAATGGTTAAATGGCTACAGGCATGTTGTTAAAGTAGGCAGATCCAGGCAATTGTCATATACATATATGTATTAGGGTGCTTTTTTTTGCGAGATTTCTTTTTTTTCAGTGCCACCTCGAAATTTTGTGAGAAATACCTAAAGAAAAATTCCCTGAAAATTGGAGTCCTTAATATTAATATTAAGTGCTCGATTTCCCATATAAAATACACGTAAACTTTGATGTTTTCTCTTCAAAACTCTACAGCTCAGACGCATTTTATGGTATAATCTTGGTCAACCATCGGGTTTCTTCAGAATTGAATGCTCTACAAAAGTGTCCATTGCGGCGTAACTCTAACTCCCACCAGCGAGGTAGTGCGGGTCACTAAACCCAATTTTTCAATGAAATTCTCGTTTTTTTGCCCTTATCTTGTAAATAACTAGAGCTACAGCTGTATCCATAGATACATTTTTGTGGGGATCAGTTTTTCAATAGTCAGATAAATTAATTAATTTTAAAATATTTTTTTAACTTATTTGTAAATATATTTTTAAAGGCTAAATTTTGACAAATGGGTTGAAAAATAACACAATCAGTAAAGAATAAATTTATTTATCTATTCAAAAATCTGTCTTAAATAAAAAATCAACTTGGCAGTAAGGCAAACATATGTTTTTTAATTTTGTTTTGCCTTTAAAAAAAAATTTAAAATTGAGCCATTGACAGCTGGTTTACGAAAATCGATGATTTCTTACCGTAGGCAGAATATCTCGAGATAGGCTTATCTGTAATCAAAAAACTAAATTTTTTCTATTAGTAGATGTATATGGCTTCTACTTGGACGAAGGATTTGAAACAAAAATATATTTGAATTTTTACGTTTTTTAAAAAAAATTTTTTTTTTTTTTTAATTTCTTTGAACATTTTGCTATATTTTGGTGATTTTCTACTAGTAAAAGGACTTGTAATGGACGAAATTAAAAATTCTTCGTTCAAGTACAAGGCAATACTGGGTCTTGTCGTGGAAAACGTAAACGCGAAAAAAACGTTCAATTTCCGTATCGTAGTAAACGTAAAAGTGGAAAACGCCCAACGTTTTTTCGACATTCGTTTTTTTCTGTATCGTTCAAAACGCGCGGCGACAGTTTCCTGTACATTTGGTTCAGTTGGCGGCGAAACATTCACGCGTTTTCCACTATTCGCGTTTAAAGTGAAGTGAATGTTAATCACTTCGCGTTGCGTTCACCGCACGTTTTCCACGATAGGCCCCACTATGTAGAAGAGGTGTGGAAAATTTCAGTAACATTGGATTGTTAGTTTTTGTGAAATCATGCCTACGGTAAAAAATCATCGATTTTCGTAAACCAACTGTCAATGGCTCAATTGTCATTTTTTTTCATGACAATTTGTTTACAACTTGTTCAATAGTTGAAATATATCACTTTTATAAATTTCGTAAAAAACAATTCGAAAAATTTTGACTTTTTTTGGAATTCAAAACCCACGTAACCCCTTATCAAACCTCAAAAAATTTCTGAGGATCATCTCAATAACGGAAAAATTAAATGTTTTTCTTCTGAATCAATGTGGCTATCAATATTCTTAGGAATATTAATAAGTGATTGGATTGGAACGAAAATGATGAAATATGGGAAATTTTCTTGGTGTAAGTAAATGAATATTGTAGACATATTACTACGCGATGAAATAAGTTTTAGTTGTATACAAGTGCTAAAACATTTAATTAATATGCATCATGAACTTTTCATAAATTACTTTCGATTACCGTTGAAACCTAAGCATCATATAATGCTTCATTATTCTATGATTGCAGGGAAAATCGGTCCTATTAAAGATATGTGGTCAATAAGATTTCAGTCCAAGCATAAAGAATTGAAATATATCGCTTCTTCAACTATGTATGACAGAAATATTGCGCATACAAATTGTGAAAGATATTTGTTTGCAATATGTTTCCGGGTTCACAATTAGTCCTATTATAGTCCCTGTTATTTTAATACTTCCTATATTTTCCTTTCATTCACCTACTATTACTATGTATGAGGAATGGATGGGCAGTCTAACCTCTTATTATCCAATTTAAATTATTCTTCAACAAACATTTCAATTATCTGGTTCCTGATATACATATTATTTGTGTTTTGTTGATCAGAATGTTGTTGTTTAAAGTTGAGGTGTGCTGCCCGCGATGTTTGATGTTCAGTTGATGTTTAGATGTTATATGTTGTGTGCTGTATCTGCGTGTTGAACGTTATGTTGTAGACTGCGTGTTAAAACGTCGTATGTTGAAAAATTTGGTCTTTGAATGTTGTATGTTGTGGCCTGTGTGTTTGAATTTTTGTATGTTGTACTCTGTGTATTTGGATGTTGTATGTTGTGCACTGTGTGTTTTAATGTTGGATGTTGTAGCCCAAGTCTAGTGTTCCCGGTGTAGGGATTTTGTAGGATTGGGAAAAATTACTATTTAATCTCCTTCCTCCCGTAGAACTTATCACAATTTTATTTTGACCTTACCTTCCCGCCTCTCGTTTAAAAATCGTTCTCCAGAAATTTTAAATTTGATTTAATCCTCCGTCTGACGTACGTCCTTCCTCCTTCGCTCTTAAATTGGAAAAGAAATCATGGGTGCCCTTTGTAACTTTTGTAAGACCAACCCAAGTTTAAGGCTGTTTCCCATCTATTTATTTATTTCTTCATATATTTTTACCATGACTGTAATTTACATCGTGCCCGCGCCCATACAGGAAAATATCTTCCAAAATAGCTCATCTATTGAATTAAACACCCTGGTCCAGGTGAATAATGTAGTTATGTTTAGTGGAGAGGTCCGGCCAATGAGTTTGAACCATGGCTAACCGTCTTTGAGATGGTAAGGTTGCAGGCTTTTAGATATAGATAGCGCTGGGGCGTCATGTCCTACGTCCTACTTCTAACGAGGTATTCGACTAACTAAATGGACGTCACTGTGACGTTTGTTTGTTTATAAGTAAAAGTAGTTCCCACGTGCACATTACATGTTAAGTAAAAGGTTAAAAATTCAAAGTGACGATGATTTAATTTACAGAAAATGTGTATAACGTTGTAATGGAGCTTACAGGAAAACACAATGATTGCATATTTTTTAACTCAGTTGTTATCAAAAGTACTAAGTTATTCAATCCGGATATGAAATCGACTTCCCCAAATTTGCATTGATCGAAGGCATATTTGCCTCCAAGAGTCAATTTAATTTTATTATTATACAATTTATTTCGATATACATAGCCACACTTGCATTGATACAAAAAGTAAAATATGTTATATACGGCATTTAATATCGACTATTATAACATAAGATCTCTTACTAAATTGAAATTGGAACTGTATATTGTTTAGTTATTAAGTTTTATTTATAACTGCATTTCATGAACAATAAACTTTATATTAAAGCTTAGTTTCCAGCTTATTAAACTGCGTCGTGTTTCCTTTACAAAAATTCCTCACATTTCCGTATATCCCATATATGGCCAGCTTCTATGCCAAGGAGTGAAAAAGTAATATTTGTACCAAAATGGAAATAACATAATTTCTTAAATTAATTATGTTAATTTATTTTTTTCACAGTGATTCAAGATTCAGTTATAAAAAATCAGAATTCATTTTGAAGTTATTAAATACTAGCGGCCCGTCCCGGCTTTGCACGGGTGGACATGATTTTTTTTATATTTTTACCTTTTATTTATATACATACACACAAAAATACAAATCTTTCCTCTTTATAATATTAGTGTAGATGTAGATTAAACACTTCTCAAATGTTTTAATTTGTTGTATCTTAGAAATTGTTTCAACCCGAAAACCCCTTTATGGATTCGCCATCTTAGATTTCCAAATCTAAATAAAATTCGAAATTACTGACCTTAATATAATCATTGTAGTAATTTTCATTAAAATTTGTTGAAATCGAGAAATTTTAGTCTCCATATTGGATTCGCCATCTTGAATTTGGAAGTTTTGCTAATATTCGAAATTAGTGGCTTCAGAATAATCATTGTACTACTTTTCATTAAAATCGGTTGAAATCGAGACATTTGGTCTCCATATTTTATCCGCCATCTTGGATTTGCAAATTTTGATAATATTCTAAATTAGTGGCCTCAGAACAATCATTGTACAATCAATTTTCGTTAAAATCCGTCGAAATCGCAACATTCTGGTGGCCATGTTGGATCCGCCATCTTGGATTTGGAAATTTTGATAACATTCAAAATAAGTGTTCTCAGAATAATCATTGTACTAATTTTCATTAAAATCCGTTGAAATTGAGAAATTTTGGTCGCCATCTTGGATTTACAAATTTTGATAATATTTGGAATAAGTGGTCTCAGAATAACCATTGTACTAATTTTCATTCAAATATCTTGAAATCGAGACATTTGGATCTGCCATCTTGGATTTACAAATTTTGATATTATGTATTCGAAATAAGTGGTCTCAGAATAACCATTGTACTAATTTTCATTAAAATCCGATGAAATCGTGAAATCTTGGTCGACATATTGGATCCGCCATCTTGGATTTGTAAATGTTGATAACATTCAAAATCAGTGACCTCAAGATAATCATTGTACTAATTTTCATTAAAATCCATTGAAAGCGAGAGATATTGGTCGCCATATTGGGTCCGCCATCTTGGATTTGTAAACTTTGGTAATGTGCAATATCAGTGACTTCAAAACAAGCGTTGTACTAATTTTCATTAAAGTCCGTTGAAATCGATAAATATAGGTCGCCATATTGGATCCGCCATCTTGAATTTCTAAATTGGATATAGCCTATATTACTCAAGGTGAATGTAGCTTTCTAATGGTGAAAGAATTTTTGAAATCGGCACAGTAGTTTTTGAGTTTATTCATTACAAACATACACACAAAAATACAAATCTTTCCTCTTTATAATATTAGTGTAGATATTTCATAATTATATAAAACGCGTTTCGCTCATTTTTCAAAGTCAGTAAAATGACACTTGGGTCATTTCTGTTCCAATCAGATCACTTAAATACTCGTGTCTTTGCAAGAACATCCTAGACCTAACACTAAAGTTTTATGTTCAAGGGTCTCCAATTTGAACTTTAGTACAATTTTTCACAAATTTGTGAAAATTTATATAAAAATTGAAATTTCAGGCTCAAAACTCGAAAACTTTTGGATCAATTATAACATACAACTAGAAAGAATGAAACGTTCGCAAAAATCTTAGCTTTGTGATGATATAATTGTGGATATTACCCCTTAAAGTATTCTGAACAAGACAACATTTATCTCTACTTTCAGCTATTAAATATAACGAAATCCGCTAATCTTGTATTTCGTCACATCCCATATATTGTACATATATGGGTTTTCTCGTCATTTCAAAAACAGCTTGACCCATAATTAAATGATGCTATAATATGTATGTAAAGTATGGTTTGTCCGGCTAAAATTTCTTTCAGTGCAGAGTCTTAAAACGCGAGATTTTTCATATGCGGAATTATTTCCTTGTCGGATGTCTAGCAATTAATTCCTCTTTTTAATTTGCAGCATTATTGCTGCTCTTGACAGTGGATGCGTTCCTTTTTTCAGCCAGTTTCTTGTTTAACTCGATTCCATGCTCTTTCTGTCTTTGGTGCCGTTGTCATTCCTGGCATAAATAAAAATTCCCGGGAGCACTAATGAAATGCGGTAATTTTTGTTTGCTCCCTCTTCACTGTCTGTCTGGGCTCGTTCGGCGTTCGACGACAGATATAAAGACATCTTTACTGCTTCAGGAATCATATAGTTTTATTGCAAGCCAATCGAGAGGAGCACCAGTCTCATGTGATCGAAATTTTTATTATTGCCTCTGATTACTCGCCTTCTTGAAAGAAAAGATTCGCTGACCTTGCACGGAGCTGTGATTTCGTTAAATTCCTCCCGTAATTAATTTCAGGGCGAAGAGTTATAGCCCGGTCCTTCATTGTTTATCACTGAGGTGTTGACGCCCCGCTGGGTTATCTTGAGAGGTTAATTTACCCCAATAGACAAGAGTTGAATAAACTTTTAATTCCTCAGAGGTATATGAAAGCCTCTCCCTGCAGGGGGCACAGCGGAATAATTTTTATGTATGTGCCACCCAAGATGAGATCGAGGATAATTTGGCCGATCTCAAACTGCGATAAGCGCGAGGTGATGATTTCCAAATATTCAATAATTTGCTTTCTTTAAGGCCACGACGGCTCCCAGTTACCTTGTGGAGCACAAATTTCATTTGACTACAGCGAGTTTAGGTCGTAGACCCAAAAGACTGTGAAATAAAAAAGGGAAAAGGAAAAGGAATGTGCTTATGAGTTATTGGGAACTTTGTTAAAGAATTTTATTTTTAATTGACATATCATATCCGCCTGTATGAACTCTGTATTTTTAGGAATAAGGTATTTCATAAATTCTTTTATTTTTATGATGACGCACTGCTTTAGGACAGAAAGAAAAGTACACAATTTACATGATTCTTAATCTTCCACTTAAGTAATTCTGGAAATATGTGTAAAGAAGCAGGAAAAACTGATAAAGGGACATGTTATTATATTTTGTAAGTGCTATGGTGTGATAGCCATAGGAATATAAATTAATGCGGAAGGGAAGTTCGTGAAATATATTTTCTTTTTCAAAAGGCCATTAAGATTTTCAACACAGCTGAGTAATTTTCCAAAAGATGTCAAATGTTCATATTTTAAAAATAAAAAATTCAAATAAAAACCAAAAAGTAAATGATATGGGTTAACAAGTCAATATTCACCATTATCTGACGATGGGTATGACAATAAAATCAGTAAAGTGAGAGTTCGATTCACGCGAAACTTCTTATCAATTTACTTTCAATATTAATTAAAACAATTAATTTATTTTCGCGACCCACTCATCGTAATCAGCGGCCCCAAAAGCCCTAGGATACCATCTTCGATTCCCGTGCACAAGCCTAGATAAAATGTTGACCTGTGTTATTTTAAAGACTATGGGCAATCGGGAGATAATTTGCTACATAGGCGCAATCCGTCACGACTAGGTTGGATGCAGCAAGATGTCGCCAGGGAACACATGAGGAGCCACAATCGGCAAAATATTTCCAGCGAACTATTTGAAATTTAAGGGGACATTTATGTATGTATTACTTTCTAAATCGGAAAAAAAACACACTTTTAAAATTTTTTTAAAAAGAATCTGAGAAATGAGATATATCCCCTAATATTTTGTATAAAAAAAAAGAATGCTTTTGGTTTGACCCTGACCAGATGGGGTCAAACCGACCTCGGATTCGGATTCAGCGACCTCGAAAATATATAGATATACCCCGTATTTCGACTTTACTGTTACTTTGTAAATTTGACCTTCAAATGCCCTTGACCCTGACCTGATGGGGTCAAACCGGTCCTGGATTCGGATTCAGCTACCTCAAAAACATAAAGATATAGTAGTCCAGTCCGTTGCATATAAAATTTTGTTTTGTTTTTTTTGGGCTGTATAATTTTAAGGTACGACAAGCGTAAGGTACTGTTATTTGCTCCCTGTTGAATTTTTATATAAATATTTTAAAGAGTAAACTAGTGCAAAATATGTGGGTTAAGAAGGTATATTACTATGCCAAATTTCTATGTCGCGTGATTTCTGAGAAAATCAGCTATGATAGACGGACAGACACGCGGGAAATCTTATAAGGGTTCCATTTTTTGCCTTTGGAGGTTCGAAAATGTTTCCTTTTAGGGTTTCGTTACCCGAAACTCGACCTGAAAAAGTAGAACCCTTATAAGAGCACCTTGTTGTCTGTCTGTCTGTCTATCCGTCAAGCCTTTTTTTCCCAGGAACGGCTAGAAATATCGAGTTAAACTAACTGGCAAATACTAAAGTCTACAGTCTCATCATAGTCGTGTAAAAAATTTAAATTTTCTAACTCAATGCAATAGAAAGATACGGCCTTTGAAAGTGTGTTTTCATACTGATATACTAACTCACTGACTGACACAAAAAAACCTATAGGGTATTTCCCGTTGACTTAGAATCTTGCAATTTGGCACGAAGAAATGTCTCATAGTAGAAGTAAAGGAAAAAATCCGAAAATCATTAATTTATAATTCTTTCCGTTGTAGGCAATGTATAGTGCCGGAAGAGGTGGTAGCGTCCTCCGTTGGTCGGGGGAACCCAATGTGGGTTCGAATCATTTCTTAATAAGAACTCGTTTATTAACATTCTTATGCTCTATATATACAAAATTTATTTGCTTATTCAATAGAGTTTAGTCAACATACTTTGAGCGCGTACTGCAGAAATTAAATTGCTTATTCTATTGTTTTTGGTCAATGCACCTTAAGTGCGTTGACCGACGCTGGCTAAATGGTGCCGAAACGCAGGTCTCGGGCGCCTGGTCTGCTGTTTAGCTCACGTATCGCCACGACCTAATTATTACATGGTCAAGCCTGAACACTAATTATATGTGGAATTATTACTTTTTTTTTGCAGTTATTTTCATGAATTTCCAAAAGTTGTTCAATTTCCGATATCGAGTAACCCCACAAAATTCTTAGAGCTAATTTGTTAACACCTTATATAGCGGTATGGAATCTTCAGGGTGCGAGTTCTTATACCGGGTGTCCCAAAAGTATGGAAACGGCTAAATAACTTTCGAGGAATGCATTTTGGAGAAAAAAGTTCTAGACAAAAGTTTTAGGAATTTTCCCTGACTATTCAATGGCGGCCGTAGATTTGACCTTGACCATGACCTTGAAGGTCATTTCTGGGTCAAGTTGACTTTTTTAAATTGGAACCCATATTTTTGACCACGGAAATGGAAAGATCGGAAAATTTTGCGTCCGACTATGACCTTCACCATGACCTGTAAGGTCACATCAGGGTCAAGATGTTTCTTTAAAGGGGAACGTCAAATTTTCCGCTCTTAAAGCTCGAAAGTTATTTAGCCGTTTCCATACTTTTGGGACACCCGGTATATACATAGGTTACTTAATAATTTTGGTCGTTTCGTACTAAATCAAGGTCAAGCATGCATAATGTAAATATAGACGCGTAGTACGTAGGTGTTTACATTTACTTACAAAAGGTACTAAGTTACTGGTTCGCTTTTGTCTGGAGTGCACAAGATAAAACTAAAACTTCCTTTTTTTTTTTTTTTTTTTTAAGGGAGAGGGTCACTCACTGCGACCTAAGAGGTCTTTTGTGCGAGCTACGCCCACACTAGGTGTGGGAGAAGAATGGGCCAGAGTGGTCAATTGACCAAGTTGGATTAGAACCCACGGCCTCAGCAGTAGGGCTTACCACGTGTCCCGCCAATCTACCAGCTAAGACATGGGCCTCCCCAAAGTGGCCAAAAACCAGTGGGAATCGAACCCACAAACTCGACAGTGGTAGCCCGGCTCTCTTCAGCACTGAGCTACCGAGGCCCCTACGGCTTCCCTTACGAGACCCCAAAGTTGAGTGATAATTTTTACAACTTTAAACGTGATCTTTCTAAACAATAGTGCCACCAAGAGATGAAACGGATAAATAAAAAGTGGAAAAACATAATCTTGAGACATTTAGAAGTTTAATACCCTTAAGTTTGACATTTTGCGAATCACTTCTACTTGAATTTCCACGTTTATTATGAGTGTTTTTTCATATAAATTACACATTTAATAAATATATTTTTTTACAGCAAAACGCGATCAGAATAAAAATTACATAAGTCTCGACTTGACCAAAACAACAAGAGAAGTGATATATACCATTATTTCTTCGAACATATAACCTCGAATACAGTTCGGTGTATCATCTGATGGTTGTCACACCAAGTAAATACTGGTCGCAATCTCTTGTTCACATTTTACTAATTAAACAAAATGCAACGACAAAAAGTACTTGTTAATCAAATACTTGTTTTGACATTTTTAAGGTTTATAATTATGCCTGTAAATTCTTTTACAATTACTTTTAGTGGATATGTCTTTTACGATGTGTTGTGTCCCACCACACCAAGGCATAAACTTTTTAACAAAATTCTTTTGCTTTATTTTAACTTTTTCAAACTTATTAAATTAATATTACATATTATTTAAAAAAGCTGCAATTAACGCACCATCATTCAAAATATCAGAAAATAATTTCAAACATTAATGTACCTTTAATAGCACTTTTCCTCTGCAGATACTTGGGCCGTTTTTATCCTTAAAGATTAAGCATGCTTTTTTACGTTGCGCACGTACCGGCAGTGATTATAATGAGGCGGGCACAGGGTAGGCATTTCAATTATAACGATAATAACCTCGAAAAACTAGGGTTACATTCCGTAGTAAGCTTAGTAATGAAGTTAGCAATTAAATTTTACATCCTTTAAATACATTGGAACAGCACACAGTCGTAATTATGTATTTAATTATTTTTTTTATAGTTCCTAAACTTAGTTCGCAGCTGATGTAGCAACTACTAAAATGTTAATTAATATCAGAGGTCAAAAAGTACATCAATAACTCAAACGTACACTAAAACGCGTAATAACTTGCAATAGATTCTTAATGCTCTTGGTGAATACTGTATGACATAATAAAGCCAATTAATGGCGGTCATTTTATTTCTCGATTTCTATTTAGACTAGGGGTTTAGTCATAAATAATTGAAATATTTACGAGGTGGTAAATGATTTTCTTACACCCCAGTTCATTGGGTATGTTTATTAAAATCGTAAAGTTATGAAGGCGCAAGGAAGTGGTATACGCTCGATATAGGATCATAAAAGTAGCATTTGCTGTATGTGTACTAAAAGATATTCTATACATATATAGATATGTACATTGCTTATGCTTAGGCGCGGCTTTGCAGGTGATAAAGCATACTTTATCGTAATACGTCGCAAATATTTGCCGCCTCAATTAAAAGTGATTAGACCTAGTTTTAGCAAGTTGAATCAATTTGCAGTAATTGAACTAATTTCAAGGAATATTCTAGGGTCCAAGGCTACCGAGGCTATGCCATGGAAGCAACCTACAAAGTACAACAGACAGGGGGCAAGTCGTTTCGCACTATAGAGTAGCCTGTATTTTTCATCTGGGGCCTCGACTGTTCAGAGTTTGCGAAGCGTTATGGGTCCTGCTGCAAGGTGGGAGAAACCACCAGTATATCACATTCGCATTCAGACCCCATCGTCATCTATCTTTGGCTATCATCAAGAAATCTCGTCACGTCTTGTCTTTTGCGCTGGGACATTGCTTGCGGAAAAGACCGGCTGCAAGGGAGGAGGATATCTTTGGAATCCGAGAGTGCAGGACGCGTCTTAAGTCTCGGGGGGAGTTAGACGAATCTATCATCCCGAGACAGGTGCACTTAATTTGTTGGGTTCGTGATGGCGCGTGGGAGCACGCAGGGAACACGAACAATTTCTTTAGTGTTCTTCAAATCTAATGCATATTTGTAAGATGTTGTGCACAAAAACAACTATACATATGTATATAACTTCTGTGCGAATGCACGCACTTGACACCTTGAAGTGTACTTGCTTAGACGAATTAATGAAACTGTTTGAATTCGATTGCATCGGCGGTGGCGGGCGGCATCGTCACCGCATAGAAAACTCTAAGAAAAACCCACCGCTGCAAGTCGCAACATTTCCGCGATTTCGCTGTTCAGTCAATCAATTTCGTGGTGCAGTGAACAGTTGCTCTCACAGATGTCACTATGAGTGATGATCTGGCCCACGTCCGGGCAGTACTTGAACCTGTTCTGGTTTTTTGCCGAGTAAGTGGTAGCCCCGCACCATGCAATCTTCAGGCCATCTTCATCTTACAGAACGCAGACGTCCTATGTTACTGTTATTGCAAGTTGCCGATGCGAAGGCTACGATTTATGTACACCACCTTGCCCGATTATTTCATTCAGTTCGATTTGCACGAGAAATAAATCATTTGCGGCGGTTCATTTGTAAATTGAGGGAAATTCGATCACAATGAGGGCCGGTTTAAAATTACTTCCGTGTAGAAAAATATCATTTATGTTGCTTCCATTTTGTTGTACAGTGCTGTCGGAAATTTTAGGACCAAACGTTAATTTTGAGCATATATTCTATTCCCTAGCCCGTCATTTGTTGATAAGAGGAAGAGGGATGGTGACAAGGGGTGTACATGAAATTCTTGTATGTTCTTAATTTTGTTATAAAATTTTATTCTAATTCGTGTACTAATTTTAACAAAAATGAGCAAAAACTTAAGGCACTTCTGTTCAAAATTATAGCACAAATTCTCGTTTATCTCTCTTTAAGTTGGAAATAACGTTTTTCTAACGAAAAAAATCAGAAGTTTTTCGCAGAATAATTTGTAGCTGAGGGGTTTGGCACTGTGTGATTCAAACCGTTGTTATTACATGATGAATTTTTAGTAAATAAAGAACAAATTCAAAGTCCTCCCTAAAATAATAAAAACATTGTAGAATTGTTCAAAAAATGGTGAAAAGGTCAGTGGAGTTGTTCAAATTATGGCAGGTAGGGTAACTAATTTTGAATTTCGGTGTTTTAACTTACATTTGGGCCATATTTCTATAGATCACAGCTTTACGTGGCAAATATACAGAGCGTGAAATTTCACAACAGCTGAGAATAAGCAAGACTTGCGTTCATAACACCATTCAACGGTATCGAGAGACGGGCAATGTGCAACACAGGAAAGGAGCGGGAAGGCCACAAAAGCTTACTGACCGGGTTACAAGGCGTCTTGTTAATTTGTGCAAGCAAAATCGCAAGGCTTCAAGTGTAGAGCTTGCACAGCAACTGACGACGGCTGCTGGAACATCAATTAGCTCCTCCAGAATCAGAGAAAAGTTGTGCTCCCTTGGCTACCGATCAAGAGCTGCTGCAAAAAAAATTGCACTAACTCAGCGCAACATTTCAAAACGAATGCGTTGGTATCGCTCCCATCGTCCTTGGTCTACTTCAGACTGGAAAAAAGTGGTCTTCACCGACGAGAGCACCTTCCAGCTTCGTCCAAATCGCAGAGTGTGCGTTCGACGATTCTCTAAGGAAATTTATCTTCCAGAATGCGTAAATCCTCAGATGCACAGTGGTGGAGGAAAAGTAACGGTCTGGGGTGGGGTATCTTGGTGTGGGTTCACTAACCTCCACTAATGCACTCGGACCGTTGATAAAAATTATTATATGCATATCTTGGAAGAAAACCTCATTCCATTCATGGAAGATGAAATGCCCTTAAGAGGGTCCTTGTTGCAGCAAGACAATGCGAGGCCACACACTTCCACGTCCACTCAGCGCTGGTTGAGGAATAAAAATATCAATTGCCTGGAGTAGCCCGCTTAAAGTCCGGATCTGAACATCATAGAGAATGTTTGGAAGGTCCTTAAAGATAGAGTTGCGAAGAGAAGACCGGAAACCCTCCAGGAATTAAAAGATATTTTAATTGCCGAATGGCAAGGACTGTCGGAAGTTTTCGCAAAGAAATTAATAGAGTCTTTACCGCGACGAATGATCGACATTATAAAGGCCAAAGGGCAACACATTAAAGGCTGAGAGAATTGGTCCTACAATTTTGAACACAATTGTATTAAGTTTTTGCTCATTTTTGTTAATATTAGTATACGAATTAAAATAAAATTTTATAAAATAATTAAGAACATACAAGGATTTCATGTACACCCGTTGTCATCATCCCTCTTTCTCTTATCAACAAATGACGGGCTAGGGAATAGAATATATGCCCAAAATTTACGTTTGGTCCTAAAATTTCCGACAGCACTGTATTTGCTCGAAATTCGACATTCGAATAGCATTTACTTTAAATTTTAAATTGTATAGCATAAGCTTTGAGTCTACGTCGCAATGAAATATGCAAAAGGTGCAGGTATTTAAAATTGCCCACAGAAAGAGGCTGTCTTATACAATTCAGACTAATTTGCATTAATAAGCATTATGACAAATTGAAAGAATCAGTCAATTACAAGAAAAATATTACTAGTAAGTACAGGGTGGGGCAAAAGGTATGAACCGGTTTTGACCGGCTAGCGCTCGGCCCGTGGTGGTGGGGGGAAGAGGGGCGAGGCCTCGTTGCAGGAGTGGGGGGGTCTAGTTTTCAGTAGCAACCATGCCTCGGACGGGAGAGCATCGCGGGTTTGCTGTGAGGACGTTTTTTGAAAATGGCCGTTCTGTTATCGCCACGCAGAGGGCTTTCCGACTGCACTTCAATATCCCTGTTGGGGGTAAGTAATGCAATTAGACGTTGGGCTAGGACATTGGAAAACACTGGTTCAACAGCAACTCCTTCGGCAATTGTTCAATAGCATTTCTTACCAGGATGACATTTTTAGGGGTTCTTACCGTTCTGGGTCTTCCAATTGCCGAAGGAGTTGCTGTTGAACCAGTGTTTTCCAATGTCCTAGCCCAACGTCTAATTGCATTACTTACCCCCAACAGGGATATTGAAGTGCAGTCGGAAAGCCCTCTGCGTGGCGATAACAGAACGGCCATTTTCAAAAAACGTCCTCACAGCAAACCCGCGATGCTCTCCCGTCCGAGGCATGGTTGCTACTGAAAACTAGACCCCCCCACTCCTGCAACGAGGCCTCGCCCCTCTTCCCCCCACCACCACAGGCCGAGCGCTAGCCGGTCAAAACCGGTTCATACCTTTTGCCCCACCCTGTACTTAATAGTACTGCAACAAGTCAACAGAAAATTTTGAATTTAAATAATTTAACGTATGAAAAACTTCAAATTATGAATTGAATATTTTTCAGTTTAAAAGTTAATGTTTTAAGACTACAAACGTGTTAAATTTTATTATGCAAATATAATTAATGAAATTGTTTAAGAAAAAAAAAACGATTTTTCGAGCTACCAATGGATTTATACCATTTTCAATAATATAGAATTATGCAAAATTTTGAGCCATTGTTTTTCAAAGTGGGATAAATCCATTTATTTCTACATTGAGCTATTTAAGAGTTTGGGTTTGAATCATCCTGAAAATAACGATAAAATAAATACAATTTTGATAACGTGTTTAAAACTATAGACTTGTAAAATTTTACTATACAGTTGAAATTCTTTTGGTTAATTTGTGAGGATACTTTACACCACTGAATTTTTGACTATAAATATAAAAAGAGCATATCTATGTCTGACTAAAACTAGCATTAACTCATTTTTTTCCCAAAATGGACTTATACCACTTTTAAAAACAACAGTTCATGTATAGCAGAAAAAAGCTAATACAATAGTATAGTAAAAAACAGCGAATTTTTTTTTACGGGCCGACTAATTAACGCAATATTTATAATTCTTTAAATACGATTTTGTATGATGATGATGATGAAGTACTGAGTTTATAGTGAAAAGACTTGTCTTCACCCTTTGAGCGTTTATTGCGAAGTCCTGAGATTTACAAGCATAATTATATTCGGTGCAAAGGATGGCGTCAAATATCGTTTGTGATGTTGTTGATGCAGCATCTTCTCATGCTATTTTGAAGTTACATGTGACGGAGTAATGCAAGCAATCGAAAATGGAAATATAATAAATAAAACAAAATTGTACTTTAAAATAACTTATAAAAAATAAATAATTTGTCTTATCAGGTCTATACGATCATATCTCTGCAAAGTGGAAAAGTTCACAATTATAAGTTAAATATGAATTAATTTGCTTTAAATATGCAATAAAGTAAATTTGTATATATTTCTACATTAGAAAAATTATACATTGGATGTTGCACCATTTTCAAATTTAGACTAAATTGGCACTCTCTAGATAAATTGTTAAAAGTACATATTTTTATTTTCGCGAATTTTGAATAATATAATTTCAAGTATTTTTTTTTAGATTGGTTAGAGTTTTAGTAAAGTGAAAACGATGTTCAGTTTTCTTTACGAAAATTTTTATTAAGAAAATCAGTACTCGTACTTTAAAAAACCCCAACATTTTTTTAAATCATTTAAAAATAACTAGAGTCCTAAGAAGCCATTACTCTTTATAACACTATCCAGAAATCAACAGGTAGTAAAGATCTTACTTACATAAATATGTAGTTTTCCTTTTTATATAATGCGTAAACAAATAATGTGCTCTTCTAACTGATTATATAAATAAACGAGCTAGTAGCAACATTGGAAAAGAGAGTAAGATTTTTGCAAGATTATGGTAATTTAGTACCAGTTAAAAAGTATCGTGATAACTATCGCAAAAAGCAATTGCAAAAAGTGCCTCCAGAATATAACATTACATTAAGTGAACCTTCGATCCTGCATGTACCCTCGGGAATTCCAAAGCGTGGTCAAGCAAGCTTATAGACGTTGAACAAGGCAACAGGCATTTTTTCATTGTCCAACTGTCGGGTTGGAAACGAGTTTTTCTATCTTTCTGGAATTGTAGAGACACATGTTAAGAATGAAATTAACCTGTAGCGAAATATCTTTGATTTATGACAGTAGGAAATAAGACTGTCCCTGCAAGTCCCCATCGTTTCGAACACGAACTCGTGCCATACACCATCGCTCCCCAACGTAATCGTTCTCCTCGTTCGTTGGAGTACGTCTCAGATCCAATTTTTCCTTATTGATCAGAAATTGCTCAGTGCTGAGGGAGACATCGCAGAATTACAGGTAGCACTGGGCAGTGCAGATATTTAAAAGGCATCGAGGAGAAAACATATAATCAGCACGGCAGTCATTGGTGTTCATGGTGCTAACTTAATTGCATGCTGCTGTATGGTGTCAGCGTTTAATCGATTCGCAGGGAACAACATAGAAAATAAATGGACATTTATTTATTGAAAGTCCTTGCGGCCTGATTTACGGGTTATGGAAAGAATTAATAATTTCAATAATTAATGCGACGCTGTGGGCAAGTTTCTGCTTAAGGGACACATTAAGTGGCGCGAAGTGGAACATTACCTTTGCATTTGTTATCTCCGCGTAGAAGATAATTTAAAAATGCCGTAAAAGGGGACGTGCATTTAATGAGGTTGCAGTTTTATGATTTGTGGGCAGGAATTCAATTTGCGACCATGTAAAGCGATATAATTAATGGGTTTATTATTGTACATGCAAACTGTTTTACAACATATAATAGATGTCTGGGGAAGGTGGTATTTTGATTCTTTTTTTACAAAAGTAACATACGACTGAAATATAGTATACAAGTAAATATTTGTTATGTATTTTTCAACAAATCTCTGAAATGCTTTACTGTGCAATTTTAATGTTAGCTTTTTTTAAGTGAATGCTGTACATATAGTATATTAACAATTTACTTTCCTGACCAAGTCTCGGTATTATTTAGATTCTTTATTGCATAATTACATACTTTCAACTTTTCCACAAAAACTGGTGCGATAATAACTAGATGTAGTTCGATAATGGTGCTATATTTTAACACTTCTTGCGCAATCCTATTACTGCAAATAATATTAAATATTTTATGAGAAGCAGTAGATAACTGATATAATTTTTAACCTGTATCGAATTAATTATATCTGATGCCTTTATGGCTCCCATTCAAAGAATTAACTTAATAAAACTGAAGAAATTATACCTCGTACATGAAGAAGGAGATAAGTTCGTGCAAGAAAACTGCTCATTCATATCTCAATAACCGGACATGGAGTCCGTGCAGGAATAAATTTATAATTCCAGTCTCTGCGTACCTAATAAACTGTTATAACAAATCATGTTGCAATCGGTTTCGTAATGTTTCTTTTTTCGGGATAATCTACTGAAATTCGCACGTCCATAATTGATCAGTTTATCCTGCTGAGACGAAGTAATCTCCTGTCGAGATATGCAGCTTGCATGAATCTCCGCTTAAGACTTAAGAGAATTATTAAAAAGCAAAGATCAATGCACACATAAAAATAACGTAAATCTTGTTTTCCTTTTCGCCAGTGGCTTGGTGTGTCACCATAATTACGAAAGATTCCTTCCGGGCTAACAGATGATATGAACATCATGTTATGTGTTATGTCAAGCGTTTAAAAGTATGTCTAGATCTTTTTGATTTGTTGCATAAAAGTACCTTATATCCAACTGAACATACAACTATTTTATTTCGATGTGTCCGAAAACAGAAGATACCAGATGGGAAATTAAAATGTTCGTCTTAAGTGATTTTACTGAAAATGGGGAAAACGGTTTTTAAGACCCTTAATTTCGAATTTTTATTTTAAGATAAAAATTTCAATATGGCCCACAATTTATTGATTTAAAGAATTTTAGTGTAAACGGGTCCTTGGGACTTGTTATCAATATTAGAAGTATCTAAGATGGTGACAGCGAATTTTTAACTTTAAATAATTTTCATAAAAATTATGACAGAAGATTTTGCAGGGTTAATTATATCAAATTTAACATCTAAGTTAACTATTCAAGGATTCAATATGGTTATGGTTATATTTAAAATACAAATTAAGACATATCTTGACTCAAATTACTTTTATATTCAATACGCATAGCGTAATTTTGAAGAAGTCAGTTTAGCCTCTTCATGACCTTGGCCACATACGTATACGTTAGTGTTTTTTTTTTTAATCAGTCATGCAAAGATAAACTAAGTTCTATTTGTTCAAATATTTCTTATTTATTAATTTCTTCAGGAGATGAACTCCCATAATTGGAAAGAAAATCATTGGTTTTTTTAATGTAGTAATTTTTGTTATTTTTCGAATTCTGGAAGTTCGTCCCTGAAGAGATTAAGGAAAGTATCTAGGATAGTTGGAATTTAGAAAAGTAAATAGGTACTATCTATACTCTTTATCTAATAACTTATACTTAAAACTTAATTTTTGGGTGAAATTACGGTTTTCCCATAACAAGAAGTACCTTCTGAATTTTAACTTAATTGCATCTCAGAAAAACGTCGGTTAAAGCGTCTGATGCTTCATGAAATATTGCCACCTCCATTCAGCCTGCGCTCATATTCTGTGAATCTGGGAAAATAAAATGATTCAGTCTTATGACGCCTGATAGGGTTTTGCGATAAGTCCGCTCCGCTGATGAACAAAAAGCGCGTCGGGAATTAAGAGAATGGGAATTGCCTCAAAAGAGCCACACTTAGCGGTCAGAAACACAAAAACCTTTGTAGTAGATATAAATCAGCCGTGGTAGTTACACGTGTTTTCTTCCATGTTCTGTATGGCTGCTACATTACCTTAATCCCCATTTCTATATCTCTTGTGCCGGCGTAAATCACTTTTGTCTGTTTTTGCCGCCCCATGCAAGTGGCTACTGCGGTTCAACATTTCAAGCTAACCCTCCCGGAATTTGAGAGTACAGCGACAAAATGCAAGTCACCTAATTTTAATTTAATAATGTGTAACCTCTCCTGGGAACTGCCTATCTGATCCCGATCTAATTGCCGGTAAAAAGCGATGAATGGTGATTTTGCGGCAGCCGTTCATCACGTCAAAATTCGTGTGCGCATTAGGTAGCCGCTATGTTTATGAAATATTCTCCGTTTGGGAAGTGATTGATTACCGTAGAACTTCTTTTATCTAATAAGGAACTTATTGCGTAGATGCTTAAGGTGAACCAGCATATCAGCGCTGCCTTCCGAACCATAAATTGCCTTTTTTATGCTTTTCCAGATGTTTTGTGCGGTATAGGAATTTATGAAATGTCGACTACCTCTTATTACAAATACCTACATACCTGCCATCTTTGATGCTCTCGAGATGTTTATCCCGATAATAGGTATGTTATTCTGTTCGAATTATATGTGGATACATTTTCTCTTTAATTTAGCTTATGTCCTGTACATCATAAGTCACATTATGTAAGAAAGTCCCCATCTTTAAAATTGCATACGCTTGTTAAATGTAAAGCGGCAATCGAACTAGAGATTTTGTTTGAGAGAAATTCAGTGCAAAAAAGTAAGATAATTTACACCACAAAACTAATTTGGCTGCTAGCACACCGTAAAAAAACAATATTATTTGTTTCTGTATAATTTAATTACTTTTAAATATTAGTCCAAGTTTGGACAGATGGCACCGTTTTTCCCTCACTATTAGTTTGCGCATATTTCACTCTCTGACACAAATTTATTGGATTTCATATGAAGAAGCAATAAAAGAATTTCGGACCCTGGAACAGTTTGCGACATTTTGCACAGCAGGCGCCAAATATATTAGTCTTGTCCCCAAGTCATAACTTTCTTCGGGCGATGCCATTTCAAAGGATTAATGGAACAAGAAGCAGATCTATTCCCTATACTATAGATTTTTGCATGTTATGTTGAGGAAGCATAGTGTTTCTTCTGTTTGTTTATAGACTCAAGTAAATTCGATGGATACACATAAAGAAATTGTGAAAAAATGTACATTTTAACAATTTGAATTCTCTTTAGAATATTTCACATGATAATTGGAAAAACCGGAAAGCTATTACAATTCTACTAAAATTGTAAACTTATGGTTTATTTTCAATATTACTGATTTCAGTGTTATTACAATGTAACTGGTCAGAAGAGAAAATTTTTAATCATCCTAAATTAAAGCAAGACAAACTGAATTTCTGCATTACTGAGTGTTGGAATAATTTCAGTCAAGTCTTCGTGACGATTTCAATTAGGATTTAACCCATTAATGCGCAAAACGAGGATTTTGTGCACGCAAGTTCAATTGTACGATTCGAATAGCAAATTGGGGCGAATTTCCTCCAAATTCGTATATAAGGGTTTTTGATGGTGCTCTTTCAGAATCTGGCTTTTGTTTTGCATAAAAACTTCAAAAATCCTATTATTTTGTGGGTTATTTCAAAAAAGTGCCGATTTTTTTTGGTCATTTTTCGTCTCAAAGTCGATTATTTTATCGTTGCTGCTATTGAATGATCCTATAACTACCAGAAATCGCGGTCCGAATGTCTACACTTTCTCAAACCATGGTTTTGAATTTTTGTTTTCGCTTTGGCTTTGGTTTGGCAAAATGGCTACTTTGTACAGCAATGTAATAAAAAATTTCGCGATTTTTTTACACGAAAAGCATCAACTTTACAAACAAAACTTATATGACAAAAGTGCTTACAATTAGCCAAGGAAATCATGTAAATTTTTTCAGAATTTTTCGGGACATTTTTGGATTTTTCAAAAATTGGCCAAATCCAAAAAACCAAAAATAGTCCAAAAAATCCTGAAAAAATTTACATTTTTTTCTTGGCTAATTGTAAGCACTTTTTGTCATATAAGTTTTTTTTGTAAAGTTGATGCTTTTCGTGTAAAAAAATCCCGACGTTGTTTATTACATTGCTGTACAAAGTGGCCATTTTGCAAAAACCAAAGCGAAAAAAAAGATTCAAAACCATGGTAGTTATATGATCATTCAATAGCAGCAACGATAAAATAATCGACTTTGAGACGAAAAATGACAAAAAAAAATCGGCACTTTTTTTAAAAAACCCAAAAAATAATAGGGTTTTTGAAGTTTTTATGCAAAACAAATGCCAGATTCTGAAAGAGCACCCTCAAAAACCCCTTATGTACGAATTTGGAGGAAATTCGCACCAATTTGCTATTCGAATCGTACAATTGAACTTGCGTGCACAAAATCCTCGTTTTGCGCATTAATGGGTTAATATCTAAACAGCCCTTTCTCAATTATTTTAATAATTTTTTCGGCATCTAAAAAATAAAAAATAAAACATTCTAAAGTTACATGTTACGATATAAGGTTCACGTAAGGGGACGATATTAGGAAATTTCTATTTATTTTCTCGCATCCATTTAAGCAAAAAACGTGTCATAAACCTGAAAATTTTACTTAATCGATTAACATCTGAGATATTAATAGTTAGTTTGACAAAAAAATGTTATCAATAAGTCAGGTATCTCAATATTTTATGGTATCCGAGAATATTTCAATGAAAAACTCACCTTGAACCCTTTTTTTGATTTTCGAATTTCTGTCGGTACGAACGTCGTGACGCACTAACTTCTACACAATAGCCGATTGATGCAACTAGCTGTCGGTTCGGGTCACTGATAATAGATGGCGGTTTTTAAAAGAGTAGATATTGAAGGGGACGAAATTAGGATAGGGGACGAAATTTGGCGACTGTACCTTACTGAGAAAAACAAATTAAAAAACAAAATGTATTTTAAAAAAAACCTTTAAAAAAAAACGTGTACATATTTTGCGCAAAATGACAGGTATTTTGGAGTTCAATGTGTAAACATTTCAAGGTACTATTTCTGTTAGTTTTTAAGATTTTAGATATATAAGATTTTTAAATAAAAATTATGCATTGTTAAATCGAGAAAAAATATTAAAATTGACATAATTTCTTATTTAAGCCTAATGACAAGCCTTTTTGAATTTACAAAAATTATTTATTTATTTTTATTTTAATAATACACATTTTTTAAAGGCAATTGCGGAGAATTTACATAAAAAAAATTTATTAATTTCAGATGCATTTCGTTTTCAGAGAGAATTTACATGATATTGTAATGAGAAGAAAATATTTTAAATTAAAAATTCTTATATTAATACTGAATAAAAAATCTACTTTAAGTTCACAAAAATTACTTATTTCAAAAGCTTTTGTAATAATCAAATGTGAGCAATTAAAATTGAAATGGTCGAATTTCGTTATTACTCATTATTATTATTATATTATAGAAATTATTATTTAAAATATTTCCTTAATCTAACAACTCTATGATCATTACATATAGACGAACCATCGAATTTATTTAACTCTCTTTGTTAATGGCCCTTCTAAAACATAAGACACAAAACTGAATGGAATTATATTTTAAAAAATAGTGGAATTCCTGCAAATTTGGGTTTAATTTTGTTCTCTATTTTAAAGTGAATTCTCTCATTTTATTATAACAATGGCTAAGCAATACAATGTTTTATTAATTACTGAATCATATGTAAAACGCAGTAGTGGTAGACGAGCTACATTACAATGAAAAAAGTTCAGAAACAAATGGAAAGCATTTTGAAATTCAATGGACATTTTTAAAAATACATACAATTTTTATATTAAATCCGAAAAGTACTTATCCTTAAAAACTTCTTCTTCGCAGTGTACATACAATTAATAAATAGATTCGACAAAATGTATTTCACATCTTCCAAACTTCAAGAAAACAAACTAATAGGGAAATTACTTCAATAAATAGCTCAGCACAAAACACTTTATCATTTTCTTCTATTTTATTTTGTTTATCATTTACTCGCTTTACTTAAAAGATCTACTAAATATGAGTAAATAAGTTATCCAAAATATTGGAGGGTGGAAATACAAACCGGTAAGGGTTTGAAAACGAGACCAAGGTTTGACAGACCAGATTAAGCCCAAGACTAATTCTATTGATATATGATCAACACTAAGACCGAGTATGCAAGACCAAGACCAATACTAGGACTATCACAGTCCTGGTTCTGTTCCGCTCATCATTATTAGCAAAATCAAAATCTTCTACAATTCTATACCAATAGTTAATTGGTAGAAGCTTTAGTTTGACAGCTGCCGTGAAGTTACTTTGTCTGTTGTCTGCCACAAGATCTAAAGTTCTTCATTTGATAAATCAGACCACTTTGGCCTATCGCTGTGTGCGTGTGCCGGACCACTTCACGGCTTGTAATTGTAGAAGGTTGTGAGTAGAAAATAGACATGTAGTGATGTAGACCAACAATCATCGCAGGTCTATTTCACGGCTTGTTATATTTCGTCCCCGGGGTTTTGCTATTAGCGACCTCAAAAACTTTACATATTGTATTCCAGTCAAATTTTACGATGTCGTCGGTCAGTACGAATGACTTCACAACTTCTGTAAGGTCGTCACCATTCGACAGTAACCTTTTATTTTTCGCTGATGCGAATTCGTCAAAGTCGTACAATCTTCTGTTTTGTATTTGTTTTGTCACTATTTTTTTTTCTTTTCGCCTGCACCAATCTTAAAGATATCATATGATGATCTGGTAGAAAAACATCTCCATGCGGTAGTGTCTACTGCATGTACCGTAAGCAGTTACAAGCAGAGCTACGTGCATCTGAACACTACTTCATTATTAAAGTTAAAAGTACACGAGCCAATTAAGAGGAATGAACTGCTGAATATGAATTTAACCTTTAAGGAGGCGTTTTCGTATTCCCTACAAGCACCTGTTAAATATTTATTAGATGGCAGTAAAAACCCTTCACTTCATGTTTAATAGGAGTACGTCAAAAAACGTGCTTAACGGGATCGGAGCAGTGCAAAAGGTCCGGAGCATGCTCTTGGTTGAGCTGCTTGGTAAACAAAATGCGTTCGCGAGTGCCCCGGGAAATATTTCTTAAAAACTGTACAGATTAAGTGTGTCCGATGGGCAAAGGGGATCGCGACAAGGGCTAAAAATTAGAGGACCGTAAAAAAATGGAGTTTTCATGCATTGGCAATTACCTAATATGAACTTGATGCAGCGATTGTGGTGCATCTGGGACCCATTTCGCTACAAAGGTCTTTTGCTCATTGCAACAGTCATGCCATGAGAATTGGATTTGCATTACGATAAGCCGCGCGAGCCTGGTGCATCTACGCTGCTGGCACCGCAGACTTTCTCATTGGCATCGTTCCCGACAGCGGCTAACTCCGGTGCTAAAATTCACTATCGTAAATTTCATTACATTTGATCTAGAAAATTCTTATTGTGGCGCAGAAACACTGCACACTAGATTGCTTTGGAGCCTTTTTACCTGTGGCCGCTTTCCGCTCATTTCGACCGTGCTGGTTGCGATGAGGATAGCAACCGGTTGCCGGCCGAATGCTGCGGCCGGCGCAGACCAACCGCGTTCCAAAAGAAGGAAAGGGGCCAGTGTTGCAGCAATGAGATCGGTTTGTTTTATATCTGATTATGACTTTCTATCTTTATAATGCTCGGTATGGCTGGCATAAAATATGAGGCATAAAATATGAGAGAAATAGGTGCGGACTTGTAACACCAGCACACCTCCCTTCACAGTTCGCTAAGTGGATGCATTTTCGTAAGGCCATGTATCTGCCGATGGTAGCAAATTGGTGAAATCTTCAAGATATCTTGATACCAGCAAACCACAAGTCAATAGGATATTTTGTATTTTCTGATATTGCCGATGTACCTCCTGTTGCTAGGAGAATTGGCTTACATGTTGCCTGTTTATTTCTGCTAATGGATCCAAAGTGTTCCATGTATCAGGGATGACTTTTGAGCGGCTCAAGATACAAAAACGAGCAATTTCTGCTTGCTAACATATAGTACGTGTGCACAAGACTTTCGTTTTAACCTTTTTAGCCCTTTTACGTTTTCATAGGAATTATTCCTCCTTCATGTTCGAAATGAAAATAAAAATTAATATATTAACTTAAGGTGTGAGTAGCAATTAGAAATTATATTAAGATGGGTAACTGCAGAGGATGCAAGATGAATCAATAATTTTAAGTGTTAAGTAATAAATATAAGAGAAACTAAAATGCAAGACAAAATGTAATTTATAGGCACTTTGGTATTTGTTCAAATGAAGTGTTTAAAAAAAAATATTATTTTTAAGAGTTCTTCTAGTGTAAAAATTGGGTTTATATAGTTGTAGGAAAATAAAATTTCTTGTTTTATTTAAACTATAGAGTGGTTGTTTGCAACAGCAAACAATTGTTTAATTTGATAGAGGATAATCTCATAAAAAATGCTATGGATAATATAATTTAATAAATATAACAATTTTTCTTAGTATAAAAATAAGTTCATTTGTTACGCAACTAAAATTCCTTGGAAAGTCTAAAACACATTGGATTGAAATTTTTAAAAAAAATTGATCAATCGTAAAAGCAATTTTTTGACATTCGTTCTATTATTGTTTATTCTAATTTTATATTTATATTTTGTTCTACTCATTTCTTTTATATTTCTTATGACTGAAAACAAAAGCTGATAAAATATAATTAGAACACCTAAAAAAATAACAGTTGAATTTACTGTTTTTAACTATTTTTCAGATTTTAAAAAAGACTCAACTCAAAAAAATAGTAAAATTTAATAGTTGACCGAACTACGAGTTGTAGTTATAGATACCGAAATTTTAACTATTATCACACGGTTAATTCATATACTATTTATAAGTAGTATTATAATATTTAATCATGTAGATGATGTAGATTGTTGTGGCTGTCCGAAGACACACTTAGGCCATTACCGGCCCATTGTGATACCACTTTTTTGTGACCAGGGTTTCTCGTGGGAATCGAACCCACAACCTCTAGCGTCCTGCTGGCTCGCAGTAAACACGTCGCGTTACCAACCGGGCTATTGAGGCCCCCATATTTAATCATAGTACAGTGAAATATTTACTATATTTGTGTAGTAATACTTACGTTTTTTTAACTGTAAAATCTAAACGTTAATAATTCATCTCATCAACTGATAATATATCCATAAGTAACATTAGGATTGCATGCTGATAGCTTTAAGAACCGTTACACTTTACACCTTTACTATATGTTCTTGTTATTGATTATTGCATAATATTTGTAAAATTGTAAATTATAATTAAACTGAACTGATATTCCAAAAAACATTATTGAAATTTTAATTAATAATAAACAGAAGAAATTAATAACTGGCACGAATTTACTGCAAGTATACACAACAATTTCTATGAGCCAAATTACAATACAATGACTACAATTACTATAAATTACTTGCAATTACTATAAAAGTTCATAATAGCGAATAGTATACTATAGCATATAGTAGTCTTGTGACTACATTTAAATAGTTTTTTTTTTTTTTCCGCGGGAGGGGAATTCCATTTAAATAGTTAGATGTATCACTAAGGACATCAATGATATATATTATTTTTTATTTTACTTTTTCTATAATAAAGCCAACTATTCTGAACAACTGAAAATTGTTTTTTTTTCATTTTAGAATCAATTCAATGTTGCAACTAATTCAGTTTTTACTGACGAAAATAGTTGTTGTAGACACTCACTTTTTTTTCAGTGGGGATCTGCACATAACTGAAATTTCAACCTATTGGTTTAATGATCCACGAAAAATGTTTGTTATCCAATTAAAAACAATATTTCTAACTGATTCAGCAATGATGGCTTGTTAATTTATCTGGTAAAAATTTCCTGTTTCAATCAACTCGATCGCAGTTCATCTAACTATTTTAATGCCAATTTTACTAGAGAATGGTTGAAGTAAAGGGAATGTCGAAGGAACCCAAATGGGACTAGTGTATTCAAGAATGGGCCTGACAGAGGTACAAAAGAAAGGCTTGGACATAAATGGATCGCCAAATTCTCTAGACAATAATAATCAGCATTATGGTATAATTATGTACATTAGTGCGATAGCAGTGCAGCACCGACCAGGTGGACTTTTCAAATAAAATGGTACTTAGGCCGTGTGCCAACTTTACTTTTCGAATTTTTTACTTTTCCTCAGGCACTTCGAACATTTAAACTGTGCCAATTACCGAAATTTCTTTTCACTAACAGTTCTTTTTGACAGATTGAAAACATGAATGATTTGGATTTCTTGTATCTTATTTTATTGTTTATTAAGTTAGAAAGACTGCATTTAAAGTATCGAGATGGATTAATAGAAATAGGACGAAGAAAATATCGCCATTTCTGACGACACAAATGTACTCCCTGCAGGAGAAGACGACGATTTGGAACAGGATTCCGTTGATGCGTTGTCAAATGAAAAGGAGATACCTGCCAACCGAAAAGCAAGGAAAAAAATTTGCTTTTCCAAAGACGCAAACCTTCGAAAACGAACTGACTAGTCGAAATGGTTTTTTCATACAAATCTGCCTTTGAAATGATAAGTTGGCACACACCCTTAGACTTTATTCGATACAGTTTTAGTAAAACAGTCAATTCACTCAACAAATTTACATAGGGGAAAGTCGGGTAGCCCCGGACGGGGCTTTCTTAGAAACTAACCACGTTGTATAGGTATAGTTTTATTATAAATATGTGCCCTCTGGAGTAAAAACAAATCCAACTTAATTGCGGCGTGAACACAGAGTGAGTTACACGTGAGTGTGTGTTTTGTTCCCGGCAAAACAATTTCGTTGCTCCTGTCAAACTTCATTGAAGGTTATCAAGTACAATAAGTAAGTGTGCGTACTTGTTTTTTGGTTAATGTTGTAGGAAATTTTATATATTTAAAGGTTGTAATAGTATTTGTAACATTTCTTGTACAATTTAAGAGCTGTGTCTAAAAATTTTGCATGATAGCGATCGGGTACCCCCGGATACGATAATGTCGTGTACCCCCGAACATGGTTTTAAGTTTTGAATTTTGCGATATTGCTTTAACAAACTACAATTGTTTTGTCAGTCTGCTTATTTATGGAAATTACTTTAAAATGTTGTTACTATTGTTGCAGAAAGACTTTAAATATGCCGAAATTTAAGAGGAGAATTAGTTAGTTAGAAGTTATTTATATTAATAAATTTTAATAATTTTGAAAATGTGCAATTGAAGTGTTTTTTCTTTTATAATTGAGATCTACAGCTTGTCTTCTTAATGCCGAATAATAATCTGCTAACTCAAATAAAAAGTCTGCCGTCAGTCCCGCTGTCCAAACAAAAATTCCACTATCGGTCCGCAGAGACCAACGCCGGCCAAACGGAAAGTTCACTGTTGGTCATGGGGGATCGACGCACGCCGCGATCAACGTGTTAAATATATAACATTTGACCCTTTCCCACGCAAAAATTCACTTTTCCATTTGAAACGTATAAAAATCTATTTCAAAATTGCTCTTTTTTATATCAAAAATACTAAATTCCAACACATTAGTATCGATGTTTAATTTCGAAAAGAGCTTATTATTCTAAATGCAAAGTATCAGAATTCAATTCAAAAGCGCATTTTTGATCAAAACAAAATTAAAAAAGTTATTTAGGCCAAAAAACGATTGGGCCACCACTGATTACTATGTCCGGGGCTACCCGCCATATTTTGTGTCGGCTAAAAACGAAGGCCAAAGTATTTTTTAAATATTTCTTTGAAATAATTTGATATGATTACTAATTCTTAATTAACATAAATGAACAAGTTCTTAGTTTTATTTTAAGAGTAAAATAAAGATAGGAATTTTGTTTTGTGGTATTTTTATTTGTAATTCATTTAAGTGTCCGGGGCTATCCGACTTTCCCCTATACTTTTTTCGAGATATGAAAAAATAGAACTTCTGGTATAGAGCATTGTTAAAAATTGTAAACTTTTTAAAAAATATTCCAATGCATGCAGTTTGTAGCAATCACACATTTTTATTGTTGATTAATATTGTATTTCATGATTTGTTCCTTCGGATTTTGGGTTTTGTTAAAACGCACACATTTTTAATTTTGATTAATATTTCATGAGGTTTTCTTCCGAATTAAGTATTTAATTACTGGCATTGATGTCTTTAAAATCAATCAAATTGAGACTTTTTATTATTTTATGAAAGTTAAAGGATTTGTTATTGGTGTTATTTTGAGAGGATATATGAGCTGCCACCATGAGACAGACAATATTTCGCCAAGAATGACGGACACTGTGAGGTGAATTTATTAGCTGATAATTCACCATCGTGAATTTTTATGAAGGTGTTACTCAAGGTCGTTAAAGGCTGCGAGTGCCGTAAAAAGCGCATTTACATACTACTGGCTGTCATCAATGGCTACCGAAGATATTTCTCCTATTCTTCTTCTGTAAGGTATATTAGCATGTGATATTGCGTGAATTTTTTAATAAGCACGGTTCACTTTGCTGATCGAGTCGTGTGCATCATAACAGAATGAGCGCGGACCTCTTTCCTTTTCTTTGCCGCGTTCGCTGCGTTTCCCGATCTTAAGGTATGGGCCGCAAAACCTTCGCGGAGGAGAGTGTGCACGGCCGATTCTGATCTGGAACCTGAATTTACCTGGGCACAGAGTGTGGAGTATAAGGCCAGGTTGGATTGGATCGACGGCCGCGGCTTGACGACCGACCAATCACGACTCCGACTTTCAGTGCAAGAAGTTAAGCCGAGGTGGATTGAGCTGTTTCACATGTGCCTGTCTCTTGTTCTGACTATGGCTCGGTACCGCGCGGCACCTATGAACTTCTTAATGGTTTCTTAATTTCGTGGTCGATCGCGATCGCTTTATCGGCGAGGAAACAAAAGAATTGCAGAAATTTATATCGGATATGAATAATTTCTCAAGTGAAGGGTTTTATTACGGTTTTGGTGCGCGGCAATCGCTTTTGGTCGATTTGGGCGCGGGCAAGCTCACAGTAATCAGAAGTTAGTGTCCGCGGTTTGCTCTATACTCTTCAATCTTGGCGGTGTGTGTTGGCAAGTGGACGTGCTGAATTTTGTGTCTACCGCAGCTGTAGATTGCAAATGTGATCCAACATGGATGAAGCACGGCCAAGTGTGAGCACATGTGAATATTTCGCCGTTTTGGATTAAGATTAAGGCAGCCTGCTGATTTATGGATTAACATTTTAATTGGATATACATGTTCAAGTAACTAACTGCCCAGCAAACAGTTCGCGGCCTGATCTCTGCATCTTCCCAACCAATCGCGCAGTGCTAAAGCCGCGGAGAGGACCGACTTCTCGAGCCCTGGGGTTCCTCATGTGTGCTAAGAAGGTTGTACAACGGGACCGTGCAAAGGTGCTAAAGCCAAACATATCTTGGAATAGTTTGCGCTACCGGTGTTTAGTATTTATTGGCGTGGTGACAATTTTCTAGTGATTTGCATTTCAAATGTATAAAAGCTTGGATCACCTCAAGATACACCTATTTCATTAAATTGTAATTGGATTATCAGATCGCTAAAGCCAAAACACAGTACACATACGCCTATCTGTATATCTTGTCTAGTACAGTGTGTTGCAATATTGTGTTAATTACTTATGCAAACTTGTGCCTAATCAATTTGGATACATAAATTACGAAATTGACATGGATTGGTACCGATAATATCCACTAAGTAAGTAAATAAATCTGAATATCACTACGATCATTGCGACTTGCTGAAATATGAATCTGTTTTATATTGGCATCATGGAAATTTTGACACCACTTTAACAGCGTATATTTACCCACTGTCATTGGCAAGTTATTAGATTTATTGGATGGTTCTGTTTAAGTAGACTTTGACGTAATATTCATTGGTAAGTGTAAAGTTGTACGATATACTGGCATGGACAGTTGTGATTAATCGATTTATTGCTTAATTGGTCTCAAAAAGGCTAATTAACACACGATAAGGTAGCTTGCTTGACACTTTCAGTAAGGACTTATTAGATATTTTTAATTCGATTCTGCAATATATTTGAGTTAAGGTAAAAGCACCAATGCTCGACAGTGCACCAATGCTCGTCACTCATAAACAAAATATATTCTACAAGGGATATATTGGAACGAAATGAGTTTTGAATAATCCTTTTTTATGCTCAATATTGTTGTTAATGCGTCGGCCAAAGCATAAGTTTTTATCTTTAAAATATTCCACAGTAACAAATATTGAACAAAAAAATGAACAAATATCTTAAGGTAAGAAGGCTCTTCATATTGAGATTATTATTATTATTATTATTTGGGGCAACCCTTATGGTGGGCACTGCGACCAAAAGGTCTTTTGTGCCGAAGCCCCTTTATAGTAAAAGACGATCTGCTACCCTAAGGAACGTCAGAAGGTCCTTAATAGAAGATGCACGAACTTCAGCCGAGTCCAAGAACTCCTGACTGAAGATCTTTCTTCTTAACCATGCTAAAGCAGGACAAGCACACAGAATGTGTGATGTAGTTTCGTCGTCTTCAAGACACAGACGACACTCCGTCTCATTTGACAGACCTATTCTATATAGGTGTTATCTTAGCCCATGATGGCCAGTTAAGAAACCTACCAACAAGAGCATCAGAGCATTGATTCCAGTATAGGAATAGGGTCTGACGAGCTCTTTAGCTTACCGGATCCCAGGGAAGTTTTCCCAGTGTATATACTGTAGGTTTCTGGCCCATTCTTCTATCACAGCTTTGGACGACATATTGATTATTGATATTGACATATTCATATTTGTAGAGAATTATTTTCGTTTGTTACGAAATTTATTACGTATTATATACGTATAAGGATACTGTCTGCGATAGTAATTTTTGTAATTGTTATTGTCTGTATATATTTTTATGGGTGTCGAGCATTGGGATATTCACTGTTTTGCTGGGTCGACTATAGGAGATTTTGCGACCTCATCATAAAATTAAATTTTTTAAAGAAAAAATTAAGATATTTAAATTGTTTCCATTGTTAACATATCATAAAAGAGTTTGTTTATGTATATTTATCACTATTATATTTATAATTAAAGAAATGCATTTTTTATTAACGTTAAAGTGTTATATTTGTCTTAAAGTGTCGAGCATTGGTGCCTTTACCTTACCTATACTGTGTATATCGACTGACTCAACCTTGTAACTCTAAAATTACACTTTTCGAGTTTGTTACGGTAACATTATTACAATTTACGACATCTACTCAATAAATATTGGAACTTAATCTCAATTTTTAGGCCAAAATAGTTAGTATGTAACAAACCACATATACATAGGAAACATTAAATTTGATAAATACAAGAACTTCGTTCGAAACTGGCAAACTTGTTCAAACTGAACACAGGGTTCGGTCACCACACATGTGTGGGAAAAATATATAACCCTGTTTTTGCTGGCGCGCTATCGGTTAAAAAGCAAAAGCCATTTAATCACTTTCTAGAGGAATAAAATATTTGGCTTTATCTAATAAAGTAATAATTGGGTTAAAAATTGAAAATAATTCATTTGCTCATTGAATTAAAAGTTTTGTGAATTTTCAATAAAATCACCTTTTAATTCAACTTAAAATGCGTTATTAAAAACCATTAAACACGAATAAAAAATGAGGCGACATTACAGAAAATACACAAACTGAAAAAAAACAATGTTTTTGAGCGTTTTAAACGTTTGAAGTGTTTTAATTTAATTGCGTTTTGAATACATTCTTTATGTATAATACTGTTGTAATTTTGCCCGCTCAGCGGCTAGACGGCAAAACTACAAAAACCCGCCTTTTCTACAATTTGGCGAATTTGCCGACGAACGGACAGACAAACGAACTGTGGGACATTTTCTTGACCTCCAAAAGAACGGCGAGTGTTTCGTTCCGAGAACCCAAGCTAATCTCATCATGATAGCGTTTGACTTCTCTGCCACTGACAATCGCAAGGGAGGGATCGACAGCACATCCCTACATCTACCCGATGAAAATACCAAGTGTGAATTATAAACGAAGGAACATTATTTTTATAATAAAACAAACGCTTATGCTGTTTTTATTTAAAACAATTCATAAACTAAATACTTGAGTGTCTTAAAATAAAATGCTAACCTTTTTTGAATTAAAACACTTAGATTTACAGTGCTATCTTAACTAGATTTGAAAAGATAGATTAAATGATACCTTATGTATCAAAATATACGGTTTGATTTTTAAATGATAACTAAGGTAGGTGCGGGTAATAAGGCCTAACTAAGGGAGATTTGAAATAAAATAAAAAGTATGTATCCGAATCAACAAAAGCGTCGCAAAAAGTTTCAGGTGCCATCGATGAGTGTTAGCTACCTGCGATTATGACCTTGAGCGACATCGATCATTTTAAATTATATTTTTTGTTACTTAGGCTTTATTAGCCGACAGGCCTTATTACCCGCACCTACCTTACTTCATAATCAATAATAAATTTGAAGTTAAGGATACAAAAAACTTCACGGATATGCAGATATCATTACCATATTATTATCATTTTCTTTCTATGATAAGAAAGAAAATGATATTTAATTTAATATTAATTTATTGAATTTATTACAAATTTGAGGAGGTAGAAACGAAATTAAAACAGTTTTTCTGATAACTTTTACACTACTACATTTTTTTTAAAAATATATAAATATTTAAGCAAACTTAATATAAATGAAATTTTTGAAGAAAAAAAGTAGAATATAGTAATAGGCGTTGTTAAGTTCCAGTTTAAACGTGTGTTCTGTGACAATAAGTTTTCTAAAAAAAAACTATTGGTAATTAAAAGCTAAAGGAGACTACCTGATTTTTAGAAATTTAGAAAAATTGATTATAACAAAACTTTATTTTATTAAAAATGTATGAGGAAAATCATACTTTTCTCTTTGAAAACATTGTTTTGTTGTATTAAGATAAATGTACCAAAAGCTATGTGCCACTTACAAATTATATTATACAGGGTGTTCAGAGGTGGCAGGGAAATATTGCAGGGGGTGAAAGGTCAGACCGAGACAAATTACTATTTCGAAGCCCTTTCCAAAATGATCAACACCACCCCCTATCCCCAACCCCTTGGCCACAATCCCCCTTGGAAGTTGAAAAAATTAACTTTTATTTCACGATTTTTCTCCTTTCACCCCACTTTTCTCCGAAATTTATGTTATTAACATACCTATTTTTTATTTTTTTAAGTTGCCTATCTAATTACCTTTCCAAAGAGGTGCAACATGCCCAGGTAGGAAAAGGATACGAAAATTTATTTAGAAACATCCTTTAACAGAATATCGAAATAGTAATTTTTTGAGATGGGTTTGGGGTCGCTGCGATGCGTAGAGAAAAAGATAAAAATACAAGAGCGGTTTCCATATAAGGCAAAATCCTGATTTACGAATCACCCTGTAACTGGCAAACGGTGCGAGATGCCCCCTCCCCCACCCATACAATTTGTTGCTTGTCTCGGTCTGACCTTTCACCCCCTGCAATATTTCCCTCCCACCCAGGGGGTGAGTTTAAGCAAAGTTTAAGGAAACAAAGATTATATCATCAGTAATTGAATACATAATATTTATTGCAGTGATCTTTTTGTTTTTAATTTATCTTAGGAATAAACCTGAACCAACTTTTTGGTTCTTTTTTAAAATAATTAGATTTGGCCCAAATTTATGTCTGAATTCCCACAATTTGACTTGTTTTTCAAAGTGTTTGAAGCTTTTTGATTAAGATTATTCAGTACTAAATATTTTTGATTTCATTTTGTAATGCTCTCTCTAGTATTATTTTCTTAAAAAACTGCCACGTGATATGAAAATTTGTTAACTCTTACGATGATATTCTTTTCTTTCTATTTTATCCTGATAAAACAGTTCAAGTAGTTAATTGCTTGTACACTAATTGCTTTTTTATACTGTAATTCACTTAAGATATAAAAATCGTAAGATAAAATGTTATTGCTAATTAACATTTGAAATTGCAACTCGATTCCCAGTCAGCCAATCAATGCTATTCTTGATTGCAGTTTTTACTGAATGCATGCTCACTGTAGATTTATTGATATGACATGGTACTTACTCCTGCCCATTATCATATTCAAACGTGAATATAAAAAGTTTTATTTGATTTCATCAAATCAACATCCCAGCCGGGACCAGCAGAAGCTCCTTGGGCACATCCGCTCGAGTTCCTGTGCGGCGATATTCCGAATAAAATAAATATTAAGGGAAATTTATTACGGCAGCGATCGTGGCTATAAATTGGCATTGAAAGCGCTCGCTCGTTGGTTTGCTACTCCTCGCCATCTTCGAGGTTTTCTTCACCGCTGGACCGCATTTCGCGGCAGCACAGCATTGCTCGTATGAAAACCTTTACTTTGAAGATTTTTTAAGCCGTCACAGCCTGAGAGACCACTGACCATTGTCTACACAGGAATTAAGAAGGCAGTTGACGTTTATAGTTAGTGATAATTGGAAGATCTGAGAAATTACTCAGTGTAAGACTTCGGTTTTTGTGGATGTGTGATGGGTAAACCCTTGTGACCCAAGGTTCGCGGTTGTCGCTGTTGCTGGAATCTCCTTAGTTTAGATTTCGCTTGAAACGTGTCATGGGTAGTTGATTAGCGCTGATGGTCTCCTGGAATGTCGCGGCTATTATAGCCGCATGTAATCCGGTAATTATTTGTCCAATTGTCGGTTTGAGCATTCTTATTCATTTCTACTTCGGAGAGGTTCATTAAAAAATTCACTTACCTGTTTATTTCGAGGTAATTGCTTGAGTATATTCATCGATCCAGGAGAAATATTTTGATTCGTATCATTACTCGAACAAAGCTGTAATTTGTTAAACACGTAAATCATGAAATTTGTGAAAGCGAAGAAGACATTCGAAGATCAAGTCATTAATAAGTCTTGGATAGTTTGATTTTTCTTAGGATACTTATAAAACCAATGAGTTTTGAATTTCTGTCTTCAAATAAATTTACTTTTTAAAGAAAAAAAATTCTGAAATTAGCTTGAATAAAGCGAAACGGAATAAATAAATAAAATAAACTATGAAAATATTTTAGATCTTTGTACTCCGCAAAACTGGAAATTCAAAGGAAGCCATTTAAAAAAAAATAAAAAAAATTGAAAAAAAATATTTGTTGTGATCTATTAAAATTGAGGTTTTATTTATAAGTTATCAAGCTCACAGAGCGTTTAGGTAATCTTGAAATCAGGATACCCGCCATTTTTCTATTATTGAATATTAGATGACACTTTTTTTTTTGTATAATCGGTTTGTCTGTGTTTTTGGAGTGCCAGAAGCAAAAAAAGCTAAGCTGTTCTTGTGTCTTTTGTACGATCTTACTATATCCGATTTTCAAAAAAAAAAAAGCAAAAGTTACATTAATAATTAATCAGTTTATTTATTAATTCATTTACTTTTATAATGAATGATAAAATGTTGAGTTTTAAGGTCTTTTGGTATGAAGCAATATGTATTGGAACTTGAATGTTGCTTTCTGAATTAATATTGATTTTATAAAAATCGTTGGCTAGTTCCTCAAATAAATACGACAATTTAACAAATAAATAGGGTACACGGGTGTGTCATTTCGAAAGGCGTGACGAGTAATTTAATGAAAATTTGACAACTTTGTTTGGGCTAGTTTATTAACTTAAATCAAACATAAAAGCAGCTTTAATAGGATTTCATGTAGAGGTGAAGCATGTGGGTAGTAACTTGTATATACATTTTGTCGATGCAACAATTTATGCAATTATCATGAAGGAAAAGTGATCAATTATGAAAGCAATTCTTGATTGAAGGTAGGAAGTATCTAACAAGCAGAAACTTTATTCATTGCATTCCTTGTGATCCGCAAGCGGGCACTTATTGGAAAGCAAACATCAAAGAATCAGTTTGAAGATGGAAAATGCGCGCTCTCCGGCGAGGGTAAATTGCAACTAAGTCATAATTCATAGGACGGACGAGGAACCTGTTTGCACGTCTCCCATGTTCCAGGGCCAAATAGCGTGCCAGGGTGAATGACACGACACGGCGAACTAATGATATCGTTTTACTTGTTCGCACCGCTCTCAACTGCATCGAAACGTCAATCAAAGCCTCCAAGGAATGATTTTCCGCGGCCCTAGACTAACGTTCCCAGAACCAGTCCCCGGCGATCTTCTGTGAATTTCCACGACTAGCGCACCTTAGCTGGTCCAGGTGATCTTGCCGAACGATACCTGCACTTCCAATTGAACTAATGAATTGAGAGCAAAGTAATTTCTTCCTCATGTCTGTGCTGAGTTCGCACTATCGAAGAAAAGAAAATGAAGAAAAACAGCCCCGCACAGCCTAGGCGTTGGGTTGAGGCCCTTGATATCCAGCCGCTCCGTCAGAACAGACGGTCACTACGTCTGTGTCTCGGGGACTCCTCTAATTGCCATTTTCTCTGTAATTAGCGTCAAGTGAAAACGCTGTAGTTCTTAAGGAGTTTATACGTTCATTCCCTCAGGGTTATAGTATGTGCAGTGCAGCTCTCCAGCTGCCTGGAGTCTGTTTTTCATTAGAAGCTTCCCGGCGGCGGAGGCTCCCTGATATACTCCCCGTTTTGCCACTCTGGCGGTGTTGTTTTTTAATTTGCGAAAAGGCTAAAGTCCGAAATTATAGTCATCGCAGCAATCCGTTATAGTGTTATGCAATGCTGAACAGCTAACCGCCAACTTGGGCAGGCTTAAGTAAGCTCTCTACAGTCCTCTTCTGTAATGACGAAATTTATCGCAAAGAACACGTTTTTCCATCTTGATATCGCTCCTCGAGTTTAATTAATTATTATTAAGCGACTGTCCCGTCATATAACCATTATGCAGCAGTTAAACCGCAGGAATTGACCTCTACCGCTATCTGAAATGGTCTAGTCTAGTGCAAGGAGCAAATGGAATTCCAAGTGATTTTTATCCGTTTTCTCATATATTTCCTCCATTAACCATCTGATTAGAAAAGTTGTAGGTATCTTATTCGTTGTTCATAAGAACTCGTTTCTCGCACCATTTCATTTTTTTTAAGATTTTACAGATGCTATGAAAATTAATAAAGTTATTCTCTTTCATAACGTTGAGGTTAAAACACTTGATTTTCATAAGACTTATCAGCATAAAGCCAAATAACAAAAAACAGTACATAACAAGTCCAAGAATGTCAGGAAAAATTACATTTAATTTGTACTATTGAATGCTATTGGACTTAATTAAGATAACGCAGCCTTTCTTAAACTTTTTCTGGCTAGTGTTTTTAGTGTTTTATTCATTTTAGAGATTTAGCATTTATGTAGTATGAATCTGTCTAAAACTATTAAATTGTTTACGATTATAATACGATTTGCTTAAAGTTAAAAAATAATTCTGAAATAAAGATTGTTCCACTAGAAACACATATATGGTACATAATATACTTATGTCAGTGTTCTAAAGAATAAATTAATTTCTTTTTTACACTCTTTAAGGGGTTATATACAGTCAAGAGGCCCAAAAATTCTTCACGAATTTTTCTTGAGATGACCTTTTAAGTTATTAATGTAAAAATTTGTACACATATTATGGTAACTCTTGAGTGTATTTTAATATTTCTTATTTGTAAAAATATTATTTTAAAAGCTGCTACAGCTGATCTCCGGAAGCAACTCTGTATTCTGTACTGTGTAACGGAGTTATGGAATTGTGAGAAAGTTATATCAACTTAATTACGGGCAAGCTTATGTAAGAAATAAGAATTATATTTCTGTATGTAATAATTAAACCACAATTCTATATGCTATGATTAATTAATATGCATATTTTGTCTTAACATAATGCTTACAAAGTTAAGAGTTAAGAGACGTTGAAAATATTATTCTCTCTTTGAAACAAGATTTGAAATTAACTAAGAGCATATTGATATTATTGCAAGTAGTACTGAGATCTTGGAATACCGTTATTGAAAATCCATAAATTTTGTTGTTTTAGAGGTTTCTTTACATCTCAACACTACATGTAATCGCGTCTGAAGATCTCAAACTAAAAATCAGTTTTAAATTACACACTTCTAAATCAAAATCTCTCGTGTTTGGAAGTTAAAATTATATTTTTAAATCAAATGTGCTTGTATTTTATACTTTATTAGAAATGCACGCTTTTAAATTAAAAGCGCTCATGTTTGGACGTCAAAACTATACTTTTAATTCAAAAATGCTTATGTTTCATTTCATTATTTGCAAATTTTAGCTTTTAAATTAAGTATATTCCAATTTAGCTGAGTATCACATGTGCATATTTTTAATTCAAATATGTTTTCACTTCATTTTAACATGTTTTTCTCTGAGTATAGTACATACCTAATAATAAAAAAAAAGTGCTCCAGCCCTATGTTCTATGTCAATGATGGCGAACTTTTTTGAAAAGTGGGTCAAATTGTTTCTTTATTTTTTTTAGTACTAGCTCGTGGGTCAGTGGTGTCACTGGGAAATGGGGAGGGAAAAGGATGGTTAAAAACTACTACACTTTTAAAATTATCTAAAAAGTTTATGTTTCCTTTTTATTTCACACTAGCTGTGTTACCCGGTTTCACCCGGCGGTGGGTAAATACTTACTAATTAAACACTTCTCAAATGTTCTATTTTGTTATATCCTAGAAACTGCCGAAAGCCGAAAACACCTTTATAGATCCGCCATCTTTAATATCCAAACCTTAATAATATTTAAAATTAGTGGCCTTAAAATAAGCATTGTACCAATTTTCATTAAAATCCGTTGAAGTCGAGAAATATTGGTCACCATATTGGATCCGTCATCATGAATTTCTAAATTTGGACAGCGGATTTGAAATCAGGATTTAGCAAAACCCCTATTTACCAATTTTTATGAAAATCGCTTCAAATTTAAAATTTTCTACCATCATCTTGGGCCCGCCATTTTCAAACCCTATATACAGTGCGTTTCATATTTATAAGCCACCATCAAAATTCGAGTTATTTCTGCCTAAGAACAATTTACTATGTCAAATCGTACACCAATTGTTAGAGAAACAGTTTGTGTGGCAATTCCTCTATGAATCATTCTTAAGTACCGTTACTTTTGTATCGTTTTTGAAATTTCGCAATTTCTGCTCGTTTCATATTTATAAGACATTAGATTTCCAAACAAAATAAAAAAATATATTCATTAAAAAAATAAAGTTAATAACTAATATGACCTCCCTTGGCCTTTATTAATTCAAGAATTCTTTTGTCCATTGACAATATCAGGGAATTTAAAATGTTGGCGTCAAGTTTTTCCCATTCCATGAGAAAAGCAGTTTTAAAGCTCTCGGAAGAGATATATTGTCGATATTCTGCATAAACCAGCCTTACCAGAATCCCCAAAATGTTCTCAATTGGGTTAAGGTCTGGAGAACACGCTGCCCAGTCATCATCTCAATTGACTCTTTGCTAAACCAATCCATGGTTTCTCTACTGGTATGGATTCTGGCGTTATTCTGTTGGAAAAGCCATTTTTCCTCAGGATGTTGTCGTAAAAATGGCAGTAGACTGTTTTGTAGCACTTGACAATAGTCGCTACTGTTCATCCTGCATGACGTGAATTGCAGTTCTAAGCATCCCGCCGCGGAGAACGCGCCCCATACCATGACAGAACCACCATAAAAATTTCTTCTTGAGAAATATCGGGGTTAATTTTATACGATATATACAGGGTGTTCAGAGGTGGGTGGTCAATACTGAAGGGGGTGAAAGGTCAGACCGAGACAAGCAAAAAATCGTATGGGTGGGGGGGGGGCATCTCTCACCGTTTGGCAGTTACAGGGTGATTCGTAAATCAGGATTTTGCCTTATATGGGAACCACTCTTGTATTTTTATCTTTTTTTCTACGCATCGCAGCGGCCCCAAACTGATTTAAAAAAATCACTATTTGGAAGCCCTTTCCAAAAAAGTTTACACCACCCCCCTATCCCCAACCCCTTGGCCACAATCCCCCCTGGAAGTTGAAAAAATTAACTTTTATTTCACGATTTTTCTCCTTTCGCCCCACTTTTCTCCGAAATTCATGTTATTAACATACCTACTTTTTATTTTTTTTAAGTTGCCTATCTAATTACCTTACCAAAAAGGTGCAACATGCCCAGGTAGGAAAAGGATACGAAAATTTATTTACAAAAATCCTTTTACAGAATATCATGATAATTCGAATTTTTAGGAAATTATACTTAAGTTTACTAAAAAATACATTTTGTTCGCTTAAAAACTAATTACAATTAAAACGTATGTCCTTTAAAAGCTGTTCAAAATGTTCTCCGCTAGTTTCGATTCATGCAAGTAGCCTTCGTTTTATTTCACGTTTGAGGTCTATGGTAGCCAGTCTCTCCCGTATTTTCGTGGCTGCAGTCCCAATCCTGGTAACTAACTCTTCCCTGGTGTTGATTGGTCTTGAGTAAACTTCATCTTTCATCATTCCCCATAAGAAAAAGTCCAGTGGGGTAAGGTCCGGTGACCTAGCAGGCCAAAGAATCGGTCCACCTCGTCCAATCCAGCGCTCTGAGTAATGTTCATTCAACCTTGCCCTAACAATGTTCCCAGTATGCGCAGGTGCTCCGTCGAGCTGTAAATAAATTGCGCTTCTGGTGGCCAGGGGGATGTCCTCCAACAGATCCGGAAGGGTATTCTCCAAAAAGTCCGAGTATAGCTGACTATTCAGCACTTGGGGCAAGATGAAGGGTTCTATCAACTGGTTGCCGATGATGCCAGCCCAGACATTGACACTAAATCTTTGCTGGAAGGACCGACACCTGGTCCTATGTGGGTTCACATCTGACCAGGTGTAGAGGTTGTGTAAGTTTGTGATGCCATCCCAGGTGAATTGCGATTCATCCGTCCACAGAATTCGGTCTAGAAACCTTCTGTTTTCGATGTCAGACTCGAACAGCCAAGTGCAGAATTGCAATCGTCCTTCGGAATCTCCTTCCCTAGTGCTTGGACCGGGATATGGTGGTATGGGTGTAGTCCCTCTCGGTTCACAACGGTCCAAACTCTCCCTGAAGACAATCCTGACCTTCGTGCGACCTGCCTGATGCTTATTACAGGGCTGTTCCTGACGATGTTGAGGATTTGTTGGTCGGGGTCCGCTGAATCGGCCGATTTTCCTGCTCGCGTTTCTGCTCTGGGGGCGGTTACACTTCCGGTTTCTTTTAACCTTCTGAAAGTCCTTGAAAATACCCTTCTGTTGAGTACCCGCCGATTCGGAAATCTCCTTTGGTGTTCTCGTACGGCCTCACTATCATTTCCTAATACTAAACCGTGCACGTAAATTATATCGGCATACTCGTCAACACTGAATTCTGCCATTTTATCTTAATTTTTTCTATTAAACACCCGTTCTTTTCACTTCCTTCTTCAACTGTGGTCAATGTCCTTTCAAACTCACCCATTTTTATACCATAATTCATAGGAGGTATTAGAAACGGAGCGTCAGGATACTTAGGAGTCAATACTGGATATAATAATCTAATAACGCTATTTAACGAGATTACATTTATTATTTTATTACTGTTTTGCTGAAAATATAGAAATGTATTACCTCTGTTTCCTAAACAAACATTTCCGAACTTGCTGTCATAAAAATTGTTTACTTAACGACTTTTTCCATTATGGTGCAATAAAGTAATTAGGTACCTGTGAGGATGTTTTAATTTCAGGACTTTTGCAACCCTTTCCTACCTGGGCATGTTGCATCTTATTGGAAAGGTAATTAGATAGGCAACTTAAAAAAAATAAAAAGTAGGTATGTTAATAACATGAATTTCGGAGACAAGTGGGGCGAAAGGTGAAAAATCGTGAAATAAAAGTTAATTTTTTCAACTTCCAGGGGGGATTGTGGCCAAGGGGTTGGGGATAGGGGGGTGGTGTAAACTTTTTTGGAAAGGGCTTCTAAATAGTGATTTTTTGAAATCAGTTTGGGGCCGCTGCAATGCGTAGAAAAAAAGATAAAAATACAAGAGCGGTTCCCATATAAGGCAAAATCCTGATTTACGAATCACCCTGTAACTGCCAAACGGTGCGAGATGCCCCCCCCCCACCCATACGATTTTTTGCTTGTCTCGGTCTGACCTTTCACCCCCTTCAGTATTGACCTCCCACCTCTGAACACCCTGTATATATAGCGAATTGGAATCAAAAATTTATTTACTTCATGTTATTTTATTTTACTTTATTTTTTGAAATTAATGGTTTAATATATGTTCTTCATTTATTTTTAAATATAACTTCCCGTATTCAATGACAATGAAGAACTGAACTTTTTACAAAAAAATGAAACAAAATATCTCTACAAAAAGCTTGCTACAATTGTACGCACTAGATTGTATAAAGTAAAATCTACTAGATTACATAAAGTAAAATCTCTACAGTAACTACTTTTACTTCTAATTGTAAATTTCCATCCTTTACGGGCCTCAATAGCGCGACGTGTTTACTGCGAGCCAGCAGGACGCTAGAGGTTGTGGGTTCGATTCCCACGAGAAACCCTGGTCACAAAAAAGTGGTATCACAATGGGCCTGTAATGGCCTAAGTGTGTCTTCGGACAGCCACAACAATCTACATCTACATCTACATCTACTTATTATTTGAAATCAAAATACACGATAACCAAGGTTCATCACCATATGAAGAAATTTAAGTAAAGACATAAATCATAATGTAATTTAAGTAGGGACAATCACTATAACATCCACCACACCATGAATAATCCCACCAGGTAAAACCATGCCCAGTCAGCAGTCTGCCCCCGCACTGAGTATTTGAATGAACAAGGAATAAAGCAAATATAAAATGTACAAATGAGGTTGCCTATGTTCGTTGTTAATAATATAATATTTTGTGATTTTTTATATACAAATTTATTTAATAAATATACATGTGTTTATTGAAATTATGTAATACCCACCATTTGGATGCGACATGATTAAAACCAGAAAAGTTAGAAACATTTGACATTTGTCAGTGTACGTCATTCACAGGTACAGTGATACGATAAAGAATCAGCTAGCCAATGTTCACTTGGAAATACTTTTTTATAAATTCGACATTAGATATATGTATATACTTTTTCTTCTTTTTTATATTTTTTGTTGTTTGTTCTCTCTTTTATGATAAAAAATAAGTTTATAAATATCAACGCGTGGGTCATTTAAAAAGCCTGCGGGGGTCAGTTTCTGACCCGCGGGTCATAGGTTCGCCACCACTGTTCTATGTGAATATTACCTGAGAAAGTAAAAACTGAGACTTTTCTTTAGAAAACTTAATACATATGATGCGTTTATTCAATATTTTTGGTAATTTATATTGTTACAGAATTTGCCTTCGCTTATACTTCACACTTGAAGTTGCGATCGGGCAGATATAGGGATTAGCTTTCGATCCCTCCTTTGTGAGTGTCTATGGCAGAGAAGCCAAGCGCCATACTGAAGAGATCAGCTTGGCTTCTCGGATCGAAACACTCATCGATTTTTTTTGGCTCGTCTACTTCGGTGGACGAGTAATATTCTTAATAAAAATGTCCCTACGTCCGTCCGTCAGTCCGTTCGTCGGCAAATTCGCCAAAGTATAGCGAAGGCGGGTGGTGTAATTTTGCCGGCCAGCCGCTCGGCGGGCAAAATTGTAACAATATCTTATCTTCAAGAAAAGGCAAACCGAAAACTCTGTGAATTTACTAATGATGAGCAAAACAAGACTAAGGCTGGCCCAAAAGAGCCCGTACAATGTGTCAAAAACTGTAGAACTAAACACTTTCAGATTTGGAGTATCAGTCCAGTTAATAAAAGTTAACTAAACCGCGTGTTACAGATAGATAATTTTCTTAAAACTAGCGACTAAAGTAGAAGGAAATATTTTTCAATCAGCAAGTCTTGGTGGAGTCTCGCAAAGATGGTCTTGGTCTTGCAAATCGAGTCTTGGTAATGCTACCGCAGGTATATGTAGTACTGGTCTTGGTCTTAGATTTTCTGCAAGACCAAGACCAAGACCAATTTTGCTCATCACTAAATTCAAGATCAAAACAAAGTGTGCAAGACCAAGGTTTGGTATTAATATTCGTATCGATTATTATAGTCTTCCTCTTCGTCTTGGTCTTGTTATGCTCATCTACTACTATACACAATTATTAAATACATTCTGTGGGAGCTAAAAAAAGTTTATTTTAATGAAAGGTATTTATTAAATATTAAATATATATTATTTATTAAAGTTTAGCACTAATGAAAGGTATTTATTAAATATTTTATTTATTTTTCTTTTTTCAAGCTTTAAACCAATTTTTAATTTTATAATTAACACTATTTTGTCCTAAAATACAAAACCTTAAACTAATTTTTTAAATTGCTTATGTTTATATAATTTTTGTATACATTTTACCGAGACCTCAAAAGCATTAAGGTATTAGAATCAATATATTGCCACGAAGTCACAAAAGATGAGGTTTTATATAATTTGTAAGTAAATTTAAGGCTTTGTTTTTCTAGTGTTAATGTTGACCGTATACGCCACAAAACTTATCTGCCATAGTGGCGTTGACATTTTGAATTTTTAATTTTGCTCAAAAGTTGGAAATCTTGCGATCTCAAAAACCCTCAATATCAAATTTGAATCAAATCGGGCCACAAGTAACAAAACTCATCCGCGATATTGGCGACACAAATTTGAACTTCCACATTTTGACCAAAAATTCATATTTTACAACTTCGAAAACCTTCTTATACTAAATGTTAATCGTATTCTGAAAATTCGTAATCTACTTCCTTAAATTTCTCATCTGAATCGATTCTGAAATTATCGTGATATAAATTCAATCAATATAACATTTGTATCGAATCGGGCAAAATGCATTCACCACCACTTTAAATTTCTAAATGTTATCCCAATATTCATAATCTGCGAATCCGAGAATCTTCAAGTAACAATTTTGAATTAAATTGGATCATAAATAATAAAAAATCCAGTACCATTTAGGAGGGTTGATATTTTTGCACATTCAAAACAAAATTATTGGAGATTAGATTATTATAGAAAACTATAAAGCACGAGTATCGACAAGGCCTAATTTCCGCTCCTCCGAGATTTTCAATTTTGTAAGTGCACTAGCTTTTGTTTGAAAACAGGTAATACCATAACAATGATGTTTTATTTAGATATTCTCATTTCACTTATATTTTTAAATTAATATTATTGGAATGGGAAGATGTTATTAAAAGTCAACCGCAGAGCAATCAACTTTATTTCAGAATTATTACACACCATACTCTATATATTCTTTTAAATTAGTCTTAATTAGTTTACTATAATCTCCCTCAATAACTGCATCAAATACGTAATTATGATAGTCGCACGAAATCCGTCCGTGTTTGTTTTCTTAGTGTGTATAATAAGTCAAATTCCATATCACTGAAGCAATATGCGCACAGCAGCCGACTGGCCTTGCCTCTTGACAGTTCAATAAAGTGGTTGAGTTGTATTGTGTCCAAAGTGTGTATATTTTGGAACCTGTGCGCCTTGACTGAATTTTTATTCTGAAAAATCGCTGCACTCATTATGCATGAACATTTTATAAAAGCTCTCAACATCTAGATGTTCTTTGACACGTTACGTGATGCATAACATAACACGTGACAGGACACGTGATATGACAGGTAACATAACACGACATAGGATTTCATGGAGATGACACATAACACGACCTGCGATATAACATGTCATGTGTACCTCTTTGCAAACATGTTATATGTGTTTTGTCACATATGACATATAATTATGTCGTATATCACATGAGCAATGCGATACGCGATTCGTAACATATGGTATCATATATCACCCATAAATGGGTATTTTCAAATTTGGGTTGAGAAATTACAGCTTTCTTGCATATTAGTATTACTGTTTGGTCAACGAAAATTAATTCCGTTCAGCATGACACCTAGGTATAAACTTAATATGATCCCAAAGCGTTAACATATCGAAAAAGCTATGTCACACATAAACTTGTTAAGCCATTTAAGTTGTTGGAATATTATTGTACGAAAAACACGTTGTAAGAACACCGCGTTATAGGATTGACTATATAGCGCATACTTAGAATAATAATAATTTGTGGTTGCATTTAAATTTTTATCGAAGATATCGAGCACCAGATATCTCTGCAATTTTGTGCCATACTACACATTAGCGTAAACGAAATCAACCACCAAGTTTTAACTCCACTGAGACGTTCGACCGCAGAAGTAATTCGAAATCGAACCCTTTTCGCTGTCGACATCTTCGTTCGAGGTCCCGATTCAATTTAAAGCTAGTTCCCATCGCATCCCAGCCTATTATACAACTCAATTGCGCCTTCCCGACGACCACACCCAATCGCTGCCCCATTGTCTGAACATCGCAATTTTCTGTAGAAATTCAGTTTGCAGCGCGGGGTAACGGCCGAGATCGACTTCTGCACTGCTCCTCATTTCCTTTTCGTTTGGACCGCAAGAAATTGAACTTGCGGTGGTATAGCGCATTATGGTCACTGACTTCTCCGGGTAGTGGGTTTCCAAGTAAAACGGTAATGTGGCGGACCGACATTGTCGAGAAAGTTGCTTGAGATTAATTTTGAAGCATCGCAATAAGATGCAAACATTTGCCAAGTTTTCGAACTACGCTGAGAAGTGCGCTGCCACTTGAAGTGGCACTAGTGAATTAATTCGCGATGGAACTTGAGGAATTGGCTCGTTATGGAGCTATTCATCCCAATCACGTCTACGGCGGCGGCAGCAGGACTCTTTTAGCCCTTTAGAGTACCACGGAGCTACTGATGTCCGACGAGAAATGATTTCTTGAAAAGGCAGCACGTCCGCCCTCCAGGCAATTACTTGCAAAAGTTTGCTTTTCAAAGAGCCGTTCAAGTTCAATATTCGACTGCTTTTAATCTCGACTCCAATTGTCGGCTGCGAGCTGCAGCTGGAGTGGTCCGGGAATGGGATGCTAAAATTAATTTCTAGGAACTCTACGCAGTGGACATAGATGGGAACCGGAGAGAACAAGGACAGGAGGAAGAAAACGTTTGCGTCCTCGACTCGACCGCGAAGACCAGCAGTAACGTCCGGGCGGAATGAACCGAGCATATCAGATTTGATATCTGAGCCCATTCAATATCTCCCAGTGCAGGCAATGCTACGTACATAATCAGTCCCTGTATGCCTTAGAGGGATTAGGCGGGATTTAATGGAATGATATGTTTATGGCTCTGTAGAGCACACCGCCTTATTACGCTTTGCGGTTTCGTGCTCGCTTTCCACCCGGGAAATCCTGATTAGTTCAAGAACTGCCTTTGGTACTTACGGAGTTCACTTCAGGCTGGTTACATGGTTCCTACAAACCGCATCGGTTCTGCGAAGAAAGCGACGCTTAAAGAACTTAATTCGCCGAATGAGAAGGAAATTACGATGATATTTATTGCCCTTTCGAAACGCACCTAGTGGAATAAGCTATGAAAATTATTTGGCTGTTTGAATCACAGAAATATTTATGCGCGGATTACATTAAAAGGTATCCAATTTCTTTGCTAGATTTTATCTCATCGCCATCTTCAGTGAAGGAGACAAAACTCTAATACCAACAACGAAAAATTACAGCAACCTAAATAAAATATTATATTAAATACGACAGTTAAGATTTATTTTCATTAAAAATATATTATTCTTGATGTCATTGATTACATAATTTCTTTACTGCTTCTCGCACTAATATCTGTGGAAATTACCCTGGAAATCTCTGCACTGGTTCATGGTAAACATAAAAATCCGAAAATGAAGCTATTTTTCTTACTAAATATTTAATTTTTAATTTTCCATTTCCAAGACATTTTTCATCAAAAATTTAATTGTTTTTCTTCGTTTCTACATAGGAGGTTAGTGTCCTAAATTCTTGTAAATAAATTTCATGGCAAAATTCACAGTTGTAAGGAAGTTCTAGCAACAAGAGTTATAGTTCGCGCAACAAAATAGTTCGAATTTTGCCATTTGGGAAAGCCCTTTTCTTCCATTTAAAAAATATTATTTCTAGAAAAAGTTTTATCAAAGATGTCCTACGACAATGGACAATAAAGTTCTGATTTTTCTAGATGTTAAAAGTTAGCTAAGAACAGCTTAAATTTAAGAAAAATTGTATTTCCTTAAGTAAAAAGTTTAGTGAATTGAAAAATTTAAACACATAACAAAACAAAATTGTAACAAAGTTATTCTTTTTTTGCCGATTTATACCATTTGAGGACATTTTAATAAAATAATTGAATTAACCTATTAACCCATTAATGCGCAAAACGAGGATTTTCTGCACGCAAGTTCAATTGTACGATTCGAATACCAAATTGAGGCGAATTTCCTCCAAATTCGTATATAAGGCGTTTTTGGGGGTGCTCTTTCAGAATCTGGCATTTGTTTTGCATAAAAACTTCAAAAACCCTATTATTTTTTGGGTTTTTTCAAAAAAGTGCCGATTTTTTTTGGTAATTTTTCGTCTCAAAGTCGATTATATTGTCGATGCTGCTATTGAATGATCATATAACTACCACAAATCGCGGTCCGAATCTCTACACTTTCTCAAATCATGGTTTTGAATTTTTTTTTTCGCTTTGGTTTTTGCAAAATGGGCACTTTGTACAGCAATGTAATAAAAAACTTCGCGATTTTTTTACACGAAAAGCATCAACTTTACAAAAAAAAAAAAATATATGACAAAAAGTGCTTATAATTAGCCAAGGAAAACATGTAAATTTTTTCAGAATTTTTTGCACTATTTTTAGTTTTTTGGTTTTGGCAATTTTTGAAAAATACAAAAATGTCGGGAAAAATTCTGAAAAAATGTACATGTTTTCCTTGTTTTTTTATGATGAAATTTGTGATATTTTTATTCAAAAAGGACGAATTATACGAATAAATTTTATATGACTAAAAGTGCTTATAATTAGCCAAAGAAGACATGTGAATTTTTTCAGAATTTTTCGGGACGTTTTTGGATTTTTCAAAAATTGGCCAAATCTAAAAAACCAAATATAGTCCAGAAAATTCTGAAAAAATTTACATGTTTTCCTTGGCACTTTCTGGCATATAAATTTTTTTTGTAAAGTTGATGCTTTTCGTGTAAAAAAATTCCGACGTTTTTTATTACATTGCTGTACAAAATAGCCATTTTGCAAAAACCAAAGTCAAAAAAAAATTCAAAATCATGGTTTGAGAAAGTGGAGACATTCGGACCGTGATTTGTGATAGTTATATGATCATTCAATAGCAGCATCGACAATATAATCGACTTTGAGACGAAAAATTCCCAAAAAAAATCGGCACTTTTTTGAAAAAACCCAAAAAATAATAGGGTTTTTGAAGTTTTTATGCAAAAAAAATGCCAGATTCTGAAAGAGCACCCTCAAAAATCGCCTTTGTACGAATTTGGAGGAAATTCGCCCCCATTTGCTATTCGAATCGCACAATCGAACTTGCGTGCACAAAATCCTCGTTTTGCGCAGGGTTAATGCCTGAATAACAAAACATTTTACGGCAACTTCGAGGCCCTAACTTTTATCGAAGGGTTGGTCAATTCTCAACGAGACCAACTTTTCTAGACGTATGTTGAGTCTCCCGACACTATCCAACAAAAAACAAAGTGAAAAATAAATTATTATTATTGTTTTTTTGCAATATTACGTAAATAAATACCTTTTTCACGTCATTTTTTTCGAAAAAACGACAGATTTAGTGGCGAAAAGCAACTTTTTACTGCAATAAAGTGCATAAAATGTGTTGTTATTACTTAAACTTCAAAAATATGCAGGAATTTTTTTTTGTTAAAAATACTAGGCTGGATAATATTTGCAACATTGTAACGCATATTTGTATTACTTTCGATCACTTTTTTTATCTCACTATGGTCGACTATTCCCAAAAATGTATATACACTAGTTTTTAGGGTCACTACGAATTTGCTATCAGATTTTCGTAATTGAAAATGGCGGATCCAAGATGGAGAACAATTTTTGGCAAAATTCTCAATTTCTTCGAAAAAAAAAGTGGTTATTCGGAGTTTTTGGGGTCACTGATTACTGATTAAATGCCTGCTTATTTTTGTAGTTTAAGTCCTAATAACACGTTTTATGCACTTTATTGCAGTAAAAAGTTGCTTTTTCCCGACTAGATCAGTCGTTTCTCGAAAAAAAATTACGTGAAAAAGGTATTTATTTACATAATATTGCAAAAAAACAATAATTATAATTTTTTCACTTTTTTCTTTTGGTTGGATCGTGTCGGGCGACTCAAAATACGTCTAGAAAAGTTGGTCTCAATGAGAATTGACCACCCCTTCGATAAAAGTTAGGGCCTCGAAGTTGCCGTAAAATTTTTTGTTATTCAGGCATTAATGGGTTAATTTAAAATATTGAGAATTTTCACTGAAGCAGGTTTGTCGCTAAATTATGAAGATTTTTTGGTATTGGGTTTATGAATATGACTCTAACCTTTCCCAACAGATGTCGTTTTTAGTATTGCTTACGAGTACTAATAAATGGCAACACTTGTGTTCGATAGTACTTTGTGTCAGCTGTCAAACGCACTACGTGACATTTGGTTGAAATATTAACAACAAGTGCTTTTACTTCCTTAAAAATATCGGTTTGCGTTCCAAGTAAACATTATTTGCGGGAAGTGCTATTACACTATTTTATTGCAAAGAAAAATGCAGCGGAAACTCATCGTTTGCTTGTGGGGATTTACGGTGAACATGCTCCATTTAATACAACTTGTAAGGAATGGTTTCCACGATTTAAAAATAATGATTTTGGCACTGAGGACAAAGAACATGGAAAACCACCAAAAAAATTTGAAGATGCTGAATTGGAAGTATTATTGACAGAGGATTCTTGCCAAACTCAATCAGAATTGGCTGCCGCATTAAATTTTGAACGATCAACTGTTGCAAAGCGTTTAAAAGCAATGGGAATGGTTCAAAAGCTGGCAACTGGGTTCCATATGAATTGATAGAAAGAGACATCGAAAATAGAAAAACAATTTTTGAAATGTTACATGAAAGGCAGCAAAAAAAAAGGATTTTTGTATCAAATAATCACAGGACATGAAAAATGGAGATTAATTGAATGGATATTATGAGAATTCGTAAAAAAGCTTGGGTGAAGCCAGGTGAACCCGGCTCATCACATCCAAAGAGAAATATTCACTGTGACAAGGTTATGCTCTGCTTTTGGTGGAATGAGAGAGGTGTTGTTTATTATGAGTTGGTAGAATCCTTTCAAACTATTAATGGAGAAGTTTACCGACGACAACTAATGCGTTTGAAGGGAGCCATAGAAAAAAAACGACTGGGTGAATAGGCACAGTAAATTAATTCTTCAACAGGATAATGCCAAACCGCATACCGCACAAGTCGTGAAAAGATATTTAGATGGACAGTAGCACTTCTCCCGCCATATTCGCCAGACACAGCTCCTTTGGATTATCACTTATTTCGAACAATGCAGTCAGATCTTACGGAAGAACTGTTCACTTCATACGAAAGTATCAACATTTGGATTGATAATTGGATCTGCTTAAAAGACCAAGATTTCTTCATGAAAGGAATACGTAAATTACCTGAAAGATGGGCGAAGGTTGTAGCTGTTGATGGAGCATACTTTGAATAAACTTTTCTTTAATTTTCTAAAAAAGCAAATGTGTTTTATTTTAACAAAAAAGGGCGGAGTCATATTCACACACCCAATACTAGTGAAATTACTAAAACACCGCCACTTTTCTTTCCTTTGAAACTTTCATACCATTAGTGCGGTGTTTAATTACACAAACAAAGTGGAAATTCCATCAAAGGCGGTAATAAAAAGACGTTGCATTCTATGAAATGTAAACATCTTTGAAACGCCCGTAAAAGGTGACGGCAATGTTCACCTTATCTTAATTACACCTTTCTGGGAATTCAATTTTTGAACTCTTTGGTGAACTTGAAGAGCATCGAGAGCAGGGAACAGGTTCCTCATTAACAATTTCCCATATCAACCTGTTCATTTGGACTGACATCAACACTTGTTCATCAGTCATAGCCATTGAGTCGACCTGATGCTCATTTGATGGCATTTCATCACCACGGGAACGATTAATTACTAAAATCAGATAAATTGCTTAGAGCTTTATGTCGGAGAGGTCATTAAAGGTGCCTCGGGCCAGCATCCTCGTCCGCAAAGAAATTTAACGTTCTTTTTTTTCGGGCAAGTACATCCTAATCTTCGCTGTTTTATAGTTTTTTCTTTAGTAGTTAGGTTTACGAGCCGCTGATGAGCCATCAATTTAGCATCCTCTGGCGCTTGCTAATGAAATCTTACAGGCAATAAATTGGTCAATTTAGTGCAGTTTTATTATTGCTAATGACCATTTACATGGAATTTGTTTTCGGCATTATTCCGAGCGAACAATCAAATCGATGGATCTCCGACGTCGCCATACTATAGCAAGTTGAATTCGTTCAGCTGGATCGATAATCAGTGATGGGATTGGTTTGGATAATCTAAGGAATATATAAGGTATAAGGTTATGGAGATTCTTATATAACACACAACATTAGAAATTTCGAATTAATCTTTTAATCGCGGCAGAAAAGACAATTGCTTGAATTTATATAACTCATATCCTAAAATTCATGATTTAACTCAATACCTTTTATTTGAAAACAGATATTTTATCTGTAATATGAACAATATTTCATGTGATTACCTTATTTATTCAAAACTCGTATCGTAATTATCCTATATTGTGTTGTCATTAAATATTGAGAAATTAAAAGTTACCTGAGTATTTCACCTATGTCCTACTTATGTTAATCGATAATTTAGTGTATCGAGGTTATTTAATTGATCCCCTGGATTTATAACCTACTCATTGAAATTTTCAATTAAGGGTCTTGATATTTTTACTATAGAAAGAACGATTCTCTACTAACGTTGTAATGTTATGAATAATTTAAAACGCACGTTCTCCGTAACAACTTTATCAATTCACGAGATATTTAGTTATTTACACATGGTGAGTACCACTCTAAGCTTCCTGATTTCTAACTAGACTGACTGTCTAACTATTCTGTAATTCTAACTGGGCTGTGATATTCTTCTATACTATACTATACTAATTAATGCAAGTGTGTCTATATTTTATACTATGAGCGTTGTTATTATAAGTATCATATATTCAAGGCAGATCAACTTCCCCCATTTTGCGTTATAACACATCCTTACTGAAAACTTTTATCAGTATTTTTCTAATTCTATTAATCTTTCCGCCCATATTAGATTCACAAAGTTGGTTTTTTGAGATTTTCCGTGAAAAGTCGCAACGTTTTTCGTTATTCTTTCGTCTGTATATATTTTAAAAAGCATAAATACCAATATGAAAGTTTTCCACGAATAACGGTTGCACTGATAGTAGAAATAAAAGATAAAGTTATTGGTTAAGAGTTGATACCCCTTATGTCTATGGTTGAACTTTTTTTCGTCTGTAACAATCACCCTGTACCAGTTTTTCTCCCAACGAAAGTGTTCTTCTGCGAAGTTTAATCTGGCTTCCTTATGCAACATTTCAAGGGTGTGCTATCTTTTTGGTTGGGAGTGTAGAGCATGTTTGCCAGTCTAGTATCTTAATTTTATGATAAATATGGTTTCAGGGATAGCTCGTTTGGCTTTATTTATACGTTCGTTGCTCGCGATTTCAAAGGTCCCTGATTGGGAGAGAGATACCCCTAAGTAATTATACTGTTTGACAAGTTCTATGGTTTCATTTTGGTATTTGAAAAAAGCAAGGTTTCTTTAATACCGTGAACACCCTTTTGGAATAAAATTATTTTCGTTTTTACTATGTGTACTGTCATGCCATTAATTTCGAAGTATTGCTTCAGATATGTTAAAAAAAAAATATCTGATTCAGCCAAAAAAAAAAACCATGTCTTTCACAAAGGTCAGTATAATTATTTCAATGATATGGCTCAGAGAAACACCTCTTATTCCTCCTTTAGTTAGTAATGTTTGTTTAAAATTTCTGAACTCCTCAATAACTTCTATCAAATCGATTTCTTTGGAAATTTTTCTTTCTATTGAAAGCACGGCTAGATTAACCAGTCTCTCTTGATCTATTGTAGAGCGAAGATAATTTTTAATTAGTTTAAGTTTCGAAAAACTCCTCTCGCATGATGCAACCGAGATGCAAATGGTCAAGAAGTATTGAAGTATAAGCGATATACAGGGTAACGATTCACTGAAGTCCCATTTTATTATAAATTGAAGTATTTCTTGGGCTCTCCATTTGCAGATTGTCACTGACTGGAAGGGCTATTTATTTTATCCAGGTATTTGTAGCCCTCGCGCAGAGAAAGCTTCTTATATCCTTTTTCAGTTCGGCTTGGAGCTGTTTCAATTTATCTTTTTAGCTTTTATCTTTCCTTCCTAGATGAATCGTTTGCCAGCACAATCAATGTTTTCATTTCAGAGAATCATAGCTATCGAATACTTGCATTTTATATATGAGAAATGTAAACCATTACTGGTCTTTTTCCAGCAGACTGACTGTCTGTTAATTTCATCTATAACTTCATGTTTAATGTTTATATCAGATAGCAGTCCAGCGATGTGATTGAACAGGTCCATATTGCCGGCGTCGTTGTCCGGTAACTCGCACATAATTATGCCTCTCTTTCAAGCTATTTGTCTAAGAGTATCTACCTCTCTTTCTAGCTTATTTACACGTTGACTTAGAAACTTATTTTTATTTTTAGGGTTGGCAATATCTTTTCCATTTTGCACACACTTTTTCGCAGTAGTTGAAATCGTTTTGTCGACTTTATTAATTTGGCTCGATAACGAGACTAGTAATTTTTAATTTGAAATCATCGTTAGAAGTTTCCGAATTATTGTTTTTAACTTCACTGTAATTTTTACTTATTTTCTGTGCCGTTATTTAAATATAATGAACAGCTAGACCGGTACAACACATCTGCACTCTAACAACAGAATCAAAATCCAAAAATGTAATATTAGTCTAGTCAAATAAGCAAAAAAAATGGGTCAACCTCGGAATGAGAGATAATAAGCTGAAAACTTGTGTACACCTTCATTTTGGCGTTCTCTGCCCTCTATCTCAAAAAGGGTTGAGAGCATGAAAAAATGATTGGAACAAAAATTGTTGGAAATTTTACGCTCTACAATTTTTATAATAGGTGTTAACATCATTGGAGCTGTAGAAACAGAGATAATCCCAGAAAACAGATTTTCGTGACCTTTGACCTTCAATAACTTACGACGCAGAAACGAGATTTTCTGAGACTTTTGACACAATATTTAGAACGCCAAAATCAAGGTGTACACAAGTTTTCAGCTTATTATCTCTCATTCCGATGTGAAACCCCTATTAATATGACTGGACTATATAAATACATGAAGATAAAAATAAATGATGTAAAACAGTATGCTAAATAAAAATCCGAATTTCTCTATAGTCAAAAACATAGTGATCGATACCGTGGAAGTAAGTGAGCACCTCGCGCCGCCGCATCTATTTACTCGGGTTGGGGTGGATGGGTGCGAGTTTCCCGGAATTTGGCATGGAAGCAGCACAGGACTTACCAGAGCAAGACAGCTCTGGCGTTAGAATTGTTCCCTGGAATATTTGCCAATTATATTGTTTTTTTTCAGATTATTATTAGCCCTTAATCTAATATCGGCCAGGTTTACCGTTTATAACTTGGTAATTATATAAATGGAACTATTTTCTTAATTTTCTTAAAAATATGTAGAATAATAATCAATAACAAACCAAAACATCAATTTTTTAAACATTCTGAAAAAACTTTCTTTAGCAAAATATGTTAAACTGCTGCATTTAAATTTTTTCACTGATATATAGACAAATTTCCTAGTCGAAAATGTCTTACGTCGTCGTGGTTATTAAAATATTAGTCTTTCAATTAGTATTATGCCTTACAAGAATTTCCCCCGCTTGCCAAAAACCAAAAAAAGGAAATTCAGCCACTCCTCAAACAAATTAAACTCAAAACGCCGATCCTAAGAAGTTTTCCATAAAGACATAATTTCCACACAGTACTCAGATGTGGGCCCAGCGAATTCCTCATATGCCACGTTATTTTTCTATCTGATCATTATAATCAATAATATAACAAATATAATCGAGAGAGAAAATCTATTTGTGACAGAAGTCACTTCGGTCGATTTCAACTTTTTATGATGCCAGAAAGAAAATTTCTCTGCTCTCTGGTCCTAAGGTTTGGTATTAAGATCAAATAGAGCACTCCTATTTAGATGAGTTTTAAAGACGATTTTTTTTGCTTTCAATCATGTTCATATGATCGCTTTCCTACAATTTGTTTATAGTTTTCTTAGAATGATGGCCCTACTTTACTACTAATAGAAATTTCTAGTCCCTCAGAGTAAAAACCCGCTTTGTCATTTGAAAGACTGCTTCAAACGAAGTCTGAGATTAAAAATTATTGCTTTTTCTCAAAAACCTAGTATATTTCGACCAATTGAATTTTTGTACACAAAATACGTTTTATGTAATTTTTTTTTTTTTAATAATCTGTTATCCCTGTTTATTTTTATTCTCCCGTATAATAATATCCTAACCGAATTTTTTGCAAATTGTTATACACATGTGTACATACAACAAAACTGAGGGAGCTGAATTGAAGAAACCACCAATGGTATAAATCATTCATTCATTTAACATTAATTAAGCCCGCAGGGGTTGTCAACCGAATAGCAGCAATGCTTCCCTACTTTGGTCCATCTATCAATCAGGACCCTATCTTACTTCAGTTGCAGGAGTCCTTCTCGGAACTTTTATTCTGCACAGTAAATTCGCTATCCCTTGCATTTTGTCAAATCAAATTGAAATCCTCTGAATTTTACGAGCCCTCATCAATAAAACCGCCTCAGGACGAAGCTCAAAAGGAGCAGGAAAAGGATTTTTACGACGATTTTATTCGTCCATAAGCGATCATTGCCGACACTTTACGACATCCCTTGTGAAGTCTCAAGGATCCACTGTCGTCGAGTGTCGGTCACAAGTTTGCGTCGCGTAAGTAGGTGGAAATGGGAAGAAAAGCGTGGGGACATTCCGAGTTAGGCAGTGGAAACAAGAGAAGTATCTTAGTATCTGTGACGAGGGCGAGGGCCGTAAAAACTTCGACGGTCGCCCACCGTTTCCTAATAAAAGGACATACGGTGCGATTTCGGCTGCACTTAGTTGGATTGGCGCAACTAAATCAAGTGCGAATGGTCGCCGAGGGCTGGCCGGGGAAAGGAGGAATCATGGCATTGAATGGCCGATAAAAAACATTTTCCATCATCCCCTCGAGGCGGGCATTCCGGTTCATTTTTTATTTTATTTCATCGGGAATGTCAGTGATTGCCCGGAAAAACAAACAAGAAGCAGGTGCAGTGGCCTTTTTTCCTTCATCCTCCAAAGTGGCTCTCGGCCCGTTCTTCGAGGAGTGCGGCCCTGCTGGGATCTGGGATCTGAGGCTGGAGCATCGAAATCGCCATCTGAACCTGACCAAAGGGAATCGGACTATACGAGAGGACATAAATTCTTCAGAGATGGAACTATCGCAAATAAATTGTCCCATTTAGGAGACTCTGACTGAGATTCCATCAATGCCTTTGCAGAGTTTTCACGTCTTTCCAGTGGACGCTGAGTCTGCAGAAACTGGTTCTGGGCAGCGGCGGCCATCCTGGCATAAAACGAACCACAGGCACATGAACATTTCCATGTTTTTGCTTAGCATGGCCAGCGGAGTGCTATGTCGAAAAGCCCGGATTTTTTTGCATCATTTATGTATCTGCTGAGGTATGAGGGCTCCACTTTTTGCAGGGGCCTTGCGGCGACGGTTTAATTACGTACAATTTGAGCCGCAGAAATATTTGCTCCAGCGCAATACACCGGTTTATTGGAACAGTTGTCGCTTCGCAGTTAGAATTGATGCGAGCAATATGTTTTCGCACCGTTTACGTTTTAATTTACATCGTCAAGCGCACTCTGCAACAGGTAGAATCCACTCAACTGGCCATCACCACTTCTTACATGTGATCGCAATATCGCATCACAAATAAGCCGGAGGTAGTCTACCAATCCGGTGGAATTTTGATTTCTTTTAAATTGATATGTTTTTTATTATTACTTCGTATCCTTATTTTTATGTAAAACATTTGCCTGCTATGTTGATTTGATTAGAATGGGTTTCTTATTAATTTCCTAAGGAATCAAACGACAACACTACTTTATCTGTGTATATATTATATATCATCAATACTAAAGAATTAACCAACATAACTAATTAACATAGAATGCGGCTAAACGTTTTGGTCTTACTTGGTCTTTGAGAATTTTTCCTTTCTTACGCGGTTTCGGTTTCACTTTAAAAAGATAAGACAACCACGTTTGAGCATTTATATAACACTGGTCGACACCAATTTTGTATAGAACGAATCTTATATAATTTCTTTGGGTTTTCTCGTAGATTGGGAATTCGTAAACGAAAATATGCTATCATTTCAGGTTCTTGGAGAAAAAGAAGGTTTGAAAAGTATAAAAGACCGTATTTGGAACATTTTTACGAATTAATTGTAAAATAACAGATTGTCGCAGGAACAGCTCAAATAAACGTTTGAGCCTTTAGCTATTACATTAAAATACGTGAGGCTTTAATATTTTCCGAAATATTCGAATTCATTTCTTTCCATAAACTCATTATTTCATGCAATAGATATTGAATGAAGACCATAACTGGCACACGCTAATGGGAATTTTATCTCCGAAGATAAGCCTCTAATAAGTGCTGTAGATTAGTGGTATTTTATATATACGTATATTAGGGTGCTTTTTTTTCGCGACTATTTTTTTTTCAGTCCCACCTCGAAATTTTGTGGCAAATACCTAAACAAAAATTCCCTCAAAATTGGAGCCCTTACTATTAATATTAAGTACTAGACTAAGGCGTATAAAAATTTCCCATATAAAATACACGTAAACTTTGATTATTTTTCTTCAAAACTCTACAGCTCTACATTTTACGGTATAATCTTAGTCAATGGTTGGGTTTCTTCAGAATTGAATGCTCTACAAAAGTGTCCATTGCGGTGTAACGTAACCCTAACTCCCACCAGCGTGGTAGTACGGGTCACTAACCCCAATTTTTCCACGAAATTCTCGCTTTTAGTCCCTATCTCGTAAACAACAGAAAAAGTGAATATGACAAACTTGTAGCAAGTTCAATTTCCTACAAAAAAGTTCTGAACACCTAATTGCTAAAATCGATTTTTCTTTAGATATTGGGCTTTGAAACTGAGGTAGTGTTTCTACAATTTAGCTCAACAATCCATGAAAATTCCACACTACCTCAACTTCAAAGCCCAATATCTCAAGAAATATCGATGTTACCGATTTGGTGTTCAAGAACTTTTTGGAGGAAATTGAATTTCCTACAAGTTTGTCATATTCACTTTTTCTGTAGCTCTTGTTATTTAGGAGATAGGGGCAAAAAGGGAGAATTTCGTGGAAAAATTGGGGTTAGTGGCCCGTACTACCTCGCTGGTGGAAGTTAGGGTTACACCGCAATGGATACTTTTGTAGAGCATTCAATTCTAAAGAACCCCGACCATTGACCAAGACTATACCGTAAAATGTAGAGCTGTAGAGTTTTGAAGAAAAATAATCAAAGTTTACGTGTATTTTATATGGGAAATGTTTATACGCCTTGGTCTAGTACTTAATATTAATAGTAAGGCCTCCAATTTTGAGGGAATTTTTGTTTAGGTATTTGCCACGAAATTTCGAGGTGGGACTAAAAAAAAAATATAGTCACGAAAAAAAAGCACCCTAACGTATATATATAAAAGGATTCAGGCTCTCTTTTGAGTCGCGCTACAAGCTTATTCCGTTATTTTTTAATGAATTTTCAAAAATGGTCAAAATACGAAATTGACCATAGGAACTTGGAAAATAAACACAAATGCGTTTTTTTATGACTTGCATATGCAAAACATATGGGCACATTTACCATGTGTTTAGTAATTGCCTTGTGTGCGTCATTTTGTTTCCTTTTTTCCAATCGGTTTGTAACCGCACAAAGAAGTGGACATCAAAGTTCGGTTTATAAAGTGTGGGTATTAATTAGGTTCTTCTAAGTTTTTGAAATGACATTCACATATTTTTAATATTATACTTAGAAAATAAATATTAATCAGTTTCGTTGTATAAAACACAGAACATATCTTAAATACGACTTGACATAAAGCAGATGACGATTGGATATAAAATAGATATAAAACATTCTTCTAATAATTCTAATAAGATGATTTGATTTCAATTGAGCAATCGCGTTGTTTATAAAACAAGGTTTTTGACAATCATCATCACTCTTTAAATAACACCACTACTATACATGCGTACATATACTCAGTTGTCGTTCAATACTTCGACATTTAGAATTCCATATTTGTTAAGAGCGGCGTTGTCAAATTAGGAATTGCTTTCCTTGTTAGAATAAAATTTTACTTTTGATCAATTAAATAATTTTGCATATTTGTAGTAATATAATGGCACTTTTAAAATAATAACAACATTTTTCATTGCATCTTGTCGATTCTAATTGGAAAACTATTATTTTCAATGGTGTAATTAACAACTATCCTTCTTTATATAATGTAACAATATGAATATGTAATGCTTGAATTGTTTTAAGCGCTTAACTGTTATAAATGCTTATACCTACTGCTGTTTATGCTAGTATGTATTGCCATTGGAAAATTATGAAAATTGGAAAGCGGATATTGCTTTACATTTTTGTAGACCCTGATTATGGGAAAATTAGTACTTTTATTTAAAATACTATTCTGAGGACATATTGCCACCAAAACTAAACTACTGAAAAATGTTGACATTATTAATTTTTAAATGCGACTGAAAAAATTGTATTTACCAAGTCATTCCAATTGTTTTCCATTTCCTCCTCATAAAATTTTGTCCGTGTATTTTTAACCCTATTTAACTAAAAACTTGACGTGATAGTACATTTTTGTTTGCGAATTCGTAATCTACAGGATAATCCTACAGAAATGATATATGACTTTTTCTGTTACGAATTAAATATTAAATGTTGTCGACCAGTGTGATTGTAGATGATGACAACGCCTGCATTTTTCAGGTTTAATTATTTAGAAATTCGCATGATATGTAAAATGGTCAATATGTTATAATACTTCTACTACTTCTTTGGGTTAATAATAGAGGATATATAGCATATTTGATATTCTTCAATACCAAGTTTTTTTTGCATTGAACCATATATAAATTTATTGCAACGACAAATTACAGACAAATCCATTAAATCGGAGAATATTATTTCTATTATTGTAGAGTACATACACCTGTGTTCAAAAAAATAGTAGTGCACCAATGCGGCAAGTTTGCTGTTCTACAAATTGTCATGTACAAAACAAAGACAACTTTTGCACAAAACACAACATCAGGTGTTTAAGAATCTGATGAACAATTAAAAACATTTTAGTTCATAAGCATTGAATAGCAGTGTCTTCAGACAAGAGCACTTGCACTACTATTTTTTTGAACACAGGTGTAGATAATTTCAATACCGTATTTCCTAATCAACTTCACCGTAAGTCAATTTTTTTTATTTTTGTATTTAATCGATTATCGAACCGATGTAGAAACGAAAATAACCGATATTATTTGAAATAAAGCCATACATTTCATCCATTAAGTGAGTTTTTATCACAGCAAATAAAGTATCGTTTGAAAAAGTTAGAGTATTTTCAACCCTTAATATTGTGATCTATTTGAAACAAATCATTATAATACAGCAATAGCCTTAATAAAAAAATAAAAAAATAAAAAGGAAAGAAAAATAAAGCAATTGCCTGTGATTGTACAACGAGGATCAATATGGAAAAGAAAATCAGCGGTGTCGATCCTTATTGATAAAGTTGAAAACGGTGGACAATTTGATTGCATTTATGCTGATTTTAGTAAGGTTTTTCATAGATTTAACCACAAAAAATTGACTCTCGAGCTTCCTTCAACATCTCATCAACATTTCATCTTCTTCAAAGTGGCATTTTCAAATTATTGTTATCAAGTCTTTCTTTTAAATAATATTGTCTTCGAAGGAATTAAGGAATAAAGGTGCTTTATTCTCCGTAGGTATATTAGATTAAGAGAATTGTTGTGAAATAAATATATTTTGGTTCGTTAAAAAATGCATTTTTGAATATTTATGAATTTATGAACTAACGATTCGATTTTTATCATTTTTATTCTACGGGGAAAGTCTCAAAAAATACAACCATAAGATGCATTTTTTTTTTCTCCTACATTTTTCATATTGTCGCTATTTCAATATAACTGGAGGGTACATGCTTACAATTTTCAACATTTTCCTGAAACTACCCTCTGGCCCCACCAGAATCGTTTACACTTTTCGCTGTTTTTCAAATACCTTTCTATTTTTGGTTTTACATTTTTTCAACCCATTTACCTTCAATTTTTCCCGGTTTTTGTTTCCACCACCGTGTACCCCCAACCCTTTGCCAACGTTCTGCAGATCCACTTCCTCAATTTTCTTTCTTAATCTACCCATCTCTAGAAAAATTAGTTTTCAGAACTCCTCTAAATAATAACCAGCTTTCTTCTTTGCTATCTCCACATATTATAAATTATTTTCTGTGTCCCCGGACCACCACTTTCCTCCCAAATTATTTTATGATGTATCGGTTTCCAAAAAATTATGTTTCTAAATTCTGGCTGAGAACTACACTAAATATTATAATAACCGATTTTCTTCATCTAAATTTCGCATGATAGCTCCCCATGTGTGCTACCTCCACACCTTAGTACTTATTTTTTTCGTTCACTGCTTTCCCCCCATATTAGTTTTTAAGATTGCCATCACTAGAAAAATTAGTTATCTGCATTCTGGCTCATAACTCCTCTAAATAATAACCGATTTTCTTGATTTAAGGGGACATTTACTTTCTAAATTTGAAAAAAACCGATTTTTTTAAATTCATAAATGTGTTCTAATATATCACAGAATTGTTCTCCCAAAACCATTTTGAGAAATTCAATATATAAAAAAAGTTATAGACACATTTGTAGCGGTGCATTACGCTTATCGTACTTTAAAATTATAGAAAAACAACTTTAAAAGCGTTTTTCTCGAAACTATATTTTTCGAACTCGTAAGACAATTTTCTCCGATTCTAATCATCCGATTTACAAAAACCAAAAAGTATTCGATTCTTTATACAATATACTAGGGGTTATACCTCTAAAAACTTATATTTATATAAATCCACCCCTTTTACGAAAAAAAAAAATGTTTTTCAAAATTTTATTGGTATAACCCCTAGGAAAATGTTTCAGGAACATAAACTATTTTGAATTTTGTCTTAATTTTTGTTAGGAAGCTCAAAAATTGTCCTACCGTCAAAAACGAGCCTTTTGGAATGCGCCCTCTACCGTCACTACGAAGAGTAAAAAATGTTCAAACAAAATTTTTTTATGTAGTTTAATATATATATTTATACAATCAAAAAACAGGTTGTCAATAAATACTATACATTTTTTTTTTTATAAAAGTTTTAAGAATGTGATTTTTTTCCAATTTAGAAAGTAAATGTCCCCTTAAATTTTATGTGATACGAGTACTATCTCCAGATATTAATTAATTTATTTATTTTTTTCGTCCACGCCTTTCTCCCCAAATTACCTGTCTCTTAAAAAGTATGTTTCTACATTGTGACTCTGATCCTCTAAATCATAACCGATTTTCTTCATTTAAATTCTGTATGATAACTCCACAAGATTACCATTTCTAAATATATCACTTTATACTATTATTATACCCACACTTCCCTAAAGCATCATTTGATGTATTGGGAAAATTTAACTTTCCACTAGATATTTAATTTCCATCAGTCAAAGTAAACTTGACCTGTTTAGTTAATTTTATTTTCGATTTATATAGTCGATCGAGTTTTTTGCTTCATTTTTCCTTACAGTATTTCACGTGGAATGGCAGGCCAGACTAGCTTCACCTTCTTTACTTAGAATATGCTTTGCGTTCATTTACTTTATTTCTTACTTCAGGTTCCTACGAATCCTACGTTCGAAGGTCTTTCTTTTTTCCTTTTATGGAGCTAGCCTTACTTTGACGGTTCCATTCTATTTTAATTGGAATTAGACTATTCTGTATGTTTGCCCTGGTGCGAATTACAAGAATTTAGAATTTATATTGCGAATTGATAGGTGTGTTACAATTTTAATTTCAAATATTTTTCTATTTGCCTTTTATATATTTTTTATTTCCTTTTTGTTTTCATTTTTTGTTGTTATTTAACACAAATTCTGTAGCCTTTCAATAGTCTTTCCATTTATTATCTCTTTTATTTAATGGCGACAGCTTTCGAAACCACAGAACACGAGTTGGAAAATATATTTATTGAGCCGCAAAAACTGGGAATATATAATAAATAAATAAAGTGTAATAAAAACACACTTCAAATGCCTAAATTTACCAAACGCTTATAAATATTACGAAATATTCAGCCCATCTCTGTATCTTCTCTGAAATTAAGTTAAAATACAAGTTAACTTATCTACTGTGAATTTTCTTTTTGAAAGGCTTTTAGGCGATTTCTCATCGAAGACACATTTGAGAGCCCAAAACGGGGTTAAAGTACTCACTGCAGCTGCGCGCTGACTTTCGTCAGCTCGGATGCTTTCTTTCTCAAGGCAAAATTCCCAAACATCCGCTGATTGGGACAAATCCCAAGATTTATTTCAGTTGCCGTTTGACTTTGACCTGGGAAGCGACATTTCGCGCTCTTCGCCGTGCAGGCCACAGTTCCTAGTGTTAATAGTTCCCTCAATATTAAATTGCATATCCGTAGGCTGAATTGGATTTTCGAATTGTAACTCGAATGGTGTAAAGTATGTTTTTTCGCGTAGTAGGTGGTCACGTTTCGCGAAATAGTTAAAAATGTTTACTACCTGCGGGTGTGATTTCTATTCGTGTGTGGGACTCGTTACAGCAGCTCTGAAGGATAATATCACCTACATGTTCTTGATAGGCATCTATTGAATTAGCGGAGCAGCAGCATCCCCGTCGTCAGTCACCCCTGCTGCCGAGGGCTGGTGTTAATGAAGATGAGATTTGAATTTTGAATTAACGCCCATCCTCGCTCCGAGGACACACGGGTCCCATGTGAGTACCTATTATCGGCATTAAGCCGCTCATACACTCGCAGGCTCCGAATTGTTCCGAAAATAGAAAAAATTCTTTGGAATACTTCGGGGTCGGCAGGTAGTGAGCACGTTACGCTAGTCTGTTCGAGGCGAGGTGTTGACGCTCCGCAGGATGCTCCAGGTATAATTAAAGCTATAACCGGCGGGGATTACCGGTGGAGCCACTTAAAAAGGATTTTGCATATTCATGGAAAATGAGCAACTTTGTGGTACTTTTGGGAAAATTGAAATTCAGGCTGAGCCTTCTCTCCTCCGGGAAGGGTGAGGGTGGCCCTTCGATCCATTCATAAGGAAAATCTTTGAATAGTACGAATTACTAAAAAGGGGACTTCGTCGTCTAGTAAAATTGTCCGGGCTCCGGACTACCTCAGTTCGGAGTGCCCTCACAAAAGAGCGGCTGCTGGAGACTGCATGGCGCGACTGACGAACAAAACAATGTCTTGCAAGGGCCAGAAGGAGCATCGGATACGATGACTCCTTTGTCTGAAGATCGTTAGGCATGTAAATTTCCTTTTGTATTCACCGGGACGTTATTAGGCTCGGGATTTATTGGTCCTGGAACTGCTTTCTGTAGGTTTCCTCTAAAAAGGATGATATGAGCTCTTTTGGTAGACCCATTGCGAAGTCTGTCGAGCTTGGAAACTTTTAAATCGTTGGGGTTCTGAAGGATTGTCTGGACTATGTTTTTCAAGCCTTCAGATTTTCTCTGAATCGGTAATTCAGCTAATATGACAAATTTCTTGTTCAGTAGTTTTGTCATATTTTTTTTGCATAGGATATTACATACTTTTAACTGTTCTAGTTCAGTTACGTATTTGAAGTACTTATGTATTTACATACATGCACTTAGCCACAAAAGTCTACAAACGCATAGCATGTTATTGTTAGTGAAAAGTAAGTCTATATTAGCTGTGTTTTTTAATTATTTAATGATTTGATCTGGGTCTGGAATTTTGCGTTGAATTGAAATTCTTGAATATAGTAAAACTTTTAATTCTGTAAAGAACGTCAAATTGCATTGCCTGGGCATAAGTCAATTTACGTCAACAAATGTATCCAATAATTTTTCCAGTTAAAGATTTGAAGTTTGGATGCGTGAAAATCATAGAAATTTGATACGTTTATTGCAAATTTTAAAATCTTTGCTATAAGTCACGGATTAAAAGTTCAGTTGCGAAATTCTAGATCGAAATCAGATCATTAAAAAAACGCAACAATTGAATCAATAAAATTCTTAACTATATATTTGTACTTTCTAAATAATTTCCTAAATTTCTTTAAATTATAAAAAAATAAGTCTCAATTTTTGTGTAAATTATAATAATAATATATTTTTCTTAGTTCCCGACTTTTTTAAATCACATGTGGACTTACGTGGGGCTAAGTGTATTTAACAGAGGATTGCGCCGTTAGATATTAAAATTCTTTATTCGTGAATATTTTGGGTACCTTTCGAGGAAAACATAAGCTCGGTTTAGATATTTCAATGAAAAATAAACTTGACTACTGAAATTTAAGCAAAAAAATATAAAGGTTTTTTACGATAAATTTATTCTTCTTCTTATTTTTTCAATAATATAAAAAGCTAATTCATTCTTTCCTAATAAATATACCTTGATGGGCTCCATTAGAGCTCGTGAGAAGATACTCGCCTTATCTATCTTATTTTGTAACAAATGGCGATTAGTTGAGTATATATACATATATATAATATATATATAATATACTGACATTTTAATATCTCTATAAAATGTTAACAAGAAATTTTAAAGATGTTGAAACTAACGAAGATAAATCGAATTTTACAAAAATGTTGATCGGGTTCTCTTAAGGGGACCTTTACTTTCAAAATCGAGAAGAAACAAATTTTTTAAAAGTTTTGTTTTGAAAAGACTATTATATTTATTATTCTGACACCTTTTGTACATTATTGGTAAGATTGTGAAAAATATAAAAAAATTGTTTAAATGCAACTTTAGTCTATTTTAATTCCTGCAGAGGGCGTCACCAAAAATGCACTTTTAAAACGACCCCATTTCTCTAGGACTTCCTGCAACAGATAGAGTAAAAATCTTTAGTGGATTGTTTTCATAAGACACTAAACTAGTACTTAAACCTAAAAAACCTTTTATTTTTAATAAATATATCATTTTATACACATTTTTCTAAAAATGTTAAAAAACGACTATAAGTTAGGGGTAAACTACCCCTCCGCACAAAAAAGTGGGGGGGGGTAAAATAATATTTTTAAAGATTTAGTTACTAGTATATTTGATAACAAATCGAATAGCGTTTGGTTTGTTAAAATCGGTTGAATAGTTTTTGAGATACAGATGCGGCCATTTTCAAAAATGTGATTTCGAGAAAAACGTGTTCAAGGTTTTTTTAATTTAATTTTTGCAATAAAATGTTCCTAATTTCCGCTACAAATATAGGTATAACTTTTTTTCTTTTAAGAATTTCTTAAAATGGATTTAGGAGAGTGTGATGTTAAGAAGCATTTTTATAAAAAAAAAATTGATTTTTTTTTCAATTTTGAAAGTAAAGGTCCCCTTAAGGGGTTACATACGTACAGCAATTTTAGAAAATCGACTTTTTTTTTTTTACATGTTATTATTCTCTATAGTTTTAGGCGTATTTCTGTGAAAGTCGATTGTAAAAATACCACATAGATCGAAAGTTATTATAGAAAACGTGACTGCCCGACGAGAGTTTGATGCGCGAAGGTAGCTGTCCGTTGTTTGAGGCAGCTGGCCGTTACTTTCGGAGCCTTTCAGCCTGTCGGAAAAAAATAAACAACAACAATTGTTTACTGACAAGGAAGGCATACAATATGAAGCTGGATTGGGAGATTAGACGTAATTTAACAATATAAATTAAAAAATTCATAAAGTTCTTTCTTTAGCTGCGCGCCACCTCAAGCGAAACGCACTTGAAAATTTAAATGCGTTTTTCTCAAAACTACTTTTTCCGGCACGGTTTACATGATAACTCATACAGATTTTAATATTTTTTTATGCTTTTTTTTTTAAATATTCGAAATTGTTTTCTCTATCGTCTGTCGAGCCGGATTTTTGATATTGTGATTACAAAATTTTATAAACATAATTAAAGTGTGAAATTTATGACAAAAAATGTACTTTTTTTTTTAAACTGCCGTAAATTGCCAAATTTTTCGAATTTCAAAAATCCGGCTCGACAGACTATAACTACAACTTTATTTTACAAGAATTATTTTACGTTTTGTAGATCCATCAACATTTCAGGCAGAAATGATGTAAACCATGGACCTACTTTTTTTTTTTAGAGCTTCGGGAAAAAAGATTTTTTATGTTATAATTTTTGAAAAAAAAAGAAATACATTTTTTTATAAAGTTTACATACTAGTAAACAACGTGTAAAAGTTATTTTTCGTAATTTCTATTGCTATCCCTTCTAAAAACAGTTTTACTTTTAGCGCATTTTTCGCGCTGCTGTACGTATGTAACCCCTTAAACAAATTTCAGTAAATTATTAGCCATTCTCGACAACTATATATAACGTAAGATATGTAGGTGCATATGTAAGAATCATTTCATCATTTCATCATCAAAAAATTTAGTAGCAAAAATATAATAATAATAATAATAATAGATTTTATATCGCACTTCTCAGCATGTTGCTGGAAACATTCACCTAATTCTGAGCCGCCTAGGCATTTGAATTTAGGCTCTGTGGATCCATTTTCTGAAAAATCTTAAAAACTAAATAACAATTTTTAAAAATATTAAAATTTATAATTCTATTTTGTGCTCCCCAGACAAATATTATTTGGTATAAGGGGCAAGACATGAATATATAATATTATTAATTAATCATTCCGCTTTAATTATGCTTAATTTTTCGATTTAATAAAATTTTTGATAAGACTTTTAAATTCCACAATACTGCGAGCATTTCTTATATTTTCTGGTAAACTATTATAATAATTAACTGCAGAGTAAATTGGATCATATTTTAGTCGGTTAGTCCTTGGTGCCGGTAGATTATAAGTTCCCATCATTGCTTTCCTTGTATTATATCCGTGAATTTCAGTTCTCAAAACTAGGTTAATAGATGATTTTACGTGTCTCTTTGTAATGTTATAAATGGCCTTAGCCTTTTCTATCTCTGTTAGTTGCTTCAGGTTAAATTTATTTGTGCTTTCATACAAAATTGTAGTTGCCGTATCCCGATATCCCCTATTTAACAATCTCGATATAATTTGCATATTCCCTGTTGTGGTTTGACTCCATATTATTAACCCATAAGTTACCAATGGCAATATATTCGCATTGTAAATTAGATTTTTAATTCTTGGTAGTATACAGTTGTTTCTATTTCATAAAGTGTACGGAATTAGGCAGACGGTCGGAAATAGGTCACTTTACGTTATACAAATAGTTGTTCAGAGCCATTGCATTTTACCCGACCTCCGCGAGCGTCTTAAAAATTATTTCATTAATAAATTTGAAATTATGTTTGGATTTATATTTTAGTCACCAGAAGAAGAATTCTCACCGTGCTTTAAAGTAAAGTTCTAAAACAGTTATATAAAAGTATAAAACAATGTTCTTTAATCTCCTGTTGAGTTTAATAATACCAATTTCTGCCCTTAGATATGTACATTAGGGTGCTTTTTTTTCGCGACTATTTTTTTTTTTTTCAGTCCCACCTCGAAATTTTGTGGCTAATACCTAAACAAACATTCCCTGAAAATTGGAGCCCTTAAAAATAATATTTAGTACTAGACCAAGACGGATAAAGATTTCCCATATAAAATACACGTGAACTTTAATTATTTTTCTTCAAATCTCTACAACTCAGAGGCATTTTATGGCACAATCTTGGGCAATGGTAGGGTTTCTTCAGAATTGAATGCTCTACAAAAGTGCCCATTGCGGTGTAACCCTAACTCCCACCAGCGAGGTAGTACGGTTCACTAACCCCAATTTTTCTATTAAATTCTCACTTTTTACCCCTATCTCGTAAACAACAAGAGGTAAAGAAAAAGTGAATATGACAAACTTGTAGCAAATTCAATTTCCTCCAAAAAGTTCTTGAACACCAAATCGCTAACATCAATATTTCTTGAGATATTGGGCTTTGAAGTTGAAGTAGTGTTTCTACAATTTATCTCAATAATTCATGACAATTACACACTACCTCAACTTCAAAGCCCAATATCTCAAGAAATATCGACGTTACCGATTTGGATCAAGAACTTTTTGGAGGAAATTGAATTTGCTACAAGTTTGTCATATTCACTTTTTCTGTACCTCTTGTTGTTTACGAGATAGGGGTAAAAAGCGAGAATTTCATGGACAAATTGGGGTTATTGACCCGTACTACCTCGCTGGTGGGAGTTAGGGTTACACCGCAATGGGCACTTTTGTAGAGCATTCAATTCTGAAGAAACGCTACCATTGCCCAAGATTGTGCCATAAAATGCCTCTGAGTTGTAGAGATTTGAAGAAAAATAATTAAAGTTCACGTATATTTTATATGGGAAATCTTTATGCGTCTTGGTCTAGTACTAAATATTATTTTTAAGGGCTCCAATTTTCAGGGAATTTTTGGTTAGGTATTAGCCACAAAATTTCGAGGTGGGACTGAAAAAAAAAAAAATAGGCCCGAAAAAAAAGCACCCTAATGTACATACATATGGTATGGCTGTTGGCCTTCCTATTGTAAATTTCGTGCATCACGAACTAAATAATCCTATGTCAAAAATTCTCTATGACTGCCGAACCTTTCAAACTAAATTACACAAAAAGGTTAAGATAGTTATACCCGCCAGCTGCGGGTACAAAGTAATAAAAGTAGCCGCATGTCACTTTAATTTCAACTATTCCTCCGGAAAAAGGTAGCAGTCACATTATCATGCTGGGACCGTGTAATTTTGAGACGACAGCGCTTCACAGACACCAGAAAAATCGGAATGGTAAGAATATAACATTCCTTCGACCCGTCAATTATCCTCCCTTGAATTTATGTCCCTTGTCGAAATCTCGGTCCATCGGGAAATTTCTTGAGCTCTGAAGACAGAAATGACTTCCTGTGCGGTTTGAGATTTTCCAGAGACCCATCTGGGTCAAATGGACCCGCGCGCTGCTATGAGTAGGTACAGCGGTCAGAAATGCCACACAAGTTGAGTAGATCACCCTATCTTCGCTCGATTGCCTCGCAGCATTGATTATAGAATCAGATAAATCATAAATCTTTTCCAGCTGAAAAATTGATAACCTGCGTGCCAGAGAAGTCTTTTGTCTATCTTAATGATTATCTGGCTTTTACGATGAGACCTGTCAAACTTACTGATGTTTGTGCGATAGTAACAGTGTGTTAGCACTTCTGGGCTGATATCAGTAAACACAGTCAATATGAATGTCATGAATAAAGTTAATTTCTGATATGGTTTTGTTACGGCGCTTGCCGTGAATATTTTTATAATAAAATTATGCTTCCTCGGAATTGGACACAATTAAAGAAAATGCTAAAAAACTGTGGCTTCATTTAAAAGGAGAGAATTTCGAAATGTTCAAATGGCAAGCTTCTAAAAAACGGAACGGAAATTAAAAGTTTTATGGTCATTGCCTATAAAGCCAAATCACTTTTAAAGAAACCAAGAAAAATATGAATGTGCCGGGTACTGTTAGCTAATCGAGTAAGTGGAATGCGCTATAACTTCGTAAGATGGAAGAAAGTTGACTCCATGGAACCATTTAGATTTCCCTTATGTGAAAGTAAATACTTACGAATAGGCCAGCTCATTTTGCACATAACTTGGCTTAAATTGAGTTGGAGGTCTACTCGCGCATTATGATACAACTGTGTAGGAACGTTCATTTGGAGTCAAAAGTTTGAAAATTTTATTTTAATGGATCTCTTGTAGTCGAAAGATAATTTAACACTAGAACTACCAAGATCCGTCAAATTGACGGGTACTAATTTCCTTTCTTGAATTAATTATATTTTTTTTAAGTTATCTCTTTGGATTTATGACAAACCCATTAATGCCTGAATAACAAAAAATTTTACGGTAACTTCGAGGCCCTAACTTTTATCGAAGGAGTGGTCAATTCTCAAATAAATACCTTTTTCACGTCATTTTTTTGGAAAAACTAACTTTTTACTGCAATAAAGTGCATAAAACGTGTTATTGGGACTTAAACTTCGAAAATATGCAGACATTTTTTTCGTTAAAAATATTAGGCTGCATAAAAATTGCAACATTATAAATTGTCTTCTACGCATATTTGCGTTACTTTAGATCACTTTTATTATCTCACTATGTTCGACTATTCTCAAAAATACATATGCACTAGTTTTGAGGGTCGCTGATTACGAATTTGCTATCAGATTTTCGTAATTCAAAATGGCGGATCCAAGATGGCGGACAATTTTTTGCAAAATTTTCAATTTCTTCGAAAAACAAGTGGGTATACGGAGTTTTTGGGGTCACTGATTACTGATTAAATGCCTGCATATTTTTGAAGTTTAAGTACTAATAACACGTTTTATGCACTTTTTTACAGTCAAAAGTTGGTTTTTCCCCACTAAATCAGTCATTTTTCGAAAAAAAAATGACGTGAAAAAGGTATTTATTTACATAATATTGCCAAAAAACAATAATAATAAATTTTTTTCACTTTTTTTTTTTGGTTGGATCGTGTCGGGCGACTCAAAATACATCTAGAAAAGTTTGTCGCGATGAGAATTGACCACCCCTTCGGTAAAAGTTAGGGCCTCAAAGTTACCGTAAAATTTTTTGTTATTCAGGCATTAATGGGTTAAGGTTAAAAATAACAACATATTTAGAAACCTTCTCCATTACTAATTATGAATTCAAAGTTGAAAGCATATTACATTAAAGTTGCAGAAAATTATTAAAATTACAAGCTTGTTCTAGTGTTAACTTTAAAGTTTTAAAGCGTGAAATTTTTTCAGTCGCGATTTTCCTGATATATCTTAAAAGAATTCGCAGACATTCAAAGTAAATGCTTATTTAAAAAGTCTTAATCTTTTTTTAATTTTTTGTAAATAATTCTACAAGAGTCAATAAAATAAACAAATTAAACGAGGATTTTTCATTTCTTGAATCTTAAGACGCATGCTTATTTCAAGGATTCTTCCACTAATTTTGCCATCCGCACTCACATCGTTGTTTTTAGGGGTGTGAGGGAAAACATAGTTTTTCTTGAATATATCGGATACAATTTTTCTTCTTTATATTTGTTTTAATTAATTGAATTGAAAAGATTGTTTTATTAACTAAGTTAAATGCCTTAAATTTGAGACCTACTCGATATTTTCAACAAAATTATTGCTGAAAGTAGGCATATTTCCTTGATTTAAAGAATTTGCAATATTTGGGTTTATGCATCTATAGAATAAATACAGCTAGAATGCAAGGTATTAGCAAATGCTTTTGTAGATACAAATAATATAACTGTAAATTTTTTTTATATGCATCAAAAAACTAAGCTTAAGACAAATCTAATTGAAATATTCACTGCTTTCTTAGAAAGATAAATTTTAACCATTTTAAATAAGAAAACCACCGTACATGTAAATCATTACAATTAACGAATTTTTGGTCACCATAAAATATCAGTCTTTTTGAATTTTCAGTTATCAATAGTAATTTCGTAATCCTGAAAAGTAAATGTGATTCGGATTTATTATAGCTCCCAAAAATGGTGAAATTCATGAACATTTTAAATGTTACCCTTTTTGTAGTTCGTTAACACTGGACTGAATAGTTATTTCTTAAGGTAATTAGTGCAATGAACTTAAAAAGAGCAGATTAAAAAGAAAAGTGCTTTTGGAAATACATATTCAAAAAAGTATTTTCGAACCGATTTACAGCCTTGAAAAATCCTTCATCTACTTTATCTCGCGACTCATATGATTATTAATGCTTGGAATAAAATCTTTGTCCCCAAATTTTTACTAACTTTCAGTTTTATGATTTTCATTCTACTATATGTACAATGTACATAAGTATTACATATATAAGCTAAAATATAGTTTTTTTTTTCATTATATTTTCCTATTGAAATTGTCGTTTGCTTGTAATACATATGTATATGGTAAATTTAGGTAGCTGCATCAAATTTATGATTGATTGTGTAACCAATTCTATTCATCAGAATGCATGCAACCAAAACAGCTCAGACGTCAACTACAAGCGCCAATATTTCATAAAATTTGTGTTGAAATCGGTGTGTTGAATTAGCGAGGTAAAGAATGCACTCATAAAACGATTCAAAACTGCTTTCACTTAAAAGTTGCTCCACGCGCAGACCTTTTCAGTTCTAAATTGCTTAACGTCCTGCTAAAGTGCCTCGTAAAAACTTCAACTCTAAACTCCATCTGCCTCCACTGAAAAGTGTTCACAAGCGGTGCCGTTTGTTGAGGCATTTACACGTCCTTAAGTACAGCCCTGGCCGTGGATGATTCTGGAAAAATGGGGTGCGGGGCGTGAAACGCGGGACGCCTCATAAGGACAGCATCTATCCGACCAGGATACATTTTCATTATCATCATTTGATGCTCACGACGTTTTCAAAACTGCCTCCGAGAGGCGCGGTCGCCAAAAAATTCCTGAGGGGAGCAATGCATTAATAAGTTTCGCCCAGGAAGCCGCGACGCGTATTGTGCTTCCGAGGACGCTCCCGGAAAATATGTGACACTTGTTATTTATGGAGTCCTTTATTGTACCGACTGTCGCTAACAAGGCGGGAAAGAGCACAATGGAGCCTCCCCCTTACGTTTCGGTTTTATGAAATAAAAAAGTTTATTATTGCTAACTTCGATCCTAGGTCGAATTCGGGGACTTTTAATTAAAAATTTTTCTTTTATGGCCGGCGAGATGAATGCGGAGGCAGGGAAATGCTTTTAAGTACTTAAACTTGGCAGCAATATTTAATTTCAGAGATCAAATGCCGTTGTAAAGGTGAAAACAATTTCGCTTGCAATCCCCAATTTATGGTCCTAGAAAGTAGGGGCTCAATTAACGAGATTTTCCGCCATTAATCTCGTTATGAACTTTGATCCTGTGAACGTCGTCGCGATTACAAAGTGCTGTTGGTTTGGTTTTAATGGTTATTATTTCTATTTATCCAAGTATTTGTATGTGCCTGCATTATATGTAGTAGTAGGTTGCTTACTTTTAACTAATATGGTAGAAATAAAGTCTTGTTAACTTTTATAAATTTTTATTTTTATTGATACTAAGCTAAGTAATTAAATAATGCATCCTCGTTAGCTTCAAAGGGTCTAGCCGGTTAACCCGGCGTCATTGTGGCGGAAAAAAGTAACACTAACGTTGAGGTGGGTCATTATGACCCTGTTACAATTGTTACTATATTTTGCGTAGTATAAAATAATTTATAATTTTTAAAATTTGATATTTATAATATATACAGTATATATAATCAGTAGCAGCAATAAAACACATTGGTAATAAATGAAATCATTTTTATTTTTAACTTTCAATTGCAATTGTTTCTAAGAAATTTTTCGTAAACAAAACGTGCAGTGGGTCATAATGACCCTGCCTCAATGACCCCCCCAGCGCTTTTGAAAAAAAAAAAAATATCCTGATATAGTACATCAAAAAGCACATCTTTCCTGAAATTTTCAGACCCATAGACCTTCACATAAAAAAAAAATTAAAACGTGATTTTTAGTGTTTTGGCGATATCTCGGCTTCTTGTAGACGTAGAAAATTATTTTTTTTTCTCAAATTATAGGGTCTTTTGTCAGCTACAACATAATATTTTTTTCGAAATTTTTGGCGGGAAATTCAAATTTTTATACAAGTTCGAAATTTTCAAAATTCAATTAAAAAAAAAAAACAAAAAAAATAGAAACGACGAAAAAAAATGTTATTCTCTGGATGTCAGACTATATCCATGAATTATTTCAGACCTTTAGATTTGGTGCAACAGTCTCAAAATATCGAAAAACCGTTTTTTCAGCATTTTTCGGTATTTTTACCTCTTTTTTAAGTCTGAATATTCTTTAAGTATGCATTTTTTTAAGTAATTTCCTACCTTAAAATCATCCAAGCAGTTTTTGAAATTCACAAAGAGATCATATTATTAACGGTTTTCTACCTAAAGACAAGATTAGTGACAAAATGAAACCGAAACGATTGCCCTCTGCGATTTTTCCAGGATTGGAACTGGCGTGACATCATGGCTGAATTACACTCACCCCACCGTTCATTCCTATTTGTCATGCACACCGTTCATTCACGCATGTTTGAAACTGGGCGGAGTAATAAAAATTCCAAATAATTGCAATATATTTCTTAATAAAAGACCTCACAAAGTAATAATATTGCTCCACTCCCTTCTGCACTCACTTATAATATAAAACTGTATTATAGAAATTAATAAGTATAAAAATAAATATAGGATCACCTGAAAAGAAGAAAAGTCTGAAAACATAAGACATGTATTATGCCGAACCTAAAGACATAAGACAATAGATAAAATCCCGTATTTGAGATATGAAAATGCATACTTAAAGAATATTCAGACTTGAAAAAGAGGTAAAAATACCGAAAAATGCTGAAAAAACGGTTTTTCGATATTTTGAGACTGTTGCACCAAATCTAAAAATCTGAAATAATTCATGGATATAGTTTGACATCCACAGAATAACATTTTTTTTCGTCGTTTCTATTTTTTTTTGTTTTTTTTAATTGAATTTTGAAAATTTCGAACTTGTATAAAAATTTGAATTTCCCGCCAAAAATTTCGAAAAAAATATTATGTTGTAGCTGACAAAAGACCCTATAATTTGAGAAAAAAGAATTTTCTACGTCTAAAAGAAGTCGAGATATCGCCAAAACACTGAAAATCACGTTTTAATTTTTTTTGAGGTTATGTGAAGGTCTATGGGTCTGAAAATTTCAGAAAAGATGTACTTTTTCATGTACTATATAAGGATATTTTTTTTTCAAAAGCGCTGGGGGCACTTTTCACCTCCTTAACCGGCTAGACCCTTTGAAAAAAAAAAATATGAACCTTCTATTATAATATATGTATAGTGTATACATATATGGTACGTTACATTCTTGGTATTTTGGACTTTTCTAATTATTTTAAACGATTAGGTTTTACTTATTGTAGTACGGAACAGTAATGCTTTCTCTTTTGTTTCTGTTCTGAAACTTTTCACCTGTTAACGGATGAGCTACCATAACCATATTCAGTTTCATATTCAGTTTAATCTCATAGAGTTTTCGTAGTTTGGTAGCGAAAGGGTGAATAACATTTTAAATTTTCCTTACAGACAGTAAACAAGTTTATAAGGGATATTTAAGATTTTTTTTTTATTTTTATGATATTTACGTCTTCGCACTGTAATTATTTAAAAAATTATATCACAGAATGGCCTATGAATGGGTTCCAAAAATTAAAAAAATTTAATTTTATAAATTTGGACATAAACTTTTACTTTTAAAATGGCCAGCTCTGGCGTTGTTATAGCAAATAGTATTCTTATACCCAAATGAACGATTAAATATTAAAACAACATGATATTGATTAGCTTTTAGACAGAAACTCAAAACTGTTTACCTTACAGCATTAGCTTTTAGACAGAAACACAAAACTGTTTACCTTACAGCATTATTCCTATTTATTTTCAAAAGTTTTTCATTCAAGCTTTTTTGCTCTAAAATCATCACCAAAACAAGTTTTCAAAACTTTGTTAAAGATTACAAATAAAGTTTCAAAAATATTTCCAAATGAAACGGTTTCAGCAATCTATCAATGGAACTAGGTGTGAGAAAAAACTTGGTATTATAAAGCGATGGCTCATTAATTTTTTTACTATTGATTTAAATGTTTTCATACATATGTATTCAACTTCTTGTTGACTGTTCAGAGTTATAGAAACATTCGCATGCATAAAACATAAGTTTATCCTCTAAGCCATACTAGTTTGAAGCATAAATGGCAGCATACACAACTGTTGGCGCCAAAATGTTATTGCCTAAACTCTGAAGGGTCTTAATTTTGCACTAATATTAAATTAATATGGGTGAATTTTAGATATATTGAATTTTAACTCATGTAATCAGGCCAAATTTTATCATAATGATCTCATTAGGCGTTTTATAATGCAACGCAAAAATTTCCAAAAAACTGGAGGTGAGATTTGCGAGCATCACAGTTTCATAACTGGTTTCTTAGTCAGTGCTACGCTCATTAATTGATCGTGTTGGTTGACCGCCCTTAATCATAAATATGTTCTCTTCGCCGAAGAGATACTTCGTGGAAAGAGTAAAAGCCAAAAATAAACTCTCCAGACCGTTACACCAGAGAGCTGCTAAATGCATGAAAATTATCACCGTGCATCTAGTGCATGATAAAAAGTTAAAATTGCTTTGCGTAGATCACTCTGCATGAACGGCTCAACGTCTCTGAGTGAAAATAGTACGAAACTGAAAGCGAACAAAACGCAGAAAGCAAAGGCGAACGGCTCACCGATGAGCGCTTGTTTGGTTTGTTTCCGTCTTCAGGTATTTCTTCAGGAATCTAAAGACGGAGTTGTTAGTCACAAAATGATCGTCGCTGATCGTGCGGGTTCGTCGGTTGTCTGTTTCTTTTAATCCTTGTTAACGCTCCCTAACGTGCCGTTATCGTTCGCCTTACGTAACCGCAATGTGTATATATTAATTTATGGTAATTTGTATTTGTGATGATTGACCAAATGCGCTTTATTGTTTGTCATGATCGTTCTTGTCTAGCGTTTTCGCCAAGTGTTTTGCAAATATGAGCTAGGTGGCCATGTTCGTAGGGATTTATTGCGTTCTTCGGCGCAAAATACGGGCGCAACGATTATTGTGTATTTTTCCGGCATCTGTGGCTTTGCACTTGGCGGATGATCTTCGAAGATTTTGTTTATATTAAGACTTGGCATTTTGAAGCGGCCAGAAAATGTCAACAGAACCCCCAGTGTCTCGCAAGGCCAATTTGTTGGCATGTAAACAATGGTGGCGTGTTTGTTTTCTGCACGGTGATCAACAGAAATACTATCGACAAGTTTACGGCCAAGCCGCTTCTCATCGACTGGCAATGGCCGTTGAGTCAAAATCCAGACCTATAAATCGTCTCAACGAGCACAGTGGAAATTTAACAAGTGCGCGAAGAGTTTTTCGAGATATACACTGCCCGAAGCGTAGATCAACCCAAGGTCTAGATTTGGAGAGTTGCAGCGGGGTGCCTAAGGTGCCTTGTAACGAACCCACAGCACCAAATGCAAGAGTCGCTGTCTTGGATGATAGTTTCTTGTCAGGTGCTAGTGGCACACAATTGTCCTCGATTAGTTGTACTGGCAATCGATGGTCAGATACGAGTGCGTTCATAGACAATTGCTCGTATGAGCACTGCCCGTCTGAAAGTGCCAGCCACACAGGTGCGATTGATCGCTGCAAAGCGGCAGATAGTCCAGATGCTCGACTGTCGGAGAATGACATTAGAAATCTTTACTTAAGTCGAAACCGGAATGGCGTGTGGTATCAGGAAGATATCGACATCAGTCTGAATGCACTCCCGCTGGATGACACGGATAAATCAATTGGTTTAGCAGAAAATGGGTCAGAGGAACACCAGAAAAACCTGTAAGTCTGCTAAGTGTTTACTATCTTTTGCGATTTGGCTAGTTCGCGCCTCTAATAAGCGGTGCAGAAGGTAAAATTCCTGCCTTGATCTCAATCTGGTTCATTCATTGATCGTGAGATTTATTTATGTGTGAGAAAGAAAATTTCATGTTCACACTTTTGGAGGTTGTAGGCGAAATCTAGAAATTATGTAAACCAGTTGTGTCACTTTTAATGAGTTCCCAATACTGAGCCTACATGACAAGTGCCCTGATTTTTATCGGATACTAATTAAATTTGGCTTCGGCTTAATTACAATCATTATTCAGTAAAATTGACTGATTTATTAATGGACATATTTCTTATGTTTTTAATTTGAAATCTTTTTTTTTAAATGTTGACATATTATATGATTGCAGTTTGATCGGTATTTTATATGTAACGATACTTTTATGAGAAAAATATATGCCTAGGCCAATAGTAATAATAGTAACATTTTATTGAATGACCTTTCTTAATTATTGATTGTAACAAATTCTCGCAAAACAATCTGATTTGTTTTTATGAAACATACACTCATAATAAATTATTCTATTTTCTGTATATACTTACATAATTACTACCTAGTTGCGTTCCAATTAATGAGCAATAACGTGTTTCGTTCTAAAGTTTAATGATTTGTATTGATCGTAAAATTTTTCGATCTCTTCATTAACTTGAAGGTCATGGTCAGAGTCAAACCCTAAGTGACTTTACTTTTCCCTTACTGCTTCAAGATTTGCAAAAGTTATACCTCTATTCAGCGGTAGCTGAGTTTTTATTGTGTGGAGGTCGAGAGAGGGGTTAACTCAGAATCATATCTATCATAGATGTAAAATCTTTCAATCTTTCCACTGCCGGTGTCAAAAACAGGAGTCCCATTGAAGAAATTGCGCTTGTCCTTGAAAAAATCTTGAAGGTCAAGGTCCAATCCAAGATTACCACTAGATAGTCAGGGAAAAGTCCTAAATCCCTAGCGTATCCAGCAGTAGGTTTTATAATTTGACCTTGTGGGGATCCCCAAGGTCAAAGAGGGTCGCCCAGGGTCATATTTGGATGTAAAAGTATTCAACCTTTCAATTTCCGGGGTTAAAAGTATCGGGTTGGCACGAAAGAAATGAGACAGTTTGTTTTTACATTTTAAATTCTAACATTTTTATTTTACTATACATTTAGTCAATCAAATACTCGCCGTGAACATCTATGACTTCTTGCCAACGTATAGGCAAGGACTGGATGCCTGTCGCTCAGAACTCAGCGAGCCGTGAGTTGAAGAAGGTGGCTATGTAGGTTTCAACTTCATTAAAAGTGTTAAAGCGTTTATCACGCAAATCATTTTTCATGGCTCTGAATAAATGATAGTCTGAAGGGGCAATGTCTGGGGAATATGGTGGATGAGGTACCGTCTCCCAGCCTAAGCCCTGCGGTTGTTGGCGGGTGGTGGATGCAGTGTGCTGGCGAGCGTTGTCATGAAGTAAAATGACATTGGCTCTTCTTCGTCTTTTTTCTTTGATAGCTGTGGCTAGTTTATCGAGCTGCGCCGCATATGTGTTAGCATTAACTGTTTCATTATGTAATAATTCATAAAACAGCATGTCCTGAGAATCCCAAAAGCAGCTCAATAGAACTTTTTCGCCGCGGTTTTGATATTGCTTTGGTTGAGTTGGTGGGTCTTTCTTTCGTGGCAGCCAGAAGGCACGGCACGTATTGTTTTCGTAGAGAACCCACGACTCGGCCCCTGTGACCAAATTCTCCAATAACTCCTTCCGGCGCGGTCGAAGTAGTAGCGATTGGCAGACGGCGACCCGAGCAGCACGAGTGGCGTCTGTGAGGGCAAGAGGTGTCCATCGGGATAAAACTCTCCTATATCCGAGCTTGTGCAGGTGATGTTCTATAGCGTGATGGCTGCAGTGGAGTTTTGTCGCTAATTCACGAGTGCTTGCATCCGGCTTCGGTTGCAGTTCACGGCGCAAATCATCATTGTCGAAAGCTGGTGGTCATCCCGAGCGAGGCTGATTTTCGAGGCTTCGGTCTCCTGTACTGAAGCGTTTGAACCAACGAGACACTGTTGCGTGTCTTGTAGTATCTGAGCCAAATGCAGTGTTGATGTTGTCTGTCGCAGCTCGCGCACTATGGCCTAACAAATACTCGTAAAGGTATAGAGTTCGAACTTGTCGCTCATCCATTTTTCTTCAAACTGACTGAATTAATCGTGCGTGCGCTTTTATATACCCCTAGGACTGAAGCACCTAGAATGTTCTATAACATACTAGAATATGGTCGAAAACAATTGATTAGAAAAACAACATGAGTAGAGTTTTCTAGAGTGTCTCATTACTTTCGTGCCAACCCAATATGTCTTCCAGTTTAAGAAAATCGACTTGGCCTCGAAATTATCTTTGAGATCAAAGTCAAGGTCAAATCCAAGGTCACCGTCGGATAGCCAGAGCTTTCGTATTTATCATTTTCTCCCAAAATACGTTCCCACAGGGCTATTCTGCTGTTCCGGTACTTTTGCCACACCCGGTATATTGTTGAGTTCATATTTTGAAACCTTTGTAAGAGTGTTTAGTGAATGGGTAAATACGATAGCTTTGTTGCAACACTTGTTCACATTTACGAAAAAATCAAGAGCACGCTATACTTCGCTTAATCCCGCTAAGCACACAACAAAGTTCCTTTTGCCCCGCCTTTAAAAATGCATAGTAAAAAAGTGTAAACAATCTCCTCCGTATTTATGCTCGGTGTGTGCGTGTTGCTCTTCCCTATTGTTCGTTTCGGTATTTTCCTATAATTTAACATTGCGAGAGGAGGTAGAATTGAGAGACTGCTACCAATGCAGTCCTTTTGTACCGCCTTTAAAAATGCATTATGAAAAAACGCTTCAGTTTATTGCTTACGCTGTAAATGCTGTCTGGGAGAATTTTTTGGTGACTATTTCTCTCTCTATACTTTTTATAAGAATTTGCAGAGGTAGTAGCCCTGATCCGCTTTATCTAATGGGAAATTTTGCTGGGTGTATTTTTTAGAGATTGCATATGGGTTGGAGTTTTGAGAGCGTGATGAGAGTGTCTCTTCTTGTTATTATCGATATTCCTTGCTATTATACCCCATCGAATGCTACCTTTGGCAAAGAAGCAGTATTTGTTGACCGCCTCTCTGATTCCGGTGTCCTGGTTAGCGGCATAACCAACTATCTCAACAGGCAACTCGATCTCATCTTTTCAACTGACACTGATTTTTCTCTTTGAACTTTCCCTTCCTCGCACCGTCTCAGCGCTCCAATACCGTTTCAATTTTCGTAAAGGCGACTTCGATAAATTGAATAACCTGCACGGAAACGCATCTCTTGACTCCATCTTCTCTGATCCCTAGCTCTATGTTACTAATGCCTTCGATGTCTTCTATACTGAATTATTTAGTTGCCTCGCCGAAACTTCCCTTCTAAATTCGTAAAAATTGCTCCTCTTCTCCTCCTTGGTACGGCAAAGAATTGCGATCTCTTTGAACCCGATTTCAATTACTTCACTGCACTTCATGCTATCTCGCCTTCATACTTCCATGGTCTCCATTAACATTTACTCCACACTGGTCGCTTCATGTATCAGCACAGTTGACGATAATTTCAGCCCCGGTCCGACGCACTTAACACAACCTCTTACCTCTTTCTTTCAGCTGTCTGTCTCCCAGGGCGTTTTTCCCTCTCGGTGGAAAGACTTTTTCACCATGCCTATTCACAAAAAGGGCTGCAAAATTAATGTGTCTAACTACCGGCTCATCGCAAAATTATCTTGCATACTTAATTATTCAAACAGATTGTTTATGACTCCATGTTCTTTCATTGCAAAATCATTTTCTCTTCTTCCCAACACAGCTTCTTTGAAAGCTTGATGTTGTTGCCACAGATTTCAGTCTTTCAAGCCTTTGACAAAATCTCTCACCAAATAATTCTTTTTAAACTCGGTTCCCTCGGTTTCCAATCGCGTTTTCTCTCTTGGATGATTTCCTACCTTAACCAACGTCAATATAGTGTTTTCCCCGGTTCAGTAAACTTTAGCGTTTTTGTAGCTTATTTAGGGGTTCCTCAAGGTAGTCATTTAGGTCCACTGATCTTTATTCTAGCTGTAAATGATGTCGATGATATAGATCTTCAAACAAATTTCCTCCGCACTTGACCCTTACCTTCTTCAAGAAAACCTGGGTTCTTTTTGCATGTGGTGCCGTAAAAAGTTCTTAGGATTAAACGTTTCAAAATGCCAATTCATCACCTATTCCCGCAAACGGCTCCATTCCTCCCCTAGAATCTATCTTTTATCTGGCGAGCATATCCCTTTGGTTGACTCTCTTCGTAATCTCGGAGTCACCTGCGACAGGGAACTTAACTCCATAGAATTTAATAACCCATACGTCGCGAAATTCGTATACATCAGGTACACAGGTATGGTCTCCCACTCAGTCGACATATATCAGTAGGATTGAATCTGTCCACCGCAGGTTCCTTCGTGTTGGCTTACCTGATAAGATCACCAAAGCTTGCCTCCGTATAAAGAACGCCTTAAACTGATCGATTTAAAACCCTTAAGTAAGCGACGCGACTCTGCCGACTTTCTTTTTATTTACCAGCTGTTTAATGGTGTCAACGATTGCCCTTCCCAATTGTAGCTCATATTGCTCCACACCAATCTGCGTAGCCTCAAGTCGGTATCCCTTTTCTGTCCGTCGCATCACCGCCGCAATTATAGCTTTTCCAAAGCAATTTCCCGAATGTTATGTAAAGCCAACTCCTCACCCTCGTTCGACTTTCACCTATCCAAGTCATCCCTTAGGAAAGTCCTGAAACGTCCCCCCTAGTTCTTAATTTGATTATATGTTTTAGCTAAGCTGTGATGTAGTTTGCATTTGAGGGAAAGTGCAAAATTAAGGATGACCGAGTTGTGGGATCTGTTAAACTTCTCATCAGAATTTTGCAATTGCTCGAAAAAACGGTCCAGACACGCAACCTAAATATTGTTTCGGTCAACGTACAAGTCAAGTTTGATCAAATGCGGAAGCTTACGTGGTAACAAAATTATATTTTAAAACCGGTACAGGCCTCCCTCCAATCAGCACCATTTTGATGCGTAGGTTGATCTTTGGCAATTAAGAAATGCGGGAAATATTAGGTCTAAACAGTTTTTATACAAGGAATTATAGCCCCTAACTTCCCACTCACTTGATCTATTTTCCCCATTTGCGAAGTTACCCGAGATATTATCTCATACATTTATATACTTTTGGTGAAAATTTATTAAAAAGTTTGGCTACTATCGTGTTTAAAAGATCCATTACTTATATATTATATATGTATACAAACATTTTAGTGGGGGATATTTATGAAGTCTAGTAACAATAATATAAATGTTGGCATCATTAATTTTTGGATATTGCGTTATGATAATCTCTAAAACAGGTAAGTTTTACAAAAACCACCTAAAACCAGTATGAATAGATATCAAGTCAGGCATGCATAATCAAATATGAAGTTACCTAAAGACTAAAATTACGTTTCTCTGTTGTTTTAAAAATAAGGAAAGCCACTTCTAATAATTTCACTTTAAAATGAAGTACATAACTCAAATTATTCTAGATGGGACTCGAACCCACAATCCCCGGCATAGGAGGCGGTTGCCTTATACATTAGGCGACTGGGGTCCGATATTTGGTTCTATTTCGACCAATTGAATGTAAAAATTTCCTCATTAATTCCGTTAGAAATTTATTCGGAAGCTATTTTAATAATTCATTTCATTCATACAAAAACTTTAATGGTTCGTCGCCTTCTGCTTAAAGAACTCGTTTCTAGTTAGTTTTATGAAGTTATTGCTTGCAAATATTTTTAAGCTCTCCGAAGAATAGCAAGATGTTGATTTTATTATTATACTTTTGCTTCATCAGAAAACTCTCTAAAAATAAATTATGAAGGTGATCAATTTTTAATTTTGGTGCATCTGTCTGGGCTCTTTTCAAGGCTGTAACGTTGAATCAACTGATTTATTTTCATTTATTTTTAAAATGACTGATTTTTAGGAAGATAATTTTAATTTTTGTTTCGTTTTGTATATGGTATATTTAAACAGCTTTGTGATATATTCAAAGTTTATAATATACATACATATAGCACCCACCAATCTTGGCTTTAATATTTTAATTCCACCATTCTACAAAATTTTATTTAACACATATTTTTAAAACCTTGGTTGCCTCTCAGGATTTGAAAGTCCATTTTCATTCACTTCAATCGAAAAGTTAAAATATATTTTTCTTTTCAGAGCAACACATTGGAGCATTTTCGGTATCAGAAAGAAACCCAAGTTTTGAAACAATAAGTGTTCTTTTGATTTAATTTGGTACTAAAAGAAGATAGTGAAATAATGCAATTATTTATTTAAATAGTTTTCTAATTTGTGTAATTTCCTATCTCTTTAAGGTTCTGAAATTTTCAGCGACTGTAACTATAATAAAGCAAACAATATATAAAAGATTGAAATTCAACTAAGCGATATCTAAAACAAAATATTTAAATTTACACATAAAAGTTTGAAGCAATATTGTCCATCTTCATTAAGTCATTAACGCACATAATATCGTTGGTTTTTGTCTTTAAAAAAGACATTAGTAAGGCCTTATAATTTTATACCTACTCCTGCCTTAATTGTAGTAATAAAATTAGCCTTAATCGCCAACCGTTACCAAATAGACCTCCCAGGTAAAACCTCTTAATAATTGATTTCTCAGAATTACCATATTACTATGTAATCTGCATAGTTTTTTTTAATGTTTTCCGGTTTACAGTCTTTTGTTTTTAGTTTCGCGCAAAGGAATTGATGGAACGGAGAGGAAATGACTTATTTCCAAGCTCCATCGTTTTCTTATTTGAAGCAAAGCTTGCCGAAAGAAATTACAAGATAATCCCAGAAAGTAATTGGACTCTATTGCAATAATTTACCTACTCGATGTCATTGTCCGGAAACCGAAAATGTGAATGGGATCTTCAACTGTCGAGCTTCCGCCAAATAGACACGGATAACGAGAATTGACAGTCAGCTTCCAACGCAACTTAAATATCTTCTATTTGACGTTCTGACTGGGATAGGAGGCTTTAGCTATGTTAAACGAAATGCCAGAATTAATAAATTCTCATGACACAGCATTTAAATTTTGATAGATATGATGGCATTAGCCAGATCAACATGATATCGTGAACCATCAGTATAATCTAATCTTTCGTGTGCCGATCATACTGTGCAGGGAAATCTATTTCAGCTACTTTAAATATCAATGAGAATGCGATCAGTAATCTTGATAATTCGTGATGATCACTTCTCGTGACTCTTGTTACCAATGAAATTTTTCGTTTGTGTAAATATAAAGATTGACTAGCATTCAAACGAAATAAAATATGTTTTTGAATTTTTTTATCGGGCTTTGGCATTTTGAATAAATGGGCTATGAACGAATAATTTTTCAAAAAAGAAAGGGTTATCAAAAAAATTATTTCTAAAACAATGTTGATTATTTTATGTACCATTTGTTGCATACATATCCATAAAGAACATATAAATTAATAGAAAGAAATTATAATCAGGAAAATAATTGTAAATATCGTTTAAATGGCATGTGTGACTAAATAAATTATTTTATATACCTCAATTTCAATGAATTAGTACTTTTAACTTTTTTTAAATCATTTTGCCTAAAATAGATTTCTTGTGGTGAACTCACTTCTCCTGCACAAAAAAAAGTCTTCAGAGATTGCAAACTCTACTTTAAATTTTGTAAAGGTGGAAATATTTCTAACGTTTCTGCTGTTCTATCTTCGAAAAATCATCGTTCTTCCAAACCCAGACTCCCACGAATTTCAGCTAGTTTCAGTTTTCGAAGGTTAAGTTGGGTACGTAAAGCCGACATTATGCCGATGTGCAGAAGTATAGATTTAAAGATGTTTTGCTATAGTCCTTGATCGCTGCTAAAGCGATTTCGATATATGTTATTCAAATTTAAAATTGAGATTCCATTGTTGTTTTCGAATTTGGTCATTATTTGTTGTAATTTTTACAGATCTCCATACTTCTTAAGATATCTATAAGAATTAATATTTATATTTTTATAGAATGGAACATTTCGTTTAAATTTGTTTAAAAGGTTTGAAAATGTTAAGATACTGATGTTAAAGGAGGATTCTCAATGAAATATGTAATATAAACATTTCCCATTATATTCAAACTTCTTCTTTTCTCAAATATATAATTTTGTTCTATAATTTGAAAATAAAAATAATACAGATTTTCCAAGTTGTATCAAAGAATTTCTTTATTACCATATAAAAAGCACAACTATAAAAGAATTTTAAACCATGTAAAAAACACAATTATAAAACAATTTACAGAGCTATGCTTAATTTTTTTAACAATTTAATTTTAAATTTTGTTTGAATATTACTCGCAATATCATGCAGAATCTTTAAAATGAAAATGATCTGCATATATGTATTTAGGGTGCTGTTTTTTACACGACTATTTTTTTTTTTCAGTCCCACCTCGAAATTTTGTGGCAAATACCTAAACAAAAATTCCCTGAAAATTGGAGCCCTTAATATTAATATTAAGTACTAGACCAAGGCGTATAAACATTTCCCGTTTAAAATACACGTAAACTTTGATTTTTTTCCTTCAAAACTCTACAGCTCAGAGGCATTTTATGGTATAATCTTGGTCAATGGTAGAGTTTCTTCAGAATTGAATGCTCTACAAAAGTGTCCATTGCGGCATAACCCTAACTCCCACCAGCAAGGTAGTACGGGTCACTAACCCCAATTTTTCCATGAAATTCTCGCTTTTTACCCCTATCTCGTAAATAAAAAGATGTAAGTATAGAAAAAGTTAATATGACAAACTTGTAGGAAATTTAATTTCCTCCAAAAAGTTCTAGAATAATACCAAATCGCTAACATCGATATTTCTTGAGATATTGGGCTTTGAAGTTGAGGTAGTGTTTCTACAATTTAGCTAAATAATCCATGAAACTTCCACACTACCTCAACTTCAAAGCCAAATATCTCAAGAAATATCGATGTTAGCGATTTGGAGTTCAAGAACTTTTTGGAGAAAATTGAATTTGCTACAAGTTTTTCATATTCACTTTTTCTGTACCTCTTGTTGTTTACGAGATAGGGGCAAAAAGCGAGAATTTCATGGAAAAATTGGGGTAATGACCCGTACTACCTCGCTGGTGGGAGTTAGGGTTACACCGCAATGGACACTTTTGTAGAGCATTCAATTCTGAAGAAATCCTACCATTGACCAAGATTATACCACAAAATGCCTCTGAGCTGTAGAGTTTTGAAGAAAAATAATCAAGGTTTACGTGTATTTTATATGGGAAATCTTTATACACCTTGGTCTAGTACTTAATATTAATATTAAGGGAGGGGTAAGGGTTTCAGCGTGAAAAAAACACTTTTCTTTCCGATTTTTTTTTAGAAATATGGATTGAGCAAAGTTATTCAAACCTTTTGTACATTATTAAGTATGATGTCGATAATACTCAGTAATTTTTTTATGCGAAAATATCGACAAACAAGCCGGTAACGAAGCTTTTCCAAGAACGTCTTTGGAAATAGACGATTTGCGGTGTACACTGTATCTCAGCTGGAAATTATCCGAAATTAAAAACCTTTAAAATTTAGTCAGAGTATCATTCAATCCTCCCCCCTACGTTCTCTGATTATTATTTTTTTCATTTATAAATTTTTGGTAGTCATTTAAAGTAAAAACTGCTATTTTTTACGAAAAATGTCGTCATTTTGTAAGTGGAAAGCCCCCTTAATGTAAAAAAAAAATTTAAAACTCAACGTTGGGGGGAGGTATTTTATATATAGAAAGTGTGTACCAAGTTTGAAATGAATCAGTAATGTAGTTTTTAAATAGCAGTGTACACGGACTTTTAAAAAGTGGTTTTGAAAAAGTTCAGTCACCGGCTTGTCTGTCGATATTTTCGCATAAAAAAATTACTGAGTATTGCTGAAATCATACTTAATAATATACAAAAGATTCCAATAAATTTGCTCAAACCATATTTCTAAAAAAAAATCGCAAAAAAAGTGTTTCTTTTTCATGCTGAAAACCTTACCCCCCCCCCTTAAGGGCTCCAATTTTCAGGGAATTTTTGTTTAGGTATTTGCCACAAAATTTCGAGGTGGGACTGAAAAAAAAAAAAAATTGTCACGAAAAAAAAGCACCCTAGTGTGGAACCTTTGTATTCACGCGCATTCACAGTAAAATACTTTGTAATATATGAAATCTTTATCTTTACACGCACTCACAATAGTACTCACGCAGTAAAACTCGTATTTATTTGTTGTTCTTACTTTTCAAATATTTGGAATGCTTCATTCTTCAAATTAAAATATTTATTTTGTTTTCTATTTCGTGATCAAAGAAAAATCTTCTGGAAAAAAATTGTTTGCCAAATTTTTGGTATTGAAAACATTCTAAAGTACAATAAAATATTTCCTTAATTTCAGTCCAATCACCTTGCGCTCTGCGAAAGGAATGTTTTTCGCAGGGATTCGTTTTCATGCTACAAAGTTATACAAGTGTAGTGAGATGCCGCACATAAACCGCCAGTTATCATTTTTTGTCTTGGAGTGGTTGGAATATTGTCAGTCATAAAGTACGTCAATACAAACCAACAACACAAACGTTACTTTCCGCCGCAAGATAGCGTATCTTAGTCTAGAAGAGGTTCTATGAATGGTACAATCGGTCACTAATTATTCTAGTTTTACTTTTAAACAAGCAGCGGCGAGGCGGAGGTATCCGAAGGTTGAACTTTTTATCTGAATATATATTGCTCAGATTTTATAGGACAGGAGGTAGGGTCAATACCGCGTCAATTCCGTCCGCACTTACAAATTAAGCACCACCGGTGAGCGATCCCTAGAAAATCACGTGTAAGCACGCAAGTGATCCTCATTAAATGGAAAATGATAGTTTCGTGAGAAGAGGCTCGCCGCAAAAGAATTTCGTAATGACTGCAGACATTCTCCCCTTAGGTCCGGTGACAACCCATACCCTCTACTCCATGGACGTTGATTTGCATCTCATGTTTCATAAATTTTTGCCATATTTATGTACTAATTACAGTAATGGCCACTGATTTTAATTATGGGTCTTGATACCTCCACGCGATGAATATTTCTGGTGGACACGCTCGTAGGTATCTTATGACTTTATGTTGGTGAAAGCAGCACATGCATCCGACTTTGCAATGTTGTTGGCAGTTTTGGAGCGAAGAAGAAAAACTCCTGGAAAAGGGGAGACGTGTTTTAAGCAGGATAAGATTGCGGGAACGCAATTTATCTTCAAATTTTGCTTATTTCAGATAATATCAGGCACAGCGCCACAATCAGGTGCGCACAAGTGTTAAACCCTTCAAAGTAGCTTGCCATCCGAACAGTAGCGATATTGCTATTTCTAGTTTCATGTGAATTTGCATACCAACTCGACACGAAGTAATTACATGTTCTCCGGGGCGAGATTTCCCAGCATCCTGGATCTCGTCGGGAGAGAAGAAGGCAGTTTCTCTTCTTCCTCTGAATGGAGTATGGATGGCCGTTGTGTTACTCTCGCTCCTCTAATTAGATTTATTGTCTTCGATAACGGCTGGATAGGATAGTCATCTCATATCTCTCTTTATGTTCGTACGGCGCAGGGCATGTTCTGTGCAAAAAGCAATTACTATGCAAATTCGCACGGTACCGGGGGACATGGCCAAAGGATGTCTGGTGCATTGCCTCTCAGACGTATGTTCCTGCCCGAATTGAATATAATTTGAAATTTGCAGGTATAAGAGCGAAAAAGATAACCTGAGCGATTTATTATTATATATTTACAAAGTGGAGACAGATAATTTCAAGGTTCGAAGAGATTAAAGTACAAATTCAAATCGCACTTAACGATTTTTATAGTTTCAACTAAGACACTGCCCTGATTGCAAGTTCATTTACGAAGACTGGTGATTTACCTCAGTCTTAATGAGCTCCTCCTAAAGAGCTTCTACCGAAGCAGCTAATTGCGGTGTAGTGAAATAAATTACCGATGAGCGACCGACTTGATTAGGCATATCAAAGCAGTTTTCAGCTACATTAATGCAATTATCTTGCAGCCTCCCTTAGCTCGCCTACGAAGAAGGCTTTTGCTAATTTCGCACAAAATTAAAATCATGTTTAATCTCTTTCAACATAAAATTAAGATGGACGGTTATTAACATATATTATGCTGAAAATTGTTTAGAACCAATTAGGCTGATATGATTTCAAATCTCTGTCACGATACATTACATGTAAATTAATTTTATAGAATGTGTATATAAATATAACATTCAAAATTTGTGCAGACACAAGCTGTACTAATTTCTTATACTTCTTATAAAAATTGAAGCTTTTAAACTCTAATAGTACAAAATTAGAAATTCTATCTTATATACAATATAAATAAGATTTTGATATTCTTTATTTAGGAAACAATTCGCTCTACTTATATCGGGTTGGCACCAAAGAAATGAGACAGTTTGTTTTTACATTTTAAATTCTAACATTTTTATTTTACTATACATTTAGTCAATCAAATACTCGCCGTGAGCATCTATGACTTCTTGCCAACGTATAGGCAAGGACTGGATGCCTGTTGCCCAGAACTCAGCGGGCCGTGAGTTGAAGAATGTGGCTACGTAGGTTTCAACTTCATTAAAAGTGTTAAAATAATGAATAAATGATAGTCTGAAGGGGCAATGTCTGGGGAATATGGTGGATGAGGTACCGTCTCCCAGTCTAAGCCCTGCAGTTGTTGGCGGGTGGTGGATGCAGTGTGCGGGCGAGCGTTGTCATGAAGTAAAATGACATTGGCTCTTCTTCGTCTTTTTTCTTTGATAGCTGTGGCTAGTTTATCGAGCTGCGCCGCATATGTGTTAGCATTAACTGTTTCATTATGTAATAATTCACAAAACAGCATGCCCTGAGAATCCCAAAAGCAGCACAATAGAACTTTTTCGCCGCGGTTTTGATATTGCTTCGGTTGAGTTGGTGGGCCTTCCTTTCGTGGCAGCCAGAAGGCACGGCGCGTATTGTTTTCGTAGAGAACCCACGACTCGTCCCCTGTGACCAAATTTTCCAAAAACTCCTTCCGGCGCGGTCGAAGTAGTAGTACCCGAGCAGCACGAATGGCGTCTGTGAGGGCCTGAGGTGTCCATCGGGATAAAACTCTCCTATATCCGAGCTCGAGGTGATGTTCTATAGCGTGATGGCTGCAGTGGAGTTTTGTCGCTAATTCACGAGTGCTTGCATCCGGCTTCTGTTGCAGTTCACGGCGCAAATCATCATTGTCGAAAGCTGGTGGTCGTCCCGAGCGAGGCTGATTTTCGAGGCTTCGGTCTCCTGTACTGAAGCGTTTGAACCAACGAGACACTATTGCGTGACTTGTAGTATCTAAGCCAAATGCAGTGTTGATGTTGTCTGCCGCAGCTCGCGCACTATGGCCTAACAAATACTCGTAAAGGTATAGAGTTGGAACTTGCCGCTCATCCACTTTTCTTCAAACTGACTGAATTAATCGTGCGTGCGCTTTTATATACCCCTAGGACTGAAGCATCTAGAATTTTCCATAACATACTAGAATATGGTCGAAAACAATTGATTAGAAAAACAACATGAGTAGAGTTTTCTAGAGTATCTCATTACTTGCGTGCCAACCCAATACTAGCTGTTTTCACTTCGATATTGTACATGTGCCGGCACTCTTCAATCAAAGCAACAGTTTTTCGATTTCGATAATGTATTTCAGAGTCAGAGCTCAAAGTTCCCCATATACGAATTTTTGTAAAATTATTCTGTACAATTATTTAAAGTTTTCAGATATACAGTATAGTATACTCGTATGTTTCAATTCTCTTCATCTTTTTAATTTAATAACTCGAACCAATTTGAAGAAATTACAGATTTGATTGAGTGATAATATTAATATCTCTACATCAGTCAGATTAATCGTTCTTACTGATTTATTTAGAATTCATTATAATAGTTTGCCTAAACTTCCAATTTTAATGAAAAACATCTACTTATTTTTTCTTCTTTCTACATTTGTAGTGTACATATTAAAGCCAGTTCTTTGTAAAAGTTGTCTTTCAATAAAACGTCTGTCTATCTAAAAAAACTTCCATCTTGTGGAAAACTAAGAATACCACAGAGTAAACGTTTTTTAATAATTGCGTTTCAACAAACATAGACAAATCTGTAACTGCCACTAAAATATTGATATTCTACATATGAGTCTCTTTTCTTAAGGGGGCAGTACACTTCTTGTTTGCATTTTTTAAAGTGTTTGTTTATTATAGAAAAATTTATTGAATCATTTGAAAATTTTACACATTAAAATATATGTATCAAAGAAAACAAAAATAATTTTTTCAAAATTTCTGGCGTTTGTAAGGCAGTAATATGGCTGCGTAAAAAAAAACCCTTTTCAAACTGGTTGGTAAGAAATCTCAGCTCTTGAACGTCTGAAACAAACATTAAAATATAAGTCAGCTGCTATCGTGTGAACCACGATGAAGTATTTTGGCAAGAAAACAACAAAATGGCGGAATTTTTAATTTTTTTACGTTAATTTTTATTTTTTTTTTTATTAAAATATTTATAAAAGAAGGGTTCAATATTAACCTATATTATTAATAATGGTTAGCACCATAAGCAAACATATATGGAATAAGTCCGCAAAATTTGAGCCCAATCGGACCAGTAGTTTTTTCAAAAAACTGCCAACCAGGTCAAAAAACGTAGTTTCGAGAAAAACGCGTTTAAAGTTTTTTTATTCAATTCGCAGATAATTCTGGAAAAAAAAAGTATCTTACGCTTATTCGGCTATGCCTTTTAAATCGATTTAACATATTGTTAACTACTTTTGGAGGTATATATATAGTAGACAAATTTTATGTTTTTGGAAACATCGATTTCTTCAGAAAATAGAAGTGTACCCCCTTTAGTGTTTAAAATGACAATGGTAAAAATAAAAACTATCACGTTTTGAAAAATAGGCAAAAGCCAAAAAAGAATTAGTTCTTCAGATAATTGTTAGATATATAAAAATTCCAATCTTTCGAAAAATTCGCACGAGTGGCATTTTTCTATAATTTTTTCACATTCCATCTATGTATCATGGTTCGTGGCCTTTTAATTAGGCAGTTGTGTTGGCGCAACACGTATAAAGTCATTAACTTGTTACAAATGTTCGAATTCATTGGTGAATAAATTGCAAGAACGTGATAATTACTTAAGCATTGGAGCAATGGGGTCAGATTTTTAAGGAAAAGGGCCTCTTCTTCTTAGACGGTTGTGTCGACCCAACAGGTGGTTTCAGTCGGCGCTAGTTCATGATGCGTTCACCTTGCCCCAACTTACAGGTACTTAGTTATATTTGGTCGTAAAATAGTAGTAAAATATGAGGAAGAGTACAGTCATAAATACAGGGAAGTTTTGCTGCTTTTACGATTATTATGCCAATTACAATCAACTGCAACTGTTATTGAATGGAGGATGGATCCGCGCAAACCTGGAGAATATAGGTGCGGTGATATGCATGCAAGAGAAATCGTTTTATTAATAATTGTAAATTTTATGCGCTTCCAGTGAATTTTGCAATTTCGTTTTAGCATTACTACAAATTTGTTCTATCGATCTTCAGGAAAAATTTTACTGCTGCTGGTGGAATGACTAAGGAAGAATCCGGTTAGTGGAACAAAACTAGTCGAAATGAAAAAGAACAACTTAAAACCTGAGTTTTATCACTTCAAAATGACCCTGCTCGAGGGAAAGTTAGAAAATAATTAGCCCAATCAATAAAGATAAGGCCCCCTTACGCTGGCGGGATGCTGCGGAGCAGGAACTTTATGAGATGATTCTCCTAGCGTTTATACCATAAAAAGCAGACAGTCTTCTTCTGAGCGGTGTTGCACTTGAAAGGCCAGCATTTTTTAATTTAAGCCATCGCGACCTGTTTGCGCTGCTGGTCGCCTATAAAATGTCCAGCATTTATGAAGAGTTGATCCGTCGATGGTACCACGACTACGATTGAGTCAGTCAATTTTAATGCATGTCTTGCGTTCGAATAGAACACCTCGTTCCCGATCCAAACACAAATTAGCATGTTTGAATCGATTAAAATGAAATTCTTTCAATCCTCACTCTCGTCTGCGTGAACATTGGGATCTTGAATTGGATTTATTGACTGTAACTTGTCAATGCAGTTATTATTATTATTATTATTGTTAGGGGTGACCCTCATGGTGGGCACTGCGACCAGGCGGTCTTTTGTGCCGAATCCCCTTTACAGTAAAAGACGATCTGCTACCCTAAGGAACGCCAGAAGGTCTTTTACAGAAGATGAACGAGCTTCAGCCGAGTCCAGGAACTCTTGACCGAAGATCCCTCTTCTTAACCGTGCTAAAGCCGGACAAGCACACAAAATGTGTGATGTAGTTTCGTCGTCTTCAAGACACAGACGACACTCCGTCTCATTTGACAGACCTATTTTATTTAGGTGGTATCTTAGCCCATGGTGGCCAGTTAGGTAACCTACCAACAGTCTGAGATCCGCTTTACTCAAAACGTTGATTTCAGTGTAGGTATAGGGTCTGACGAGCTCTTTGGCTTGCCGGATCCCAGGGAAGTTATCCCAGTGTATGCACTGTAGATTCCTGACCCATTCTTCTATCACAGCTTTGGACGAAGACCAGCCAATGCTGCAGAAGGGCTCAGGGCCCTTGAGTCGAGAAGATGAACCTTCCCTGGCAAGTTCATCAGCAACCTCATTTCCCTCAACGCCGGAGTGTCCCGGTACCCAACAGAGGGTAACCCTGTTGGAAGTTGCTAGGTGTTGAAGGGTATCAAAGCATTCTTTAACAAGTCTAGACGAGAAGCGCCATGACGAGAGTGCCTTGAGGGCCGCTTGGCTATCGGAAAAGATAGTGATATTGGCACCTTTAAGTCTCTTGTTAATATTGAGAAGGGCGCAGGCTTCAATTGCATGGATTTCAGCCTGGAAAACGCTGGGCCATTTTCCCAATCAATGCAGTTGCTCTGAGCAATGTCGTGGAAAACGTGATTTATTCAACTGATATATGACTGAAATTTGTCATATAAAATCCATCGTTGACCGATAATTACAAGTTGTCTTCAACCATGAGCTTATCTTGAAATACATGAGTACGCAATACATTTTGTCATATCAGGATTACATTTATGTATATTGTTAATTGCTGGTACAGTAGCTGATTGACTAATTAAATCAGTCATCAAATCAAATAAGTAATTTTACAGCCACTCTTAAAGGATTGAACTTTGTTGAAAATTTGTTCAAAAATTGCATAATTATTCTAGATAATTTTAATAGGAATAACGAAATGAGTACAAATCATATGTAATGAATGTTTTTGTATATTCCATAAAAAATTTCCACTTTTCAGCAAGTTGTAAGACATATCGTGAGAAGATTTTTTTAAAAAATCGTTCTGCCCTGCGCACTGCTGCTCAAAACTGGTTTATCCGAAGTGAAACAATAATTTTAATTTATTAGTTTATCTAGTACTTAATAGAAGCTTGTAAAAAAATACATTTTTTGATTAAGTGAGGGCTTCTAAAAGTGAAGTGATCGATTTTAACGAAAAATGCAACTCATTATTGGTATACAAAAAAAAAAAAAAAAAAAAAACAAATGTGAATTAAAAATAATATCATTCAATTGAGCACTAGCTAGTACTTGATATCTTAAAAATATTGGCAATATTGATTGCTTGAGTGATTTTTGAAATATCGTGGTCTTTGAAAATTGCGTTTAAACTTTAGAAACACCTAGCAAGACCGCAAGACGATAAAATAAATAATTCACACAGAGACGTCAATTGTAGACTGTGTTCATATTATATCGGGTTGGCACGAAAGAAATGAGACAGTTTGTTTTAAATTCTAACATTTTTATTTTACTATACATTTAGTCAATCAAATACTCGCCGTGAGCATCTATGACTTCTTGCCAACGTATAGGCAAGGACTGGATGACTGTTGCCCAGAACTCAGCGGGCCGTGAGTTGAAGAAGGTGGCTACGTAGGTTTCAACTTAAAAGTGTTAAAGCGTTTATCACGCAAATCATTTCTCATGGCTCTGAATAAATGATAGTCTGAAGGGGCAATGTCTGGGGAATATGGTGGATGAGGTATCGTCTCCCAGCCTAAGCCCTGCAGTTGTTGACGGGTGGTGGATGCAGTGGGCGGGCGAGCGTTGTCATGAAGTAAAATGACATTGGCTCTTCTTCGTCTTTTTTCTTTGATAGCTGTGGCTAGTTTATCGAGCTGCGCCGCATATGTGTTAGCATTAACTGTTTCATTATGTAATAATTCATAAAACAGCATGCCCTGAGAATCCCAAAAGCAACACAATAGAACTTTTTCGCCGCGGTTTTGATATTGCTTTGGTTGAGTTGGTGGGTCTTCCTTTCGTGGCAGCCAGAAGACACAGCGCGTATTGTTTTCGTAGAGAACCCACGACTCGTCCCCTGTGACCAAATCCTCCAATAACTCCTTGCGGCGTGGTCGAAATAGTAGCGATTGGCAGACGGCGACCCAAGCAGCACGAATGGCGTCTGTGAGGGCATGAGGTGTCCATCGGGATAAAACTCTCCTATATCCGAGCTCGTGCAGGTGATGTTCTATAGCGTGATGGCTGCAGTGGAGTCTTGTCGCTAATTCACGAGTGCTTGCATCCGGCTTCTGTTGCAGTTCACGGCGCAAATCATCATTGTCGAAAGCTGGTGGTCGTCCCGAGCGAGGCTGACTTTCGAGGCTTCGGTCTCCTGTACTGAAGCGTTTGAACCAAAGAGACACTGTTGCGTGTCTTGTAGTATCTGAGCCAAATGCAGTGTTGATGTTGTCTGCCGCAGCTCGCGCACTATGGCCTAACAAATACTCGTAAAGGTATAGAGTTCGAACTTGTCGCTCATCCATTTTTCTTCAAATTGACTGAATTAATCGTGTGTGCGCTTTTATATACCCCTAGGACTGAAGCACCTAGAATGTTCTATAACATACTAGAATATGGTCGAAAACAATTGATTAGAAAAACAACATGAGTAGAGTTTTCTAGAGTGTCTCATTATTTTCGTGCCAACCCAATACTATATTGTATATACGTAGATTTATACATTTGTCATAATTAAATAGATATTTAAAATATAATAGGCAAGTGCTCATTCGTAGAAACGATCGAACCACAGGCAGCAGCGGTAACACGTCACCTGCGTTTCTTTAGGAGTTACATATCCCTGCGTCGCGAAAAGTTAAAAATTATTTTAAACGTTATTAAGTGAAAAATATAAGAGAATACCGATTATATATTTTTGATTGAACTTTAATTATAACAAAAAGAATATACAAAATTTTTTTTCCCAATATTAACACAATTTTTTATAGGGTCAAATTGACTATTCATGAAAACAATGTCACCTCTTTGTCGGGTTGATAACTTCACCAAAAATATTCCAATCTGCAAAAATAAAAAATTATCTTGTAAAATTATATATTATTAGTCTGACGGAGGGTTTTTCTTGGTTGAGCAATTTTTTTTCAATAATTAAACATAAATTTTGTATTCAAAAATTGCAAGTTTGGAACATCGGAATATTTTTATTTAAAAAAAAACTTAATGATTTGTATTATCATTGAATTCCATAGAAAATCTTTTGATGAAACCCAACGATGGATTAGCCTTATTAATAATAATACTGATGTGATCATCAAAAGCAAATTTAAAGCTGAATGTACCACGATAATCTTTCATTGAGTTAAATGGACAAAATTAATTTTCAATCCATTAAGGAGGGAAAATTAATAGAATTCTGTTTCTTTGAAAAAGACATAAGATTACACTTACTTACATTTAAACGTAAGAAACTCGAACAGTACCTTTTGAAAAATAGTTTGAATTTTTTGTGATGCTATAAATTTTAACTTCGTCAGCTTAAATAAGAATTTTCGAGTGGGAAAAAACATAACTCACGTCTCATTAATAAATAAATAAAAAAGAAGAAAACGCAAATAACGTCCCTGTAAAACTATCGAAGTATTATGGATGGGTTAAAACAATGCATTCCGAAACGATACAATTTGCAGTCAATTGGTCAATTGACCAATTTAAAAACACTGGGGAAACCCCAATCTTTTCATCTTGAAAATCAGTATTTTGTGGTTGATTCTATAAAAAAACTTACTAAAGTCAACGCAATCAACCTGTCCACCATTTTCAATAGCATTAATACAGCAAGATGATAAAGTTAAAAGGTGAGACACAGTTGATTTTCCCTTTACGAAACCATGGTCCTCATTTATAATGAAGCTTCAATAGAAATATAAAATACCAAAGTTAATAGCCTCGTACAATTTACGTAATGCTGAAAGCTTAGTTGTAGGTCTGTAAATAGAAATATCATCCTTATGACGTTTTTATGTAAAGTTATAATGTAGGAAAATTTCCAACTATCAGGCAAGACACCGGAAGATATTGATAAATTGAATAAATAACAAATAAAATTTCCCAAAGCTAAACCACAAGTCTGTAAAAGGCTTAAACCAGACTTGAGCCAGGTTTAAATCAGGCTTAGCCCAAACTTCAGCTAAATTCAAGCCAGGCTTGCGACAATGCCAGAAGTTTAGTCTGTTGTGTAACTTGAAATCCAAGGCCATTTAAGAATATTAACATTCTTCTTCACTCCACAACTTTAATATGAAGGTTTTTTTTCTTATAGATAAGTATATCTATATGTATTATATAGCGTTCATTTATGCTTGGTTTAATATTAATAGTTTAATTTTTGAAAATTCGTATACATCAAGTCTCCTTGCAATTTTGCATATTTGCACGTAAATGTGTAGGTATCAATTTACACTCTGGCGACACAGTCGTAGTTGTATGTCGCCAAAATGGCTTCAGCAACACAACATACTTTATACTTAAGACAATTATAAACTAATGTGAGATGTTTGCATGTCATAGTCTTAATAATTTCTTTTCTCATGTGAAAATATAATCTTGAATAGATCGGCACCTATGGTATAGCAATATTTCCTAGAAAATCTCCGTCAACTCAGCAGTTCGCATTTGAGATGATGCAAAGAAGAAGCAAACATAAACTAATCAGAAATTCCATTAGGGCGGCAAACAACGTGCCACTGAGCTGATTAACTTCAAGCGAAATTAATATATCTCATCTGTCCGCAGCTCTTCCCTGGCCAAGACCTCTGCGGTGAGAATGGGGCTTTAGGAGCTACCATCAAGAACAGATTCTTGCAATCTTCGAGAAATCATCCTCAGGGACCGCCTTAACGTGAAGGTAATTGCACTTATGCTGCATATTTGTGAGTGTGCTTCCACTTTTCAGCCTTACGGTACTGCATATAAGAATTTTTATCATCTTATTGGTTTCTGGCACTTCCCTGCGAAATTGAATCAAATTTAAAAGCAGCAAATGGTTAGGCCACATACGCGGATTGATACCTCAGTGAGGTGATGAATGCTAGTGCAAAAATATTGCCTTGTTAGAGAGAAATGGTGAAAATACGCAGTACACATAGATAGTAGCACGTGTCGAATATTATCTGCAATGCTTAAGGAAGTGGGACATCGCTTCATTATTCTTTATTCTATTTACTCTTCTCTGCTCTCAGTTTAAATCTTGAAGAATATAATATTTAAATTCTTAATATGGGTGAGAATAAAACGGTTCCTTAGAATTTTAAAACCCCTTATCTGGAAGTCAAATGGTGGTAGAAGGTTTTTATCAAAAATTAAAATGTTTTATTGCAAATTATACTTTAAAAGTAGAAGACGAAATTTTAATACTGAAAAGAAAAAGTTAAGAAGTTAAATATAGGGTATTCAACTTCCAATCAGGCAAACCCGTTTCCGGACAAAACAGAAAGTTGATAGTAGCGCCAATCGATAGAGCACATGACATTTACCTACAAAGAAAGGTTTAATTCTTAAAAAAAAAAAAATATTTTTATTAATTCAGAAGTAGTCGACACGTGGTTTGAGGCAATCTGTATATGTAATAAGTGTTCAAGTAGAAACTCTGCTCTGAAGTTGGTTGTGAAGGGAACAAGGAGTTTCTTCCCTATTAATTTGTTCTTTTTTCTTCAAAGCTTTAAGCAAAGCTATTGCATTTTATTCTGTTTTCAAATGAAAACAAATGCTGCTCACGCTATGGAATTGATTCAGTCGACTTTGGGTGAACATTCTGTGAGTCATTCAGTAAAAAGTGGTTTACAAGATTTTGTGATGGAAATTCTAGCCTTGAAGACGATGCACGCCCAGGTGCAGTAAAACAATTTTGAAGACCAAATACTGCAAGTTTTACTGGATGAAAATTCATGTCAAACTCAAGAAGAGCTTACAGCACTGTTAGGAGTTACTCACCAAGCAATATCACTTCGATTGCATACAATGATGTATGACACAGAAAAGTGGAAAATTGGTTTCTCATTCACAACAAAAACCGAAGAATTGACATATGCATGAATTTGCTTTTTCAGTACAAAAAAAAAAGAATAGTTTGCGCAAAGTCGTTACGGGTGCTTTTGTACGACAATCCCAAACGCAGAAACGCATGGGTTGATCCAGTCCAGCCACCAACAACATAAGTTGCAAAAACGAATTTTCATGCCAAGAAAGTTCTATCCTATCCTTGACCTTAAAGGTCATTCCGAAGTCAAGTTGATTTTCTTAAAAAGGAAAACATACTTTTGACTCCGGAAATGGATATATTGAAAAATTTTACATTCAGATATGATCTTGAGTAACCCCCCTTGAACTAAGGGTGCTCCACAAGGTCAATCTACAAAAACACAAGTACCGCCGGAAACCCTTGATTCTAAAATGTAATGATTTGTTTTGATCGTAAAATGTTTTGGTCTCTTAATTTTCTTGAAGGTCATGCTCAAGGTCAAACCTAAAGTGAGGTTGCACTTTACTTTTCCCTTACTGCTTCAGGATTTGCAAAAGCTATACCTCTATTCAGCGGTAGCTGAGTTTTTGTTGTTTGGCCTTGTAGAGGAGCACCAAGGTCGAGAGAGGTGTTAACTCAAAGTCATATCTATCATACATGTAAAATCTTTCAATCTTTCCATTGCCGGGGTCAAAAACAGGAGTCTCATTGAAGAAATTGCGTCTGTTCTTGAAAAAATCTTGAAGGTCAAGGTCCAATCCAAGATTACCATCGGATAGTCAGGGAAAAGTCCTAAAACCCTAGCTGTTTACCTTTCCCTTACCCCTTCAAGTTTTGCGGCTATTCAGCAGTAGCTCGGTTTTTGTAGTCTGACCTTGTGGGGATCTCCAAGGTCAAAGAGGGTCGCTCAAGGTCATATCTGAATGTAAAAATGTTCATCCTTTATATTTCCGGGGTCAAAAGTACGTCTTTAAGTTTAAGAAAATCAACTTGGTCTTGAAACTGTCTTTAAGGTCAAATCCAAGGTCACCGTCGTATAGCCAGGGAAAATCCTGCTGTTCCGGTATTTTTGTTCCAGTATATCGTCAATATTACGGTGACAAATGTAACTGACATTAACATTATTTTTAGTCTTATTTTTAGTTTTGATGTCATTGTGGTAGCTGTGTAAGTCCGCATAAGAATCATATGTTACTCATGTGATTTTGTAAAGAAATGCGCTGAAATTCAAACCACAGACCTTGCCGTTGAAAATTTGGTCGGAAAACGTATGTGTTAAATAAATGTATTATCGCGTACGTATGTGTGTGACCAGTTGACACGAAGAACCATAATTTTCAAATGTTTAGGGTTTCGAATAGATTGTTTTAGAATTAGCTTAAGATGTATAAAGATATTTTTTTCTTCAAAAGTTCAAAAGGTTTTTTTAATTATGCCATGTCATAACACCGACGATACATTACTTGTGAAATTTTCCATTTCGTATGAACTCAGAATATGTAGGTCAGTATGAAAATACTCTTGGATCATAATTGCAAATGTTTCATAAGTCATAATGGATTCTGCATTCTTTTATTTACTTTCTTTTTCGTAAAAATGCAGCTGCAAATAAAAGTAATAAAAACTTAGCCGAATCAATTTCGCTCACCATCTCTCATTTACAATAATTTTACAACTTTGCGCTTGGTATTATGTTAAATTTATTTATTTGTTGCCAAAATTGGCTACATAACTAAAAGCAGCACCTTCACTTATCAATAATGTCTTACTCTTGCCTCAAGATCCCACTTAAATGGTATAATTTTGCTGTAAAACCTCGCCTAAAGGCATGAAAACAAATGAAATAATTATTGAAATGGCACATGAGACAGTGCGAACTAAACATAAGATCAGTCGCACTTATGAGACTAGAGCATAAATTGATCTTTCAATGGTTGCAAGCGATCGAATTACAAATGCAAACGTGTCTTGTAGGCGTATCTTACACTGATTGTCTCCCAAAATATATTTCGCGCCAAAACCATGCGTTGGCGCACGTCACGAACGGCGGCAGCGGATACCGGCGGAATAAAGAATAACTCAATTGCATTGAAACCAAGAAACTTCCTGCGTCTGAACACAAGAAAATCGTCTATGACTAATAAGTGAATTAGTAAATTTTAGAAGGTAGGAACCATGCTTAATTACAGGTACCAATCGCCTAATGCAGATGGTAGCGATTAGTCATCATCCTGAATTAGGAAAATTTCTTTCCCAGATGAACCTGAGTCCCTTAGTTGGATGGAACAGCACCGATTCATTTGCAAAACAAATGAGGCTCATTTGAGAAAGCCCTGCAGGGGACTCAGGTAAAAACTATTAACGGACTACTCCATTTTTTGTTATCGGTATTAATAGCAGCGATAATTTATGTTACTAGACATCTAAATGACATAGGCTATGATAGCTAATGTTTTGGTGGAGATTACCATATTCAACCCACCTCGTTTTACTGGCTAGTTCACGTTGAATTCGAGCATTAGCTGTTTTTGTGCCGGAAAATATTCCAAGAAGAGGTGTCATTTAGAACTTTTTAAGACGTCGTATTGCGGCAATCAAATGTTGCTTAGAGCACCTACATCAGTTAGGATAATTAGATCAGAATATTTTTACATTTATTTTTTCTTTGAATAGTTTTTTATCAATTTGTAGATTTAATAGATTCTGAGCTGGAAGCTTTTATGAATTAAAAATTTTGAAATTTTTAATAATGGGTAATTCCCATAATGATCGATATTCTCTTTTTTAGTTTGTTCTACTGCGCTTTTAATAACAAAATTTAGAAACTTGAAGTTTCAGGTGTGGCGGTTAATAATTCTTAATTTTTCTTAAATAAAACACGTTTAATTTGCGAGTAGTGAAAAAATATTTTATACAAAGTATTTGTCATGGCTTGCTACACATTTCTGCCATCTATCACGTAAGTTGTGGATTCTCTTCCCGAAAAACCGTTCATCTTTTGAGGTGATCCAGGTGTGATCGAGCTACTTTTCGACATATCTATAATTGCTGAAGTGCTGCATGAAAATTGCGTGTGTCATTGATCAAAACAAGTGGTAGTTGGAAGAGGTTAAGTCCAGTGAGCGCGGCGGTAGATAGAAAGAGTTCCAAGCCAAGTGCAGAAATGCACTGTGAGTAATAGGGCGTTGTCGTGCTGCAAGATTACTTTCCTGTGTCTTCTCGCCCAATCTGGTCACTTTTCGATCAATACATGGTTCGAATTGACCAGTTGTTGGTTTCCAGATTTCCAAAATAATTAGATTAAAAATGTGCATTATTATCGAATATTACCTGGAAAGCATTTCTCCAAGTTTCCTTGCTTATGAGCAATCGTGCCAACTTCTTAACAAGCCTACATAAAACCCTGCACAATATTCACGCAACATGTTACCCAAGTCCTAACAAAAAATCTAATATTTTTTTACAAAATTTGATAACTTCATTATTAAAAACAAATTCGTTAAATTTTCAAGCAAAAATTCCTAAAAACATCATAGTTCAAAGATTTTGTAAGGCCTATTGACTGTAGCAACTTAAAACTTTAAACGCGATTTTCTAAAAATATTACATTTGAAGCTTGTTGCCAAGAATGAAAAGAAATTATTGCATTGATTGACTTGAAACTTTTAGTGGATATTCAGAAATGATGCTATTATCGTCCGATGAACCAAAAAGATTATATTTTGTGTACTTTTTTTTTTTTTTTTTTTAACTGCAAAGAATTCTCCGATCTATTAGACCAAAATCAAGTTATAACTTTTAACTGCTGCCATTTGTCTGTGAACAAATTTTCCTTCCTTCATAACTATGTGTATAGAATACAAAGTCGTTCGAATTATTTGACTTCAGATGACGTGAGGAAAATAATCATGGCTATCATCCTTGAAAATTGTTTGCTGGGGGTCAAAATCAAATCAAAATTATTGCAGTAAGTGCTATGCTTGAATAAGGAGACATTTTCATATATAGGCATTTTTTATGCTTTCCAGTGCCATAAACCACTATCATGACCTTTTTGCTTATAATTGTGAGAAACCACATATAGTACACAAAAGGCTATTATTTCTCTCAGTATAGCTTACAAAAATAACAATTTTTACTACAAAGACTTTGGCCATTAACTACACCTAAGTAAAAAAATCACTTATTTTCGAGCTTTTTATATCAAATCGCGGGTTCCACTTGTTCTCGGTTACATTTGAAATGAAGTAATTATTCTCTAATTAAAAAACGAATATGCTTGTAAACTATTTGAAAAAGAGCATTCAAATAATATGTGCAGTCAAAAACTATAGATAAAGATGAAAGGTATAGTGAAAGATAGTGAAATCTGCCCCCAGCGGAAACGCTACGGCGGGTGGCGCTTTCACGCGCTCACGCTTTGGTGTGTCTAGAGATGCCTCCATGCTAAGTTTTAGACCTCTAGATCTACAATTCCCGGTGAAATCGGTAAAGTCCCATTTTTTCGAGAAAAAAATTCGTACGGCCGCAATTTTTATTCAAAAATTCTGGAAATTTGCACACATCTTTATTTTTATGTTACAAATAACCATGCATTTTTGCAGATTTTTTTCTCTATAGTTGCGGGGCCAAGAGAATCATTTTGTTACACTTGGGCTCAATTCGCGGTGGTTTTGGCCCAAGTACCGAGCAAAAGTTGAGAGGGAGACTTTCTTGCAAAACAAAACTCCGTCGAAGAATTTGCCGAACCCTGCAGTCGGTAGCTGAGAAATCAGGAGCGCACCCACACTTCGCCCTGCGAATGCTTTCAGCGGTGTGCGCACAGAAGCCGTGTCGTGTCGAGCAACGCCGCTCGTGGTGTGGCGGCCGGCTTCGCTCGGGTGTGTGTGCGCACAGTGACGGCAAGGCGATCGCGGTAATGTGTGAGTAGCGTCGGTCGGTGATAAACAGTGCCGCGGCTTATGGCACTGATTTTTAGGGATTTTGCGGGGATTACTCGGTGACAGCCGAGGGTCCTCTCGTAATTCCTGCCGCGAGTATAGTGTTCGAATCGGGCGCGGAGTGTCGGCCGGGAATTCCCTTCTTGTCGTTTGGGGGGGCGGACTTTAATTCCCGGGCGCAGTGCCGTGGACGAGTGTGGTGCAGTGGGTGTTAGTTTGTGTGGAGTGGCTGCTGCTTTCCTGGGACGCCGAGGGAACCGCCGGGACTTTGGAGACGGACTACCGTCGAGGGAAAGTTCAGGTAAGTCCGGTGAAAATTATGCAGAATTCCGGTGAAAGTCGCGTAAGTTTTCGACGAGTGCGTCAAAGGGGAAAACCCCGAGTTCGCGGGATATGCTCGGTAGGAGTGTGTGCGTGCTTCCTCCGAGTATGTTGAGCAGCTGATCGTCGGTGACAGCGGATGGAAGTGATTCCCCTCGCTATGCTTAGGGGGTTATGCGCCGCGGAATTCAAGGGCACCGATCAGCTGATCTCCGGTGAACTTGAATTTTGTCGATTTTATTCACTTTATCCTTTTCACAGGATGACGGAATTCGCCGAGGGATTTTTAGCGGTGGGAAGATCGTCGGGTAAATTAATCGCGGGAGGACACCCAACAGGTAAATCGCAGGTAAGTGGCCCGGAATATTCGCAAAACGGCCGTAATTGGTGTGACAAATAATTTTAGAATTCCGGGGGCAATTCCCTAATTCTTTTCTTTAATTACCAGGCAGAGGTACTTACCGGATGGCCCACCTGGGCTAATTTTCGCGCGGAATCCGGACGGTGTATCCTTTAACGCGAACGTCCCTTATTTTATCGCCGGGCGGTGTAATTCACGATCCCTGTAATTTCACGGGGTTAAAAGTAACAATTATTTACTTTTTACGGAATAATTGCGCGCACTAACAATTTATTCTTTCTCCACAGATTTCGCACTTCTTGACTTGTTGCTGTCACGCTTTGGAAGGAAGATGTCGATCGGCCGCTTTTCCGGGTTCGTCCCACTTCAGGTCGGCCCTTCCCCTTCGCTTTTCACCACGATGAAACGTAGGTGAGTTCTTGTACTAAAACTAAGGCTATGTCCTAATTAATTTTAATTATTTTTTAGGGCACAGCGAAGGGCCGCAACACTACTCCCCCTTTTGGAAAGAGAGCTGTCCTCAGCTCTCCAGTAATACTAGGGATCGGTCTGGAGTGGTCCAAGGAGCCCGCTGCTGCCGTCGAGCCGATAAGTCCCAAGCTCAATTCGCGGTGGTTTTGGCCCAAGTACCGAGCAAAAGTTGAGAGGGAGACTTTCTTGCAAAACAAAACTCCGTCGAAGAATTTGCCGAACCCTGCAGTCGGTAGCTGAGAAATCAGGAGCGCACCCACACTTCGCCCTGCGAATGCTTTCAGCGGTGTGCGCACAGAAGCCGTGTCGTGTCGAGCAACGCCGCTCGTGGTGTGGCGGCCGGCTTCGCTCGGGTGTGTGTGCGCACAGTGACGGCAAGGCGATCGCGGTAATGTGTGAGTAGCGTCGGTCGGTGATAAACAGTGCCGCGGCTTATGGCACTGATTTTTAGGGATTTTGCGGGGATTACTCGGTGACAGCCGAGGGTCCTCTCGTAATTCCTGCCGCGAGTATAGTGTTCGAATCGGGCGCGGAGTGTCGGCCGGGAATTCCCTTCTTGTCGTTTGGGGGGGCGGACTTTAATTCCCGGGCGCAGTGCCGTGGACGAGTGTGGTGCAGTGGGTGTTAGTTTGTGTGGAGTGGCTGCTGCTTTCCTGGGACGCCGAGGGAACCGCCGGGACTTTGGAGACGGACTACCGTCGAGGGAAAGTTCAGGTAAGTCCGGTGAAAATTATGCAGAATTCCGGTGAAAGTCGCGTAAGTTTTCGACGAGTGCGTCAAAGGGGAAAACCCCGAGTTCGCGGGATATGCTCGGTAGGAGTGTGTGCGTGCTTCCTCCGAGTATGTTGAGCAGCTGATCGTCGGTGACAGCGGATGGAAGTGATTCCCCTCGCTATGCTTAGGGGGTTATGCGCCGCGGAATTCAAGGGCACCGATCAGCTGATCTCCGGTGAACTTGAATTTTGTCGATTTTATTCACTTTATCCTTTTCACAGGATGACGGAATTCGCCGAGGGATTTTTAGCGGTGGGAAGATCGTCGGGTAAATTAATCGCGGGAGGACACCCAACAGGTAAATCGCAGGTAAGTGGCCCGGAATATTCGCAAAACGGCCGTAATTGGTGTGACAAATAATTTTAGAATTCCGGGGGCAATTCCCTAATTCTTTTCTTTAATTACCAGGCAGAGGTACTTACCGGATGGCCCACCTGGGCTAATTTTCGCGCGGAATCCGGACGGTGTATCCTTTAACGCGAACGTCCCTTATTTTATCGCCGGGCGGTGTAATTCACGATCCCTGTAATTTCACGGGGTTAAAAGTAACAATTATTTACTTTTTACGGAATAATTGCGCGCACTAACAATTTATTCTTTCTCCACAGATTTCGCACTTCTTGACTTGTTGCTGTCACGCTTTGGAAGGAAGATGTCGATCGGCCGCTTTTCCGGGTTCGTCCCACTTCAGGTCGGCCCTTCCCCTTCGCTTTTCACCACGATGAAACGTAGGTGAGTTCTTGTACTAAAACTAAGGCTATGTCCTAATTAATTTTAATTATTTTTTAGGGCACAGCGAAGGGCCGCAACACTACTCCCCCTTTTGGAAAGAGAGCTGTCCTCAGCTCTCCAGTAATACTAGGGATCGGTCTGGAGTGGTCCAAGGAGCCCGCTGCTGCCGTCGAGCCGATAAGTCCCTTTCCTTGTTTTTAGTTATTTAATTTGATTGACCAGCTTGAGCCGTTGGCATTTCCGCCCGCGACGCGCCGGTGTAAAACGAATACGGCCGACTCAAGCTGGTCCAGGAACGGCGGAGGTTTTTTCTAGAGCGCCTCCGACTCGCTCGATACGGAGACGCGATCATGGACCGATTCGAGCGAGTACCGTGCCTGGTTTTACAAATTTTATTAAAATATTTGCCCTTTTTTTTTTTCTTACTTTTTTTTTTCTCTTTTTTTTTTAATTATTAATTTCAATTGTTTTTTTTTTTTTTTAATTCAACTCCGCGATTTCAAAAATTCATTTAACTTAGCCGCTTTGGACGCTCTCTTATTAACTAATCTTAGAAAAAAAATTAAAAGTAACTTAAACGAAATTTAACCAGCGCAAAGAAAAAAAACTAAGATTAACTTAAACAAACTTATAATCAACGTAAATAAAAAAATTCGGAAAATTAAGTGCCGCATTTGATCATTTGCACGCGCGCGTTCATTTACCTGCTGGAATGTCCCGCTTTTTCTTCCTTATTCCCTGAATTCTGCTAGCCGATCGCGGTGTACCACCATGGTCTTCTTCGTTTTCTCATCCTTGATCCGGTAGACGACGTCGGTCAGGGTCTCTTCAATTACGTAGGGTCCAACCCAATCCAATTGAAGTTTTGGACAGCGTCCCTTTCTTCGCTTCGGGTGGTACAGCATGACCCGATCGCCTGTCTTGAAAGGTGAACCTCGAGCGGATAGGTCGTACCTGTCTTTCATTCTGCGGCTTTTTTCTGCCAGTCTTTTCCTCGCGAACTCGTGTACCTCTCTTAACCGCGCAGTCATCTTGTGCTCGTATTCTGATGCTTCGAGGTGTTCAGCTGAGGGTTCTCCTGTGTATAGTTGGACAGGCAGCCTTAATTCGCGACCAAATGTCATTTTGGCGGGTGTAAGTCCGGTCGAATCATGCACGGCGGCTCGGTACGCTAGAAGGAGGAACGGTAGGTGCTCGTCCCAGTCTCTCTGGTGATCCGCCACGTATTTCGCAAGAAAATCGAGCAAGGTGCGGTTAAACCTCTCTACCATTCCGTCCGACTGTGGGTGCAGGGCTGTAGTACGGGTTTTCTCTATGCGGAATTTTCGCATAACCGCCTGGAAGACAGCCGACTCGAAATTCCTCCCCTGGTCCGAGTGTAATTGCAGGGGTAGCCCGAACCTGCTAAATACATGCTCGATCAGAGCTTCGGCTACGCGTTCTGCCGTTTGGTCTTCCAGTGGTATGGCTTCCGGCCATTTGGTAAAATAATCCCCGACTACGAGCACGTACTTTTTGCCCTTGGTGGTGACTGGCAACGGCCCGAGGATGTCGATGGCAATCCGTTCGAAAGGAGCCCCCACGTTATAGAGTTGCAGGCGAGCTCGCGTCCTTGGGATTGGTCCTTTCCGTCGCTGGCAGATCGCGCATTTTAAGACGTGGCTTTCGACATCTCGGGTACAATTGGGCCAGTAGTACCGCTCTTTCACCTTTTGTACCGTTTTTTCCACGCCAAAATGTCCGCCGGCGGGTCCATCATGTGACAACTCCATGATCTTTCGTCGCATTCCTTCCGGTACAAGAATTTGCAGATGGTCCCCCCTTCCATCGCAAAATTTGCGGCATACGAGGTCGTTCTCTAGGCTCAAAGTGGAGAACATTGCCCAATACGTTTTTACGAGGGGTTCGGAGCTGCTGATTTCGTCTTTCGACGGTCTGTCTCCTTCTTCCAGCCATTTTCGGACCTCCTGCAGTATCGGGTCCATCTTCTGCGCGGCAACCATATCTCCTTGGACAGTAGTCGTACTCACGCTGACGTGTTGCCGTTCCTCCGCTCGCTCGCAGGTTTTGCATCCGCTGGCTGCGCAGGGGCGTCGGGATAGGGCATCTGCATTCCCGTGATGGTTGCCTGCTCGATGTAGGGTCGTAAAATCATACTCCTGCAGGCGCTCTATCCACCGAGCGATTTGGCCCTCTGGCTGTTTGAAGTTCATCAGCCAGCGCAGCGACGCGTGATCTGTCCGCAACGTAAAGTGTCTTCCAAGGAGATAGGGGCTAAAATGGCTAATTCCCTTTACGGCAGCTAGGAGTTCTCTTTTGGTGGCGCAGTAATTTCTCTCGGCGCTACTGAGAGTTTTACTGTAGAACTCCAACACCCGCTCTTGTCCGTTCTGTACTTGAGACAGGACAGCTCCCCAAGCAAACTCGCTAGCGTCTGTATCCACAATAAATTCTCCAGTCGGTAGGGGCTGACTGAGAATTGGAGCCGACGTCAACATCTCTTTGAGCCTAGAGAAGGCTTTATCGCATTCTTGGGACCACTCAAACTTGACGTTTTTCCCCGTGAGGGCGGTAAGGGGTTTCGCAACCGCCGAGAAATTTAAAATAAAACGCCGATAGTAGGCGCAGAGTCCCAAGAAGGATTGCACCTCTTTTTTATTCGCTGGGATAGGCCAGTCCCTAACTGCCGCAATTTTGTCCGGGTCGACGAGTATTCCTTCTTCGGAGACGATGTGTCCTAGGAATTTCACTCTACGTTGACAGAGTTGGCACTTGCTCGGCGACAACTTTAGACCGGCCGTCCTTAGGCGAGTCAGTACAATGTCGAGGTGCTCCAAAAGCTCGCTGAAGGTCTCTCCGTGGATGATGATGTCATCAAGGTACACTAGGCAGGTAGTGTATGGGAGGCCCTCCAGGACCAACTCCATCAGCCGTTGGAAGGTTGCCGGTGCGTTCGTCAATCCGAAAGGCATCACGGTAAACTCCCACAATCCGTTGCCCATGGTGAAGGCAGTCTTCTCCCGGTCGGCTGGGTCGAGCTCTACCTGCCAGTAACCTGACTGTAAATCCAGCGTCGCGAACCATGAGGACCTGCCTAAGGCGTCTAACGTCAAATCGATGCGTGGCAAGGGGTACGAATCTTTCTTCGTCACCGCATTTAGTCTCCGATAGTCGATGCAGAATCTAAGGCTTCCGTCTTTCTTCTTCACCAACACGACGGGTGAACTCCAGGGGCTCCTCGAGGGTGTTACTACCCCTAGCGTCTCCATTTCTCGCAAAATCTCCTCTGCCTCGCCGCGCCGTGCAAACGGGATCCTTCGCGGTGGTTGTTTTATTGGTTCCGCGCCGTGGGTGTTGATGCGGTGCCTTAAGACGTTGGTCCGGCCTAGATCCTGCTTCCCCTTGGAGAATGCCGAAGAATGCTTTCGTAGCAAGCGTGAAAGCTGGGCGCTCTGTTCTGTGTCCAGGTCGCTGTTGGAAGCGACGAACAGTTCCTCTAGCTCGCTATTCTGGTGTGGGTCCTCTATCGCTGCTTCGGTCTTCGACTTCTCCATTATGCTCACTTCCTCCACCCGCGCGAGATTAGTGTGAGGGGGAACATTCACAACTCTGTCGGAGACGTTGCTGATTCGTACCCATACGATTCCAGCCGAGCTCTCTGTCAACGTAGGGGCCATAATTAAATCGCTGTTGTCAATACTGGACAACATAATCGGGGTTCTTGGTAGTACAGAGACATTCAGGCGGACTAGAGCGTCTTCGTTCGGAGGAATTACTATCTCTCTACATGTCGCCGCAACATTGTCCGCTGCCGCTGCCGCCGTGTCCTGGAGACGTATGCAATGGCCTCCAACATGTAGAGAGCCGTCGCCAAAATCGAGCCTACACTTGTATTTTAGGAAAAAGTCCATTCCTAGAATGCACTCATCCTGGATCGCCGCAATATTAAACAAGTGGTACGCCGCAAAAGTCTCGATTTTCAATGGGATTTCTGCTTTACCCATTATCTCCGTTTCCTCGCCTGTAACGCTCTGTATTACCGCATTTGTCCGCCGCATTCGAATTTTCCGCCCGCTAGCCTCGATCAGTCGCGGATGTAGAACTGATTGGCTAGCTCCCGTGTCCAGTAGAATTTTGCAGGGAACTCCCATAACCTCGCCCTCTACTTTCAGGTTCCCGAATTGTTGCGCGCTGTGGATGTGAATTATGGGGCGTTCGCCGAGAGCTAACACTGGCCCCGGTAGGTTAGCTGAGACCCGTTTAAATCAAACACATCCTCAGTGTTTGTGGGGGCGGCGTTTGGTGTATTCGCAGTGTAGGACCTGCTAGTAGAGGGGGTTGCCTCCACACTGTTCCGCTGCGTTGACTGGGGTGGATTTGAAGCCACGATCGCCGAATACGCGCTTGTGGTCCTTGTCTGGGGTCGTATCGCCAGGGAGACGTTTTTCGCGGCCGGTGTTCTATTCGTCCACACCACGTCAAACACCACGTCGTCTCCTTCTTTAAGGGTCACGCGCGCGTTTGCTGGGAGATTCACGATCTCGTTCCGATGCATGAAGACATTCTCCCCGTTGTCGTTCCGCGTGATAAATCCGAAATTCCGCCCGTCCAGGAAAACTCGAATTTTCCCAGTCACTGATTTCTCAGTGACGGTGTGGGCCGGTGGTGATCCTCTGGAATTCCGGGTCCTTTGCGTGTTCCGAGGTGGCCTAGTCGCATCACGTCTGGAGGATGTCTGCTGTACGTCCGCAACTGCCGTACGGACGTGTCTCCTGCAAATTCTTGTAGCCTCCCTGCTGGCTTCAATCCGCTCTGCCAGCGCCAGAGCTTCTTCCACGCTCCCAGGAAGGGTATCGCGCACGCGCTGCTGGATGTCCAAGTCGCCTATCCCGTCTATAAACTGTGCCAGAGCCACTGCGTCTCGTGTAGCTGCAGGAGCATCCTCGAAGGCCAGCGAAGCATGTTCTTGTACCCGCGTGACAAATTCCTTAAGGGATTCCCGTGGAGCCTGGACACACCCTCGCAACTTGATATGGGCAACGGTTTTCTCCATCCGGTTGCTAAACCGGGCATCAAATGCGGCGTCAAGTTTTACCCAATCGTGTCTAGTTTCTTCGTCCAGGGTATCGAAGAAGGTAAGGGCTGTTCCCCTAAGGAATGGTACCAGATACAGCGCCTTCAACTCATTCGACCATCCGCTTATAGTGGCCACGCTGTCATAATGGCGACGGTATAAGCGCCATGGCTGTTTGCCGCTGAATTCCTGGGGTGACACCTTTATTTTGTCGGCTTGAGAACCGGGGCCTGACAGGGTGGGAGGGTTCTGGGTTCGTCGAATGTGAAGGTGTCCCTGAAACGAACAGCGGGATTTCCTAGAGGGGTTGAATGTGGCAAATCCTGGCCACAGCTTCGCGGCATCGCTCTTGAAGGACTGGGGGGGCGCTGTTCGGGAACTTCTCTCCTGCTTGGCGGAATAGCTGGCCGGAACGCGACGGTCTGGTCCGAAGTACGTCGTCTTGGCTCAACGATGGGGGCATAAATCGGTTCGAGGGGGGTGTAAGGGTGTCCAATGGGGGCGTAAGTAGACCTGCTGGGGGCGCAAGTAGACCTGCTGGGGGCGTAAGTAGGTTCGGTGGGGTCCGCGTCAAAATCTATCAGGTCGTCATAGGTCCTCGTGGCAGCCTCAACCCTAACCGAAGGGGGATTATCGGTCGCACGCGTTTCTTCCCTTCCGTGGTACCGCTCTGGGGTTGTTTCAGCCGCCAGCTGATCGAGCCGAGTCCTAAACGTCTCCTCCTGAGACATTTCGCACCGAGCGACTCTCTCGGACAGGTCTTTTACAGCCCCTAGCAAGTCCTCCATCATTTTCGAATGCTGCTCCACGAAGTTATTGAATCCCGTCATCATTCGCTGCAGCCCCTCGAAGTCTGCTGGATTTTCTCGTCCACTTGCCATTTTTAAACGCGTAAGGGGGAAAAGGTCAATAAAACAACTCTCTTTATTAAAAAAAATTCTTGTTTTAGCAATTTGCGAATAGTTTCGCGCCGCAAGATTTCTAAAGCAAAAAAAAAAAAAAATCCAAAAAAAATTGTGCGGAGAAGTGTTCTTTTTTTTTTTATTACAGCACTCTTTTTCCGTCAAAAAATTATTTCGCCACTTATTGTCCAGGAGATCGTTTCTTTTTTTTTTTACAAGTGATATAACTTGATTTGCCCCTTTTTTTTTTAAAAAAGTTCCCAAAAAAAAACAAATCTAATATTTTTTATATTTCAGCGGCTGTTGTAAACAAAAATTTTGTGGAGGAGAGTACTTCACAGTACTCGTTCGTCCCGAACACACCTGGCACCAATGTTACACTTGGGCTCAATTCGCGGTGGTTTTGGCCCAAGTACCGAGCAAAAGTTGAGAGGGAGACTTTCTTGCAAAACAAAACTCCGTCGAAGAATTTGCCGAACCCTGCAGTCGGTAGCTGAGAAATCAGGAGCGCACCCACACTTCGCCCTGCGAATGCTTTCAGCGGTGTGCGCACAGAAGCCGTGTCGTGTCGAGCAACGCCGCTCGTGGTGTGGCGGCCGGCTTCGCTCGGGTGTGTGTGCGCACAGTGACGGCAAGGCGATCGCGGTAATGTGTGAGTAGCGTCGGTCGGTGATAAACAGTGCCGCGGCTTATGGCACTGATTTTTAGGGATTTTGCGGGGATTACTCGGTGACAGCCGAGGGTCCTCTCGTAATTCCTGCCGCGAGTATAGTGTTCGAATCGGGCGCGGAGTGTCGGCCGGGAATTCCCTTCTTGTCGTTTGGGGGGGCGGACTTTAATTCCCGGGCGCAGTGCCGTGGACGAGTGTGGTGCAGTGGGTGTTAGTTTGTGTGGAGTGGCTGCTGCTTTCCTGGGACGCCGAGGGAACCGCCGGGACTTTGGAGACGGACTACCGTCGAGGGAAAGTTCAGGTAAGTCCGGTGAAAATTATGCAGAATTCCGGTGAAAGTCGCGTAAGTTTTCGACGAGTGCGTCAAAGGGGAAAACCCCGAGTTCGCGGGATATGCTCGGTAGGAGTGTGTGCGTGCTTCCTCCGAGTATGTTGAGCAGCTGATCGTCGGTGACAGCGGATGGAAGTGATTCCCCTCGCTATGCTTAGGGGGTTATGCGCCGCGGAATTCAAGGGCACCGATCAGCTGATCTCCGGTGAACTTGAATTTTGTCGATTTTATTCACTTTATCCTTTTCACAGGATGACGGAATTCGCCGAGGGATTTTTAGCGGTGGGAAGATCGTCGGGTAAATTAATCGCGGGAGGACACCCAACAGGTAAATCGCAGGTAAGTGGCCCGGAATATTCGCAAAACGGCCGTAATTGGTGTGACAAATAATTTTAGAATTCCGGGGGCAATTCCCTAATTCTTTTCTTTAATTACCAGGCAGAGGTACTTACCGGATGGCCCACCTGGGCTAATTTTCGCGCGGAATCCGGACGGTGTATCCTTTAACGCGAACGTCCCTTATTTTATCGCCGGGCGGTGTAATTCACGATCCCTGTAATTTCACGGGGTTAAAAGTAACAATTATTTACTTTTTACGGAATAATTGCGCGCACTAACAATTTATTCTTTCTCCACAGATTTCGCACTTCTTGACTTGTTGCTGTCACGCTTTGGAAGGAAGATGTCGATCGGCCGCTTTTCCGGGTTCGTCCCACTTCAGGTCGGCCCTTCCCCTTCGCTTTTCACCACGATGAAACGTAGGTGAGTTCTTGTACTAAAACTAAGGCTATGTCCTAATTAATTTTAATTATTTTTTAGGGCACAGCGAAGGGCCGCAACAATTTTTTAATTTTTCAAATTACGTTTAGGCTAGGAACCATGCTTTTGGCCAAGTTTTAAACCATTGTTTTTTTATACTTTTTTCCCTTCTTTCTAATTTTTTCGTTATTTTAACCATATATTTCAAAATTTAATGCTTAACTTTTGAATGAAAACTGCGCCCATACGAATTTATTTTCGAAAAAATGGGACTTAACCAATTTCACTGGAAATTGTAGACTTAGAGGTCTAAAACTTGATATGGAGGTGTCTTTTGACACAACCTATCGAAAGCGCCATCCGTCGTAGCAATTCCGCTGGGGGCAAATTTCACCATCTTCACCATATAGCCTTTATGCAAAGGTGGATTTATCTCCAGATCTTATCCAATCGTCTATACAACCTAATCATTTACCGGAAAACATATTAGCGCATCAATGTTTTATTTATGAGATGTACCGGGTGTCCAATTGGAATGTGTAAAAACTAATGATTCACTACAATATTGGAGAGATTGATAAAATGTAAATACTTAACAATGGTTTGTATTAAATAGGTTTAACTTTTTTATAATAAAATGGACATGATATGAAAATGAAAATGTTTATTAAAAAGTATTTACATTTTCCCGAGCCTTCTTGTTAAAAAATAGTGACTCATTAGTTTTCACACATTCCTATTGGACACCCTGTAAATCACTCAACTAGATTTCCGCAATTAGACAATAAAATTTCACATTCGAAGGAATTAATTACATCAGAATACTTTAAACGTGCCGTTTCATGTGTCTTCACCGGAAATGATCTAGCAAGATCAAGCCAATTTGAGCCCATTCACAACGAAAAGGCGTGCAATACCTTCTCTGGTAAAATGGCTCAGTGATTTTTTGTTTTAAACGCCGTTGCCCGCCGTGGCAGCACAGCGCGTGTGTAATATGAGCTGCAGTGGATAAATATGTAAAGCAGGCGCATTAACTGTTTACTCATGATATGGTCGCATATAAAATACACTGCGCGATTTGAACTTAAATCAACTGGGTAAAAGACCCCCAAAGGGCCCGCAACTCGGTCTGACAAGTAACACTGGCGTGAAATTAATCCGTTTGCGAATCATTGGGTTTTTATACTTTAAGCTCAATATGTGGTAGGGCAAAAAAGTGGTATGCTTCGTGCCGGAGCGCAATGTGGGTTGCAACGGAATTTGCTGTATCCGTAGTCTTTATAAGCAATTGATACGGTTTTCCATATTATAAATACTACTCATAAGGCAGGTGAAATGTGATCCATCAAATCTGCAGTATTTATATCTCTTAGTTTCATTTTCCAAAATTCCTTTTTGATGTTCGGAAGTTTGTTGATACTTTACGGAATTTTACGGAATACCTACTATAAAATATGGTATGTATTCTTTTCAGTTTTCATAATGTTTGTAAATAATATCTTGAAGTGTTTTAACATGTCATATCCAACTTTTGGCCCACAAAATTGTGTAATTTTAATTAATTTTAAGTTAATTTGGTCATAGTCAATTTAGAGATAGAAATTTTATTGATGCTAATTACACCCGTGGGATTAAAAATGGAATCGAAAATGTAACTTTTGACGCATTTTCGTTTCTACACGGAGAACATTTTATCGGAAAAATTACTGTGATATTTGCTGTACGGCGAAGAAAACGCTAAATTATAAGAAGAATTTTAATTTTTCAAAGGAATGTTTGATAGACAAAAGAAAGTCATGCACAGCATAGGAATTCTCATCATGCTGTCTGGCAAAATTTTAGTTTCATTTCATATTTACAATTCGCAATAAATTTTTTATTTATGAAAAAATTAATAAAATTACTGAGAATTTTTACACTGCTTGATAGTACTTTTTTAATTTCATTGGTTAAATTAGAAATTCTGTACCGGTGGTAAATGCCGCTGAAAATATGTTAATCAAAAGAGTTAGCTTATGGAAACTTAGGGTGAAGAAACTCTGTCGATTTCAACATGTACGTAGTGCGGTCCATGAGTTCTTAGCCTAATATAGAAGGACGGGTCATAAATAGAAAAAAATGTTTTTATTTTTCAATATATTCTCCCCTTATCTCCACACACTTTTCAGAACGTCTGATTAAAATTTCTTAGCCACTGTAAAAATATGATCCATCCTTGGAATTGTAATGGTCGAACACTGCCTGTTTAACTGCATCATTTTTGTTAAATTTTCGAACCCTTAAATCTGCCTTGAGTTTTGAGAACAAAAAGTAGTCAGACGGGGCCAAGTCGCAACTATAAGGGGCATGTTCAATGTCTGTAAAGCCACAATCGCGAACAGTAGCCTTGGAAGATGAAGCAGTGTGGATTGGAGAATTATCATGAAGCAACCGCACACCTCGGTTAATTTTTCTGCGCCTTGTCCCGATAATTTTATAGTATATAAACATGAAACAAATGTAGACGTTTTAGGCAAGTTTGGAATTCTGAGATACGATCGACTGATATTCGGTTTTCAATTTTTTTAGAAATTTTTGGAAATTCCCTATTACTGGAAGTGCTTACCAATCTTACCTTAAGGTGCGTAATAACTGGTAAAAGGTGAAATGTGAGAATTTTAAATACACAAAATTATTACTTTTAGTTGCTAATACATTAAACAAAAACGTTATTTACCATGGCGACTCATAACTACTTTAATTGGAGGAATTTTAAAATAACCGAGGGAACAACTCTTTTGCAACAATTGAACTTGATGTTTCCGAGGTGAGCCGGAGTCCCTCTTCCCAAGCTGATAAGAATCAAAGTTATTGCGACTGACAAAACACCACTCAAGTTTCGTTCAACAGGTGGCTAATATTACTGCCGCAGTTTAATTTCAAAGGGCGACACATGAGTCGGTGCATAGCATACCTGCTCAAAGCGGGACGGTCGCCGCTTTATTGTTATAAATCAAGGCACCGACAAACCTGTGCGACGCAAAGGGACATTTTACCAAGATGACTTTAAGTAGTAGATTCAGGAAGTTTAAAATTGTTTCATAATTTTACTTGAGCTGATATTAGATACCTGTTGTTGTCGTGCGATAGGGTCACCCTCTGTCTGATTCCGAAGAGTGGCTTCATTGCCCTGTGTACCCTGGCGGCTTTCCAGAACAATTCAGGGGCTTTGTGGTCATTGAATTCGGGCGTTTTTGAAGCGGAGCATAAAACGCGGCTCTAATTGCAGGTCGGAGCTCGATCCCGAAGCGGCCTCAAAGAAGTCACGCTGAGTAAGCACAACCGTCGTCATGGTCGTCGCTGTATTTCAATCGCCTCCTCTTCCCTTACTTCCTCCCAAGTGGTTTTCGAATATTCTTTGGGAAGAGCAAATAACGTGCGGAAGTGCCAATTTTTTCGATCTGTCTTTTCCCCTCTACTGCAAGGCTGAGGCACTTTTTGTGGACGTGCCCAATTAGAACTGAATTTGAGGAAGTCCTAGTTACATATGAGGTAATTGCTCCTAATCAGACTCGGTTGACAATGTTTCAGTTACTTCCCACGATGCTCTTTCTGTCTGTAGATGCACGATACTCGTATAGCGACAGATATCATTACTTACGTAAATACAAAGAAATCCTAGTAATTGGACTCGGTGCATTATGACGATTTTGGATCCAAATGCGGTCAAACATATATAATTGAGTTACACGGGCAGCTGACTTTCGACTGTTTCACCATTTCTCCCGTGATTTTGAAATCAAATGAAACCGAACCGAGTTCTTCGGAAATCTTGTTAAAATCGGTTGGCTAGCTGGACCATAACACGACACCGAGCACCTTAAACGCACGACTTTCAATTCTTTTCAAATATAGCTCTAATTAAATTTTTCTATTTTGATTGACATCCAATAAAAGCACCGAACAATTCCATCGAGGACTCGTGAGAACCTTGACAGTAGAGGCCAAGAACTAAACCAGTTTAAAAACAATGTTTACGTTACAAAGTTCTATGTGTACATGGGGCTGTAGCTATCCAAACCTGAGCAGGTGTTAAATTGTAATTAATTACCGCGAAATCGCAGTTAATGTAGGCAGAGCGTCAATAAAATATTTTTATCGCCTGTGAGAGGTATCCGAACGACTAGTCATCCGGTGCGATTTTTGTTAATCACCTTAGCACCCGAAAAAGATATATCTCGGTCTTCATGCCTTTCGATACAACTTGCCGATGCTTCGGAATTTTAATGACTGCTCATGTCGCTTCCTTCACGATAATTGCCTTCACATTGCGCGATTGCGCGTTTTATAATTCTTCCCTCCGATTTCACATATTTCGAAAACATTTACGCTACGGAAATAATCATCAAACCGAGAAAATCCAACTGGTTATAGTATCTTCTATATTCCTTCCATGAAGATAGTTTTCAGTCTCAGGTAAAGTTAGAGTTGAAAAGAACGTTAGCTAGTTATGCTGCCGCATCATTCGATTTCGCCACTGCAAAGTTCTCGCTATAATCTTCCCAGACACAAAACAGCTTCAAGTAAGGCAGTTGGATCGGTTATAGACCTTAATTGTCGGCAAATTACTTCAATAGCGCGACTACGAAGATCTATATCTGCTGTAAATTAGCAACTGTTGTCCAGGATGTGTCTACGAAATACTTGACGATGTATTTCACGGCTCATATATCGTTAGCTTGGAAGCCGATAAGAGAATTAATAGAAAAATTGTGGTCATAGTAACAGACGATAGCTGAAAATTGGCGAATATAATTCTATAATTGATTTCTTATCTCCAGTCAAGGGCCATTTGCACTTTGGTATGTTAAATTTTACCGTTAAAAGTAATAGTCTCAGGCAAGGTGTTTTTCAGTACTCAAATTACACGGAAATATTCAAAGATATTCGCAAGATACCAACATGAACATTCCTTCTTGGAATCCATTGGGAATCGAAAGCACTGAAGGTATGAAGCTACTGCAGGATATGCACGCGATTTATCCATTAAATTGCACTAGCCAAAGTTGAACACTTAACCGTTTCTTTAACAAATGGGTCGATTTCAAATTATTATATACTTTCTCGTTTTCAGACAGAATGCTGTGAGAATAGTTTGGTCAGCTTGGCTGTAATTGCTAATTCTTAAAGATAAAGTTAAATTAAAAATAAAATAAAATTGTATATAGATAAAGAATTAATAAATCAAATTAAAAATTAAAAATTCAAAAGTCTTAATACTAGAACGACCATGATTATGTTTGCTCTGCTCTCATAAAATATGAAACTGCAAAACTAGACTACAAAAATAAATTTTCTTGGAAAAGTAACAGCCTAATGTAACTCTTTCGGACTAATTTTAATTTTATATTTTAAACGAGTAAAACAAGGAAGAAATGAAAAAATTAATTTAAATCTAAAGAACGATCATGCGAATTTACCTGTAAGGGATGTTCGATCTTCATTATATGAAGATATTCGTTCATTATGTGTACATATAATCAGATGTCCTTCGATGATCATAATTGTAGAAATTTAAAGCTTTGAATTGTAAGACCCAATATTTAAAAAATACACGCTTTTTAACCCATTAACCCCCAAAGAGCCTAATTTTTTTGTGTAGTTTGAAACCTCATTCTTACAATTATAGAACATTTATTTTCCAATAAAAACCATGAATCTTACTAGTTTTGAGTGTGCTCTTTCAGAATCTATCGTCAAAATTGAGTTTTTCCAATAGGAAATTAAATATGACGACTTTTTGGAAAAAAAAGTATCAAAAAATTTGAAATTTTTTTTTTGTAATTTTTTTTCAAGCCAATAGAGTTTTGCAATGCAATTCTTACTATGATCAATGGTAATCGGAATGTTTGAACTTACAGAAAAAAGTTTTTTTGCTGATCGCAATCACTCATAACGTTTTCAAAATGGCTGATTTTCTACAGTGCAGATTCTGAAAATCTGAAACTCTGAAAATCGTACAGAAATTCTGTACCAAGGGGTTTTTATCGTCACTGATTATGAGATTAAAATCAGAAGAGAGAGAGAGAGAGAGAGAAGTGAGAGGAGAGGGGACTCACAATAATAAAGCACCCCGAGAAGTGAGGGGCAAGGGGACTCACTATAATAAAGCACCCCAAAGGAGACAAAATTCTAACATGTCCACGCCGTTGTCTCTGGATTACGAAAATCTGTACGATTTTCAGAGTTTCAGATTTTCAGAATCTTCTGCACTATAGAAAATCCGCTTTTTTCTGTAAGTTCAAACATTCCGATTACCGTTGATCATAGTAAGATTTGCATTGCAAAACTCTATTGACTTGAAAAAAAATTACAAAAAAAAAATTCCAAATTTGTTGATACTTTTTTTCCAAAAAGTCGTCATATTTAATTTCCTATTGGAAAAAACTCAATTTTGACTACGGATTCTGAAAGAGCACACTCAAAACTAGTAAGATTCATGGTTTTTATTGGAAAATAAATCTCCTTTAATTGTAAGAATAAGGTTTCAAACTGCACAAAAAAATTAGGTTCTTTGGGCGTTAATGGGTTAATTAACATTCTTCACTTTATTAATAAAAATGAACTTGCCTAACTCTAATTAACCACAAGAAATTCAATTTTGATATTATAGTAATATAATAATAGTTTTTTCCTTTTCTTATATTTCTTTCTAGTGTTACATGTATAGCTCACTAATAACTGATTTTGCGAAATATAATAGGGTGCTTTTTTTTCGCGACTATTTTTTTTTTTTTTTCAGTCCCACCTCGAAATTTTGTGGCAAATACCTAAACAAAAATTCCCTGAAAATTGGAGCCCTTAATATTAACCAAGACGTATAAAGATTTCCCGTATAAAATACACGTAAACTTTCATTTTTTTTCTTCAAAACTCTACAGCTCAGAGGCATTTGATGATATAATCTTGGTCAATGATAGGGTTTCTTCAGAACTGAATGCTCTACAAAAGTGTCCATTTCAGCGTAACCCTAACTTCCACCAGCGAGATAGTACGGGTCATTAACCAAATTTTTTCTAGAAATTCTCGTATTTTTGCCCCTATCTTTTAAATAACAAGAGCTACAGAAAAAATGCAAATAACAAATTTGTAGGAAATTCAATTTCCTCTAAAAATTTCTCAAACACCAAATCGCTAACATCGATATTTCTTGAGATATTGGGCTTTGAAGTTGAGGTAGTGTGGAATTTTCATGGATTATTCAGCTAAATTGTATTTATACGCCTTGGTCGAGCACTTAATATTAATATTAAGGGCTCCAATTTTCAGGAAATTTTTGTTTAAGTATTTCCCACAAAATTTCGAGGTGGGACAAAAAAAAAAAAATTGTCGCGAAGAAAAAGCACCCTAGAAATATATATATAAATTTGTGTATGTGAGTTTTCAGTCCATCTAGCAGTTTTCCTAATGATATCTATACTTGCATCCCATCTAACGGCAGCTGAAGTGGAAGAATGTCTAGATTTATAGACACAAAATATACTAACATCAATTTTGCTTTCCTTTAGGATTTAGCCCAGAGATTACGATTTCTTTTCTATTCGGTCCACCGTTCAAAATTAAACTCTACTTTTGAACCTTTAGAATCTTGAACAAGTTTTAGGGGGTCAAAATAGAGCTTATTCGTAAGTTCTGAATTCTTAATTGAACCTTTGGAGACCTGAAATAGTTAATTTCATATTCAGTATTATTTGATTTATTTGAATATCTCTTTCATTATTATAGAAATTTATTACATAATTAAAGAATAAGTAAAATTTATGTCAAAAGGGATTAATAAATTAATAATTGAAATTTTCATATAATAACACTGTGTGACAGTGATTTCGTACCAAAACAAGTAATATGTCATTTCACTCGGATTTTTCCCGTAGATTGCGAATTCGCAAATAAAAATGTCCTATAACGTAGAGTTTTTGAAAAAAATAGTTTTTAAAAGTACAAAATACCGTATTTTGGCCATTTTGGCAAATTAATTAAAAAATTACAAATTACTTTAGAAGCTTGTATAGTAGCTCAAATAAAAGTATGAACCTTTACTTATTATATTAAAATACGAGAAGCTTTACTTAATACTTTCCGAAATATTCCGTGGAATGGGTTTTTTTTTTCATAAGGCGGCTACTCGCACCGTTTGGTAGTTACAGGGTGATTCGTAAATCAGGATTTTGCCTTATATGGGAACCGCTCTTGTATTTTTATCTGTTTTTCTACGCATTGCAGCGGCCCCAAACCGATCTAAAAAAATTACTATTTCGAAGCCCTTTCCAAAACGGTCAACACCACCCCCCTATCCCCAACCCCTTGGCCACAACTCCCCCTGGAAGTTGAAAAAATTAACTTTTATTTCACGATTTTTCACCTTTCGCCCCACTTTTCTCCGAAATTCATGTTATTAACATACCTACCTTTTATTTTTTTTTGAGTTGCCTATCTAATTACCTTTCCAAAAAGGTGCAACATATATATAAGGATTCAGGCTCTCTTTTAAGTCATGTTACGAGCTTTTTCCACGTTCCGTTATTTTTTTTTGCATTTATTTTTTATTTTTTTATTTGAAAGTACAACTCTACAAGAGTATACAGTTAAAATTTAAGGTCGATTGGAGCAAAACTACCGGAGATACAGTGCCTCAACTTATAGCGGTAGCGAACAACTAGCGCCATTGTACTAAAACTTTAAACGCGTTTTTCTCCCACTTAGAATGGTCAAAGTCGCTGGACACTGTAACTCAAAATCTACTCGACCGATCTTCTTCAAATTTGACACACTCTTTAAATGCACAAAATATAAGGTGGTGACGTCGAGATAGTTCTTTTTGTGAATTATAATTATTTTTACTATGAAAAATAGGCTGATTTTTACCAGTTTTTTCTTTTAAAATTCGTTTTTTTGACTTTAAAATTATTCCCAAAATTCAAAAGAACCTTTAAAAAAAATCTTAACATTATTACCTCGAGAAAATCATAAACTACCCAAATATATTCGATTTTTTGATTTGAGATAATCCAGTAATGAGTTCTGATGTCCACCGTAAACTGCTTTTTTTTTAAGAGTATCCGCAGATTTGCTCTCAATGGCTTATTTCTTAATATTTTAGGCTAAACATTTAACTGAATATTTTTGAAATGATACTTTATTATGTATACAATTTACAAATAAATACCCTTTACCATATGCTCAAAAAAAAAAAAAATTATCAAAGATATGCTTAAAATGAAGCGAATTATCCCTACCTCCCCTAAATAAAGAATTATACACCTAGTATTTTACAATATATTCAAAACTGAGAATATAAATATAACGAAATTTTGAAAGAATATTGGTAAGAATCGGAAGTGGTGCTCACATAATTCACAACGCGATTAAAACTTCCGCAGGTTGTCTATTTACACACTTTGAAGGCATTATGGACAAAATATATTCACATTTTTATATCTATAGCGTTCGCGTGGAAGCTCTGAAAGAATTTTGTAATGAAGTTGATATAGAGAATTACAAATTGCTGTACAAGCCACTAAAAAATTACTTTTTGAGTATCTATAAATGTGCAAACACATTGCGAATGTCTTTTGAAAACCCTTACTCGGAGTTATGGCTTTTGTTTACACATGTACTTTCAGCAACTTTCCAGCAAAAGCTGTGTTAAAGATCAAGGGTCAAGAAATTAAATCAACTTGAAAACAATTTAGTCTTGAAAAAAAGGTATTCTGTTTCTTCCCCAATCCGTTCGTAATTTAATGGCAAAGAATATACGAAAACTACACCTACCGAATTCTATAAAATAAGCTAGGAATATTTGAAGCAGTAAACTTTGTATTGGATATACTGATTGAAATGGGATTCATTAATTGTAATTAAGTATTTGATAAGTATTCACACCGTCAAAATTGAGTGGAACACGAAAGTCATCATGCGAAAGTCGTTGGGTGGAATTGATCAAATACCTTCACACCAGTAATTTGAATTATATGAACATTCGTATAATTACTGAATATATTTTATGTCTGTTCGGTACTAATGCACCTGTAAAAAAGGTTTTTTATATTATGAAAAATTTTTGTGTTTTAAAAGCAAAGTTAATTACCAAAGTAGTTTCTGAGAAATCGTGCCAAGAATTTCATTCTTATCTATTACCTATGTAATTTTTACGAAAATACACAGAAAAAATTACTGTCGAAAAACCACCTAGTATGAAGTCGGTGTCCAATTTGTAGGTGAATAATCTATAAAATCAACTAAACTATTAGATGATTCACCTAAATCAGATTAGATGAATTTAAAAAGTCATATTCAACTAATTATCAAGCAAAACTGCCTACATGTTGTTGATGAGAAATCTATTTGGACGAAACTCTGAAATATTTCATTCCGTTTACCTACTATCAGTAGAAACATTACCTGCAAAGATTGGGTAATTTTAGTTCTTTCGTGAATGCCCATTTGAAGTCACCTATATTGGTAGGCGAACTTTCCACAAAGGCAGGTGGTGCGAAAAGGGAACAGAGCACTTGCCAAAAGAACAAATACAATCTTTTTGTGGAAAATACACCGACTGGTGTATGTACTTCATTTCACGCAACGTTCACGCAGTAATAATGGGTATATCACCTACTTACGTTGAAAATTTACCGACGAAAAGTAGGCAAAGGAGTTTATGCGCAAATTTTTTTCCTGTTTCTGTTTATCACTTTTAATTGCATAAGTGTGTTTTACACAAAAGTTTCACGTACTTTTGTAGAAAATTTCCCAACAAAAAATATTTGATGAGAATTACGCCGGTACTTTTTTTTTCTTCCAATTTACCTTTTATTGTTGAAGAACTGCGAAATTGTTCTTTTTGCGGGAATATAATTATCAAGTCCTAGAGGTAATTTGAGAGAAATTTCAACACGTTTGGTCGAAAAATAACGATCCTATCCTGGAAAAGGGAAAATTGAATTATCATACTCATGCAAAGAGAACAACTTCTTAGTTTATCCACGTAATTCCTATCCTCTACTTTTTGCCGACAAATTTTCCACAAAAAATAGATGAAATATCAATTTCTATGTGAAACACACTCATACAATTATAAATAAAAACGGCTCATCAAAAAATAAGAGCAAAAATCGAAAGAAAAAAAATTTCGGGCGTAATCTGCTTTACCTACTTTTCGTCTTCAAATTGTCGCCATAAGTAGGTGAAATATCCATTTTTGTGTAAAACACACTCATACAATTATAAGTAGCAAGTAGCAGTAGTTCAAAAATAAGAGCAAAATACGAAAGAAAATAAATACGTTTTTGCCAACTGTTCGTCGCCAAATTGTTCATAAAAGTAGGTAAAATGTCCATTTCTGTGTGAAACACACCCATACAATCATAAGTAACAAACGCAGCCTTTCAAAAATAAAAGCGATACCCACTACTGTATGGACGTATGAACTACACTTTGTTAGTAAGGAAATTTTGTTAAAAAGATTTGATAGTCATTACAATTGTTACATCACTGCAGGGTACGATAGTTGCGATGTTTTAATTAGTGCTCAAGAAATTAAATATTCACCAACTCATGAAATAGTTCTACCGAATAAAGAGAAGGTTATTCGACCAAAACCACCTTTAGTATAAGATGTAATACTTTCCTGTAAGTATTCTTCTAAAAAAGTATGTACTCGTGACTGGAACACACTGTATATACTTAATTATTTTGGAATATATGTGTTCCTTTAAAAGCACTGCAGATATTGTACTTATAAATTAAGTTATGTTATTTTTAATAGATATTCGATATTTCATGAATATGTAACAAATAAAAATTATTCATAAGAATATATAAACTGTAGAGTACACCAATAAACAAAAATGGAAATAAATAAATGATTTACATAATTATGTAAGTATTAATTATTCAGTATTATTGAAGAAATTCCTCTTTGGCCTACAACTTATTTAGGTAGAAAATTGACTGCTTTTTCTGGGAAATTGACCTACTTTTGGTGGAAAGATTGGTTAAATTTTATCACGAATCGAATCTCCCTTTATTTTATTAGAAATTTGTCTACATCTTGTCGTAAATTTACCTACTTTTGGTTGAAAAATTGTCTACATTTTGTTAGAAATTCACCTTCATCTTGTGAAAAATTTATCTACACCTTGTTGTGAATTCACCTAGTTTTGGTGGAAAAATTGCCTATATTTGGTCGGAAATTCACATCTAATTTGTGAAAAAATTGTCTACTCTTTGTCGTAAATTCACCTGCTTTTGGTGGAAAAATTACCGACATTTGGTCAGAAATGCATCTATTATTTTGTGGAAGTTCATCCACATCTTGTCGTTAATTCACCTATTTTTGGTTGAAAAATTACCTACATTTGGTCGGCAATTCACCCATATTTTGTGGACAATTTGTCTATTATTTATCGTAAATTCACCTACTTTTGGTCGAAATATTGTCAACATTTGTTCAAAAATTCAACGATATTTTATGGAAAATTCACCCACACCTTGTTGAAAATTCACACAAGTTTTGTGAAAAATGTAACCACACTTTGTCGCAAAATGAAGATTCCAAATCAACTACTCTGAAGTAGGTGAATCACCTAAGCAGATTAGTTGGTTGAAAATCACCAACTGATTTTAGGCAGTTCATTAACAATTTTCGTCAAAAAATCTACTTTTTTCTCTCTGTGTACGCATAGTTAAAATAGACATTTTATTCAATCAATCATTTCGCAAACCATTTTGCGTCCTTTAAATGCTATCATCAAAAACAATTTGCACGGTTACAAAGTACCTTAATGAAATAAAGTGATTACAAACGGTTGTCAGTACTGAACGTCTTAGCAAGGGGCTAATTATTATTTTATCTCAGATCCAGGCGGCAATTTCCTCTGCCTTGTCTTCGCTACGCACGTGGGAAAACAGCCCAATGCAATTACGGCAATACCGCCAATTAAGCAGCGAAACCGTACTTGCTACACATATAACAGCACTTTCATTTCGCCAATTTTGGGCAATAAATCTCGGACCTTCCTAATAGCTGTAATTGCCCGCGGACAAGATCTTACAAGCGTTTAATAAAATAATGAAGTCAATATCAGTGGCAGCGCTTACCTCCATAAATCTCAATACGCTGTTCCGGAAACGTAAGGTTCAAAACCTTATCAGTCGGCCTGAAAATTGCGGTTAAAAGCGGTCTGAGCACCTTCAAGGTAGTTCCAAGAGCAGCAATAGTTTTCTAGTGTAAAAATCTTTATATACGTCGCTCATAATTCAAACTTTCTTCTCACTTCTGGCTGCACCTGATTACCACCGGGCGCGTCATCTGCTTGCACAAAGCAACGTAATCAATCACAATGCTCGCTATGCAGAGCCCGGACCTGTTAACAACTCTCCGCCGCATGCTGTATTTATAGATATATATGTATGTACCTTAACGGTGTAAACGAGCACGAACCAAGCACAACTAAGAGGCTGAGGACATTTTTAACATCTGACAAATAGTGACTACAAAGAAATTACAAATCTTTTTGCACATTATTTCCTCACACGATTTCCAATAACTAGTTTTTTTTTATGTTTTGGCAATATGTAATTCAGCTTCTGTAGATAGCAGTGGCGGCTCGTGGTGTCCTCGATTTGATAATTTTACTGTTGCAGATATTGCAAATGATTTTGAAAACCTATTTGATAATATGACTTACGTATCTTAAAAATATTATCTGCGCATTTTAATGTGTTTAATAAATAAATAACTTTGGATGAAACACCTCTGTTATTGTTAGGTGTGAAATTTATAAAAAAAAAAAGAAAAACTGCTTACATTGCAACCCGCCGTCCGTCGTGGAGCAATATTTCGTATTGTTATTTTTTGAGCCATAATATCTCATTAATGGAGGTTTGCCTCCGCTCTCAGGTACATCCCTTGACCCTTGCGACCCCTGCAGTCTTGCCTTAGAAATTCTGATTAGAACAAAATATACTACATATGCCAATACATACATCAGTTTGCTAATAAACCGATTGGTGGCTAGCCTTCTCTGCCACACATACAGAACAGAATTCTAATTTTTCAATAGTGAAAAAAATGCCAATCGTTTTCGCTCGCAGGCCCGTAGATATATTTTACCGATTGTAGCGTTCTCGCTAATGACTTATGAGCGAGAACCACCTTTTTGAGAGCAGTTTTCTTTCGCTCACTCCTACCCTACGGACGGACGTACGTCCGTCCCCTTTCCGTGCTTCGTCATGTTACGTTACGTATGGTTTGCCAGTATATCAGGGAGGCTAGCTTCCTCTGTTACGCACACACAGAATTTTTTGGCGGCAGTTGTCCTAGGCTCTTTTAAAGAAATTACGTCACGGCTCTCCGTATTTTTTTTCTTCGTCATATTTTTACTCATCAAATCGTCGGAGGCTAGCCTTCGTAGAGAAAGGCATTTTTCACGAGAAATTAAGGTATTGCTATTACATTAAAAATTGCTTGTGTAGACCAGCGGTCATAAGCAATATCAATATTGCCAGAGAGTTCTACACTAACTATTTTACAAAATTTCTATTGATCATATGCATTCTACTCCAAAAATATTCTTCCTTTTATTTTCTCGTTTAACTCACTGTCTAAGAACTGTGAAACTTGATAGAGGGGGCACTGCCTCCTCTGACGATCCGCCACTGGTACATAGCTTTATATAACCAGTATCACTAGGAGAATCATAACAAGTTATTTGACACTTCTTTTATTAAAATTTATTTAGCAACAATATCTACACAGTAAACTACCGTATAACGCGAGTTCCGAGCAGAAAATCGTTGCTTCCGTCATTTGATGTTCCCAAATTTAGAGGCTAATAATATTTTATAGGTGCACAGGGTGAGACTACTAGCACCCTTAAGAAAATATTTAAGGTAGAGTCTCCAAATATCGTCCCTTTTTTGTAAAAAAATCTAACAAAATAAAAAAAAAATACCACAGTAATAAATGAAACGTCAAACATTAGGTTCAATATTCCTTTTTTCTTAACAAAAATCAAAAACGCGTTAACATTATTAGAAAAAGTTATAAAATAGCTTTAACAAAAATACTTAAATTATGAAAATATATTTTTGGGCTCCTAATTACGTCCCGGGGACGATATTGAGATCACAATAATCAGTACGTGAACTGGAGTTGTACTTACTCCTTTTCTATTATATAAAATTGATTCTAACTATCATATTAATATCTAATCAGCCCTTTCTTAATTATTTTAATCATTGGTAAGGTATTAAGGTATTAAGTGACATGATCGTTGTGTTCACCATACCAGATCCTAATACCGTCCCGGGGACGATATAAGGTTCACGTAAGGGGACGATATTAGGAAATTTCTATTTATTTTTTCGCATCCATTTAAGCAAAAAACGTGTCATAACCTGAAAATTTTACTTAATCGATTAACATCTGAGATATTAATAGTTAGTTTGACAAAAAAAAAATTGTATCAATAAGTTAGGTATCTCAATATTTTATGGAATCCGAGAATATTTCAATGAAAAACTCACCTTGATCACTTTTTTTGATTTTCGAATTTCTGTCGATACGAATGTCGTGACGCACTCACTTCTACACAATGGCCGACTGATGCAACTAGCTCTCGGTTCGGGTCACTGATAACACTGTTGTACAGAATCGACTTTTAAATTTTACCTAAGCAAACCCTTTATAGCGTTTGTGAAGGACATCAAGAGGATTCATAATCCGAAATATTTAACAATTCTATAAAAAAATTAAAAAGTTATTAACAAAAAATTGTTAATATTGAAAATTAGATTTTTTTTTTATTGTATGCAGAATTTCTAGCTGATCATAGAAATGTATGATGTGCATAAAAAAATTTTTTGTTCGACAAACATTCTGCTTAATGAGCCGATTTATAACTTTTCTTTTCATTTTTCGAAAAATTTTCGTGTAAAAAACTTATATAATTAATTATTATAAAAAATTGTTGACAATGTAAACAGTTTTAATTAATTATTCTCAACTCGTATACCAAAAACCAAGTAAATTGGACAATATTTTTTTCGTCTTTTTTAAAACTTTAAACATTAATAACTTTTTAATTTTTTTATGAATTTGCATGAAACTTGGCGAAATGTCATATTTCAATACAATGAATCCATTCTGCTTAGTCTCGACCTTAGGTAAAACTCGGTGTACAACAGTGTAATAGATGGCGGTTTTTAAAAGAGTAGATATTGAAGGGGACGAAATTAGGTTTGGGGACGAAATTTGGCGACTGTACCTTACCTATGGGATTTTATCATACGTAAATAAAAAACCAAATCAATTTAATATTATAATTATAACAATAAAATTTCTTCAACATTTCTTTAAGCACTTTAAGACTTATATTAAACAGTACATAAAACATATAACATAAAACATATTTTAACATAATTAAAAAAAATTTAATTAAAAAAAAATGCTTTTCTATGAAGCATTAGTACCATAATATACCTAAAAAGTTTCAATATCGTTGTGTATTATTTGAACCTTAAAAAAAATCCTTAAAATACCTCAGATATTCGGACGCTTAACCAGAGACCCTTACGAACTCGACACTTTTTTTTTTTTGTATATCATGTAACGTATCATTTAAAAGGGTTTGTTCTGCGGCACACAAAAATATTTCTTCTTTGATATTTCAAAAGAATGCGAAAATGAAGCTTTACTTGAAGTTTCTATAAAGAAATTCCTAATTCGATGCTCTCTTAGAAGTTTGCAATGAGCATGATCCAAGTACAGGTTAAGAGATTAATGAAAATCAAAAACACCTCATGAAAAGTGGCTAGAAAGAACACATAATTGCTTTTTCAAATTATGAGCAATAACATAAACATTTTCTTCTTTTCCAGAGCTCCCACATCACGCTCTACGTCATCCGAACAACTCCACTTCCACTTAAAAATTGATTTCCCTGAGAAGATGCCAATGGCTTGTCCTATCGAACAGGTGGAAAATAATCCAGAAATAGCAGCCAGGTCCAGCGGGAACCAGCATCCCACAACTAGCACGCCACCAGCACAACCTCTACCGCAAAGACGGTGCGCGCCTCCGCCAACCCTCTCGCTGAATCCGGCGTCGGCGTCGCCGCTAAGGAGCAACTATAAATCCTATCACCCGAGTCATCAGGTCGACTTCCAAAGACACTCGCAGTCCGATGACGACAGCGGATGCGCCCTGGAGGAGTATACCTGGGTGCCCCCCGGATTAAGACCTGACCAGGTAGGATTAAACCCTGTTAAAGGGTTCAATCATTAATAATAGTACCGAAAAGTTAATTTGATACTGCATGATTATCCATATAATATCCATTTAGGATAAATGAGCAGCAAGTTAGTTAACGATCAACCTAAACTAACATTTTTTCACTTTATATATCGGTCCTTGAACTCGGCGTTAAATTGCAATTTACGTACTAAAAGCTGCGGATAGTGGAGACGCATTTATTATAGTTATTTATGGGCCCAAACGGTAACTCAAATATAAAGTGATTGCGCACTCTGCCACCTTCCAGTTCGCATTTTGTCATAATAGCGACTGGGCTGATGAAGTTAGTGCCACAAACAAGCCCAACATATGTTATGGGACTCTATTTGTGGACTTGCAAATACCCTCTTTAACGCTATCGAATTGAAATTGAGCAGTTTAGCAACCTTGTTTATTGTCTGAATAACGAGGTTTGCATCATCTACTTGTTTAATCCGGCTGTCGGAAAGCATTTTAACTTTTTTACTGTTTTTTTTCTGATTTTGTATTAAGATATATGGTAATTAAAATAAGTATTTATAGGAAAGCATCTTATCTTTACAATTTTAGTAAGATCTCTTAATTCAACTCATAAACTTACCTGCAGCTCGTTTCTGTAACTTTTAACTCTATTCAAATTCTCTATTTGACGTCACTTTGACGTCATTCTCTATCACTGTGTTTTTATATTCTCCTCTCTTGAGATTCTGTTTCAAATTCGACCGTTAATTTTCACCTGATTCAATTCACGATGCCTTTCTTTACTGGTACATCCGAAAATAAATCAACTTAGCTCAGTCGATTTAAAGACGACCAATATTTGTGACGTCATTTAATAGAGAATATTCTCAATCGAAATTACAGAAACGAGCTGCTGGTATGTGTATGAAATGGGTTCGTTACTAATTGAGTCAATTGTAAAAGTAACCAAAATGAATTAATATGTACGTTAATTACGTGAATTTTATATTGCTTAATGAGATTAAAAACTTTACGAGATATTAATTCTGACTAGATGAAATAAGTCAGAAATCTTGCGGAAGGCTCGCAACCTCAGTTCCATTAAAAATTCATATAAAGTTTTTATAAAAACTTTTTTAAATAATTGTTTATTTAAGTTTAAGGGGGTATCCCACTCTAGAGGCCCTTGAATTGAACGTTTTTTTCAGGGAGTTGAACAAGAAAATACAAAACATTTAGAGTTAAACATAATAATCCTCTTATTATATGATCTTTAATGAATATTTTGAGAAAAAAAAAATTTATTGAGTGGTTGGGTCAGGGCAGGCCTGCTGCTGGGACTCATACCTTAGGAACGGTGTGCACGATAACAGCCAAACAAATAATCTGAAAATTATGAGATTGCACATTAGTACTCTTTATATATGTGGCTATGGCATGAGTGTGGCACATTTTGAGAAAAAAAATTTTATTAATTTTTCTAATTTTGTCTACTATAAGTTTTATTTTTTAGTTGATTTTTTACTGTTAAAATAAGGGATATAAGTTATGTAAATCTAAAAATGCCTGATTTGCTCCATTTAGGTCATAGAGACAAAGCTAACACAGCTTGTACCAAAATCTGAAATTTTTCGGATGAATGGCTTTCTCAGAATGCTGTACACCATTCATCAAGACGGTGTTTTGAGAAAAAAGGCATTTAAGGGGGTAGTCCAGTGAAAAAAATTTTTTTTTTAATTTTTTTGTTTTTTGCTTAAATCTACTCTACTACACCTAGAAAATACTCCCTTAAAATATCTAAGCAAAATATTGAATAGTTTTAAAGATACAGAGAGTTTTCGAGAGACGTGTAATCCGAGCGCTCGAAGGTCCCCTGGCGTGTTTCAGAGCAAGGAGGACTCTTGTATTTCTGTTTGCTCTGCCCATTTTTTTTCGGTTTATAACGGTCTAGGTCCTTCTGCTTTGTATTTAAGGTTAGTTATGTATAGAGCAGGCATCGCGTTATGTATGGAGCAGGCATCGCTGACTAAGGAAAAATTAATTTTTTTTAGTTTTTTTCCGCAACAAAAACTTTAAACGCGTTTTTCTAAAAACAGCATTTTTTGACTCGGCGGACGTCAGATCTCAGAGTCTTTTGCTCCGATTGATCTAAAAATTTAGCTGTATATTTCTTGATTGTGTATCTATCGTCGGAACTAGAATTATTAAAATCCATTGTTTATTTACAAAGTTATAAACAAATTAAGCACCCGAAAAACACCCGAAAAATTCAAAATGCCGCCATTTTGTTACTTTTTATTGAAAATTAATAATTCTAGTTCCGACGATAGCCAATGTTCTACAGATTAAAACCTCGTTTGAATTTTTTGTTTCAAATGAACCGTTGCAGAGATTCGACGTCCGCCAACAAAAAATTTTTTTTTTTGGAGCGGCCATTTTGTCGGGATGACTCATCGAAAACAAAAAAAAAATTTTTTTTTGTGTATTTTAACAGTTGTACTATCATATGTCAAAAAGTTTTTTAATAAAAATTGACTTCTAATATGAAAAAAAAATCGTTGAAAAAACAGTCGTTTTCACTGGACTACCCCCTTAAGTTAAAGTTAAGAGTGGTGGAGAGCGCGCAGCTGCGCAAGGAATCGCCTATAGCGGCGCGAGCAAGAAATAGCGGCAAGAAATAGCTTAAACAATTCAGGAAAGAACACAGAATTTTTCAAAACTAAAAAAAAAAAAAATGCATTTTTTGAACGTTTAAATATTAAATTTAGACAAGGGCTCAAGCTTGTGCAAAATTACAAAATAAAATCGATTTTACTACGTCTAAGTATTGTTGGTAAAAGGTGTGGGAAAACTTATCAGGGTTGTTTTCTCATAAATACTTAACTACTGAGCCAATTTCTATAAAGTATGTGATATGCAATGCATCAATCAATAAACCTGCGTACCTAATATTTAAGATTTATCTACACTTTTTCTAATACATACATATATTATTTTGGATTTTGAACGAACATTTAAGTGAAATTGGATGCGCAATTGCTAGAAAAGATCTCATTTTAAATATTAACAAAAGAATATTTGAAATAGCGAAAGTTTATGGATGCCCAAAAAATTATTAACAAATAACAAAAATGTATTTTAATCTGTTTTTTTTTTCTTCTTTTTGCTAATAGATTTATAAATATGCAACAACGAAAATTTCGCAATTCTTAGATAATCTTTACCATCTATGCATTAATTCCATAATTTTTGGCACTTTTTTTGTTGGCGAAAATTTTTCCTTGAAGAAAGTTTTTCAAAGTTTCTTTCCGAAATAGGGGAAATTCCCATTTTCTGGCTGGATTTTTAATTTCGTAACAGAGTTTATATTCGAAACTTTATTACGTTTCTACGCTTTTGGGACTTATTTTTTGCTTGCATATTTTATATCAGTTAGGTACTGCTGAACTTCTAAAAAATTGTAATTTTCAGAGATACATCCATGGACAACTAATTAGAAACACATATATGATGTTGAATTGAGTTGGAAATTCTCAATGTTCTTGTTTCATATGTACAAAAAGGAGCTAAATTAACATTCTCTGACTTACAATGTATTAAAACTTATAGTTAAATTTCAATTGTTTTTTTAAACATTTTGAATACAATGCCATAATATTTCCAATACATAAATTTCGCCGGACAACTAATTAGAAACATTCGTTTTGGATGGAACAAAAATTGTTTTTTTTTCCAATATTTCGTAGGAAAACCTGTTTGTAATATTATATCTTCGCACCTCTTCTTTATTGAAAGTATAAGTCGGCTGCATCTCTTCACAGGTTTATTTTCCCATGCTAATTTAATTTCAATAAAAAGTTCGTCAACATTTTTGAAATTTTTTGAAGAAACTGATTTCTGTACGTCGCCCCACAGGTATTCAATAGGATTGAGGTTCGCATTTGATGCAGGCCACTCCAGCACACTAATAAAGTTGGCTTGAAAAGAGTTGTTGGTATGCTTTGCTGTGTGCTTAGGATCGTTGTCCTGTTGGAATGTCTAGATCATAGGTAAATTTCCCTCAGCACATGACAACATTACGTTTTCAAGTATGTCGACGTACTTGTCCTTCATAAGGGTGCCTTCTATGCTATGAATGGGATCAATTCCATACCAGAAGAAGCAGCCCCACACAATGATCGATCATCCGCCATACTTTACAACAAGAGTAGTATACCTCGAATCAAATGCAGCGGCTTTATGTCGACGAACAGACCTTCTTCCGTCTGGACCCGTTCTATTAAATTTTATTTCGTCGCTCCCTAACACATATTTTCATTGGTTTGTTGTCCAGGCCAAATGAGGCTTGTCAAAATTCAATCCTTTTTTTTGGGTTGCTTGCAGACACTAATGGATTCTTCCGTGAAACTCTGCCGTGCAACCCAGCCTCAGCCAAACACATTCTAACGGTTCTCGCTGAAACTGCCGTTACGTTATCACCGAAAATGTTGCGGTAGATGTCAATAGAATTCTTTCTAGTGTCCTTTTTCGTTTCTCTGATGATGATGATGAACAGATCGACAGTTAGCTCAGACATTTTCCGGGATCTTAGGACATTTTCTATTGTTCCGTGTACTTAAAAATGTTTTACTGCTCCATAAACAAGTTTTAAAGAGCATATCAATTGGTTTGCAATTTGACAATAAGACATTTTTGCTTACCAAAGACGCACTACTTCCATGTGCATGGAAGCGTTACAATTTTTTTTTTGCCCATGCTTATAAACAATGTATTGACAAAAATAGTGTCTTAACATGAATATTTAATTTAACTTAAATATTTACCAATACCAATCAGAGAAATAAATGTTTGTTTAATAAGATGGAAAAATGAATACTGTTTCTAATTAGTTGTCCACGTAAAATAGCATTCACGCGAAATGATATCACCACAGGATGTTCGGTGGGTACGAACTACTATTAAAAGTGCAGTTTTTAAGTAGCACGTGGTCGCTAGGTTTTCGCTGGTATCATACCGTTAGATTTGAAACTAAGGAGAAAGAAGGAGAGTGCACAAAGCAGTGCTGATCAAACTGTTTCTAATTATTTGTCCATGGGTGTATATCTACCCTTTTCGAGAATGAAAACAGAAAATCTTAATTTAAGGGGGTAGTCCAGTGAAAACGACTGTTTTTTCAACGATTTTTTTTTCACATTAGAAATTAATTTTTATTAAAAAACTTTTTGACATATGATAGTACAACTATTAAGCTACAAGAAAAAAAAGTTTATTTTTTTTTTTCGATGAGTCATTCCGACAAAATGGCCGCTCCAAAAAAACAATTTTTTTGTTGGCGGACGTCGAATCTCTGCAACGGTTCATTTGAAACAAAAATTTCAAACGAGGTTTTAATCTGTAGAACATTGGCTATCGTCGGAACTAGAATTATTAATTTTCAATAACAAATAACAAAATGGCGGCATTTCGAATTTTTCGGGTGTTTTTCGAGTGCTTAATTTGTTTATAACTTTGTAAATAAACAATGGATCTTAATAATTCTAGTTCCGACGATAGATACACAATCAAGAAATATACAGCTAAATTTTGAGATCAATCGGAGCAAAAGACTCTGAGATCTGACGTCCGCCGAGTCAATAAATGCTGTTTTGAGAAAAACGCGTTTAAAGTTTTTTTCGCGGAAAAAAGCTAAACAAATTAATTTTACCTCAGGCAGCGATGCCTGCTCCATACATAAGGCGATGCCTGCTCCATGCATAACTAACTTTAAATACAAAGCAGAAGGACCTAGACCGTTATAAACCGAAAAAAAATTTGTGGGGCAAACAGAAATACAAGAGTCCTCCTTGCTCCGAAACACGCCACGGGACCTTCGAGCGCTCGGATTACACGTCTCTCGAAAACTCTCTGTATCTTTAAAACTATTCAATATTTTGCTTAGATATTTTAAGGGAGTATTTTCGAGGTGTAGTAGAGTCGATTTAAGCAAAAACAAAAAAATTAAAAAAAATTTTTTTTTTCACTGGACTACCCCCTTAAATCGAAACGATCCACTATTATAGGGAAAAGAAATCTTCACTTAAACTCATATTAGCAAGTTCTTCCAGGTTAAAAAAATAAAAACCTGTCCCATTTTTGGTTTGTCCAGAAACCGACCATGACCTGAATCGCTATTGTTCCCAAATGCATCTAAAAGAATCAAAAAACTGGTTTCCTAAATATCTTCTGACATTCAAAGCAACTTCTACATTTTTTAAGCCGTCCCAATAGTCTGCTTTAAATCCTCTGGTTGAAAAACTCCGCGTATATCACTATAATTAACGGGCCTCATAGCGCAGCCGAAAACTCGTAGCAATTTAACTTAATATTTAATTGCGAGTCAGCTTCTGCTGATTTAATAATTAGTTTTTTAGGCGCTCTTATCTAGTGCTCCTGATCTCGATATTTAGCTGTCTCTGCATATTCATAAGAGCATTTCTATTGCCAAAGAGCGCATTCCTCGCCAAGCCTCATTTAGTACTCACACCGGGCGAATGAATATTAAAATTTTACAAAAAGTTTCATGAGAGGTTTTTTCAGATTTCTACTTCTTCTTGCCCAGCATGGCATAGCTTACATACTCGTAGACCAGCGCGTCTTTAAGCTTTCTATGACGGGGCAGCAACATGTGTTATTTCAGCTGAGGTGCCGTGACTGGTAATAATTATCGCCGCAATGGCAATTTCGATTTATTTCTTTCAATCTATGTACGCACGTCGCCTCGGACGCAGTGAAACATCAAACGCAACTTGTACCTCTCCGCATTAGGAGCAATGGTATGGTTTGCGTTGCCTTGCATTCAAAAAATACTTTTGATTTCGAGATTCAATGAAAATTTAGCAAAAATTTAAGTTGTATTATTATTAACACAAGGATCCGGGAAGTATCAGATTCAAACCATAGACAGTATCTTTTTAAATATCTTTCTTTCATTAATTGAGCTAATCACAGGGTGTCCAATAGGAAATTGCGAAAAATAATGGGTCACAATTTTTTAACAAAAGGAGAGATCGATAAAATGTAAATACTTTTTAATAAAGGAAAGTCGGCATTTTTATTCCATTTTATTATAAAAAAATTAAATCTATTTAATACAAAACAATTAATTTAAAAAAGTAGTGAAGAACGTTAGTTACTAATGATATATATTTTCGATATTTTAACCATCTAATTTGCCACAAATATCCATATGCTTTCTAAAACTATTAAAAACATGTTCTAACGTTTCATTTGAAATGCCATTGACGATCTTCCCAATGTCTTTAATAAAATCTTCAACTGTTTTTTGGGTATTTTCATAGCAGAGATTTTTAATGTAGCCCCATAAAAAGAAATCACATTAAGTGAGATCTGACGAGTAAGGTGGCTATTCTATTCCGTTTCCCCTAGCAAAGCGTGAGTACCCTAGCTAGGCCAATAACTCGATCGCCATAAAATTTATTGATGATACTTCTTGTGTGCGATGAGGTGCTGCTACGTCTTGAATAAAAAAAAAAGATTTAATGAGGCTCCTCTTTTTCGCATGAGAAAGGATTTGGTCTCTAACATCCCTTTGTACTTCTCTCCGGCGACAGAAGATTCAAAGAAATGGAGGTAGATACCTGTAGATGGTTCACATTTCAAAAAAATATATTATTAACCTGTTAACTGATTATGTCGTATATATGCGTCAATTTCAAAAGTTTCATATTTTTGCAGAAATCAGTTTGTAATTATAAAACTACATTTAATGTTGAATCAAACCAAATTTAAAAATATTACACTTTTTCAACTTTTATAACCCATAGTAATTTACTTTGCTTATGTCGTAAATATGCGTCTTTGCTTGAAATGAATTCAGCACATATCGAGCTTTCTAAGAAAAACTAATCAGTTAACAGATTAATAATTCATGTTTTTCACTATATTTTTAAATTAATGGTTTGTATTAAATATATTTAAGTTTTTTATAATAAAATGGACATGAAATAAAAATGACGACTTTCCTTTATTAAAAAGTATTTACATTTTACCGATCTCTCGATTTGTTAAAAAATTGTGACCCATTATATTTTCGCAGTTTCCTATTGGACACCCTGTATCTTTAAACTGAAACATAAAAAGAACTTATTAGCAATTCTAAAAATGCCTTAGTGGTACCTACTAATTCTTTATTCAGTGTCTGCAATAATTTAAAAATAAACCGCTCTATAGTCATTTACTCATAAGATTTTCAGTTCCTAAATGAGAGTCTAGTTTAAAAAGTTAAAAAAAAATTTTGCTCGTTTCCAAGAAACTATATATCTAGGCAAGGTAATATATTTAACAGTAGATCAGTTATAATCTGTAAAGAATTCACGCCACTTTTTATTGCAATTACACTTCAAAAAGTTATTTTATTTTACATGTTTGTTAATTAGGAATTTAATAAAATTCGGATAAAATAAGGTTTGTTTTGTAATTAAAAGCATTTGGTAGACAATCAGTTGAAATTTTGGGAAAAGAAACAAAAGTTAAATAAGATGAAACTACCAGTAACGATCACCCTAAAAAAACAAACTACACAGGGTGTCCCGATTCAACGTAGGAAACGCTATACCAATAGATTCCTTGGAGTGTCCTGATCAACGTTTGTTCTGAGACCCCTCTCTCCTCCTTTCACCTCAAAAAGAAGTAAAAGTCAGAGGGTCCATAATAAAAAAAAAAAAAAAAAAAAAAAAAATTTCCATAGTTTAACAAACATCAGGACACTCCATGGAATCGATTGGTATAGCGTATCCTACATCGAATCGGGACACCCTGTATGTGTACTTATTGGAATTTATCATACATAAATAAAAAAAGGAATGAACTTAGTTCTATTGAGATCAGTAGTAATTATTAATTAAAACGAAATAATAGGAAATAATTAAAAATAATTATAAGCAAATTCCCGCTTGCCGAGTAACGATTTACGGACTAATTAGTTTATTGCATTTCTGTTCTTAATTTCTTTCAATTACTGTGTTTCCATGCAGGGTTCAACTCGAGTTGAACTCGAGTCAGTTCATTGAAACTCGGGTTGAGTTGGGGTTAGCTTCAAATGTCATTCCAGTTTATTTTGTCAACTCAACTCCAAGTTGCTCATGGAAACAGTTCAGGTTTAGCGGCTATTTTCTTAACTCGACGAAAGCTTAACTCCAACTCAACCCTGTGCATGGAAACATGGTAAATGTCTATTGAAAATTTTCTTTTGAATACGCCCTATTGTTTCTCAACATGATTTTTTTTTTAAAAACATAGTTCAAAGTATTTTACCATCCGTATATTACAAAGCTCCTGTATTGCACTTTTATCCATCCCATTGTAGAGTTCGCTGGTCCTGTCCTGGCTCCGTTCCACTCTGTTCACATTATTCGAATTGAGGCTGTCCAGGTGAAGTTTCTTAAGTTTGCTCTCCGTGGCCTTCCTTGGGTGGACAATTCCTGCTCCCACCTTATCTTTAAAACCTTAAATTGATCTTTCTGGACTCTCTTGATATGAGGCGCAATATTTCTAGTATTGTTATGGGGTCGAATATTTTGTGCGATTCTATTAATTCTCCTGAGCTTTACTTCTCGGTTCCCTCCAGACTCTTGAGAGCGAAATGATCTTCTCCATCTTCCGTACCACCGGACTAATTATTTTAAAAATGCACCTATTAATTCAATGTCTGGTCTTATTACCGTGTTAAGGTTGAAAAATCGGCTGAAATAAAATGACTGCGCTATATGTGGACCTCATTGGATTTTTAATACTTTTTATAAAATAAGCTTAGATATGTCTAAATCTGTGACTTATTTTATACTCTTCAAAATCTGTTTTACCTGTACGTTATCTGTATTTTCGACGGCATTGCAGCGAAATGTGTTCTTTCAGCTCATGTGTGCTGACTGGTATAATTATTGCCGCCATGGTGATTTTGATTTTTTTTTTCAATTAATCCATGTGCGCATGTCGCAAGCAGTGAGACATCAAACGCACCTGAGATTTCCCCGGATTGGTAGTAGTGACACAGTTACATCCAATAAAAACTTTCGATTTTCACGCTGTCGTTGTTGGCTCAAAAATACATTACTCCCGCCCCGTACCGTGCAGATCTTCTCTAAATTTGTAATGGAGAATATAATCGTGTCGCTCACCTGGCTTTCCATCCGCTTAAATGGGTAAGCGCTCAGGTAAAAACGGTGTACTCGAAACGACGAAACGACTTGAGTAGGTGAGATTGGATCAGTTCCTGCATCGGTGAGCGCATGTTTACTTTGAATTTCACAGATGTGAATTAACATGTCAATTAATTATTATTAATTAACGGGATTAGCCGAGCGATCGCATATCGAGAACGCTTTTTACAGCCCAATTAGATTTTGGTTACCGATAGTCGCGCGGCACTTGTCACGGCGAAATTAATCTTCTCTGGTCCGGTACCTGCGCCGTACAATGTGACGACAATTAGATCTGATGCGCATTTCTTTGCGGTGGATTTAGATTAAGTGAGAGGCTTAAGAAAGTTTTCTATTTCAGTTCACAGTTTTGTTTGTTTCATTGACTTACAGGTCCGATTGTACTTTTCGCAGCTGCCAGACGACAAAGTGCCCTATGTTAATAGCGCCGGCGAGCGGTACAGGGTGAAACAATTGTTACAACAACTTCCGCCTCAGGATAATGAGGTATGCTCTATTGGCGCACTTTTTGCGAGAACCAACATTATGCTTATTTTGCTTACTCCACAGGTTAGATACTGTCATTCTCTCACAGACGAGGAACGCAAAGAACTTCGATTGTTTTCCGCACAAAGAAAACGTGAGGCGCTTGGAAGAGGCGCGGTCCGGTTACTTTCCGACGACAGAAAGTGCAAAGGGGTAAGTTGAACATTTATGAACCTTGTGAAGCGAATGCGGTTATTACGTAAGTCATTCACACTAACTATTTTCATTCAGCCTTACGAAGACGTTTTTTATTTCAAACAGATTAATGTCAGTTTATTTGGCAAACTAATGCTGTAGAAAGCTTTTAAATATTTTATTTCATATCATTTCCTGACCGTAAACATTTCTTCTTTGTTGTATGTAATTTTACTACTATCAGTTTAGTATATGAATTTTCGATGGTAAAAGGAAAACAAACTATAGAAATTGAGAATAAATTTTATTTGAGGTTGCTCGGAGGCATATAAAAAGGTTGTATGCGAAAAAGAAACTGGCATTCCTCGTAAACTCATTTAAAGTTAAAATGTTGATATGAGTTCAGGGCAGGTGTACCTAAAAGTCCATCCAAAACTTGACCATTTAAATACCATTTTGACATGTTTAGCCATAGTAATTTTGTTGCCCAAAATTTTTAATTACATATATATTTTCAATTAATATGAGTCATTTCGAATTAGTTAGTTGGATCGAACAATTTGTACATAGTGCAAGATGTAGTCTTGTGTCTGTATGTCAGTATAAGTCTGTTAAAGTATGAATTGTTGTAACTGTGTAATTTAGTCCGTCTCAACGATGTCTCAAAAGCATTTCTAATATTTCGAAATCAAAACTCCATAATGTGTCCTCTACATCATACCTGCACAAATGAAAATATCGACGGGGCGTCAAGCTACGCGACTTATTCTGTTAGTTTCACAAATATTGCATTATCTTATTTTAGAGAAAGACTTAATCATTCTTTTTAGACAGTCAGTAATCACTTTGACCGCGGGATATGCGAATCTTAAGTTTTGCAATTTTTTGTGAGAAGATTTTATGTTGAACGCCTCTTTAGTATATGTAAATTTTACGTAAAATTGCGAAACAATTCACGTCTTAGAATTAACTTTAAACTGCAAGAAGTATAATATAAATAGAAAAAGAATAAACTTTAAACTGTAAGGAGTATAATATAAATAATTATTATTACTTATAACTGATTGACAGTAACGTGATAGGACATTTTCGTTTGCGAATTCGTAATCTACGGAAAATTTCTAAAAAAATGATATAAAACTTATTCTATGGCAAAATTGGTGCCGACCAGTGAAATCAACTGGATCGGTCAGCTAATGAAATTTTAGTTCTGAGGCTTATTAGATTTTTCGTAAAATAGAGTGCAATTCTAGCTAAAAAATCGAAAATCTTGTAAAGAAAAACACTGTTTTCCTGCTTAAGTTTACCGATCACAGAGTAAAGTTTAAGGAAGAGCCCAATACAATTTAATATAAATTACTTTTAATTGATTTAAATGAATCAGTCCTTTAAATTATTTTCCCAGAAAAAAAAGAATTGTTGCGCAGTAAATAGTTTTGCATTTTCTATTTTTCAAAAAACAGGTTCTTACGCTTTTCTACAAAAATTTACTAACTGAATTACCTGGTATCACCGTTCGTTGCGTGTAAATACTTATTAATTAAACACTTTTCAAATGCTCTGGTTTGGTAATATACAGTGGCGGAAAGATAAATAGCACAAATATGACAGTTTACATAATCTTTAAAAATTTCATGTGTGCTGGCAGTACTGATCTGAACCTTTAGCACTTTTAAGTTCCTGGAAGTGCAACTAGTATGTAACGGTATTATTAATAAAATTCACGACGTCGTATCGGCTACAGCGCAAACAAGTAGTTGAAATTTTGGAGGAAAAATAAATAGCACACTGTATCATTTCATTTGTTTTCATAAGAATACTTTGTTAATCCAGTAAGTTTACTGTTAGTTATTTAAAGGACTTGAAATTTAAGTAATTTCTATTAGATTCTAATAATGGGAAGAGGCCGTCATTGCACTCCGGGGGAAAAAGAAGCCATCTTCAAATTGTTTGAGAATGGTAAAAAAGTTTGTGAAATTGCTGAGATTTTTGAATGCTCACGGAAAATGGTATATAATGCTATTAAACACGTGTCACAATGCAACACATTTGAGCCAAAACCAAGAAAGCCACGCAACAGAAAAACCACGAAAGCCATGGATCGAGCAATAGTGAGAGCAAGCCGGAAGGATCCTTTCAAAAGTTCTCAAGTTATTAAGGACGAAATTAGGGCAGAATATGGTGTAGATATTACGTCAAGGCTTGTACGCTACCGTTTATCTGAAGCAGGCTTGAAAGGGTGTATTGCAACAAAAAAGCCACTTGTTTCAAAAAAAAATTTGAAAAAGCGAATAGAGTTTGCAAGGGAGCACATAAACAAGCCACTGTTGTTTTGGAAAAATGTCCTTTGGAGCGACGAATCGAAATTTAATAGATTCGGCTCCGATGGTAAAGTATACGTACGTCGCCCTAAAGGACAAGAATTTAATCCAAGATACACCATTAAAACTATAAAACACGGTGGTGGAAATATTATGGTGTGGGCAGCATTTTCCTGGCATGGCGTAGGTCCTATTGTAAAAATATCAGGAAAGATGGATCAGCATCAGTATCGCGATATCCTCCGAGATCATATGGAACCATTCGCCTTTGAAAATTTGCCTGTTACGTGGAAATTTGTTCATGACAACGATCCTAAGCACACGTCACGTACAGTAAAGTGTTGGCTTATGGAAAAATCAGTCGATGTGTTGAGTTGGCCCCCACAAAGTCCGGATTTGAATCCCATCGAAAACCTTTGGAACGACGTGGATAAGATAATTCGGTCAAAAAAAAGTGGGAATTTGGATGAATTATGGAGGAATATTGAGGAGGCATGGTACTCGATCCCAGTTCAACGGTGTCAACAACTCGTAGAAAGTATGCAACGCAGATGCAGTGCTGTAATAAGCAATAGAGGCTACCCTACGAAATACTAAATTAATAAATTTGTCGAATTTTGCCATGAATTGGTTTTAATTTATTAAAAAATATAGAAAAACATAATTGTGCTATTTATATTTCCAAGCTTTTTATGACGTTATTGCTAATAGTAACGGTTTTCCCGCTTATAACAATTTTAAGTAATAAAAAATTTAGCGAATTAAATTCTCAATATAATGAATAATTACTTCCATAGGTTTCTTAGAAATTGTCCTTTACTTAATCTTCAATTGCGATCTTCAAAACTACAGCTTGATAGATGTGCTATTTATCTTTCCGCCACTGTATATCCTAGAAATTCATTCACCCTGTATGCTAATTTGCTTTGAAATCCTTTAAATTATTGTAGAAAGATTTTTCGCTATATTGAGTCTGCTACGTTTAATTTCCAATTTCTGAGAAAAATTTTGAAAGCAGTTGCCCCGAAAACTCCTCTGAATGATTCTCGAGATATTTAAAAAAATGGCATTGAGAACATCGTTGTATTAATTATTATTGAAATCTCTTACAATAAGGAAATTTTGGTCGCCACATTGAATGCGTTATATTTTAATATATTTCGAAATTCAAATAGCAAAACTGGGAAAAGCGACCAGAAACCCTATGAATAGCAATTTTATGTCACCATATTGAATCCGTCATTTTAAATCTCAAAATATTTATATAAACATAGTAGCTCCCTTTTGTACTAAATCCCTTGAATTGTAGAAATTTTATACCGCCATCTTAAATTTCCAAATATCGATAGCAGACTGGGAATTGACTAATTAATTTTTTAAATTTTTTTTATTAAAATCCGACAGCTCGAAAGTTCAGAGAAATGTTGGTCTCCAAATGGGATCCGCCATCTTGAATTTACAAATTTTGATAATATTAAAAATTAGTGGCCTCAAGAAAAATCATTGTACCAATTTTCGTCAAAATCCTTTGAAATTGAGAAGTTTTGCTCGCCATCTTGAATTTACAAATTTTGAGAATATTCAAATTAGTGACCTCAAAATAGTTATTGTCCTAATTTTCATTAAAATCTGTTGAAATCGAAAAGTTTTACTCGCCATATTCAATTCGCCGTCGTAGATTTACAAATATTGATAATATTCAAAATTAGCGGCCTCAAAGTAATCAATATACTAATTTTAATTAAAATCCATTGAAATCGAGAAATTTTGGTCGTCATTTTGAGTCCGCCATCTTGAAACTTTGCTGACTGCCCATCCCAAAGCCTACGTTAACACTTTGTTGACCGGTCATGAGTTAACTCGTGTTTGGAAATCGCAGCAAACTAGATATTTTTGTGAATATTATACAGCCAAACATACCAAGAAAAAGAATTAAAATTCATAGACAATTACTAACTTTAATTTAATTACATGATGCATTAATTAAGTTAACGATGCTTTTTATCTTTATGGACAGCAAAGTCCAATTATGAAAAAATAGGCAGCAGTTTGCATAAAATTCGCGGTCAACAATGTGTTAAGAAACTTTCGCTTCAAAAACTACATTTCTACGTGAATTAACAATGTTGCTAATTCATCTCGAACGATTTTCTATTTTAATCACCTAGATCCTAGTTCATTCAGCTATTGTAATGCTAATTTTACTAAAAAAAATTAAATATAGGGAAAGTATGTTAATTTTACTAGAATCAATTTGTTAATTTTCAAATTCTAATTAATGTTAAAGTGACCAGGTATTTTTTTTTGACTTAACATGGTGAATGTTTCAGCTAGATATATAATCATTGCTACTAGATGCCTGGTTGCTTTAAGGGGGTATCCCACTCTAGAACGTTCAAAAAATGCATTTTTGTTTTTAAGTTTTGAAAAATTCTGCGTCCTTTCCTGAATCGTTTAAGCTATCTCTTGCCGCGAAATTTGAAAAGCTCGCGCCACTACATGTGATTCCGTGCGCAGCTGCGCGCCCTCCACCACTCTTAACTTTAACTTAAATGCCGTTTTTCTCAGAACACCGTCTTGATGAATGGTGTGCAGCATTCTGAGACAACCATTCATCCGAAAAATTTCAGATTTTGGTACAAGCTGTGTTAGCTTTGTCTCTATGACCTAAGTGGAGCAAATCAGGCATTTTTACATTTGCATAGCTTGTATCCCATATTTTAACAGTAAAAAATCAACTAAAAAATAAAACTTATAGTAGAAAAAATTAAAAAAATGAATAACAATTTTTTTTTCAAAATATGCCACACTCATGCCATAGCCACATATATAAAGAGTACTAATGTGCAATCTCATAATTTTCAGATTATTTGTTTGGCTGTTATCGTGCACACCGTTCCTAAGGTATGAGTCCTAGTAGCAGGCCTGCCCTGACCCAACCACTCAATAAAATTTTTTTTTTTTTCACAAAATATTCATTAAAGATCATATAATAAGAGGATTATTATGATTAACTCTAAATGTTTTGTATTTTCTTGTTCAACTCCCTGAAAAAAACGTTCAATTCAAGGGCCTTTAGAGTGGGATACCCCCTTAAAGGTATTCAGTACAAAAAGTTTTATAAATTAACCTTCTTTACTGAGGAAAAGAACATTGTAAAAGCAATGCAAACAACATTAAATAAATAATTTCCAAATATAATTTGGCGCCTATCCCGAAAATTATTAATTTAACTACGTTTCACATTAAACTTTGGACTTAACAATTTTCATCCTTAATATGACAAAAAATAAATTCAAAACGTTTTTGTGTTATTGCCTATATTTGTCGTAGCGTTAAAATTCAACTTTGTTAAATGCCTTACTTGTAATTTAATATTATTAAATGTACAACGATCCACAAACAATTTTAAAGACATGATTACGTGGAATTCAAAAGCAAAGATAGTTAAATGAACCACGAAATTAGTTGTTTGTTAACGCGAATAAGTTTTTAATAAAAGTATGTACATACATATATTGGTGTTTTGTTTATTTTCGTCTCTCATAAAGACTTGTTCAATCTATACAATATACAAAATCTCTATGTAGAGGTACAAGGCAACTAAAGTGAAAAACTACTTAAAACCGCAGACAAAGGCCTTTCTCCTTGAATACGAGTATAGCTCCCACCCTAGTTGCATTTTTCAAGTTAAAATGCAAAAATCTGATGAACATTTTTTATGCTCTAATGGACGCTGTTCAGAAAGTTCCTTATCGCTCCGCTAAAAGCGTCCTGTGAAAATTTTCTGAAAAGAAGAACTGTACCTTATCTGGCGTTAATGATGACGGCGCCTTCACCTCAGTGCACATGAGCGCCCAATTTCAGTTCAATTATAGCCTTTGGTGGGTTTGTCTTGCCGTCTTTACGGCTCCCGAGATAAAGATGTAACGACAACTAGGAATGGTGCCAGCCAAAGCAAGGTTTTGTCTCCTGCAAGAAAAATTACCTTTCCTGACTGTCGCACTGTGCTATCATAATGTGAAATCTCCGATAAATGGGCCACACAAAGGAGCCCGGAATGGCTCCCTACAACCTCGTATCCTTCCTCTTGGCTCCAGGCATTCATCCCTCTCTTCACTTTAAGGTTTAAAGACAATTAGACGGAACAGCGGGGCACGCGGGCGAGTGTCGCCAAAGAAAGGACCTGAGTTTAATAGTCTGGAAATTTACTAAATGAAGCCATTCGAAGAGGTGGTAGGACTCAATTAACTTTGTTTGCGACCCACTCCCCGGCCTCCCAATTTAGCTTTAATTTTCTGGGCTTTTATTTTGCAATTCCTGCGAAGCTCCATCCTTGTGCCGCCCCTAATTTGGTACGACATTCAGGTTATTTGGAAAAATACCCAGGAGGCTTGGGTCTCTCATAATTTCATAATTTCCCTTATGACTTTCGAGGCTTATCGCTGAACGTAGGACATAAAATCATTTTTGTATCTTGACTACGTCCCAAGGGAGCTCATCTTTAAAAATGTTTTTTTCCGCTTTTCCAGTGCGATGACCTTCTGGCCTCGGGGGACATTGTCGTGTTCGCAAGCCGGCTAGGAGCGAACGTGTGTTGGCATCCAGGTTGCTTCGTCTGCGACATTTGTAAGGAGCTGCTAGTTGACCTAATTTACTTTCACAAAGACGGTCACCTGTACTGTGGACGACATCACGCAGAGACACAGAAACCAAGGTGTTCTGCTTGCGATGAGGTATGTTGATTTTATGCAACGAAGAGAAAACATGATGAAGTATATTGAGTTTATGTTTAAATTTTTAATTAATACAAAGGTAAAATTGTAATCAGCCCGCAAATTGAAATTTGAATTTTTATGAGAGCCTTGCGATTTTATTATCTCTTTATATGGTTTTCAGATCAATCTTTTTGTGTGTATTTATGGGTGCGTGTATGTTTTCTATGTATAATTTTAGTATATGTACTAAAAAACGCTTTCTAACGAAGAATTAACGTAGTTGGAATTTTGGATAAAGTATCGAGGAATCTTAGTTTTAGCACAGTTGGTTCTGTCATTTTTAATTATTCAACAATAACATGCGCTTATCTTTAAAATTGAGAAGTTCTTAGTGTGTCAAGACTCAGACAGCCACGCCTTACTAAATATTTGTTTACACACCATAAAGTTTTTATGTACGTAACAATAAAAATAACAATAAGAGTATTCACTTAAAGTGTAGTAAGTCCTGCATAAGCAATAAAAGCGAGTATTTTATTCGATTTACATTTCCACTCAAAATCTGTGCGCATATATGAGTAATAATATTTCATGTCCACGTGCTTTTCCGATTAAATGCTTGTCTTATATTTCCTTCATGTCTAATAATAATGATTTATTCACTTATTAAGAATTCAACAAATTCATATGCAAGCAGCGATCAGTGAGCAAAAGTCTTGATTTATAACTGAGAATGATAGCAACCATCTGTATGCAGCGTGTGAAATTTCTTCCTCGTTCTTCAGTTAATAGGGACATATCTAAATCTTCATTATTTTTATTTAAAAATATTTTACCTCTTTTGTTGTGCTCTTAAAAAGGAACTAATAGCGGTGCTTTATAAAATACACGTTGAATTTATTTTGCAACTTTTTCAGCGTACGTTTTTTAACACGTTCAACACGGCGTGTACCACCGGTGGCTCACACGCAAATTGTTTATCTGAAGCCGTGTACCACCGGTGGCTCACACGTGAATGGTTCATCTGGCGGCGTGTACAACCGATTACTCACATAAGCTTTTCGTAACACATAATAAATAAAACTATTATGTCTTTATAAATGTGCAGTAAAAGGGAACTGCACTTTTGAAGCTTTGCTAAACAACGTTTTGTGCAAGGCGCCGCCAGATAAAGCAAAATACGATTTTTACTGCCGCCCGATAAAGCAAAATACGATTTTTACTTATTGAAATATAAACATATTCTCTACACTATCTTTGCAAATACAAGATTCCGGTACGAATTTAAGAGTTACATTCATTCAAATTATGTTATTGTATACTGTTGCGGCCAGCCGGCAAAAAATATTTACTAAAAATTCCACAGTATTGCTTGGCTACTTTGACATACTTTAGCTGTGGGTACATATATATTTTTATTTGAAGAAATATCGAGCTTCAACCTACAGCTATTACTTTAATTTTATTAAATAAATTTGTTATGACTTACAGTAAAGAAATATTTTCTAATAGGGTTCATTAAAATATCAGTTTTAATAACAAAATATTGAACAGGCTAAACTTTTATATAGTAATTTATATTAATATTAATATAATATTAAACAAAGTAACACTTTAAGAATAAGTAATCATTCTCACTTGTACTTCTCTTTTTTCAGATAATATTTTCCGATGAATGTACAGAGGCTGAAGGTCGAACGTGGCACATGAAACATTTTGCCTGTTTTGAGTGTGATAAACAGCTCGGAGGGCAACGGTACATCATGAGGGATGGCAAGCCATTTTGTTTGGCATGTTTTGACGCAATGTTCGCCGAATACTGTGATTTTTGCGGAGACGTTATAGGAGTGGACCAGGGGCAGATGAGCCATGATGGCCAGCATTGGCATGCAACGGATCAGTGCTTCTCCTGTTGTACCTGTAGATGTTCCCTTTTAGGACGACCGTTCTTACCACGACGAGGGACAATTTATTGTTCCATTGCTTGCAGTAAGGGCGAGCCTCCAACACCGTCGGATAGTTCTGGTCAAGGTCCAAGACCTAGAAGGAGCAGTACTACCTCTCAGATACCACGGAGCCCGAAAATGGGAAGACGAGCTCTAAATTGCTCTAACGATAGTCAGAACGGTTCAATAAGCAAGGGCCTGGATAGAATTGTATTAGAACGAAACCACGAAAAGATTGTAGAAGATTGTAGAAATCAGAGCTGTAGAGACCAACGTCGAGAGCCAATAGATTTAACAGACCTAGGAGTTAGTTTAGATAATCTAAGAACGAATGAGAAGACAATAAACAACGGAATTGATCAAAACCTAACCTCGTCACTACCTGACCTTCCGTTCTCAGACAGAGAGCACGTAACCGTTAAGAAATTGGAAAGTAAAGAGCAAAGTTGTATGCAGATTCAGTCCCCAACAACGTCGGAAATAACTCAGAGTACCCAAGAAATGTCTAGCGATAGTCAGGAGAAGAAGCCAATGAAAGGGGTGCGATTTAACCCCTTACAAGAAAAAATGTCCCGCTCGAAGAGTTACACGGATAACTCAAGTGCAAGAAGACGACGCAAGCGTAGAAACCAAATTCGGTTCAATTCCGAGAACCAAATCAACGCGAACACGCCCCCGCATCCCACGTCCCCAGAGGTATCCAATCAAAACAATGAATCGGACGCTGCCAGCGTTTGCTCCACCTGTTCTTCGAGCTCCTCTAGCTCCGATGAATACCTGTACCGACTACCAGCGCGACGGCACTACGGGGGAGTGCGCGTTTCGTACGTACCGAACGACGCTATAGCGTACGAGCGCAAACGTAGCCAGGGTGCGTCATGCGAGGCAGACGCCAAGAGCTGCGTCGTATCATGACAACTGTCGTCGTTACCATCACCCTGCTGTCAGTGTTGCAAGGGCTGCTTCCAGGTGTTTCTTAGTCTCTTTCGAAAGACCAGAAACTAGACCCGCTGAATCATCGTGTCAATGGACAATGCCAAAAATTAAAGAACCTCCGCTATATCCTGCGCCTGAGACGTTCTTTTCGATCAAACTAGGAAAGCTTTATTTATTTGCAATAGCCGTTTCTGTTTAATGGTCGCGTAGTGTCTAAGGTCGATCAGTTTTATTGAAGCATATCATTTTGCAAAGACTATAATTACTTGTATTTATGTATATCGTTTTGTTGTCACATATCCAAACTACTGCCTAAATGTACAAATGTAAGAAATATCAGTAACTTAATGGCTTCCAACTCGTTAACCTCATTTTCGTAAAACATTGAAAAGTTCCTTTCGTTTAAGGAATTACAGCAATAAACGCGAAAGTACATAAACTGATTGACTATTTCTAAAGCTTGAAATAAATGTTTTGTAAGAAAAGAGAGGAGTTTTACTAACTATATCCGCAACCCTAAATCCTTATACCAACTTTTATTATCCATGTGATTAAAATGTGAGATAAAAACAAATAAATTTCATAAAATAGATCCCACAAATTAATAATATTAATCCTGTGGCTTGGGGAAAGGTATTTTATTATTATTATTAACCCTTAACGGCCGAAAGGCCCTGCTACGGGTCATAGTACTTATGCCATAGAAAACGAAAGGCCCCAACACGGGGACATGAAAAGAATTCAGTTTTCATTTCATTTATTTATGATCGCTGTAGTTTTTTTTTTAACAAATATTGCAACTTAGTACATCCCTGGTTTGTTGATCATGCACTGACAAGAAATATTTACCGTAATATAACGTTTTAAGGCGTAAATATAGTGGAATTTTCACAACAGATCTGTCGCATTGAAATTCAGTGTAGTTTGCGATTTAGAAGCTTACAATGTGTAAATATAATATATTTGTGTTTTCCAACTTTCGAGTATTATAAATCGATTAAGTATATTGAATTCATCTAATATATAAAATTCTTCTGTCACAGTGTTAGTGGCCATACTCCTCCGAAACCGCTTGACCGATTTTGATGAAATTTAATATGTATATTCAGTAGGTATGAGAATAGGTTTATAACTAATTTTTATACCCCTAAGTGTTAAGGGTGGGTCACCCTAAAAAAATTTTTTGTATTTTTTGGACAAAATTTTTTTTGGTAATTTTTTTATGGTGTGGCATTAAAAAATACATTTAGTCCTAAATTTTTACCCTTCTACCACCAATCCCTACTTTTTAATAGCATTTTTTATTTTTTAACCCCGATCGATAGCTAATCAATGGGGTTCCGTTTTGCCTCATTTTTTTTTTTAAAGTTGTCTAATACTTTGTAGAAGGTTCTTACGGAAAGAAAAGTTAAGAAAATTGCGTAGAAAATTGGATAATTTCAGGAAACTTAACGACTATTTTAACTTCGCGAGTCTGACAGTTCGCGCGTTCTCGATTTCAACGGATTTTAATGAAAATTAGTACAATTATTGTTTTGAGGTCACTGATTTTGAATATTATCAAAATTTACAAATCCAAGATGGCGGACCCAATATGGCGAGCAAGATTTCAGTGAATTTTAATGAAAATAAGTACAGTGATAATTTTGAGGGCACCAATTCTGTAATATTATTACAAATTCAAGATGGCGAATCCAACATGGTGACTAAAATGTCTTGACTACAACGGATTTTAATGAAAATTAGTACAATGATTATTCTTATTGAACTAACCCCCTAATTCTACAGAAAAGTTAAGAACTCTTAACCTCTTAATTGTTTTGAAAAATCCCTTTAACTCAAGAGATAGACCTCTTTTTGTAGAAGAATTCACAAATTATAAGAAATCAGTGTATTTCTAATGTTTGTTCAATAATATGGTAGCATATTAATTCCTTTAAAAGGATTTTTGATAATAGTTAAGACGCTAAGAGCTCTTAATTTTGATCCAGAATCGGGGGGTAATTTAGAATATTACCATAATTTCCAAATCCAAGATGGCGGATCCAACATGGCGATTAAAATGTCTCAATTACAACGTATTTTAATGAAAATCAGTGTACAATGGTTATTCTGAGGCAACTAATTTAGAATATTATCGAGATTTCCAAATCCAAGATGGTGACCAACAATTTCTCAATTTCAACAGATTTTAATGGAAATTAGTACTATAATTATTCTGAGGCCACTAATTTGAATGTTATCATAATTTTCAAAGTTTCTAGATCCAATATATAAAAAAAATTTCTCGATTTCAACGGGATTTAATTAAATTTGCTACAATAATTGTGTTAATGTCACTAATTTTAAATATTATCAAGATATTGGTCGACGCACATGGCATAATGAAAATCTAGCGGAAAGGGCAGTACAACGTCTGCCGGGCCAGCTAGTATCTAAATAAATTAGTTTAAATGTTTAGTTTAAGTTTTCATCCTTATAAACGTTTTAGAATTTCACCTAATTTTCCGTCGTCTTATGGGCGAGTATTACAAAAAAAGCTCTCGGCCGTTAAGGGTTAAAAAAAAAGGTAAAAAGATACGAAGATTTTTTCTATTTAGATACTGAGAAATACTTAGGTAGAAACACAAGGGGTTCTAAAATAATCCTTATTGACAATCATGAATACAGAAAGCAAGTAGAATAGAAAATGCAGAAAGCAAATATAAAAGACAGAAGTGAAAACTTGAAAGGAGAAATAGCTCACAAAGGCTTAGCAAACATAGAAGCGGGCACACACACACACAAACATACACGCATACACACACGCACACATACACACGCGTGCACACACACTGCTGTAGGTCGGTCGTGTAACGGCATTTGCAGCGGGATGGCGAGCGAGCTAGAGCCGTCTGACAAAGTTGCTTGTAAAAATTATAAGTGTCACTCAAATCAAAAATTAAATTCTGTGGTTTGTATAATATGTGAAAAAGAGTTTCACTTCACTGACTTCAATAAAATGAAAAACTTTAAATTTCTAATTAACATATTGGCTATACCGGGTGTCCCAAAAGTATGGAAACGGCTAAATAACTTTCGAGGAAGGCATTTTGGAGAAAAAAGTTTTAGACAAAAGTTTTAGGAATTATCCCTGGCTATTCAATGGTGGCCGTAGATTTGACCTTGACCATGACCTTAAAGGTCATTTCAAGGTCAAGTTGTCTTTTTTAAATTGGAATCCGTATTTTCGACCACGGAAATGGAAAGAGCGGAAAATTTCACGTCCAACTATGGTCTTAACCATAACCTCGAAGGTCATATCAAGGTCAAAATGGCTCATTAAAGGTTTACCTGCATTGTTGCTTCGGATTTAGAAAGAGTGGAAGTTTTACGTCCGGATGTGACTTTGACCATAACCTTGATCTTGGCCATGACCTTGACCATGACTTCGAACGTTACATCAAGGTCAAGATGGTTTTCTGAAGGGCAAACCATATTTTTGCCCATGGAAATTGAAAGAGCGGAAAATTTGACGTTCCCCTTTAACCTACGATTTAATTTCCAACAGAGCAGGCCAAATTCAACCATGCAGTAAACAAATCGGACCCAAATTGGGCGCCCTATGATATGCAAAGACAAGTGTAACATACAAATGGTTTATTAGTAGACACCGGATTATATGGAAATGCATATTCTGTATTTACCTTTCGGGTCGAATCCGAATGTGAATCTGATCTGTTGGTTTTTTAAATATTTAATTTAATTATTTATAAAATATAGCTGCGTGCGCATAGGACTAATGACAACACATAAATTAGAAAAAAAACTTTTGCCCTTCTGTCCCACGAGCACTATGCGCCTAACTCTATGTTATATAATGTTTGCCCTAAACGACTCACCACGAGTGAGGCTCGATGTTATCGTTTTTGGCCCAATCGAGCGACCACGAGTGAGACTCGATGTTGTAGGTTAAGGGGTTAAAGAAACATCTTGACCCTGATATTACCTTCGAGGTCATGGTCAAAGTCATAGTCTTTCCATTTCCGTGGCCAAACATATTATTTACCCTTCAAAGAACCACCTTGACCTTGATGTGACCTTCGAGGTCATGGTCAAGGTCATGGCCAAGATCAAGGTTGTGGTCAAGGTCACATTCGGACGTAAAACTTCCACTCTTTCCAAATCCGCAGTAACAATGCAGGTTCCCTTTTAAAGAGCCATATTGACCTTGATATTACCTTCGAGTTCATGGTCAAAGTCATAGTCTTTCCATTTCCGTGGCCAAACATATTATTTAACTTTCATAAGAATTTAACCTCAAATTTGGAAAATGCAACTCTTAATGATGACGGACGAGAAATTATCGCTGGGAAAAAATCAAATGAATACAAAACAATTAACAAGAAGATGTGGATCAAACATTATTTGCTACTAGACATGACGTTACAAGCTTGAGTGAAGAAGAGCCAGATATGAAGACAATTATTACTGAAAATATTCTTTTAAAAGAATTAAACGATGAAATCAAGGAGAAAAATGATTTACTCAAAAATTCTATTGAACTGAAGAAAATTAATAAGCCTACATATGGTGAAATGACTTCGAAAAACATTAATAAACTTGGTGAATCAGATGAGGAAGCCTATGGGAGTGTCACAAATGTATTGCAAAGTGAAATAGGGGTCAAACGCGTCATAAATACCAAAAAAGTGGCACAATAGTGCATTGTTTCAATGGCGATGATGTGGTGAGAACAAGTCAGTTATTACGTGATGAACTCAATTTTGAGATTAGTGTACAAACACTAAAAGCACCTAAATTAAAAATTTCAAGGGACCTGACCAAAGATGAAATATGTAGAAGATGATTTAAATCACAGGAATTTGTATGAATTTCAAAATTAATGCAAAATTGTGAATATTAGTTGAATTGAAGTTACAGAAGGATTTTATGAACATATTGCCAACAACAAGTATTGGGTTGGCACGAAAGTAATGAGACACTCTAGAAAACTCTACTCATGTTGTTTTTCTAATCAGTTGTTTTCGACCATAATCTAGTATATTATAGAACATTCTAGGTGCTTCAGTCCTAGGGGTATATAAAAGCGCACGCACGATTAATTCAGTCAGTTTGAAGAAAAATGGATGAGCGACAAGTTCGAACTCTATACCTTTACGAGTATTTGTTAGGACATAGTGCGCGAGCTGCGGCATACAACATCAACACAGCATTTGGCTCAGATACTACAAGTCACGCAACAGTGTCTCGTTGGTTTCATTTATTTGTTCAACATTCATTAAATTCTGATTACTGTACAATAAGTGTAATTAATTTAAGGAAAATCAGTTTGAAGCCGATTTTTCAAATTAGGCTTAGACAAATTAAACTCAAAACTGTCTACATGCACGTTAAAGAGACGAGACATTGAGGTAATGGGCTCGTGCATAGCATACTTGGTTCGATGATATGGAACGTCTAAAAAATCGTGAGTTCTCAAGGAGCGAGACGGTACCGAAACCCTGATTGAACACAGCAACTCGGGAGAGTTAATTGCTCCTTGGAGGATGTCAGAAATGACGAGGAACCTCGAAATATCACGTCTCTTTTGGAGCGAATCTAAGGAAATTAGTTTCAGTCTATCCTGGTAAGGAGGTAGATTCATACTATCCAGCCAAGGAAGCCCGCGGAGAGCGAATCTGAGAAATCTACGCTGAACCGCCTCGACTCGGTCAATATGCACTGCATAGAAAGGAGCCCAAACGGGACTAGCATATTCCAGAATGGGTCTGGGTCTGGGTTCAAACGCTTCAGTACAGGAGACCGAAGCATCGAAAGTCAGCCTCGCTCGGGCCGACCACCAGCTTTCGACAATGATGATTTGCGCCGTGAACTACAACAGAAGCCAGATGCAAGCGCTCGTGAATTAGTGACAAAACTCCACTGCAGCCATCACGCTATAGAACATCACCTGCACGAGCTCGGATATAGGAAAGTTTTATCCCGATGGACACCTCATGCCCTCAGAGACGCCGTGCCTTCTGGCTGCCACGAAAGGAAGACCCACCAACTCAACCAAAGCAATATCAAAACCGCGGCGAAAAAGTTCTATTGTGCTGCTTTTGAGATTCTCAGGGCATGCTGTTTTATGAATTATTACATAATGAAAAAGTTAATGCTAACACATATGCGGCGCAGCTCGATAAACTAGCCACAGCTATCAAAGAAAAAAGACGAAGAAGAGCCAATGTCATTTTACTTCATGACAACGCTCGCCCGCACACTGCATCCACCACCTGCCAACAACTGCAGGGCTTAGGCTGGGAGACGGTACCTCATCCACCATATTCCCCAGACATTGCCCCTTCAGACTATGATTTATTCAGAGCCATGAAAAATGATTTGCGTGATAAACGCTTTAACACTTTTAATGAAGTTCAAACCTACGTAGCCACCTTCTTCAACTCATGGCCCGCTGAGTTCTGGGCAACAAGCATCCAGTCCTTACCTATACGTCGGCAAGAAGTCATAGATGCTCACGGCGCGTATTTGATTGACTAAATGTATAGTAAAATAAAAATTTTAGAATTTAAAATGTAAAAACAAACTGTCTCATTTCTTTCGTGCCAACCCGATATTATGAAAATTAAAGAAATGGGTTGCATCCAATTTTTAATAAAGAGAAATATTAAGTATTATTGTCTTCAGCAGGGTCTAAGTAGAAATTTTACTATATTATATTACTAAGTAGAAATTTTACTTTATTACTATGATTATTAAATTCTATTGGATGTTCACTTAATTCTTAAGTCTAACATATAATATTTAAAAAGCTACGTGCCTTTACTTTCTCTTGTGTACCAAGTCCACAAACGTATAGCAATGATTACTTGTAATATTTATGTAAATTAATTTGGTAAAAAATAAATTTACTAAATTATCAACAGGTTTTATAAACAATGCTAGATTGTAATAGTAATATATATTGGGTTGGTACATAAATAATGAGCGATTGTGACAAAATGAAAAAGACCATATATTCATAACTTATGTTATTTATTTATTTACCGTCGGAATCAACCACACGTCTCCACCTATCTGGCAAAGAATGAATAGCATCTGTTTTGGTTTTGACTTAAAGAATTTGTCTAAGAGTTGTCGTAGGTGGACCTCATCATCGAATTTTTTTTCAGAAAGTGCATTACTCTGGGACCTGAATAAACAATAATCTGTCGGTGCCAAGTCTGGCGAGAACGGTGAATGAACAAATATCTTACAAGCAAACTCCCATCATTTTTGTTGTACTGTTTTTGCGACATGTGGTCGAGTGTTGTCATGTAAAAGGAAAATTTTATCGTGTTGTGGACGTTTAAGCAAAGAATATCGAATTCAACAAGAAGGGACACTCTCAATACGCTCTCAATGTCCCAACTCATATGCAAGCTCTCGCAATTACACCCAGCAAAATTTCCCATTAGATAAAGCAGCTCAGGGCTACTACCTTTGTAAATACCTATAAGAAATGTAGAGAAATAAATAGTTACCAAAAAGTTCTCACAGATAGCTTTTACAGCGTAAGCTATAAATTGAAGCTTTTTTTATGAACGCTTTTTTAAAGGCGCTCCCGAGCCGGGCACCAGTACTAGGCAGCTCAAGTTTACCTCTCCTCGCCATGTTAAGTTATAGGGAAATGCCGAATCGGAGAAGGGAGAAGAGGCAGGCAGCACACACCGAGCATGAATACGGACGAGATTGTTTACATTTTTTCATTGTGCGTTTTTAAAGGCGCCCCCGAGCGGAATTTCTTTTGTGTGCTGCTCGCTTACGAAAAGCACCGGGTGGTCTTGATTTGTTTGGAAATGTGAAGAAGCTTAAAAGTTTTTGAGTAAAAAAGTGCTTTCTTAGAAGCAATTAATTAAATAAAATAAAATGTGCTTTAGATAAATGATGGGTAAGCATAATATAATGTGTTTGGTGTGTGGCTGTGGAAAAGGCAGCTTGGAATGCGTTCATAGAAAAGTTTTGTGATAAAAGATTTTTGTGAGGTGCACCCTGCAGGAGTGTTCCACTTTTCGCCCCAAATTTTTGTCTTTCTCTCACTTATGCTTTCTTTATTACTAACTATTTCTAGCATAAATTCCCATTTCGTTCCTGTAACGGTACCAAGGTCGAAAAATTTTAAAAAATAACCGCTCGAGTGTCCCCTCTTGTTATAGATACTATTTGGTTTAAGTTCGATGTCAGTATTCAACCTGTCAAGATGGTTACAGTAGACACTGGCGGTCATTGTAGTATTACTAGGAAGGCGGTCCCAATACATATATGATTCCATGAAAATCCCACCAGACGCACAACATAACGTTTTTAGAGTGAAGGTCTTCTTTTAGGGTTGGTTTTCCGGGTTCATTTGACCTAACCATTGGCGCTTGCGAGAATGGTTAATATACAGAACCCACTTTTCATCCCCAGTAATAAGGTGATCCAACCAGTTCAATGTGCGGCAAAAAAAGACAGAAGTTGTGTACAAACGTCTATGCGATATTTAAGCTGACACGGACTTAACTGATGCGGTATCCAAACATCATATATGTACCTTTTTTCCCAATTCGTGCAAATGTCTTTCTATTGTGGTGTGAGAACATTCGAGAAGTATAGCCAAAGTACGCGATGAAAGCCTGGGATCTTCCTCAATTAACGACTTTAATCTATCGATGTTCATTTCCACTGGTCAGCCAGACCTGGGTTGATCAGCGTTCAGTCGCCACTACGAAATCGCTGGAACCATCTTTTTGCTGTAGCCTCTGATACGGTATGGGGAGCTACACGTTGGCATATGTTCCCCACAGCTTCAGCCGCTGAATGGCCAAACTAGTATTCGTAGAGCAAGCAATGTCTAACGTGAGTTTTGATATCGTCCATTTTTATGTGATGTTTACACTTTGATGCCAAAATTATGACAGAGATGAACAATCGCCGCTCGCTGTTTATATACCCTCCACCGTAGGATGTTCTAGAAGTTTCTTGAAAAAACTAGAAAACTTTTTACTAAACGCTCATTATTTATGTGCCAACCCAATAGTATATTGGGTTGGCACATAAATAATTGTATTTTTATTATATTGAATAACTTGTAAAAGGGAATAAGTTTTGCATATTTATTGAAGTTAATGTCAACTAAAATTAATTAATTAATATATATATAAAATATTCTAAATTTCAAAAATAAAAAAAATTTCAAAAATAAATAAAAATTTTTAATGTGTAAAATCATTTTTCTCCTACCAAAATCCATCAATATTTTTTCAATAAAATTAAAAAACGCAATTTGAGTTTGCAGTAAGATTTTCACCATTTTCTCTTAAACACTTATTTCGTGCACAGCTTTCATTCCGGATATTGATCATTTAATATATTACAGCTTGCAATTGTTACCTTAATCATTTTTACGGTCAGGTAAAAGTCCTTACTCCCTCCTCAGAAGTGCTTTATGCGGCCATAAAACTCTTTCTGACGACAACATTTCTTGGACTTGCCCCATATTCCTCCTTAAATGTTCATCAGATACCTCGCAAATGGTCCGGCTGGATGAGATTAAGGACGCTCTGCTTGCTATGTGCTATGTCGGGACAGTGCTCACTCGAACAGACGTTGAGTCTCCTTAGGTCGAGAAGTCGTAAATAACACCGTCTTGGGCTAGGATCCTTCGGCCATTCCGGCTTTCGTCCCGCATTAGCCAGTTAAGGACGAACATCCCTTTTCAGCTGATAAATATTTTATTAGCCGGGATGTTTCTCCTGATTGCAGATCCCAAAGGAGTCTTGTTTGGGAATTGGCAAGACGTGATTTTTCGTTTAATACGTGGGTGGTTATTGGCTTCTCATGACGTGCATTTCAAAACCAGTTCTGAATTATGGATGGTTAGAAAAATTTAATAAAATTGAGACATTTATAAGGAACAAAAAGGTTCAACTGGCTTTTTTTCAAATTTCATAAATTATACAATAATAAAATTGATAAAAACTCGTCATTTCTTTGTTATCCTTAGTATCAGTTACATAAAGAAAAATAGTAATACCTTAAATCAATAAGTTTGCCATATTGAGCTATTTCACTACGGTAAGCAGTAAGTACTATTATTTTTCCAGAAATAAATCTCTATGATTTTATGAAGAAAATCTTTTTAAAAATGTGGACATTTTCTTATTGCTCTTATATGGCATATAACATTAATTAAAAAAAATAATAAAAAAAAATAAAATTTTGATTTTACTTACGTTTCGAGCTGTTACGAAATCCCGTTGTTTTCAAAAAAAATATACAAACTGACTAAGTATGGTTATTTACATTTTTTGACTGTATTTTCCTCGAAAATGTGAAGTGATGAAAAAAAAACAAATTTTACATTAGTTAGTAGGTTCCATTAAAGGAAAGAAAAAATTAAATTTCATATGAAGAACAAGAAAAAAGTAAAAATTTATAAACTAGTTAAAGCTTTTAAATCTTATTAATTTCTAGTTTTAAAAAGTATATCATATGAAATGTCTTATCTATAAATGTTTATAACTGTGGTTAAATAAAATTAAAGAGAAAAACTTATAAAATCAATTTTCAATCAGAAAACCATATATTTATTATAAAAAGTAGTGGGGACAGTAATAGAGTTCATTTCGCAACACGGATGTAAGTTGTTAAATTATGTAAACGCAATAAATATTACACTAATATTGATTGTGTCGAAATCCCTAACTCTATGAGGAATAAATTGTAATTGTTACCTAATTTTGATGAAAAACTTTTAAGTGATCTTAAATTAGTTATAGAAGAACATAACGAATTATATCGAAAGTTGTATAAAGAAACCTTAAAACCGAAATTTCATTTCCTTCTTTACCCGAGTATTATTAAACAATTTAGTCCTTAGAAATATCTTTGGCGCTTTAGATATGAATCCGAACATTATATTCATAAGCTGAATGCGCAAAACATTGCATCTAAACTTAACATCCCGCTAACATTATGTATTAAAGCATATTTGAGATTTTCATATAATATCTTAATTAATAAGTTTTTTAACCTGAATCCACATATAATTCTCTGGAAGCCGTTAATTTTGAAAAAGAATAATATATGTCTTCTTTAAATTTAAAAATTAATAATTTGCAATCCTTTAAACGACCCAATTAAGTAACATTTTGAGGAATTACTATCAAGAAAGGACACGTGGTTACGATAACGAAAGAAATAACAGATTTTCTTATAAAGGACGAAGATAATATCAACTATTTATTTTTATATGTTGAACAATGAACGTTAGGTAATTCTCCAGAAAAGATATTGGAAGTAAGTTATTAATTTTTGTTCTCTGTTTTCGTTTTGTATATGCGTTTATTTATTTTATGGAACTGACTGTATTTTAATTAATTTTAATATTGAATAAAGCAAATTATAAAACCATTTTGTAATTTTTATTTTGATATACCATATGACTGCAGCTCAGCTTTTTAATAAGATTTCACATAAAATCAAGTTTATCACCTCAAATTTTAATAAAATCCTTTTATTTTCGAAGAGACTGTCACATCAAATGAATAAGATTCCTTGTTAAATGAAAAGGATTTTCGTTATTTCGTCAATAAAATTATAAGATTTCTCCTGCCGCATGAAATGTACTTCAAAATTTGAATAAGGTTTTCTCTATATTTTTGAGTTTTTTCTTGGATGAAAACCATAGAGTAATCTTATCGCTTTTCTTCTACTTAGGCCGTTTTCGAATTCCCATGCACTTGCACTATTCCCTAACCAGTTTTAGTGTACTTTGGAGAACACTTCAAATTCGACAGATAAAATAGTGCAATTGCAAAGCAAACTACGTGTATTTGCGATCGCACTACGCACTATTCGGAGTTTTTAGGAGAACTTTTAGTGAGAAAAATAGATTTTAGTGCAAGTGCATGTGAATTCGAAAACGGCCTTAATGTGGCTACTTTGTGTCTGTGTATGAAGACTCTCAAAAAGACATGCTTATTCGAGTAAGAATAAACAGTTCAAGGCGAAACTGAAAATAAAAAAAATTTCTGAAGAAAGTACCTACTTATAATTTTTCTTATCGTCTGTTATATACGCGATGACTTTCGACCGTATAATTAAACTAAACCCTGAATTAAGCTTAAAAACCCACGTTAAAAATGTTATTGATATATAACAGCATTGTAACAAAATACCTATGTATTTTTGATATAAAGGAACAAAAGAACTATTTCAGATATCTAAAATTTTGTAATGGATCAATAAAACTGATGAAATACAAGTTAAAGTCTCGCATTGAATATTTCACAACTTAACTTTATTAAAAAATTTTTATCTGAGATAATGAGATTCTTATAAATTTCTTTCAGTGTAGATCAGATTTTTCTGAGAAATATTTTTCAACGCTCAAATTTTTCAGAAAAAATGTACAGAAAAAAAAAAATAATACAATGAATTTGAAAATATTTTACGTCTGTAAATGGACCACTAATTCTTAAAACTATACCAAAATTAAACTTTCTATGTCAAACAGTCTCTGAGAAAAAGTCCGTGCCAATTGTCTTTTCTTTGGCACATAGCACTAAAAAAGAAATATTTATATGTCAATGAAAAATTTAGACACTATGAACAGAAACTCTTCATGTTAAAGAAATTATAGGTTTTATTTAGCAACGGAGGTTACAACTTTCCTGTAGATATTCTAGTCTCCTTTGTTCAGGAGTTACAAGAAAGCCCCAACCTTCGTCTAAAATCTTATTACCTATTCGCTTCGCATAGCCATTAAACACACAATGTTCTAGAAATAGCATCACAGATTCTGACAGGCATATTGCAAAATGCCAATATCGATTCAATAGCTTCTGTCAGTTTGTAGAGAACGCTAGAAATCTGGCGTCATCTCTGTCTGGTCCCAAACGGATCCCACCGCCAATCGTTACCTAATACCCCTTTATGTCGTTTCACATCTAAAATTGCACTCTGTGCTTGTTAACTTTGAACCCGGGTCCGATGCGATGCAGCATTCCATATGAGTGTCCTTCGACATCGCTTGATTATCTTTCATTAAATCTCAATTGTGGCAAATTGGAGTTGGTCCGGGAGCAGTGCCCTTATCCGGGCATCTTTGCAGGATGTTGCGAAATATCGTACAACTTGATGGGATACCAGTTTCAATGGATGTCGTGAATTAGGTGGGATTAGTTTCGTGCCGCACAAAGGAGCTCATGTAGCCACTTTCGAGGATTACCTCTTTGACGGCAGTATTGGTATCAGTGTACTGTAGGAATTCGGATGAGATCAGCTGTGTCTCATCTAACTTACTAGTTGCCTATAAGTATGCAATTTCGATAAATTGATTTTTCTCGAATTCACAATTGTTAACTAAATCAGCTTCTCAACCAAAATATATTTATTTTTATTTTTTAACTATCAACATAGTCCAAGCTATGTACAAACTATGATGCATATCACATATAAAAAACGATGTTATGATTGATGTCGATTAAACAAGACTTTCTGATTAAGACGTACATATATTAAATAAGTCAGCATGTTTGTTAACACCTGAGTACATGCGTTTAATAGGCACACATAGGTACCATTGTTTGTCTTATAACTGTTGGCTTGTAGAAGACTTACGAGGGTTATCTCTGCATACAAGCATAGCTTTAAGAAACTGTCATAGTCAATATTACTGAGCGAATGTTACGTTAGCAACTTCACGATGTTTATATAAAGAATTCATCGAAGTCAGTCTTAAGGAGGAAGACTAATAGAATCGGCCCAAAGTATTTTTTTCAGGGCAAATCTCATGTAACCATTTTTTTATCAAATGCAATACAGAATAAGACCTCCTAACCATGATATCGGTAAGCTCAACAAAGTCAAGTTTGCTGACAAGAATAACACCTAACTCACCAAGAGACTTAGTTCGACGAAGAGTGTGACCCAAGATAGGATAGTGAAAATGAAAACAATTTCGTCCCCTATAAAGTAACACAATTTTACATTTATCAATATTTAGTTCAAGGTTATTGTGAGGACTCTAAGAGTGAAATAAATATTCAACCTTGGAAAAATTCCGAAGGAGTTGGGAATTTGTATATACCTTTAAATCGTCATTCTAAAGGAAATATCAAAAGTCCTCATTGATCGGGCCTGTGTCAAAAATGTTATTCAAGATCAAAGGTACAAAGAATGGTATTTCAAAAATATCTCTTAAATGGTGAATTTTTTTTGTAAAAATAGTTGATATAAAATTTAAAGAGCGCGCGGTTCTCTACAAAATAGGTTCCTAAAATTTTTTTTTTTTCGTATAAATGACTGCTCGTAAGTTATCGCGATGTAAAAAATTGCAAAACTCATATTTTTCATAATATGCACTCTTTTCTGCACCACCTTTGAGGTGGAATAAGAATATCCAGTTGACAAATGATGATGAAAGGTCATTACTTTCAAGTTTTAATATTATGATAGAATGAGAGGGTTCATGGAAAGCTTTTCTAAAATCTGTATGGATACGGTCTGTTTGCAAACCCATCTGGAAGCCTTAAACAACATACGGAAAGAATCCAAGAAGTTCTTAGAGCGACCTTGAAGCAGCATGAAGCATATTGCCAAAATGTGATTAGTTCCATCCAATAAATATTAGAATTTAAGAAGAGTCTCCAGCGATAGTTTTGCTTTTACAAAACAAAGTGGTAATTTCGACAGGTCTTTTTCCGTAGATAACGAATCCGCAAATAAAAAAGTTCTATCATGTCACGTACTTGAAAAAAAGTATCAAAAGTACAAAAGACCATTATTGTGGCAATTTTTAAAAATTAATTATAAAATAAAGATTTGTCGCAGGAACTTGTAAATTAGCTCAAATAAAAGTAAGAACCTTTAGTTATTATATTAAAATACGAGAGACTTTAATACTTTCCGAAATATTACGTGAAATTCAGTTCTTTCCATAAGCCGATTATTTCATACAATAGATAGTGAATTAAGATCTCTGCTTGCGCACGCTCATGAAAATCTAATTCCCAAAAATGCTTCGTAATTACTATAGATTATTGGTATTTTATATATACAGGGTGTTCAGAGGTGGGTGGTCAATACTGCAGGGGGTGAAAGGTCAGACCGAGGCAAGCAAAAAATCGTATGGGTGGGGGGGCATCTTGCACCGTTTGGCAGTTACAGGGTGATTCATAAATCAGGATTTTTCCTTATATGGGAACCGCTCTTGTATTTTTATCTTTTTTTCTACGCATCGCAGCGGCCCCAAACTGATTTCAAAAAATCACTATTTGGAAGCCCTTTCCAAAAAAGTTTACACCACCCCCCTATCCCCAACCCCTTGGCCACAATCCCCCCTGCAAGTTGAAAAAATGAACTTTTATTTCACGATTTTTCGCCTTTCGCCCCACTTTTCTCCCAAATTCATGTTATTAACATACCTACTTTTTATTTTTTTTAAGTTGCCTATCTAATTACCTTTCCAAAAAGGTGCAACATGCCCAGGTAGGAAAAGGATACGAAAATTTATTTACAAAAATCCTTTTACAGAATATCATGACAATTCGAATTTTTAAGAAATTATACTTAAGTTAACTAAAAAATACATTTTGTTCGCTTAAAAACTAATTACAATTAAAACGTTTGCCCTACAAGGTTAGGTTAGGTTGCCGTGGCTGCCTGGCGGCGCACTTAGGCCACAAGGGCCCATTGTGATACCACACGGGGGCTTTTCCCATAAAAACTAGCTAACCTTTGAACCACTTCGTGCCTTTGATGAAGTGTTCAATGTCTCTGATGTTCTTTGAACTCAGATCCGACAAATCATCAAAGAAATCCTACAAAAGAGTCCTACAAAAGCTGTTCAAAATGTTCTCCGCCAGTTTCGATGAATGCAAGTAGCCTTCGTCTTATTTTGCGTTTGAGCTCTATGGTAGCCAGTCTCTCCCGTATTTTCGTGGCTGCAGTCACAATCCTGGTAACTAATTCTTCTCTGGTGTTGATTGGTCTTGAGTAAACTTCATCTTTCATCATTCCCTATAAGAAAAAGTCCAGTGGAGTAAGGTCCGGTGACCTAGCAGGCCAAGGAATCGGTCCACCTCGTCCAATCCAGCGCTCTGGGTAATTTTCATTTAACCTTGCCCTAACAATGTTCCCAGTATGCGCAGGTGCTCCGTCGAGCTGTAAATAAATTGCGCTTCTGGTGGCCAGGGGGATGTCCTCCAACAGATCCGGAAGGATATTCTCCAAAAAGTCCGAGTATAGCTGACTATTCGGCACTTGGGGCAAGATGAAGGGTTCTATCAATTGGTTGCCGATGATGCCAGCCCAGACATTGACACTAAATCTTTGCTGGAAGGACCGACACCTGGTCCTATGTGGGTTCACATCTGACCAGGTGTGGAGGTTGTGTAAGTTTGTGATGCCATCCCGGGTGAATTGCGATTCATCCGTCCACAGAATTCGGTCTAGAAACCTTCTGTTTTCGATGTCAGACTCGAACAGCCAAGTGCAGAATTGCAATCGTCCTTCGGAATCTCCTTCCCTAGTGCTTGGACCGGGATATGGTGGTATGGATGTAGTCCCTCTCGGTTCACAACGGTCCAAACTCTCCCTGAAGACAATCCTGACCTTCGTGCGACCTGCCTGATGCTTATTACAGGGCTGTTCCTGACGATGTTGAGGATTTGTTGGTCGGGCTCCGCTGAATCGGACGATTTTCCTGCTCGCATTTCTGACCTGGGGGTGGTTACACTTCCGGTTTCTTTTAACCTTCTGAAAGTCCTTGAAAATACCCTTCTGTCGGGTACCCGCCGATTCGGGAATCTCCTTTGGTATTCTCGTACGGCCTCACTGTCATTTCCTTCTACTAAACCGTACACGTAAATTATATCGGCATACTCGTCAACACTGAATTCTGCCATTTTATCTTAATTTTTTCTATTAAACACCCGTTCTTATCGCTTGCTTCTTCAACTGTGGTCAATGTCCTTTCAAACTTACCCATTTTTATACCATAATTCATAGGAGGTATTAGAAACGGAGCGTCAGGATACTTAAGAGTCAATACTGGATATAATAAACTAATAACGCTATTTAACGGGATTACATTTATTATTTTATTACTGTTTTGCTGAAAAAATAAAAATGTATTACCTCTGTTTCCTAAACAAACATTTCCGAACTTACTGTCATAAAAATTGTTTACTTAACGACATTTTCCATTATGGTGCAATAAAGTAATTAGGTACCTGTGAGGATGTTTTAATTTCAGGACTTTTGCAACCCTTTTCTACCTGGGCATGTTGCACCTTTTTGGAAAGGTAATTAGATAGGCAACTTAAAAAAAATAAAAAGTAGGTATGTTAATAACATGAATTTCGGAGAAAAGTGGGGCGAAAGGTGAAAAATCGTTAAATAAAAGTTAATTTTTTCAACTTGCAGGGGGGATTGGGGCCAAGAGGTTGGGGATAGGGGGGTGGTGTAAACTTTTTTGGAAAGGGCTTCCAAATAGTGATTTTTTGAAATCAGTTTGGGGCCGCTGCGATGCGTAGAAGAAAAGATAAAAATGCAAGAGCGGTTCCCATATAAGGCAAAATCCTGATTTACGAATCACCCTGTAACTGCCAAACGGTGCGAGATGCCCCCCCCCCCCCCCCCCCCCCCCCCACCCATACGATTTTTTGCTTGTCTCGGTCTGACCTTTCACCCCCTGCAGTATTGACCTCTTACCTCTGAACACCCTGTATATAGATAAGGATTCAGTGTCTTTTTTGAGCTGATTTCTCCACGTTCCGTTATTTTTTAATGAGTTTTTAAAAATGGCTGAAATACGCTAATTTGTGCATTTCAATCCTATTTTGCTAAAAAACGCACCGTTTGGCAGTTACAGGGTGATTCGTAAATCAGGATTTTGCCTTATATGGGAACCGCTCTTGTATTTTTATCTTTTTTCTACGCATCGCAGCGGCCCCAAACTGATTTCAAAAAATCACTATTTGGAAGCCCTTTCCAAAAAAGTTTACATCACCCCCCTATCCCCAACCCCTTGGCCAAAATCCCTCCTGGAAGTTGAAAAAATCAACTTTTATTTCACGATTTTTCACCTTTCGCCAAACTTTTCTCTGAAATTCATGTTATTAACATACCTACTTTTTATTTTTTTTAAGTTGCCTATCTAATTACCTTTCCAAAAAGGTGCAACATGCCCAGGTAGGAAAAGGATACGAAAATTTATCTACAAAAATCCTTTTACAGAATATCATGATAATTCGAATTTTTAGGAAATTATACTTAAGTTTACTAAAAAATACATTTTATTCGCTTAAAAACTAATTACAATTAAAACGTTTGTCCTTTAAAAGCTGTTCAAAATGTTCTCCGCTAGTTTCGATGCATGCAAGTAGCCTTCGTTTTATTTCACGTTTGAGGTCTATGGTAGCCAGTCTCTCCCGTATTTTCGTGGCTGCAGTCACAATCCTGGTAATTAATTCTTCTCTGGTGTTGATTGGTCTTGAGTAAACTTCATCTTTCATCATTCCCCATAAGAAAAAGCCCAGTGGAGTAAGGTCCGGCGACCTAGCAGGCCAAGGAATCGGTCCACCTCGTCCAATCCAGCGCTCTGGGTAATGTTCATTCAACCTTGCCCTAACAATGTTCCCAGTATGCGCAGGTGCTCCGTCGAGCTGTAAATAAATTGCGCTTCTGGTGGCCAGGGGGCTGTCCTCCAAAAGATCCGGAAGGGTATTCTCCAAAAAGTCCGAGTATAGCTGACTATTCAGCACTTGGGGCAAGATGAAGGGTCCTATCAACTGGTTGCCGATGATGCCAGCCCAGACATTGACACTAAATCTTTGCTGGAAAGACCGACATCTTGTCCTATGTGGATTCACATCTGACCAGGTGTGAAGGTTCTGGAAGTTTGTGATGCCATCCCGGGTGAATTGCGATTCATCCGTCCACAGAATTCGGTCTAGAAACCTTCTGTTTTCGATGTCAGACTCGAACAGCCAAGTGCAAATTGCTATCGTCATTCGGAATATCCTTCCTGTAGTGCTTGGACCGGGATATGGTGGTATGGATGTAGTCCCTCTCTGTTCACAACGGTCTAAACACTCCCTGAAGACAATCCTGACCTTCGTGCGACCTGCCTGATGCTTTTTACAGGGCTGTTCCTGACGATGTTGAGGATTTGTTGGTCGGGGTCCGCTGAATCGGACGATTTTCCTGCTCGCATTTCTGACCTGGGGGTGGTTACACTTCCGGTTTCTTTTAACCTTCTGAAAGTCCTTGAAAATACCCTTCTGTTGGGTACACGCCGATTCGGGAATCTCCTTTGGTATTCTCGTACGGCCTCACTATCACTTCTTCATTCATTTCTAAACCGTACACGTAAATTATATCGGCATACTCGTCAACACTGAATTCTGCCATTTTATCTTAATTTTTTCTATTAAACACCCGTTCTTATCGCTTGCTTCTTCAACTGTGGTCAATATCCTTTCAAACTTACCCATTTGTATACCATAATTCATAGGAGGTATTAGAAACGGAGCGGGAGATAGGCAACTTAAAAAAAATAAAAAGTAGGTATGTTAATAACATGAATTTCGGAGAAAAGTGGGACGAAAGGTGAAAAATCGTGAAATAAAAGTTAATTTTTTCAACTTCCAGGGGGATTGTGGCCAAGGGGTTGGGGATAGGGGGGTGTTGTAAACTTTTTTGGAAAGGGCTTCCAAATAGTGATTTTTTGAAATCAATTTGGGGCCGCTGCGATGCGTAGAAAAAAAGATAAAAATACAAGAGCGGTTCCCATATAAGGCAAAATCCTGATTTACGAATCACCCTGTAACTGCCAAACGGTGCGAGATGCCCCCCCCCCCCCCCCTACCCATACGATTTTTTGCTTGTCTCGGTCTGACCTTTCACCCCCTGCAGTATTGACCTCCCACCTCTGAACACCCTGTATATTATATTAAATACGAGAGGCTTTAATAATTTTCGAAATATTCTGTGGAATTCACTTTTTTTCCATAAACCGATAACATCATACAATAGATAGTGAATGAAGATCACTTGCTTCCGGTTTCTTTTAACCTTCTGAAAGTCCTTGAAAATACCCTTCTGTTGGGTACACGCCGATTCGGGAATCTCCTTTGGTATTCTCGTACGGCCTCACTATCATTTCTTCATTCATTTCTAAACCGTACACGTAAATTATATCGGCATACTCGTCAACACTGAATTCTGCCATTTTATCTTAATTTTTTCTATTAAACACCCGTTCTTATCGCTTGCTTCTTCAACTGTGGTCAATATCCTTTCAAACTTACCCATTTTTATACCATAATTCATAGGAGGTATTAGAAACGGAGCGGGAGATAGGCAACTTAAAAAAAATAAAAAGTAGGTATGTTAATAACATGAATTTCGGAGAAAAGTGGGGCGAAAGGTGAAAAATCGTGAAATAAAAGTTAATTTTTTCAACTTCCAGGGGGATTGTGGCCAAGGGGTTGGGGATAGGGGGGTGTTGTAAACTTTTTTGGAAAGGGCTTCCAAATAGTGATTTTTTGAAATCAATTTGGGGCCGCTGCGATGCGTAGAAAAAAAGATAAAAATACAAGAGCGGTTCCCATATAAGGCAAAATCCTGATTTACGAATCACCCTGTAACTGCCAAACGGTGCGAGATGCCCCTTCCCCCCCCCCTACCCATACGATTTTTTGCTTGTCTCGGTCTGAGCTTTCACCCCCTGCAGTATTGACCTCCCACCTCTGAACACCCTGTATATTATATTAAATACGAGAGGCTTTAATAATTTTCGAAATATTCTGTGGAATTCACTTTTTTTCCATAAACCGATAACATCATACAATAGATAGTGAATGAAGATCACTTGCTTAGGACAAGCTCATGAAAATCTTATTCCCAAAGATGCTCTGTAAGTGCTATAGATTGGTGGTATTTCATATGTATAGATAAGAATTCGGGCTCTCTTTTGAGTCATGTTAAGAGCTTTTTCCACTTTTCTTTATTTTTTAATAAATTTTTAAATGTGGCCATAATACGGAATTTTGTACCTTTCAAACCTATTTTTTTTCAAAAATGTGACGTGATAGGAAATTGTTGTTTGCAAATTCGTAACCTACCGAAAAAATCCTATGGAAATTATATATGAATTGTTCTCTTACAAATTAAATATTAAATTTTGTCGACCAGTGCTATCCATGAAACATGTAATGTTGAAGAGCTGAATCAGATAAAATTCAACCAACTCGTTTGGAAAAAATAAGTGATGAGTAAAATAGAAGAATATGAAGTTTTCAAATTTTTTTCCAATTTTCATATATTGATATAAGTAAATAATCCGCTGCTTAAGGTTGTATATCCAACGATGTTTGGTATAACAAGACATGTTTTTTACCAGATCCGTTCTTCTTTTATAACTCTACTTCCCGTATAATACAATCGATCATATATGTACGTATATTTGTCTTAGCTTAGTTTGATAATTTTTTTTGTTATTATTACAACCTGTTATTTGTAATGTCAGATGATTTTTTACCTGTTGCTAAACAGATAAATAAAAGCTGCAAATATAAAAGAATGGCAATAGCTATGTATTTGGCATAATTTCCGGATGTCTATTGAAAAGAACGATTTAAATCAGTTAGATATTAATTTCAGAAGTAGCCAAAAGTAAGATTTTTTCATTAATTCACCTGGACAAAGTGTTGCAGGCTTAGATCAAAGATCTATATGACAGTCTGGATCTTGAGTTGTTGTTGTAATTATGTCTTACAGTAAAATCCGGATTTAAAGATATCTTTGAATCTTTTGCACAAATCTCAGCTAATATGATGTTAGATTCTATTTGTCAATTACCAAACTTTGACGCCTAGGTCTTCAAATTCTGCGACTATGGAACTTTGCCGTCCAATGTGTCATCATAATAAATATTGTCCCATGATATTCTTTTGCAGTCTGATATAAGTGAATCTTCATTAATGTACTTGAAATCACGGTATGTGAAGGATGAGTACTCAGGTGTTGAGACCGTATTCATTCTGTATGTAAGGAATAGGAAATCGTGATCAAAATTGGGCGGAGGAGAAATCTGATTGTGAAATAGTACGTTAGGTAGATTTGTGGTGAGCAAGTAATCCAGCTGAGATGGTGATGAAGTATTATGACATGTAGGTAAACTATTGATTGTTTTCAAATCCAACGTCTGTAAAAGGTAGGCCACCTCACCGCAAGTAGAGCTATTCCCTAATGCATCAACATTTAAGTCACCACAAGCAATTACATTCTGATATTTGCAAGCAACAGAATTAAGTGAATAAGTAAATTCAGCAAAGCTAACTGTATCAAAGCTACTGGGTAGAGAAAAACACTTAATTTTTTTACCAGAGTCAATTTGAACTCCAATAAATTCGACGGCTTGGTTAGCTGATAAGATCTAAATGATTGACGTTTTAAGGCTGCTGTGAACATAAACAGCCACTCCACCTACAACACTGTAATGATCATTTCTGAATAAGTTGAAGCCCGGAATTGCTAAAAAAGTTGAATTAATACAATCATTAAGCCAAGTCTCGCAAATACCTCTGACATGGATTTTAGTGTCGGCAAACATGTCTCGGACTTGATCCACTTTTTTGCGCACATTTTTTACGTTTAAATAAACGATGTTAAGGCCCGAGCTATATGAGGTAAAAATAATGCGAAGCACTCTTACCCGGTCCAGGGGGGAAATGCTATCCATAGAGAAAGATTTTAACTAGGTATCAGCAAAAGCTTATCATATTATAAGTGAAATGTTGGAAAAATAAAATGCATATATCATTCAATTCAGAAAATAGAGAGGACTAAAAGCACTAACAAATACTAAATTATGTGAATACATACAAAGTTTCATTGACTTAATTAACTCATAAATCATTGTCTTCGATAAATTTATTTAAGCTATCCAGGTTAATCAGTAAGGCGGGAGAATCTTCACTTGTGATTCTAAAAGAAACAAGTCCATGGGACGTAAATGCGGAGTGTAACGTTTGACTTCAATTAAGCCACAAAGCCCTGCGTAGAACTTGCTGGTTGTTCCGAGTCAGACTCTTGTAGATGCTTATCCGGCTGTCGTTAGTATACACAGAAGACATTTCTTTAAGGGGGGATATACATTTAGAACAAGAAAAAAAACTCATTTTTGAACATTTTTTTTCAAGGGGAAGTTTTTACTCAAATCAATCGAAACTTTTTAACAATTAAAAGTGTATCCATGTAGTATACAAAAATATTTTTTTGTAATTTTTTTCAACAAAATGGCGGCCGTTAGATGGTGTTGAAAAAGTCGTTGTATTTTGCTTGTGCCGGCTCTTCTGGTCGCAATTTTGGTCAGAAATAAAAAAACCAAAAAAATTTACATTAATTACATTCACAGTTAGTAGATGAATTGAAAAAAAAAGTGAAAAAAAAAATTTGCACTTTTGGCGTAACTTTTTCGAAAAAATCAACATTTTCTCCGCAATTTTATCACATTTTTCCATATTTAATAATAAAATATTACAATAATTTTTAATTCATATAGAAGGTAATACTATAATAAAGAAATCCTATAAGTTTCAGCTCAATCGGATAATTAGTTTTCGAGTTATTACCGGCATAAACTCCGAAAATGCTGTTTTGAGAAAAACGCGTTGAAAGTTTTAATTATCGAAAAATCGTACTTACATTTTAATCAGCAATCCCGGGAACGATGAAAAAAAAAAACACTTGGAGTTCGAATTTCGAAAAAAGGGTTTCAGGAGCGTATTCTACGGGAAATTTACTAACTTTTTATGCAAAAAAAAAAAAAACATTTAATTTTTTGGTCATTCTAAATGTATATCCCCCCTTAAGGGGAATCGTACCATGCTGGAGAACTTTGCCTAGAAAAGCTGCCCTTCCACTTATGCACTAGAATTTGGGGATAAAATCGGAGGATACTTGGATGTTTTTCGGTCCTTGTCACTGCCTTCTTCCTTGTTCTCCATACGCTGAGTCGCAGAACGGGCATGAAATGCATTAGCATACGGTGAGAGTTCATAGCCGATGAAATCAGAAATACTCTTGAGAATACCAGCGGGCTGTTCGTCAACTGTTGGTGGTACACCAGTGATGATAGAGTCAGTCATTCTGTCTCTGCGACGAATATTTCCCAGCTCATGCTTGCACTTACAGTTCGGATTTAACATTGTCGTAGTCCTCCCTCAACTTAGCAATTTCAGAGCCCAGTGCTGTGGTAACGTCGCGAATTTCAGACAAGTAATCCTCGAAGGTATCAGACCTTTCCATCAGTACTTGAGTTATGGTCTTCATAAGTTTCCTTTCGATAAGTTTTATTCCGTCTGTTGAGATAACCGGGCTTGATCGTGAGATGGGCGTACTATCATTTTTTTGTATACTAACTCCTGAATACTAACCCTTCTTGCCACTTTTGCTACTCATGCCAATGATCAGTGAAATTTTTTGAATGAATAAAGTGGCACAAGAGAGTCCAAGCACCGACAAACTATTCGAACAGCAACCACCGATTACACACCTTAAATTGTAGATCCGGTAAAAAATTACTGTCGAAAACGACAAAAAATTAGGAGTTAACGAAGTAACACTTCTACTCTCTGGAGGTGACCATTTGTATGGTAAAGGTTGGATTAAAATTGCTGCTCGTACGGTTTTGTAGGCCTGAAAGGCTGAAATAATGGAAACGTTTACCCTTCGGTCAGAAGTTCCGAATAGAATACGGCACGGATTGTTCATTGTTACCAAGCTTAACGTGAAGGTATTGCATTTAAGTACATCCTCACTTGAAGTCGAGTAATTCAAGCGAGATTAGAAAAGAAAGTAGAAAGGCTTTACAATCTCCAACTTGACCATTGTTTATGTTTCGAGCACTTTATTAGAAATGGATCAGATGTGATAGCCGCTTTGAAATGGCTAGCAGACTTTGCGGAGCCAGTCGATTAAGCAGATTCAATTCGCCAGCAGATGAAGGGCTTTCGAAAGATCTTAGTAAGGATTGAAGCTTGCTGGTAGGTCAAGGTGATGTTGAGTATCTATGCGTCTCAACGACTTTGGTAGATGAAGAAGCCATGAGTTGATTTGCCAGCAAAAGATAACAATCGAGGGAAGAAAAGGTCTTCCGATGAAGCCTTAGTGCAGTAATGACGAGCCTATGACCCGCGGGTCAGACATGGATCCACACAAGCTTGTCAAATAACTTAATGACAAATAAACTTATTTTTTATATCATAAAAGATAGAACGGTCAATCATAAATATTAAAAAAATAAAGTATATTTGTCTAATGTCGAATTTATAAAAGAATATTTCCAAGTGGACATTGGCTAGCTGATTTTCTATCATATCATTGCACCTGTATATGACGTAAAATGATGAGGAAAACTGGTCAAATGTTCCTAACTTTTCTGGTTTTTATGATATCACATCCAAATTGTAGGTATTACATAATTTCAATAAACATATTTCATTTTAAACACGTGTATAGTTATTAAACAAAACAAAATTGTTTAAAAAAATTCACAAAATATTATATTATTAACAACAGGCGTAGGCAACCTCATTTTTACATTTCCTGTATTCCTTGTTCATTCAAATACTCAGTGCAGAAGCAACTGCTGACTGGGCATGGTATCACCTGTTGCGGTAATTCATGGTATCACCCCATTTATATCAATTTTTTGACGTCGACCTTTATTTTTTGCTCTTCACATGCAATAGTAAAAGTTTTAAAACAAAAAGGAAACGTAAATTTTTTAGAGGATTTTATTTTATTTATTTAAAGTATATTCATCAATAAGCTGATTACCTCCAAGATGGTAGATAAACCTTTAACGAAGCCGGTTTTAATCTGACCCTTAGATAAATGGAAATCAATAGCAGGGTAATTTAAATTGAACGAACGCGACATTGAAATCAAAGGCTCCTTAAAACTATAATTAGTACGATGGTATAAAAGGTGGAAAAAATCAGTATTTCTCAAGGTGCCTGCCGGCACCGAAATATTAAAAAAGCCAATGTCTCAGAAGAATTAATAGAACCCTGCAAACAATCGAAAGCCAAGAAAGCTCTGGAGAGATCTATTCGTCACCGAGTCAAGCGAAATGAGCTTAAGTCTATCGAGATAGGAAGGCAAGACATGATCATTCTCCGAAGGAACACCACGAAGAGAGAACCGTATGAATTTACGTTGAACAGACTCAATACGGTTGATATGGCATTCATAGAATGAACACCAGACCGGACTAGCATATTCTAAAACAGGTTTCACGAAAGTACAATACAGTAGAAGAAAGATGTAGGGCTCATCGAACTCTTTAGACCATCTCTTGACGAATCCTAAAATTGAATTAGCTTTGATAGCAATTGTTCCAATATGATCCTCAAAAGAGAACGATAAGTTGAGAACAACTTCCAAATCTTTCACCTTATTCAGTCTAGAAAGACATTATCCATTAATTGAATAGTCGAAGAAGTCATACACGTACACTTACTAACATTAAGTGGTAAATAATTAATAGAACACCATTTATGAAAGGCGTCTAATATCTGGTCTCAGATATTTTTAAAAGTGTGTGGATTTTCTTACTTAAGACATTAAAATCATCGTATATCACCCTGAGATAAGCCGAATATGATGATATCTTAGACATCTTATCAGCGATAAGAGCCTGGTCGTTGGAAAGCATATACATCATATCACTTATAAGCCGTAGGACACGACACGGCCTAATTTCCAAAGACTCTTGACAAGTTGTGGGCACAGGAGAGGAACGGGAAAAACGCTTCAGGTAGGCCGCATGAAATGAGTTCCTGCATACTCTGTCACATACAACGATATCGTCGAAAATTTCCGATGAACATAAATTACAGGAAACCATGTTTAGTCAATATAAGTATAAGTACATATGTAGCTACGTTCGATCCAAAAAAGTCAATGTGAAAGAACATGCTGATCGATGTCGAAATGTAGTCCGTGGTTGTGCTCAAGGATATATAATGAGTTGCGTCCTAGATGAAAAAGGGGGAAGTCTAAACTCGGCAAGATCAAATGTATAAATTCCAGAGAAAAGCAATAAAATTAGATTATGGTAGCATTCGATGCCTCGGCAACAACGGAAATTACCCCCAAAGCTACACGAATCCTCCAGAGTATACAAAATGGTAATGTCTGTCAACGGATAGAGCAGCATCAGATGACAACGGCAGCCAAATACAAATAATTTCTGCAGCACAAAGCGAGTCGTCGTTCTCGGCACCAAAAAAAAAACGTTGCAAACACCGCCAATCAAAAAATAAGGCGAAAAAATACTCAAAAATTTAACGAAAACACAAAAAAATACTCAGATCAGCGCGAAAACACAACCAGACCAGTTGACAGTTGAAGATATGTATTGACTTAAAAGTAAGAACTAAAAAAAAGTAATTTTTAACTCCATATACTCCCCACCAATTTTCCAAGTGACGCCACTGACTTAGTGAATCACGAGTTAGTATTAAAAAAAAGAATGAATAAAATTTGACTCACTTCTCAAAAACGTTCGAAATCACTGTCTAGTCGGATTAGAAGTTTCCGGTTTGAGAGATCCAATGACCATTCGTTGAGAAGCAGTTCTCCCACCGATGATAGACAAGAAAAGTTTGGCCAATGGAGTGACAAATGGAGTCGTCTGAAGAGAGCTATTCTAATAAAACTGAAGATAGGAAAAAAAATAATGCAATGGTGGCAAAGCAACAGCTGTAGTCTTACAGATACTTATTTATAAACACAACTCAGGCGCTCTTACACCCTACTCCCTCTTAAAAACAAAAAAAAACAAAAAAAACATATTACCAAAACGGTTAAACTTTCACTAAGGACATATTTTTTTGCCAAGTAGTTCATCCCTCAATCTATCTTCTCCTAACACCCTCTATAATAAATATACGGGGAATAAGTGATATTTGAATATTAATGAGTGAAAAGTATGTTACAAAAGCTAATGAACATGACTCCAGTTATAAAAGTTGGCTGCTTGGAAATAAAAGGAATTTTCTAAGTATTAGATAACTATGATGAGGTTATATATGTACGCAGATAGGAAATTCCAAAACTATAGTTTAGCGTCCATGTCCAGGATTTTATATAGCAAGCTATAAGTTGTAAACTCGGCTTAAACAAATTAAGTGATAAATAGTATAGTATTTTATTTTATTTAAATACTTTTGATTACTATATATTTATAGAAATTATTTTCAAATATCCATTTTTTAATAATAGTTATTGAATCTAAAAGTATTTATTTCACCTTGCAAGAATAAAAGCTTACAATTTGTCGACCAGGCTTTCTCTCTTCAACTTAAAGTGATTTTGGAGAAATTTTGTAAGGATATTTTAATGTTGTACGATATCGTCTTTTTAAGATGATCAACAAAGGCTTTGTGCTTATGCATTGTTGGTATAAAGCTGTGTATTCCAAGTCAAATAATTGCTAAGCCATGTCATGGTAATATCTTCCAGAAACAAAAAGTTGCCTGTTTTCAGCAGTGAATTGTAACGACAAGACTGCTGTTATTGAAAAGGCCGTCTACCTCCAAATTAAAATAAATTCGAATTTTGTCAGACATTTCACTTTCTCCGGCAGGAACCTTTTCAAAATTCAGATGTTGTCGCCTCTCTGCTGGGACACAACCCATCCCACCCCGAAGTCATTTGCAATTCCTTTGACATAATAGAGATGGGAGAACAGGAATTTCTCGAAGGATATTCGAAATTCGTGCAGACTTCTGCTAGCATAACAAGCAACGGCCAACTGAGGCTGGGCCGTAGGAGGGGCGCATTCGTTCTATTTTTGCTGATAGCTTTTCGTCTTGTTCTCGGAAAGAATCGTCGCTTTAATACATATATTTTCAGGAACTTGAGAAATTTGGAAGAGCTTAAAGGTGATATGCGTCCTGGAACAATACTTCGAGCCGTTCTGCCGCATGAGAATAAAAATGATGTGAGGAAACACACCTCAATGGCAGTTCCAAATTGAATTCCCCTCTAATTTGGGCGCACGAAACATGCTGTCACAGTTGTCACCGCTTGATTACAATATGAAAATTGTGTTGACATAAATCATCACGTTCGTCTGCGTTAATTAAAATTCATTCGAAGGGAGCGCTAGGTCTCCCTAACCCAGCAAGTCGCGGCATTGGCGCACCCCTTTCGCTCTGGGCCTCACTAACGCAGTTATAAAGCGCTTGTAATTAAGCACAACTAAACCATTTCACTCTTGCAGTAAACGCAAAATATTTGTTTCCTGCTTCGATTCCCAGTGGAAGAAACCACAGCAACACCTGCACTGAAATTCAATATCAAGCTGACCTTGGTTCAGATTAATTGGGTCGATGATGATTATGATAAATGGTTTCCGGTGATTTTGCTTAAGAAAATGGTATTTCAGCAAAACTGTCTTCATTTAACCCTGGGTTTTCACAAAATTATTTATCATTGATTTGCCACCCTGTAACTAAATATTAATCATTTTCATTATCCTATTATGTTCACAACCTTCCCATAACAAAATAATGTATATGCCTGCATAGGAATTTCTAATTGAAGGGGAAAACATTTTCAAAGGGTTTTATGTCCATATTTTCACCCTGCTTCAAATCGAACTTCAAAGTGCCAGGAAAGGTTAGAAATTGTAGTACTGAATTGTAACAAATAAAAAACCCCGCAACATTTCTTATGTAAAAGTGGTTTCAGTCAAATTAGCTCAAATTTCACAGGAATGTAGTTTTCGTCATGCTAATAAAAAGTTCTCATTGCACCAAGTCTGAATAATGAATATTTTTTGAGATAAGAAGTTTCAAAATGTCGATTTTTCGTCCATTTTGAACTTTGGAACTGTATTTTCAGAAATGGAAAGCCTTATGGAGGAAAAAGTTCAAAAAAAGCCCCACAACCGCCCCGAAAGCAGAATTAATTTGTCACCTTGAATATATTTTTAATTAACCCTCAAGCTCTTACTTTTGCAAATTAATAACCAAACAACTCAAAATCGTCCTTCAAATAAGTATAGCGATGTTCAGCTGTGTTATGTATTGAAAATGAGATCGCACTATTTGTACTCTAAGTACATTACAAATTATGGGTCATCGTCTGGTTGCCTTTTGAAAATGCCATAGGGTAAACATTGATCAATATTTTTCAAAGTTTGTTGACTTATTGAAGAGAATAATCATACCGACTAGTCATCAAATATGATGTTATTTATTTGTCAACCAAATTCTGTAATACATTTTCGATGGTTTGGAGCTCTATTTCACGAATAGCTCGATCAATGTTATGCTTAATTGCCTGAATTGTTTCTGGATTGTCAGCATTAAACATCGGTCTTTAATGACACTCCACAAAAAAAGACCAACGATTATAGAACTTAGTACGCAAAAAAATCAATTATTGCAAGGCTTATGTGGCACGTAGCGCCATCCTGCAGAAACCAGCAATGCAAGTCCTATTCCTCAATTTTGTACACAAAAAAAAAAAACCGTCATCATGCCTCACTAGCGCAATCCGTTGACCGTAAAGTTGTTCTCATCTTCATCTTCGAAGTAAAATGGATCGATAATGCCGCCACTCCAAAAACCAAACCAAACAGTTACACACTGAGGATGTATGCATTTCTCTACGCCTGCATGTGGATTTTCCGAGCCAGAAATAAGGCAATTGTGCTTGTATACATAGCCGCCGAGATGAAAATGCGCTCTATTCGGAAAGATGACATTTTTTGCAAAATCTACGTCAATTTTGAGTTGCTCTAAAGGCGGCTGATAATTTTGTTTCAACTCCTGATGCAGTTGGACCTTGTAATCCAATTTATTCTCAAAATTCGCATTGTTTCGACAACACAGCAGTAATTTTGAAAATAAATTTTTTAATATTTCCCTATGTTGTTAAAGCGTAAAATCAATTCACTTCGTACCGCGGATATATGATACTGTGTTACCGTCTATTTATTAGGGCAAAAGAGCTGTCTGTGTCCAAAAACAGCATTATAATCAGTTTTTTTGTTCCTTTAAAGAAAAACATAAAATAACGAAATAATAATGTGGTTTCCAAATCACATTTATGTGATTATTAATGGTCATTATTTATATTCCGTACAAAATGATTCGAAAACTGCACATCTCTTTACAGGAATTTTTATATCCTAAAGTGAGTTTCAGTTTTAAGTATGGTATATCCCAACCCAAAACTCATCAGTATTGGACACATGATAATCCCGTTATTGATGAACGTAATTATTGCGAAATTCCCCTCGATATACCACAGAGGTATCCAGGAATTTATCATGTGTTTACACTAATCCCACTTCAGAGGCTGTTCGTAACTTTTGCTGGGGTAGCCGTAGTACGGGTCTGATAAGGCGGCATTGCGATAATAAATTCTAGAGATAAGGAAAATCCCTCGTGCGTAAATTTTTGGCCAGTCAAAGAAGGATTAGTCCAAATTATTCGAGCATGGTCTTTTTCTAGCAGCAGAGATGCGGAACCCGAAATCGATTCAATCAATTCGCTTCAATCAACCCCTAAAAGGTTTTGGCTTCGGAAAAATCCCTTTGTGCGAACACCTTCAGGAGCTGTCTTCTCTCTGTTTATGAACTTCCATACCCTGGAAAAAAACTAACACAACACAGATCTTCCAAATCCTCCAGGATATGATTCCTTTTATTCAGTTTCCTTGAGGTTCAACGTGTTCTTCGGGAAAGCTCTGGATCCGACTGGTAACGAGCCAACACGAGATTGTATCGTTTCCAATTCTTTTTCCTTGTTTCAAAGTGGAATAAAAATAGGGTTTGCAGCAAATTTGCATAAATTTCCTACAATTACAATGGCTTTAAACGCTTTATAGCTTCATACTGGATTTTGGTTTAGCGTAAATTACCTTTACATTGAAGTAAATCCCTTCAGAGTGAAGAAAGGGCCAAGTTATTTCATTTTTGTTTGTTTTTTTTTGTAATCAGGCGTCAATACGCATAGTGCTCCAAAGCGTCAAAAAGCTGGCGAAAATCGAAAATTCGTCGAATATCCTTGAAATTAAGTATACAGGGATTTTTGGTGTTGCTGATTTTAAATATTTCTCAAAACTCGAAAATTCAATATGGCAGAATCCAATATGGCGGACCAAGAATATAAAATTTGATCGGCATTTCATAAAAATTGGTACGTGGGGGTTTCTAGGGTAACTTATTTCAGTTCCGATATCAAAATTCAATATGGCCGAAATTCTTAAATCAAGGAATTTAAATAAAATTTCGCATATTGGTGTTTTGGGGTCATTTAAAATATTGTATATTGACTCTGATATTAAAATGGAGAAGTAAAATATTTTGAAACCAATATGGTAGATGCTTATGCCCACTCTCCAATGGGCAAACCAACCAAGAACTAAATAACCAAAATACTGTTATCTTTGCCTTCCCATTGCAAAATAAATTTCCCGTCTCGCTCGTGTTTTGATTGGCATGGTCTAACTTTTCGTTTGTATTGACCTGATGAAATTCAGCCGATTTTTAGTACTAATCTTAAGAAAAAGTGTGGTTAAACAATTAGCGCCAAAAGTGACGAAGCATTTTAAAGTGAAAATGGTATTTATTTGGAGTGCTATTAAAAAAGGATGAAATTTATATTATAAACATCCTTGTTCATAAATTACGTAATATAAATTTCTTCCTGTTCCATTTCACTCCCGATTAAAACAAGCAGAGCGTTTTACATCTCACATCTACACTGATAAAGATTTGTACGAACGCATTTTGACAGCCAACTGGTAAGTGATTGGTTCGTGGTTGCTTTGCCCATTGGAGAGTAGGCATTATTCACAAAAATTGGTTTCTAGTGGCTCTATGAGTCATTTTACTGAATTCTGATATCAAACCTTTAAAGCTAAATATTACTTATGTTACAATTTCTATAATAATTTGGTAAAGTTTAGCAACTTCGAACCGCCATATTTTACCCGCCATCTTTCGTTTCAATATATACAGGGTGTTCAGAGGTGGGAGGGAAATATTGCAGGACGTGAAAGGTCAGACCGAGACAAGCAAAAAATCGTATGGGTGGGGAGAGGGGGGGGGGGGGGGGGGCGTCTCGCACCGTTCGGCAGTTACAGGGTGATTCGTAAATCAGGATTTTGCCTTATATGGAAACCGCTCTTGTGTTTTTATCTTTTTTTCTACGCATCGCAGCGGCACCAAATCGATCTCAAAAAATCACTATTTGGAAGCCCTTTTCAAAAAGGTTAACACCACCCCCTATTCCCAACCCCTTGGCCACAATCCCCCCTGGAAGTTGAAAAAATTAACTTTTATTTCACGATTTTTCACCTTTCGCCCCACTTTTCTCCGAAATTTATGTTATTAACATACCTACTTTTTAATTTTTTATAAGTTGCCTATCTAATTACCTTTCCAAAAACGTGCAACATGCCCAGGTAGAAAGGGGTTGCAAAAGTCCTGAAATTAAAATATCCTCACAGGCACCTAATTACTTTATTGCACCATAATGGAAAAAGTCGTTAAGTAAACAATTTTTATGACAGCAAGTTCGGAAATGTTTGTTTAGGAAACACAGATAATACATTTTTATTATTTCAGCAAAACAGTACTAAAATCATAAATGTAATCTCGTTAAATAGCGTTATTAGTTTATTATATCCAGTATTGACTCCTAAGTATCCTGACGCTCCGTTTCTAATACCTCCTATGAAATATGGTACAAAAATGGGTAAGTTTGAAAGGACATTGACCACAGTTGGAGAAGCAAGCGATAAGAATGGGTGTTTAATAGAAAAAATTAAGATAAAATGGCAGAATTCAGTGTTTAAGAGTATGCCGATATAATTTACGTGTACGGTTTAGTAGACAGAAATGATAGTGAGGCCGTACGAGAATACCAAAGGAGATTCCCGAATGGGCGTGTACCCGACAGAAGGGTATTTTCAAAGACTTTCAGAAGGTTAAAAGAAACCGGAAGTGTAACCGCCCCCAGAGCAGAAACGCGATCAGGAACATCGGCCGATTCAGCGGACACCGACCAACAAATCCTCAACATCGTCAGGAACAGCCCTGAAATTAGCATCAGGCAGGTCACACGACGGTTAGGATTGTCTTCAGGGAGAGTTTGGACCGTTGTGAACCGAGAGGGACTACATCCATACCACCATATCCCTGTCCAAGCACTTCAGGAAGGAGATTCCGAAAGACGATTGCAATTTGCACTTGGCTGTTCGAGTCTGACATCGAAAACAGAAGGTTTCTAGACCGAATTCTGTGGACTGATGAATCGCAATTCACCCGGGATGGCATCATAAACTTCCACAACCTTCACACCTGGTCAGATGTGAACCCACATAGGACAAGGTGTCGGTCCTTCCAGCAAAGATTTAGTTTCAATGTCTGGGCTGGCATCATCGTCAACCAGTCGATAGAACCCTTCATCTTGCCCCAAGTGCTGAATAGTCAGCTATATTCGGACTTTTTGGAGAATACCCTTCCGGATCTGTTGGAGGACACCCCCCTGGCCACCAGAAGCGCAATGTATGTACAGCACGACGGAGCACCTGCGCATACTGGGAACATTGTTAGGGCAAGGTTGAATGAACATTACTCAGAGCGCTGCATTGGACGAGGTGGACCGATTCCTTGGAATGCTAGGTCACCGGACCTTACTCCACTGGACTTTTTCATATGGGGAATGAAGAAAGATGAAGTTTGCTCAAGACCAATCAACACCAGAGAAGAATTAGTTACCAGGATTGGGACTGCAGCCACGAAAATACGGGAAAGACTGGCTACCATAGACCTCAAACGCGAAATAAGACGAAGGCTACTTGCATGCATCAAAACTGGCGGAGTAAATTTTGAACCGCTTTTTTAGGACATAACTTTTAATTGTAATTAGTTTTTAAGCGAACAAAATGTATTTTTTAGTTAACTTAAGTACAATTTCTTAAAAATTCGAATTGTCATGATATTCTGTAAAAGGATTTTTGTAAATAAATTTTCGTATCCTTTTCCTACCTGGGCATGTTGCACCTTTTTGGAAAGGCAATTAGATAGGCAACTTAAAAAAAATAAAAAGTAGGTATGTTAATAGCATGAATTTCGGAGAAAAGTGGGGCGAAAGGTGAAAAATCGTGAAATAAAATTTAATATTTTCAACTTCCAGGGGGGATTTTGGCCAAGGGGTTGGGGATAGGGGGGTGGTGTTGACCGTTTTGGAAAGGGCTTCGAAATATTAATTTTTTGAGATCGGGTTGGGGCCGCTGCGATGCGTAGAAAAAAAAAATAAAAATACAAGAGCGGTTCCCATATAAGGCAAAATCCTGATTTACGAATCACCCTGTAACTGCCGAACGGTGCGAGATGCCCCCCCCCCCCCCCCCACCCATACGATTTTTTGCTTGTCTCGGTCTGGCCTTTCACCTCCCGCAATATTTCCCTCCAACCTTTGAACACAATGTATAAGTCTTGTCCTTTCACGTCCGTTGATTTAGTTTTGGCCAGCTTTTTAAATTTTTTGGAACACTGTTGTGGCACTTTTTAAATGAGATTTCCTCATTTATCTAAAGTACAAGGACACCATTAAAGTTTTCTTGTTCGCACAATCCTGCCGCCCGCGCGCCGGTCCCTGAGAAAATTATTTTAATAAATCACGACTGCAACCGAGCTTTATGGATCGTCGAAAGTAAAGATGTGTCACAAAGCTTGTTGTTGGAAAACATATGATCCAGGAGGATATAATTCCCACCTGCTCTATCCGTGGATGTAGATTCACGCTGCTAGGATTGTCTCCGGGAAGGTTTTGACTCACCGGGGCGCACCGGCACGTTCCGGTTATAACTCATTACAATGAAACGCCAAGGCACATGAATAAAATATAATTGCGTTATTATGTCATAAATTAGGAAATATGGCCTACAGGCTTTTACTTTAGGAGGAGCGCTGCGCACCGTTTCAGGTGCGAGGTGAATAACGAGGCAGCAGCACGCTTGGCACACATTTTTACATACATTGATGTTTAATAGTGGTAATTGGGTGTTGCCAGCGACTTCGTCAAGTATAAAATGTTAGATACTGTTACAATTTTGCCCGCCGAGCGGCTGGCCGGCAAAATTACACCATCTGCCTTCGCTATACTTTGGCGAATTTGCCGACGAACGGACTGACGGACGGACGTAGGGACATTTTTATTAAGAATATTGCTCGTCCACCGAAGTAGACGAGCCAAAAAAATCGATGAGTGTTTCGATCCGAGAAGCCAAGCTGATCTCTTCAGTATGGCGCTTGGCTTCTCTGCCATAGACACTCACAAAGGAGGGATCGAAAGCTAATCCCTATATCTGCCCGATCGCAACTTCAAGTGTGAAGTATAAGCGAAGGCAAATTCTGTAACAGTACTCCCTCGTCAGAAGCTCGAAGTTCCATCCGAGCAACTTCATGCGGCATTCAGGACGCCATGGCCAATGCTACCATGGATGCAGCGACGGCATGGCTGCAGCCGCGATACGCGCGCGAAATACAACTGCCACAACGTCACTGCGGCAGTGAAAAACGCGGCCATTGTGGCAGAGGACAAGAGCGCGGGAGGCGCAGGCGGGTACGCAATACAACTGCCACAATGTCACCGCGGCAGTGAAAAACGCGGCCGTTGTGGCAGAGGAGAACCGCAGCTGCATCAACGATCGGCTGCCGAAGATGGCTGCACGATCGCCGTCATTGACGCCCTGGACGCTAGAGGGATTGTGGGGTTGCCCCCGGTTAGGAGGGCTCCGGGAACCCCACACCTGGCACCAGTGTTACAATTTTGCCCGCCGAGCGGCTGGCCGGCAAAATTACACCATCTGCCTTCGCTATACTTTGGCGAATTTGCCGACGAACGGACTGACGGACGGACGTAGGGACATTTTTATTAAGAATATTACTCGTCCACCGAAGTAGACGAGCCAAAAAAATCGATGAGTGTTTCGATCCGAGAAGCCAAGCTGATCTCTTCAGTATGGCGCTTGGCTTCTCTGCCATAGACACTCACAAAGGAGGGATCGAAAGCTAATCCCTATATCTGCCCGATCGCAACTTCAAGTGTGAAGTATAAGCGAAGGCAAATTCTGTAACAATACTTTAGATTTTCGGTGATGATGCTTAATCTTGGTCTCATAATTCATAGATTTATAAGTTTTATTTAATTAAATTTCATTTAGAAACAAGCAATAGGAAATGATGGACATTAAAAGATTTTGGATTTTATTGAAATTTAGACTGGATGCTTTTAAATGAAATTTTCATACAATCGTTAAAAATAACGTCACCAATGTACGAATTCCTTTGACATAGCCTGGAGAAAATTTTTCACGTGTCATCGGTTTAAGTTCTTAAATGAAGGCAGCTTAAGTTGACTTTTGGTTATTTCTAATTTCCCATCGTCTTCATTCCTTAAAGATAAGATTAATAAGAAAACAAGAGTATATTTCCGAGTACGTATGTGTGTATATTTGAAAGTATGTGAGTATTCATGTGCAGCTGTCAATTGGTTATATAACTATTCAGAATTGCATCAAGTGCAGCATATCTCAAGATCAAGGTCATTCAAGTCATCATTTATTAAATACAGGTAACTCTCCTACAACACGGTTTCGTTCTTACACGATAAGAAAATTGTGGATACAGTCGTATAACACGGCAACCTACAACACGTTTTACTCCTAACACAGCAATCAAACTGCGGAAACCTTCGTGTAACGCTGCGCTGCAGTTCGATAGTACGTTTTTTATACAATGAGACATGAGACAACGACCTTGTAAGGATCAGCAAAAATACTGAAATAACAGATTTTTTAAAGAGAATAGAAGATGATGATATATGAAAATGATAATATCTTTCGACCGAAAAAACGTTCTCGCCTCATTCCGCAGTGCTGATGAGGAAGAAATACATTAAAATGTGTTTGAATTAAATGAGAACAGAAATTGTCTGTTTACTTGCGTTTCTTGTTTAAAATAAAATATTTTTAATAAGAAAATTTGAATTAAAAAAAAAAAAAAAAAAAACTTCAAGAAGTTTTCGGAACGCCTCCTCCCATTTCTTACTGATTCCTTGTCTCATATAAATTCGATTTCACACAATACGGCATTTTCTAGGAACCAATCAACGGCGTTATAAAAGGGTTATCTGTAATTAATTTATTCTCAAGGTCATTCATATGATGGATTTCCTAATATTATGGAATTCAATAATTTAAAATCCAGCAATCTTGAGGAGACTTGTGAATTATTTGCGAAGTTTTTTGAATCAGTATATGGATCTGATATTCCTCATTACTGTTCTTCACATCCTAACTCTCCAATTCTTTTGGATGTTGGTTCGTTAAGTTTGGGTGAACAAGATGTTATAAATGGTGTGAGCGACTTCAACTGTAATTATAGTACAGATTCAGACAGCATTTCACCAGCTCTTCTTAAATTATGCATATCCTCTTTAGCTAAGCCTTTATCTCTAATATTTAATTTATCTCTAAGTAGTGGGCACTTTATCAATACCTGGAAGACTTCGACGATTAAGCCGATCTATAAGAATGGTGCTAAACATATGGTTAATAACTACAGAGCTGTTTCTTTAATGAAGACAGTTCCCAAATTACTTGACTCTATTGTTGCAAATAAGCTTTTTTTTATATGCAAGCAAATTATTTGCCCGCAGCAGCACGGATTTATCAAAGGAAAATCAACTACGACCAATCTGGCAATTTTCACAAATTTTTGTTTAAACTCGATTGAAAACAGTTATCAAATAGATGCCATATATGTATACTGATTTTTCCAAAGCTTTTGACAAAGTCAACATATCTACTCTTCTAAATAAGCTTCAACATATAGGTTTCCATTCTAATTTTCTTCAATGGATTTCCTCGTACCTATCGGACAGGAAACAGATTGTTAAAATTGATGACTCAAATTTCTCGTGTCATTAACGCCTGTTCTGGTGTACCTCAGGGAAGCCACTGTGGTCCTATTCTATTTACACTGTTCATAAATGACATTGTTGAAAGTTTCCTGCATGATAAGTGCTTAATCTATGCAGATGACTTAAAAATATTTCTTCAAATTCATAATAATCACTGTTGCTTAAAATTGCAGGAAGATCTAGATAACTTATCTTCTTGGTGTATCAGAAATGGTCTACACCTAAACATATCCTAATGCCACGTGATCTCATTTTATCGATCCGTAACGAATACGTGTTCAACTACTATGTAAATGGGCATTTATTGAATCGAGTTGACGAAGTTACTGATTTAGCGGTAATCTTGGATAGAAAACTTACACTTTCAAGACACATTGATCATGTGGTGTTTAAGGCTTATAAATCGCTAGGATTCATAAAAAGGAATACAAAAGAGATCTCTAATGTGTTTGTAATTAAAACTTTGTATATCTCTTTTGTTAGACCGTTAATTGAATACGCATCTGTTATATGGAGCCCATCCTATACTTTACACATTAATATAATAGAAGCGGTGCAAAGGTCTTTCACAAGATTTTTATTTGTAGTGAAATCAATTGTCCTGAACTACTTTGTATGATTAATATTTATGCATCGGAAAGACCGCTCTGTTCGAGAGACTTGTTGATTGCTTCTTCACACAGAACTAATTATGGTTGTCAAGAAGTACTCACCAGATGTATTAATAAATTTAATTTTTTCAATGTAAAAATAGACTTCACGCTATCTAGAGCAGAATTTAAAAATAATTTAATGTATCTAGAAAATACAATATAGTACTTAAGAATTTCTTTAGATTAGTTTATTTTTTGAATTTCAGTCTGTAAGATTAATTTGTAATCGGTAGGCTAAATAAATAAATAAATATGATGATGATAAATTATGATACGCATGATGATTATGCAGTACGGTCCATGAGTTCTTAGCCTCATATAGTAAGTAGAGTGCGTTCAAAAAAATCTTCATGTTCGTCTCAACAAGTTCAAGTTAAATATCGTGCTGTTATAAAGTTTTTGACTAAAGAAGGTTTAATACCAACACAAAGAAAGAATGGAAGCTGTTTACGGTGACTCGTGTACATCATTATCTATAATAAAAAACTAGTTTAAGTTGTTTCGCTGGGGACGTGTGGGATGTCCTCTGAGGGTGAATACTCTAGAAAACATTAAATTAGTGGAAGAAACACGGGTCGGCATTTCCAAAACAAGTGTTCTAAGGATCCTACATGTGTATTTAAGTATGGCAAAAATTTATGCAAGCTGGCCCCGAATTCTTAGCGCTGTGCGAAATGCAAAAGCAGCGGCGAGTAGAATGTTGTGAACATTTTTTAGAGCTTTACCGCGAAGAACAAGAAGGAGTAATTCAATCAATTGTGATGGGGGATGAAACTATGGTTCTCTACTATGATCCTACATACAAAAGAGTCACTCAAAGCACGAAAAATGAATGGCTACAATTGGCAGTTGCGTCAACGTATTATTAAGAAAAGGCGCGGAAAAATGAGCTGAGGTGTGCGCTTGCTTCATCATATCCACACTGCTGTGTAATTTAAATCGGAGAAAAGGCCTCTAATGTATAGTTTTACTGGAAGAAATATTAGTGTTTTCTTCTAAGTTGCTTGTACAGTTTTGTTAAAAGATCTACTTTATCTAGTGTATATCCGTCTATTTAATCATATTATATTAATATTCAAAAGGGCAAAAGTAGAAATAAGTAGAACATATTCTTTTGCTAAGACTTATCTACTGGAAAGAAATATTATGTATTGAATATTTAAATTTAATTTACTCACATAAACTCTTAAAAAGATTTAATAATGTTATTAGAGTAATTCAAATACATATTTGAATTTTTAACCAGCAAAACAATCACCTGTTCAGCATTATATATTTCAGCTGTAAAATAATTAAAAAAGTCTAATGCATTATCATTAACAATAGGAACATATGTTCATTACTTACATTAATTAAAAATATAAACAGCAGTTATCTTAAATATTTTATAAAAATAATCAACAAAAACGCAAGAGCCTCGAGAACCAGTCTGTAATAGATCGGTTTACTATCGAAAAATATGTTGACTAATTCATTACACTTATCCATGAATTTAACACCTTGAATCTGTAATTTACGTTTTAATACTTCAAAGGTCTACATCTTTGTCGTCTTCACAAACTCTATTCAGTATATAATAAAATATTTAATTAGCTAAACGCTCTTAGTAAAACAATGAAGCATTAACTCTTACTGAGCAAACACTTATCTATTGCATCGCAATTAATTTGTTAAAGTAATTATGATTCACGAGCCCGACCGACTAGTTTCGCCTTATTGAGGCAATTTCAGGCGCATCAAGATTTTTCAGTTTTAGATGATTCTCTGACGATATCCTTATAGGGTGAAACTAGTCGGATGGTGTAATATAAATTAATTGTTTTTTAATAAAAAGGCTCGAATAGAGACGTGATTTGATATCAATTATTCAAATCACTTTAAAGGGTTTCTTTAATTAAAATTGTTGGAGTCGAACATTCCATTAATTTAGAAATGAAAGGAATATGTATATGTAACGCTAATTAAATACATCATTTTAACCATTTCCCTTAATTTTTAGTTACAACTTTTCTAAGGGTCAGTCTTTGCACAAAATTTAGGAAAACTTTAACTGTTAAGGGGAAGGGGGGAGTATACTTTTATTGGACGTTTTTTCAAATGTTTTTCTTTTTTTATACGAAAATTTATTTTAATGATACAATATCTTAAGAACTCAAAATATATATATCGAATTTTGTAAAAAACATTTGTTTTTAAATAGGGCTGTTATAAGGCTACCCTGTTGTATATTGTTTTTACTAGTCTAAAGTTTATGTTTTTGAATAATCGGTTTTTTCAAAAAATATATATGGGATAATCCAAGAGCTGTAGCCAAAATTGTAGGTGCCCAAAAAAATCAACCGAGGGCTCATTTTAAAGCTTATGACGTCTACTTTCGAATGCCGTATGCGCCTTTGAAAAGTCAAATATGGTGGTTTCAATATAGCGACCGGAAATGGAGTGAAAATTAAAAATTTTTGGAAAAAAGCTTATAGAAAAAAAATTTGCAAGCGACAAGACCGTATTTCGACTCAAATTGTAGCAAATGAACAGCTCTTTAAGACTGGTGCAGTTGGATAAGAAAATTCAAGATGGCGGATCCAATATGGCTGTGCAAAATCCCACTTTATGGCCAAATTTTTCAAATCCAACCATTTTGCCACAAATCTTGTATACGGGGGTTTTTGGGGTCGCTGACCACGAATATAAGATTATATTTGAAAAATTCAAAATGGCGGATCCAAAATGGCGGACGGTTGTTTTCGAAAATCAACCGATTTGCACCAAATTATGTAAACAAAGGTTTTTGGGGTCACTGACCACAAATATAAGATTATATTTGAAAAATTCAAAATGGCGGACACAATTTGGCGGTTTTTTTGGAGTTTTTTTTCGAAAATTAACCGATTCGCACCAAATCAGGTATACGGGGGTTTTTGGGGTCGCTGAACACGAATATAAAATCAGATTTGCCAAATTCAAAATAGCAGATCCAATATGGCGGACGGTTATTTCAAATCGAACGGCTTTCAGAAAACCTTTTAGCCATATTATATTCTCATAACGTATTTTGCAAATCTGACTTTGTATTCGTGATCAGCGACCCCAAAAACCCCCGTTTACCTCATTTGGGTCAAATCGGTTAATTTTCGAAAAAAGCTCCAAAAAAACCGCCAAATTGTATCCGCCATTTTGAATTTTTCAAATATAATCTTATATTTGTGGTCAGCGACCCCAAAAACCCTTGTTTACATAATTTGGTGCAAATCGGTTGATTTTCGAAAACAACCGTCCGCCATTTTGGATCTGCCATTTTTCAAATATAATCTTATATTCGTGGTCAGCGACCCCAAAAACCCCCGTATACAAGATTTGGTGCAAAATGGTTGGATTTGAAAAATTTGGCCATAAAGTGGGATTTTGCACAGCCATATTGGATCCGCCATCTTGAATTTTCTTATCCAACTGCACCAGCCCTAAAGAGCTGTTCATTTGCTACAATTTGAGTCGAAATACGGTCTTGTCGCTCGCAAATTTTTTTTTCTATAAGCTGTTTTCCAAAAATTTTTAATTTTCATCCCACTTCCGGTCGCCATATTGAAACCACCATATTTGCTTTTCAAAGGCGCACACGGCATTCGAAAGTAGACGTCATAAGCTTTAAAATGAGCCCTCGGTTGATTTGTTCGGGCACCTACAATTTTGGCCACAGCTCTGATCCACTTGACATGGATTATCCCATATATATCTTTAAAAATAATGACATTATAAACATAATTAACCTTCAAAGGGATAATGTCTTATATATGGACATGATAATACGATTTTGGTACCAATTCTATGAAAATGCTGCCTTTCTTTTCATATTATTTATTGTGTTGGAACTGGTTTACTTGATCTATATACACCTGTGGACCACTAATTAGAAACACATGTTTAATGATGTCTAATTGAGATGACAATTCTCAATGTTCTTGTTACGTATGTACGAAAAAGGAGCTAAATTAACATTCTCCGACTAAATTGTATTAAATTTTAGATTTCAATTTTTCCGTAGAAAAACCTCTCTGTAATATTATTTCTTTATACCTCTTTTTCATTGAAAGAATAAGTCGCTTACATCACTTCACAAGTAAATTTTCCCAGGCTAATTTAATTGCAGTATAAAGTTCGTCAAAGTTTTTGAAGTTTTTGGAAAATCATTTCTTCGTTACGTTGCTCCACAGGTGTTCAATAGGATTGAGTTCAGCACTTGTTGAAGTTGTTTTGAGAAAAGTTTTTGGTATGCTTTGTCGTGTGCTTAGGATCTTTGTCGTGTTGGAATGTTCAGATTATTGCCAATTTTCCTCAGCTCGTGACAGCATTACGTTTTCAAGTAAGTCAATTTGCTTTTCCTTCGTCAGGCTGCCTTTTATGCTATGAATGGGACCAACTCCATTCTAGGTGAAGCAGCCCCATACGATGATCGGTCACACGCCATGCTTTATAACAAGAGTATTGGGTTGGCACGAAAGTAATGAGACACTCTAGAAAACTCTACTCATGTTGTTTTTCTAATCAATTGTTTTCGACCATATTCTAGTATGTTATAGAACATTCTAGGTGCTTCAGTCCTAGGGGTATATAAAAGCGCACGCACGATTAATTCAGTCAGTTTGAAGAAAAATGGATGAGCGACAAGTTCGAACTCTATACATTTACGAGTATTTGTTAGGCCATAGTGCGCGAGCTGCAGTAGACAACATCAACACTGCATTTGGCTCAGATACTACAAGTCACGCAACAGTGTTTCGTTGGTTCAAACGCTTCAGTACAGGAGACCGAAGCCTCGAAAGTCAGCCTCGCTCGGGACAACCACCAGCTTTCGACAATGATGATTTGCGCCGTGAACTGCAACAGAAGCTGGATGCAAGCACTCGTGAATTAGCGACAAAACTCCACTGCAGCCATCACGCTATAGAACATCACCTGCACGAGCTCGGATATAGGAGAGTTTTATCCCGATGGACTCCTCAGGCCCTCACAGACGCCATTCGTGCTGCTCGGGTCGCCGTCTGCCAATCGCTACTACTTCGGCCGCGCCGGAAGGAGTTTTTGGAGGATTTGGTCACAGGGGACGAGTCGTGGGTTCTCTACGAAAACAATACGCGCCGTGCCTTCTGGCTGCTACCCACCAACTCAACCAAAGCAATATCAAAACCGGCGAAAAAGTTCTATTGTGCTGCTTTTGGGATTCTCAGGGCATGCTGTTTTATGAATTATTACATAATGAAACAGTTAATGCTAACACATATGCGGCGCAGCTCGATAAACTAGCCACAGCTATCAAAGAAAAAAGACGAAGAAGAGCCAATGTCATTTTACTTCATGACAACGCTCGCCCGCACACTGCATCCACCATCCGCCAACAACTGCAGGGCTTAGGCTGGGAGACGGTACTTCATCCACCATATTCCCCAGACATTGCCCCTTCAGACTATCATTTATTCAGAGCCATGAAAAATAATTTGTGTGATAAACGCTTTAACACTTTTAATGAAGTTGAAACCTACGTAGCCACCTTCTTCAACTCACGGCCCGCTGAGTTCTGGGCAACAGGCATCCAGTCCTTGCCTATACGTTGGCAAGAAGTCATAGATGCTCACGGCGAGTATTTGATTGACTAAATGTATAGTAAAATAAAAATGTTAGAATTTAAAATGTAAAAACACACTGTCTCATTTCTTTCGTGCCAACCCGATAGTATATCTTGAATCAAATGCAGCGCCTTTAGGCGACAATAAAACTTCCTACAGTCTGGACCCATTCTATTAATTTTTGTCTCGTCGCTCCCCAACACATATTTCCATTGGTTTGCCATCTAGGTCAAATTAGACTTAGCAAAATCCTATTTTTCGCTTGCTTCCAGACACTAATGCCCACTCTCCAATGAGCAAACCAACCACTTACCAGTTGGCTGACAAATCTGTGAAACTCTGCCGTGCAACTCAGCCTCAGCCAAACACTTTCTAACGGTTCTCGGTGTAACTGCAGTCAAGTTACCGCCGAAAGTTTCGCGGTGGATGTCAGCAGAACTCTTTTTAGGGTCTTTTTTCGATGCTCTGATGATTTCTCGATTTGTTAGCTCAAAAATTTCACGTTCTATTTACGTGTTTTACTGCTCCTTAGACAAGTTTTAAAGAGCAGTTGAATTAGTTTGCAATTTGGCGATAAGATATATTATATTTGTCTAAGACGCACTATTTCCATGTGCATGGAAAGGCTATAGTTTTTCTTCTTGTCTATATTTATAAACAAAATACTGAAAACAAAATTGTGTCTTAACCCTTTCCCTTAAAACAACGTGTGGGAGATGTGATCCTACTTCTGCGCCTAAAATGGGAATTACGTATCAGACACATGAATCACCACGATCAGAAAAGCTTTCATCAAAAGTGGCACACAAAATCGTCGTTTGATTCATAAGGCAAGGGGTTAATACGAATATTTATTTTTACTTGTGGGCATAAACTACTACTAACAGTACAGTTTTAAATAGTCCGTGGTCGTTGGAAACATACCGTTAAATTTGAAATTAACGTTTATTTGTCCAGGGCTCTGTAAATACAGTCAAGTCTCCTATAACGCGGTGTTTTTATAGCACGATTCTCATATAACGCGGTGTGAAAAATGCGACAAGTTATCCTATAACGCGGTCTCTTCATAACGCGTTTTTGATACAAAAACATTCTAACAATTCAAATGGCTTGAAAAATTTATCTATGGCAACACTTATTCGATATGTTGAATTTTTGTATGTACATTGTACATAGTTAACATTTGTGGTGTATTCCCCTGTTTGTCAATTCTAGTATTCATTAAATCTATATATTCATTGTCATTTCTATTATAAAATTTTATTTATTAACCGTATCAGCCACAACTTGTTACTTTGAGAATGCAGTTTTTAAATAGGTCTGATTTATATAAAACTAGCTGACCCAGCAGACGTTGTACTGCCCTTTCCGCTACATTTTCATTAAGGCTTGTGCGTCGACCAATATTTGATCGTGTTATTTCTTTTCGCATGTTTCTACAAATAATACCATTAATATAAGAAAATAATGTTTCCGTTTCATATCCCTAATTAATTTATTAAACAAACTTACACGTTGTTTAATATTAAGTAAACCGTTTTACACTTCACAATTATTGGAAAATTAAACGGTTTCATCCGACGTTGGGTAAAAAACGTCTCAAATGTTCTAGTTTGTTATATCCTAGAAATTGATTCAACCCGAAAACCCCTTTATGGACCCGCCATCTTGAATATCCAAATCTTGATAATATTTAAAATTAGTGGCATTAAATAAATCACAGCCATTTTGGTCGCTGTGTTGGATCCGCCATATTGAATTTGGAAATTTTGATAACATTCAAATTAGTGGCCTCAGAATAATTATTGTACTAATTTCCATTAAAATCCGTTAAAATCGAAAAATTGTTGGTCACAATCTTGGATTTGGAAATCTCGATAATATTCTAAATTAGTTGCCTCAGAATAACCATTGTACTAATTTTAATTAAAATCCGTTGTAATTGAGACATTTTAATCGCCATGTTGGATCCGCCATCTTGGATTTGGAAGTTTTGGTAAAGTTATAAATTAGTTCAATAAGAATAATCGTTGTTATAATTTTCACTAAAATCCGTTGTAATCAAGACACTTTAGTCACCATGTTGGATCCGCCATCTTAGATTGGGAAATTTTGATAATATTCAAAATCAGTGACCCAAAAACAATCATTGTACTAATTTTCATTAAAACCCGTTGAAATCGAGAAATCTTGGTCGCCATACTGGGTCTGCCGTCTTGGATTTGTAAATTGTGATAATATTCAAAATCAGTGACCTCAATACAATAATTGTACTAATTTTCATTAAAATCCGTTGTAATCGAGAACGCGAGAACGGTCAAACTCGCGAAGTTAAAATAATCGTTAAGTTTTCTGAAATTATTCAATTTTCTGCGAAATTTTCTTAACTTTTCTTTCCGTAAGAACCATCTACAAAGTATTAGAAAACTTTTTAAAGAAAAAATGAATGAAATCGGTAAAGTCGTTCTCAAGTTATTGCGCGACCAACAGAAATAGGGGTTCATTTTTATATATATAGATTTATTTATTTCTGAGATTCCATATAACGCGGTACGAATCATTTAATTTGTATAAATTCTGTGTTTCTTATAACGCGGTTTCCATAGGACGCGGCGGTGGTTTCCATATAACGCGGTATAGATTATTCTGATTTATCTTATTCTATGTTTCTTAAAACGCGGTTTCCATAGAACGCATATCCTGATTTCAATTAATTTGAAGTCTCTCATAGCGCGGTTTCCATATTAATTAAGCATGTTATGCTACCTATCCAATGGCCTTGATAAAATAATGTGCATGCAATTGCAGACTTACCTTAAAAAATCAACGCGCTCTTCACACCTTAGCAATCCGGTTGTCGACAGTATCACAGCTGTATGATAATATTCGATGTGTCCTTTATGACTGTACGATTTGTTACTTGGCCTTATTAAATATTTAGAAGGCTTTAGATAGCATCAACAACGGAAAGCTTTTGGATAAGCTATTCTCCCGGTTCAAGCTCAGTAGAACTGCACTGAAACTCATATAATATAGTTTCCTATTAGAGCGAAGGCAACAGGTTAAAACTAAGAGTTGTTTCCGTTTTGTATCTGATCCGGTGTGCCTCCAGGCTCAATACTTGAGCCGTTATCATTTATCATATTTATTAACGAATTATCGGACTTGGTTCTAAATTCACAAATATGTATGCAGACGAGGTTCACCTCTATATATTTGAACACATTGAGGATATTGATAGTTATGTGAGGGGAAGATAACGGCCTTCGCTTTAATGCTTCAAAATCCTATTATATGAGTATCTCTCGTGCTAATTGCGATTTCAGTTTTCTTCTTTTCGCTCCTTAATGACTTATCTTGATCTTAGACTTGCTGGCTTTCTCCGACGACTATTCTTCTCATTTGCTTCAAAATGCAAGTTGGACGTTGACGCATAATCATAATCTTAATCTAATTAATTTCAATATCTTTTTTTTTTTAATTTGAGCATGCAGTGAAAGTTTATTCTTACATTTATTGGTTATTGGCTTTTTAACACATTTATAATGCATGTTTAAAAGATCGCCTGTATCTTGTGGTACTTTCATGCAAATAAATTATTATGATTGGTACTTTAAATTAATAGGACAAAATTTTGCAACTTCTTTATTGAAACGAATTCACTAACTAACCGATTTCTTTCTCAATTCTTAGTCTTGAATCAATAAAATTCCATTCAAAACTGTTTGCTTGATATTCTTTATTTAGTTTAAACCCATTCTTCATATATATGTGTTTAATGTATTATAGTTATCTGGCAACTCCAAATATAATTGAGCACATCAGCAACAATTTTCAAATTTCATATTACGCGAAATTAAGCACAATTTGAAAAACAGAATTTACAGAAAAACTATATCAAGAAGAAATAGGGCTCGCAACCTATGATCCTGCTTTTGCTTCAGAAAAGATTCCTTTGACCAAACCAGAAACAACATCTTTTATGTGCTGCCTGAAAACATTCGCAAACTTATGAATTTGAAAGGAATATTCCACATTGTCTGCGATATTTTTCCGGAGTTCCTCACAGAATTAAAACCATAAACAATCCGAGTATTTGTGAAGTTGGCGAGCGGCGAAGGAAGTGCACGGCTGCACAAAAGGCAGTCAGATGGAAGGATGCACAAATGCGTCGCGACGAGCTATTTCCTCCGAAACTTTGTACATCGTCGTCGGTCTTCCAAAATTTGGCGCCAGACACTTCGGCTCCTGTTCTTATTCACTGGAGAATTTTTCCATCCGTGCCCAGCAGCGCGGTGGAAATTATGGCTGATAAATTTTAGAGTGGTTGGTTTCCTGTCGTTACTCGGCGATCTCCTTACTCCTGTACTATCGTCTTAAGGTCCTTAAAGCTCCCGCTGAGCCAGGTCTCTCTACTTATAATTCTCGATGCGTCAAAATTCCGCTCAAAGAACGAAAACTTTTTTAATTAGGAATGATTTTATGTCGAAGCCTCAAACAAAGCGCTCTGAGGGAAATGAGACGGAATTTCCTCCTCAAATATTAAGTTTAATTAAAAAGGATATTTGCCATGACTGAAGATGCCGTGTTAAGAGTTTCTCTTCGGTTTACAGAAAACGAAAAGTTTTTATTCCCTTTGCCTTAGGCCATGCCACCCTTATTAAAGCAAAAAAAACAGACAAAATTTGCGTTTGTTGCCGTGGGGTGATTTTACTTTTTCTTAGGAAAATAATTGACGAATACCTATAAAAAGGGAAAGCGTTCTTACAGGCAATAGCTCGAAACCCTCGAATTTTATTGAAGAATTCTTAAAGATAACATTGCCCTTGGGATTCAATAATATCCAATTTTTGTCATTCCTTCGTCAGATGCCTTGGAAAAATGTTTGGGCTTCGAGCGGTATTACTTTACTCATTAAAATTAAGAATATAAGCTATGAAATTTGAATAATTCTTGATATATTTCTTTATTAAAATTTTTTATACGAACATGACAACCAAATTGGTATGTATATTAGTTTATTTCTCACTTACAATTATAATAATATAGATTGACGTATAAACTCTAAAGTAATAGTGGATTCTTTTAAAGCTCATGTCACAGCATGTAAGAATTCACATTTTATCGTTCGTTTGATTCAAATAAATATTTCGTACTCTTCGTACTTTGTAGCTAATTTTCCTCGTTCATCAAAAAATTCTATTGGAATCAGTTGCAATTTCTGACTTTGATGGAATTAGTCTCCATTTTTTGATGATGTAAGATGTAATAAATTGTCTGTCTCTAATAAACTCAAATTCATTTTATGGCGGTTTGGTTTCAAATTTTTAATTTTCGAATTGATAAGACAAAAAGACTTTTCGTTAGAAAATGCAATCATCAGATGCAAGAAGAGAATAGGATTTCTGAACAAAAAATCACGATGTAACTTTTTATTGTTGCGACGTTTGGCAAATCTTTACTGGTTATTGATGGAAACATAGCTGTTATCAAAACTCAGTAATGAGACCAGATACTTATTAGTAATTCTGATGCAGTGTGTGGTTAATTGAGAATTGTTGACTATTTCTTTTCGATAGAATTTATGCGATTTAAATTCGAATGAATTCTGATGCGACGAGTGCTTAAAGCTTCTTTCAGGAATCCTGCACTAGCGTTGAACCGCAAAGCTGGACCGACAACGAATTAATGCCAATTTCATATTCATAAAAATCTTAAACAAACTTTCTGGCGTTTACATAAAATATAAAAATAGTGATAATGTAGTTATGTTCAGGATAATGCACAAGGTGCCATACGTCACCGTATCGTATGACATTGGCCAGCGATTTATAGCTAGCTATAGAATTTTTCTCCTCCCCTATGTTAATGCAAGCCATTAATTTTAATTACTCTCCTTTACAACATTGTACAATATTGCGTACAAAGGTTGTAATGTCTCCAGCCGCAACCCTTCGATATTATAGGACAATTTTGCACCATTGCACAGGATAAATCATAAAGTCCTGGAGAGCTTAATTGCCAGCATTACCATCATCTGAATGGCAACCTCAAATCGCAGGACGCTCTTACTTGGGGCAAAAGCAATTTAATCACGCGATCCTAATTTAAGGACAACCAGCCAGGATGCCTTTTCCACCACCGCCACCTTATTTAGAGAGCGACAGTGATTATCTGGCCAAGTCCAGCTGCTCTAAATGGATTTTGTGATATTAAAACCCTTTGAGGACGGTCCTGCCACGACCATGTACACCTATTAAGCGAAGGGCATGGTATTGTTTTTCCAGACGGCCATTAACTTCGCTCGTTATCGGTTTCCAACTCTGGTTTGCATCAAAGCTGAGGTAGCCAGAAGGATTTTATTGTCTGGCTCCCAGTGGCCACTTAATTTGTGTTAACACTTTCGTTACTATCTGGATATGCGAATTAAACGGACCACAAGTTAAAGTAATTACAGAAAGCCATAATCCGCTCAAATGAAATTTTACCTCGAGGTAGGATTTGCCGAAGTTGTGCAAACTGTCAGAAACATGCCACGATATCCATTAATAAAACTAACAATCGTTAAGGAAAGTGAGCCACTCGTGCAGTTTTGGGTCTGGGTGAACATATATCTCATCATTTCTCAACCTTTGACAACTTCACTCCTCTCACTGGGGAACGAAGTAAGACACCCCAAGAAAAATGTTTTTCTAGATGAGCTGATGAAACAATTTGTCATTGCTCAATGTCAGCGGAGATCTATTTTAGCCTGTAAATGTTTGTCTGAAATTCCGAAGGGGAGCTAAGACCCACCAGGGGTTCGAAGGTAAAAAAATTACCGTGATGCTAATGTAGTAAATGGATCGTCGTTCTCCAAATGCAATTTAGATGTCAGTACAACTTTCTGTGAGTGCTTCTGTTCTAAAATTGTAATAATGGTTCTGAACATACTTAGAAAGACGTACATATGCAGTTGCTTTATTATTATTATTTTTAACCGACTTCAAGAAAAGGAAGAGGTTCTCAATTCGACTGTATTTTTTGTGTGTGTGTGTATTTTCATAACTTCGCTGATTGTGGATCGATTTTAACGATTTATTGAATAGGGTATTTACCAAGACTGGTCCCATAAATTTGAAAAAATATCCAACCTCTTGTGTGTATGTTACGCGATATCTTCGCTGATTGTGATCCGATTTTAATGATTCTCTTTATTACTTATTTTATCGTTTCATTTCGAATGGTTTCATTTAAATTTGAAGGAAATATCCTTTCGTATGTATGTTACGCGATGTCATCTCCGATTGTGAACCGATTTTAATGAACTTTTTTTTTATTCATTAGGCTATATCTCGATGGTAAACCCATTTAAATTTGAAGAAAATAAACTCAAATTACTGTAGGTTTATAAATTTGGCTTGGCTGCACCGATTCCAAATATAACTGATTAAATATTATAAATATTTAAGTATCAATAATTTTGTATATTGTCCTTGAATGCTCTTTTTTTTAAAGTAATAAAAATTATTATTTTTACTTTTTAGTTTAAGTTTGTACATAGAGGTAAAGTTTTGAAGTCTTTTTTCTTTTTTTGTAAGAGATTTAAAAAAAAAATAAATATTAAAGAATCTGTTGGCCAGCGAAGACTCAAAATGTTCGATATTATAAATCCGACGTTTTACACCTTTTTACAATGAGAAACTTTGAAACATAATATGTAGGTAATACGGGTTACTCTAGCTCAAGGAGATAAATTTGCCCCAAATTGCATTGTAGGTCTAGTGGAAAATGATAGATGGTATAAAAATTATGAGCTTACATAAAATTATGTTATAATTTTAGCACAAATACTTGTTAGTTATATCTACGAAATTATGTCAGAAAAAGTGTAGGAATAATATATATGGGTAGTTCTACAAACTAAGGAAGAATTCGAGTCTGATTTCGGCCCGACATTTTTTATACATTCTGGTGGCAGAATTCAGTCTAATAACTAGAGTACAGTGTCTTTTAGCTTATCCTAAAGGGAACAGTCAAAAAATTTAATATTTTTTGATTTATGTCCATTTAAACTTAAACTTAGACCACCACCAAAACTAAATAACTGTATATAAACAAATTATGAGAGTAAGTTCAATTTATTTATTAAATTATTTATTTGTAGTTTAATGTTTATGTGTAAAAAAATACTATTATTACACAGAAACAATATTTTTAATATGATCTTCTCAGGATCCTGGATGGTTCTCAGTACCAATTGGGCAGGATCCTGAGGCCAGGTTCCTGAGAATTTCTGTCTAAAAATAAAATAAACAAACCAATTTATAACTTTCAACAAAAATAAACCTAAACTAGGCCTATGCGCTAGCATCTTACATATCAATACGCTAAAATTAGTCATATTCATTATTTATTTCGTAAATAAAAATCTTACCAGGATCCTGAGAACTTCACTGATTACGACACCACTTCACTCGCCGAACGCACTAGGCTCACTAAACAACGTGTTAAGTGAGAGTAGATAGATGACATTCTTTATCTCTTTCGTAGGTACTATCGACTCAGCGGAATGGTAAAGACGCAAGGCAAATAGTCTAGTAAATATTTGCTAATTCAACAGCGAACAGGATACTGAGATAAAATGGTGGGGACAAAATGTAAACAAGATTTATTTAATATTTTTGAAGTAAATACTATAGTAATTGTTCTACCTAGCCAGGAAAAATAGTAAACTTATTAATTTGGGATTCTTTTAAGACCCTAATGTATAAGTAAACGTATCACGACGCACTTTGAACTAAAATTTGTACGAGGGACACTGCAGAATCCTGAGAATTCGGCACTTTGCACAGTAATTTTGTTCAGAAAAGAATTTTGAATCTTAATTATTTTTAGTGACCATCTAGAAACAATTGTAATTAATAGTATTCCATCCAAAAAAATTGTTATTAACAATTTTTCTATCATATTTTGGCTGAGCCGCCAAAAATTCCTTAGTTTGTAGAACTACCCATATAATATATCACTCTCAAAACAAAGCAATAACACATTTCGGAAAATATTCTGGACTAAAGTAACCAGTATTTATGGTTAAGAAGGTAAGATGATGATGATCATGAATAATTACAATGTTTCTCTCATACATACTAGCAATCAGAAAAGCACGAAAAGAATTATCCACCAATTTTCGTAAAATCATATTTGAATAATTAATTAATTGATTTTAATCTCAATGGTCTTCACACTCTTCACGCATAAAGTTGTAGCCTTCCAAATAGTAATTTTCCTAATAATAATTTCGAGTTAATATTTGTTAAAAGTTTACTATACACCAGTATAGTTCCTTAAAACCACACACATATAAACTTTAAATCTCTATAATTATATATGCTGTACGCCGAGAGAAAAAAGCATGTAAGAATGTCAATTTTAAAGTAATATTCATCTATAATCTTCGTTAAAATCGACCCTACTTCCACTGTTATCAATATGAAAGTTTGTTGTCTGTAAAATTAACAACAGTGTTAGTTGCATTACATTAGATATCAATATGATAGCTTAACTATGACATTTGCAGTTTTATATTTTGATTTTTACATGCAAAAGTTGTTGTAATCACGAACCCAATTTGTAATCTTTACAAGGAAAATTATAGTTTGTACAACACTGCGCTGTTCATTAGGATACTATTGAAAATTAGTTGCCTCAAAATTAGCAAGGTAACATTGTTCATTAAAATTCGTTGAAATCTGGAATTCTTAGTGGCCATACTGGATCTGTCATCTTGGATTCACAAATTTACGAGTGTACAAGGTGGTGTTACGTTGGCTGTGTGGCATGTTGCGCCGTCCTGTTGAAACCAAATGTCATCTATGTCATACTCTTCAATTTTGGGAAACAAAAAATCGCTTAGCATGGCGCGGTAGCGATCGCCATTCACTGTAACGGCGTTTCCTTGCTCTTTTCCGAAGAAAAATGGCCCAATAATGCCGCCAGACCAAAATCCGCACCAGACAGTCACTCGTTGTGGATGCATTGGTTTCTCCACGATGACGTGTGGATTTTCTGAGCCCCAGATACGACTATTTTGTTTATTGACTTATCCTCCGAGGTGGAAATGAGCTTCATATGAAAAGATGATTTTTCGGTAAAAATGCCCATCTTCGATCAAGCGGTCTTTGGCCCATTGAGCAAACCGAAAACGCATCGGATGGTCATACGGCTTCAGCTCTTGCACTAGATCTTTATGCAAAATTCTTCTCAAAGAAGTGTGTGAAATGTTCAATTCTTGAGAACGATGACGAGTTGATGTTGATGGCTGTTCACGCACACTCTGAGCAACAGCAGCGATGTTTTCGGTTGAGCGCACTGGGCAAGTACGTACACAGCTTGTTTTATACAACAACGATCCAGTTTCACGAACTCGCTTCACAAATTGATCTACAAACTGCGTTTTTGGCACATCCTTTTTGTCAAATTTTTTCCGTAAATTTCTTACAGTTTGAGTAGAAGACTCACCACTTTGAAAATAAGTTTTTAATATTTCCCGACTTTGTTCAAGCGAAAAGTGACCCATTTCATAAATGTCAAACATAAAATTAACTTTCTGTCACATCGGAAATGTCATCAAATCTTCCAACCTCAAAATAACCTATAGTTCCAATTCCAAATGTTAGATGGCCCACCCTGTAGTCTATTCTCTATTCTTGTGACTGTCGATTTTTCTATGCTGACTCTCCATTCAAAAGCCTGCAATAAGAAGCTTTTTCTTCAAAAATTTGTACAATTACCTGCTAAAAAAGGCACCGCTGATTTTGATAAACTGAAATTGCTAATTATATTGAACATTTCATTATCAATAAGAATTTAGTCTGTCTCAAACGTCGTCGCATTCAACTCTTCTATTCTAATGCGTACAAGCAACAACCTCTTACGAGTACAGGCGAACTACTAGTGTATCATTTTACTTTCTTTAGAAAACTTATAATGAAACCAATTTCGTAATATGTACATTTCACAACGAAATGACTTTTCTTTTTTTTTAATTAGTTTATTAGTTTATTAATAGTTTTATGATTTAAATAATAATTAAATAATTTATTAATTATATACATTTAGAATGACCAAAAAATCAAATTTTTTTTTTTGCATAAAAAGTTAGTAAATTTCCCGTAGAATACGCTCCTGAAACCCTTTTTTCGAAATTCGAACTCCAAGTGTTTTTTTTCATCGTTCCCGGGATTGCTGATTAAAATGTAAGTACGATTTTTCGATAATTAAAACTTTCAACGCGTTTTTCTCAAAACAGCATTTTCGGAGTTTATGCCGGTAATAACTCGAAAACTAATTATGCGATTGAGCTGAAACTTATAGGATTTCTTTATTATAGTATTACCTTCTATATGAATTAAAAATTATTGTAATATTTTATTATTAAATATGGAAAAATGTGATAAAATGGCGGAAAAAATGTTCATTTTTTCGAAAAAGTTACGCCAAAAGTGCAAATTTTTCTTTTTTCACTTTTTTTTTTAATTCATCTGCTAACTGTGAATGTAATTAATGTAAATTTTTTTGATTTTTTGATTTCTGATCAAAATTGCGACCAGGAGAGCCGGCACAAGCAAAATACAACGACTTTTTCAACACCATCTAACGGCCGCCATTTTGTTGAAAAAAATTTAAAAAAAATATTTTTGTATACTACATGGATACACTTATAATTGTAAAAAAGTTTAGATTGATTTGAATAAAAACTTCCCCTTGAAAAAAAATTTTCAAAAATGAGTTTTTTTTCTCGTTCTAAATGTATATCCCCCCGATAATATAAAGTTCACAACAAGAATTCATAAGATAGATACAGAGATTAGAATCGAAGTTCTTTACAGTCTGGGATTTAAATTAGAAGTTTAGTGAGAAGTAGTAATATCTTTGATTTCTAATTTGAAGGGAAAATTAAGCTACGGGGGAATAATAAAAAAACCTTTCCTAAAATAAAAAACCCTTCCTAAACGAAATGACTATACTTCAAATTTTGCAGTAAAACACTTCAATCTGAATAAACTTGTAATTGTAATTACAACTACTTGCTGTAGCTTTGAAAACTCATTGTAAAATTTGAGCTTGATTCTTGTTGTTGATTCTATTTCTTTCTGTAATATTAACAATTAAATTTTACAACATCGTGATAAAAATAACAACAAAAATGTCAATTTTTGTTGTAAAAATGACTATAATTTGCGTAGAAATAATGAATTAACAATGCAATTAACAAAGAAATTGCAGTTGGTGGTAGATAATGTTAAATTTATAGTTTCGTTAAATTTACACTGGTTGTCGAATATACAACAAACTTTTCTCTGGGTATAGTTATATACAGGAATAGTGTAATGTAAAGCATTTTATTCAATTTTATGTAAAGCATTCAGTAATGTAAAGCATTTTATTCAACATTCTTTTGACAATTGTAAAATACGAAGAAGAAATTTTCTAATAAGAAGAAGTATTTTCAATTTTAAAAACATCCTTCCCAACTTTCATAAGAAAAAGATGCATATCTTTCATATCTACGCTTAATCTTCAAGGATCGGAACATCATTTATCTAGATTGTATACATAAAAAAGATTAAATGACCACACAAATCGTGCACAGCCCTAGGAATCCTATAGGACGTGCTCGGAATCCTGAGCAAGAATTTCATCTTAAATTCAAGACAATATCGATTACTTTCCTCCATCGAATGTCCAGAATTGATTAAGGACTCTAATATCCAACTCAATATTTCATGTATTCACATGAAATAGTATGCATAACATTTGGTAGGAAACAATACTCCTGCAAGGCATACGAACAAGCTATGAATTGCAGACCGCAATAAAAATATTATACTCCTTTAATGTTGCCGTAACGGACAATATATACGAAATAAAGAGTGAACATAAAATCATTTCGAGGAATCATCCGAATAAGAGACCATGGTCTTTAGGATTTTTGTCTCTTGTGGTCATTTGATTTGATTATATGTAAGCCAGGGGCCGGAAAAAGATAACCATTTAGGAAGTATATAAAAATGATATGTGATTGTAGAGCACATTTTGGGACTGCCTTTTTTATCGAAATGTAGGTTCATTTTTATTTACATAGATAAGGCTGGGAAAATAACGAACCTTATAAAAATTCTGTGGACAGTCATTTCGATGCTTTATTGCTTTCACATGAATTTTATGTGATTGGGATGTGCTGTGTTCGGATCCTTTCAGGATTTTTTCTCAATAACATAAAATAACTTATACTAAAATTTAATATAATTAAATTTTGCTTAACAATTGCTAGTTAGATTCATCATTAATTAATGACCGTTCATTACTTATATAAGATTCACGCAAGCTCAACTACATGCAATTGAAAAGCAGGTAGAATCATTTATTAACCCATTCACGCTCGCTGTCCTCATTTGGGGCCATTTCTTTAACTACCCACATTTTTTAACTTATTTTAGCTATATTTTGTTTGCAGGTGAATTTGCAGTGCCAATGAGTGTGGCTTTGTAATACAAGTTGTTGTTTTGTGATTTATTGGATAAATTGGATCAAATAAGTGATTTTCTTTACCCCATTGAGCAAATAAGTGTTTGACCAAAGCTAAGTCATTATTATGGTGTTGGACACTTTCCCCAAAAACTGCCAAGCCAGCTATGAATATGATGCACCGAATGTCACATGAAATCACGTTGGCAATGTAAAAAATGTAACGAATGTGCACGAAAATGCATCGAAAAAATATGTTTTGAAAAATACCAAATTTGAGGATGGTGTTTTTTTATACATAAGGATTTTTTTATATATAGTTTTTTGTAAAAGAATGTGTTATTAGCCTAAATAATAAAAATTTTTTTCAACATTTTGCTACTAGTTTATATTTGGATCCAAATACAAGAAAAATTAATAATTCATTTACAACAAAAAATTGATGGGTAAGGTATACTAATTTTTTTAATATGCTTTCAATTAAAATAAGATTATGAAATAAATGAAGAAAAGCGTATTTACGTTGTAAGTGAAATTATTTTCTTACACAGATATAAGTAAAGAAGAATCTTTAATTAGTTAGCTTTGAGAGCTTTTCAGATACTGTGGAAATTAAGAACTGTGAGTTATAATTCATTATTATTCATCATCATAGTGCTTTTCCTTTCGCGACAACATAATAAGGGTCTGCAAATCAACTTAAAATTAACGTTTTTCCTTTACAATTTTCAGTCACACAGAAACACGTTATTTTGATAACATGAATAGTATCAATTCTTTCTTTCCTATCATTTTAATAATACACTGAAAACAAAACACTGGTGAATAGTACTAAAAACCAAGTTTACGCTAACCAAAAACTTGGCAGGTTTTCAGCGTACCGTGCTTTTGGTTGTTACAAACAAATGAATTTTGTTGATTTTAAAAATATTAACCAAGTTTTGTTCAAGATTTCTAATAACTAAAACATTTCGTTGAATTTACAAAGATTCAACAAAGCTTTTAGTAATTTTTTCAACAGAATTGTTGGCTAGTTTAACGAAGCTTTGGTTAACATATTAATCAAAGCCCGCTGTAAACTTGAGTTTAAGGTCATTTTCAAACACAATTATATTTATTTTTTTAATAAAACCGCAATTAATTCTACCTAGTGTATTCAGCCGGGTTTTGGTTAATATATAAGATACTATAAGATGACAAAATCCCATCCAAATTGGTCAACCCGTTCAAAAAATATTAATTTTTTTTCCAAATTTTTATTATGGTTTTTCATAAATGGCCTTTCATAAATTTTGAGCTCAAGACCCTCTGCCTTTTACACGTTTTTAGTTTAGTTTCTTGCCGCTACTTTTAACAAACCTTATGGTTGTTATTAACCAAGCTTACTTGTTTAAGAGTACACGGATCAGTACAAGTACAATACAACAAGTACTTTGTTATATTGCTTTAAAATTATTCATATTACCGAATTATTTTGTTACAATTAATTAATTATAAAGCCTAGTATGCTGTTCCCAAGAAATTTCTTGGCCTATACAAAACACATGTAAAAAAACACTCAAGGAACACTCAAGGAATTTCTTTTCTGTTTCGGCTACCAAAGTGGTATGCTGTTCGCCAAGAAAAAACAAAGTTCGGATTTCAGGAGCAGATGGCGCTATTATCACTTAATTCTAATTTCCTTCAAGAAATATGTATCCGAGCACATATTCCTTGAAGTAAAAGTGACGGTTTTGCTTATTTGGATTTCTGCACATTGAGATTATTATGAGAAATCCATATTTAGAATGGATTTTATTGAAATTGAGGAGTTCGTGGAATCACAGGAAGAAATTAATACTCCTCCTGAACTGAAAAAAGTGGGTGCAGCAGGACCGGCGAAGAAAAAAAGAATTTATAATTCTTTATTTTATTTTTATTCAGTGCTATATTTTTTTATTTTTAATTAATAAATTTACAATTCTTTACTTTTATTCCTTTAAAACTTTTTAATTTATTCTGTTGAATTCTTCTTGTCAATGAATTTAACTGGAGATTATTTTATTTTTCTGTTCATCGCCTACTTTATATATTTTTTGTTTTAAATAAAATTCATCGCCTCCTCCTCCACATATGCTTACATCAGTCGCAAATATTCCTTTCGTATTTCTTTCCTGAAGATAGGGATTTACTCTGCATATGGGTCTCTTCTTTTGTTTGTTCTTTTTCAGCTCGATGATCAACACCAAACTTGCCGCAGCAATAATGAGGTTCATATTCCTCATGTATAAGTCCCTAATTTATTAAACTTATGATTATATTTTCACAATAATAAATATACCATTTACCTTTGAGAATTTTCCATAGTCTCGTCACTTCTCATAGATTTCCCACACAGAAACTCACTTTTGCACAGCTGACTTTTTTGAGTTGTCAAAATTCCTTGACCTACTGTCAAAATTCCGTTTGGGAATAAGTACTCATTTTCCTTGAGCTGTTTTCTTGGGAACAGCATACTAGGCTTAAGATAAAGCCAAAATTAAACAATTTATTTTTGTTCAAGCAACCTAGCTGGGCAAAAGAATTTGTTAAAATATCTTGTCATTTTTGTTGACTCAACTTAATTTTGGTAGATTCAAATTAATTTTTCGGTTTAAAAATTAAACAAGTCAGTTTTGTTGTAAATACCTATATTATTTTTCTCAGTGTAGTTGACGTAAAATTGAAATAAGATATTATCAATATAATTTTCAAATCATTATGTTGGACTTTACTTTTGAACTTACATTCATAAAATTTTGATACCTCTTATGGTTAAATTGGAATTTTGTAAAATGTCAAAGGGGGCAGTACACTTCTATTTTTTGAAAAAATCGAGTTTACAATATGTTAAATCGATTTAAAAGGCACTGCCGAATAATCGTAAGATACTTTTTTTTTCAGAACTATCTGCGAATTGAATAAAAAAAACTGGTTGGTAGTTTTTTGAAAAAACTACTTGTCCGATTGGGCTCAAATTTTGCGGACTTATTCCATATATGTGTGTTTGCTTATGGTGTGAACCATTATTATTAATATAGGTTAATATTGAACCCTCTTTTTTTTTATAAATATTTTAATAAAAAAAAAAAAAAAAAAAATTAATGTTAAAAAATTAAAAATTCCGCCATTTTGTTGTTTTCTTGCCAAAATACTTCATTGTGGTTCACGCGATAGCAGCTGACTTATATTTTAATATGTGCTTTGAATTTTTTGTTTCAAACGTTTCAGAGCTGAGATTTCTTACCAACCAGTTTGAAAGGGATTTTTTTAGGCAGCCATATTACTGCCGTACAAACGCCAGAAATTTCGAAAAAATTATTTTTGTTTTCTTTGATACATATATTTTAATGTGTAAAATTTTCAAATGATTCCATACATTTTTCTATAAAACAAAAAAAAAAAAAAAAAAAACAAAACAAAAAACAAAAAAAAAGGAAGTGTACTGCCCCCTTAATAACAAGATTGTTACATCATGAACTAAAAACTTCAGATTGATACTAACCATTACCTGAAATTAAAAGTAATTTTAATTAAGGTACTACTAAATTGTGGTAAATTACAATAGAGGCAACCTAAACAAACAAAATGCACAAAGATTTATTCAAATCGGTTCGGTAGATCCGGAGATAATCTGTGGGCAGGCTCAAAAAATGTCATTTCGCATTTAAAGTTTAGAGAGTCGCTCGGAGCCCATCCGCGCGCTTTCGCTGTATAACGCTATAACTTTTTTTCTATTACGAATTTCTCAACAAAAATTTTGAATATGATTTCTGACACTATGAGGGGTTGAAAAAAAATGATTTTTTGAAAATTCTAGACGGTAGTAGTACTTTCATGTATTTTTTTAGAGTTTTTTGTGATCTTCATATAATATATTTAAAAATAATCGTTCTGAGCCTAGGCGAATGTTCCTCAAATCCAAGAGGTGATCGTATTCTTAACTCGTTCCACTCTTTAATCATTTGTTCATAATAATACTGAATACATTTATATATATTTGTACGATTTTTACTTCTTTATGTATGTTATCATATTCCGTTATCTATTTCTATTAAAAATTTATTATTTACAGCAATAGTTTTCAGATTAATTAATGATTCATGATAATTGTATTTCAAATTGGTGATATTGTGATTTTGGAGGAAGATGAAAAGTCAATTTTTTAAAAGAGCCCTCCACAGAATATTTTCATTTTTATCTCAAGATGATTGATTTGTATTGTATATTTAAAATCAGAAAGAAAAATTGCAATCAGAGATTTTTTCATTTAATCATGGTTTAGGCTCAGGGTGTGTGTGTATTATAGGGAAATTTGTTCTAAAATTGTTCATTCGTTAACGTTTTACCCAAAACCAGAAATAAAGGATATTTATAACTTTCCGAAAAATTGTAATGAATAGAAAATGTTCGTGGTAAACTATAAGCTATTCGTGTATTATATAAATTTGAAAGGGAATGTTATTGGGCCCAACATATTTTTCGTAATTTTAATTAATTAATCATAATAATTGAATAATTGAATATTTATAATAATTATATCAGTATTTATTCACTACGGAACCCTTATGTACGCTCTTGGTCAATTTTTTAATAATTTTCAGACCGTGTGCTGATGATGCAATTGAGCTTTTTCAGAAAAGGTTGTTTTTGAAGTGCATCCAGAATTTAAATTCCAAAAAATACACAAAAAGTGATAAATAAGTAAATTTGATTTCATTCGAAAGATAATTTTAATACTTATTTAATACTTAAATTCAATTTCAGGTATATGAGCACAGCGGCTACCATGCGTATGCTATCAGTCCAATTTTTGACCACTTGTTCGAGCATTTGGGGCCGTATATCCGCCATGACACGTCTTATGTTGACTTCCAATGAGTCAGTCCTAGCTGGTTTATTAGCATGTACCAAATATTTTAAATATCCCGACAAAAAATAGTCCAGTGGTATCAAATCATAAGATCTTGGTGATTTCTTGACAGGTCGATTTTTTTAAATAAGAAATATCAAACTGCCTTTTCAATAAATCGATTGTTTCAATCGCTGTATGGTACGAAGCGGTGTCCTGTGGAAGTCGTCAACATCAATGTCCCAAGTTTTAGAAACAAAAAGTGGAGGATCATTGTTCTTTACTGCTCTATATATCTACGTTTGATTATTCAGTTCGTAAAATTCATGAAGAGCTCTATAAATTTGTATAACTAAGCCCTGATTTGGGATATACATTTCCTGCTGTGGTGTATATCTTTCCACGACGATTTGTTAGACCTTACCGAGATAAAATTTACAATGACACGTACAACAAATGATTATATTTGTGGAGGGCCACAGCAAGATCATCTCATCACAGTCGTAATATTAACCTCCGTTATCAGTAGTTATTAACAGTATCAGAGACAAGGAGTAGGAGGAGTAGTAGTTAGAAGTCAAGAGTAGTCGCTACCAGTCCTATCAGAAGTTAACATCCCGCCGTGGGAATTATCACAGTCGTTGAAATTGATATCACAGTTGTTAAAGTCGAATCAGAGGAAAGTTGTAAAAGTTGAATCAGACCAAGGTTGTAAAAGTTGAACGATATCACAGACGGACTAAGTTGAAGTGTAGACTTGAATAGACATTATTCCTAATTACCTACGAAATCACCTTGTGAATTCTAGACTTAGAACTCTTAACTGTGCTTAGTAATAAATTGTGAACTCTACTGAATGCTTTTTTTTTAATTAACACCAATCCTACATTAATGCGCAAAACGAGAATTGTTTGCACGTAAGTTCAATTGTACGATTCGAATAGAAAATTGGGGCTATTTTCTTCCAAAATCGTATATAAGCGGTTTCTGGTGGTTATATGTATTATCATTCAATAGCAGCAACGTCAACATGACTTCGAAAAGAAAAAAGATAAAAAAAAATCAGCATTTTTTTTTTAAACCCAAAATATAATAAGATTTTTGAAAATTGTATGCAAAACAAATGCCAGATTCTGAAAGAGCATACCCAAATACCCCTTTTATACGATTTTGAAAGAAAATCGCCCCAATTTTCTATTCGAATACAATTGAACTTGCATGCAAACAATTATCGTTTTGCGCATTAATAGGTTAAAATAACACTCTTACCCATAATAACACTGTTGTACAGAATCGACTTTTAAATTTTACCTAAGCAAACGCTTTATAGCGTTTGTGAAGGACATCAAGAGGATTTATAATCCGAAATATTTAACAATTCTATAAAAAAATTAAAAAGTTATTAACAAAAAATTGTTAATATTGAAAATTAGATTTTTTTTTTTTTATTGTATGCAGAATTTCTAGCTGATCATAGAAATGTATGATGTGCATAAAAAAATTTTTTGTTCGACAAACATTCTGCTTAATGAGCCGATTTATAACTTTTCTTTTCATTTTTCGAAAAATTTTCATGTAAAAAACTTATATAATTAATTATTATAAAAAATTGTTGACAATGTAAACAGTTTTAATTAATTATTCTCAACTCGTATACCAAAAACCAAGTAAATTGGACAATATTTTTTTCGTCTCTTTTAAAACTTTAAACATTAATAACTTTTTAATTTTTTTATGAATTTGCATGAAACTTGGCGAAATGTCATATTTCAATACAATGAATCCATTCTGCTTAGTCTCGACCTTAGGTAAAACTCGGTGTACAACAGTGTAATTGATGCAACTTAGCGCTGCAGTGGTGAAAATGATTTCAAAGTGACGTGAAATAATTTGTATTCATATTGAATTGTAATGGAGTTCACATTTATATAAATAAGCTGTGATTCATGTTGAAAAAATCGATCGCTTTAATTTAGACATATTAAGGAGTACTTAATAAAGTCAATTTACGTTGCCTAAGTATGGCTTACCCACCACGGCGTACTCTTATTGATTTTGCAAATCATCTGCCTTAATTCATCGAATTGAAGACAAATAATATCCGTTATTTTAAAGTTGAAATTAATGAGTTACATCGAAATGCAATTTTTGCTTATTAAAGTCCTTATGTACATACATAGTGTAAAAAAACACAATTGGCGTGAATACAATTTTTTATTTTAATGCGGAATAACTTTGCAGATATTTGGCACAAGCCTTTGTTGAGGAGGGCATTAATGGCCCATTTCCAGATGTCATAGAAAGCCTTATCGAGAACAATTGCGGAATTTCTAGCTGTTTTTATTTTCCTCCGGCAATTTCCTCCTTTTTCTGGAATGAAGAGAGCATATTAATCAAGTGAAATGCCAGCAGCGTGAATTATGGACTTTTTCCCAAATAAACTACGCGCATTGTTTCCTGTAGGGGCTGCCTGCTGAGAGGTGGCTCCACAAACGCCAAGCGGTCTGAGGGGTGATTTTAACATAGAGGCTGCTTTGTTTTGGTTTTGTTCGCCTTTAATGCCTATTCAACCAGTCTCTACTTGACCGACTTTCGATAGTCCCATGGGGACCCAACAAGTGCAGAAATTAAGTAATGTATTGTACCGGAGGAAAAGGTATCGTAACCGACGACCAGTAACAAGCCACCTATAGGTCAGATGCAGCAATTAGCCACCTACAGCTTCAGTTAGTTTATTATGCACCCCGTCGGGCAAACGCTGCGTTTTAAGACCCTCAAAAAGCGGGAATTTGCTCCTCGCCCTTATCTTAATTTATGCAGAATATATTGTAGTCCATCCATTATGGAGCAATGGTCATGGGAATCAAACATGCAAAGGCATTCCATTTGCATTTTTCTTTAACCACACGGTGTTTTGTTCGAAATAGAAAAAACAATAGGCGCAGGAAAGTTGTTTTGGATCCCGGTTCCAATGGGCAAATAGAGTTTTAGTAAAAATTCCTTCGCTGTCCTTTATGGTGTGCCAACTGGAGCTTATAATTCCAGCGACCACATTCTATTCTCGTAGTTGCCCTCTAGATAAAAAAAAATTACCGGCCCTTGTCATTTTTATGAGATTTAATTGCTTCGGACTCTACTTCTCGCTGGTCATTTTCCTCGCCAAGAAAGTCGCGGGCAGACGTTAAGCGACGCGGAAAATAGGAGTTCGGTTCTCAGATAACCGGTTCAAAAGGCGTATTGCTCTTTTCTGTATAATTATCACTAATGTATGCTTTCAGTTTTTGCTTCAGTAAGTGTTAAAGATATGATTAATAATCAGTAACTTTCCAGTATGTGTGAAATATTAGCTACATTTATAAGATGGGATTAAGGTAGCTATTTTTCAATATTAAAGCCATTCCGACAAAGAAATGCTTTATATAAGTATTCATGAGACTCTCACCCTAAAATCAATTTCTTGGGGCATTATAATCTCTGAAGTGGCAGAAATCGATGAATAATTCAAGAGTCGACCTATTCACTGAACCAACCCCGAATTATTAGGAGTTCTACAGTTCTTGAGTTTTCTGGCAAAAGGAACGGACAGTGAAATCTCAGAAAAAGTTGAATTGCTTGTAAGGTTAGTCCCAACGTTTATAAAATAATAATTTTGGGGCTTATACACGTAAAATACACCGTTGACACGAAATATGTAAAAGAAAAAAATTGCATGACATCGTGCGAACATTATTTGAAAGCTGAAGATAAAAAGATAGACTGTCTGGCGATTTCCACACGCAACAATATTAATTACTACTCCAACTGACCCGCAGTGGTAGATTTTGCATTTCCTTTAATTAAGTTTTTATAAATAGACTGTCAAGAGGAATTCATAAGCAGCTTGTGATTAGGAAAGCGTTTCGTCCTGCAATATATTCATTTAATAAATGAAATGATTTACTTCTTTAAGAATATCAATTTTTTTTTTTTTTTTTTGCATTTTAAAGTTAGTGAAAATAACTTTAAATTTTGATTTGCAATTCTAACTTAATACTAACAAGGAAAGATCCTCAGGTGTGTCTCACCGATTTTGATGAAATTAAAATATGTTATACAGTATCGAAAAATAAGAGAAGCGTATTTTTTTATCTGCGGGAAAACATATTTAGGGGGTGAAAACCACCCCTAAATTTTACCTCCAAAAATAGTTTTTCCCTTATTTTTAAAACGAAATTTTTTATATTTTGCTTCACAAAAATAACAATTTTAGTTAAAAATCATTTGAAAATGCTTTTTGACATACGATTTGGAGAAATAAAGTTAACGTGTTTTTGGGTTTTCGTAAAAAACGCTCAAGAGGGTAAACAACATGATAAGAAATTGAGGTGACTTTCACACCAAAATGGGTTTTTTTCACATAAAATATCTCATTAGGAATTATAATATCGTTTTTTATGTGTGTGTATTATGTATATTGGTGTATTATCAATATTCAAACATTCCTCTGGGTTACGTTGACCTAAACTGACAAAAAAGTATCAGGCGTTTTCCAAAGGCAAGGAGCCAGAAGTTGAAGTAGGGAAGGCGGGAAGAAGAGAAGAAAGATATCATTTTCTTTGTTACAGGTTTTTTTTTTTTTTTTTTCATTATTGTCTGTAGTATTGATTTAAAAATGAGAAGTTTAACATCAGTGCAAAACATGACAAAATCAAGAAGATCTAAAACGGTGATCGACTACATACATCCAGCCAAATAAAGGAAATGTTTGACAAACTTTGTAAAGCTAAGTATTATAGCCTCAGTACCTCGCTGTAAGAACAAACACCAAACTAATCTACCACAAAATTTACTTGATTAAAAGTAGAAATAAATGCCGAAAATTGTGGATCCGCTATGGGTTTTCTTGCATAGAAATGAATTATCGTACCTATGTATTAAAAGCGAAAGTATATAACTTGGAAACAAAAAATTGAGCTTATTGAGAACATACAGAAAAATAAGCCGAAAAAAATCCCAATATTGAAGTACCATAATAAAATAAGTACATTACTAAAAGCGAAAAAACAAAAATATTCTCTCGAAATTTCACGACCAACTTCTCAGTATCTGCAAACTTTACCAATCACTCTGACTAATGAACTAGTTGCTGCTACTAACTCTGAGCTAGATCTGGTGAATCCAGAAATATAGTACTCCTAGTATACAAACCTAAGGAAGATAAAGGCCTAATAAAATGATGCAGAAATAACAAGGCATCAGATTTAGATGATATTCCAAATATATGGCTAAAATTATTTCCTAAAGCTGGTCTTATTCACCTATATTCGTGTCTAAAATTACAAATGTTTCCCACTACTAGTGCAGTAAAAAGTTGCTTTTTTCCCGACTAAATCGTCGTTTTTCGAAAAAAAAATTACGTGAAATAGGTATTTATTTACGTAATATTGCAAAAAAACAATAATAATAATTTTTTCACTTTTTTTTGGTTGGATTGTGTCGGGCGACTCAAAATACGTCTAGAAAAGTTCCCGACTAGAATTTTGGTGGGGTACAGCTAGGGCCCCTATGAGGCTAGCCACATTGCCTCATGTGGGTCCCATGAGGCTGCCCTATAAGGCGCACGAAGGGCAAATAACGCCTTGCCTCATTCGCGCATCATTATGACTGCCTCATGTGGGCCTCGTGAGGCAAAACCCGACTAGAATTTTGGTGGGGTACAGCTAGGGTCCCTATGAGGCTAGCCATACTGCTTCGTGTGGGTCCCATGAGGCTGCCGTAGGGCAAATAACGCCTTGCCTCATTCAGGCTCTCTTTGTAATACTTAATAATGTAATCCTAACTCCTTATACTTATATACATGTGGAAATACTTCTTTATTAGTATAAATCATTATAATAAACTTAAACTCAGTCCGAGGCGAGTGCGCCCTGATGTTGTCCGTCCTGCGGGTAGAATCCAAAAAAGAACGAGTGCCGCAATATGGCGATGAGCTGTCAGCTCGTAGGGGGATTCGTCGAGGGATTCTCAAGAAGATGATACTTCATGCAATAGATTATAAAATACGAAGTTTTTGTAAGGAAAACCCGATAAGACAGCTATTAATAATACTGGGATTTGTGCTTTAATCGAGCCCAGCTGATAATTTGCAAATATAACCCACTAGCAGATAACGTCAAGTATGCCTAGGTGTATATGTGATGTTTGCCTAATCGAACCCCTGTAAAGCAAAAGGTGGGATTGCCTATTTCATTGTAAGGTTTGCCTCATAAGACCCTTGTGAGGTACTCATAAGGTAAACCTCACTTCAGTATCGCTGATTTTATTTTGTGAGGTCCTCATGAGGAATTTACGGGGAAATCCCTCTATCGGCATGCCCCTCACTTGCCACATGAGGACCTCATGAGGAATCTACGGGGAAATCCCTCGATCGGCATACCCCTCACCTGCCACATGAGGCCCACACGCTTCATGAGGCATGCCCCCTATAAATTCTAGTCGGGTTGGTCTCGATAAGAATTGACCACCGCTTCGATAAAAGTTAACGCTTCGAAGTTGCCGTTCAATTTTTTGCTATTCAGGCATTAATGGGTTAAGCTTGAATAGCTCGCCTATAGCCTGAGCGGACCAAAAAAAGTATTGAAGCATCACCAAACAAATCTCTTACCTTCAATAAACATATATCGTTAGCCATCAATAAGAAATTTTTTTAACACATCCCATTTATCCGTTCATAAATAGCAGGTCAAACCTAAGTCAGTAAAATAATTTGTACAGTGATATTTCAAGCCCTCTTATATATGCTCAAACGCATATGAAGAAAGTTCAAGTACCACAAAATAATTTTTTTTAAATGATTTCGAGTCTACCGTAGCACTTCTCTACCTCAGAATTGCACGATAGGGCTAACACAGAGCCAGTAACCGCCAAAATAGCGAGCTTAAGGGGGCATTCTCATGTGACCACTTCGAAAAATCGATTTTTTTTTCATATTTCGATTCTAAAACCTATCGAAAATATGCTGTGAAAAATTCAGACCGAAATTCCTAGTATTACATAAGTTACAACTCATAGTCGCCGACGCGCCGTAAGCGACTTGTTCTGCTCTTGAAACTTTAAACGCATTTTTCTCGAAACATCATTTTCTAACACTGTTAGGGTCCTAAAAAAAAACTATGCAACCGATTGCTTTGAAATTTATATATGTTCTTCTACTCATTAATAGTTATCGTCCGTATCAGAATTGCTTATTTTTGAAAATATTTTCTTATTTTTTTTAAACGATTTTTAACAAAAAAAAAACAAGATTTGCGTAAATTTTTTTTCCTCAGTCCGCCATTTTTTTGTTTTTCAATGAAATTGATTAATTCTGGTAGGGACGATAGCGGCAGATCTACTGAACAATAATTCATTCGATTTTTTTATTTCGGACAACATGAACAGCCGCTATTACCCTGACCAGTGACCTGGTTTTTTTTTGGTGTCTAATTTAATTAAAAAAAAAAAAAAAATTTATAAAAAATATAAAATAAGAAAACAAAAATTTTTTTATATACACGGAGAAAAATATAGAGGAAAAATTACTGTTCTACCACAGTAACCGTGCAGCATTATCTCTTTTTAGAGATTTTTATGCGAAAGAATATTAAAAAGTAATGGTTAAAAATGTTTATTTAACAGTCGGTCTAAGAATTTTTACAATCTATCTAGGAATTTTTACAGTCAGAACTGTAAATTTTTAGGTGCTAAGAATTTTTATCGAGAAATTTGAGGAAAATTACGAAACAAAATATATATAATACAGTATACTCTATAATTTCTACAATACGACACTGGAATTTTTACAGCTCTGGCTCATTAATTTTTCCTATGCCGAAAAGTTCATTCGGACAAACTCGGAAGATTTCGGAAGACGTAGCGTATATTTTGATTACTGCGTTATTATTGCGTGTGTATATATACAATGAGCTATTCATATGTATGAATACGTATATTATACGTTTGGTATACGTATATTGTATCGTTAGGTCGTACATGATTCATGTTCAAACGCGTTTTTAGTGACGAAGTAGTGCAACAGATAACTTGAAAACAGACGTATGTTTCTTGGTAAGATTTTATATTTATTTCTTAATTTTTATTTATAATATAATAGAAGTTTTAGTGAATTAATCATGAAAATGTTATTTAATAATTAATCAACTATTTTATCAATTACATATCCAAGAAAGTGAAAAAGTAAAGTTCAGTTTAGCAATTTTTACAGTTCTGGTAGCGTGATTTTTACAGATCTGATATTGTAATTTTTACAGTTCTAGCACTGTAACTTTCGTAATTCTCACATCAATTTTTACTATTTGACTGTTAAAATTTAGATTGTATTACTATAGATTTTATTATTTCTACATTAATTTTTATTAGAATAGAAGAATACTTTTTACTTTGAATGTTCATCAAAAAGTAACGAACATTTCTGAAATTTTACATATACAAAAATTATTTTTTCTCGTGACGGAAAAATGCTGCAGGATTACAATACAAAACAATAATTTTTACTGGAATTTCTCTATACTTTTTCTAGTTTATTTTTCTCCGTGTAGTTTAAGATACAAATAGAAACATATAAAAAAATAAATTCCCTAAAAAGAGGTAAAATTTAGCCGTTTACGTGAGAATACCCCGCAAACATGAAAGTTGTTCTTGGGTCTAAAATCTACTAATCGAACAACAAAGTAGTCGTTGAATCCACTAATTTTGACACAGAACAAAAAATAAATAACAATTTATATATATTTATATATACATATATGTAGTTAACACTCTGTTTAATTGTAAATAAAAAAATAAATAAAAGTCTATATACATACGTACATATGTTGTCCATACTCTGTGTAATTGAGTTTTTCTGTGAATTTAAGACAAAACTACTTATAAATCAAATAAAATAAAGTATACTTTATATATTTTATAGTAACTGATCTATGTAACTTCTTTTCAATTGACTATTATTCTCAACTGGAGTTATAAAGTATAATAACCGAAGTAACTAAACAAATTATATTATTAAAATTCGAATGCATGAATTTTATTCTGCATATTGTATTGGTTCTGAATGTGCTCAGCTGTTGGACTGATTTGAATTAAATAGTACCAATTTTACAAAGCAATTTTTAAATCCCTCATAATACTGCAATATAAGCAAAGAAATGTAAATAAATTAGCATAGTAAAACTTTAGTCATCAGTAATAATTTCAGTATAGCCACGTAGTGTAATAAAATTATAAAATGCTTAAAAGTACTTTTGAGAAAATAAAAATCTAACAATCTAAGAATACGGCAGTATTAGTGGTTTCAAAATAACTCGAGTTTTTTTTGTGCATTTCCGCTTCCGAATAGTGCGTAGGGCGATCGTAAATACACGTAGTTTGCTTTGCAATTGCACTATTTTATCTGTGAGGTGTTCTCCAAAGTACACTAAAAATGATTAGGGAATAGTGCAACTGCATGCGAACTTGAAAACGGCCTAAATGTCAGTATAACCTAGTTCAGTAAGCTTTTAGTTCGGCAGATATGCTGAGTGCCGAGTGCAATCCAGTACAAAGGGACTTTTTCATTTTATTAATTTAAAAAATTTGGTTTCCTAAATTCCATATCTGCATACAAAGGGTTCCTAGCTATAAGCATTGACTTTTGGACCTAAACCAAATCTTCCATATACTTGAATATAATTGCTCATTGTGATTAATTATGACCTTATAGAGGGTCAATCAACAATCATCTTGTGTCTAAGAGCATGTATGTGAGTCATTGCAGAGCAATTAGCTTGAATCTCACTTCATTCATTTTTATTGCACTTTATGGGTAGCAATCGCTCATTTTCACTTGAATATCATATGAAATGATGAAAACGAAACAGGAAGCTCAATTCCCACCGGGGACCATTATTTTTGATGATGAGACTTTTCGATTGAGTCTTACCAATCCCTCAACTTTTGATTTGGAATTCCTTAGCTCTCGAACCAAGTGAATCAATGGAATAATGAATATACGAATAATTGCTCAAAAAAATGAGACCCTTCCACTCCTTCGATTTTCATCATTTTTGGCATACATGTATATCTTGACGCCCTTTATCATATATCTCATTTCCAGCTCTGGACACTCAAAGGAAGCTGTTACTTACTGACCTTGAAGATTCACACTGCTTCCAAACTTCTCATTTCAATTTACATATATATGTTTTCTCACTGTCATTTCAAAGTACATTAGTATATGATACAACTACAGCAATCTAAAATCCAAACTCAATCTCTGTTGGACACTAGGAGGACCTAATGTTCAAAAGGTTTTCGCCCTCTAGTTCGCCTGTTTTTTTGATATACGAAATAAATATGGTACCTCCAAACTTAACTCATAAGGACACATCCATGTATGGTATAGGTATGGGATTTTCTTGCTTAGGTCCAAGCGGACACGCTTATAGCTAGGAACCCTTTATCACTTGATATTAAACGCTATTTGAATTCATCTTTGTAACGCCTGGGCACGAGGAAGTGGAAGTAAACTGGCTGGCAATCGTTTTGCGGCTCTACAGATTGTCAAAGTAAGCATGGGTGCCTGAGATATCACAATTTCCTGTTATTGCCTGGTGTGAGCAGTGGACGTCTAATAAATTATGAGGATGGCAATTACCACTAAGATACATAGTTATCACTCTGGCGATGGAGCAAAATCGGACACGGAGGAAGTACTTACAGGGAGGCTGGATGATTAATGGAGTGCCTATTATACCCTGATACAGGTTCTGAACGTTAGCTGCGTGTAATAAGAGTCTACGTATGCTCAATAGGAACTTGTTGCACTTGCAAGTCTGGCCTGATCATAGAGCGATCGCCTTTTTTCAGGAATCGTCGCATCGAGCCCAGCACATAATTGCGGTTTACACATTCGAAGACAAGATTACAAGAATAATATGTAAATTTAGTGGACACAGCCCAGACAGAATTTACATTGCACATTGGGCTGCGGCAGGCTTAATTAATTAAACTCACAATCCAACGAACTGTGGCGTTAGTAAAACGTGTACAGCTTAGCCCGACGCTTGTCTATCTTATTTTGATATTACCGCGGACAAAAGTGACGACACCCAACGTATCTGGTAGGTAGATAAGCACGAAAAAAAATTCGTACCTATCGCAGAATAAGACCGCGTTATAAGTAGCATTTTCTTTACGCTTAATGACTTGCACTTGTCAGCTTTCCACCACCCACTCGAATCAGGTGTTTTAAAGTATAAAGAACTTCTCGCGGCGTATAGTGATGAATGGGTTCAGATCTATCGTAACCTGGAGAATCGGCCTTAAGTGCCCTAGAGATAAATCATGTTTTCCCAGTTCTGCAGAAGCACAACGGCGAAATATCTGCCGGGACTAACAGGAACGCGATGGGGCCTCTGTACGTAAACATCAGCAGTTCGTGCTCAAGCATTTAAATTGGAAATTTAAGGCAATGCACCGGCGTGGGTGTTACCTACATATCTAGGGGCCATGCAGCCAAGAATTTCCTGGATGCCGCATGCAATCTTTCTTTAAATTGGCCTCTTTAATTAGGATTAGAACTGCAGAAGTCTGGCAGCGAAGTGCAAACTTCCAGCGCTAGCCAAAGTAGCATAAGTTTAGAAAATGCATTACATTTTGTGCTCATTCAGCTAATTGAACGTAGTGATATGGTCTGCATAAAGTGTTTCATAAACATTAACTAGACCAGGAAAAAGTAGTATAAAAACATCTGATCTATATATTATATACTCATTTTTATTTTTAACTAGCTGGGTAAATACTTACTAATTAAACACTTCTCAAATGTTCTAGTATGTTATATCCTACAAATTGTTTCAACCCGAAAACGCCTTAATGGATTCGCCATCTTGAATTTCCAAATCTTAAAAATATTCAAAATTAGCAGCCTTAAATAATCATTGCACCAATTTTCATTAAAATGCGTTGAAATCGAGGAATTTTAGTCGCCATATTGGATCCACCATCTTGAATTTGGAAATTTTGCTAATATTCAAAATTTGTAGCCTCAGAATAATAATTGTACCAATTTTTATTAAAATACGTTGAAATCGAGACATTCTGGACGCCATGTTGGGTCCGCCATCTTACATTTCGAAATTTTGATAATATTCAGGTCTCAGAATAATCATTGTACTAATTTCCATTACAATCCGTTGAAATCGAGAAATTTTGGTCGCCATTTTGGACTTGATAATTTTGATATTATTCTAAATTAGTGGCTCCGGAATAATCATTGTACTAATTGTAATTAAAATCCATTGAAATCAAGACATTTCATTTTCATATTGGATCGGCCATCTTGGATTTACAAATTTTGATAATATTCGAAACTTGTAGCCTCAGAATAATCATTCTACTTATTTTCATTAAAATCCGTCGAAATCGAGACATTCTCGACGTCATGTTGAATTGGATTTGGAAATTTTGCTAATATTCCGCCATCTCGGATTTCTAAATTTTGATAATATTTATAATCAGTGACCTCAAAACAGTCATTGTACTAATTTTCATTAAAATCCGTTGAAATCGAGAAATTTTGGTCGTCATATGGTATACATATACATATGTATATGGGACAATCCGCGTCAACCGGATGAGAGCTACGACCAAAATTATAAGCAACCAAAAAAATCGACTAAGGGCTCATTTTAAAGCTTAGGCCTTTACTTTCAAATGCCGAGTTTGCCTTTGAAAAATCCAATGTGACGGCCGGAAGCCAGAGAAAAATCGAGTGTCCAGCAAAAAAAGCTTGTAAAATTAAAAATTTGCAACCGATCGGGTGGTTTAGATTTTAGATAGACGCTCCTAAAACGTTGGTGTGATAGGTTGACAATATCCAACATGGCGGATCCAATATGGTCGTCAAAAATCCAATATAGTGGTATAAAGGTTTGCCTGCAGGATACGGATTACCCCGCAATCAACCTTGCCTATATACTCAGCATCTCTCTGAGCCGGAGACGTGCTTCACGTTACTAAACTCCAAAAATATAAGTAATTAATTGAATCAAACTGTATCGAATAGCTTATAGATTTTTTCAGCATATCTGAAACTGAAATTTTTCTAGTAGTACGGTTGAATTAATAGGATTTCTCGCATATTATCAGGTCGAACTAGTAGACTTTTTGGTGCAATTCAACAAAAATCTCAGTTTTTCTTTGATGTGTGTGTACTGTACTGTACTGCAAATTGTACAGTTTATTTTGTTTGACCATTAGCTCACAACCTTAACTTTTTTTTAAGAGAAGTGGCATGTCTATTGTGATGTGAGATGTGAGATGTGATACAACGTTATAATCTCAGATTTTAAGGTAGCGATTTTTATTAACTTCTTGAAATTCAAGCATTATCTTAAGTTAATACCTTGCGCAAATAAACTTTGCACCCACCAAATACACATTTTAAATTAACATGAGTAGATTCCAATGCAATTGAAAAATTCTCTGAGTTTTTCTCAAGATCCCTTTACCAAATCGCTCGTTCTTCCGATTTTTTTAAAGTTATCTTGTCTGATGGACACATTAAAGAAATTTCCCCAGGTCAAGGGTTCATCGACATCTAACACAGATGCTGCGAATTCTCTCAACGTGTTTCTTTTCCTAATTTATTTTTCGTGAGCGAAATCTACCCAACTGAATTCCTTCCTTCTCACAGGCTGCGCTCTAAATCTTTCTAATTTCGCCACTCAGAGCCGTTCGCGACTGGGATGCCATTGTTCAATGCGTTTGAGCTTGCCCCTGAATGCGTGTATCGGACTTATTTGATCTAAAAATAAATTAGTTTCTTATTGAGCCATCGTGGTAGAGGTAAATAATAACATTTTGAAAAGCAAGCAAGGACAATCTGCACCATGCTAAGTGACATTGGAATTAGCATACAAAACTCTACCAGTCCAGAACTTGCAGCCTCTGGACAAGTGAACAAGTTTGCGCTGCGATTGTGCATTTTAAAGGAAAAAGCACAACTGTTAAGCAGCGGCTGTATCTTTCCGTCAGAGCTGCACATTTAAATAGCACTTGGCCAACATTATTCAATGTCACTGAAACTATTTGAATAAGTCTGACTTAGTTCATCTCCGGTGACATTTTCCTTTTGACTTGTGGCTATTGCAACACGCTAGAATGGAGAAGTCTACAGTGGAGCGATTGGAATTGTATTCAAATTTTGTCTAAGAAGAGATATCACTTCTTTATGGAAATTAAGGCTACTTCTCGCAGAACAGTTCTAATGGCGCAACTAATGGCACAGGCAAACCACGGTATAAATGGATATGTGTAGGTAAGCATCAATCCATTTGTGTCAACTTTATCTGGCATATTGACAATAATGCTTTATTTATGCGGTTCCGTGCTATTCAGATTTAACAAATTTTTTCAAGAATAAGTTTATTTGTTGTTTCAATATTTTTCTGCGAATAACAGGTTACACTCTTGCCGTATAGATATTCTTATATACTCTTACTGCATTCTATTGATGAACTTGGTTGGTTAGTTTAAGTGGCTATTCTCACGACCTCGTCAGAAACCAATTAGCACTACAAGGTGCCATTTTGATACCACAACAAACTATGATCTGGATTATTAGTGTGTTTGGGGTAGTTTAGTTTAATAGACAGGGAGACCTCTCCTTACCTAAAGCCATCCTGTGGCATTGAGGTAGTGAACAATTTCACCAATCCGCTTTACGGACAGCTCCCTGAGATCGCCAATAATATAATCACCCAGATGTCTAGCCTCGGCGAGGGCCGGACATTTGCACAAAAAATGAATTGGAGTCTCCTTCTCATTTGGGTCCTCGCGACTGCGGCAGTGAGAGTTGAAAGGGATCCCTAGCTTAGCTGCATGCTCACCAATGGGCCAGTGACCACCAACAACTCTGGCAACGTCTCACGGGTCAGATTTAGAAGCTCTTCCGTTTTCCTCCAGTCGTAGGTGGGCCATGTCAATCTAGAAATAGCGCAAATGCGAAGAATTTTCCAGTTTTTGTAGGCAACAGAAAGAAAATGGGCCGGAACTCCCTTTTTAATCGACATCAGAGGAGTATGAACTCGCTCCACCTGGGTTTCTTTCTGTGTTCCTATGTCCTGGTACCCAGAGTACCGTTGATTAACTTTAAACAACAACAAAATTATTAAAATTAAGATTTTGAAAAACAATATAAACGGATATTTCAGTGAAAATTTTTTACACATCTTCATTTGATAAAAACTGAAGAAAAACATTTATGTAAACAGAAAAGTATAAATTATAGTAACACATACAGGGTGTCCCATAGGAATGTGTGAAAACTTATGAGCAACTATTATTTAACAAATGGAGAGATCGGTAAAATGTAAATACTTTTTAATACAGGACAGTCGTCATTTTTATTTCATATCCATTTTATTATAAAAAAATTAAATCTAGATAATACAAAACAATTAATTTAAAAAAGTAGTGAAAAACGTTAGTTACTAATGATATATATTTTCGATATTTTAACCATCTAATTTGCCATAAATATCCATATGCTTTCTAAAACTATTAAAAACATGTTCTAACGTTTCATTTGAAATGCCATTGATGACCTTCCCAATGTCTTTAATAAAATCCTCAACTGTTTTTTGGTTATTTTCATAGCAGAGATCTTTAATGTAGCCCCATAAAAAGAAATCAAATCGAAAGAGATCTGACGAGTAATGTGGCTATTCTATTCCTTTTCCCCTAGCAAAGCGTGAGTACCTTAGGCCGGTAACTCGATCGCCATAAACTTTATTGATAATACTTCTTGTGTGCGATGAGGTGCTGCTCCGTCTTGAATAAAAAAAAAGGTTTAACGCGGCTCATCTTTTTCGCATGAGAAAGGATTTGGTCTCTAATATCCCTTTGTACTTCTCTCCGGCGACAGAAGATTCAAAGAAATGCAAGTAGATACCTTTTATGTAGATGGTTCACATTTCACAAATATATATTATTAATAATTCACGTTTTTTACTATATTTTTAAATTAATGGTTTGTATTAAATAGATTTAATTTTTTTATAATAAAATGGACATGAAATAAAAATGACGACTGTCCTTTATTAAAAAGTATTTACATTTTACCGATCTCTCCATTTGTTAAAAAATAGTGGCTCATAAGTTTACAAGTATTCCTATGGGACACCCTGTATTATTATATATATAGCAAAATGTTTTACATAATTTCACATTCTAAGAAAAATAATAAAAATAAAACAGGTGTTGAAAAATAGCAGGTATATTATCTTTCCGTGTTCTTCTTAGGGTTCCTTACCTCCAAAGGATAAATAAACGGAACCATTAAGACATCACTCGCGTGTCTGACCGTCTGTCCATTTGTCACAACTGACTTTCTCAGCAACCATGTAACGTAGCAACATGAAATTTGGCATATTAAAACATCTTATACATATATTTTTCATTAGTTAACACTTTAAAATATTCTTGAAATAATTAAAGAGGAGCCAAGTTAGGTACTTGACATTTTTGTTTTAATTTTATATATCATGTGGAATATCTTTTAAAAGGCCTTGTTATATGGAATATAAAATATTTTTGTTTTTCATAATTTTAAATAGCATTTTTAAAAAGATATCCTGAAAGTATGCGAAAGTAGAGCATTACCCCTTCCCCTTATTACCAAAACGACTGGACCTAAAATTTTATTAAAATCAGGGAATATAACACCTTATTTGAAGTTTACAGGAAAACTTTAACAGAGTTCCCAACTATTATAGATATCTAGAAATTCTAGAAAATATGGTATGAAACCTTTTGAACGCGAGTCAAAATCTGACTTGACTGGTTTTAAGGTTTTAGAAACAAATGCTACTCTTATTAATTCAATTTAATTAAATATGGTTAAAATAAAATTTTGCAACTGAAGGTATTTTCCTGAAATTAAAAGTTAACACTATTTGTCTTTATCACTTTCAAGCATTTCGGAATATTATCATTTTTCTTTAGCGCTTTGCAAATTATAGCGAGTAAATCACAAAGAAAAAATCAGATTTCCAGAATTTCAAAAGATGCTTATATTGGGTTGGCGGGAAAGTTTTGTCGTATTTTACTATCTCCAGGTAATTTTACCTGTCAGGTCAAAACAAACCGGTAGAATGCGTCGTGTGGGGTCTTATTATTTAGCGTACCTCTCGTGGGATATGAAAGGACTCCTTTAAATATCCCTCATCAGTAGTTAGTTGCGAAGTACAGAGTGAATAAGAAGGCAGTGGATAAAGTGCGTTTAAGACATTGCATTTTGTATGAGTTCCAGAAAGGAAGCAACGCATCGGTTGTTTGTAAAAACTTATGAGACATGTTGGGAAGTGAAGTTGTAAATGTTCGGACCTGCCAAATTCGGTTCAGGAGATTTCAGTCTCAAAGATGATCGTCGATCTGGGCGGCCAAGGTCGATAATGACATTCTGCGGTTGGAAAGCAATTTACATCTAACCTCTAGAGCAATTGCAAAGGAATTAGGCAAACACCATTCGACTACTCAGAAACACATCAAACATCTTGGATTTGTCTTGAAACAGAGAAATTGGGTTCCGCACAATTTGACTGAAATAAATTTATCGGATCGAGTGAAAATCTGTACATCTCTCCTTATTACACACAATATGCAGCCGTTTTTGAACAAGCTCATTACGGGAGATGAAAACTGGCTTCTGTACGAGAATATAAAGAAAAAAAAAGTTTACTGCAAACCTGAAACATCCACTACAATTATTGGAAAACCAGATCTTCATCCACGGAAGGTAATGCTCTGTTTGTGGTGGAATAGAAGAGGTCCAGCGTATTACGAGCTACTTAAGCAGGGGCAAACCATCAATAAGAACATCTATTGTATCCAGCTTGATACAAGGAAAAGCGGTCAGTATTAGCGAACAGAAAAGGAATTGCGTTCCAACAGGATAATGCACAACCACATACTGCAATGGAGACGCAAAAAAAGTTGAATAAGCTTAGATGAAAAGTTCTCAGTCACCCACCATATTGTTACAGAATTTGCCTTCGCATATAATTCACACTTGAAGTTGCGATCGGGCAGATATAGGGATTAGCTTTCGATCCCTCCTTTGTGAGTGTCTATGGCAGAGAAGCCAAGTGCCATACTGATGAGATCAGCTTGGCTTCTGGGATCGAAACACTCATCGATTTTTTTGGACTCGTCTACTTCGGTGGACGAGCAATATTCCTAACAAAGAATGTCCCTATGTCCGTCTGTCTGTCCTTTTGTCACAAAATCGTAGCGAAGGCAAATGGTGTAGTTTTGCCGGCCAGCCGCTCGGCGGGCAAAATTACAATAATGGTGCCAGGTGTGGGGTTCCCGGAGCCCTCCTAACCGGGGGCAACCCCACAAACCCTCTAGCATCCAGGGCGTCGATGACAGCAATCCTCCTCTGCACCAACGGCCTACTTTTTCCACTGCCGCAGTGACGTTGTGGCAGTTGTATTTCGCCCCCGCCAGCGCATCCGCGGCCCTTCTCCTCTGCCACAACGGCCGATTTTTCACTGCCGCAGTAACGTTGTGGCAGTTGTATTTCGCCGGCGTCTATCCCGGCTGCAGCCATGCCGCAGCTGCATCCATCGCTGCATCAGCCTTGTCGTCCTGAATGCCGCATGAGGTTGCTCGGATGGAATTTCGAGCTTCTGACGAGGGAGTATTGTTACAGAATTTGCCTTCGCATATAATTCACACTTGAAGTTGCGATCGGGCAGACATAGGGATTAGCTTTCGATCCCTCCTTTGTGAGTGTCTATGGCAGAGAAGCCAAGTGCCATACTGATGAGATCAGCTTGGCTTCTCGGATCGAAACACTCATCGATTTTTTTGGACTCGTCTACTTCGGTGGACGAGCAATATTCCTAACAAAGAATGTCCCTATGTCCGTCTGTCTGTCCTTTTGTCACAAAATCGTAGCGAAGGCAAATGGTGTAGTTTTGCCGGCCAGCCGCTCGGCGGGCAAAATTACAACAATATGTAACTGACATTTTTCCATCGGATTACTATCTATTCCCATCGCTTCAGAATTATCTGACGGGAAAAAAAATTTACTTCTTTCGAAGCTGTCTCCAAGGCAGTTGCTTAATATTTTGGGTCCAAGGATGAGAACTTCTACGCTAGGGGGATCGACAAGTTGCCTGCAAAATGGCAACGAGTGGTTGCAAATAATGGACATTATATTATTGATTAAAATGTAAATAAACCTTATTAAAACTGATTCAAATATTTTCTTTACAATACGAAAGAACTTTCCCGCCAACCTGATATTTTGAATTTTGTTTTGAATCTCAACTAAAGTGGAGATGCATTCGTTATATTTCCCTGGTTAAAGTTAATGAGCAATGCGATAAGTATTCTAAAGGCAGCTTGTTCAGTAAATATCGACTACAAATCGTGTTCTCACAATATCTAAACTTTTATTTTTGGAATAACTGTTTTTATTGGAATCGATATAACTAGCACCACGTTTGAATTGAACCCAAGCGCCTCGGGATGTAAGCAATTGCTGAAAAGTGTGAGTCATTTTCTCGCCGGCTGTTTGTTTAAAATGCCACGGTGAAGTTCACTTGCGGAGCAGATGAATCGCAAAGGAAAGTCTAATTATAGAACCTCATTCACTTGAGTCATCTTAACGACCTTCTGTTTACTGGAAACCAGGTCTTTGATCCTGTTTCACCCTTCCGATTTATCATGCTTGGAGTCTCCTTTCCCTTAGGGGCCATCCATAAATTACGTCACACGTTAAGGGGGAGGGAGGGGGTCAACGAAGTGTGACATAGTGTGACAAGGGGGGGACGGGGTCATAAGCTTTGTGATGTCACATGTATAAATCTAAACTATTAAAACTCTAAATTTCCTAACGAAAAACTTTAAAATATTATCAGCTCCATCAATATTATTATAATAAATATATGTATGATAAAAGTAAACAAAATATACAGGACGAAGTTAACAACTTATGGCGAAGTTTAAAAAATAGTGACAATGTTGAAGGTGAAGTGAAATCGAAAATCAAAGAATTGCAAATAAAATTGACGAAAAAGAAAGCGACACTTATAGATTTTGTTTCAAAAATTCCTTCGTCCTCAAAACCACCAAAACAATTATAGCCCTAGGGCGTACAAGTAAGTTCGAGTTTTATATTATTTTAATATTTCGTTCTTCCCCGCTAAAAATATATTTATTCTCCCGTGGCAAATTGAAAAACGGAACAATACAGTCGGTTAAGTTCAGTTGTTACTCATTCTTACTGAGATCAAAAAAATTGGTACTCAATGAAACTTTGAGGGGTTGTTGGGTATGATGTCAATACAAAAATAAGCCCACCTTATCCGCAAAAAACCCCATATATCAATCGCGCATACAAAATTAAAAATAAATAGTTAATTGTGAAAAAAAATATATCAAAAATATGACATTGAAATTTCATCTTTTCTGAGAATTCGTAAGAAAAATTCAGTTCTTTCGCAATAATTTTTTTGCAAATCGAGCTATCAACACCTCATTAGAAACTGTAGAGACCTATTTAATAGCAGTATTATAAAAATGTATGCCGTATTAAAAGAATTTGTTCTTTATATATAAATTTCAAATATTGTAGACTCACAATTCGCATGTTATCTTCGGTGCATAAAGAAAACATTGACGAAGGCGGAGAAACCGCAAATTCTTGCCAAATTAATCTTTTAATCCAAACACTTTATGTAGCCGATGCTTCCATTGATTAAAATTAAAAAAATTAATTTTTTTATTATTTCTGTAATAAGTTTTGTATCATTCGTCCAGGATTAAAATTAATTTTACTATTATTACCTGTAAAATTTTCAGAACAATATACGACTTTAATGTTATATATTCAATTTTTTTAAATTTTTCTAGGCTCAAATCTTAAATTTCATTGAAGCATCCAATATTTTAAACCACAAAAACTAATTTCAGAATATTTTAAAACATACAACCTCAATTTCGCAACAAGTCTAAATATTATTATTATATTATTTGTCTAAGAAAATTGATGGTTTATCTTAAAGCAATATCGCAAACATCATTATGATTTCTCAGAAAACTAATGAACTTATTAAAAGCTCATTGAATTTCTTTAGAATATTGTAAACATTGAAGCCTGGATAATTCAAATCTATCAGCCAAAAGTTCTAGATCCCTATTTAAATCAAATGGGAACCATAGAAACACCATAATATAAAAAATTATTGGTAGAAAAGCAATAGATATAGATTTTAGCTCGCGAAGATCAATTGTTTATAAAGCCGGATCGGATTTTAGCTAGCGAATATCAATTGTTTATGAAATCGGATAACTGATTTAAAATTGTTTACATAAAATGTACACATCTGCACGCAGCCGGGTTGTTTAATCCTTACTATAAATGAAGCAGACGAAGCTACCTAAACAGAAGAAGTTCAAAAGTTCATAGATCAGAGAAGAGTCTGTCAAAGTGTTAAACTTTGAAGAGGTCAAAGTGTTAAACTTTGAAGAGCTTTAGAGAATACTTTGTAGTGAAATAGTAGACTTATTTTATAAATGTTGTGTTAAAATTACGTGTAAATAAATTAGAAAAACTAAAATTAAAATGTTTTAATAAAAATTAAATTCTGATATCTTTACAACGAAAAATTTGGTGTCAACAGAACTTCACAACAAGAAAATTCCATGTTACAGGTTTCATAACACTGTTCTGGCAGGAGAAACACAGCGGTGCAGGTTGCAACCACATTGCTGCAGCAATAAATGGCTGCCGAAAATGGCTGCATGATTGCTGTCATCGTCACCCCATTATAACTCAAAGTGTGAATTATAAAGGAAGGCAAATTTTGTAACAGTATTTAACTAGTTTTTTTTTTAAATAAAAATCAAATTTATTTAAATATTCCACCAATAGCTAAGAAGTGTTGGTCATACTATACAGCACAGCACAGGAACTAATAAACAACCCGGTTTTAAAATAATACTTGTATAAAAGATGGTTACACTGATCAAAAAAGGGTAAAAAAGCAAACCTTTTGAAGGAGAAGGGGAAGAGAATAATTATTATTTTCTAATTTTCCTTCCACAATTTTATTTATTTATTTAATTAGTGAAATTCCCTTTACAATACTTCTTGTCCTTCATCCCTCGGAAAATAAAAACAAACTCATTTTTTAATTCAACCCGCCTACGTTACAAACTCCTAGGATTTTCCACATGTTTTTTCAATCACTTGCTGCTATGAAATGCTATGATGAAATTTTTAGAACCTAATAAGTAAGATAGGAATGACGTCACCACATTACCCCCTTCCATTTGACCGAAGGTTTAAGGTGTCAATTTGTAAATTGAATCGAATGTGTTTTGTATGTTTTTGAACTGAACTGTCATTGTCCTCAATGACCTCCTGCTACATGATGTTGAATTATCAGCTTCTGGCTGATCTTGTGGAAGTGTCCTGTAACGTTGCATTTCCTTTATCGCATTAGATGGGGTATTTTATTCATTTGGCTTTATCGAGGCTTCAGTAAAGTAGGGTTTTATCCTATTTAAATAAACTTTAACTTCTTTTCCTTTAATCAAATTGGAAAAGTAATTGTTAGTTCGATCAATAATTTTGAATGGTCCTTCATAGGGCCGTTGTAAACGAGTTTTAACCGAATCTGTACACAGGGAAACATGTGAACAGTTATCAAGCTCTTTAAATTTGAAAAATTTATTGACCGAGTGGTTTGACGCTTGAACTGGTCTAATGTTATCGAATATTTTCTTCAAATTGATGACGAAGTCGCTTTGGCACACTGAAGTTGTCGATTCCTGCAGAAAATCACTGGGTAAACGGATGTTTTGTCCATAGAGGAATTCAGCAGGAGTGGCTAGGAACTCTTTCGTTCGTGAAGTTCTCAATCCAATCAGGACGAATGACAACACCCTACTAGACCAACATTTGTTTTCATAGGTAATAATAGCAGTTTTGATAATGCCAGCTTTCTACAAATCCATTGGATTGTGGATGATATGCGCGTTTGTGTTTAAAACCTAATAATTTGGAAAGTTTCTTGAAGAGCGAGAATTCAAATTGTCTAACTTGATCTGTAACGATGGATGTAGGAATGCCAAAACGAGATTTTCTCAGCTGAAATATCAGGTAAGGGTATTGCCTGAGGCCACCAAATGAATCGATCGATTACAGTGAGACAATACTTAAAATCTTGAAATTGTGGAAGAAAACCAATTTGTTTATTGACGGCCAAGAGTATCTAACAGTCACCATTTTATTTGTTATTCGAATGCTGGAATGAGCTAAATTATGAACCGATTTGAAAACATCAAAGCGAAATGATTCCCGAATGAAAGGCCTTGCTGATTCTTGTGCCAAAGCAATAGCCTGGAAATCTATTGAAGTAGGTAAGTGAAAGTTTCTCGACACGCAACAATGTATCATCTTTACCCGAAATGTGTCTAATATCTGTTGTGAATTGTCCTATAAAATCAAAATAGCGAGCTTGTCTAGGAGAGGCTTTTTCAGGATTTTGTCTGAAAGCGAAGACAAGTTGCTTGTGGGCTGTGAAAGGAGTAAAGTTCCGACTTTCTAAATAATATCGAAAATATGTAACACTTTTGTAAGCAGCTAACAATTCTCTGTCATAAGCACTATATTTGGCTATATTTAACGTTGTCGAGAAAAATCCTAGAGACAAGAATCCTAAGAATCGTTCACTCTTTGAGTGGAAGCATCGACAAATAAACCCAGGCATTGAAATCAGGAAATTCTAGAAAAGTAACATCTTGGTGTCTTGGAATGCCTTAATTGCTTCTATAATCCATTAAATTTTTTTAGAACCATATTTTTTTATTTCCAGTAAGATATTTATCTTTTTATTATATAAATGACGGTGAAAATTTACCATACCACGAAAACGACATAACTCTTTGACTATTTAAGGTTGTTTCAAATTTGTAACAGCCTCAACTTTATCTGGAGCAGGTTTAATACCTTCAGAATCTATTAAATGACGAAGAAATTTCAGTTTTTCTTTAATAAAGTTGACCTTCTGGACATTAATAATTAAACCATTATCACGAAAACGGTGCAAAATTTGTTTCAACTGAACTAAATGCTCTGCTTCAGACTTCGATGCAACTAGAATGTCATCGAGATAAAAAAAAGCGAAATGATAGATCTTGAAGTACCGAATGAACGAACCTTTGAAATGAGCGAAAGTAATTCGTGTAAATTCAAATATTACAAATGGCTTGCAAGTTGCTGTTTTGGGTACATCCGCCTACTCTATAGGAATTTAATGATAGGCTTTTGTAGGATCTTCAAAATAAAAAGTAGAAGAGAGGGGGGAGGGGGGGGGGGGGGGGGGGGTTGTCAATTTACATTTTTTTTTTAAATAGCGTTAAAATATTAATTTAAAATAAAGGTTAATTTTTACATCTTCAATATATATTTAATTAAATATTGTTAAAATTATCTTTCCAAAGGAATTATATTATTATTAAAGATAGATAGATACGTAACGGTCTGAACTCTACCTGAGTTTTGCGTCGGCTCCCTGACGCGCTTACTTCTAATTGCTATAACTTCGGTAATAAATTGAACTTTGGAATGTTTCGCTTAAAATATTCTTAAAAGTATAAACAATTTCTTCAGCAAAAAAAAAAAACAGTATTTTTTTGAAAATTTCATGGTGGTGTAATACAAAATAAATGTTCTAATTCTTTCAAACACTTATTTTTTTGAAAAAGATATCTTACAAACGTAAATAAAAAAAAAGGATTTTAAATCTAGTGTTCGACTTTTCGCAACGAAAGAAAGGGTAAGAAATATTTTAAAAAATATGTTTGAACTTCTTCAGCTATCAGTTACGATACGACCTGAGTAATCAATAAGTGCTAAAGATGTTTGTTGATCGCATCTAAAATGTACTTCTTAGAATATTCAACTACTTTCAAATTGGGTAAAGGCGTCAATATTTATTGCCTAGTGGAGAGGACCTATGATTTTGTTACCTTTATTAATGAATTTTGCGATGACGTATCTGAAGTATTCTATTTTTTTCATTCCGGGGGCATTTTTTCTTACATCAATTTTTTTGATGGACATAGCGTTTTTTTTAAAAGACCCTTGAAAAGGTAAATGCTACCTATCTTTGTGGCATGAGAAAAAGATCACTGGTTATTTTTAAAAAGTTACATCGATATAGAAATTATACTAATTTTTTTATTGTATGTAAAAGAGAAAATATTGCGAAGATTTTTATTACATTGTTGTACAAAATGGCCATTTTGCAAAAACCAAAGCAAAAAATATATAAAAAAATTTCAAAACCATGGTTTGAGAAAGTTTAGAGATTCGGACCGCGATTTCTGGTGTTTTTATGATCATTCAACAGCAGCAACGACAAGATAATCGACTTTGAAAAGATAAAAAGCCAAAAAAATCAGCACTTTTTTAAAAAACCCAAAGAATAATAGGGTCTTTGAAGCTTTTATGCAAAACAAATACCAGATTCTGAAAGAATATCTCCAAAAACACCTCTAATTAATTCAACCCGCCTACGTTACAAACTCATACGATTTTCCACTTGTATTTTCAATCACTCGTATGCTATGAAATGCTATGATGAAATTTTGAGAACCGAACAAGTAAGATAGGAGTGACGTCGCGTCGCCACACCTTCAATTTTTATAGGGGTGAATGCAGCAATAATAATAATTTGAAGTATAATTAACTATTTCTCCATTAACTGATTTAAATCCTTGTAATTTAGATTTTTTGTATTCTATTAAAAATCTGTGGTAATATTTATGACGTTTTTCTAATAAAGGTTTTTATAATTTGAAAATAATTGCATGCTGAGGAAGAACCCCATAATTCTTAACACTTTCTGCCAAATATAGTAACACATGAACAATTTGAGTCACACCATTTTGGATGAGGTAAAGTTGTTATCTTTTTATTTTTAATTAATTATTGCACTTTCAGCACAACTTAACATGTTGAAGCTGTGACAGTTTGCGAACTACTAATTTGAAAATAATATAAAAATAAAGTATTCCAAAGAATAGATTTGGAATTAATAGGATCAATTTAACTTACAATCCCAATATCCAAAATAATAAACGCATGGTTATTTACCCACATCAATTAAAAAGTTCATATAATTCATATAGATTAAAAAATGTTCAGCCATACATTTTTGTTCAATGTTTCAAGCCGCAGTTAGGTTAATCCAACACTAATGAAGGGTATTATAAATTTTTACATTAAACGTACCTAAATATAAGCAAAGAGGATATTTTTGCAAAATATATGTAAAAATTAAATTTTCTAACAGCTGCCCAGCTTAGTTGCGTGCCTGCCTCTCGGAGATTTAGTGATCGTAAAATACCAGATTACGTCACTTTAAATTAACTGTTATCAGGTAACCAGAATCTTTTGTAAGTGCTGTGTATATATAGTAAAAACAAAAGCGACTCCTCGGACCGTCGGTTAATTCCTTAACGTCTAACTTTTAATAGTCCAGTTCGACAACAATATTTTACCCCGTTCTATGTGCTGAATGTTAAAGTTAATCGAAAGTCATGAGAATATCTAAAATTAGTATCAGGCTGGAATAAATCATCAACCTTTATCGCCATAATTTCACTCAACATGTTTTAGCAACCCGTAGCAAACACACGGTGTAGTTGGTCGGCACGTTTTTATCGCCTCCGTGGCTAATTTTTTACCAGTTACCTTACAGCGTAATGAGGGCTCAGTATAAGGTCTGATCTTTTAAGGGCTCTTAAGATCGTTATAGTCAGACAATAAGGAGAATCAGGAAATAACTGAGCTGCAGTACAATTATGAAATATGCCGAAGTTCAACTCGTAATTCGATGATATCTTGTGCCCTTGTAATTTAAGAAATTATTCAGTACACGAGGTGTGTTCAAAAAAAAGGCGACTTTTTAAACTTCGCGAGCTACGTACATTCGATTTAAGTTTTTTTTTTTTTGTTATGTTGTTACACATGTTCCCAACATATGTTGACGTTTTCAGCCATTTTGATATATATATATATATATGGGATAATCCATGTCAAGTGGATCAGAGCTGTGGCCAAAATTGTAGGTGCCCAAAAAAATCAACCGAGGGCTCATTTTAAAGCTTATGACGTCTACTTTCGAATGCCGTGTGCGCCTTTGAAAAATCAAATATGGTGGTTTCAATATGGCGACCGGAATTGGAATGAAAATTAAAAATTTTTGGAAAAAAGCTTATAGCAAAAAAAATTTGCAAGCGACAAGACCGTATTTCGACTCAAATTGTAGCAAATGAACAGCTCTTTAAGGCTGGTGTAGTTGGATAAGAAAATTCAAGATGGCGGATCCAATATGGCTGTGCAAAATCCCACTTTATGGCCAAATTTTTAACATCCAACCATTTTGCACCAAATCTTGTATACGGGGGTTTTTGGGGTCGCTGACCACGAATATAAGATTATATTTGAAAAATTCAAAATGGCGGATCCAAAATGGCGGACGGTTGTTTTCGAAAATCAACCGATTTGCACCAAATTATGTAAACAAGGGTTTTTGGGGTCACTGACCACGAATATAAGATTATATTTGAAAAATTCAAAATGGCGGATACAATTTGGCGGTTTTTTGGAGTTTTTTTCGAAAATTAACCGATTCGCACCAAATCAGGTATACGGGGGTTTTTGGGGTCGCTGATCACGAATACAAAGTCAGATTTGCAAAATACATTATGTGAATATAATATGGCTAAAAAGTTTTCTGAAAGCCGTTCGATTTGAAATAACCGTCCGCCATATTGGATCTGCTATTTTGAATTTCGCAAATCTGATTTTATATTCGTGTTCAGCAACCCCAAAAACCCCCAAAAATTGTTTTCGATAACAATAAATCGCCAAACACACGAAAACAAATCTAACCATTTTCTTAACACAACTCGTATACAGGCGAGTTATTGATGTAGAAAACTAAATTAGCAAAAATAACACAACAACGTCGGGAGATGGAAGGATATGTAAGACATTCACAAGAAGATTGTTAAATTAGTGACTCTGAAATGAAAATTCTGTTTTAAAAATACTCAATTTTTTATTTAAAGTCTTTAGTTCGATACGTTTTTTCAAACTTCTTTCAAAATTTCAAAACCCTAGAGATCATAGATCACCTCTACAAAATATATCGCTATAGCGAAATTTGACAAATTTTACTCTGGTAATTGCGGAAATGTGAGCACTGTGATGGTGGAGGAGTTTTTTTTCCTAATTTCGGATTATTTTTACTAATTTATTCGCTTTTGACATTGAAAATCTTCTATTTATACACAGTAATAAGTTTTTCTCAATCTGCTAGAATAAACATTATAAGATTTTACACATTTCTCACGCCCCTGAGCCTGAGCAAAATTGCAAAAATGTGTAAAAAAGTAACCAAAGGAATGTAATTTTTCAGATTACTATTTGTTGATATTAATATTACTTTTCGATAGTAAATTACTTCAATTAATTTACAATTAGGAATGAATTCTTGTCTTTTTACATGTGTTGGGTGAACCCCAATGAAAGAAAACACTTGTTCAAAAGAAAACACTTGTTCGTTTCACAATTCACACTTTAACCCATTAATGCGCAAAACGAGGATTTTCAATTATGCGATTCGAAAAGCAACATACACATAAGGAGTTTTTGACGATGCTCATTTAGAATCTCGCATTTGTTTTGCATAAAAGCTTCAAAAACCCTATTAATTTTTGGATATTTTCAAAAAAATGCTGTTTTTTTTTTTGTCATTTTACATTTCAAAGTCCATTATCTTTTCGTTGCTGTCTAAACTTTCGCAAACCATGGTTTTGAAAGTTTTTTTTTGCTTTGGTTTTTGCAAAATGGTTATTTTGTACAGCAATGTAATGAAAGACTTCGCGATTTTTTCCCACGAGAAAAATCAAATTTACAAAAAAATTTATAAAACAGAAAATACTTTAAATTAGCCAAAGAACACGTTTTCAGAATTTTTTCGACTATTTTTGGTTTTTGGATTTGTCCAATTTTTAAAAAATCCTAAAATCTTCCGGAAAATTCGGAAAAAATTATAAGCACTTTTTGTCATATACAATTTATTCGTATAATTAATCATTTTTGAGTAAAAATATCACCAAGTTTGCAATCTTAAAGTTTTTTTTTTGTTTTTCTTATTTTAGATAAAAGTAGCTATAAAATAGCATATAAATCTCGGTATCGGTACACAGAGCTAATATTCAAAATTTTGAACAAAGTTTATAAAATGAATAAAACCGTATAGTTTTGTATTTGAAAATTTTTAAACATTTTGTAATTATGGTCTTCTTAACTGTTAATTTTATTACAATATGATTTTTTACGAATTTTGTTGTTAAGAGGGAGTTTTACACCGATAAGTATAAAATAAGGTTAAGTTTTCACGTTGTTATATTTATGAGTTCTGTGTACTCGAGAACCGTAATAACGCTAAACATAACAATCTTAAAGTTGTAATGGTAAATTAAAAAATAAACATAATATAAGCTTAGGTTTTACTATGACAAAGTGAAACTGCTTTTCCAAATATTTATTATTACATTAAAAATTAAAAGCCTATATTCCAGGGATCGTAACTGTTATAAGTTATATATAAAAAATTTAAAATTAATTATTACTTTGAAACTTATATGATTTAAGACAAAATGAACCAATTATATTTCATCAAAATTATTTTAAGTTATTTTTAACTATAATCTTCGCCTACTATTAGTTTAAATCTTTTAAAACAGTTATGAACGATTTTTATGTTTTTTTGTTAAAAATTATGAGTTACAATGGACTTTTATTTTTTAAATTAAAAATAACTGTTAAAAAAAACTTTTATTTTTTTCTGTCTTATATAAAAGTCTTTTGAAGATTTTTATTTTTTCAGTATTTTATAAAAGTATTTGAAGAATTTTATTTATAAAATATAAAAATAAAAGTCTTTGAAGACTTTTAATTTTAAAATATAAAAATAAAAGTCTTTTGCAGAAGATAAACAAAAAAATCATCGCGATTGGGGAGTCGCACTATAAAATAATTTTACTTAACTTCTGCAAAAGACTTTTATTTTTATATTTTAAAAATAAAAGTCTTCAAAGACTTTTATTTTTATATTTTATAAATAAAATTCTTCAAAGACTTTTATAAAAAACTGAAAAAATGAAAATCTTAAAAAGACTTTTATACAAGACAGAAAAAAATAAAAGTTTTTTTTAATAGTTATTTTTGATTTAAAAAATAAAACTCTTTCCATAACAGTTTTGAACGGCTTGAGAAAATAAAGAACAAAAAATAGGTGTCTTTAATGACCTAAAACTTTTTCAATTAATTTTAACTAGTATTTTTGATTGAAAGAAATTGAAATTTATAATAATTATTAAGTTTGATTTTTATAATAAAAGTATAAAATTTAAAAGTGACCATATCATCGTAACGTACTCGTTATGTTCGGTATCATGTATAAGTTTTATGCAAATCAAACAACTCTTACTACTTGATTTTTTACATCAAAAATATAAAAATAACAGTTATTTACGGTCCCTGCTATATTCTCAATATTATATATAAAAAATTTCATACAGATATGTCAATAGACAAAAAAGTTACAGATTTATGACACGAAAAAGTCCCGCTGGGCCTCCTGTGCGGCGTGAACTTTATAATATCAAAGATCATATAAACTACTAGTTTATATTATCTTTGATAATATGTATACGTAAATAATAATGCGTATAAAAATGACAAAGAAAGCTTTTTAAAGCTCCCACTTTCAGATTTTTATGTGTTCATCTCTCATTTATTTTATGCATTCCCACTATATTGTAGCAGAGTTTAGGAATGTTCTCGGTAGCAATTGCGGAATTCTTATATTGGAAAAAATTGTACATAAATACCTCTGTGACCACAAATGGATCTGCTGGACGGGATTCGTCTAACATTTAGACCGTCGCAAGAATTTAAAAACAATGTATCCTGCGCTGTGAGCACGTCAGAGTATCTTACCAGTTACGTCCATTCAACTGCGAGAGTGAAGCTGAACGAGATCCTTTAGTTTGTTAAAGGGCTCTGCCAAGCAGGCAGCGGAAAGCCAGGAGAAATAACTCCCAATATGAATTTTGTTGACCTTGTCCGAAGATGGTGTTCACTTTCATCGATTTATCTACTTGATTTGGCCCCAGACCTCCGGATGGTTGCTTGTAACGTGAGGATTTCATATTCAATTTTTGTCGACAATCGCTAAATGGGTTTTGACTTCGGAGGAAACTTCCTCATGGCGAGGCTGTCCCTAATATGCCAAAAGGAGCGCTTATTATGTACGAAATTATCATTTCCAGCACCGGTAAAAAACTCGAGGATCGCATTATCCCCTAAGTACAATACATTGAAATCTTTTTTCACCAGAAAACGCACATGAAAGGAAAAAGATATGAGCGAGCTCTCTTTCTTTGGCGAAGTAGGGTGGCCCTTTAATTTTTCTCAAGTCCATTAATCTTTTTTGGATTTAAAACTGACTCACATGACTTCTGAGTGCTTTTGAAGAACCCCGAGTGGGTTCACTCACATTCGCGTACCTTTTCGCCAGTAAAGTTTCCGACACCACGACCTCATGTTCCATTTCTTCCGTCACCGAGTGTTAGTGCCGGTCATTGTAGCTGCCAAGGGGTACCATGTTCCTTACCATTTCCAGTTCTTCAGCCAAACCCGAGGTAGGTGGAATACTTTGATTTATGAACCTTTTAAAATGAAAACTTCGCAGTCAGGCTCAGGGGCGTGCAAAATGTCCTGCATTTGACGGGGTAGTAAAGTGCTTTTCACTTGCTAAAATGGAAGGCTGCTGCGCCATTTGGTGGGCACAATAGGAACACTTTTATAGATGGAAATTATTATTTTTTTTTCTAAAGTCCTATAAAGGGAGCTCTTATCCTAGGAGAAAGAGTTTTTCTTGGTTTCAACGAAAAGAGCCTTCAAAATTGATGTCGAGGAACTTAGCTGCGCCTTATTTTGAAAAAATACAAAATTGAGGTGTTGTACTAATGTCGAGCTGCTTCAAAAAATTTATTAGCACCGATATAACAAATTTTGCGCTCGAATATAATTTTTGGGGTAGAAATTACTAATGTTCTGTGCCTGAGTTGTGCTTTGTTGCGCTATATAAAATCATCATGTCTTATGAATATAGAAAATTTGGCACACTCGTTTATGAATTTTTAAAACAAATAAAATAAAAAAAACGTTTTATGTACTACATATTATTGAATTGTATTATTTTGTGCTGGATTTCCATAAAACGTTGGTTTACGAGGCGAAGAAATTTAATATCTGGAAAACTTTAAATATGCTCATTTTAATTATGCTGCTCAAATACATATATATAAGTACATTAGATTGGTTGGTTATTAATATTTTTATTTTATTGAAAAATCATTCACTTCGTTTCAAAGTAGTAAATGATATTTTAATGCATATGGCAGAAATCAAGAATAGTACATAAAGCCTTTTCCGTATTTTTTCCAACAGTGTTTTCATTTAAGTGAAACTACTATGGGATTTCGGGGTTGTGAATTACTACCTTTTTATCAAAATTCGAATTGATTTTGTATTCGTAATAAATGATTATTTTATGCTCCACAACATAGCACAATTCAAGTACAATACATTAGTTTTTTGCTGTATTTTTTCAGAATAACACCACTAATATGTACCCCAAAAATTGCAACACTTTTTGTATCGCTGGTAATGAATTTTTCGAAACAGAACATTATTCTAGCACAACACAGTTCAAACTGTTTTTACGTGGGAGGGCTGAGTTCCTGCACATTCAAAACTGGTCACATTTTATGACAATTTTCATAATACAGACTGGTTTCCGTATTTCATAATTTCGGGATGAGAATTGATTTAAATATTTTTTTTTTAATACTTCCGTATTCAAGAACTAACTGCTTATGCTGGACAAAATTGCACTTAGTTAAGCCTGGCACCATTAAAAAATTGTCCATTTAGCTGAGATATTAAAATGATTAAAGCCTTTTTTTTTTTTTTTTACTATGGAAAAACATATTTCTATTCTTTTGGAAATGGAGCTAATTTTGAAATTATCGCACTAATTAATATCAATTGTTCGAAGCAGGAACAGGAATTTATGGCTAACATAGTTTTTAATTTTTATTGATGTACAATAATAATACACGGATATGTCCTTGTAAATTTCGTACCTCTCGAGTCACTTATTTCGAACGGAAATATATTCTAAATTTATTTTTCGAAATCCCTACAAGTCATAAAATAAATGGCCGTAAAGCTAGTGTTAATTCACTGAAAAATAACAACAATTAAACAAATTAACAATAACCGAAGTAAGTACTACGCGGTAAAAATATAAGCTGTAGAGTTTACAGTTTTCCAAGAACTACCAGGGTACGTGGAGCAAAAGAGAAATAATTTTGAAGCTGCATAGCATATTATTTAGAAAAACTAATGGACTTTCTAGCGCAATCCGTATATCGGGTCGAAATCATACTTTTTGCTGAAATGCAAGAAAAATACCAGTTTTTGGCTGACACACGTCCTATGTGCATTGGAATAAATTTGAAAATAGTTTATTTTCAGTGAAGGCTCATCAACTGACAGTTCAAGTATAAAATAAAAACCGATTTTTATTCAAAAACATAGCACTGAATATTGTTACAGAATTTGCCTTCGCTTATACTTCACACTTGAAGTTGCGATCGGGCAGATATAGGGATTAGCTTTCGATCCCTCCTTTGTGAGTGTCTATGGCAGAGAAGCCAAGCGCCATACTGATGAGATCAGCTTGGCTTCTCGGATCGAAACACTCATCGATCTTTTTGGGCTCGTCTACTTCGGTGGACGAGTAGTATTCTTAACAAAAACGTCCCTAAGGTCCGTCTGTCTGTCCGTTGGTCGCGGAATTTTGGCGAAGGCAGATAGTGTAATTTTGCCGGCCAGCCGCTCGGCGGGCAAAATTGTAACACTGGTGCCAGGTGTGGGGTTCTCGGAGCCCTCCTAACCGGGGGCAACCCCACAATCCCTCTAGCGTCCAGGGCGTCAATGACGGCGATCGTGCAGCCATCTTCGGCAGCCGATCGTTGATGCAGCCGCGGTTCTCCTCTGCCACAACGGCCGCGTTTTTTACTGCCGCAGTGACATTGTGGCAGTTGTATTGCGTACCTGCGCCTCCCGCGCTCTTGTCCTCTGCCACAATGGCCGCGTTTTTCACTGCCGCAGTGACGTTGTGGCAGTTGTATTTCGCGCGCGTATCGCGGCTGCAGCCATGCCGTCGCTGCATTCATCGTAGCATTGGCCATGGCGTCCTGAATGCCGCATGAAGTTGCTCGGATGGAACTTCGAGCTTCTGACGGGGGAGTACTGTTACAGAATTTGCCTTCGCTTATACTTCACACTTGAAGTTGCGATCGGGCAGATATAGGGATTAGCTTTCGATCCCTCCTTTGTGAGTGTCTATGGCAGAGAAGCCAAGCGCCATACTGATGAGATCAGCTTGGCTTCTCGGATCGAAACACTCATCGATCTTTTTGGGCTCGTCTACTTCGGTGGACGAGTAGTATTCTTAACAAAAACGTCCCTAAGGTCCGTCTGTCTGTCCGTTGGTCGCGGAATTTTGGCGAAGGCAGATAGTGTAATTTTGCCGGCCAGCCGCTCGGCGGGCAAAATTGTAACAATATTAATATTTCGAACAAATGTTCAATCTGTTTGCTTTTAGCGAACTCAAACAAATTTTATTTTTATAAATACTGTAGCAACAATAAAAATATCTTTGATAACTAGTGATAGCAGGATCTTCAGTAATATTTGGAAAAAAGTTAGAAACAAAATATACCAACATTTGTAGCTTTGACCCGTGAAGTATTGTCGTAAGAGATTATCGTAAATTTCAAGTAAGTGGTAATATTGTCAGCATCTGCAAGATTATCGTCGGTTTCTGGGACACTCTGTAAACTCCTGAATGTCAATAGTATATTGTGCAACGAGAGCAGGGAAGTAGTCGATCGTCCACGAAAGCGGATATATCGCTCGTGCGCCTATCCGGCCAAGTTGCAATATGTACTATTTTTTATTACGAGTGCGGAGGTAAGCTTATGTAGAAGGACAGGGTGCAAGAAGATTGCCGTGTTTACTTCTAGATTTCTGTGTTTCATTCAAAATTTCTGTGTTTTATTTCAAACCATCTCTTACCCGATTTCATTTGGCGGTGTTGCGTAAATCCTTGTTACTTAAACATTTCTCAAATGCTCTATTTTTTAATATCTATAGACATTGTTTCAACCCGAAAACCCCTTTATGGAAATTTTCATGGAAATCTTTTGAATTATTGTAGAAATTTTCTTCGCCACCTTTAATTCCAAATTCCACCCAAATTCTGACAAAGGATTTAAAAGCAGTGACCCTGAAAATTCTTTTGAACTGATTTTCGGAAGATTCGAAAATAATTGTGTTGAGAAATTCTTTGTATTAATTATTATTGAAATCTCTTAAAATTAGAAATTTTCGACACCACATTGAATGCGTTATATTGTATTTCGAAATCCGAAAAAAGCGACCAGAAATCCCATGATCGCCATATCGGATCCGGATCTTGAATCTCAAAATATTGATGTACATTAGGGTGCTTTTTTTTTCGCGACTATTTTTTTTTTTTTCAGTCCCACCTCGAAATTTTGTGGCTAATACCTAAACATACATTACCTGAAAATTGGAGCCCAAAAAAATAATATTTAGTACTAGACCAAGCCGCATAAAAATTTCCCATATAAAATACACGTGAACTTTGATTATTTTTCTTCAAATCTCTACAACTCAGAGGCATTTTATGGCACAATCTTGGGCAATGGTAGGGTTTCTTCAGAATTGAATACTCTACAAAAGTGTCCATTGCGATGTAACCCTAACTCCCATCAGCGAGGTAGTACAGGTTATTGACCCTAATTTTTCCACGAAATTCTCGCTTTTTGCCCCTATTTCGTAAACAACAAGAGGTACAGAAAAAGTGAATATTACAAACTTGTAGCAAATTCAAATTCCTCCAAAAAGTTCTAGAACCCCAAATCGCTAACATCGATATTTCTTGAGATATTAGGCTTTGAAGTTGAGGTAGTGTGGAAGTTTCAAGGATTATTGAACTAAATTGTAGAAACACTACCTCAACTTCAAAGCCCAATATCTCAAGAAATATTGATGTTAGCAATTTGGTGTTCAGAACTTTTTTGTAGGAAATTGAATTTCCTACAAGTTTGTCATATTCATTTTTTCTGCAACTCTTGTTATTTAGGAGATAGGGGCAAAAAGCGAGAATTTCGTGGAAAAATTGGGGTTAATGACCCGTACTACCTCGCTGGTGGGAGTTAGGGTTACATCGCACTGGACACTTTTGTAGAGCATTCAATTCTGAAGAAACCCTACCATTGCCCAAGATTGTGCCATAAAATGCCTCTGAGTTGTAGAGATTTGAAGAAAAATAATCAAAGTTCACGTGTATTTTATATGGAAAATCTTTATGCGTCTTGGTCTAGTACTAAATATTATTTTTTTGGGCTCCAATTTTCAGGGAATGTATGTTTAGGCATTAGCCACAAAATTTCGAGGTGGGACTGAAAAAAAAAAAAATAGTCGCGAAAAAAAAAGCACCCTAATGTACATATAGTAGATTTGAAATTGGAGGATCCGAAATCTTTCTTCTACTAATCCCCTTGAATTATAGAAATGAAATCTTGAATTTTCAAATGACGTCAACAGATTCTAAATTGATTGCTTCGTTATCATTTCTCAACACAATTTGTTAATAATATCCTTCAAATTTCTAGAAACTTTTAGTCGCCCCATTTTGAATCCACTATCATGAATTTTGAAATTAAAATTTTTGAAATTAAGAAATTTGATTCGAAATCAGTATATACAATATATCTTTTATACTAATTTTAATTATACTACAACCCGTTAAAAGTAAAAAATTGTCGTCGCTTGTTCGATATAATCGAAATCATTGGCTCTAAGATTTTTTTAGTATCAAAACCCGTCGAATGTGGAAAATGTTGGTCGCCATACTGGATCGGACATTTAGAAATTCCGCGAGTCGACAATTAGCATAAACAAGAAACCCGTAGATACCAATTTTCATAACAATTACTTGAAGTTTAAAGTTTTCACCGCCAGTATGAAAATGTACATTTTATCCGAATAAAAGATGGGCTATGTGTTAAACTGAAATATGTACCACTTTCTAACAAAACGTTAAAAATATCGATGCAAGCGCTTAGGCGTGATGGAGCAACAAATAAACTAAAAGGTTTTGGACCCACCATCTTGAATTTCTAAATTTGGACAGCTAATTTTTAGAAATATTCAAAATTAGTGGCCGCATCATTATATTAATTTCATTAAAATACATTGAGATCGAGGTATCGCCACTTTGAATCCGCCATCTTGAATTTCTAAATTTGAACAGCAGATTTGAAGTCAGCATGTCCCAAAACCCATAAATACCAATTTTTATGAAATCCCTTCAAATTAAAATTTTCAATCACCATCGAACAAAACGGGATTGGTGCTGTTCACCAGAAATCATAAGATTCCCTCCATCATTACACCGCTACTTAACAGAGTGAGTCTAAGCCTTTCGGACCAGGTCAAATATCTTGGTCTCTTTATAGATAGGAAGCTAAACTGGAGCGCCAACATTGCAGAGAGAGTACGGAAGGCCATGACAGCCTTATACTCCTGCAAGAATGCGATTGCCAAGAAATGGGGCCTTGAGGCACGCATTGTTCACTGGATCTTCGTGATGGTGATCAGACCGATCCTGTTCTTCGGGGTGCTGGTGTGGCGGCCTACACTAGACAAGGCATGCCCTCAGTTCCTCCTCCACACGCCCTACTTATGTAACTCTTTGCCAAATAGACTGCAGCCTTCATCGACACATCCAAGGATCTCTCATACCGGCAAGACATGAGTGGGATGAGGACCTGCTTAGTCATTTAAACTCTGTGTAGATTTATACCGATGGATTTAAGTTGGAAGGCAGGACTGGTGGCGGAGTCTATTCCGAACACCTGGGCATCGAAACGTCGTTTCGATTGCCAGACCACTGCAGCGTCTTTCAGGCAGAGTTTATGGCCATCACGGGGACTTTACAATGGCTGCGAAGGAACCTGTCATCTTCTGAGGACATTTCTATTTTCACAGACAGCCAAGCCACAATCAAGTCCCTCACAGGCGCAATCCAAGCCGCAATCAAGTCCCTCAAGAGTCGTAGCAGACTGCCGCTCTCTGCTGAATCATGTGGCAGAGGGGGTTAAAATTAGTACAATATATGTAGGTACCGGTACATAATGACATCCCAGGCAATAACAGGACAGTTAAGCTCGACAGTCAGGGGACAACTCTGCTGAAGGAGGATATAATCCGGGACATAGGGGCACCGCTTTCCCATCGAAAGAAAAAGATCTCGCGCGCGTATGCGATAGTCGCTTAGTATAGGTAGAGGCGCGAAAGCAGTTGCACGACCACCAAACTGGCCGACTTTCGACCGAAACAGGACAAATAGCCTGATTTCACTTAAAAGAGGGGCCATTAGTAACGTCGTAGCAGTAATATGTAACAAGGCATTTGTAGGCAGACAGAAGAGCAGGCTAGGCGTATTATTGACTATGACTTCGCAGAAGCTGTCCCAACGAGGAGGAAGAAGGAGCATCATCATAGGCATAGGCACCAGCATCCGGGCGCTTCCTTCTTAGCCTGTCAGACCTGAGTTCGAAAAACATCAAAACATCAAAAACTCAAAATGGTTCACTGTGCCTTATGTTGGCCTAAGTGTGCCTTTGGTAGCCACAACAATCTAACCTAACCTAACCATCTTGGGTCCGCCATTTTGAAACCCTTTCAAGAGTGATCGAAGGGTCGAGTCGATCTCGAAGCGTTTTTTTGTCGATCACAGCCGAGAGGAGACAATTTAAACACGGAAAAAAGCAAAAAATGTCAACACAAAAATGCAAGAGTAAGATCAAGAATGTGCAAATCCAAATGATGAAACTTAGATCAGAGTAAAGTTATTGTGTAATATCTTTTCTTTTCATTTAAGAAAGGGTTAAAATGTAAAACATATTGCTGCAAAAATTTCGGACACATTTACATAACTTTACAAACTCATATAATCTTACAAGCCAGAGAACTTGAGGAAGATGTTAGAAGATGTGATACCTCAATCGGGAAAAATATCCCAATATCATCAAATGTAACAAATATATCTATTCTTGTTGTGGATCTATCTATTATATGTATCCAGAGCTGTTAAATATTGCATTACTTTGGAATGCATTAACGTAGGCAATACCATTAGAAGTAATACAATTTAAAGATGATTACCAGTACCATTACTAGTAATGGTAATGCAAGAAAATCGAATTACCATTACAGGTACTGGTACTGTTAATTCACCATTACTGTAATCACATGAGCTTTACTTAGCATTACTTGGAATTACTAGCATTACTCGTGATTACGTAGCATTACATAGCAGTACTTTGCATTACTCAGACTTATACAGCAGTACTCAGCATTACTCATAATAAGAAATGCCAATTTGAAAGTTTTTTTTACATTTTGGTAATATTTTATATGAATAAATATATATTCTAATATTCATTCAAACATGTTTATTGTAATAATTTTGAGTAAGGCTGATAGGCGAAGAGCCACCAATCGTGATAGGTCCGTGATCGCGGATTTGAAAATTCCCGCATTTTCTAAGCCCGCATACCAAGATATTTTCGAATCTGGCATTAAAATGCGTAGAACGAAAAAAAACAAAATGTTTCCGTGATTACAGAGAAATTTTACCCCTTATCACACCATTCAAATAAGTATGCCGGACCTTTCCGGCTAAAAAGTTTCGGTCGGCCGGGTTTTTTCTAAATCTGTATACAATTTCGCACAAATTAACTTAAGATTGATCAAAATCCGCGATGACGGTAAAACATTGTGGCCATTGAATAATACAAAATTTAATTAAACATGTTTCCGGCTAATTAAATCAACGCCGACCAAGCGCATCTTATTCGTCTGAGTGAAAACTTTTCATTTCCATCAACAATTTTCAAATCCGCGATCACGGAACTTTCAGGATTGGTGGCTCCCGGACTATGAGTACTACTGCTATAATGAGCAGTAAGTAATGCTGGTAATGGTTAGTAATGCTAAATAATGCTCATGTGAGTAAGTAATGTTGGTAATGGCGAGTAATGCTATGTAATGCTCATGTGATTACAGTAATGGTGAAGTACCAGTAACTGCAATGGTAATTGGATTTTTTGCATTGCCATTACTAGTAATGGTACTGGTAATCATCTTTAAATTGCATTACCTGTTACCATGTTACTGGTAATGCCATTTTTTACAGCTCTGTATGTGTCTCGGCTTTCTCATTTCTAAAATTCACGAAAACTAAATATTGTTCCCTACTTTTTTTAAATATGAAAGCTTGGTTGGTGACATCTTATTAATAATAAGATTATAAAATAAAATTGGATCTGCTTATAAATTAGAGAGTTAAGGCACTGTAACGAATCCTATTTAATCTTGGTTGAAAAATATATCCACACTTTCAATACAACAGAGTCTGTACACTGAACTCTGGCCTTATAAAACAATTTTCAGAACAAAAGTGAACGTAGCTCGGAGCTCATTACCGCAGTGCGTCCGCATTTCGAACAAGCTATCATCTTTTAACTGAAATTCTTGCACAGATTTCGACAAAACGAAACGATTGGTGTAGCACTAATGAGCAAGTGTCAAAAAAAGGAGAGTTCACACAAGCCCACTAGTTCTACTGGTAATTGATCAAAACATAAAGGTAGGCTTGCAGGTGTTGTTGGCTCGAAGAGGAGGTTCGAGTCCGAAGTCGAAAGCTATGTCATTTATCATTCGATAATAACAGGTATTCGATATAATTTCAACTTTTAAACTGACTCCTCTCAACCGTGCTGCGACAGAACACACATTCCGACTACTGGTTTTGATCAGGTGAATTAAAAGAAGAAGACTTCCTGCGACAGGTGCAATTGGGTGCCCTTGGAACCTTGGAAATCGAGGCACTGAGGCAGGCCAAGTAGTTTATGGGGTTCCTGTTCATCTTTTATCGCGTGCTGAAAAATCGATACGCGTTTTATGGGGCATTCGGTCGCATTGCTGTGCACTTATGCCACTGCCACGCAGCGGCTGGGGACAGAACAGGGAATTGAATTAATTTAAGGACGCACTAAAAAGATATTTTATCCGAATGCAAACGGAACTTACTGTACCTCATAAAAAAATCGTAAAAGCACCCCAGCCAGCGAACAGAACAGTGCACTGTCCAGCAGGGGAAAGTGCTGCTCGAATCAACAAGAGATCAACTTTTTCAACGGTTGCACGCGGGCACAAGAATTCTGTTTGCTCTGGGTACATAATCTGAGCCGCTTATTACGGCGCGGTCCGAATCATCGCAGCCCCAACGCGACCGGTACCCTCAGTACCCCGGTGCACAATAAACCCGGGAAAGGCAGTCATGTTACCAGCGCAATTTATTTTTTATGTCACTTTAATCTTGTATATCGTAAAATACTCTCGATAAAACATTTAAATTCAGCATTTCATCCCACTTTGTCAGATGTACTCGCCTGTGTCCATCATACCGCAGCCATGCCGTGCCGGAGTCGGTTCCGGATGCTTCGCTTAGGGCAATGGTATTCGAGGCGGTCTCCTTGGAAATAAGTTCGCCAAGACAAAAGGAGAGAGGTGGCTTCAAATTGACAAAAAGAAGTTGCCGGACTCCGCCGAACAGGTCCTAGCTACTGCACTAACCCCGATTCCCATTCCGGGATCTCAGTCTTATGTGATTTATAAAACTCGGACCGTGCGAGCACTGTCGATGGATTGCAATTTTTATGAGTTCCGTCGATGCGATTTCTCGTGATCGCTCGACATTTGATTACGCAGAATTTCTTGGCAGATTGGCAGTCTTCAGTTTCGCTGCTGTGAAACGACTAAGACGAAACCACTTAACGATTGGATAAGGCATTCGAATGCCTCGCAGACCGCAAGTTTCTGACTGCAAATTTAACAACGAAAACGTGAGTCATTTTCAGATAAAGTAAAGCATGGACCGGCTTTTGCTGATATTTCGCGCCGAACGTCGAACGGGGTCCGTACAACTGGTCAAATTATCTGGCATGTTTTTTTCCCCCAGTTTTCGTTAATTAAAGATAATCTTTCGCAAAAGGCCGAAATTATCTGTTGACTAAACTGGTCAGTAGTGCAAGGCTGCATAAAGGCAAACATCAATGCTGTGGAATCTAACGCCATCACAACTTTCAACACCTTTAAGATTCCACGAGAGCAGTAAGGTATTGGCCCCTATAGCAGACTGGAACCTTAAGCTTAACCTTAACCTTAAATTTCCGCTCCTTAATAAATTGGTTCGTATTTGGCAGGAAATGTCATGTCATATGTCACATCGTTGTATGTGCATTGTCATATGTAACAGAGAGTTATGTCACATAATATGAATAATGCTATACGTGATTCGTAACATATAATACATCACACGAAAATGAGTATTTTCAAATTTCTAGTTAATGATTTACCGAAAACTAGAGTAATCAGAAATTTGTGACAGAAAATCACCGACTAGCTGAGTATTCTTGAACTTGTGACCCATGAATTACCGATTGCTAGGATAATCAGAAATTTGCCCACTAGTTGAATATTTTCTAGTTGCTTACCGATGAATTAACGATTTCTTAGATTGGAAAGTACATTTTTGCTTATTACCATCAGAAGCTACTAGTTTTTTCCATCTCTCGAAGCAAAATACGATTTCTGCGTCGAAAGAATTCCTCATTTTTGGAAATAATCCAGGACAGCACCCATTTTTCGACTTCTTCAAAATTCCTGAGCTGCTGTTTGTTTAGCGAATTACTCTCATCGATCGGAACAAGTGGTTATCTAATGGAGCAATGTCTGGCGAATACGGCGGCTTTAGATTATGGCCAGATCAGGTAGCAGCCTTGACATTACGGTATTCTGGGTTTCAGGACATAGGAATGTAAGACGAAATGAAGGGGCTGACAGGCAGAGCCCTACAAAGGAGGAGATTCAGGTGGAGTGAGTTCATTCTCTTCTGAGATCGGTTAAAAAGAGAATTCAGGATCACTTTTTTTCTATTGCCAGTAAAAACTAGATAAATCTAAGGAGCGAATCAGCAGAAGGAGAACGCAAGAGTTCTAAATCATCTGAGTTGTGGCGGTGTACACAGGTCACTGGCCCATAGAGAGTGACGGATCCCCTTCAACACTAACTGCCGCAGTTGCGGAATTAGAAGGGGATGCCTGTTAATTTTCTGTACAAATGTCCGACCCTCGTGAGGCTAGACATCGTACACTGGGTGATCATATTATTGACGATCCCAGGGAGCTGGCCGGAAGCGGGTTGGTAACATTAGTTGAGTTCATGTTTGCAGTGCGCTTTTGTGATTTCACTGCTAAAAGCAGAAAATTCATGTTGGCAGTACTACTAACATCTGACGTTAAATTCGCAGCGCATAAATCTCATCTGCATAAATAACCTAAACTGTCAGTCTGGGTTAATTTGTGTTTTCACAATGGCAACGAAAGGGCCAATACATCGTAAATATAAACATAAATAATAAAATAAAATTAGTTCAAAATTATCTTTTTCAGTGTTGATTTCTTTGAAGAAGGAAGCTTTTTTGATAAGCGATGGAGTACCGCAGATACAAAATTATTAATCGTAGAAAGATTAAAATTTGAAAGCGAATTTTCTCCTAGTAGAAAAAATAACTCTGTGTTATGGGACTTGGTTCATAATAATTTAAAGAAAACTTCTTCTCAATTGGCGTTTTAGTTAGTAAAGTGCAGCCAACAGTTCTTATATATCGAAAATTTGTTGCAGTTTGACTGTCTTTCTGCTGCAGCTAAGGTCTGTACAACTAAGCCCTGCATTTTTAGTTCTGCAAACGTGAACTCAACCATTGTTAACTACCTCAACGTCACGGAATGGCTTTAGTCTATGGCGAAGCCTCCCTGTCCACCAAACTCCCCCAAACACACTAATATCCAGATCGTAGTTTCGGATCTACTCTCAAAGTTTGTAAATTCAAGATGAAGCGAGAGAGAGAGAAGTGTCACAGTTAGGTTGCGTAATGAATTTCTTATCTGAACAAATTTTAGATCTCGGACACGCTTCAATTCGTGGTTTTATTTTAATTAAATCCCGCAATAAAATTTGTATCCATTAACCACTGTGATAACATCTAAATACTGACTGTGATAAAATCCGGCTGTGTTCTTATACCCATTTCTCTGTGATATCAGCTATTATTGACCTGACTTGCAATAATTTCTTGCTGTGCTATCTCTTGCTTTAGACATAACATTCTTGTGATAAATGCTATGACATATGTGCTAATGAAAACGTTGACATTATATTTGTTACATACATATTTGTTTTATTTAATTATTGACTATTTTAATGAGGTTATATGTTATATTGCTTAAATCCTCACTCCTAAGATTAGTCAAGGTTGTCAACCAACATATAATCTCTTTCTTTTATGTTCTGAGACTTTTGTTTTCGAATAACACAATTTTTTTTTAATATACTATCTTTCTCTCTCTCTTTAAATTTATCTTAAAATTTCTACTTTCGTTCAGCTTAATTCATTACATGCCACTAACAATGAAATCCTGCAAGATATGCAATGGTATGAATGCCGGAGACCTAATAATTTGCGATGGAATATGTAATGGACTTTTTCATGCCTCTTGCTTGAAGCGTAGTACAAGGCAACATTCTGCTACGGATATTAAAACATGCAACGAGTGCTTGAAGATGGGTGCAATCTTTGATTCAATCTGCAGTGAACAGACTATATTAAACAACAAAATGCATTCTATTCTAACTTTCAGTTAGTATTCGATGATTTCACTGCACTTAATCAGAAAGTATATCGCATTTTGAATATCGTTTTTGCGGCGGAATCCAATTTTAAAGCTCTTCTTTAAACATCGCATAAGCTTTGTCCAAGGTCTCTATCATGTTATGCACTCTGGACGACATACACTCCACAGTTTCAGGTTCAGATCTACCCACAATAGTTATGCCGGTGGTCAAGGACATCCGCAGAAGCATGAGACAGGCAAAGAGCGACCTTGGCTCTTGGTCTGCAGTGGTCTCAGCTAATTCCGAGCTGATCGGTTCAATTGCTGCTGACATTAAATCGCTCTTGCTTCGGAAACTGATCCTGTCGTAGCTGAGGATGTCGTGGATGAATAAAGCTCTTCTAGCTGTGCTGATGAACGTCATGGAGGCGACACTACCACTGCTGTCGTATGTGGTATCTACTGGGACTGTGAATGAAATTGTGCTTCGTCGTGTGCTTTTATTTCTCGGCTGCATGCGGAAACCACCTTTGATGACGTCATGCGTCATTTGACTTCAAACTTGGGATCACCTTGTGAGATTATTTCCTGCAATCGGATCGATAAACCACGAAATGGATTTGACTCTTTCTCTGAGTCTTTTAAAATAGTTGCTCCACACACACTATTTAATGTCATTACGTCCCGTGCGTTGAAGGAGTTGCCAATTTGTACCTAGGCGGCGCCGGTCAGGTAATGCTCCAAGAGTCTCAAAAAACTCATCAGCGAAATCAGTATCTACTACTCAAACGTAACCGGACCCCTCAGTACCTCATTTTCCGACGGGATCGTCATGCTTTAGCTTTGAATGCCCCGGTGGGAGGGAGGTCCCTTTTTGTGCGCTGCCCGTCGTGATATTTCGTGCGCCATTGTGCAGTTTGCAAATCCAGACGACCTGGAATTGCTGGGTGTAATTCTAAAACTGGTACATAAGTCCATACTAATTTTAATGGCATATATTCCACCAAGTTCCGGAAGTAACCTCTATAATAGTCTTGCGATTATTACCGAAGAGCTTTCAAGTTCCTTGTGACAGTTCGACGAGATATTACTAGTCGGCGATTTCAACTTACCGACTATTATTATTATTGTTATTGTTAGGGGTGACCCTCATGGTGGGCACTGCGACCAGACGGTCTTTTGTGCCGATACCGACTATTAACTGGACGACTTCCAGTCCACTATTAACTGGACGACTTCAAATGACAACGAGCTTTTACCTACTTATGTATCTGCTCCGCTTCATAGTGTTTCTTTTATCGATGACCTCGTTTCATCCGGGCTGACTCAATGTTCAAATGTAGCCAATGAGTTTGACAAATTCCTGGATCTGGTGTTTAGTTCCGATCCTAGTTCCAGATGTTGTTTAACTCCATTGCTTCCCGAATCATCTCACGTTGCGTTTCCTTTCGGCCCAATGATGCCAACTACAGTTGCCGATGATAACTATTGTTTTAATTTTAAGAAGACTGTTTACTCTAAACTAAATAGGTTATTACCTAATTGTAATTGGAATAATGTACTTTTCAACGAGATATCGATGTCGCTTTCAATGTATTTTACAAGAATTTGTTATCTTTCTTTATGTGCTCCTATGCCTAGACCGAATAAAATTTCGACAAGTCGACCTTGGCTCAATAATTCTTTAAAACACCTCAAAAACCTGAAACCTAAAGCCTGGAAACGATTTTATGTTTCTAAGAGCGAAAGAGGTTTTGTTGAATATTCCAACTTACGTGATCAATATATTTCAAGCATTGAAAACGCATATTTTGAGTAAATTGAGAGTATGAAGAGCATTTTATCGACAGAGCCTAAGCAGTTTTGGAGATTTGTAAATTCTATACGTGGAACAGACGGCTTCACTGTTTAGGTTCGGAGATTCTGAGAGTGGCGATCCTTTGGCTATTGGCAATTTCTTTGGCGATTTCTTCAAGACTGCTTTTATTGATGAAACCTGTGATATTAGCTTTAATAATTTTAATACTTTGTGCCGATGGTATTCCCGCGTTTCTTTTAAAGAAGTGTTCCAGTTCTCGTGTTAGTGTTTTATGTTATTTATTTAATTTGTCCATCTGCACTGGTGTCTTCCTAGAATTATGGAAATGTGTCTTTATCATTCCTATGCATAAAAAAGTAATAGAAACGACATTTCTAATTACAGACCAGTTGCTAAACTGTGCTCTGTAGCCAACATTTTCGAGACTGTCATATACAATATCCTTTCATTCCCTGACGAACAGTTAATTCTTCAGCATTCCTGATCACCCCACTAACGACGGTTTTAATACGCGAATTGCGTCTGTTTCTCGTTTTTTCAATAATAATTATTATTTTATCGACTTTAATCTATCGAAGAAATCTTTTAAGACGCATATTATGTACTTTTTTCTTATTTATACTTATATGTATATTAGGGTGCTTTTTTTTCGCGACTATTTTTTTTTTTTTTTTAGTCCTACCTTGAAATTTTGTGGCAAATACCTAAACAAAAATTCCCTGAAAATTGGAGCCTTTAATATTAATATTAAGTACTAGACCAAGGCGTACAAAGATTTCCCATATAAAATACACGTAAACTTTGATTATTTTTCTTCAAAACTTTACAGCTCAGAGGCATTTTATGGTATAATCCTGGTCAATGGTAGAATTTCTTCAGAATTGAATGCTCTACAAAAGTGTTCATTGCGGTGTAACGCTAACTCCCACCAGCGAGGTAGTACGGGTCACTAACCCTATTTTTTCATGAAATTCTTAGTTTTTTGCCCCTATCTTGTAAATAACAAGAGGTACAGAAAAAGTGAATATGACAAACTTGTAGGAAATTTAGTTTCCTCCAAAAAGTTGTAGAACACCAAATCGCTAACATCGATATTTCTTGAGATATTGGGTTTTGAAGTTGAGGTAGTGTTTGTACAATTTAGCTCAATAATCCATGAAAGTTCCACAGTACCTGAACTTCAAAGCCCAATATCTCAAGAAATATCGATGCTAGCGGTTTGGTGTTCAAGAACTTTTTTGAGGAAATTGAATTTGCTATAAGTTTGTCATATTCACTTTTTCTGTACCTCTTGTTGTTTACGAGATAGGGGCAAAAGGCGAGAATTTCATGGAAAAATTGGGGTTAGTGACCCGTACTACCTCGCTGGTGGGAGTTAGAGTTACACCGCAATGGGCAATTTTGTAGAGCATTCAATTCTGAAGAAATCCTACCATTGACCAAGACTATACCATAAAATGCCTCTGAGCTGTAGAGTTTTGAAGAAAAATAATCAAAGTTTACGTGTATTTTATATGGGAAATCTTTGTACGCCTTGGTCTAGTACTTAATATTAATATTAAAATCTCCAATTTTCAGGGAATTTTTGTTTAGGTATTTGCCACAAAATTTCGAGGTGGGACTGAAAAAAAAAAAAAATAGTCGCGAAAAAAAAAGCACCCTAATGTATATGTATGTATTGTAGTAATCAGTCATTTGATCAAGTTAAATAAGTGAATAAATATACATTTTTGATAATTGCGAAAAATTAATGTTCTTTATTTTTAGTTTTTTTTTTTTTTTTTAATAAGTTTAGAAAAAACACATTTTGCTGGAATTGCCTACATCGGCTTTCTTAGTGATTTAGCAGCCAAATCACATAAAACCAAAATTAAACAATAAGAATGCACTTTAAATATCAAATATAGAATAGGTAGGTAGCAATGGTGGCTAACATGCGGAAAAGACTTCTTCTATGATCTTTTAAGGATCATTAAGCCAGATATAGTTATTTTTATAAGGATTTTGACATTGGGATCTTTTAACATTGAAGCATCCAAACATAAATCCCTAGTTTTATGCAATAAAGCAAGGCAAAGATCCAACAAGACCACTATTAAATGAGACGATACACAGCTAATTAATTTAATCAGAAGGTTGTATGTATCTACATAATTATCCAGAAGTAGAGAAGGTTTCTGAAAATGTACTGCTCACAGTGCCCACCTAACTTAATGGCAGAACAACCCATGAACTCGGAGATCGGATGCAGGGAATAGAGTCTTTCTCATGGTGGCGGTGTGGCTTTTCTTTTAATTCTAAGTAATTTTCCAAGTACCACAGCCGATCTCACCTATAACTTCTCAACACACAGTTGTTGTTTTCCGGGAGTGACAGACAGTAGTGCTGATGGGACAAGCATGAAATCGAATGTAATTGTTAAGTGGAAGTCAAAAGACATGTAAACTCATCCTACGCCCGTCCGCCCGCGGAGCACCGCACTGCACTGGATGCCGTGGCCGTATCTGAAAGCGTGGAGTCGCAAGGATGGTTGGCACGGGATGGTAGAGGCTGATGGAACAAGGATATTACGCTTACAGCACACACACCTGTCACCCGGCATAGCTATCTGATAGATTTGTTCGAGTAAGTACGTGACAAGATTCCTACGCACGGTGTTTTTGGGGGTCGTCGCCATGTGGGAACACTGCTGAAATAAAGACAAGGGGCTGGAGAAAGGGAATATGGTGGGACCCGAAAACCTTCCCGGAATGCCTTATCGAAGATCCAAAACAGGTTTGTATCTCCTTGTTTTCTTTTCCTCCGAAAGCATTTATCATGCGAGCATTTGGTAGCATGTGCAAAACTTTCTCCCCCAGACATGTTCTTACCGGCGAATCGTGCAAAGTAACGAATGTATTATAATTAATCGGATTATGTCAGAGCAAAAGATGAGAGCTGCCTGCAGCTAAACTTTTTTAACGTATATTGTATTTATGTTGCTACATGTGAGCTGACGAATTTACTTTACCTTTCTTTGAGAGTATCGACAGTATTTTTTGTATCACTTCCTTAATATTAAGATAATAATACAATATCTTAAAAAAATACATCGGAAAGAAAAGGTGAGGTATGCGTATTATTCGAGTAAATTATATCTTTTCAGTCGCATTAAGGGGGTATTCTAGTGTAGAAATTCGAAAAAAGCGAAAATTTTTTTTTTTTTCATATTTATAATGTTTAAACATTCAAGAATATGCCTTCAAATGAATTTTTCAAAATTTCAATTATTTACCGAGTTATAGCGATTTTGGTGAAGCGACAACTAAACTGGTCCGACCGGAATGAATTGAACAATAGACGGTAGGCGCGGCCCGAGTACCTGCGGATAAATTCCCCCATGAAACTTCTTTTGTATTTTATACCTATATATTGAAGATTTTGAACGGAAGGAACGTCCCTTGTATGGAGCAGGGATCGCCGATTAAAAATATGTAAGTATACCGTACGATTGTATGAGCGTAACTGCTTGAAACTTTACTCTAAACTTTAAACGCGTTTTTCTCTGAACTACTTTTTTCAAGTTGGCGGTAAGGATATCTCGAGATCTACTAAACCGATTTACTTGAAATTTGGTGTGAACGTTCTTCATATATTAAAAAAATTAAAACTGTTGAAAAATTCGAAAAAAAAAATTTTTTTTTTCAACGCCGCCATTTTGTGAAAAAAAAATTTCTTTTTCACTTTTTTGAGGATGATTCCATAGTTGGATTTTTTTTTTCAGGTGACTAGAACGGTTGTAATTTTGACCGCCGTCACACCCCCTTTTTTTTGGATCCCCCACTCTACCAGCCGATAACTTTTGGAATTTTTGGTATTTTTTTTCATTTAATTTTTATGTATTCTTAAAATATCAATAAACAAATAAGAAAAAAATGGATATTAAAAATATTTTTTGTTATTTTTTTACGAAACTTGAAAAAACGGCCGAAATTCGTGCCTCTACACTAGAATATCCCCTTAAGTAGACCCCGTGTATGTTTGTACTTAAAGTGAGTCGGATAAGGAAATCTAATTTAATTTTAATGAAATAATCTTAAATATTTTGCCAAAAAAAGATTCAATGAAATCGACAAGTTGATCGATACAAGTGAAATAATTAAAATTATTGGATTCTTCTATGATCTTAGTGAAATTATTAATGTTTTCCTTCCTTCTTCGTTTTTACTGTAACTGTACGTACACAATCGTACACAAATATTTTACAAAATAATTTCGAAGAAATAAATATTTTAAAAAAAGTTCTAAATAAATCGAACGAACGAAGTTATTCTTGCATTCTTATGAACTGGTTATGTTTTTTTAAAGTTTTTGGGGAAATTTATAGTTTTTCTAGGTCGGTTGAGAAATTTTATAAGTAACCAATTCATGCAAACACTGATGAACTCATTAGTTGTTTATGAGTGTTCACTAGTTTTTATTATTACTGTCGCTCGTATTTATTAGTTTTTCATTAATTGGATTTCACTTTCCCTGTATCAAAACTCATTACTTTATACTAACATACTTAGATGCTGTGGTGCTCTTCAAGGCATTAAAAAGTATATACATATTTCATTAATTTCAATAGTAATAATCCAACCAAACCCCAAGTAAGCTTTCATCGCGCTTATCTTAACACTATTTCTACCGAAGTTGTCAAAATATACCTTTTGAAAATTCAAATTTCTTCTTCTGGATCTATGTATATGGAATACGTATTTGCTGTAACTATTTCTATCATGAGGTGTCTTTTGACACCTTAAAAATTGTATAATATTGTTTAAATGATCTTAAACCATTTACACATAAATATTAACACAATTTGAATTCCAAGGTATCCTCATTTCAGTTGTAACAAAACAAGAACTTGTCGTTACAGCAATTATATTTAGATGTTGTTTACAATTTACTATAGACCAATGCAGTGATACCTTCTAAGGCGAGTTCTGATATTTACTTCGGATTGCATTAAATTCATGAAAAATGTGTTGAAATATCTATTACAGGCAAGTAGTAGAAATATAATATTATAAACACTTTTATGTTTTAGTTTATTTATTGTAATTTATTTATCAATTATTCCCAAGATATTTATAGTACATTTAACCGCTAAAGTGCCAAAAGACACATTTTGGTCGAAATCTTGAAAGGATTATTTTTAATGTCAATTGTTTTTATATGACAATTATACTTACTATCAAAATTTAAAAAAAAACGAATTTACTTAAAATGAAAAAATTGCAGTGATTTTAACAAAAATAAAAAGTAGGATCAAACCACGGAAGAAACCTTTTTATTCAAAGGGTCTTAAATTAATTCATTGAAAGTACTTGGATTCCAAAGCCAACACCCTAAGGCAGTCTAATATATATCATGAAAATAATAGGCATTTGTAGTTATGTAGAGAGGTTATGTTGTGATAATGTTGATATGTTGCCCATTCTTCAATTCTGAAGAAAGGTTCAGGATTCTGGTACCGAGATAATGAAACTTTCCTAGCTAGTTCATCAGTAACTTCATTTTTTTTAACACCGGGGTGTACCGGCTACCCAACAAAGAGTAACTCTGTTAGAGGTAGCCAGATGCTGTAGGGTAGTAAGGCACCTTTAACAAGTCTCAACGAAAAACGCCACAACGAGTGCCTTGATGGCCGCTTGGCTATGGAAGAAAATTGTAATATTGGCATGTTTCAGTTGAGTATGTTCAGTATTAAAAGGGCACAGGCTTCAATGGCATGGATTGCAGCCTGAAAAGGTTTGGTTTTGCGGTATTTGGTCCATATACACCAGCACTCTGTTCAATTTTGGAGCCATTTGTAAACGAATTAGGACTTTTGGGGTCTAGTTTGAACGCGTCACAGTCCAGTCTGCACGTTCAGGGTATGAGAGTATTGAATCTTCTACCAAAGCAAGCACAGTTCCCTGCTCATTTAGTCTGTTATGAAAGAGACTCTTAAGTAGGGGACAGATTTCGGGATGCGCATGCACCATTGTCAGCAATTAGTATATTGGATGTAACTTGCACTCTCAGAGCACTAATTGCACCTAATTTCAAAGTGGAAATATGCACCAAGAGTGAGTCCTACTATCGCCTTAATGGTGATTGTTGTACAAATCCTCATATCTCCTGTTATGGAGAAGCCGTTGTAGTTGTTGCACTTAGCAATTGCCATCTGCTGTTGAACTTTGGGCCACCACAAAAGGGCGGCGTAACAATTGGTTTGGGTTAAGATCCCATAGCCTTCCAAATAGAGACTCTGCAGTTTCACAGGGTAGACGGGTTGATAATGAGATCTTCACTGACACACCAGTCCGTGACTACACAAAGTGCTGACCTTATTATAGTTTTGACTGTTGAGTCAGACTTTCCCGTGACGATTATTGCTAGGTCATCCGCATAGCCGATGGTCTCGTAGCCATATTCACAAAACCTAATTCGGAGGTCATCCACTACCAGAGACCAAATCAATGGCGATAGTATCCGGTCCTCTAACTACTTTGATGGCACAGTGATGTTGCCCAACATGGATGAAATGTCTCGCTCTTTTAGCGTAGCATTCACCCTCGGAAAAGTATTTAATTCTATATCCATGCGCACAAGAGCCCTAGATATAGAACCGCACTCTGCATTATCCAAACCACCTTTTAGGAAGCACATAAAGCGATTTCCTTACATTGAAGAGATTTCTCAATTTTACTTACTTAACTTTAGTATAGGCAAACTATGTTCGAAGGAGTAATATAGCTATGTTTGAATTCCTGAATCGTTACACTTATTTATAAGACATTAGGAAAAAATAGATTATATTCTTTGCTGTGAAGAGTTCATCATTTATTTGTTTTCCGTTACTATTCAATATTATGCATCCAAACATTCTAAATTTAGAATAACAATAAAAGTCTGATGTGAAAACAATTTGGAGTCCAAACACGGTTTATAAACAAACCCGAGTTCATTTGTAGCTCAGATCAAACGTTCATTCCGATCTCGTGTTCTTTACGAGCTCAGAGATGTAGTTAAGTAAATGTGGACGTGCTTTGCTTTGAACCACAGCCTCCAGCATGGAGCATGAGGAATGAAAAAGAAAACGATTCGTTGAGAAAAATCTCTTGAGAGTTGGCTGACTAATATGAGAAGGAAAGGCAGCCAAATCGAGCTGTGATTTTGAGATCAGCGATGATGCTGCGCAGTGGATCTAAATTTGGCTTTGGCGTACCTGCTGCAGTGACAGCGTTCTCCTGTTCCAAAATTTTTCAACTCGAAAGCGATTTCCTTTGTCACTCTTGTTAGCGGCGGCTCATTGGATTTACCTGGCGGAGTATCTGGCGCGCGATTTCATTTGCCCAGCGACTATAAGAAAAGAAGTTGCGCGACCATAAGAAGAGAGAACTTCGATCGAAACCCGTCTAGGCTGGGCCTGTGGTGGTTGTGGAAGCGTCTCACGTACTAGGCAAAAGTTAAAATGAATTCCGACTTAGTCTTGCATTCACTTTTCGATTAAAAGTGTGCTCCGCGCCTACAGTACTGCCGCGCGGTTTCTCTTGGGTTCTTCTGGGTCTGGACCAAATGTAAATGTCGAACCTTCGTGGGGCAAATGGGGCACCACAGCACAGCTACCAGACGTGAAACGAATGTAAAATGAAATGGCCTCTGGAGTGAGCCTTGTGCGCAACACAGCCACCACATACATCGCGTTTAGCAGGTTCTTGTCGTCTTGAAGGAGTTGCGCTGCCATCGTTTCTAATATTTTTATTACCTTCGCGGGCATCTGTATCTGAAAACTGTTAAAGCCGCGGCGCGGATGGATATAGTCGGCCGCGATCGGCTATAGTGTTGCATGACGCAAGATGCCTTGAGCACGCGCCGCGCGTCGATGGGGCCGACAGCTGCTTATTCTAATAAATTTAATGATTGCGCGAGTGAATTCATAAAAATATCGGAGGTGCTTTGTGCTGTTAATTTGCCATCTTTATCACCAGAGTCTGGTTGTGTAGTGCATTGCAGTGATTTTTGTGGTCCGGCCTGCGGCTAGTTATATAAAATTTTTATATGAGTGAGAGAAAAGGGTTGAGTGCAGGTTTGTGTATAAAATATTCGGTGGGCTGATTGCTACTTATGATATAAAGTCCCCGGAGGTTTTAAGTTCCGGCGCCACCAGGAGCACGTACCACCGTGCCGCAGAGGATTAAAGCAGTGCATGGTGAATGCAACGACGCAGCCGTCACTAGACATTACCTTCCAGTATAACTGTTTTATCGCGAGAGTCTATCATGGAACAGGAACTGAACAGGTACGGCTATCTTTGAACGAGTTCCAAAACAAGATTTGCATACAAGATTTAAATGCAGTCTCTAAATAGATGCATATCTGCGCCATGGAACATATGGTAAATGCACATGCACACCGTTGCGTCGAGTCGCTCATGTGATGACTAAGTGCTCTCGGACCATATTACGAGTGGCCTGAGCCTTAGACGGAGGTTGGGTGCTGCGCAGCCCGAACACCGTTTTTTTTTTACCGGCTGGCGTCAAACCCGATCTTCATTTGAATACGTAAGGTTCCTTAATCCGTAATAATTATAGATAAGTAGATAATCAACCATTGTCCGTAACTATTCCTGCTGTGACTTCTGCATTGATTACTCCTGAGACACTTTGAATGGAATCCAGACTCACGCTAAGCGTAGAGGAAATCAATCCGCAACGAAGTTTCTTCTCCGTACAACATAAATAAAAATAACCAAACTGCTTCGAATTAGAAATAATTTTCGATATCCATTTTGTTATAATGAATTATTCGTTTCTACGTTTTTAGTTGGATATGCTATATGATCTGTTATAATTGAGCCAAGTGGTATCTACACGTTAACACGTAACATAACATTTTCTGAAGTTGTTAAAATTACATGTTAAAAAAGTAAGCTAATTATGAGATAGATTTACTTTTTAATTTAGAAAATGAAAGTAAAGTTTATCCCATTAGAAGAGAATAAGTTGGGCGCGATTTTTAGTGTTCCGTACCAACATTGTAAGTGTACAAACAATTTATCAAGGTCTTTTTGATGTAGAAAATTAAAGTTTGGCATAAATGTAGTGAAGAAAGAAGTGGTTCAATTACAGACATAAAGTAAGAAAAGTTGAATTTCTATTTCGGTGAATTTCATGAATTTCTATTTATGTTTTTTTTTTTCAAAGTCATCCATCGTTCAGAATATAAAATGAAATCTTATTAAAATACGAATCCATTTGTTTTTTGTTCACTACAGCGTAACCAGAAGGAGGGTAATATGTTTAATGTGTGATGTGGATATGTTTCCCTCTACAGCCTAACCGCCTCAACAAATTTGGACTAGTGTTGTATTTTGGATTGGTATCAACAACTTTCCGCATGAAATCTAAAACCAACTCCTCATCCCCGTTCGACTTTCACCTATCTAAGTCATTCCTTAGGAAATTCCTGAAACGTCCCCTGTAGTTTTTAATTTGTTTATATGTTCTAGCGTTTAAGTTTGTATGCTTGTTTTGTATGTATGGTATAGCTTGTACTAAGCTGAATAAATAAATAAATAAACCTGAAGAGTATCATAGGATATATGATGTCACGCTAAATCCACTATCTAAACGCCTCGACCGATTTGGGCAAACATTTGGTTATAAATCCATGTTTTCATATTAAGCGCCTAAACTCAACTAAAACAAATTAAAAACCTAAGACTTCCTCAAATAACCAATTAAATTGAAAGATTTTCGCGGTAGCCGGAGGCCGGATGAAATTAGAAAATAAACATCATTCGTTCTCTTACAAACATTTTAGATTAATAGAATGGAAATTATGAGCATCGTATGACATAAGATAGTTTTTTTGGTACATAACAGGAAAGCTCTATTATAACTGTATAGATATTTATACTAGACACTAATATTAAATACCTATAAAAATTAGTAAAGCACAAGCTATACATTTCCAAGTCAGCTCGTCAGTTCGTTATCACAAAAAATTAGTTGAACAACTATTTATCTTACCCCTGTACATATATAGTAAAAGTTTGTCTATCACTACTTTTTGTGAAAGTACTACTTAAAAATTTAAAAAATTGTAAATGTGTAGAGTGAAGTTAAAATAGAACAGAAGTTAAGCAGAAGTATAGTTGATTTCAACATATCCTTACTAATAAAAAATCTGTAACTATTACTACTCCATGTATATGATTGAGAGATCGAGAGATCGAAAGATCAAAATTCGATGTGCGTATATGACCATACCGGATCGAAAAATTGAAAGCTCGAAATGTGATCGAAGTGATAGATAAAATAACCTGCAAATATACGAAGTGAAAACATGGCGGAGATCCAAAATATATGTGTTTATGGTAATAATTATCTCAATAATAACTTATTATTGCTAATGATTTTGTGGTGGGCAATGAAGCATTGAATTTTTTAAAAGATTATTAATGCGTGTTCACTTAAACGGGATTATTCATTTGAGAAATATGGCAATCATTAGTAAACTAATTACTAAAATAACTCAAAAAAGATTGAGGAAACAGTGGAAAAAACCCGAAGCAAACACTGGTGGTATTCTGTTTTTAAAACAAAAGATTTCGACTGATTGAACATTTTCGTATGGACTTTGAGACATTTTGTTATATATGTGAAAAGCTTTATGTGAAATTAAGACCTAATCCAGTCACAGTGAGAGAATCTCTACCTCTAGAATTGACTGTAGCAATTGCAATTTATAAACTGGCATCTTGTGCAGAATACAGGTTAATTTCTAATCAATTGGCAAAGTGAGCAACCAGCTTTCATAAGATTGAGTTTTTGGAACTTGTATGTACTTGGTGCGCCTAACACTTTCGAGAGAAATTTCTTCATTATTCCCGAGTTGTGCACCCTAGGACTTTGGGAATTTACTACACTAGTGAATCTTTTTAACTACACGGAGATTCAGCCAAATTGGTGATCTACAAGGCGTGACCTCGTTTTGTTATTAAGGATATAGACATTTGCTTCTCTTTTATTCTATAAGATACTTGGTTTCATCTAATATAAACAGACTTTGAGTTCCGCAATTATACTGATAAAAAAATGTATGTACTTCATACTTCATATTTTCATGATATTTGTAATAAGAAAATAATGAAATTAGAGCTTCAGCCTTATTGGAATTATTTTACAGCCTTCTTGACTTTGTACTTAATTTTTTGAAACGTATACACTAAACAATGGACTTTAACAACAATATATTGTAATATTTAACTTTAGTCTTCAGTTTTATTGGAAAAAACAAGAAAATAAGATAGTCTTCTTAGCTTCACTGATTGTACATAAAAGCAACATATTGATATAATATAAAATGTTGAATAGAATGATAAGCAAACCTAATTCTTTAGCCAATAATTGACATTAATGACAATAATTCCATTCAACATTTTAGTTCAGTTTATAGTTCAATAACAAAAATATAATTATTGAATTTATACCACACTTCAATAGTAACCAAATCAATATCAAGATCAACTTAATCCAAATCAAGTGAAACTAATTCAAAACCATGTACAACTAAATCAAAAACAACTAAAACTTCTTCAAAATTTGAATAATTGTTTCAAATTCATTAACAACAATTTCAATTTCTGTAACAACCATTTCAATTTTTAAAGAAACTTTAGCAATCCCCATAACAACTTATTCAAATTCAATGTTATTGGGATTGAAAAGTTGCTTTCAAAAATTGAGATGGTTGTTATTGATTTTGAAACAGTTGTTCAAATTTTGAAAAAACTGCGGTTGTTTTAGATTTGATTGTACATGGTTTTGAATTACTTTCACTTGATTTGATATTAATTGCTCTTGATTTTGATATGATTGTTATTGAAGTGTAAATGGTATATTATAGTCAAACTTACAATAAATAGGTTTAAAATTATTTTCAACCTAATTGGTAAGTTTAACAATTAATGAAATCAATCATAATATTTTTGTTATTGAGCTATAAACTGAATTATTACAAAATTTAAAAAAGCAAGCAAAATCTTCTCTTAATCATATTCAGTAAATTTGTGAAGAAAATTTCGTATGTTTCTTGGATTTTGAGTATTTTCGGCGCTTGTGCTGAGAATTTCTTTTTCTTCCCTATATTTCTTGAAGTCCATTTAAGAACATATTGGTAGTTTCATTTAGTATATGCCCCGCTATCGCTTTGAAATTTTCTTCGAATTCCTTATCTCTCTCCTGATATTTCTCAAACTTTTTCTATTAATTCTTTTTGATTTTGTAAAAAATCCTTATATAATTCCTCTTGTGTGTTTTTAATAATATACCCCAATAGCATAGCTACCTCTGCCACTATATGATTTCGTTCTTTTTGCATTTCCTGTAAAAATAGGGGAAAATAGAATTTGTGATTTAAAAAATATAAATATTAAAAATTTCTTCCGAAACATGACGCCACTGGCTCGTTTTCATTTTCTTCCATCGTTGCGCTCTGTACCGATGTGTCTAATTCTTCATAACTTTGACCTGAGCAAAATTTACAATAATTTGAAATACAATTGCTCTTACTTCTGGATGTGTCAATTCCAGAGTAGATTACGTCAACTGATGATCCCTGACTTAGTAAATGACCTAATTCGTCAAAATATGGGAATAATTCCCTGTTGAATCCACGTCTATTATTCTTTTTCACTTCCATATATTTTCGTTTTATATTCTTCCAACTTATTTCAATTTGGTTACAATTTTTGGTATTATAACCTCTTTTAACAAGTTCGTTCTCAATTTTTTAATAGACTTCTTTATTTTTGTAAAATTTCCCATCAAACAAGGAAAGAGAATTTGTCTTTTCCATAATCTCGAGGAGAGCAAGGGTCTCCTCATGTCCCCACAAATTCCTCTTACACATTGTCTGAAAATAAATAATGCATTAGTAAATTAAATCACAGATTGCTTCTTGCGTCGACTTATTACCTTTGCGAGTCACCACACAGCTTCAGTTTTTATAATATTGGCATCTGTCACTACACAGCCTCAAAGAACTTCAAAAACTTAAGCTATCAAACTATTTCGATCTCTCGATCCGCATTTATGTACATATATGGGATGATTTCGATTCGATCCAGGTCGAGAAGTTGGATCGGATCGAGTCGATCTCGTTTGGATTCGATCTGCGTCTACATGACATTTAACTAAATTGAATCCCCGCATGTATACGTAGTATATGTGTCTCACTGTTCCACCATAACTTCTAACCCCCTCAACTGCTTTCAGTGCAATTGTGTACACATATCAGACTATTGCAGATCAAGTAATAGAATTATGCGTCTTAAGCTTGTTTCGAGACAGGATTAAGCAGGCTTGAGTTAAGCTTAGTCCATCTAGAGTAAACCTTAGTCCAGCCTGAGACAAAGTTAGTCCAAACTTGAACCAGGCTTGCGCAAGACTAACACCAAGCTTGAGCAAGGCTTAAATCACACTTGATCTTAAGCTAAGTTTGATCCAGTCTTTAACCAGGCTAATCTTTATTCCAGGCTTTACTTACTGAAGCTTGATCGACATTTTGCTCACATGGGCGACTTATAATTAAAGCATAGGCTTCATTCTGCTGTCGTAACGAGAAAGCCTATTCCCATACAAATATAAAGCAAATATTTAACCAATATTTGAAAGGGCCTTAAGTAAAGTAAAATATAAAAAATTTGAAAATTGTATTTGGTGTACTATAAATACTATATAATATATACTATATTAATAGCAATAAAACTACGGAATACTTGTTGTCCGAACTCCTCTGAAAGTACATATAATATTTGCAATCTTCGGTAGTTGCGGTTAGTCATGCAACACTACTTAAAACAACAATAATTACTAAATAATCTTTGGGAAACGCAATTACAAATAAAGTGAAATTTATACGCAGAAAATTTGTAAAACTAACCCCTTGTTGTTTATGAAATTTGAGGTCTTCGCCACAAATCCCAAATAAATATCGAGCTCAAAGCCGAAATTCAATGCTTCATTACGAAGTTAATACCACAATTTCATGAGTACCGAATGGAATCGTGAAAGACATTTTACGATCATTTTTTTGAGTCAGATATTGGGCTTTGAAGTTAAGGTAGTGTGGTATTTTCATGGATTATTGAGCTAAATTGTAGAAACTACCTCAACTTCAAAGCCCAATATATCAAGAAATATCAATGTTAGCGATTTGGTGTTCAAGAACTTTTTTATAGGAAATTCAATTTGTCAGTTTGTCATATTAACTTTTTCTGTAGCTCTTGCTATTTACGAGATAGGGGCAAAAAAACGAGAATTTCATGGAAAAATTGGGTTTAGTGACCCGTACTACCTCGCTGATGGGAGTTAGGGTTACGCCGAAACGGACACTTTTGTAGAGCATTCAATTCTGAAGAAACCCTATCATCGACCATAAAATGCCTCTGAGCTGTAGAGTTTTGAAGGAAAAAAGTCAAAGTTTACGTGTATTTTAAACGGGAAATGTTTATACGCCTTGGTCGAGTACTTAATATTAATATTGAGGGCTCCAATTTTCAGGGAATTTTTGTTTAGGTAATTCCCACAGAATTTCGAGGTGGGACTGAAAAAAAAAAAAAAAAAAAATAATAATAATAATAATCGTGAAGAAAAAAACACCCTAATACAGGGTGTTTGGCAGCAGGACCGACAAAATTTGTTGGTGGGTTGGTGGATTCATTTCTAATTTTGTACCGATGAGACCTAAGTCGTATGTGATAAGGTTACTTATATACGACTTGTTCCAGTTTATTTACAAAAATGCCCTAAATTCCCCCTTCAAACCCTCATAACCGTTTTGTGGTCACAATAGCATGAAATTATTTTTTATTGCATGTTTGATTTATGTTTTCCATCTAAACAACAAAATTTGATGTAGTTTATTAACAAAAAAGAGGATATGTGAGCTTCCAAAATCCAAAAAACAGGTAATTTCGTGAAGAAATAGCTTTTTTCAAAATTAATATTAAAATAACAAGCTGCAACTGAGAGCTTCGTTTTCTTTTAAAAAGTTCCTTGGTTTACGCCCGTTCCAACGATATGCCACATGTAAAATAAAGTCATTCATTAAAGCGGTAAAAATTAAGGATTCACTGCAAGGTCCTAACAATTTTTTTATCAATTCCTGATTACAACCAGTTTACGTACAAAAAAAAAAGCGGTGATCGTAAGCAACTATTTATTTATTTTAACTATTTTATTTATCGGTAAAAAATTATAAATGAACCCACCAATCCACCAACAAATTTTGTCGGTCCTTCTGCCAAACACCCAACTTGAAAAATTAAAAAATATCCAGTACATATATAATATCGCAAAAGTGAGGCTAACGTTTATCACAAGTACACTTCTTGTTTTTATTATAAATTAAATAAAAATTTCCTGTGTTTATTCTCTTATTATACGATATAGTTATAATTTTCTTTAAAAAGTTCTAACAACTACCAGCGATCGAGTTCAGCAAAAAGTTCGTCCGACCGAGCGTTTTAGTAAGTCATGCTCAAGGCTAAGAAACTTGTTTTCAGGCGAAAACTTTAAACCCATTTTTCGAACAAAAACTGCAAACACAAAGGAAAATCTATTTAAGCGTAAAATAGAAAACTGGAGAAATAGTGCAAATCATCCCGTCGATTGATTCTTTCGACGACTAAAGTAAAAACATGACGCGACGTTAGACGATTACCAAAGCCTCTTTGATCAGTGCGGTATGGTTTAATGTATAATTTTTACAATAGTTGATAGTTGAAACTGAGGGTTGTCTCAAAAGTAATATGTATGTTCCATTGTTTCTTTGACGGACAATAATTGCGCAGTGCTGGACTTTTTCGCTGCTAACGGACAATTCCTCAACCGAAAGTAGTAGTACATACTTCCTTTATCTGCACATTCTTGCTGCTTGATTATGCTGCCAATATTATTGAAATATCCAATAATGGAATTGGAGATTGGCGAGTTTTCATCTCATACCGCTGACACGAAACACAACTCAATTTTGCTAACCCTCGGAGGTGGCTGCTCCGTCCTGGACTTGGGCGAGGTTTACACTAGGCGGAATACAAAAAAAAAAAATGCCCTTACAATGCCGTAGATACTCGGCGACACGGCTTCTTGCAATTTGCTCGTGCTTAAAGAACACACGGTGCAAGGCGCACTGTTGCACCGGGAAAAATACCAGGAGTTCGCTTTTTGTCATTGCAAAATTCGCCGGCCAGAAAGGGGTCCTCCGCAACTGCTGCACCATGGCCGCTTCGCCGCCGGGGCTCCAACAGCCTCACAGCGGCGCAAATTTGTTCGGTGCACTGCGAACTACATTCCTGTTTACGATGTGTGCACCATTGGGCTTCCGCTTTGAGGCCAGAGCCTTTTCGCAGCTACTAAAGATGCCTCACGAGGAAATTTATTTGCCCATTCTTTCTAGAGTAAGATTCCAGCATGAACTTTCTGATGGCGAACGGTTAATGGTTTTCTGGAAACGGAGAAAATAGTGAGCCATAAAAACGTAACAATATTCAACCGGTTCATGTAAACGTTAATTGCTGCATCGATCGATACAATACTCAAAGATTGGTCCGTATTACAATGCGGGGCATTCATCTTCGCACCAGAGCCATTTCTCAAGCTGCAGATGCATAAGCAATGTCAAATCAAAACAGAAAGGTAGCCTTCAGGTTCGAACTTGCTCTGCTCAGAATCCACAGAATTTATAAAATAGCTTACGGATATGATGTCAATATAATTATTTACCAGAGCAAGTAGCTTGATTAATGGATTACTAGCTATTACTGTTGTACCCAACTATACTCTTTGCTTTCATATATAAAACTTTAGTTAAAAATCAAATCAATCTCAATAACATTTAACGAAGATCTCAAGCCATAAAATTAGTGATAAAATCACTTGTTTCCTAATAATAAAAGCCGCTTTAGGCAATATTGTCGCTTCAACCATGAATGGCCAACTTTAATGTTTGTCTGCAACAGAACAAGTTATACATATGATGTTTTTATAGGATTTCCTTTCATAGATCACGAATCTCGGGTAAAATAACGCTAAAACTAACAAAAGGTTGTATTTTGATAATTTTTGAAAATGTGTATAAGAAATAACTAGACAACAAGTTTGGAAGATTTTCTTTATTGCACCGCTTCACAAAGCTGGCCTTCGTAATGAGGTTTGTAGTTATAGACTGATGTCTTTACCTAAATTTTTTGAGAGTTTGGCTAATTATTTACTTCAATTTGTGATTAAAGAGGCTATTTGTAATCAGCAACATGGGTTTATGAGCAGAAAATCTACTTCGACTAATTTAGCATTTTTCAAGAGTATTGCTATAAATTCCATTGGCCAGCGTTTGTACTATTCGTGATTTGGATGATTGCTATAGGGTACAGGAAGATTGATAAATTTAAGGCATGATGTAATAACAATGGATTTGAATTAAACCCTTTGAAATGTAAAGCGTGATCCTTTCACAGGTTAACAAATCCTGTTCTAGGTCGTTCCGATATTTTTCGTGATCTCGATGTGTAATTTGATTTACAAGTGGGTAAAATACCGTACCGTCATGCGAATTGGGTGCAAATAAAAGGTGCAGAATTTTTCATACCAGAGTTCTGATGTGTTTTCATACTACTTACAAAAAGAAGATTTTAAAATATGTTTTAATGTATTGGGTTGGCACGAAAGTAATGAGACACTCTAGAAAACTGTACTCATGTTGTTTTTCTAATCAATTGTTTTCGACCATATTCTAGTATGTTATAGAACATTATAGGTGCTTCAGTCCTAGGGGTATATAAAAGCGCACGCACTATTAATTCAGCCAGTTTGAAGACAAATGGATGAGCGACAAGTTCGAACTCTATACCTTTACGAGTATTTGTTAGGCCATAGTGCGCGAGCTGCGGCAGACAACATCAACACTGCATTTGCCTCAGATACTACAAGTCACGCAACAGTGTCTCGTTGGTTCAAACGCTTCAGTACAGGAGACCGAAGCCTCGAAAGTCAGCCTCGCTCCACGACAACCAGCTTTCGACAATGATGATTTGCGCCGTGAACTGCAAAAGAAGCCGGATGCAAGCACTCGTGAATTAGCGACAAAACTCCACTGCAGCCATCACGCTATAGAACATCACCTGCACGAGCTCGGATATAGGAGAGTTTCATCCCGATGGACACCTCATGCCCTCACAGACGCCATTCGTGCTGCTCGGGTCGCCGTCTGCTAATCGCTACTACTTCGACCGCGCCGGAAGGAGTTTTTGGAGGATTTGGTCACAGGGGACGAGTCGTGGGTTCTCTACGAAAACAATACGCGCCGTGCCTTCTGGCTGCCACGAAAGGAAGACCCACCAACTCAACCAAAGCAATATCAAAACCGCGGCGAAAAAGTTCTATTGTGCTGCTTTTGGGATTCTCAGGGCATGCTGTTTTATGAATTATTACATAATGAAACAGTTAACGCTAACACATATGCGGCGCAGCTCGATAAACTAGCCACAGCTATCAAAGATAAAAGACGAAGAAGAGCCAATGTCATTTTACTTCATGACAACGCTCGCCCGCACACTGCATCCACCACCCGCCAACAACTGCAGGGCTTAGACTGGGAGACGGTACCTCATCCACCATATTCCCCAGACATTGCCCCTTCAGACTATCATTTATTCATTATTTTAACACTTTTAATGAAGTTGAAACCTAAGTAGCCACCTTCTTCAACTCACGGCCCGCTGAGTTCTGGGCAACAGGCATCCAGTCCTTGCCTATACGTTGGCAAGAAGTTATAGATGCTCACGGCGAGTATTTGATTGATTAAATGTATAGTAAAATAAAAATGTTAGAATTTAAAATGTAAAAACAAACTGTCTCATTTCTTTCGTGCTAACCCGATAATTAATTTTCTGTCTGTTAACCTCCAATAAAAAAAATTAACAATTCGTAAAGAAATAAAAAATGAATGCTAACTGTGGTAATGCGCCCCAAAAGCATAATTGGACAATTGATCCTGTCGAAATTCTTGAGCCAAAATCGCATATGGTTTGTCCGGATCGCGTCTAAGAACGGCGCAGGACGAGTGCATTTAGGGATAACATAATAACAGATATCGTCAGCCATAAATCAAGCAAAGGAGCAATAAAGAAATATTTTCGATCCGAAATAAAACAGTACGTAATTTACTCTAAAACTCAGCAACAAGAAATATATATGGCGAGGTGAGCGAGTAAATCCTAAGTAAATAATAGCCCACTGAGAGTGCATGATAGGAGCATAATTATCCTGGTCCAGCGCAAAGCCCACAATACCTACGGGACGGGACTGCGAGAGGAAACGGTAGAATCCTATAAATTCATAATTCGTGATGCTATGAGGCCGATTATGGCATCGGAGCAGCTTGAGTACCAGATTTAAATGACTAGTGCGTGCAGAATGGTCCTCCGTGTCCCCCGCCGACGGCACTCGGCCGCGCGGCTGAATCACACCGGTTAAGAAAATTGTCTTAAAACTACTTGCACCAGATTGCCTTGTGAGTAAATAAATTGAGATAAATCACTTTTCTTGGTGCTGTGCGATTCTGATACCCGATTTTACTGCCCGCACCCCTCGGTGCACCAGCTTAACCGGGTCTACGGTTTCAGCATAGAATGCGACTCTTTATTAGGCACGGAGACCCGCGAAGGGGCGCTCGCAAGTGCTGGGCTATTAAACACATAAAGCATAACTCTTTCCGGTCCTCCCAGGCAGAGTGGCATAATGCAGTTAATGGACCATAACGAATATTTTACACCAACTTACGTGTACTTCACCACGAGTAGCAATAATTCCAGGCTAACGGCGCGGCGGCGCAGCTCGTTTAGCATTCCCTTGAGGGCGGCCCGATGTGATCGGCGGCTCAATGTACAAGTTACAAGTTTCATGCACACGACCTTTTTCTCTTCTGGGCTCCACTTGAGCAATTATTTTAATTTTATCAACATTTCGCCGTTGCCATTATTTGAATGATTCTTCGAACGTTTCTCCGAGTCGCCATATTTCAGCCGATAGTTCTTCACACGTTTAATCCGCGATGAGTTATTTCTCTCCCATCGTAAATTACCCGCCGAAAAGAAGCCATTCTGCACCGCATCGTGCCGGGGCTCGAGTTTGTCGCCGCGTGTGGAGTGTGGCGGGAAGCCATTCGTCGTGGCAAACAGCGTGTTTCCACGTTTTGATAGTCTTACAAGATCGCGCCTCCATCTGGCAGCTGTCTTGATTGTAATTGTTGAAGATCATGTTGAGCTTGCCATGCGGCTAATGTGTCGGGGTGATGACTGGAATTTATTTCGGGAAACCTCATTTGGTACCTTAATGAATTTTAAAAGGCCCCCGACATGCCGAACATTTTCTGTGAAATTTTTACAATAGAGAATACTACGCGCGGATTTGACGGAAACCATGATGACACCCGCTTACAGAATGGTTGTGTTTTCATTCGTCAAAAGTTTATTCTTCAAAAATGCTGCTTCCTTTTATTACTTATTAATTGTGATTACTGGGACAAAAGATATTGCGTCTTGAATCAGACGTCAGTGTCGAAGTCCCAATTATTTTTCAGTAGTTGCGAAATACTTATAAACCAACATTCTTTCATAGGAGTATAAATCCCAATTAAAAGGATAAATAAGGCAATTTTTTTAATTTTCTTTCTGCAATTATAATAAAACAAAAGATGGCTCAGCTTTATTATAATCGATATGTCTCGTTAGGCGTCAAGATTGTTTTTAGTATTATTATTTAAATCCTTTCTAAACCGTATTCTTTGTCTGGGTCGTAATGACAAACAACATTTTGTTGAGACAATTTTCCGATCCTCAATTTTTAAATTTCAAAAAGAGGGAAAAAATAGTTTTGGTGGTCTGATTCCGAGAATAGATACGGCTCAAAAGGATTTTATAACTACGCCCAATTACAATTCAGTGACACATAATGACGAAGAAAAACAGTTGTAGCATACAGGCAGACACCGAACTTTTGGAAAGATACATCCTACAATTTATTTTATTCTGACAGATTCATTATTAAGTGACACATTTTTTCGCGTTTTTTAGATTAAAAAATTTAAAAGCTTATCCTTCGAAAATTGCTACTTTTTCGAAAATTAATACGAGTATTTATTTATTGCTAGGGCCGACCCTTATGGTGGGCACTACGGCCGTAAGGTCTTTTTTTTATTATTTATTTTTTTTTTTTTTACCACGCCTACAAACTATTGTTCCACAGGCTCGCATTAACAAAATTATTTAAACTACATAATAAAAGAAAGAGCAAAATAAAGATAAAAAAAAAATAATAAATATAAATAAAAAATAAAACAATTAGCATGCACTAACAATATATCAGTTAACGTAGCGAGTGCCAACACAAGAACACAATTTTATAATAGGGGTACTGGTTAATTCGTGCGTTTTTTTTTTTCGAAAATTGAAGCTTTATTGTGAAAAAATGGTTACAAATTTAATATTCAAAGTATTGTCCATCGCTAGCTATAACCTTTTCCCATTTTTCTGGCAATTCACGAATACCCTTTCTGAAAAATTCGGCCGGCTTCTCCGCTATCCACGAATCGATCCAATTTTTGACTTCTTCATAATTGGAGAAGTGCTGGTCAGCCAGGCCATGTTACATTGATCGGAAGAGATAGTAATCGGATGGCGCAAGGTCTGGACTATACGGCGGGTGGGGTAGGACATCCCATTTGAGCGTTTCAAGGTAGGTTTTGACGACCTGTGCAACATGTGGCCGAGCATTGTGCTGTTGCAAAATTACCTTGCTGTGCCTTTGTTCATATTCCGGCCGTTTTTCGCGCAGTGCTCGGCTCAAACGCATCAATTGTCGTCGGTAGACTTCCCCTGTGATCGTTTCATTCGGTTGCAACAGCTCATAATAGATCACACCCAGCTGGTCCCACCAAATACACAGCATAACCTTCAGGCCATGAATATTCTGAACGGCCGTCGATGATGATGCATGGCCGGGGTATCCATACGTTGCCCGACGTTTTGGATTATCGTAATGGACCCACTTTTCATCGCCAGTGACAATTCGATGCAAAAAACTTTTTCTTTTGTGCCGTTGAAGCAGTTGTTCACACGCGAAAAATCGGCGTTCGACGTCTCTTGGCTTCAATTCATACGGCACCCAATGGCCTACCTTCCGGATCATTCCCATTGCTTTTAGACGATCGGAAATGGTTTGTTGAGCGACGCCAAGTGATTTTGCAAGTTCTTCTTGCGTTTGGGATGGATCTTGGTCGAGCAGTGTCTCCAATTCGTGGTCTTCAAACTTTTTTGGCTGTCCGGGCCGTTCATCGTCCTCCAAGTCAAAATTGCCACTTTTAAACCGTGCAAACCACTTCTGGCACGTACGCTCAGCTAGAGCATGCACACCATACACTTCCACCAAAATACGATGACTTTCGGCAGCCTTTTTCTTCATATTGAAGTAATGAAGAAGTACTCCCCGCAAAAACACTTTAGTCGGCACAAAATTCGACATTTTCAGAGTAAAAAAAAGTATTGTTGTTTACGCTTCAGCTAAGTGACACATACTGATTCTGAAACTATATGACAGTAGCTTTCCAACACATATTTGGAAAGGTGAATCACTGGAATATAAAACAAGTTACGCCATCTGTTAAAAAACCGCACGAATTAACCGGTACCCCTATTATTTTGGTTAACAATTACTAGCATTAAAGGCAAATATGAAACTATGAAAAAGCTGAGAACTCAAGAAATGCCTATGCGAAGTAATAGAACAACCTAACCGATTCACGAAAGGCAACTCTGTTCATGGATAAATCCACCGCATTATAAACTTCATTAAAAAATCTAGAACATTGCGCAATCGGCTCATTGCTACCATAGGTAGTTCTTTGCACTGGGATTTTCCCGGTTCCCGGACCGTATATATTTAGCTTAGTAAGAAGATCGGCAGACATAATACGATAGCATAAGATATCTCTTATAAATAAAACCGCCGCGATTTTCCTTCTAGATTCCAAAGTTTCAAGGCCAAGAAGAAGGCACCTAGATTTATAAGATGTAGTGGAAATTTCCCAGTTCAATTTTCTTAATGCGAACCTTGTAAAATATTTTTGTACTGACTCCACGCGCGAGGAATGAAAAACTGAATACGGAGACCACACAATTGAAGCATACTCAAGAATCGAACGAACCAAAGAGGAGTTAAGGGATTTTAAGGTGAAAACGTCCTGAAAATCCTTCGAGTTCCTCTTAATAAAGCCTAACATCATAAAAGGTCTTGAAATAATATAATCGATATGATGGGTACAACCCATATTGCCATCAAAGTACACACCGAGATCACGAATAATATCGGGACGATCAAGAACACAATTTTGGATCACATATTGGAAAGAAACAGGATTCTTTAACCTGTGAAAGGAAAACGCGTTGCACTTCAAAGGGTTTAATTCAAGCCCATTGGCACTACACCAAAGCTCGAAATTATCAATCTCCTCCTGTTACCTAAATCATGCATAGTAGCAAACATTTTTATATCGTCAGCAAAGAGCAAACACTGGGCAAAAGAAAAACATAAGTAGGCATCATTGATGAATATTATAAAAAGAAGAGGACCTAAATGGCTACCCTGTGGAACTCCTGAGAGAACATCAAACATTCTTGATTGCACAGAGTCAATTAAAACAGCCTGTTTGCGATTAGTGAGATATGAATCAATCCATTGTAGAAAAGATGAGTGGAAACCAAAAACTTTCAGTTTCTCGTCAAGAAGTGTTAGACTAACCCGATCGAAAGCCTTTACAAAATCGGTAAATACAACATCTAATTGTGAGCCCTGTTCAATGGAATTAATAGCAATACTTTTGAAAAATGCTAAATTAGTCACAGTAGATTTCCCATTCATAAACCCATGCTGCTGCTGACAAATAGCTTCTTTAATCATAAATTGAAGTTTATCTTTAACTAAACTCTCAAAAAATTTAGGTAAAGGCATCAGTTTAGCGATCCCTCTGTAATTACAAACCTCGTTACGAGGACCAGCTTTGTGACCAACTTTTGTGGTTTAATATAAGAAAACTTCCAAGAGTCCAAAAATAGACCCAACCTCAACGAAAGATTAAACAAAAGGGATAACGCGTCACACAATGAACCTGCACAATTTTTAATAAGCATATTAGGTATTAAATCAGACCCGTAAAACTTGTCACTATTCAGATTATAGACAGCGTTATAAATTTCCTCAGAAGAAAGGGATAAAGAACCCAAGTCAACTCGAAGAATGATTAGCATAGCTATTACAATCACCGCTTCCTAGATGGCCAGCAGTATAATTTGATTGAAAAGACTCGCAGCTTTCAGCCAAATTAGTTGAAATCCGCCCGTTGTACTCCATACACACGGGAATAATATTGGAACTGCGCTTCTTATTAATGAATGCCCAAAAAGCCTTACTATCATGCCTAATGTCTCTTTCAATAGCTTGGATGTAGTTATTGAAAAGGAATCTATGTAGAAAATTATATTCCTTCTTAAGTCTCAATAAGTGGGAAAGATCCTGCGGACTATTAGTGATTTTATACAATCTGCGTGCCTTGTTCTTGGCATTCTTCAACTTAAGAAGCCCTTTATTAAACCACGGCGGATGACTGTGATTTAACTTTCTCACCGGAGGTACAAATCTACGTAAAACATTATGCACAATATCTAAGAACTTCAAATGTGAAGCTTCCAAATCATCTGCTGTTACAATAAGTTGACTTTTCCAGTCAATGGCATTGAAGTAATGATTTAAATTCGCATAGTCACCTCTGGAGAAATCATATACAGTTTCTGAAACTGCAACAGACTTGGCAAAACTATAAGAGCTAATAACAATTTCAATTGGTTTATTATACAAGTCAGCTTTAACTACAGGAAAATGAACTTCACTCACCTTTGAAAGTAATTCAGAGTTAATGAAAACTAAGTCTAATAATCTACCTAAAACATTTTTAAATACATTCACCTGCTCTAAATTTAGGCTACAAAACGAATCGACAATTACGCTCTCACAGCATGAAGTGACACCGCAAGGAATCAAGCGCTGGTCATCCTCAATCCACTTCCAGGATATATTGGGAAGATTAAAATCACCCATGCAGCACAAAAAATCATTCGTCAAAGCATCAGAAAACAAAAGCTTCACATTATTAGCATCAGCCTCATATATTTCCAATGAATACGCTGGGGGGATGTAGCTAACACATAAGTTAAGGTTGCCCAGATCAGGTAAAGATACAGTTACTGCTAACTGTTCAATATTTCCATCATCAAAAGGAATCACAAGTCGCCTAGATTCATAGATAGATTTCACAGCAATCAATACTCCTCCTCCTTTCGAAAGTCCCGTAGACAAACGGCAGCGATCACGACGATAGACTATGTATTTATTTTCATCGACAAATTCAGAAGAGAGAATAGCTGCGTTTTTTTTCAATCGGATCAGGATCTGGATCAATCTCTTAACATTGACATACAACAACAACTCGTGATCCACACTTTCATTTGGATTAGAATCAATGATCCGCAAGAAGTGGTTACAAAAAATTCTGCGAGAAGTGCTAGTGTCGGATGAATAGTTTGGAAATTTCTAACAGAGGCGCTGCTGTAGTTTTTCTTCTCTGAAATGATGGCAGCAATGAAATTTGTAGTCGATTGGTTCTGAGCACACAAAGAAAAAGTAATTTATAGTAACAAAATAAATCAAATCGTTTTTCTGATTATAGGATTTAATAAAAAACAAACTTTGAAGGCCATTTTTGAGTTTTCTTTGACGAAAGCTGTCGTCTAATCCCCAATTCTTATTAGATTAGCAAAAACAGGAATTCCAGCTCCTCAAACCCAAAATCGTGATCCCGGTGATTAATCTGAATCGTTTTTTTCATTTGATCCTGATCCAGAGCCAGATCCAGATGAAAAAAACGCAGCTAATATTAGCAGAAAGCCAAGTTTCTGTTAAAGCAATAGCATCAAATTCACTTTCAATCACATTCAAATAAAATTCAGTAGCCTTAGTACACATTCCACGTAGATTTTGATAGTAGCAATGAAAGTCACTAGAATTGGCAATAATACCGGAAGCAGTTTGGCTAGGACACAACGGCTTCAGCTCTGTTGAATTACAGTTTTCACAGAATCGTCGTTTTTTGCAATCTTAAAATTTCTCAGAAGAAAATGTTTAGCACAACCCTTAATGATAAAAATAGCAATTTCTAAGTTTTTGTAAAATAATTCCCCAAGTATCATACCATTTCTGAATCTGCATTAAATTGAATAGTTTTTAAGATAATTTGCCAGTTTCTTTTAGTACATTTTTTTTCCGCGACTGATTGTCAAAGTTAAAATTAGAATTTTGACAGAGTTGAAAGATAACACAAATGAGTTATTTTTCTTGGAAGGTCCACTAAATTTCGGCAAAATTTTTCTTTTAACGCCTCAAACAACTATTCAAGATACCTGAAAAATAAAAAAGTATACAACTTGAAATTATTTTTAGCAATGGTGGTTGAAATTCTAAATAAAAGTAGAGATTTTAAACAAAATTAAAAAAGTGACAATATCTTGATTAGTATTTTACGAAGGTCAAGTTTATTTTATCTGACAGATCTAAGACTAACCTATCTTCCATGTCACTCTGACCTGGTATTTTTGAGTTTTTGAAATGTGAATTGAGTGAAAGTGTAATATGGGTTTGGATATGTCGACTAACTTAATCTCAGATTACAGGTTGAATATGTCTAGAATTTATTGTAGCCTCACTTATCACTCAGTAACATGCAAGTGCAGAGATGGTAGTTATAGCATTTTGAATGGCTTCCGTGGTCCTCATGGCACCTTTAATTCCGAGGCAGACCAGCCATTGAAGATTTCGGGACTGTTAATTTAAAATCTGTAGTCCATTTTTTTTGCATTGTATTGTAATTTTATACAAAGAAAAATTAATAGTTAACACAGTGAAAAAAGTTCAATAAAAACCCATTCTATGCAACAACTTTCCGCGGTAAAATCTTTGCAACACTTTACAATATACGCAGCCCGAAGTTTTTAAAGGAAATTTACAAAATTATGTTGAGACAATTAGTTATGCAAATGCAATGCCAATTCGCTATCATAATTAGTAGTTTCTAAATAAAATTGGAAGAATTCCCACACTCGAAATGAGCTGTCTTTTTTGGGCGGCATATATATCGAAACGAGTTATTAAGATAATTCATGAAATATTCATAGAGAAATTTTACGACAGCATAATTCATGCGCCAGGTCGGAATTGCCCCGCTGAATGACAGCTAATTTAGGTACCTCATTAACAATGCAGTTTAATGACTGCGGCTGAGAGATACACACCTCTTACAAACTGGAGCTAATAACAAGACTATTGTTTTGTCCAAAGAAAGAAGAAAATGTTATTACTGGTGGTTACCATTAATCATCGCGGAAGATTTATCAATTATCGGACTGCAGGAAAATGAAAAGCATTGTCTTTCCAAGGTGACTGTTATTTATAAGTTTAAGTATATGTTAAAAGGATATTTTCTGTAATTCTAGTAAAATAGTGTTCAATGTCAGGATTTACAATTTACTACATTTCAATCATTGCTTCAGTTTGTAAATTCTTATTCAATAACTTGAAAATATAACTACTTTATTGTATAATTTTGTAAACATATGATAATTTTAAAAGTGAGATCATTAGCGGAAAGAGTCAGTTTTAAAAAAGGGCTGAAAAAATAAATATAAAATACACATAAAACTATGATTATTAACGAAATATATAATTTATTTATTCTTTTATATTACATCATTAAATATAATTTCAAAAATCAGAAACTTATTTTAGGAACTTAAGTTATTCTGATGATATATGCAAATAACAAACATCAACACAAATTCCTCATATAATTTCTACTTAACCCATTAATGCGCAAAACGAATTTGGTGCACGCAAGTTCAATAGTACGATTCGAATAGAAAATTGGGGCGATTTTCTTCCAAAATCGTATATAGGGGGATTTTGGGGATGCTCTTTCAGAACCTGGCATTTGTTTTCCATAAAAGCTTCAAGAACCTTATTATTTTTTGGGTTTTTTAAATAAAAGTGCTGATTTTTGTTGGTATTTTTTCTTTTCAAAGTCGTGTCAGAATTTTGTGGACTATTTTTGGTTTTTTAGATTTGGCCAATTTTTGAAAAATCCAAAAATGTCCCCAAAATATTCTGAAATAATTCACACGTGTTCTTTGGCTTATTGTAAGCACTTTTTATCCTATAAAATTTATTCATAGAATTGATACTTTTTGAGTAAAAAACAAACATCAAACATCATAAAAATTTTGATGTTATTTCTACTCAAAAAAAAAAAAAATCAATTCTACGAATAAATGTTATAATATAAAAAGTGCTTATAAGTAGCCAAAGCATATGTGAGAATTTTTTCAGAATTTTTCGGGACATTTTTGAATTTTTCAAAAATTGGCTAATTTTAAGCATTTTCTGCTCTATACATTTTTTCGTAAATTTTACCCTTTTCGTGTAAAAACATCCAAAGCTTTTTTATTACATAGCTCTACAAAATGGCCATTTTGCATAAACCAAAGAAACAAAAAAAATTTAAAAACCATGGTTTGATAAAGTTTAGACATTCGGACCGCGATTTCTGGTTATTATATGATCATTCAATAGCAGCAAAGTTAAGATAATCGACTTTGAAAATAAAAAAGACCAAAAAAATCAGCACTTTTTTTAAAACCCCAATAAAATAATAGCGTTCTTGAAGCTTTTATGCAAAATAAATGCCAGATTCTTAAAGAGCATCCTCAAAAAGCCCCTATATACGATTTTGGAAGAAAATCGTCCCAATTTTCTATTGGAATCGTACAATTAAGCTTGCGTGCACAAAATTGTCGTTTTGCGCATTAACCCGTTAATGCGCAAAACGAGGATTTTGTGCACGCAAGTTCAATTGTTCGATTCGAATAGCAAATTGGGCGATTTTCTTCCAAATTCGTATGTAAGGGGTTTTTGCGGATGCTCTTTCAGAATCCGGCATTTATTTTGCATAAAAGCTTCAAAAACCCTATTATTTTTTGGGGTTTTTTCAAAAAAGTGCTAGTTTTTTTTCGTCATAATAAGTCGAAAAAAAGTTGTGTTTAATTCCTTACTTCCAAGTATTCGTACAGCATGTTTTACAATACAAATATGGAAACATTTTTAAGTTAAGTTATTTACACAATTTTCAAGGAAGTTTGAGGAAATATGCAGAAAATAACGAACAAGAATGCCATTTTTTGACTTTTAAAAATTAAAGATCTTACAAACTATGTAACTACCGCTTTTTTTTCAGATTTTTGTGATTTTTAACTCCAATGAACGTTTCTACGGTGTTTTACCAAAATCGGTGATGATACCTCTAACTCAATCTGTTTATACCAACTACCCAAAATTGTTATTTCGAAATTTACTATTCGGTTTTTAGAAATTCTTCGTCCATAAGTAAAATAATAAAATAATATATTGGCGACTCGATAAGACTTGATAGGTAATTTCTTAATTAATTTTGGTGATAAACAGACGGACACAAAAGCAAGTGATTGATCCACAATTTTTATTTTTAATTTCGTATTTCGTAACTTGAAAATCGACCAACTGAAGATTATGGTGGAATCCATTAAGGCTTCATTGATACAATATCAAAGGAACCCCGTACTAAGTTACATTCATTCTAAATGTAAATATCATTCATTCTAAAATCTAAAATATTGCAATTCTTATAAATCATAACAAAAGTAAGGGTATTTTCAGCTGTAATATTGTGCACAAATTTTTAGTGTTAATCATGCAATAGAAATTTCAACGGTAAGAAAATAGTGTAACACTTACATAAATTTCTGGACAGTTATGGTTCGAGAAAAAAGCAATAAATTTCTGCTACTACCCTGAACTGTAACTTTTGCAGAGAAATATTCCATTAAAAATCCATTAGTGATAATTTTCACAATTTTCCTGATTTGCCGCGCCCTAATTACTTCTCCACTTCGGTCCTTCGCGGGACGAGAAACTCCTGCCATTATTGTGGAACTAGGGCGCATTTATGTACCATGAGGAAATGAATTTTTATTGCGAAAGGAAACTCATAATTACAGCAATTTCGCTGACTGGAAATCTCGCCGACAGTGCTTCAAATTTGAATTAACAAATCGCTTGTAATGCACTTCCTCGTTATCATGACGGATTGTGCGGTGCCCCCTTCAACTGTTGTCGCAGATGTCCAAACTTTTATTCAATTAATCACAAACGATTGTACCGGGTCCGTTGGACTCATTAACTCAGCACCGAACTGGACCAGAATCGTACGCACATAATAATGCCGTCAGAAGTCGGCGAGTTGGGCTGGGCTTTAAAGGAAACGATTTACCTTCGTTAAAAAGACATAATAGCCCGCGCTATTTGTCGAACGTGATAGTTGGACGGTTTTTTCAAGCTATATATGGCCTCGCTCAAGTCGAACGACCGCGAAACATCGACTTCACGACACATAGTAGGTACTTCGATTAATCAGATGTAGATGCGAGACGAATGAGGCTGATTTTCTCCTCGATCTTCGTTTTTTTAGTTTTTTTTATGCAAAATCACGCGATCTGTACCGAACTTTTTTCTAATTGCCTCAGATTGATTTCGGTCAAAAGTTCATGTGATGTTGTGGCTTGGAACAAAATTAATTCCTGGAAATGCACACGTGTTCACGTGCACTTGCAAATCATCCCACCTTAAAATCAAAGCATACAAATTCTTTAGTCACTTTCATCCTCAGACGATCCCCTTTAGATTTTACAGGCACAATACAATTTACTCCTCGGCCCCGACGTGCCTTAGTAAAACGAATCTTGAAAATTTCTCTCTACAAATAACGGTGCTCGAGACACAGATAACCAAGATGAATGCGAAAAGTCGCTGTTAAGGAAAAGATCGTGATTGCATGATGGATGGAAATTTCGCTAAAACCCAAAACGGTTTTCTGTTAATCGAATTAAATCGGTGGAGATTGATGGCTTGATTGCAGGATCTTAACGGAGCCACTATAATTTCGATTGGCGAACACGAGAGCTTGGGTTGAAGTATTCGCGGACTATTTATTCCAGAAATATCAGACCACTGCTATGGCATGGATAAATGGTATATTGCCATATTTTAATTATATTTAAACACCACAGATAGGGAACAAATTTTAAAGTACATTTATTGCATTGCAGGATATTAAAATTTGTTATTCATCCCGCCAACGATTTCCTTAACAAAAGTATTCCATGATTAGTAGTCTATGAAAATTATGCCAAAGAAATTATTAATCACATTTATTGCTTGGCGAAAAGTATGTACATTCTGTAACAAAGTACACTTAATAATTTAAAAAAGGTGATTTTTCTTTTGTAAAGTTTGTGTGGGTTTGATTTTTTAAATTTATCTGATAGAGGCAAAAATTATAATTTTTCTTGGATTGCACTTGAAAGTATATGTCCACCACACAATATGTGGTCGGGTTACAGCTCGACAAGTCCGGGTGTACTGGGGAAAATTAAAAACTTATTTTTTCCCGTATTTATATATTTTAACGAAATATACTAAATTTTCTAACTATTTTTCTAATTTTATTATTTTCCTCAATGCATCCTCTTAGCTCTTATATACGGTTTGTCAATCGGCCCAGGACCGGACTAATGCCGAAAGCCATTCGTACAATATTGGCCAATGATATGTACCCTTGAATGAGCCATTATTGGGAAAAACGGATAGAAATGCGGGCCCAAACATTAACAATTTTAGTTGCCATTTGCCATTGGCAAATGAAATAGGGCCAATATTGCTGAACAAATGACTTAACAATGGATAATAGATAATAAATATTAAAAACTCAATAATTATTAATAGGTACTTAATTGATATTATAAAAATTATAAATGAGATTTTCGGGTTTTCATCACATTACTTCAAAAACTGCGATAATATAAGATAATACTGTTGGTTCAATTTGATTACAATTAATAATTCAATATTTCTCTGCCGATATTTATAAATAATAATTAGTCTTTAATATATATTATTAATTGTAATCAAATTGTAACCAAACGTAACTTAACAAACAATTGATTCGCCGATTTCATTCTATTTTGACCTAGAGTGGCCCAAATCAATGATTAATCATTGGCACATTACTTACATTGGCCGAATATTGGCTGTTTAAGCATTCACAGCACCCCTATATGGGCAATGCCATTGTTATTAAATTAAAAAGTATTTCTAGCAATAACGAAATAATTTTATTACAAATATGTATAAATATAAAACGGTTGATAGCTATTTGATTATTTTTTGTTATTTTGATTTCAGATCGTTTCAATAATGTTTTGTTAAAGTTTAATTTATCCAAAGGTACATATTTTTAAGAGAAAAATGATGCAAATAAATAACTGAAACGTGTATTCGTTATCGTACATGTTCATAATTCGATTTGATATCATAATATGGTGTAACGAGTAGAAATCACTGATTCGCACTAAACTTATTTCATGCACATCAATAAAACAAACCCTTCAGAAAAGTTTAGCAATGCTAAAGAGAAAGTTTTGTTGAATTTTCTGCTAGGTATGGCAATCTTTAACATAAATCATAAAGATTCGACAGGAGGGAAGCCCAAAGGCTACATATATTCCTCCATTAAGAAATCTTATGAAATTGAGTAGACTTAACTCATAAAATGTTTTATACTTAACTCTCACATGAAAAGACGAAAACGATCTACTTGAAGTTTATTGATTTGAAAAATGACCAGGAAACAGGCTGCCGCCAGGTAAAATTCCAACAATTCCTTTAATCCGTTGTTGTTTTTGAAAATTTAACTACTGTGTTTGTACTAAATTGCCAGGTGTGTATGGGGAAAAGCAAATAATAATTTACTCCGACGATAGGAGACGGCTGATCTGTAAGACATTAAGTTGCTATTAACAATTTAATTCCCCTTTTAGAATCAGATTGCATTTTCGTCTTGATTGCAGCCCTTACGTTTCGTTTTATGGCGCCATTTAAGCCAAGAAATTCTAAAAGATCTTGTAACCAGCCTCCAATTTAATCTGTCCAAATAGAAATACTTTGCCTCCGGAGATCACGCGCCCTTATAATATTTAAATTACATCACGAAATTAGTACGGCGTGTACATATAATAAACTTTAAATTGGCCCTCCTGTTGCGTCAAAACTGAATCAGAATGAGGTCTATCTGACACAAATCCTTCACTATACCGGGGTCAGCTGATGCATTGCAAATCGAATGAAATCAAATCAACCGATGAATAAATTTAATAAGTCGACAGCGGGGCTGCAATGAAATCCAGAGAGATCCTGTCCCGCGGGGCGGGTAATGGATAAAACCAAATCAGGAAGTTTGGAAACCCATTGGGCTTTGTTCACAAAAAAGAGTGTTCAACAACGCATGAGGGTGGCCAAATTTAATTCGCCTGAAATACGACCTGCAGAGGGGTGACAGCTCCTTATCTTTACCATATGCAGGAAGCAACGAGATACATTCGCAGTTGCCATTGTATCCAAAAATATCCAAAAAAATCCTTAATCCCACTTAGATATGTAAATAATATCCCAGCCACCACGAGTGCTGTATTTAATCAATATTCAACCCCTCATAAGTCGCTCGTTATATTTGCAGACATGTTTACAATTATCCGAGTGAGTCCTTCGCAGGACCTGCCCCAGCTCGCAAAGGAGCCGCTTTTGTTATCTCCGAGTGGTGATGTGTGCAGGTTGATCTGACACACGCTCGGGGGTGTTTTCAAGCTCTATATCTCGAGAGGTCTGGTCCCAAGCGTGAAATTTTCGGCCTCTGTTCTGCTCCTCAACTGTTTTTAAGTTAAGTTATGAGATTGAGGTAAGAATACGAAGTACGCCAAGCCCTCGCCTCATATGGTACACTCCTGTACTAATGTTAAAGACGGAGGGAGTGATGGAAATGAAACCCTCTTCGGACCAAAGATTTCGATATTGCGTTTCACCCTTTCGTCGTCGTTTAGCGGTGGACAGAGCAAACCAAGTGTTGGTGGAATGTTTTGAAGGTTTTTAATTCAAAACATCGGGGGTAAGCACCCTTCATTAATACGAGGCTGGCACTAGAGCTGTTAAGTGCTTCCTATTCCATTTTCATTTCTAACCCAGAGGCGGCGCGCTCTTCAGTGATATAGATTTTTTTTCTTGTCTAAATAAATCTTTTGAAATTTAATTTAAATTAATTTCTAATTATTTTTTCTTCACATTGAAAACACAACAAAGTGAAAAAATTATTCCAACATTAAATATGGTAAAATTTGTATAGTATTAAAAGTAAAATTATCATAAAATATACAAAACACGATTCACATGAAATTTTACGGGTAATATTACAACATTTTTTAGTTTTAATAATACATAAAACATTTCAAATTCAGAATAGAGGTTAAAATTACAAACTGAGACATTTAAAACTACAATTCTTCAATAAAATTTTACAATTCAATCGGTACAAACTTCACATAGATATTATTAATTTATTTAACTTATGAGACCTCATAGCTGAAGCCATTTTGCTATACATTGACTTGGGGCTAACTTTAGTTTTGTTTATACAAATTAATAATCAAGAACTTGTATAAAATGTCAAATTTAATTCGATTTTCGCAAATTTTGTAGTGATGCTTGTGGTTTTTATTTTTTTTGTCTCACCTATACAGTCAGAGATCATTCTGGCTTCAACAAATCCCGTATACATGCTCATTCAAAGCTCCACACAAACAAGGAAGAGCTGGGCACGTTTACGCTTGTTCTGCCTTTCATTTTATGTGCATTGGACTTTGAAAAGAACAGCCGTTTTTAGCGTAAATTTTAGTTTATGTTAATAATAATTGATGATTTTGCTCTTTAGATGTAAATCGTTTCTCAATACCATTTGTGACTTAGCATAACGAATGGCTGTTTTCGCAAACATCTGAAAAAAATTTACTCTTTCAGATAAGTTTTCATCTGATATTGATGTTTTAATTTTACATTGTCATTATTATATTACGTCAAAAATTTCGATCATAGAGAATGGGTTTGGACATAATTCGGTTTAGTTGAAACAATTTCATGATGAAGTGGTCCCCTTCTCTCTTGTAATTGTGCATCCAGTGCAGGCGGATATTTTCATCAAGATAGAAAAGGACCACTAAATGCAGAGCAAACAAGTGTACTATAGGTCCCAAGGTAAATTTTTTTCACACCCTTGTTTAGGCTCTGGTGCGATTTGACATAATTCGTAAAATTACTTGAAAATCTCGGTTTTTTTATATCGCTATCCTACTCCAACCATGTTCCCCACTAGAGCTAATTTTGAGGGACAAACATTTCACTCACGTACACGGATACAATCTAGGGTCACAAATTACTTTTGTAAATATGTGAATGTATTAGTATACACTTTACCTTCGATGTAAAATGACATTGCAAAGTTTAAACTTTCAAGAGAATTCTTTTCACATCGGTTTAACTTTAAATTAAGACACTTAACGAATTCTATAGAAAGTTGTGCTTCTACATCGACCAGCTAATTGAATTACGCCTTAAAATGGTATTTTACTTTGCATATTAAACTGCTTGTGTGTGATGTGTAATTTTATCATAATTACTAATTGTTGGCAACAAATTGTCAACAATGATTATAGTAGAAAATGTTTACTATAAATAATAATAACATATACTTAATCTGTCATAAAATTGGACATATACATATGATATTTACAAACAAACAAAAAAGAGTAATTTGCAGAAATTATTATAACAAATAATTTTATATTTGATAGTTAGTCGTATCAGCCACATTGTCAAAAGTATTTAAATTGGCTATTTATATAGAATAAAAATGAATGTTGGGTATATGTCTATTTATAACAAAAGTCAGTTATTTTTTCAAGAAAGGATGATATGATACTAATAAACAATAGCAAATTGAATGTATTTCAACAAGAATTAACAGTGCTTTAACAATTATCAATTTTATACTGTTTTTGTTTCAACAGGGTTGTGATACCCGAAATGATAGTTAATTCCAACCCACCAGAAAACAAAACCCTATAAAGAAGAATTAGACGGACAAACTAACCGCTTTATCTACCGGCAAATCCTCAGATTTTGAGTTTTGTGACGTGAATGTTTGTTTATTATTATCACCATAATTTAATCAATTTTATAAATAATGCCAACTTATGTCCCTTCTAATATTAATAAATTAAAAATCTTTCAAACAAACTTTTACTTTGTTTATGGACAAATAAAGATAGGTAAACTATTTTGATGGTATTTGAAAGAACTAATGTAACGCAATTTCTTAAATTTTGATATATACATTACATATATAGTATATATAATATAATATATATGTATATAATTTTGAAAATATATGTACAATATTTTGAAAAACAAAACTTTTTTGAAACCTCTTACTATAAAAAAAAAATGTTTTGTTCATTCACCCCATTGAGTGGATATGTCAAAAAAATTTAATTAAAAATTAAGAACACACATTATGCTAATTTGATTCCACGTACCAAGGTTATGATGATGTAGTCGTTTAAAGTGATCTTGAGATTTTTAAAAAAATAGCAAATTCCCCAAAATATTTGTCTGAACTTAGATAGTTTTATTATAATTTATGCTAAAAAGTATGCATATGTGAAGATAAAACTCACCTAAAAGCATCAAAACTTTTAATTTGAATAATTGCTCCCACCTCTATGTGGACTTGTGAAATAAACCAAATTAGGCTTGTGTGGTCTAATCCATTTAAAAGATATCTGTCTCAACTTTGCCCATAGTTGGCTTGCGCGACAAATTGAGACCGCAGACATGGATTAAAAATGAGGTAGACATCTTTTTTTCAATAAGTAAGAACTCCTTTTGTCATAATAATCCGAAACTTTTGCATATTTAATGATTTCAATTACCTGCTTATGGTAAAGTTTGTGCTCTGCATGACCAGTTGTTGCCATTATTGACGACTCGTCGTTCTTTAAAAACGCAACGACACCGGGAAGCGTTACGGCCGCGAATGGAAAATTGCTATATAACGCCTAATAAAAAGCGTCGCTAACTAGCTGCTCGCAGCACACTTCTGTGACGAAGACCAATGACCCGGTCTTGTCACAGGAATGACTTCATTATAATTTTCTATTCGCTGTATTTGCTTTATTAGTCCGGGAATGTTTCGTGTCATTTTATGGCCGTGAAGTTTTATTGTTCCGAGTAGATGTCGCATGAAAAAGCGCGAAGAAAACTATCAAAAGAGACCGCAGCTTCAATAATTCTCGCGTGCAGGGCATTTATGGTGTTGCTTCGCGGCAGTCCCTAAGGTGTTAATTTTATGACATTGTAGACACTATCATTTATTTTTTGCTTAACTTATTTTACGTTATAATTGTTACCGTACAAACCTGAATACTGGAAAATTATGGGATTTCGGATAAAATAGGAAATATATACTATACTGAGAGAAAAACTTATGTAAAAAAAAAAAAAAAAACACATAAAATTCACTATTGCTACTGAAATTTGGGATGTTCTAAGTTTTTAGACAAGACACAAATAAAAATTAGGCAAAGCTTAGGGAAAGTAACTTCGGAGAACTAATTAAAAACCTTGGTAAATTATCTACAAAAAAACTAGGACAATCTCATCCTAGAAGCTAAGATAATTTAACTAAAAACGTCACTTAACTACCGAAAAATCATTAAGTCAATGTTATAGTATGTAGGAAGGTTAGGTAAACTATAAGCATCTTGTATGTTTTAAAAAAATAACGCAAAGTTTCAAAGATGATATTTGGGTAATTTATCAATTGATTTGTATGGATATGTATGTATTTTTGTGTTTACGTATGTTTCACCGTAGCGCTTTAACTACTGAACCGATTTTAATGAATGTCAATCGATTCGTTATTATGGTCCGGGTGACATAGACTATATTTTATACGAACTAAGTCAATATAGAATATTACAAAAGAAAGTCAAATATTAGAAGTCTTACGTCGGCTTTGTTTCAAAATCTGAAACATCTAAAATGTAGGATTTAGTGGCGAATATCTACAATATATAGAATATTTTATTCAGCTATTCTGCCAAACCTCATCTAACATAAAAAGTATCGCGGTTGTCACTCCTGCTCAGATTTAGATAATAAAAAATAGAAATTTACTTTACATTGATGTAATAACCAATTTTTGTATGACCAGGTTTTCAAAATATGGATTTGAGAGAAAATTAAGAATATTCTAAATTAAAGTTTCGATTTTCGACTAACAAAATTACTGCGTTTTTACTGCATTACAACAAAGTATGAACACATTTATATCATAGAAAATATGTCTTTGAAACACTAGTTTCTCTTCTCTTTTACAACATACAAAATTTGAAATAAATTAATACAGCCGTAATATTATATATAATATTATATTATGTTTATACTATATTCATTTACTTATTCTTCATAATCCAAAAATCGATTTTTTTCCACTAAATTGACTGTCTGTTTAAATAACCCTTGTGATTTAAAAATGCTAAGATTTTCCAGTATTCGATCTCTTACAGTAACAAAGTTACAATTTTTATAAATTAAAATTTTTAGGAGTGAGAAGAAAGCGCCTTCCGTTCAATAATTACGTTTGCAGGGATTAAGGTCCCTTCGGATCAATTAAAGCAGTCTTCGCTCGTAACAATTCTCCGGGAGCACTCAGGTACTACCAAGGAAATGAATAAAAATGAGTTTTTCACAAGTTGCATTCATTGCATTATGCGATTCGCGGGCCGACAATTATAAGTTTTAATTTGTCGTTGTTCCGTGAAAAGCAACGCCGCCGCACGCCGCACGCCGCTACTGTCTACAGTTAATGACTATACCACCCCCTGCAACTCACCTTATGCACTGACAATAAATCGACCCTAAGGGTGTGCACCTTATCTCGTAAAGTGGTACAAAAATGTTCTAAAATATTGCGCACCATGGCAAGGGATGTATTAAAAATCCTTAATTTTGCGCCACGTGGTCGGACGCGAAGCACAGTCCTATTGCAACCCTCCTCGCCGGGAGCTGAGAAACGCCAAGCCGAACAGCGAAATCCGCCTGGGCCGGCGGAGGGTTGTTTTGAATTTGTTAAAACTCCGTGTGTTGGTGAACCCGGCTGCAACCCCATCGTGTTTTTGTCTAATTCCAAGTGTATGCTACCCTAGCCCTTACTATTTATGTATATACATAGCTGCAGCCATAAACGACCCACTCGCTCCTTGCACAATGCGAGGGGACCAACAGTGCCCTGAAGTCCCACCCGAACACTGTCGCAGCCGTGCGTCCATATCCCTGTAAAGTGTAAGGGATGCAAAGCGGGGAATCTAGTCCACATCGTTCTGATTAGAATTTTCTCAACTTTCTGCGCGGAAACAGAGTTTTCGAAGTTGCTGCGCAATAAGCTATTGTAAAACGGCTAAGGCGCAAATGCCGCGGACATTTTGGCGCGAGTGTGGTGTCTTTTGTAGTTTTAGTGAAATTTTACGACGATGCCAGGCTTTTAGAAGTGAGGTTCTGTAAGTGAAGTGAAAGAAGTGCCCATGGATGAATCGGAGGAAGAGATCGTGGAATGCATGGAGTTGCTGGAAGGCAACTATCAGCTACTTTCAAAATGGGTCCCACCAGCGCCACGATTTTGGGACGCACCGCCAAAAGCTATAGTTAAAGTTGCTATAGTCAGGTAATCCTTGCGCAGGTTATCCTTGTTTTTGTCATCATCATTTTTACATCTGACTAGACTCTAGACTAGAGTATCTTAAATCATCCACTGGTATATGTGGAAATATGGTTTGAGAAAATTTATTGAAATCTTTTGTATATTATTAAGTATGATTTCAGCAATACTCAGTAATTTTTTTATCGACATCATACTTAATAATGTACAAAAGGTTTCAATAACTTTGCTCAATCCATATTTCTAAAAAAAAATCGGAAAGAAAAGTGTTTTTTTCACGCTGAAACCCTTACCCCCCCCCCCCCCCCCCCCCCCCCCCCCCCCCCTTAAGACAACATTTTCATAAAACTTATTGAAAATAATGTCATAGATTTCGACTGTATAACTACATACATACATATTTATTTCATATATATTAGGAATTTTCTTTACAAAAAGAGAAGCTACAACTCTTTGTAAATTCAAATTGATTTTGATGAAAATTAAATCTTTGACTTCAATAAAAGTATTTCTAGAATTTACTATTCTTTTTCATTAAAATTATTAATCTATATTATAGAAATCGAGTCACTTCTAGTGAAATTTCGTCAAGAATCATCATCTATCATGGCACTTCAATAGATAGGATTTCCTACATCTGAATTTCTGAATAAAGTGCCATGAGAAATGATTAGACCTTTTTTTAAATATTTGTATGGGGTTTTGTTTTGTGTTTGTCTGACGTTGGTCACAACTTTTTAACTTCTGAAACGTTTGACCTCAAATTGAATGCTGAAACATATAGTTGTAATAATGCGTACCCAAAGAAATAAAAAAATTACGTATTGACTTGTGAAATATAAAAAGACGATATTGGCTTTTAATCAACTTAGAGAAAGCTAAAGCTAGTACAGACAATTTTGTCTTTGAATCTTAACTACACAATATCTAATGATAATCGTAAATATAAATACAATCTTTTGGGAAAAGAGGAAACAATCTTCCTAAATAAGCAGAATAAAGGCAAAATTCTGAAAAATCTGAATGGACATTACAAAAATTATCAGTAGCTATATACTATAAATAACTTAATATTTTGAACAAGTTTTGATAAATTGATTGATTGATTTATTGATTGATTTATTGATTGATTTATTGATTGATTTATTGATTGATTTATTGGGGGGGGGACGCAAAACACCTCGAACGCTCAGACTTCAAGTCCATTGCGCTCAAAACCCCCGCTCTATCTGAACTTCTCCGTTGTCCTGATGTACCGGAGAATCTCAAACAGAGATCGAGAATCGAAGTCCTCCATCCTCATGACATCGGCGCCAAACGCGTCCCTACATGCACGAGAGAACGCAGGACAGTCACAGAGGAAATGCTCTGTGCTGTCCTCCTCCTCCCCACACGAGGGGCACGCAGGGTCGCCGATGATTCCCAGCGTATTCAAGTGTTTGCCAAGTATGTTATGCCATGTAATTGTCCCTACTAGAGCCCTGCAATCTTTTCTACCTAAGCTAAGTAAGAATTTCGCAGTATTCTTGTTCGGACTACCTATAAAATACTTGGTACGTCTGCAGGTACTTAGGCTGGACCATCTCTCTCCGTGAACTAAGTCAACGTGTCGAGTTATCCAGTTCTTCAACGCCGCAGAGCTAATACCAATAATGGGCTCTGGACCTATGGGGTGGGAGTTAGCGCCTTCCCTCGGCAGGGAATCTGAAGACTCGTTGCCCTCTACTCCCTGGTGGCCAGGGACCCATATAAGAATGACATAATTACATTTTGCAACCGAATTCAGTCGTTTCTTACAATCTCGAACTATTTTTGTCCGAGTATTGGGATTAAGAAGAGTGGCAAGAGCAGCCTTGCTGTCGCTGCAGATACCTATTCTCCTACCTTGCCACCTCTGGGCAATTATCCAGTTGGCCACTTCTAGAATGGCAAAAAATTCAGCTTGGAAGACCGTCGCCATGTTTCCAAGTGAGTAACTGTATTTGATCTCTTCGTTCAAAAACCATCCAGCGCCCGTACCGTTTACGGTCTTCGAGCCGTCTGTGTAGAAGATGTCGTTGAGTCCATTCAATATTTTGTTTGGATCTTCCCATTCCTCCCTTTTTGGAAAGAGAATTTGAAATCTTCTTCCGAACATTAATATCGGGGTCATATCATCCGTCAGCATATTGAATAAAATGTTGCATATTAAGCATCGCGTTTAGAGCTGCACCAGGTGTCGAGCTAAAACCTCCTGTTATCCCTATGCAGACCTCTCTCTGTACTCTGTTAAGAACAGAACGAGTCGATTTTATCTCTGTTCTGTTCCACCAGACCACTGACGCATATGCAATGATGGGTCTAATGATGGCTATGTACATCCAATGTACCACAGCAGGTTTTAGACCCCATGTCTTCCCAAAGGCTCTTCTGCATTGCCAAAAGGCATTTAATGCACGAGATGTTTTGTGTTCGACATGAGCCTTCCAAGTCAGTTTGCTATCTAGAGTCACCCCTAGGTATTTAACTTCCTTGGAGATAGTAGGAGAGCCAGTGACATTTTTCAGTGATGATTTAGTTAAGGTCTATTTTTTGAGAGGATGTTAAGGAGGGCCTAACTAAGTGTCATCCGCGAGGATTAACCCTGATTCCAGTCATAAGAGGGTGGCAGAACGCCCCCAACTTGTAAACAAAATGGCATCTTTTTATCATTTAGTTAAGTTGATCCGCAATTGTGATGCCTCTAACTTGCCACCATGTTCTTCAGAATTAAGACAACAAATACTGCGAAGCTCGTACATTGCCAGTATATGGCTCAATGCACATTTGTAGCAGCCGACCGAAAAATTGCCAGAAAATTACGGCTGGATTATAAATAATAATAAATACGAATTCGTCTGGTTCGAAGGAGATCAAATACCCCAATATGTTAGTGATGTACTCACTGATACCTCCAGTGAAAACAGCAAAGATGACAAGGGTGACAATGATTCAGGTATGTAGATATTATAGCAAATATAAACACAAACATATTACATTTTTCTAATCCATTTTTTCAATTTTATAGATATGGACTCTCGTGTATCGAGTGATCTCGATTCGGCAGACGATGAGGAGAGTGATTCCGACTGGCAAGAGGATTGATAAAAAAAAATTATTTTTACTTACTTTTTATGCTTGCTCTTTCATACTATCTACTCATAGTTTTTGTTTTATATTTATTATCATAATTTATTCAAATAAAAATTTAGAAAAATTAATCACGAAATCGTTAATATTCAAAAATTTCCTTAGTTGCACAACATTTATTTGATCTAATAAAAATAATTATGATTTGAAATTATTATGTTTTTTGAGGTATTTTTTATTATTTCGTATATTTTCTTTCTTAGAGAATTTTTGATATGATCAAATAAAGATATTAATGATTCAACATACATTTACAATGTTTTTTATCTATCGAGATAGCGGAACTTCAATAATTTCAATTTTTTTCGAAAAATTATCATAATTTTTTTCCATGACAATCGGGTTTTTTGATAAAAATGAAATTTGTCGACGTCTCTCAAATTGTAGGAATGAAAAAAACATGGTTTTAGGGAAATATTAATTAGTACGTATCCAACGGTTTGTCGGCAATGGAAAGAAAATTCTTTATTTTCAGTATATCTCAGAAACTAATTAAAATACGAAAAAAAGTCAAGAGACCTTTTTTGTAGAGAATTGAATTTCCTACAAAAAACATATCGTGTTGTATTCTCGAATCTAGCATAGTTCCAAAGATATGTGCGTCTGAACGTAAAAAATATTCGTAAATTTTCTTCATTTTCAGTATAACTCAGAAAATAATCAAAATATGAAGAAATGACAAGAGACCTTTTTTGTAGAGAATTAAGTTTCCCACAAAAAATCTCTCCAGTCGTATTTTCGTATCCAGCATAGTTTCAAAGATATTTGCGGCTGAAAGTAAAAACTTCAAATCATTCTGCCAGGGTGTTGATGCCGCCATTTTGTTCTGCAAATTGACATTCACACTTGGAATAGTTGTCACAACAACATATTAAAATATGAAGCTTAACTAAATAATAAAAAGTTCATCACTCACACGACATGTTAGGGGTGATCTGCCACCCCCTTATGACTGGCCAATCGTTCTGCAAATATAATATCGATGATTGTGGGCTATCAAAGGACTGCCGGAGAAAATTTCAGCCTTAACTAAATGATAAAAAGATGCCATTTTTTTTACACGTTGGGGGCGTTCTGCCACCCTCTTATGACTGGAATCAGGGTTAATCCTCGCGGATGACACTTAGTTAGGCCCTCCTCAATATCCTCTCAAAAAATAGACCTTAACTAAATCATCACTGAAAAATGTCACTGGCTCTTAGACTAAGAGTTGAATGGTTTCACCCTTTAGAATTGGAAGCTTGAGATTATCCAGTTTTCTCTTCTTAGTGAACAGCACAAGTGTTGTCTTTCTAGGATTCACTGATAAACCATGCCTCTCACACCAGTTCTGGATCCTATCCAAGGTCCTCTGCATTTTAATACAGACGTCCCTTAACGAGTCCCCACAAACTAGTGCACACACATCATCAGCGTAAGCCTGTGTAAGTATATTTAAACTTTGCAATTCATCTAAAAGCGAGTCTACTAAGAAGCACCACAGAAAAGGTGAGAGTACTGCCTCTTGCGGACAGCCCTTCCCAACTTTCATAACGGTGTCGCTTCCGCTTTCTGTTAAAAGTAGTCTCTGTGACAGCATGGAATAGATCCATCGTATAAGCACAGGGTCCACTCCATACGCCTTGGCAGCATCACATAGGGATGAGAACATTGCATTATCAAAGGCTGCCTCAATGTCCACAAAAACCCCAAGAGCAAAAGATCCACGATCCGCCGCACTTTCTATTTTATAGATTAGATCGTGCAGTGCGGATTCACAGGATCTTCCACTCCTATAGGCATGCTGGTCTTCACTGAGGGGCCGCCTTCTCCCTGATGTATTTTTCTACCAGTCGTTCCAGACATTTCAAAAGGAATGATGTCAAACTAATGGGTCTGAAACTTTTTGCCAGAGTGTAATCTTCTTTGCCCGGTTTAGGTATAAAAGCTACTCTGACTTTACGCCAGGCAGTTGGCACGTATCCCCAGATTAAGCAGGCTCTAAAGATTTTCTTTAGTGCCGGAACTAGAGATGTACTTCCTGTCTTTAGCATGGCTGGATATATACCATCCAGACCTGGGGTCTTAAAGTTTTCGAAAGAGGTCAAGGCCATCTCGATCCTTTCCTCAGTCACAACCTTGGATGCTATGTATTTATCTTTCCTTGTGATATTAACTCTCTCTTGTAAATTCACTTGGGTTTCATCTAATTGAATTCTCTGACTGCCCGGAAAATGAGTCTCAAACAGGATTTCATATGCTTCCTGTTTGGAGCTCGTGTATCCTCCGTCCGCAGGCCTACGGAGAGTGTCTAGTTTGGCTGTCTTTCTGGAAGACTTTAAGCAGCCTTGCAGCCTCTCTCATCCCCACCAGTTCCTCACAGTGTTTCCTATAAGAGGAGACATTGACTGATCTGATCTCTCTCTTATACTCACGCTGTAGAGTTTGATAGATCTTCTTGAGTTCTTAAGGCCCTCTTTACAAGTTTTCTGGTTGTTTTCCTGAGCTTCTGCAGGTTGTTGTTCCACCAGGGGACATTCTTGCCACATCTGCTCTTTCTGCCACAAGTTAATACAGTAGAATCCGGATATAACGACCGTCAAGGGACCGGCGATATTTAGTCGTACTAACCGGACGACGCACAAAACGAACGAACACCCACGCATAAATGTAAGCTTGTTTTTATGTATTAATATTATTGTAGTTATGAAATAATAATATACATAGTTAGATTAATTTCTATAAATAAATTAAAAATTCATATTTAAATAAAAAGTAACTTTGATGAAAGATTAACACTGACTACATTCTATGTATGTAAATTCATATGATTTACTGACATAGAAAGTCTGTAATTATTGTTTGTTTTTGACAGATTTTTGTTCGATAGTAAGAATTACGTACAGCATTGTGAATAAAAGACATCATATTTATTACATCATAATCAAAGTTAGTTTGAACAAACACAATGAGCGTTTCTGGAGCCTTCAGAGCCTCAGACGCACTGGAAATCGAATTAGTCGCCTCCAGTTCGGAACTCATTTTAGCGCACATAATGAGTCCTTGACCTTGCCACATTAGATGAAAAACGCTGACTCTGATTTAAGCGCATTAATCAGCATACGTACGTAAGAGAGGGGAGAAACCCTGGACACGGGGCGGTTAGGTATTGTTTGTGCGTAGGTATTGTAAACAACACTGCGCGTCGTTCTAAGCGAACGATTTGTTATCGAAATAGAACGCTATAAGCGGTTGGTCGCTTAAACCGAAGTCGTACTAAACGGATATGTTTTCATAGTAAGTCTATATGAAACCTAACTTGAGTTTGCATTTTCGTCGCTAAAAACAGTTAGCCGTTATAAGCGAAGTCGTTATATCCGGATTCTACTGTATTTCTTCAACAAAAAGAAAAACCAGTTTGAATTCTGTAAATTATGCTTGAAATTATAAAAGAAATATCTTAGATATTTTATGAAATTTAACATTAGATTTACGGACATTTATTGTATGATTTATTCTGAAAAAATAAGTTAAGAATGCTATACATATTTCTGTTTCAAATAAAGAGCTCGGGGGGTTAGTAATATACAAGAACATATAGTCGTACTATTACATCAATAAAATGTAACATAATTCATTACAAATTGGTAAATACGACTTCTGCAAATCTCGTCACGAAATCTGACACACGTCAAATTGCCGGGTTCCGTAAATCTAGTGTTAAGTTATTAAAATGCAATTATAATTTAAATAAAGAGAGTTATCAAATTTCCTAAGAAATTTAATTAGGGAATATGTTTTATATCATAATTTCAAGAGACTTTCTTTCAGATCAAAAGAAGTATTATTTTTTAATTTTAAAATTATAATTATTCCGGGCTATCTGAATATCAACAATCTTTTTTCATAGCTTTGTTGGTTTGGAAATAAAAACTACCTTTAAAATTTATGTACATAGTCGTGCCATAAGTTCTGTCCCAAAGGAAAATTTAAAAAAAGCTCATATAAGAAACAAATAATTAAATTTTATTTATTATGTTTAGTAATATACATATTCTAATTTACAGTAATGCAGACAATTATTCGAAATGCCCACCCTTTGCAGCTACATATTTTTTTAAACGTTTCGGCCATTCATCAATCGGAGTACGCAAGACATCTAGTGATATTTCCTTCGTTGCTTTCATCAAACTTGCTTTTAATGACTCAATGTTTCGATGTTGAATAGAGCAGGCCTTCTCCTCTAAAATATTCCATAAGCGGTAGTCCAAAGTATTTAGGTCTGGGCTACCAGAAGGCCAATCTTCAGCAGAAATGAAGTCAGGAACATTGGATTTTAAACAGATTTGCGTTGTCTTGGATTTATGAGCTGGTGCTGAGTCTTGCTGAAACACCCAATGCTGACCATGGTACATCGTTGTGTTGAGCGGCTTCACCATCTTCTCCAGGATGTCACTTTGATAGTTCTTTGCCTTCGTTTTCACGCCTTGCTCAAAAAAATGCAGCTCCGTAGCACCGTAATATCCAACTCCCCACTAAACCATGACTGAGGCGGGATGTTGACCACGCTCTACCTTGGGTATCTCCTCAGCCGCTTCCTTAGAGCTATGCGCGTACACTCAGTCATTCTGTCGGTTAAACTTCTCTTCAATAGTAAAAAGTTTTTCGTCTGAAAAAAGTATTTGTTGGTATTTTTTTCCCGCGTACTTCTTCAAGAGACTTTTAGATCGCATCTCTCGTATCGCACGAAGCTTGTCCGTAAGCCGATGCCCTGTTGACCGTCGATAAGCACCAAGCCTAAGGTCTTCCTTGATAATACGAGACATCGTCCTTTTAGGTATTTTCATCTCCCGTGCCATCACCTTTGGTTTCCGGAGCGGATTTCTCAGTATGCGGTGACGCACCGCTTCTACTGCTGCTGGTGTACGAGACGTACGAGGCCTCTCGCTCCTGGACCTGTCATCGACACAGGAAGTCTCACGGTATCGTTTGATAGTACGATGCACAAATTTCATTGTAATTTGTAGTAGCTGAAGAAGCTCAAATATCTCCTTTGCTGACTTGTTGCACTTAAATAGTGCAATAACGGCGATCCTGTTCTCTTTAATGCCCCACTCCATGTTGCTCCTTCGAAGTCCAATGGCATAATGATATTTTTTTAACAAAGCGGGAAGTATTTAAGCTTATTCGCGACAGTAAACCGGGATGCGTCGTGAGCCTTTTAGTGGAGGCGAGGGAGACAGAACTTATGGCACGACTATGTATACACCCTACCTCGGTTTCGGAAACTATACCGTTTCCATCCTCAGCGGTTGTTTTTACCAAACTTAAATTGTTAAAACTTGCAAGGCTCATCGCTTTTAAAAAGCAGGACTCAATTACAAATAAGTACAAAGTACATATCGTTCTACGTATGCTAAACCATATTAAACAAATTTGATATGATAGGAGCTCTTCTATTATTTATTAATACATCCGCGAATTTACTCATGCATCAGGCGGTTTAGTCCCTCACAGGCTTAAGAAGTGAACACTTATTTTTGTTGAGACTGTGGTCAGCGTTCTCTAAAAAGTGAGCGGCAACAGCTGATTTGTTCGGTTCATTGTGTTTGATGTGCGACAGATTATATCGTTCCATATTTTGTTAACCACTACTTTACTCTGACCTACGGAGCTGAGCGGACAAGAGCCACATTTGATCTCATCTATGTATTTCGCTTTGGCCGAGTTTGTCGATATGATCTTTGCCATTGGATATGAGGCTTCCAAGTTAACATGTCGTACAGTTAGTGGAATCTGAATTCGAGTTCAAAATATACCAAATCAATTTAAAAAAGAGGTACTTCCGGTCTAAATAACGTACTTCTGGTAGAGACTGGAAGGTGAACACAGCCCCAATCGATAAAGCGTACCCGCTTTACTTGAATGAAGCAATCGGCTTGGCAAAGAATCAGTGCCGGATTTACCTATGACGGGGCCCCAAGCAACCTCAGGTTTTCGGGGCCCTCATTCTAAAATTAACCCCCCCCCCCCCAATATTTTAAAATAATAAATAACCAGTTAATTTTGCAAAATCAATATATTATTCAGTTTACTTATAATTTACGAAGTAACTTACAACTTTTTCCTACTTTTCGCAGTCGCAAATTGATGAATGACATCATCAAAGTCAAGTTTTTGAAGCTTGTCTTTTTCGATAAAGAGTAAGCCCAAATCACTTACTTTTTCTTGGCCCATCGATGAGCGTAAATAATTTTTGACGCGTTTCAATACGCTGAACGATCTCTCCCCTGTACTATTAGTTATCGGTAGTGTAAGGAATAGCCTGATTTATTTATTTACAGGGACAGGTGGCCTAATGCTTTAGCACGTAGCGATGGTTCTCCTTCTCTCTAACCTCCATGGAAGACACGAAACACGAGCGACCGAAGCGCCAACTATACGCGCGAAATACAGTTTTGAATAAATTTAAATTCGTTTGAGGACAATGAATAATCGATATTGTTTACATGGGTTTTTTTCATTTTGCATTTTTTATTTATTTTTTTTTTTCCAATTTCCGAATGTATTTTCAAAATTTTTCAATTTTTGGGGCCCCTGTCCAAGCGGGGCCCCAAGCAATTGCTTCCTTTGCTTCCCGGTAAATCCGCCACTGCAAAGAATATGTTGTTGGTCGATTTAGAAGGAGTGGACGTGTGGTTTTGGACACCCTATATAAGGCACAGACCGGACAAAGTATTTGATTACAAACATGTCATTAAATGTCCTCTAAATATTTATTTAGGCTCATATTGAAATGTTTATATTAATTTTTTGACTTCTCTAGTAACTTCCTTAGTTTTCGATTTTATACATATTCATCACTACTGTATGTTCAAGCTTTTATTTTAGTAACGTTTCGTATTGTCACTAAATACTAATTTTTTTTTTTTTTTTTTTTTTTTTATTACAAAGCAAAAGTGACATATTAATTTATTTTGTTCTTTAACCCTATTTTTCTCACAAACGAGACGTTAGGAAAAGGAAAAATGTTAAACTATTTATTAGTACCAATTAAAGGAATTTAAATCAATACATTTCTTAAAATTTTAAAATAGTGATATTGCCCTTTATTTATATATTGTTTAAAGCACGACCGATATTACAATTTTACACCTTCACTTTTTTTGCAAATGTTTCTTGATGATGGAAAAGAAATTCTTGAAACAGGGTATCGAATTAATTGTTGCAGTATTCTAACAGTGGCAATAAACTCTTAGATCTTATATGTGCTTGAGAATGCCCGTTGCTTTTCATATCATTTAATAAAAAAAAAAAAAAATCTCGGTACAATATACAGAAGCATCATCTTGGAAAATGCATTATAACGATAGAAATTCCTTATAAAGAGCTATTCAATTGTGATTTCCAAGAAGTCTCATGCATCACCTTTGTTCCCGACTGCAATCGTTTCAGCATTTTTTTTTTTTTTTTAATATAAAAGATATTGCGACAAGTTCGGCGAGGGAAAATGCTCTGCAATCAGAAAATCATTTGACGACTTAAAATTGTCCCTGACAGCAGAACCACGATATATCAAGAGGGAAGGACAAAATAGCGCGATTATTATAAAAAACAAAACGCAAAAAAATAAAATGGCAGCACCCCCTTGCATCGGCCAGAACACGCACAGACAGACAGACAGATGAATATGACTTCGGTGACATGTGCATTCTATTTCAATAGCCGCGGGCATTGAAGGCGTTGATTAAACATCCTCCGATGGGATGAATCTCCTCTGCACGAGAAACTTCAAAGCGACGTCGCGGATGTCAACACTTGCGATGGGATTTCTCATCACAGACGGCTTCGCACTGCCGCGGTCGCGTCGTTTAGTTTTATTGTTTAAAGAAAATCGGCGTAACTAGGAAACTGGTTTAGATATATGTAGTCCGGCGGGTTCTATCTAATCAGTCCTTTTTTTTTTAACAAGGAGCCATTGAGCTGCTGCAGGAGATCAAATTAGATTTTGTCGCAGATCCAACTTAGGAATTCGCTACCTAACTGATCTTGCTTTTTTCTGGGAACACGCTCTTACAAGCTTTGTATCTTCTTAATGAGCTACAAAAGAAAGCATGAAACCGAACGTTTTGCACCAATACTTCTTTGTGTCTGCAGAAAGTTCTATTATACTTTACATTGCCGCTCATTAGTTCTGTTCTTGCTGAACTGAAGTTAAATACGTAGCATTAACTTCCTTATATGGTATAGAACCTCTACTTTTAATTCCATTAGGTTCTATACAACTATTTTTCATAATTGAAAGTAACGTGTTTTAGCGTTGAAACATATTTTATTATCAATTAAACTTAGACCAAGCAGTAAGGCTACAAGTGTATTTTACTACATCATTATCTGATTCTGTTAGTAATCGCATAAAGCGTGCAGAATACAAAAAGCAATTAAAACCTAACGCACCGGAAGTATTACACATTTACTTACCGCTAAGTCCAAGCTATTCTTCATACAAAGATAAACTGTGTAGGTATGTACTAAACATTTTTATATCAAGTACAGAAAAGAAAATATTTATCAGGTTGGCGGGAAAGTTCTGTCGTACTTTAAAGAAATATTTGAATCAGTTTTAATAACGTTTATTTACATTTTAATCAATAATATAAAATCGATTATTTTATATGAAAAATTATAATAAAATTATGGAAAGAAGGGCAAAGTTATCGTGTGATAAGAAAAGTAGTAGGAAGACAACATTCATCTATCCAAAGGGTGGTGAACAACCTTAAATCGACGGGAATTATAACATAAAAGCCACGTTCTGGTCATCCTTCAAAGTTGTCAGAAAGAGAAAGGCGTAGTATTATAACTGCTGTGTAGAAGAATCCACGAATAACTGCACCAAAAATCACAAGGGATATTGAAATGAAGTTTAATAAAAAAAATTAGTGCTGATACCTCGAGAAAAGTACTAAAAACGACTAGGACCATGGACGTGTTGCTCGCAAAAAACCATTCTTTACTCCGATGAGAGCAAAATATGGGTTTTCGGAATAACAGGCTGAAAGATCATATGGAAAAAACCGGGTACAGCGCTCAACAAAGAAAATCTTTTCCCAACTGTGAAACATGGTGGTGGGGGTGATATAGGGGTGTGTGGCAAGTAGTGATGACGGGCAACTGGAATTTATCGAGTCTACTATGAATAGGTATGACTATTTAAACATTTTTAAATGAAAATTAAAACAAAGTTCTGAAAAACTGAGACTAGGGAATACAAATAACTTTATGCATGACAACGATCCTAAACAAACATCCGAAGTTGTTAAGCTGTGGATATTGTATAATGTTCCAAAGCAGTTGCATATAACCCCACAATCTCCTGACTTAAATCCCATAGAGCATCTATGGGATTTACCAGAACGGAGAATTCGTCAACATAACATAACTTCTAAGGATACGTTGGAAACCACTTTAAAAGAAGAATGGGAGAAAATTAGTTCTCAAGAAACAATCATATTTGTAAATTCTATGCAGAAAAGATTGCAAGAGGTTCTTAGAAGAAAAAGATATCCTACAAGCTATTAATTTCCGTATCAATTTACGTTATCTTTAGTTTTTATGTAATTAGGTGCATGCAGATTTTTTCAATTCGATATCTTTAGTTTTTATGAAGGTGTATTTATTTATTCAGCATTCTTAAAACTGTATATAAAGTATGTAGAAAATAAATGTTGACCTAAACATAAAAGTATTTTTTCCACATACCTTGCCGTACGCACTACTTTTTCTACCTAGTGTAATTATGAAGTAATCCGATGGAGCAATGTCAGTTGCATATGGTGGGTGACTAAGAACTTCTCATCTAAGCTCATTCAACTTTTGTTGCGTCTTCATTCCAGTATGTGGTTTTGTATTATCCTGATGGAACACAATTCATTTTCTGTTCGCTAAAACTGACCGCTTTTCCTTGATAGCTACATTCAATTTATCAAGCTGGTTACAATAGATGTTCCCATTGATGGCTTGCCCCTGTTTATGTAGCTGGTAGTACACTGGACCTCTTCTATTTCTATCCCACCACAAACAGAGAATTACCTTCTGTGGATGAAGATCTAGTTTTCCAACAATTGTAGTGGATGTTCCAGTTTTGCAGTAAACTTTTTTCCTTTTTATATTCTCGTACAGAAGCCAGTTTTCATCTCCCATAATGAGCTTGTCAAAAAACGGAACCAAATTGTGTCTATTAAGGAGAGATGAACAGATTCTCACACGATCCGATAAATTTCTTTCAGATAAATTGTGCGGAACCCAAATACTCTGCTTCAAGACAAATCGAAGATGTTTGATGTGTTCCTGAGCAGTCGTATGGTGGATGCCTAATTCCTTTGCAATTGCTCTAGAGGTTAGATGTGGGTTGCTCTCCAACATGGACCGCAGAATGTCATTATCGACCTAGGATGGCCGCCCAGATCGACGATCTTCTTTGAGACTGAAATCTCCTGAACGAAATTTGGCAAACCATCTTTGGCAGGTCCGAAAATTTACAACTTCACTTCCAAACGTGTCCCATAAATTTTTACAAGCAACTGATGCGTTGCTTCCTTTCTGGATCCCATACAAAATGCAATATCTTAAATGCACTTTATCCATTGCCACCTTATTCACTATATACTTCGCAACTAACGGAAGAAGGGATATTGAAAGTAGTCCTTTTATATCCCACGAGAGGTACGCTACATAATAAGACCCAACACGACGCATTCTACCTGCTGGTGGTAGTAAAATACGACAGAACTTTCCCGGCAACCCAACATTTTTTAGTTATAATTTATCAGGATAATAAGATTATTTAGGTTTTATATTCTGCTAAGGTATTGTACCCTTCGAAGCGCTCTGCAATACGTATCCCTGGTTTGCAGGTGCAATTATCGCAATAAAATGTAATTTCTTGTCTTCCCCATGGAATCTTTCGATCCGAATATATACTATACAGTATTTTCTAGTCTCACTGCGAAAGATGTGGAGGTTTTCGTGTAGTCTATACTCAACTGTGAAATAATTCCGGAACGCTTACGTTTTCTTACAAAATCAAAAGAAGACTGAGTTTGCATGCGAAGAGTACAAAAGTACACATGTATAGACAAAAATGGCAAAAGATAGATTTCAAGCGGGAACAAATTCAGAGAAAAATCCTGACACAATAGTTAACGCGTTAGAATTGTAAATATATTAATAACATTGACAGAAATAATAATAATAATAATTATTACCGCCATATTGGATCCGCCATTTTGAATTTTCAAAATCTGACTTCAGATTCGTGATCAGCGACCCCAAAAACCCATGTATACAGTTTTGAGTCGAAATTCGGTCAAATATTAAATTTTCGGTCCACCATATTGGATCCACCATTTTGAATTTTCAAAATCTGACTTCAGATTCGTGATCAGCAACCCCAAAAACCCATGTATACAGTTTTGAGTCGAAATCCGCCATATTGGATCCGCCATTTTGAATTTTCAAAATCTTACTTCAGATTCGTAATTAGCGACTCCAAAAACCCATGTATGCAATTTTTAGTCCAAATTCGATAAAATATAAAAATTTTGGTCCGCCATATTGGATCCGCCATTTTGAATTTCCAAAATCTGACTTCTGATTCGTAATTAGTGACTCCAAAAACCCATGAATTCAATTTTTAGTCCAAATTCGATAAAATATAAAAATTTTGGTCCGCCATATTGGATCCGCCATTTCGAATTTTCAAAATCTGACTTCAGATTCGTGATCAGCGACCCCAAAAACCTTCAGTTAGTATGTTATAGTAAAAATTAATTTAAGCTCGTCTTTTGTAACTCAAAGAGTTAAAAAGGCTTATACTAGGCACGGAAATTCTTCATTTTTCTGAAAACTGTAGGGTGGTGGCAATTCTGACCTCGGATTCGTGATCAGTAGGTTAAAGTTCATCGGATAGCATATATGACATTTAAAATAAAGACCAAGTTTTTTGTTGGTGTGAGCCTATTCAATTTTTCAGAAAAAAATGCAACTTTGAGGTTATGTTACATAGTGTTTATTTTCATTTCAGCCATTCTGGTTAATTTTCCAGTAATCTACATAGTCTCAGCTTCAATTTAAAAAAAAAATTTACGTTAATATCTTCGGTTTTTTCCGAGATATTAGGTTTTAAACACAAAAAGTGCCGTTTAGCCCATAGTGCGCCGTCTGGCCGTCTGGCCGTCTGTCTGTCTTCAATCATATGACGATCTCAACACTGATTTAGACAAGTTCTTTCAGTCTCAGCCTCTACAGTTTTGGGCGGATGGCACTGAATCACTGCTACAGAAATTGATGCAAGTAGTACATACTAATTGTGACTATAGTGTTGAATAAGAATTTAAAGTTTATAATAAAATAAAAATGTAAAATACTTCAAAAATTCAGACCATATCCAGATGTGTCATTATTTTTTTACCAACCCAATAGTTATCGAGCCAGTCGAAAACAGTCAGAAACATGCCAAGTAAATATTACCTTAACCTTAACGTACAATAAACTGTAAATACCACTTAAATCAAGAAGGCATGACTAGTGAACGCGGTCAAACAAACCATTTAAACCATTTTAATAGGTTCAAACTTAAAGTACAGGGTCCGCCAAATAACTTTTTTTTTTGAAAATGCTATAAAAAAAAAAACTACTGAATATTTTTTCAAATTTCTTTTTTCATTTCAAATTACAATCCTTCCGGTTAATGATGAAAATAATTTCATTCAAATGGCTGCCTCGGCTGGCCATGCAGTAGCCTACACGATCGGTCCAATTTTTAAGTACATTATCGATTGTGTGCAGCTGTATTTCACCAATGGCTTCACGAATATTGTCCTTTAAAGCGTCAATTGTCTCTGGCTTGTCGGCGTAACACTTATCTTTGACGGCACCCCACAAATAATAGTCTAACGGTGTCAAATCGCAGCTCCGAGGTGGCCAAACGACATCAGCTCTGCGGCTGATAATGCGATTTTCAAAAACAGGGCGCAAAACATCAAGTGTAGCGTCGGCTGTGTGGCACGTAGCGCCGTCCTGTTGAAACCAAATGTTGCCAATATCCTGCTCTTCAATTTCTGTGAACAAAAATTCGTTCAACATGGCCCGATAACGATCGCCATTGACTGTAACGGCCACTCCTTGCTCATTTTCGAAGAAAAATGGCCCAATTATGCCTCTGGACCAAAATCCGCACCAAACAGTGACTCGTTTTGGGTGCATCGGCTTTTGAATGAATGCGTGCGGGTTTTCTGTGCCCCAAATGCGACAATTCTGCTTGTTTACATACCCGCCAAGATCGAAATGAGCTTCATCTGAAAAGATGATTTTTTTGGCCATTTTTTACCATGATTTTCAAAGTAATGTCGCAATATTTCCCAGCGTTGTTCAAGCGTATACACAACCATATTCGTTCAGCGGAAGGATAAAACTAATTATCTGTCAAATCAGACATGAGCTAAGTGTTGCCATCCACGAAATAAGCACTAGTTGAAAAAAAAACGTTAGATGGCGGACCCTGTAGTTACACCTACAAAGATTTGTTTCTGCTAAAGGCAAATTTTTGAGATTGTTATCATCACTGAATTGAAAGCTATCAATTCAATTCTTAGAATTAATGTTGTTTACTAAAGCTAATATAAAAAACCGCGTTAGCGGCTTCCCGACGATTTTCTAAAGAGTGCATATTAAGCAGCAGAAGTCAGTTATTATAAGGGGAAGTATAAGCTGGTTCTATCAATGTAAATCCTTTAATGCAAATTAACAAATTTATGTTGAACAGATTCACTTAACTCCCATATTCAAGCAAGAGTATAGTAAAGGAAAAGTAGAGTAGATAGAAAACTAAAACGCAGAAAAATTCTCGGCTCCATCTCTTGATGAATCCCAGCATAGAATTGGACCAGACAGACCCCGTCAAGAGATGCTACGGTTCGGCACAGCAATATCTAAAAAAGATAGAGAGGAAACTGTTAAGGCCTTAAGGTTTTTGTTTTGGCTAAACTATCAGTATAGAAGGAAAACAGAAATATAAATGTAAAAAGAAAAAGAAACAATATATAATAACAATAATAATAACAATAAAAGCTAAAAAAATTAAGAATTATAATACCAAAACTAATGAAAAAAGAGTATTCTTTATTTTTATCATTTTGGCTAGTACAAGCTATTAAGTAGGATTTGGCTACAATTTATTAGCATAGTCCAGATATATACACAGAATAAGAACAACAAAAGAGGCGGAAACGCATAATAATTTAAAAATCATGTTAAACCCTTGGGTGTCCGCGAAGGGCAATTATGGAAAAGAAGAACTAGATGCAAAGTTGTGTATAATATAATACCAAAAAAAAATACACATTGAAAAAAAATAATCTTTGTTTTACTTAGCTCACAGTCTAAGAACTGTGAAACCCAAAAGAGGAGGCACTGCCTTTTCGAACGAGCCGGCACTGGTCTGTATTAATCCAATCAAATAAAAAAGATGATCCAGATTAATTACCGAGCTATTTTGGGTTTTTGAAGTTCTTGCTTTTGCTAATCTAATAAGAAGTCTCGTTTTTCTTTTTGTAAAAGAGAATTTAAAAGAGGGCCTTCAAGTTTTGTTTCTTATTAAGACCAGTTATAAGAATTTTTATTTTATTTTTATGTTAGTTTTAATTACCTTTTGTTCTACATTTTAATCTTCGTTCGCAACCAACTTTAAATCTGTCTTTGCCACCAGAAACGGAGTACTACAGCAAAGCCTCTGTTTGGATATTATTAAATAAATCCCAATTAAATATCTGGGTTAGGATGTGTTGTTCTATTTACATATATCCTAAAGTCCTGATCCAGACCCAGATCCGGATGAAATAAACGTAGCTAATATAGCTTTAGCGCGGCAAAAAGCTCTTGACTTTTGTACTATGTACTTCAGAATATGAAATATATTACTCTATAAGTTATTATATTATATTATAAATTATATAATTGCAAATTAATTTTCTCTTTTATTGCAGGTAGATACGTCTCTCTAATCATTGATCGAAGTTTTGTAAACTTGTAGTGAGTAAAAATTTAATGTTCGTAAAATTTAATTTACGCTAACTTTTTCAAGCTTCAATAAACACTAAAGTGGAATTTATTCTTCCAAACTCGAAAGACCGATTAATATGAGAAACTTTAAACTTCGCACAATAGAAAGAATTTATTCAATTACCTGCACACAATTAAACTGCTTTCACAATTATCCAATAGTGAACGCCGACCAAATAGTCCAAGTTTTCCAAGACCAGAGCATAAATTGCTGCCATAAATATCCAAACTTTGACATTTAATTTAAAACGCTCAATGGCTTTCGCCAGCAAACTAAAGGCCCGATGGTTTGAATATATAATCGCAAGAATATTCGCTCACCAGACTCCGCCCGCCGGGGCTGAAAAATACCGCAGGCGGGATCAATAATCACTTTTCTGCAGCTTCTCCGCGGGTGGGTGGGTTAATGGAAGAGGACTTCTGTTTCATTGCCGAGTCGCCATCTAACCAGCCGCATGGTATTCAAAAGTCACCCGATATATTTCAACGCTGACATTAAGTTCCCCAGCCTGCATCGCGCCTCGATTTGCATTTTTATCAAATCAATTCCCTCGAATCCAATTTAACACCCGAAGAAGTTCTTCCAGACGATCCAAACCGAATTCGCTTGTTTTGCTTGCAATAAAGTTTAGCTGGTTCGTTCTCAAATATTCACTCCTAGAAATCAACGCGTGAGGACTTTAAAAAAGCAAACAATAAGAAACGAGGATCAGGTGTGAATGTCTTTCTGTAAATTGAATTGCTTCAATTTTTGCTACAGCCCGAGATTTCTCTATTATTCTTGGCGCTCCTTGGGGTGACTAAGGGCAATATAATGGAAATAAACTTTGAATTGCGAACCTGTTATTCCTCCTCTTGAATGATTCTTGGGTTGCAGCTGCTCTGCAATGGGTTCTATTCAAGATTTTTCTCTGTATTAGCATAACATATTTTCTTGAAAAATGTGAAGAGATAATACAAACAGAGATACAATGAAAATTCTATGCTACGAGATACATACATGCATATGTTTGTACAAGCTCCGTTTCCAACTTATTTGAAAAATAGATATGTATATATTGTATAACATGTGATAGAAATTTTGCTGTTAGAAACTACTTTTTAGAAGAGCACTTGCACACAACTATGAGATATACAGGTTGTCCAATAGGAATGTGCGAAAATTAATTAGTCACTATTTTTTAACAAATGGAGAGATCGGTAAAAGGTAAATATTTTTGAATAAAGGAAAGTCGTCATTTTTCTTTTCATGTCCATTTTATTATAAAAAAATTAAACCTATTTAATACAAACCATTAATTTAAAAATATAGTGAAAAACGTGAATTATTAATAATATATATTTTTGAAATGTGAACCATCTACATAAAAGGTATCTACCCGCATTTCTTTGAATCTTCTGTCGCCGGAGAGAAGTACAAAGGGATGTTAGAGACCAAATCCTTTCTCATGCGAAAAAGAGGAGCCGCGTTAAATCTTTTTTTTTTTTGTATTCAAGACGGAGCAGCACCTCATCGCACACAAGAAGTATCATCAATAAATTTTATGGCGAGCGAGTTATTGGCCTAGGGTACCCACGCTTTGCTAGGGGGAAAGGAATAGAATAGCCACATTACTCGTCAGATCTCACTTAATGTGATTTCTTTTTATGGGGCTACATTAAAGATCTCTGCTATGAAAATAACCAAAAAACAGTTGAGGATTTTATTAAAGACATTGGGAAGATCGTCAATGGCATTTCAAATGAAAAGTTAGAACATGTTTTTAATTGTTTTAGAAAGCATATGGATATTTGTGGCAAATTAGATGGTTAAAATATCGAAAATATATATCATTAGTAACTAACGTTCTTCACTACTTTTTTAAATTAATTGTTTTGTATTAAATAGATTTAATTTTTTTATAGTAAGATGGACATGAAATAAAAATGTCGACTTTCTTTTATTAAAAAGTATTTACATTTTACCGATCTCTACATTTGTTAAAAAATTGTGACCCATTAGTTTTCGCACATTCCTATTGGACACCCTGTAGAAAGATTTAATGAAATTCAGACTACATTACCAAAGAAACGCATCAAATTTGATAATTTCTTTAGGTACTTAAGTGTTTATTACATATTTTATATTTAATACTATATATTCTTTTTAAAACCTTATAAAAAAATGATCAACTATTTTTATCTCAAGAAATGTTCAATCACTTCTACATATATAATTGTTGGCTTTTCCCTAAGTCTTCTTTTACTTAATAAAAAATTGCAGTTTTATTATAAGCGTGTTGTTTCAAATAAAATGAAAGACTTGTGTTCTCTGATAAAACAGTAATAATTTATTTCCAGTACATAAATTTCCAGTATTCATATATATACATATACATATCTAAATTATATATAATTAATATAATTATACTTAATCTATATATCTTTATAGTATAATAAACTTCATGGGATTATCACCTGAAAAAAAACGAACAACACTTAACACAACGTCTCACCTTTCACTTTCAATCTCCCAGGGCGTTTTTCCTTCTTGGTGGAAGGACTCATTCATCATACCTATTCACAAAAAGGGGTACAAAAGTGATGTAACTAACTACCGGCCGATCACCAAATTTTCGTGCATATTTAAATTTTTCTAACTAATTATTTCTGACTCCATTTTCTTTCATTGCATGCCCATTTTCTCCCCTTCCCAATACAACTTCCTTAAAGGCAGATCAACTACGATTAATCTCACCGACTTCGTCTCCAGAACATTATCTGTTCTTGAAAACGGCGACGAGATCGATATTGTTGCCACCGATTTCAGCAAAGCCTTTGACCAAATGTCACACCAAATAATTATTTTTAAACTTGGTTCCCTCGGTTTCCAATCGTGTTTTCTCTCTTGGATGAGCTTCTACCTAAACCAACGTCAATATAGTGTTCTCTTCGGTTCAGTAAACTCTAGAACTTTCGTAGTTCATTTAGGGGTTCCTCAAGGTAACCATTTAGGCCCATTGATCTTTATTCTGGCTGTATCACATCGAAAACACATTAGGCAAAGCTAACTCAGCTCTCGGTTTTGTGAAACGGTGATCTATAAAATTTAATAATCTATACGTCGCGAAATTCTTATAAATCTCTTTTGTTCGTCCTCTCCTTGAAAATGCCAGTCAGGTATGGTTTCCCATTCAGTCAACGTACACCCATGGACAACTAATTAGAAACACATATATGATTTTGAATTGAGTTGGAAATTCTCAATGTTCTTGTTTCATATGTACAAAAAGGAGCTAAATTAACATTCTCTGACTTACAATGTATTAAAACTTATAGTTAAATTTCAATTGTTTTTTTAAACATTTTGAATACAATGCCATAATATTTCCAATACATAAATTTCGCCGGACAACTAATTAGAAACACTCGTTTTGGATGGAATAAAAATTGTTTTTTTTTCCAATATTTCGTAGGAAAACCTGTTTGTAATATTATTTCTTGGCACCTCTTCTTTATTGAAAGTATAAGTCGGCTACATCTCTTCACAGGTATATTTTCCCATGCTAATTTAATTGCAATAAAAAGTTTGTCAAAATTGTTGAAGTTTTTTGAAGAAACTGATTTCTGTACGTCGCCCCACAGGTATTCAATAGGATTGAGGTGCGCATTTAAAGCAGGCCACTTCAGCACACTAATAAAGTTGGCTTGAAAAAAGTTGTTGGTATGCTTTGCTGTGTGCTTAGGATCGTTGTCCTGTTGGAATGTCTAGATCATAGGTAAATTTCCCTCAGCACATGACAACATTACGTTTTCAAGTATGTCGACGTACTTGTCCTTCATCAGGGTGCCTTCTATGCTATGAATGGGACCAATTCCATACTAGAAGAAGCAGCCCCACTCGATGATCGATCATCCGCCATACTTTACAACAAGAGTAGTATACCTCGAATCAAATGCAGCGGCTTTATGTCGACGAACAGACCTTCTACCATCTGGACCCGTTCTAGTAAATTTTGTTTCGTCGCTCCCTAACACATATTTTCATTGGTTTGTTGTCCAGGCCAAATGAGGCTTGTCAAAATTCAATCCTTTTTTTTCGGTTGCTTGCAGACACTAATGGATTCTTCCGTGAAACTCTGCCGTGCAACCCAGCCTCAGCCAAACACATTCTAACGGTTCTCGCTGAAACTGCCGTTACGTTATCACCGAAAATGTTGCGGTAGATGTCAGTAGAATTCTTTTTAGTGTCCTTTTTTGTTTCTCTGATGATTTGTCGATCTGTTAGCTCAGACATTTTCCGCCATTTCAGAACATTTTCTATTGTTTCGTGTACTTGGAAATGTTTTACTGCTCCATAAACCTGTTTTAAAGAGCATATCAATTGGTTTGCAATTTGGCAATAGGACATTTTTGCTTACCAAAGACGCACTACTTCCATGTGCATGGACGCGTTACAATTTTATTTTTTGCCCATGTTTATAAACAATGTATTGACAAAAATAGTGTCTTAACATGAATATTTAATGTAACTTAAATATTTACCAATACCAATTATTCAGAGAAATAAATTTTTGTTTAACAAGATGGAAAAATGAATTCTGTTTCTAATTAGTTGTCCACGTAAAATAGCATTCACGCGAAATGATATCACCACAGGATGTTCGGTGGGCACGAAGTACTACTAAAAGTGCAGTTTTTAAGTAGCACGTGGTCGCTAGGTTTTCGCTGGTATCATACCGTTAGATTTGAAACTAAGGAGAAAGAAGGAGAGTGCATAAAGCAGTGCTGATCAAACTGTTTCTAATTATTTGTCCATGGGTGTATATCAACAGGATTGAATCTGTCCACCGCAGGTTCCTTCGTTTTGCCTTATAGTACGTGATCTTCCTTGGTAAGATCACCTGAAACTGATGGATTTGGAATAAGCGACATGACTCTGCCGACATTATCTTTATTTACTAGCTGCTTAATAGTGTTATCGACTGCCCCTCGCTATTACAGATGATATCACTCCACACCAATCTCCGCAGCCTTAGATCGGTACTCTTCTTCCGCCCCTCACATCACCGTACCGATTATGGCTTTTGCGAACCAATTTCCCGAATGATATATTACGTAAAGTCATCCCTTAGGAAAGTCGTCCCGAAACGTCCCCCCTAGTTTTTAATTTGTTTATAATGTTGTAGCGTTTAAGTTGGATGCTTTTGTATGTATGTATAGCTTGTACTAAGTTGAACAAATAAATAAAAACTGGTACTTGGGGACTTTTGACGGCACTGATTTCAAATCTTCTTCAAAAATTTGAAAATTCGAAATGGCCCATCAAATTATGTTTATCTGCTTGTTTGCACGCTATACAAAAAATTTACGGAAGGAACTTTATGAAACTGACGTAGTGGTAGCTTATGCCCTATGTTAACATTTATAATAAATTTTATATCCATTCTCCATGTTCCAAACTCCAAGTTTCCATACTTTTGAAAGTTCGATTTTTATTACTAATCCATAATTATGTTAATTCGTGCCGCGGTGGATCCAATATAGAAATTGAAAACTGATAATGTCAATTGACTTAAAAATCCAGATACAATGTGACGACCGAAAATTTGGAACTTCAAAAAAGTTATAATCAAGAGGTTTTTATGATCACTAACTTCGGATTTGTTACTACTATTTATTTTGAGAATCCCAAGTAAAAATATCAGCTTCAAAAATATCTATGAAAATCGATACATAAAAGTATGTATGGTTGTTTCCGAGTTTACTTCCTAAATACTTATTGTTTATCACTGTAATTTTTATTAAACAATCGGTAATTATTTTAAGGAACCAGTTATCATTTGCGTAATTGATCCTGAGATTCTATGAAATGAAAGGCCATGGACAAAACGTGACTAATCTACAAAACTAACAAAATTAGTTTTTAAGTGTTTAATAACAATTAATTAAAAAATAACAAATTCTTGTAGGAGCTTGTAAAGTAGCTCAAATAAAAGCATAAACCTTTAGTTATTGTATTAAAATACGAGAGGCTTTAATACTTTCCGAAATATTCCGGGGAATTTACTTTTTTTCCATAAGCCGATTACTTCATACAATAGATAGTGAATGAAGATCTCTGCTTCCGCACGCTCATGAAAATCTTATTCCTGAAGATGCTTCGTAAGCGCTATAGATTAGTGGTATTTTATATATGTAGATAAGGATTTAGGCTCTTTTTTAAGTCGTATTACGAACTTTTTACACGTTCTGTTATTTTTTTACGAATTTTTAAAAATGGCCGAAATACGATATTTTGTATTTTTCAACCCTATTTTTTAAAAAAATGTGATGTGATAGAATATTTTTGTTTGCATATTCATAATCTACGAAAAAAATCCTATGGAAATGATATATTACTTGTTGAAGGAGAAAATAAATATTAAATTTTGCCGACCAGTGTTATTGAGTGCTAAAATTGTTAAATTCTAATCTATCATTTTTAAAGTAAGCTTTCAACTTTGGAGTTCAATTATCAAAAAGATGATTACCAAAGGTTAGTTATATCTGGTCCGTGACCTTTCAAATAAGACATTATAAATTCTAAATGAGGGTATATTGAACTTATTGTGTTTGCTGGATTATATTTTTAGCTAATTAGATATACTATAATATAAATAGGTAACGCTCTTCTTGCGCACAATTGTAAATTCCCAATTAATTGTTAAAGCAATCTTCGAACAAAAAACAAATTACATTAAAATCAATTCATAAACCTACGTTGTTGCGAGTTAAATAAAAGCATTTAAAATAGCTTGTCCATGTCTCTGTCTGAAAAGTTCTTTGAAAATTTTATTGAGGTTATATGAAAGGTATGTAAGATTACTGAACCATAATGCTCCTGGTAAGAGAAGTGGATTAATTTAATCTCACGTACTTCACTGGCCAGTTACCCATGAACATAAACATTTGAGTGAAAAAACTGAAAATGATTTGAGCACGGGGAAACATGATAGGTTCGGAACAAGTCGCCCGGTCTATTTTTTTTATGGAAACGATTTCATTTTTAATCTCATCTGATATGGCCTTCATCATGCCAGTTGAGTTGGAGGAGGTCCCCACCACTCGGCGAGGTCGCGACTTAGCCGTTTAAAGCATATCTGCAATCTACCTGGTGGCGGTTGTTTGTCAAATCACTGAACTCGGGTTTAAGGCGATTCGACACGCCACTGCGACGCTTGGGACGAGCCAATTCGATTGGAAAAATCCCACCGATGCGTCGCCAATGTTGGATTGACGGGTGTGCGGGGCGACACAACCAGGCGACCTGCGGTGCGGTGGGTAATAACAAAAAGTGGTTAACCGATGTCAGAAATTCCGTCACAAAGTCAGCTACGGAGCTAAGCCGTCTTAAGCCACTCCGAAGCCACTTCCTTCAGCGGGGCACCAGTTGCCGAAGTGCACAGCGCCCCGCGAATAGATGAGACAGTTGTTCGTACGCCGAGCAATTAATCATTGGAAAATTTATGTTGGCCCAAAGCGGAGCCATAGACTGAATGCAGCAACATCAAAGTGCAATGACATGAACATGCAAACGCTGATCGCGGTCGCATGCAAACCCTTTTGTTGCGATGCTTTTTCGCTTTTATTTTGCGTAAAGCATCAATTTGATAAATTCAGCACACTTGTGTAGTTTTGCTATGACAACGCTGCAACGCTGCGCGTGGAATTGTACACGGAACAGACCCGCAGGGAATTCATTTTAAGCTCAAACCGCTCTTGTTCGGCGACCCTTAATGTGGTCTACAATTACATCCGGCCGAAAAATGTGTAGCGGAAATGTTACAAAGAATTTATTCAAAATTTTTTAACTGTTTAATGTCCGAAAAATCAAATATGAAAACTAAGTACTTCAAATTGCTTCATGTTTTATGGGTAATGGGTTATTGTAAGTTTGTTGTTGTCCCAAATTCATAAATTTGCCAATCAGACCACATTTAAAGAGTTCGTCGAATAGACAATTATAATCGAGTTATTCCTTTATACATCCATGGTATTCTCATTGGTATTCCGATGAAGTTAAATTTTTGGGTATCTGGCTTGATAAACGAATAAATTGGAATACCTAATTAAGCAATTCGTTAAATAACAGTTGCTGACTATGGCCACATGAGCTTCCCGCAGCGCATCCCTAACTTAAGAGTTTATTTTAGAACACCCTAAATGACCAGGGAACTTTGCCTTAGGAGAAGATTCAGGATTCTCATCCTTGAACGCGTAAAACGTGCTTTACTGGTATTGATCCTGGTGTCTATGGACCCAATACCAAAGTAATAGGCAAATGGTCCAGCGCCCTTCTAAACTTTAACAAGAGACTAAAGTGTGCCAACATCTTCTCCGATGGCCAAGCGGCCATTGTGGACTTTTTCGTCGAGACTCGGTAAAGAGTACTTTGTTCCTCTTCAACATCAGGGTTACTCTGTGTTGGATAACCGGGCACTCCGATGTTGAAGGAAATGAGGCTGCTGATTAACTAGCTAGGGAAAGGTCTTCATCTCGATTCCAAGATCCTGAACCCTTCTGCACCATTGGCTGTTCTTCGACTAAGCCGAATCGATTAGAAATCAACAGTCTGTACCTACACTGGAAAAATTTTTCCCTGGATCCGGCACTAAAGAGCTTGTCAGATTCTACACTGAAGTCAATCCTTTGAGCAGATTGTTGGTAGGTTACCTATCTGGTCACCATAGGCTAACGTACCGCCTACATAAGTTAGGTCTGTCAAATGAGGCGGAATGTCGTCTATATCTTAAAAATGACAACACTACATCATACATCTCGTGTGCTTGTTCTGCTGTAGAACGGTTTAGAACAAAGAACTTCAGAGTTTTGGAGTCGGTTGACGCTCGTACCTCCTTTATTAAAGACCTTTTGGCGTTTCTTAGAGTAGAAAATCGCCTTTTACTTTAAAAGGGATTCGGCACAAAAGACATTTCGGTCGCAGGGCCCACCATAAGGGTCACCTGTAGTAATTAATAATGATACTTCCATTTATCTTACTATTTTTGGCACAGATTTAGTTTGAAGTCTCCCGACGGATTTTGCTGAATCGTTGTAAAACCATGTATTTATAGTCAAAAGTAATGAATATATAAAACAAAAAACAAAAAAAATAGTCGCTTCTATGGTACTTTCTAAGAAATTTAGCTTTAAAGTTTCGAAAAATTACATTTTTACTTCACGAATTTCTACATATTCCCTAAAAATATCATTGCAAATTGTATAAATATCTTAAAGTAAAGATGTACGAAATCCGCAAGAATCCTTCAAACTAATGAATTAAAGAAAAATATCTTTACGCATTTGTTTTTTTTTCAGACATGCTGGCCGTAATTTGGAATTTAAAAGAGTAATTTTGGAAAAGTAAAAATTCACCTAATTGTCACAGAGGTTCACTTTATCACATAATATATAAGGAATGACATAGAGTAAATGTTATTTATATAGGCAACACATATATAATTACAACTATATTAAAAGAACAGTATAACAAATGCCGACGTAACGAATAATCGGATCCACGAACGCTTTTTTCAAACACATTTGTGGGACAGAACCAACGAAAAAATAAATGTAAATTCAATGTATGTAAGTCTTTTACTTACTTTTGCATACTGCATTTTGCCAGTTTAGTTTCCTTAGTTACCCTTGGAGAACATATGCGTATCGTTTAGTTTTATTTGAGATAGCTGGGTTACCCGGTTTCATCCGGCGTTGCGTAAATACTTATTTATTAAACACTTTTCAAATGGTCTAACTTGGCATATGCTAGAAATTGTATCGACCTGAAAACGCCTTTATGCTAATTTTACCCCTTTATGCTAATTTTTTTTTGAGATCCTTCGAATTATTGTAGAAATATTATTCCCTATATTGAATCCGCCACGTTTAATTACCAAATTCTGAAAAAAAAAATTAATTTGTTATTTATATTTTATTTATTTCCACTTACATTAAAGTTTTATTTTGGCTATGAGTTAGCTTTAGATTTGCTTTATATGTAAGTTTGTGCATGGATTAGTAGTGGTTCCGAAAATTTCTTTGAACTGATTCTCGGCAGACCCGAAAAATGGCGTTGTATTCATTATCATTGAAATTAAGAAATTTTGATCTTGCGTTATATTGTGTTTCGAAATTCCAATTGTAAATCCGAAATAAGCGACCAGAAACGCCATGAATAGCAATTTTATGCCGCCATATTGGATTCTTCATCTAGAATCTCAAAATATTGATGTAAACACAGTAGATTCGAAATCCCTTTTGTACTAATTCCCCTGAATTTCCGAAATTTTTTTCCACCATCTTGAATTTCCAAATTGTGAAAGTAACATTCGAAATTATTGATCTTCGAATCAGTTCAGTTTCAAAAATTGTGGTCACCATTTCGGATCCGCCATCTTGGATGTAGAACTTTTAATAATATGCAGAATTAGTGCCCTGAAAACAATCATTGTACTAATTTTCATTAAAATCCGTTAAAATCGAAAAATTTCGGTTACCGTAGTGGATTCGCCATTTTGAGTTTCTAAATTTGGACATCGGATTCGAAATCAGCATTCTCCAAAACCCCTGAGATCTGAGTTACAAGAAAATCGATACAAATTTAAAATTTTCAGCCGCCATCTTGGATCTGCCATTTTTAAACCGAAAAAAAATTAGCCTGTGTGCTAAGTTGGAATATGTACTACCTTCAGACAAAAATTAAAAATAATGCAGCAAGGGATTAGACGTGATTGAGCAAACAAACAAATATACAAACTTTCATTTATATGTACAGGGTCAACCCCTGAATAAATTGTCAGGAATGCATTTTTGAGAGAAACGTTACATGCAATGGTTTTTACCTGGCCATTTAACAATGACCTTGAATTTAACCTTGTCCATGACCCCGAAGGTCATATCAAGATTGGGGTCTTCTTTTAGGTTGTAACACCCAGAACAGCAGGATAACTCGCCTGGAGTGGAAAAAATGTTTCAGGCAAAAATTGTAGGATTTTTCCGTGGCTATCCGATGGTAACCTTGGATTTGACCATGACCTTCAAGGCCATTTCGAAATCAAATTTATTTTCTTACATTGGAAGACGTACTTTTGACCCCAGAAGTGGAGGGAGCGGCAAATTTTACGTTCGAGTCATGACCTTGATCGTGACTTCGAGGTGAAGGCCAGTCCAAGGCCAATTCAATTTTTTTTATAGAAGCCCCCACTTTTACACCGGAAAGATAATATGCGGCGAAATTACGTTCAAATCATGACCTTGACCGTTATGGTCATGGTGAAAATATAAAATTATTGTTTAATTATAGGTAAATTAGAGTTTAAATGTAGTACACTTGCTCTTTCAGCGTATAAAATATAAAAGAAGACAAATTTATTAGTTTTAGAGAAAAATTGATTTGATTTATAGAGTAAACGATATATTTATATTATATCTATATAACGAAATTTGTAAAATGTACTACTTAGTTATACTTTGCAAAAAGAATATGAATGATGTTTCATTGCTTTTGTTATATTGAAACGCAATTGTATTTAGATCTCTCTCAATTAAAAGTATTATCATGGGACGAAAATCGGGCTGAGTTAAAATCAATAACGCACTTTTGCATAGCAATAGTCAAAAGGCACAAAAGTATGACTCGAATATTAAAATTTAATTTGATCTTAAGAATAATATATGTAGGTAGGTATCGGGTTGGCACGAAAGAAATGAGACAGTTTGTTTTTACATTTTAAATTCTAACATTTTTATTTTACTATACATTTAGTCAATCAAATACTCGCCGTGAGCATCTATGACTTCTTGCCAACGTATAGGCAAGGACTGGATGCCTGTTGCCCAGAACTCAGCGGGCCGTGAGTTGAAGAAGGTGGCTACGTAGGTTTCAACTTCATTAAAAGTGTTAAAATAATGAATAAATGATAGTCTGAAGGGGCAATGTCTGGGGAATATGGTGGATGAGGTACCGTCTCCCAGTCTAAGCCCTGTAGTTGTTGGCGGGTGGTGGATGCAGTGTGCGGGCGAGCGTTGTCATGAAGTAAAATGACATTGGCTCTTCTTCGTCTTTTTCCTTTGATAGCTGTGGCTAGTTTATCGAGCTGCCCCGCATATGTGTTAGCATTAAATGTTTCATTATGTAATAATTCATAAAACAGCATGCCCTGAGAATCCCAAAAGCAGCACAATAGAACTTTTTCGCCGCGGTTTTGATATTGCTTTGGTTGAGTTGGTGGGTCTTCCTTTCGTGGCAGCCAGAAGGCACGGCGCGTATTGTTTTCGTAGAGAACCCACGACTCGTCCCCTGTGACCAAATCCTCCAAAAAATCCTTCCGGCGCGGTCGAAGTAGTAGCGATTGGCAGACGGCGACCCGAGCAGCACGAATGGCGTCTGTGAGGGCATGAGGTGTCCATCGGGATGAAACTCTCCTATATCCGAGCTCGTGCAGGTGATGTTCTATAGCGTGATGGCTGCAGTGGAGTTTTGTCGCTAATTCACGAGTGCTTGCATCCGGCTTCTGTTGCAGTTCACGGGGCAAATCATCATTGTCGAAAGCTGGTGGTCGTCCCGAGCGAGACTGACTTTCGAGGCTTCGGTCTCCTGTACTGAAGCGTTTGAACCAACGAAACACTATTGCGTGACTTGTAGTATCTGAGCCAAATGCAGTGTTGATGTTGTCTGCCGCAGCTCGCGCACTATGGCCTAACAAATACTCGTAAAGGTATAGAGTTCGAACTTGTCGCTCAACCATTTTTCTTCAAACTGACTGAATTAATCGTGCGTGCGCTTTTATATACCCCTAGGACTGAAGCACCTAGAATGTTCTATAACATACTAGAATATGGTCGAAAACAATTGATTAGAAAAACAACATGAGTAGAGTTTTCTAGAGTGTCTCATTACTTTCGTGCCAACCCAATACAATAATAGAACATTTTTTACTCATAACTCAGACCCTGATCATCGGTGATTTAAGCTAAAGTTCCGCTCTGAAAAGTTGGTTTGGTGTATTTTAAATAATTAAATTATCAGATATAATTGCATATGCAAATGATATGGTGTTAGAGAAGAGTCTCATGAAAAAAAAAATTATTGGCTAAGGATGCACTGAAAGGGTTGAATTAATTAAGATAAAACGAAACAACACACCGGAAAAAACCTAGAAGAAAACCTAGTCCTTTTTGTTTTCACATATAAAGAAGTTCTTTAATCATTCAAAGTCATGCAAAGCAGTCATAATTCGAATTTTAACGTCCATTCCCATTCAATGGCGCTAAATCTCGACGCAACGGGCTAATTTATATCTCTTAATAACCAAAAATCCCCAAACATTATGTTTAATCCCTTTGTCAAATAAATGTCAGGCCCAAATGAGCTTCATAATGAATTTTTTCACCACCTGAACGCCTGAAGCGACTTCCAAGGAATCCAGGTGCAGCACACCGCCCCCGCCTCCTTCAACATACTTCATCTTATTTGACTGGATTCCATTTACCCGGGGCTCGGCAGGCTCCTGCTGATTGGTTTCGGAAGGATCGGTGCCCGGCGTTTTCGACAGTGGAGCCGGTCTAAATGCACTTTGGCACGATACTGCGGGATCATATTTCACATTTCCAAGAGTTTCCTTTGAGATGATTAACGTCCTGAGAACATGGAAGACGAATGTAGGGCAGAAAACTCAAAAAAGTGGCACCTGCCTATAGAAGCATACACGGAGCATACCTGCGCCCGAAAAGTTATTCCGCCGAGTCACACACATATGCTGCGGCTCTTACGTTGGGCAAATATCGCAAAACAGGAAACAGGAGGGACAATTTAAATATTGGGGATTTATGGCTTTTGGGGTTCCTTTGTCGACCCATTAACGGGGATTAACCACTCCGAAAATAATTCGAAAGAATGCTAAAGGCGGGGGCTCTGGTGCGTTGGGCGGACTGGACACAGCCTGATTGCGTAAGTAGTCATTAGGGAGCCATTCTAGATACTGTAACCGGATAGCGTCAAATGGCGCTATTGCCCAGAATTTTGTTCATTTAAAATCAAATTGTCACGATTCTTATTATTGCTTGTTATCATGTGCACCCTGTGAGCAATTCAACATAATCAAAACGTCAAATGCAAGTTTTGCTAGCAGGTAATCTGATAAAAAAATAACACATATCCATATATTTTTTTATAAACTTTCACAAGAACAAATGTATAGATAAGAATAAATGCGTTGTACGAATATATACATTTGATAGATATTACTGTTCTGACACAGTTACCCATAATATTTATTATTATTTATAATATTTATACATGTTTTCATTTTAGTTTCCTTGACCTCTCACATTAGGATTAGAACTCGATATTAATATCAGCAGTGAGCACTTTAACTATATTTTCATTTATCTACCTCATGTCGTGGACAAAAATGTTTACAATGCAGACAAAAGCAGATAGAAGTAGATAAATATGTAAAGGATGTAAAAAGCAATGATTAAAGATGCTCAGATCCGTCACTTTTTATGATTGGAAGTGCAAAGATGGAAGGAAAACTGAAATGAAATACTTCATACTTGCAAAACTGACATACCATTAAATTGTTGAAATCAGCCCAGATTGAAAGACTTTTCTCAAGCTGAACCTTTACTCTTTAAGACTTGAAGATCCTACCAATTCGGATGCTGATACTGATGATTCTGTTAAAAGTTATAAAAAAAATCAAATTAAACATCTTTAATTATATGTTCATTCTGAAAATTATTATATACCTCATACATATTACAAGACATCTGAAAATAGTGTGGGTACGGGAGTCGGGTGGCATCGTTGTGGCTGTGAGAAGGTATTATATAACAGTTTTAAATAGTATAACATTACTGCAATGATTTGAATTTTGATTTGGGTTGATGTTTTTAAATATCGTTTATATTTATGTTATTAATTTAACTACTAATTTGTTTATTGTGTCTTCACAAATATTATTCTTTTGTTTACACACTAATACACTGTGTACTCGTAAAAAAACGTGTAGAAAAACCAAATATAGGAAATTTGCCCAACACTGATTCTACTAGGCAACAAAGAGGCTGGGCTGATAAGGCAAATTTTTGGTCCACTAATTAGGGGTTGCCACTGAATTTCTTTTACATAGTGTTAGCCTTAATATTAATGAAAAATATCTTTAATTTCGAAGTTTTAAATCAACATTTTAATGACTGATGATAATTGTTGGGAAAAAATAGCTTCTTTCTTATCTTTTTCACTTATTCGCTTTATTACACTTCAAGAAACTAAAATAACTTAACTTTATTGAATTTGTGATATTTGAATTTAAAAACAAAAAATGAATAGTTTTAATATTGTCTATTAAATGAATAGTTGTAATGTTGTCTAGTAAATGCATTGTTACACTTTTGCACCTCGAATTCTTTTTTAATAATTTAGTAATCAATCTAATATCCTTTTGATTTTTCCAACTTTGATATTCTTGTGGTGTTTGATATACTGTAGTATAAATTCACCATAATTTGTAGAGTAATACTATACTACACCTGTTTCGTCTTTTGCGTTTCCCATAGCTCATTCATCCCTTTAGGCGGCTCATTATAATTTGCCAGCCTTTTTTCATATACGTTCACTTTTCTATTGGATTTATATCCGGCCTTGAGCTGCAACATTTGTGAGCACTTTCTTGATTTTTAAGCCAGTTTTTAGGGTTCCGTACCTCGAAAGGAAAAAACGGAACCCTTATAGGATCACTTTGTTGTTCGTCCGCCTGTCTGTCTGTCAAGACCCTTTTTCTCAGGAACGCGTGGAGGTATCAAGCTGGAATTTATATCAAATAAGGTCTACTGTCCTTTGGAGCTGTGAAAAAATCAAACTTCTAAGCCAACGCAATCAAAAAATACAGCCTTTTATGCCGCAAATGTTCGACACTCGCAAGGGAATCAAAACCTACAGGGTACTTCCCGTGAACTCAGAATCTTGAAATTTGGTACGAAGCAACGTCTTATAGCACAGATAAAGGAAAAATTGCGAAAACCGTAAATTTTTATTAACATCATATAATAAAAATATTTTTAATAATTTTAAACTTACTACCCCTTTCCTCATGAACGCGTAGAGGTATTAAATTGAAATTCATATCAAATACTCAGGTCTATAATACCTTTAAGCTGTAACAAAATTAAACTTCTATGTCTACGCAATCAAAAGAAACAGCAATTTAAACCGCATATTTTCAAACTCGCAAGGGAATCAAAAACTAAAGGGTACTTCCAGTCGACCTAGAATCTTGAAATTTGGTATGAAGCAATGTTTTATAGCACATATAAAGGAAAAATTCCGAAAACCTTAAATTTTTAGATACATCACATATTTTTTGGGTGAACTTTTACTTATATACCTACGGAACCCTCGGTGCGCGAGTCCGACTCGCACTTGGCCGGTTTTTTATTACAACTGTGGCGTGCTTCGGATCTCCGTCGTGTTAGAAAATCACATTTTTGTCCCCAATTTTTACTTGATGGATAACATTCGGGATGTTCTTCTGGAGAATATCTAAATACTGCTCGTTTTTCATTATTCCCTCGATTTTGGCCAAGAGCCCGACTCCACTAATTGTTATACAGTTCCATACCAAGATGTTACCGCCACCAGGCTTCATGGTGTGTTTATTCGGGTGATATTCTTCAGTATTTCTAGTTCAAAACCATATCTTTCCATTAAATTCAAATCGGTTTCGTCTCATCACACCAAATAACCTAGGAAACCCGATCAATATATAAGTAACTGAGTTGGCTTCTTCTTCCTGTCTAGTAACTTCATCCCAAATGTTTTTAAGGTTCTTCGAACTGTTCATAGACTAGCATTCGATCAAATGATTTGGGTAGCTCATTTTGGGACAAATTCGGCTTCCGAAGGAGTTAAACATTTGAACGAGTTTCTCGATCTGAGAGTATACGTGATCTTCATCCGGATATATTGCTGGCTACACCCTTAATTCTCTTGGCAGTTTGGTGACTACTTCTAAGCTTATTTAGAATTTTTTTAATTATTCAATGTTTTTTATACAGCTTCTCACTGAGTATACTGTTGCCCTTACGTTTTTTATTTTTATATTCTTAACCCTTAAATGGTATCATGGGTGAAAATTCACCTCAGACAAATCGATCTTCTGAATTTTTTAGAAAAACCTAAAGACTTTTAACAGTGATTTTTCCTGTATACATTTATGAGGGCACTATAAAAGTAACGTTCTCATGAAATATAACACTCAATGATAATAATATATTCAATTGCATTTAAATATCTTTATTAAGCTAAAAAGACATATAAGCATATTCTGGGGTGAAATTTCACCCATGATACCCTTTACGTGATTTATTTTGATGATACCTTTTAAGGGTTAAATATATAATATAATTGTTACCACTATTCAATGATTGATTGGGAAATGAAAATTCTCATTCAAATGTATTTTTCTAAGAATAACAGGTCTCATCTCTAGAGTGCAAAAGTGTAGCAATGCACTTAATAAAGAACTATTATTTTAATTTTAAATTCAAATATAAAGAATTCGATGATATTAAGTTATTTTAGATTCTTGAAGTGTTATAATGCAAATAAGCAAAAACAATAAGAATGAAGTTTATTTATTTTTAAAATAAATGAGCATTTTATTCAATCGTACAACATTCTGTTACAGTTTTGCTCCTCACTGTAGTACCACATTCGTTTTTTTATTTGATAGCAAACAAACCAAAAAAAAATTGAAAGTGGTACTCAGAGCACTTCATACTTAGAAAAAATTATGTATCTCGTCATTTCCACAATAAAATGAGTATGTAGCTAAAAAATGCGTATCCTCAAAACAGAACTAAAAAAAAGGCCCAAATTTGACTTTATCCCCAACTTTTATATGTTTTTAAGGTGGAGAATAGGTATTTATTTATTTATTCAACTTCATCAAGTACTGATTACTACAGAATATGATTGATGATACAATCCAGAAAAAAGGCAAAAGTAACCTTAACTAAGCCGATTCCTTATTTGTTTTTTAGAGAAATTAAAGTCAATATTTGTATAGTTCCGATTAAAGAGACGTGACATTGACGAAATCGGCTCATGCATACTGTGATTCCTCAAAGAGCGAGAAGGAACAGAGACCTTAAACATATCAAACAATTCAGGAGAATTTATTATGCCCTGTATACAGTCAAAAGCCAAGACAGTTCTTGAGACATCACGCCTAACCTCGAGGGAAAGGAGAGGAAATAGCTTTAGCCTGTCAGCGTATGGCGGAAGAGCAAAAGGATCATTCCAGTTAAGACCTCGAAGAGCGAAGCGTAAAAATCTTTGCTGGACGGTCTCAACACGATCAATGTAGACGGTATTGCTTCATTCATGGATGATTTTTCCTGTAGATTACGAATTCACAATAAACAATTTTAAATTAGCCATCGTTTTCGAGAAAAATTTTAGTCAAAAAGTGCAAAATACCGTATTTTGGTCATTTGTGAATTATCATTAAAAAATATCAGATTTTAATGGAGTTTTTACCGTGACGTAAATGAAAGCCAAAATCATAATCTAGATATATGAAGGAGCACCAGTCTATTGACGTTACTAAATCTTGGGGTACATGTTTTTTCTAGGGTAAATTCACTTGTATTACATATAAATAACCAATTTATGGAAAAAGTGACTATCAACGGAAAGGGATGTTTCAAAAGATTTAAAAGTTCTTCGTATTTTTATATAATATTGTAGGTTAAGGTTCAAATCTTCATTTGGATCACGTTATAAGTTCCTTAATGTTCACTCTATTTTTTTTCGAAAAATGGACTTAAGGTACTAGTACCTATTAGGAGCTAAATAAAAGCACATTTTCAATATTTTTTGTTTATCAGATAAGGTAATCAAACTTTTTCTATAATATCAAGGAACTCTTGTAGTAAAAAAAAAAAAAAAAAAAAAAAAAAATCATGCGCGCCTTATAAGGAGTCCCAAAATCGACTCCTCAAAAAAAGCGTGCTCCATGGCGGACAGTTAATCTCTGGAACGGCAAGTCTGAAACAAACAAATTAAAATGGGTTTTAAAAAGGAAGCCGTCTTACACAAGAATCGACCAGAAAATTTGAAAAATTAAAAAAAAAAAATTTCGAACGTTAAAAAAAAAGTTCAAAACTCGACCTTTTTTCCGATATTTTTTTGACGTTAACATTTTTTTTTTTTCAATTTGTTAATCAAATTGTGGTCAATTCTTGTAAAGGAAGCTTAAACAAACAAAATGCTTCAAGATTTATTTAAATCGAGCGAGTAGATTCGGAGATTAACTATCCGCCAGTTGAAAAAAAAGTGATTTCGAGAAAAACGCGTTTAAAGTTTATTTAGAACATAGAACAGCCGAGAGCGCGCGCTCACTAAAGTTGAAGTATCTCGTTTTCGGTTTCGAATTTTCATATAATATTTTAGGGAGTTATTTTTGAATCTAACGAATCGAAATCCGTGAAAAAAAAATCGTTTTTTTCAAAATTCTAATAGGTACTAAGGTACTAGTACCTATTAGAATTTTGAAAAAATCGATTTTTTGAATGAATATTTTCATTTGTAGGGGAAAGTGGGGAAACACGAACACCTAAGGGAAAACTTAAATAAAACAGTGGAATTTGATCACAGAATTTCTTTAGTTTTTAATTATAAAGTTTACTTATCTGTCTATCGAATTCAGTAATCAGTATTTATATTTTTAATAAATTGTGACAATATGAAAAAAAAAACAAAACCCTTAGTGTTCTGCTTTACTCGACATTAGTTGGGTAAACACGAACACCAAGTGGGGTAATTACGTACGAACATTAATAAGGACAGTGATCACATTTATAACCCAGCGATGTTGACTGTCCGTCAGTACAATTCTCGTCAGCCCATTTTTTACACACGTAGCACATAATCCAGTCTTCAACGGGGGATCTATATATTTATCTCTACAGAAAATACAAAAGTAGTCTTCATTTTCCTTTTCGCCTTTTTCTTTTTCTATTTATTTTTCTTTCGTATTTTGATCCTAGACTTTTACATTCTTGAAATCGTGAAATTTTGGTCGCCATCTTGAATTTCTAAATTTAGATAGCAGATTTGAAATCAGCATTCCGCAAAACCCCTGTGTACAAATTTTCATGAAAATCGCTTCAAATTTAAAATCGTCAGCCGCCATCTTGGATGCGCCATTTTGAAACCCTATGTATTATCCGAAAAAAGTTAGCCTATATGTTAAGTTGGAATATGTACTACCCTCGGGCAATAATAAAAAAAGATAAACGGGGAACCAGCAAAAGGGAGGGGGGTAATGCCGAACGTTCGAGATTGCCCGACACGGAGTGTTCGCCTTTACCCCGCTGGATCGAAAACAGTAAAATGGAAAAAAAAATTTAGATTATATTTCTTTTGCTGATTGCGTCATTGTCATTTAGCTGATTAATATGTGAGTATTCCACTATGTAAAAGTTAAATTACTATTATAGATAGAAATAAAGCAACACCAACTTTAATTTACCAAAAAAATTACATCAAAAACATGCAAAATAATGAAAAATGCATACCTTCACAAGTAACTTGCCCCCGCGTCTCCCGTATTATTGCCTGCCACTGGTGGTGACGTGATCTCCGAAATGGAGGCAAGTAAAATATGGCTATCTCTCTCTAACACATTAGAATCATTGAATTCGTGATTACCCCACGTTCGCGTTTCCCCCACTCTCCCCTAAATGCATATAAAGTTCTATATAAATGATCTGTCATTTGTTCGGAATTTAAATTGGTCTTGACCAGTGCTGTCATCATTATGGCTGATTTTCTTTCGTTTGTACTTAAACAAATTAAAAGGACAATTTTAAATTTGTTTAATCCCAATACAGATGCAAATTTTGTTTTTGCAAAAAGTATTTCATAATTTTTTCATTGTGAAATCAGCTTGTTTAACGTAACCCGTCTATTGTGACTTTCATGATAAGACGCAAACCACCTTCAAGTCGAGTTGTGCTCAAAAATAATTTCCCTTGAGAAGTTGCAATTCTCTCGCATCATGAGGAAATTTTCTCAAATCGTGACGCCTGCGTGTTATGCAATTCGAATTCTGTCGTTCACAGGGGCCTCGGACGTTGAGGAATTTCCGCACCTTCAGTTCTCGCACTGCAACCCGTATACGAGGGTTCCATTTTTTTATGAGCCTGTTGAGCTGCTACGCGTCTCGTTTTTGACATTTCTCACGAAACTGCTTCTAAGTGGAAGTGCTGTGATTAACCGCGTTACTGATTGACAAATTGCATACTTATAGGCATAACGGTTTTCGCGGGCGTTTTAGTTTCGGTAGCTTCATCAACGTGGTCGTTAAAGTTACAGTGCTCGGCCGCTGGGCCATAGTTTTTGCTTGAAGAATGCGTTTACTGACGTAAGCATTTAATTGTTAACCCATTCGCTACCAGGGCCTCAGATGAAAAATCGCCATCAGAGCCCAAATGTTTTATTATTAAAATATGATACCAATTGTCTTTAATTTTTGTGGGATGTATTTATAACGTTCTAGATCAGTGCAATTAGCAATTTCACAAATCGATTCACATAAGTGACACAAGACTGCATATAAATAACATAACCCATCTATGTGCGGTACGATTTAATACGAACAATTTCATAAACTGATAATGAATACCTGTCACATATTTGTGACGCTGGGCTCATGAAAGATAATCGGGTCGTCACATATATGTGATGCTAGTAGCGAAAGGGTTAATGTTGTTGTTAATTTCAAATTATGCTCGCAGCTTCATTTAAAATGTATCAAAGGCTCCCCAAGCACCCGGTACATCCCATCCTCGCTCGTACCGTAACTCAATTCCGGGCGGGGGTGGGAGCATAAAGGGCGGCTGCACGGTGCATATAGAACTAGATTAAACGTAGAGCGACTTCAAAGCGAAAATGCCTCTGCAATCAGAGCAACAGCTTCGCGGAGCGTAGGGCCAAGTACCCACCTCAAGCTACATGTCGACAATAAAAGGAGATGTATCTCCCAATGGCGTATGTGGAATGTTGTGAATTAAAAAACACATAAAAGCGCACTACATAGAAATTACCCGACTTACCGAGTCTGCCGGCAGACTACGGCGGCTTCAGATCCTTTTGGGCGGGAACTGAAAACTCTGCGCAAATATATTCCTTTTATGTGCACTGCTGACTGGATGCAATTCCATCCTTCAGGATAGGTCTTCTCACGGCATCTCCGCAACGGGAAAACGATAATTTTTAAAAATGTGGATGACATGAAAGCGCCGAACCGAGGTGGCCCTTTATCTCGGGTTTCTTTTCCATTTAGGGGTTCAAGTTAGCGACGAGGACTTAGATGAGCGACGACGGTTCACATTAAGCGGGCTCATTCTATCCTTCTTTTGGAGCACTGGAGTGCGAAATTAAGTAAAAGTAACGAGTTTCTAATGAATAACTCTTTTGGGGCTGGCACACTTCAGTAACCAAAGAGGAGGTGTGTGCTGGTACTGTTCACAGCTCCCCCATTATCACTTACCTTTTGTTCTGGATTGTCATTTCTTGCTAATTTTCACACATTACACTTAAAGGACTCGGCCCCATTTCGAAGCTTTACACTGTGTCTCTTTAAGCTCATTTAGGGCTTCAGGGTTCTTAATAACCTTCAAAGAGTACGGCGAGGCAAATGTACTCAATAGCTGCGTTTTTTTCAATCGGATTAAACATTGACATACAACAACAACTCGTGATCCACACTTTCATTCGGATTAGAATCAATGATCCGCAAGAAGTGGTTACAAAAAATTCTACGAGAAGTGCTAGTGTCGGATGAATAGTTTGGGAATTTCTAACAGAGTCACTGCTGTAGTTTTTCTTTTCTGAAATGATGGCAGCAATGAAATTTGTAGTCGATTTGTTCTGAACACACAAAGAAAAAGTAATTTATAGTAACAAAATGAATCAAATCGTTTTTCTGATTATGGGATTTAATAAAAAACAAAACTTTGAAGGCCATTTTTGAATTTTCTTTGACGAAAGCTGTCGTCTAATCCCCTATTCTTATTAGATTAGCAAAAACAGGAATTCCAGCTCCTCAAACCCGAAAACCCCAAATCGTTATCCCGGTGATTAACCTGAATCGTTTTTTTCATTTGATACTGATCCAGAACTAGATCCAGATGAAAAAAACGCAGCTAATATTAATTTACTGCTTCCACCATAATAAAGCTTTTTACACTAAATTACGAATAAACTACCGATTTATATATATATATATAGCGTCGTTATATTTAAAAAATATATATATTTATTGAATAACGATAGTCCGTGCAGTTATTTATTTATTTGACCTCGCCTATAAACTTCAGCTCCATAGATTTACGATAACAAAACTAATTATAATTATTTAACAAGAAAAAAAAAATAGTAACTAATATGTATCATAGAAAAATAAAGGCAAGAAATTTTATGAAGAACAAGAGTGAACAAGTGAAACACATTTTTGATGTTTCCAAACTTAAAAATTCCATACCCTAGGGCAGTTGAAGAAAAGTGTTACAAAAACTAAACGTCTGTTTTATAAAGCAACAGTAGCGCTTATAAAGTATATATTCAGACTTTAATCAGCCAAGCTGTTTCGTGATTTGCCCTTAACTATCCGTTGGTGTAAAATTTCTTTCAAAATTGCGTTTTACTTCTGTTGTTCAAGATACTTCTTACTTTTATTTTTCTATCATAATATGTACTTACAAAGCTTCGTTTCATCATAAACTGAGACAAAAACACTGATGAATAGTACTAAAAACCAAGTTTACGCGAACCAAAAACATGACAGGTTTTCAGCCTACCGTGCTTTTGGTTCTGCACAAGTAAAACTAACCAAGTTTTGTTCAAGATTTTTAATAATAAAGTGTCAACAAAATCTTTAGTAATTTTTTCAACAGAATTGTTGGTTAGCTCAACGAAGCTTTGGTTAACATGTTAACCAAACTTGACCAAGTTTAAGGTAATTTTCAAACAAAATTATAGTTAATATTTTAAAAAAACAGCAATTTATTTGACCTAGTTTTGGTTAAAATGTTGACCAAGAGCTTGGTCAGCTCAACCAAGATAAGATATTTTTGAAACCATAATTCTGTTTAATATCTAACCAAAATTTAAATTAATTAATCAATCTTACCTTAGTTAATATTTCAACCGAGCCTTCAGTTATATGTATTAACAAAGTACAACCCAAAGTATGTGCAATGAAAATCAACTATAATAGAGAACAGATAAATTAGTTAGCTGCAGTTTTGAAAAAACTCCATTCATTTCTTTTATTCTTATTCAAGAAGTTTCTGAATGTTTGTAGAAAAGTGGAAATCGCTAAAGTTGGAAAAATTTGAGGTACATTTTAAAAAAGATAAGGATGAAAAATAAATACTTAGGTATTTTTGCGAACTGAATACAGTCAAGTCTCCTATAACGCGGTGTTTTTATGGCGCGATTCCCATATAAAGCAGTGTGAATAATGCGATAAGTTCTCCTATAACGCGGTCTCTTTATAACGCATTTTTGATACAAGAACATTCCAACAACTCAAATGGCTTGAAAAGTTTATCTATGGCAATACTTATTCGATGTGTTAAATTTTTGTATGTACATAGTTAACATTTGTGGTGTATTTCCCTGTTTGTCAATTCTAGTATTCATTAAACCTAAAATTAAATATGTAAAAATCTACATATTCATTGTCATTTCTATTATAAAATTTTATTTATTAAACGTATCAGTCACAATTTGTTACTTTGAGAATGCAGTTTTTATATAGGTCTGATTTATAAAGAATTTATTAATTTCTGAGATTCCATATAACGCGGTACGAATCATTTAATTTGGCGGTGGTTTCCATATAACGCGGTAGAGATTATTTTGATTTATCTTATTTCTATGTTTCTCAAAACGCGGTTTCCATAGAACGCATATCCTGATTTGAATTAACTCTTAGTCTCTCATAGCACGGTTTCCATATAACGCGGTACGAATTAATCGGGTAGCATAATAAAAAAGTATGGAGACATAATCCGATAGCATAAGATCTCTTATAAATAAAAGCGCCGCGATTTACCTTTTAGATTCCCATGTTTCAAGGCCAAGCAGAAGGCATATCGATTTGTAAGAGTGGAAATCTTTCAGTTCAATTTTCTTATAACGAAATTTGTAAAGGACTTTTAGTTTATTCGAAAAATGTCCTCAATTTTTATCCTACAAAAAACAAAATAAATTCTTGAAAATGTTGAAGATCAATAAAAAATATCGTTCATTTTGGTTTTTAAGTTTTAAATCTATTTGAAAACCTACAAGAATTGGAGGCATGGATTAAAAATTGGTGTTAGCTTGTGTTTCATATAACTTTAAATATTTATAATTACTTAACAAAATTAAAACAAAATCGAGTGCGAGTATAACACTACACCGTAAATGTATTAACAAACAATATGAATCAATCAGACCTAAATTTATAATATTAACCTTTATATGGCTACCTAAAACTATCCATTAACTTTATTAGATTGATGATTAGTTATGAAAAAAGTCACGTCAATAGATTTTAGAAATTTAGAAATATTTAAACATTTCTAGTTATTGTTCTAAAAAGATGAACACTTTATAATTTAAAATTACACTGATTAGAAACTAACTAAGCTGTGGTAATTAAAACTTTGGCGAACTAACTAAAACTATTTGGATAATCGTATACAGGTATAGCTTAGATGAATTAAGTAGAAACTTCGAAAAATTACCTAGAAAATCTTCACAATCTTATACAGGAAACTTATGTGTATGGTAATGTATAATATATTATATAATACTCATATATCTTTATTTCTGTCTGTTATTTTCAAATATATATTTGAGACATTCAGTTAGCTTTTTACTGCAGAACTGACTGAAAATTATACATGTGCTTAGAAAAATATCCTTAGCTTTGCATAAAATTTTACTAAAAAATGTTAAACAATTTACCACTCTAATAGTTTTTCCAAAATTGTATATCAAGTAGTGGTAAATTATACGACGATAACGGCATTTTGCCTAAAACGTATGTAAAAATTTTCCAAAATTTTGGGGTAAAACAGCAAATTCTTAGGAAGCCTTAGCTTGATACAAAATAACAAAATACTAATGAAAGTTTTACCTAATTATGTTTCTGTAGAAAATATTTTACCCTAGCTAGTTTAGGTGATTTTACAATAGTTTCTCTCTCGGTATATCCTTCCGGTTGGGATTAAGATGTGTTACCAAAATTGTATATATACAATATGTATTTCAATAATACATATTATACAAACATGCATATTTTACAATAGTGAGGAACACCGGATATTGCTGAATTACGGCTGATTACTTTACAATATAAAAGCCAAAAAGTGTACAAATAAATTATCTCAAGAGGCTTAAGGCACTTTCCAGACAAGTTAAAAGCTAAATACTCAAAGATTGTAGTAATAATTGGTGTTATACCCCGAAATATATTTTAAAAAAAAGTTCTGATTCCTAAACGAACGAGGAGAGATTGAATTTTTAAATGAACACATGAAAATAAAGGAATTTATACAGTGATGTAAGCAATCCAAAGCGAAAACAGTCTTGGAGATATTGCGACAATTCTCTCGAAACTATCGAAGTTAAGACTGTCTACATATTTAGGTAAGATCGTAGACAAACTAGACACTTAGATGTCCAGTAGCAGGTAAAATTCTGCGCCACAGAAAATCAAAATCACACGTCTGAAGTAAAGCTTTACACGACCGAGATAAAGCTCTTTTGTGAGCGACTCGAATATGCGCTCTTCTTTCTTATTTTCTTTGCGATTGATCAATCGTCTGTAAAGCGCCCATGGACCACGGTGCACTACACACACTACTCGCGAAATCGCCCGAATTTAGCCGAAGAAGAATGTGTAGCCTGTAGACCAAAGAATATCTATTTCAACAAGAAGGGACACGGCTATTACCTCTGTTAATTTCTATAAGAAATGTAGAGAGAGAAATAGTCACAAAAAAATTCGCACAGACAGCTTTTACAGCGTAAGTTATAAACTGAAGCTTTTTTTATGAACGCTTTTTTAAAGGCGCTCTGGTTTGCTACACTAGTACTAGGTCGCTCAAGTTTACCTCCCCTCGCAATGCGAAGTTATAGGGAAATGACGAAACAGAGAAGGGAGAAGAGCACACACCGAGCATGAATACGGACGAAATTGTTTACATTTTTTCATTGAGCATTTTTAAAGGCGCCCTAGTTTTAAATTATTGTGTGTTTCGCTCGCTTTGCGGAAAGTACCGGGTGGTCTTGATTTGTTCGTAAATGTGAACAAGTTAAAATGTTTTAAGTAGAAACGTGCTTTTTTAGACGGAATTAATTAAATAAAACAAAATGTGCTTTAGATAAATGATGGGTAAGCATAATATAATGTGTTTGGTGTGTGGCTGTGGAAAAGGCAGCGTGTAATGTGTTCGTAGAAAAGTTTTGTGATAAAAGATTTTTGTGAGGTGCACCCTGCAGGAGTGTTCCACTTTTCACCCCAAATTTTTGTCTTTCTCTCACGTATGCCTTCTTTATTACTACCTATTTCTAGCAGAAATGTCCACTTCTTTCGGTGACGACTTCGTTCGAGACTGCAGGCGTTTAAGGCCCAATGACAATGACCGGATCTGAACGGATAAAAATGTCAAAGAACGCAGTGAAACGGATAAAAAAAACCGATTACAATGACGTGTCTGTTCGGATTAAAAAACGTCAAAGTAGTTTCTTTCAATCTCAAAAATGACAAAAGTAGAAATACATATAAATCGGAAAAGAAAAGCATTTTCAATGTTTCTAATGTTATGTAATATGTACACAGCTTTAGTAAAATATAAAAAAATGAAAAGTAGAAGAAAAAGGCGGTGGTGGCAGTTCTTCCGTTTGACACTTCAATCCGTCAATCCGTCGATTACTAAACAAACCAAATTGACTGCGCTTAGTACCGATCGAATGCGCTTGCATCCATTCAGTGTAATCGCTAAGGTAGAAAAGGTATGGTGAGAAAACCAATTTGAAATTTTAATCCAGTTCTCTTGCGCGCAGACCCGGTCATTGTAATTGGACCTTTAAGGTGTTTGGCAAAATGGTATAACGTAAACGAAGAAGAGCGCACTCTCGCGTCGCTCGCAGAAGAGCTTTATTTCGGTCGTATAGAGCTTTATTTCAGACCTGTGCTTTTGATTTTCTATGGCGCTAAATTTTACATGCGACTGAACATCTATGTATCTAGTTTTTCTATGATTAAATGATCGTTCCTAAAGAAGACTACGAAGAGAAAAGCGGATAAACGGCGCTGGACAACTTACAGATGATTAATGTGTGGTTTTCAGAAGGCAACCAAACACAGCAAACGTATATTCAACAAGCGTAACACACAGTTTACCACGTTTGCTTATGACTATATTGATATAAATGAAATACATGGGATTCAATCTTCACTGTAATAAAATCCGTCAACGTTTCATGTAAAAAGCAACTGATTAAGAGCCATTTACAGCCTGTATCCATATGCATTTGCTCTGTGCTTCCTGCATCAGCCCATAAAGCTAAAATTACTCTGTGCCTAATTTACATGACCAATTCTAACAATAAAAACCAGGAAACATCGAACAATATAACACAATAGCGATGAACCAAATATAGTGAATATCTAATTAAATCTCTGATGCTTCAGCAACACAATTTCCCCTTTATTAAATTCCTAATTGGACTACGGCCTCGTAGTTTCCCTTTAAGAGGGCAATTGCCCTTAAAGCAACTATCCAAGAAACGCTGAGCGATAATTTACTGCAAGGCAATCACTTTTCCTGTAAAATCGTAAAATCTCAGCTTTATTCGCAGTATTAGGGGCCGCCCGGCCCAAAGTTTGTATCGATTTTTCGGGGTTATTTTTAGACAGTTGCCCTCCCACGTTTATCAGCGAGAAAAGTCGCAAAGAAGCTCTTGTCAATCCATTTGACGAGGGACTTAGGTTTGCCTTGTGCGCCTCGAGCTGCCCTAATCCGGAGAAAGTAGTTGTGTCACTTAAGATGATTATCTCCGTTCCGTTGGTCGGCAAGACTGAAGAAAGTACTCTCTATACCTGCTCTCGGTTGATCTAATCCTTTTTATTTGTCGATTTAATTAATCAGCCACGGCCGAAGACCTTAAAGTCTTGGGTGCGTCCCGATATCACGACCATAAGTGTAGACTAATCCGACTTTCCGTCTTGACCAACATCTAACTCGTTATTTTTCTCTTTCCAGGTAATAAATAAATTGCACCAGACGAGATGGTATTGCTTTAAGGTGTGAACATTTTGTCTTTTGCTGCTTTATCAGGCGATTGATTAAATTTCTCACGCCAGATGAATTATGGTAAGCTGTAATTTTTTAAGTTTTTTTTTTTTTTTTTTTTTTTGAATAAATCCTCATAGACAGTACGGATAAAACATGCAAAATACTGTTTTAAGAAGAAAAAATGTCAAGGTCAGTGGCAATTTTTAGAAATGGTGGTTTAGCATCTAATAAATTCTGATTATCTGACAACCCTCTAGCTTCATATAAAGCGAATGACTGTTTCAAAATGAAAAATATTAAAAAATTTTCTGAAAATTCAGTGAACTTAGCATTTAGAAAGCTCCATTTGGATTCACCATTTCACCTGTCGTAGTAATATTGTATACAAATCAAAGAACATTAATTACTTTCATTTCCCTCTACTTTTCTATTGTGGTACCTCCGGCCTTTCTAGGCTTTGCGTACTTATCATACGTAATTATTTTTGCACAAAATCATACTTATCATGCGTACTAATTATTGCAAAAGAATCATCCTAATTGATTTGCGCATTACGTTACATAAAACCAACTGCATACGGTCGAATTGATGATCAATTCTTTTCGAAGTCGGTATTTTAGTCATGTCTGATGACAATTAACTAAACATAAGCAAAAATAAAAAATAGTTTTAAAGTAAACCATTAAATACGTATGTAAATATAACAATTATTTACCATGACAAATGTAATTTGATAGAACAAAATGATACTTTTTATTTTAACAGTATATTTAGTGTCACACTTCTCATCTTCTTCCAAGTTTTGTGCCATGAATAATATGTTGTATTATGTTATGTCATGTCATCTGTCTTGTTATGTATCATTTCATCTTTCATGCCTTGTGTCTTGCTATATGTCATGCCATGTATCAATTATTATGTCTTGTGTTATATCATGTTCTTTATTGTGTCATTGATGCGTTATGTGTCAAGTTATGTCACTTCATGTCACGTCATGTCCTTTACCATATCATTTGTCATGTCATGTACCATTTAATTTGTCAAATCATTTTGTTATGCAGGATATCAAAGTAAACAAAAGAGCCCACAGACACAAAAAAAAAAAAAGATCTGTCTGTCATAAAAAAGGAGTGTAAAAGTGTTCATTCATGTTAATTTACAGCCTATATCCACCGGGAAAAGAAATATTCAAATCTGGTGAATAGTCCTGAGATCTTACATATGTATAAACAAACTCATTCTTTCTTTATAAACTAGTATAAAAGTATAGATTAGTAATTAATGTTTTTTGAAATATTCAAACAAAAATTTTTTTCCAAATTAAATCATCTGAACCTGAGGGTCATAGGTTCGAAATGCAAAGATTATGACATAGTTGTTCTAAAATATTTTTTTTTCTAATTTTTCCGCTTTTCAAAATCTTAATTTTAACCTGTACTTAGAGGGTACTTAGGAGTATTTCACCCCTCCAATTTACATGACATTCTTCCACATTGCAGACTTAAGCGATTCTAATAATGCGGAAGTACTAAAGAATTCTATTCGTATTTACCAACAATGTCTACGTGGGGCACAGCGCTCTGAAAAAGAACCTCTAAACACTGAAAATCTTTTAGCCTGTCGCCGATCCTCAGAACGAAGCGGATAATTGTCGTGTTGGCCCCAGCAGCCTTGAGTGATCGCGAAAGATGTTGGTACACATTTCTTCACTTTGTAGGTCTCCTAAAGACACGAGTTTCTAATTAATGGTCGGTGCCGGGCTCAAACTGGTTTGGTTTGAACTAATTTCATCACTATCATTTTGCCGCCTTTCCGTATTTCTACAGACCTATCTGCCGCTAAACCCCGCAATCAAAGTAATTTTTCTGGATAATCCTGTCCTTAATACATTAGATCTTGTAATTGATCGGCAGTTGTCCGTTATTGATTCGGATTGTCTTAAGCGTGCAACCATTAAATGTGATAAATGTCATCAATAGCGATGGTCGAAGCATCACCAGGGAGCCGTGAAAAGCGGATAACAAATTTGGGATCGTCGAATAACAGATTGATCTGAACATGCAAATTTATTCACTCATATCCAAAGTAGGATCCTCTAACAGAAGCGATTAGTACAATCGTAGAGATACATATATCACTTAAAAATTAATTTTACGTAGACGTGTAAAAATGGCATCTATTTCTATTGGTTAGCTAATGGAATAAGTTTACTTAATGTGAATTGTCTTTATATTTGCAGTAAAAAGTTATGCGACTTGGATAAAAAGCTAGATTTAATATTTACATTAATTTGTAATTCGCTTAATAAATACATATATGTAAATAAATAACATTTTTCTAAAAGTTGCTAATAAAATAGATAAATTACGAAAACAGAAAAATATTTTGAGCTGAATTTTCATAAATGTATCTTCTTCACTATTCGAAAGGAACCAATTATAATCGTTTTTTCTTTCTATATTTTGAAAGGTATTATTCAAATTATTATCAATGTTTGGAAATTATAAGCTCGTTTTTTACAAATTTACTTAAAATAAAGAATGAGTTATTAAGATTTTGGAATAATAACACATTTTTTTGGTTTTAATTTTATAGGTTATTTTTTCAAATCTGACGAAAACAGTATGTTTATGAAAATTAAAAGAAAGAAGTTCAGAGTAAAGTCCGTTTTTTAATCAGCTTATTTTTAGCAATACCTACTTAAAAATTGTAATACATTTTCAGGAAAAAAGATCACTGAACTCTTTTAAAGGTTGCAATTTAATTGTCAGGCTGGAAAAAGCTAATTTTGTTTAATATAATGAAAAAGGCTACATATAAAATCAAAGTGGAATGATGTACCTAGCATACAAATTATTGCAAATAATAAATCTAATCTACTAAAAATAAAGTATTCACACAAATTCTACCAATGACGAATCGGCGAATCTTTGTATTTATTTTGTGAAAATATTCGAAAGCTGGTGAGGTCAAGCAAAGAATGTATGCATACTTTAGAGGAAATGTACGTATGTATATGTAGCTTTAAATTATTTGTTTACTTATTACTTCCGTGTTGCAAACGAAATGGAAATATTATATTAGAATGAGAAATTTGTGATTGCGATTGTGCATATTGTGATTGCATTACCTTCAAAATATTAAGCTTGCTTCAAGCCTTGTTCAAGTTTGGCTCAAACCTTGCCTAAAGTTTAATTTCGTCGGATTTAGACATAATTAAATCTCCTAACTTTATCAATATATTGCAATAATTTGCTCGTCTAATTATGTAGCAGTTAGCATCCGAACTTTGGTGGGCTATAACTAATTATTATTCTACAAATTTCATCAAAAACAGTGCATAACTTTCACAAGTTATATAATTCGAAATAATATTCACCGTGGATTGATTTCCTTATTAACACGTTCACTTAAAAATAAAATGAAAACTTTACTGCAAATTAGAAATATCGAAGTCATTCCCTAATATAATAATTCTTTATTTCTCGCTAGGGACGACTTACGATTTTAAATCATTATAGTAAGGCGATGGTAAAGGAAGTAATGGAAAGACCAATAAAGTTTTAGAGAGAGTTTTCTTGTAATGGTTTAAGGTTCTCTCAAGCATGGCCCAAACCTGGTTTAACCCATTAATGCGCAAAACGAGGATCTTGTGCACGCAAGTTCAATTATACCATTCGAAAAGCAAATTAAGGCGATTTTCTTCCAAATTCGTATATAAGGTTTTTGGTGGTGTTCTTTCCGAATCTGGCATTTGTTTTGCATAAAAGCTTCAAAAACCCTATTATTTTTTGGGTTTTTAAAAAAAGTGCTGTTTTTTTTTTATCATTTTTCTTTCAATAACTGAATACTTAAATTACTATGAAATTAGAATTAGTTTTCATTTGACAATCTATCTACTATATTCTTTTTATAACTATTTCAAAACAAATTAAACTAAATTAGATTGCAATAAATAAATTTTAAATTTCAATTGACTGTACTGTGTTGTAAGAAATATCTCTCCAAACTGAGATTAGTGTCAGTAAGGTATTTATTACTTCTCGAGATCTAGATGAAGCCTCTTTGCCTAGATTAATATTTTGTGGGCATCAGTATTATCTTGTACGCAAGCAGCAGAAAATAAATAATTTTCTGATAGGTAAGTGAGATAGTTATTGGCAAGAATATGAACGCACTATGCCGCCATGGCATATTGTTGCGCTGCACTGCGTATGATTAAAAGTGAGTAATGATCGTTATCGATACTGAAGTCTAATCAACGAACATAATCGATTTCGACGGTCGATCTCAGCGCCAGCCGTCCTTGAGTAAGATATGCAACTCTGCGTCGTCTCGTCCTCTCATAACTTCACATATTCGGTTCGCTCCTCCCTGTTCTTATAGCTCAGGTGTTTTCTTCGGAAATATTAATCAATTTATTTTGAGGGCGGATACGACTATTGAATATTATTTTTCCATAGAAAATTCTTGCGCTATGAATTATTGCAGTTCTGGTGTACTATAAAACAACCGGCTTCCTTTTATTTGTGGGTGCAGATTTCCGATTTTAATCAAGAGTGTTAAAACCGAGAGTAAAACTGATGTAGAAGAGCAACTCCTAGGATAGCTCAAAGTAATTATTTTGCGATATTCCACTTATTTGTAAATGTTAAATATTAGTATAACTCTAAGGATGTTGTTGAATTTTATGTTCAACTTAACTTGAGCATATTTGAATAAAAAAACATTTTCATTAATTATCATTAACCTCCAGCATCAAGTACACCCAAAGGTAATTTATGTCTGTAATTTAATTTTTTTAATTTCATTTTAATAACAATGATAATTCTTACGACTCCCTATTAATTAGAATCGATTACGATTGTCACAGAAGTTTTCATTTCGCACACACTCTTTTTTTAATCTGGGTTTGCACATTTGCACTGAATTTAATGTTTTTAAGTGTAACCTATAGCAAAGATTTTTAAATTTGCAATAACTAAGCATATCAAAAGCACAAAAATCAAAACAAAATTCGGGGAAATCGCACTGAATTTGAGACACATTGGTTCTTAATTACACATTCCTGATATGGTTTTCCTCTTACAAAACAAAGTAGTAATTTCGATAGGATTTCTTCCGTAGATTACGAATTAGCAAACGAAAAAGTCCTATCACGTACCATTATTCAATAGGATTTTTTTCGAAAACGAAAAAGTTATATCACGTCCCGTTTTTGGAAAAAAATATGTTTGAAAAGTACAAAAGACCATATTTTGGCCATTTTTGCAAATTAATTAAAAAATAACGTCTTGTCGCAAGAGTTTGCAAATCAGCTCAAATCAAACTATGAGCCTTTAGTTTTTATATTAAAACACGAGAAGCTGTAATACTTTCCGAAATATTCCATGGAATTCGTAAGTGCTATAGATTAGTGGTATTTCATATATTTATATAGGTAAGGATTTAGCTCTCTTTGAGTCACGTTACGAGCTTTTTACGTTATTTTTTAATGAATTTTTCAAAATGGCCGATAATGCCATTATTTGAGTACTTAACCTCAAATATCGCAAAATTCTAGCGTGACAGGGCAATTTTTAAGTCTAATTTTGATTCAGCATGGTAAATTTGGCGGTCAGTACTTGTGGGAGTGAAAAGTTGGGACTGAAAAGAAAGGAATGTCGGATATTTCAAAATCGGTTTGTTTTTAACATTAGAACTACCAAGACTCATCAAATTCACAGTTACTTAATTCCTTCCTTGAATTAATTATATTTTTCAAAGTTGTCTCTTAAGATTTATGCCTAAACTTATTTAAGTTCAAAATTACCTCATATATTTTAGTATTCAAAAAACTTTTCCATTTATAATTACCAATTCAAAGTGAAAAGTATATTATGTACATTAATATGATAATACCCTCCATCGGCCACCCTGAATTTTTATTTTAATATTGTCTTTATTGTACTACATTTAAAATTTACGAATATATAGTATATAGCATCAGTCAATATTCGCTTTATTTATGCGTTGAAGGTAAATGTTTTGATTTACAATTGATGAAAATAAAGTGACAGAATATACTAATTAATATTATAATTACCGGTTTTATTTTGACAAAACAAACTCATACAAGATGCAAAAAACATTAATATATTATGTAGAGTCCTCTTCTTCTTGATCTGACCATCCAACTGCAGCATCTTCGATACAATCTTCGTAGTAAGAGGAGTACTTTATTTGTTGACACTCTGAATGTCTATAATAGCTAAGGAATAACAACACCGAAACTAAGTGAACACAACATCCAACAACACGTGCTCCAATCTTGCACTGACAATACTAAGATGTAACTACGGTGGGGTGATATTATATCCATAGGTTGTATATTTTCAATGAATGTATCGACCCTGAATTAAACTAATTCTACAACTTCTATTAGCGGTCTTTCTTAAAAGTAACATAGGCACACAAAAAAGAAGTTGTCGTTTTTGGCATCGTTGATTCCGAATCCGAGGTCTTTTTGTCGGTATCAGATCATGGTCATTTCAAGGTCATTCCAAATAGTCTCAGTCACAGTACATGTCGGTTTTTGGGGTTGCTGAGATATATGAGATCGCATCCAAGGTCACTTCAAGGTCAAATTGAGAAAAATCTAAAATAATATGTACGGTGATTGGAACTATTTGCACTGATAGTCTCATTTGGAATGATTTTTGGGAATTTGACTTTGAAACGGCCTTGAACGCAATCTGTTACGCACAAACAGATTTCGAATTCGAAATCAGCGACCCCAAAAACATAAAAAGTTGGGGGCCTGGTCGGTGGAGACGACAATTTTTTTTTTTTGTGGCTGGTTAATCTTTGATACACTCAAGAAGTATATTAAAATGCTTGATGTGAGTCCCATTTAGAATCCAATAATGTTCATTTATTAACATATCTGCATATTTTGCATAATTTAGTTAATGATTGGATATTGCATAATTTAGTTAATGATTGGATAAGCCCTCAGCAACATGGGTTTTGTTCCGGAAGGTCATGTGCCTCTAATCTCTCAATTTTTAGTAATTTCACAATAAACTCAATGGAAGATGGGGCACAAGTTGATGCAATTTACACAGATATCTCTAAAGCTTTCGATAGAGTTAACATCAGTTTGCTTATTAAGAAGCTCGAACAAATTGGATTTCATTCTAGTATACTACAGTGGATTTCTTCATTTCTATCTGGTCGTAGACAATTTGTTAGGTTAAATAATGTTCTATCAAGAGTCATTTTAGTCAATTCTGGTGTTCCTCAGGGAAGTCATTTGGGTCCTCTTCTTTTTGTTCTATTTATTAATGACGTATCAAATGTATTCAAGTCTTCTATGCATTTAATGTTTGCGGACGACTTAAAATTATTTTATAACATTAATTCTTTAAGTGACTGCCTATTGCTCCAACAAGATTGTGATTCTTTTCTTAAATGGTGCAAAAACAATGCCCTTTCACTAAATATCTCTAAATGTAAAGTCATGTCTTTTTACCAAAAAGCATCTCCCATTAGTTTTGATTATAAAATTGATAGTGTCTCTATCTCTAGAGTGTCAATGATTAAGGATCTAGGCGTATTGTTTGATACTAAGTTATCCTTCAGTCATCACATCGAGCACATAATTTCTAAAGCGTTTACTACTTTAGGCTTTGTAAAACGTAATACAAGGGACTTTAAAGAACAATTTACATTGGTCACATTATACTGCACTTTGATTAGGTCTATTTTGGAATATTCATTTGTAGTGTGGTGCCCAGTGTATAAGAAATATATTGATCGGATTGAAAAAGTACAAAAGTATTTTACGAGATTTGCTCTTGCCAGGCATTCATATTGGCGTGATAATATGCCTACGTATAAAGTCCGGTGTGCATTACTAGGCTTGCCTACACTTAACTTTAGAAGAGAGGTTGGGTGTACTATGTTTATAAGAGATATATTATGCCACAAAGTTAAATCCTCGGAACTACTTTCTTTAATAGATATTTATGTACCGGAAAGAGTAATGAGGCCTCGGCCGTTTCTTAAGGTGCCGTCACATAGAACCAACTACGGTTATCACGAGCCAGTCACGAACTGTATTATTAAATTCAATAAGTTTTCTCCATTTGCTGATGTAGCTATGCCTAGAGAAATTTTTAGAAGTAGAATTAATGAAATGCAGTATTTATTCTGGGAATAGTTAATTTAACTTTTTCTTTCCTTTAGTCTGTAAGAATTTAAATGTCTGTAGACTTATGAAATAAATAAATAAATAAATAAATAAATATCTGGGGTATCAAAGTCTAGTCCTTTAGATTCAATGTTACGAAACCTTCAACTAGGTCTTTTATTTCAGTTTTATTGAAAAAGGCTTACTCTAGACCTAGCCTTTAAAGGGATCACTTTAAGATTGTTTCGATTCTACCAAATAATGAATTTTTTATGAGTTATTGTAGTACGACTTATATTAATCAAAAAAATTTTTTGGAGAATCTGATCGGTTTCTAACCGAGTTGAATTTTTTTCCCAAAAAAGAGACCGTGTAGACATCGCAAAAAATATGCTTTCCGAGCGTATCAGTACTGGTGACGATACATGGGTTCATGAGTATGATACGTAAACCCGACATCAAGCCAGATATTTTCATGTCCATTTTAAAAATCACAAAAGATCGAAGAAAGGCGAAAATACGATGTTAACAAAACGCTGCGATTGTTGCAATTGTCAATGTAATACGCTAAATTATAAAGAATATCAATTAAGGCTCTACCAGTCTAACAAGTATTATAATCGGCTAACAGATGGCACTGTACGGTCAAAAGTCTTTCTTTTTGATTATGGTACCTATAAAAAAGGTGATTTGAACAGTTTAATAAAAATTAACTCTAACGCAGACTATTTCGATAAGATAATTATTAACCTGACAAAGAAGCTAGACAGAATGTATTATAAAACAAACAAAAAACTTCGAAAATGTCAATACTATTTGGAATATCTTGGAAAAAAATGCAACATTTTACATGAAAACAAAAAATTGTGGACATCTTTTAAATATCGACTATGTGCTATATTATAATATATATAAATATATATATATATATATACTAAAAAGAAAGATTATTTTGACTAATGTGGTGTCATTTAGCTTGGATTGACCCGTTGTAATATTCTTCCAACGCGAATAAAGATCTCGAGGTATGTAAGCTCTGTTATGAAAAGCGCTATGAACAGTCGGTTCCAAAACCGGCTTCCTCTACCCTCTAGTTGGCTCTCGCAGTTACCCAACACTTAAGGTGTCAGTGACAAAGGAAACGTGATCGCGCTCGGTTGCACCTGTTGGCCAGGTATGATTGGAATCGTCTTCGCGGATATCTGTGAGTGAACTCCGCTTTTGGCGGTTACCTATCCGCCAACTTTTTGCACAGAGCCGTGCTCGCATCCCGGTGTTTTTGTGGATGAAGAGGCAATTGAGTTTGTTTTGTGGAATTTTCCCTCTACACGTTGTGCTCGATCGAAGCTCGACCGGCTGGGTGGAATCGAAAGATCATGTAATTTTAGTGATCGTGCACGCCTTCCTACACAGTTATAGTGCGCGTCGCTTCAAGCTCTGACCGCGGATCTGTGAAGCTGTTTGAATAGTGAAATTGTTGTCGCGCAATTGCGGAATATATCGAAAAATTGATCAGCGATGGTGGCGGAGTGAAGCTCTGGAGCAGCACAGAGGCCTCGAATTGGGATACCTGTATATTGTAGCATTGTTAGCATGCTGACTCCAGACCTAACCTCCTGTTCACGGATAAGCCCTCCAGATAATGATTAAGATCGCTCTCTGAATGGATAAGGAGACCAAGAAGGTGGTATCTGTAACGTTTGGTGGATCCGTTTTTAAAATGCATGAATCGTCGCCATGTGGCCGAGGTTCTGAAGAATTCCCTTGATTACCACTACGTTTGTTGCGTTTTATGCTAATCAGGACATTGTCTTTGGGAAATTATTGTACTGGTAAAGGTCCAAGTTTACGAGCCGATCTTTTCTTATGTTAATCGATGTTCTTTGTCAATTTATAATTCCTACTATCCAGCCAATGGGAGTCCCCATAAAGCATAACTAGCCCGCGAGGCATTCCGGAGCGAAGGTGAATTAACTGTTAGAATCTTTTCAGGTAGATTTGTATCGACGGTTATAAATAGATGTTACAAGTAGGCTCGGTGTATTGCTTTAGTTCAGGTCCAGGCCTTTAAGATCACTCTCGTCTGTCCGTCGAAGCGGGCGATTCGTGATGGATCTCCGCGGCTATATCCAGGGACAGGCTGTTAAAACGTATTAAACATTTTTATTGCGCGCAAATTTGAATGTCCATCTTACGTTGTGCAGCTGTCCGTCCCGACATCACGAGTGCAGATAATAAGCTATTTAAAGAGATCTTTCACAATTTAAAGATAAATTCGAGCCCATGTTGCACTCGTGGATGTCAATGTGCAAGCGCTGCTGTGACATTGAATGATGATGCCTCCAAACAGCCGGAGATTGGATTGATTATGTAGAGCAGAGATGATTAAAGGCATTAACTTGTTTGTTGGGCGATCTCGCTGATTCCACAAAACCTGATTTGCTTCATTTGCAATTATTTACACCCACCCATTGGTGTGGACGTGACTTAATTGCGACTATCCGACAGCTCATAGGCTGTTGTGGGACAGCTGTAAAGTCGGTTATGCTCTCTGATTTTAGAACAAGAGTCAAATAAAGGCGATAAATAAAAACGTTACTCTACATCTTACAAAGTACCTCATAATTCATAGAAATGCCTTTTGTAATGAATTCAGCCGGGCAGGACTGTTAGAAATTTATATGCCGTTTATTTGTTTAAAAGGAAAAGCCGTCTTCGAATTAAAGAAGTATTAATGTTGACAACAAATAAAGATAAGACTTCAATATTTTACATATAAAATGGTCGTGTTAGTTTTGTTGATGAATTGAATAAAAAAAAATTATTTATTTTTTACTACAACTACATACAGTATATATATTGTACGAATATGTATTACAATTATCGAATGGCTGATATTTAAATAATGAGATAAAAGTCTATTATAGCATATACTTATTATACGTACTTAGGAAAATACAGAAGTGGGATTTAATGAATAATGTTCCAAGCAACATTTCATTTATGTAAGAAATATTTAATTCTTTACCGCGTCTTCTTGTTAATGTGCCACACTAAGAAATCAAACGTTGTAAAAATAAATGGAAACAATATTGAATTAATCATTTTCAAAGTCTATTCAAGGCAATAATTGCGATTATTTGTATTTAAACGCGCTAAAGGCCTTATAAAGGTCATATTTGGCTGATTAATTAATTAAGTGCCTTCGTTTTTATAAAAAAGTTGCATATTATCCTTTTATTAGTGTACGAAACACACAAAAATTAAGATAGATAGTATAGCAAATAGGTGTTATAATCGGGACGTTAAAGGATCAAAACAAACACGAAAGTCACAGTAAGGCCAACATTTTTTGCTAACCGTTTTTGTCAACCATTCTTTTGCTAACACCAACAGATTTGCTCGTGTATGGGCCGCGTTATACCGAAGAACTTTTTTAACCTTGCTGCGATTCACTTAAGTTGTTACCAATTTATTCTCTTACTTATCTATATTGCTGGGTCAAAACAGGGCCATAAAGCGTTTTGATTTTTTACTAAGATTTACGATTGCGGTACGAATTTCATTCTCAGTTTTATGTTTGTGCTAAATCTTTTATGGTGTCTGGAATATAAATCAGTTTCTTTGAAACTAGAGCATAGCTGCCCCAGTTTCTTGCACATTTCTTTTTGCAATTTTTCAAAGTTATGTAATGAGCCAACTTCGATTTTCAAAATACTATAAGATACACAGGATCGCTGGAATTCCTAAGAGGCGATTTCACTATATACCGACATCTAATTACCTGCCGTAAATGACCAGTTGACATATCCGTACATCACGTACACCGTGTAACCCATAAAAAGAATTCTTTCCCCATATCACCTGCCGCGTCTTGACAGTTTTTTGTCACCTCTACGATAGGTTAGGCGGCATTTTTCCATGAAACACTTTCAGTATGTGAATTCTGATTGGGCAACTAAGTAGTCTCGATAGGTCGAAGCATAAAATCACTTGCGTGCTCAAACAGTATCTAAGTCGTACTCACCAAGGAGCTTAATTGGACCTGACGAGGTCGCGACTCACACGCTTTTTTACGGCCGTTTCGGAGGCATACATATGAAGCCATCTTCTGAATTTAAGCTTGTTTAGAATCGTTTCCGATTGATTTAGACGCAGCATTTGAGCCCGGCAGAACTGCAACAGTCGGGACACGCCTCTGCCAAGCAATAAAAAAAAACTCCTGAAAATCAAAATGTTTTCTTAATTTATGCTAATTTATTTTTAATGGCTAAATCTATCAATAAAACCGCGTTCACGTTTCGCTGCTCAGAAGACAGGTCTGATCCAACTTTAGTCACCTGTAAGGAGGCTGTTTTGCTCCAGAGCAGCGGCAGTACAAACGATGAATTTAAACAGATTCACTGGCAATAAATTCTCAGTAGCCTGCTGTTTTACTGCGCCGGTTATTTATAATTTCCCTTGATAAATTGGTCAACCTAGAAACTACGTTCGAGTGCGGCAGTTGTTTGAACCGAATAATTTTCTGATAATTCTCCGAAGGTCACAGACATATTTGTTCTGAACACTTTTAGTAGAATTGATTGGATAAGGTGTGATCAAAAACTGTTTCATCATACCTGGGAGCAGCCTAATTAGTACGTTTCTAGAAGAAAACTAGTCGTAACATCGAAAATATAGAAAATATTAAAACTTTCATTGTAATAACATGCATAAAATTCCATTATAAATGTACGATCTCGCATTAAGTTTGACTACATAATATATTATATTTTATTAGAACGATGATATAACTCCTCATACAAACTTATACATATTACTAGATTTGTGATAACTCCGTTTCGTGTTAACACGTTGACTGCCGCGTTTTATTCAGCTACACATTCAGATAGTGGATGCTGGTCACCGGTGACCCCCACGGCAGTCAACGGGTTAACCAAATTCTCCCCTAATTTTATCTTCTTTCTTGTAAAGAAAGGCTTTTAGTACCAAATTACTAACTAGCGTACCACAACTAAAGTATGATGTTTTTGATAAATTTATCTTTACTTATTGGTAGGCAATCTTTGAATTTTGTGAAGAAAGTATTTAATTCCCCGATATATCAGTAAGCTTATGAGTTACGACATAATAAATTAAAGCGCATTTTTAGAGTTTATTATTAAATTCGTAAAGACTTTATTTTGAATTTCGAATCAAACAAATATTTAAATTTTTCGATACGTCTCATCTCATCTTAAAATATACTGAATTGATATGCCAATGTTAAAAGTGCATAATGAAGATGTTCTTATTAGGAGAAAGCAGAATAACTTATTTTTATTGTTAAATGGGTTTATTTTTAACGGACTTTAAAAAAAAGAGGAGGTTCTGAATTCGACTGTGTTTTTATTTTTTTGTGTGTATGTTACGCGATATATTCGCCGATTGTGAACCGAGCTTAATGATTTTTCTTTTATTGAATAGGCTATATCTCGAGGGTCCTGTTTAATTTTGAAGAAAATATCCCACTTCTGAATATGGAATATTAGGGAATGAATCCCCTTTATTGAATTTCACCCACTTCCTGTTAACTAGAAATTGAAAAATAAGAAACTTTTTACAAAAAAAAAAAAAAAAAAAGAAAGAAAAAAAACCGACTTCAAAACTTTGTACATGCACAAACTTAAACTAAAAAGTTAATAATAATATTTTTTATTACTTTAGAGAAAAAAGCATTAAAGGACAATATACAAAATTATTGATATTTAATTATTTACAATATCTCATCAGTTATTTTTTTATATATATATTTTATAGGTTTATAAACTTGCCTTGAATGCACCTACTCCAAAAACGGCTGATTAGATATTCACCCGTATTCTGCGAGTCGTTTTCATACGACGCACGTGACACCAACACTATTTTGCATAGAAATTCAGCTTTAAAAATGTGTCTCGGCTAGTCGTATCGTAAGAAAACGACTAGGAGAATAAGGGTGATTGTATACACTTGGGAGCAAAACAATCGATTCACACTATAAGCGTGCATTCCAATAAAAATTTAGAACTAAGAGAATAAAACTGTTTGGTACCATTTTAAACCTTGAAGAACCAGTTTTCAATGACACCAAAATCGGTTACATGAAGAAATGAATTTTTCGTTAGAATATTCAATGTAGAAATAAACAAGTCAAAAATTTAAGAAAATCGCAAAAAAAATTCCTGATTAAAAACAGGAAAATTTGTAAAAAATGTTACTGCAAAAATAAAAAATGTATGTCAATATTTTGTGTTGCATCCTCTTGTACTAATGACGGCTTGTAAGCGATTATGCATTGGCCGTATGACTTTTTTTTTTATTAAATCCTGTAGAATAGCTTCCCAATGCCGATTTCGCGCAAGTATTGTTGAACGATAGCCGCTGCGTGTGGTTTAGCGTTATCGTGAATCGATTTGAAGGTTTTGCCAACAAAACCTCCTCAACGTATCGTACAGCCGTTAAACCTCTCCCTCTGCTTCCTCTTTCGATGAAAACCAACCACACCATGCAGGAACCTCCCCGCCAAAATTTGATGTTTCGGCTATACAACATTGGGCATATCGCTCTCCAAACTTCCTAAATCTAATAAAAATCTTTTCATTATCATGTATCACCGACGATTCAGGTTTTTTTTGAAGAATGTTCTGATATCTTTAAATTTGTTCATACTTAATACCTAGAAAAAAAAAACAGAGTGTGTATAAAAACTTATAACCAACTTAATGAAACAAAACATAACTGAATGAGATAATCAAAACTATACTTTGTCATTAAATTTATAGTTCGAATTTTAAGCAGAAAGAATTTCCCGCCTTTCCTTTATGCTACTTAAAGTTTAAATGTAATTATTGTAGTATTTGTAGTAGCAATTTAAAGAAAATCAAATTCATTTTCTGTTTACTATTTAAAATAAAACTAAAAAATGATCAATAATTGACTACGTTAAAAACGCTAAAACAGCCGAAATCAAATTTTGCAATCTTTTTTTTTGGTTAATTTTCTAAAAAAGTACTACACCGATTTTCATATAATTTGTATAGGACCACCCATAAATCATACCCTATTGAACAAAATAAGAATCATCGAAACAATTGGCAAAGTTATCGACGGAATACATACAATAAAAAAAAAATATTCTAATTGAAAATCTCCTCTTTTTTTAAGTCATTTACGTGTAGCTTCTAGATAATCTCACGGTAAGCGAGTCTGTTTTTACCGTGTAGGTACTAAGTTAAGTAGGTAGGTAAGCTACTTTTCATTCAAGCTCAAACAAATGAAGAAACCTTTAAATGAGGCGAGGCGATTGATTCAATTTAATGCCCACATCCTAATTTACTAAATACTTAGTGAAAATAAAAACATAACATACCCTATGTCTTTTCGATTAACTTGAATTAATTAGCTTTTATTGAACACTGTAATCCAATGATTGGAAACACCTAATAGCACACGTATTTCTAACACTCTGGCATTTCCTACCCTTCCCCCCCTTGCCTCCAGTTAGGCTTTTAAGATAGTTTAGGTTATGTGCACAAAAAATGGATTTTTTGGCTACTCTTGAGATTATGTACAGAACGCACAACATTTTTTTATTCTATCGTTCATATTCCATCATTTAGTACTACTCTTACCCTTGAAAATGCGTTCTCGGATTGTGCTATACGATTTTTTCTTCAAAAGTTAAGGCCATTTTAAGATGACGTGATGAGTTGGGAAGCATATGGTATGCAGGGCTTGGTGTGTATTTCCATCAAAAAGGCTCTATACTGACAAACTTTGGAGTTTCTCGACATCTCGGTTGCACTGAGGCCTACAATGTTGAATAAATGGCACTTTTCCAATATCAAAAATTTAAATTTTTAAAAAAATTACATATCAATAATAGAATATTTTTGATACGGTCTTTGTTTATCTTGAGCAATACTTTTTTGTGTTTGACTTCTTTAAAATAAAACAACCAACATGAACTAAGAGTTTTAAATTATCACATACATAAGAAAAGCATATCTCGGGAACTGCTCTATGATAATTTTAGCCTTTCAATTTAGCTAACATTAAAATTCTGAAAGTTGCTATTTTATGTTTGGTATAAAAACATATTGTCAAAACGAGGCTTATTTTTGCCTTGACTGAAGATACGTGCATTTTAAAACATTTTAAACCTTTGAAACAGATAATTCAACAATTCGAGTTTCCTTTGGCAATCAATTTGAGCTCAAATGTTTAAAATTAAAAAATAAATAAATTGTCTTGTGTATGATTATAACATCATATAAGATGTCGACATTTTAATAAGTACCATTTATCTGTTCAGAAGTTACATATTATGCATGTTTCTATATAGCCTTATTAGGAATGTAAAGTAGCATTGTTCTCCTTCAGTGATATTGAAAAGTATAAATACAAATCTACCAATTCGAAATCGGAGAGAACTCTTTTACAATACCTGCAATAAAGAAATTACTAAGAAACTGTCAATGAATAACCATTGTATGACACCACCGTACCTTATCCCGTCTTCGGCCAACGAGCGGCTCATGTTATCCCTACGGCCGACAATTCATGCTTTTTAAAAAGGCGAGTTCCCTGGCCGCGCAAGATCAACATCGACTAATTATAGATTGCACCGCAGATACGAGGCAAATCAAGGACACACTAAAAGCGGCCGATAAAGAGCAAAATGTCATCGAGTGAACCGGTTATTCCGCGCACCGCAAATTTGTTAGCATGCAAACAATGGTGGCGCGTATGCTTCTTATACGGTGATCAGCAAAAATACTATCGACAGGTCTACAGTAAGGCGGCTGCGCAGCGCTTAGCATTGTCTGCGCAGCATAATCGCGGCGGCCCCGCTGCAAAAACACCGCCCGATGGCGCAAGTAGTCCACCGTTGTTCCCGCTCAAGCAAAATTCATCGCAAAGAAGGAGCAAAAAATTGCTGCGTACACCACGAAATTATGACCTCAGCAAATGCGAACCGATTTCTAATGATGCTAAGGTGACGGTACTAGATGACCCCTTTCTGTTCGGGGTGGATGACGTGGATCAAGTCGCCCACCCGCTCCCACGCCACGACGAATGTGATCCGAGTCAAAGTGGCGATCAAAGTGCTAATGCGCGGATAGGTGAGATGCAGCCAAGTGCAGGCGACGCGAAAATTGCAAGTGATACTGTCGTTAGTGACGGTGACTTGCAGATCAGTGAAAGTGATCTACAGTTTCTCAACGTGAGTCGCACTCGTCGATCGGTGTTCTGCAAAAACACCGACGCCGCCAATGCCAGCTTCACCTTCAGCGAAATGGATCCCGAACTAGACCACATGGACTTCGCGGGAGCACCTCCGGACCCCGAAAGCGAGTGAGTATAACTTTGTCGCTTTTTTTTCCGCTTTTGATGCGCTTGGCAGATTGATAAACCGCCTGAAATCGCCTGGCCTAATGAGTCGTTCCCGAGTGAATGCCTTGGCACAAAGAATGGCAATTAGATCGCATCTCAGGCGAGTGACCAGCACCACATCCTGCTGCGGTCTATGAAAATTCTACGCGATGATTTCGTAACTCGATCCTTTTCTTCGTGCTGACCAGAAATCTTAGCTCCGAATAAACGCGGTGCGATTGTTTGGTCAGATGCAATATGCTTGGGCATGGTCATGGAACGTGTATTCACAATATAGCAATTTTGTATCGGTGTTCTGTTGCACGGGGAATTGCAATATAATACCTCTCACGAATTCATTTACATTAAGTACACTTTTAAAACGAACAATCAAATTATAGATGTACAGATATATTCACTAAACCACATTTATTTACGCTACCGAAAGGAAGTTGGAAGAAAAATTAACTGAAGTTAATATAATTTGCTTAAAAAAAAAATTCAATTTTGAATTAACACAGTAAAGTAAATAGTATTTACAAAAAGAGAGATCAATTTTAATTTTTTTAATTTTTATACAACATCATTGTGATACCGCATCATAGTAGGTAGATCTTCCTGGCGAGCCCCAAAATAATTTAAAGAAGAGGTGAACGGACTGGAACCCAAATTACTATATATATCAATTTTAAAACAGATATTTTAAAGATATTTATAATAATATATAGTAGATACTAGATAAGCTATAATAAATAACCTAAACTCTTAACAAAATAATTTGTCTGTAATCCAGTGCTGTCAGCTAGACTATTAAAATAATGTCTAGAAGTTAATACACAAAAATGTGTTTATTTCAAGGTCAATGAAGCAAAATATTGCTTAACATTTTTTGATCTTCCAAACAGTTAATTACTGAATTATTTTAACGTACCCAAGATATTTATATTTTTAAAATTTAGCCAACCTCTCTATCTTAATGTCATAGATATGATTTATTTCGGAATTTTCAGTTTATCGAAAATAGGAAATTTTTACTATGGTTTTACAACTAATGTGACTCTTCCAAATATAAATTTTGAAATATTAAAAGAAAATCTTTTCAAAATGGTATTGAATTCATAGAAGTTATAATTTCTTTTTAATATCCGTTGTAACTAAATAAATTAAAAAAAGCATGTTCATACATGTAACCGCAATCTATTGAGGCATACTGTTTGGGAATTGCAGGTTACTATGAAAAACTAAGTTGTGTCTCAAAAATATCTTGAAACTATATATAGTATTCCAATAAGATGAAAAGATTCATTCCACAGTTGTAAAGTAGTGAAGAAGCAGTAAATCTGTGTTTGCTTTAGAAATTTTAACATTCAAACTGTTTATGTCATTATCCGAGTTAAGCTGATTATTAATTAAAGTACTGAAGCATTTAATGGTTTACCATATAAAATAGGAACATAAATAATTAATGATTATAGGAACTTAGCACGACTTGCAAGTATCAGATTTATAGGTTAGATATTCAGATTTAATTGCATTAGATGATCCGGTTTTTCTACGTCCAACAAGACCGTAGTGACAAGATCCAGGTTAATTCGATGAACTTACTAAACGCTTAAAGATTATAAAGTTAGTAGAACTGAATGTGCTTATTAAGGGGTTACATACGTCCAGCAGCGCCAAAAACACGCTAAAAGAAAAACTGTTTTTAGAAGGGACAGCAATAGAAATTAATTAAAATAACTTTTATACATTGTGTATTAGTATTTAAACTTTATAAAAAAATGTATATAAATTTTTTTTTTTTTTCAAAAATTACAACTTAAAAAATCACGTTTCCCGAAGCACTATGAAAAAAAAGTTGCTCCATGGTCTGCGTCATTTTTCCTTGAAATGTTGATGGATCTTCAAAACGTAAAAATATTCTTGTAAAATGAAGTTGTATGCAGTTATAGTCTGTCGAGCCGGAATTTTGAATTTCAAAAAATTTAGCAATTTATGGCAGGTTCAAAAAAAGTATACGTTTTACGTCACAAATTTTACACTTTAATTATTTTTATAAAAAATTTTAATCACAATATCAAAAATCCGGCTCGGCAGACTACAGAGAAAACAATTTCGAATATTTAAAAAAAAACGAACATCGAAAAATATTAAAAAATATAAAACTGCAGACCGTGGCGGAAAAAGTAGTTTCGGGAAAACGCGTTTAAAGTTTTAAGTGAATTTTGCTCGAAGTCGCGCGCAGCTAAAGCAGGAACTTTATGGATTTCAGAAATCTTAGCAATCGACCCTAAATATATTCTCAAAATGATTTACAAACGTCCCCAGGCATATTTTGCCATAACAAAGAACTGAGAGACTGCAGTCGCTCCGAAAGTAACGATCAGCCGTCTCAAACAAAGGATATCTACCTACGCGCACCAAACTCTCGTCGGGCAGTCACATTTTCTACCATAATTTTGGATCTATGGGGAATTTTTGCAATCGACTTTCACAGAAATAAGCCTAAAACTATAGAGAACAAATATCTGTTAAAAAAAAAAAATTTATTTTTTGAAAATTCTGTACGTATGTAACACCTTAAGACATTCAATTTCTAGTAAAATTTAAAGTAAATCATTAATGAAGCAAAGAAAAACCCGAATAAACCAAAATTAATTAGAAGCTTTGAACATGATTTTAAAGAATTAGTACATATGTATAATAAAAGAGTACAGATTAAAGTGAATGCAGTTTTTTAATTTTTATAAAATTTTATTATATTTTAACCACATTCATTGGAAGAAATTTATTGCACTTTTCGGAAAATTTTTCTGAATGTTTGGTACCTTATAAATCAATTAATTAATTATGAACAAATTTTAATAAAATTCTCACTGTTTCTCGAAGAAATGTTTTGTGTTAAAATACGAACCATGGACAAAAGGGAGCTGAGACGCAACGATCTCATACAGACAACGATGAGAGCAATATTAATACTTCCATACAGTTTAAAAAATATGTTTTGCATGCCTAACCTATTTCCATATATCCCAAGGTTAAACGTAACCCAACACACCAAACGATTCGTAAATTTATCGAGAAAAAATTATTTTATACGCACATACTACTTAGCTCAATACTGATACTGAAAAAAAAAAATCGAAAATGAATCATCGGGCAGACTATTTTTACATTCGCTAGTGAATCATTTTAAACGATCATGAAACCCGCAGAAAACCGTATGTAACTCCCCTTATTTATTAATTATGCAAGTCCAAAAAGTATGACAGCTAATCCATTTTCTTTCTTTTTCCTATGCCTAAAATAATATGAAATCATTAATTAATTTTGTCGTGCAGAATTGATTTTGATTAAGTATTTGATATGAACTAATGAAATTAAGATGCTAAATTAATATTATTTCATATCTCCCTTAAACTTTGAAGGCGACAAAGTACTCTCCATCAACTCCAACGTACTTATTCCAGTGTTTGATCCACTCCTCGAAACGTTTTTGATACTCATTATGCAGGTTGAGCCGCTTTCGATTTCTCTATTCTCTCCTCCTGGCTGCTAAAACGCGGTCCCTTGCTTGCATGAAATTCAGTTCTTTCGGCACCAGCTTTGCATCGACACGTCTGAAGCCCAAATCATTAACCACAATGCTTTGAATGGATCCATAAGCCATGTTCAAGTCCTCTGCCAGCTTTCTAATGGTCAATTTGTGGTTTTCGGCAATCATTTCTTATATTTTATTGACGTTTCCGTCAGTTTTCGATGTCAAATACCTGCCACTACGTTCGTGATCCTCAACAAACTCACGCCCACCTCTAAAGAGTTCGTGCTACACATAAACGTTTGTTTTCGAACTTATCGTTGCCGAAGCACTTCTCCAACATTTCCAAGGTCTTCGCATCGATGAATCCATTTTTAACATAAAATTTAATACAAACTTGTTGATGCAAGGTCGATTCCATTTTTATACTCGTAAAAATCGAAACATGCGTAGAGGTAGATGTATTCAAGATGGCGTCACTTAAAATATGAAGCTTTAATTATCCATAATAAAGTAAAACGTGGCATCAAAGTCCTTTGAAAATCTGGCTGACTCCCGAAGGTCATCTAAAAACACCGCTAAAGAGCCACACTCTACATAGAAATTTTTTCATAACATTTATTTATTTGAAACTCCTTATTCCATTATATTATATCAAATCGAGTACGCTGTTCGCTGTTATTTCTCCAGTCTTATATACTATAATAATTTTATTCCAATTTTTTTACCCAATTTCTACGTGTAATTTTTGACTTTTATTAATCTTTTATTTCGACAAAATTAAGGAACCACTTAACCCTCTCATATTAATGTGATTTCCAGGCCTCTTTACTATCAAATTTTGAAAGGTTTATTTACTTAATGTCGTTATGAAGAGTTTATTGCATTTGATCCGAAGAAATTAAGATTGCAGGTTGCATGAGATTGTATTACCTGCAAATTCGTGGAAATTCAAGCAATTTGTTCAGAAAAACCATAATAAAACAGAAAATCCAAAGGCTCTTCACAAAAACTGTATGTCCTCACGATCCCTGAGGATGGATAAAAAAAACCATATGACCAGTGACCATAATTAGTGGAATAATGAAAAAAAACCTGCAGACAGAGGTATGCTGGCTCCTCTCGGAGCTAATGATCTCATTTCGTGCGTGCCGAGGGAAAAGTTCCTTCGGGTGGAGACCAATAAAAAATGCGGCCAGCAGCCGCGGCAGCGTGTGTACTAAAGGCAGATGAAAGACGGTTGCTCTTGCTTCAGGTTAAGGCTAGACATTGCAGCAAAATGACCAGCAGCAACAAAGGAAGAAGTAGCAATCGCCACTTCTGCAGCGAACACAGCCAATTACCCCCCGGAGAACGTGGGGGAGCGGAAACCCATTTATAAGATGATGGGCTCACCTGAACGCCTCGGGGGAGAAACGTCTCAAGGTTTCCGCGCGGAATTGTTTCATGGAACTACAGTGGGTTATACAACGCTACAATTGCTGATCTTGCCGCAATCGAAGAAAACACCGGGAAGCGCACATTTTAATTAAAACAGAACAACTTGTCCTACGGTTGACATATCGGAAGGATTCCTCGTCTTCCAGAGGTGACACCCTGGAATTGCAAAACATGCCCAACTTTGATTTAGACGAAAGGTGCACTGCTGGGGACTGTTATGCAGCGAACATAAATCATTGCTGTCGGGGGACCCCGTGTAAACACGGCCTTATTTGGTGCAAGAAGTGCCAGTTCAACATGCTGGTAGAACACAGTTGCTCGGCGATGGCCACCAGATTCATTCAGCTCGATTAGTTTTTTGCGCGAATTGCATTTAGGTGCTCGTTTTTACTATTTGCTGGGAGAACGATTATATGCTGCGGCGGCCTCCCTATGCTGCTCCCCGTCAGTGGCCAGGTGAGGAGATGCCTGATATATTGCCCCCTAGTCTTGTTCAATTATGCTCGGCTGCTTGCCTCCTAGCATGGCCGCGAAGATTCCGTGCTGCGATAGTCTGGCAATAAATTCCCTAGGTAGTAAGAATGAAGAACCTTTTCCATTTCTACTTCAGTTAAATCCGGCCGACCCAATGAATTAACACGAAATTATTAGCCGGCAATAGCCCTGCAAATTTGCAAATTACGAAGCAATCGACAGACGATTCGTCGAAATCGACAATTGCATTTGCTCCTTGGTTTATGTCCAGCAAATGGATTCGATTTGATATAGTCGCGCTTAAATGTGCTTTAAACGCCAGATCATTAGATGACTCATTAAACATGCTAGCCACAGTCCTAAAACGGTTTAGCTTATTTCCCATTTCGCCTTCGAATTACTAAGAGCAATAAGTTTTCGAAAACATTTTGTAACTGCCATGTCTCAAATTCGCAGCTGAGCCATGCACCTCCAAATCTGCTGGTAATCCGACTCGAGCACGATCATTTGCGGATCCTTATAAACAAGTTGTCAAAGTCTTTACGATCTTGTCCGCAGTAATGATCCTCTAACTATCTAAAGATTATCCCAATGGTCAATTTTTAGCGTCTTTCTCGGCCAGCAAACAACTGCTGAGGTGGAACCGGTTTGCTGGGTGATCGCGTGGTTAGTTGACGATGCTCTGCTTTTTCGTTTATTTTGCATTCAGTTTTTTTTACTGTTTTTTTCTTTTTTGTTCCTCCCTTACCCGGGTACAACAATTTTTTGCCGTTTTAAATGGTCGACCAATTACTACTCGCTGAAGATAGCGCGAGAATTTTTTCAATTTTCCTGATTGTTTATTTCCATGTCCCGAATTTATAATATAGTATTATTATCAACAAAATGTATTCGAGAACATCATAAATTCTGTTTGCACTACTTGCAAATGTAAAGTTAAATGGTTTTCCGCATGGCGTCTATGCGTGTGAACTTGATTTAGCTCACAATTGTGGAGACAATCGGATGAATGGTTTTCAAAATGGCGAACTGTTAAATTCTAAACTATGCACGATTTAATAAAAATAAATATATAGGCATTTTTGAAGTCGCTAATCAAAACTTATGAATTCAAGATGGCGGTCTGTCAAATGTAAACTCTATGCGATTTTCGTGCAAATGGGTTGGTGGGTTGGTTGGTTTAGGTGGCGACCCCCACCCCTGGGCGGAGTCCAATTAGCGCTAAGGCGCGCCGTTTTGATACCACAAAATCCCCAAAATAAACCATTGTATTGACGGAAATAGAAATGTCAAAAGATCAGAGCCAGCCTGTGGAGTTCAAAAAGAGAACAATCTCCCTGATCTTGGACATAGATAAAACCCCGACGTCAGCGAAAAAGTGCCTGCCCAACGCCCGGTGCCTTGCTCCAGCTAGTGCCGGACAGTTGCATAGGAAATGAGAAAGAGTCTCTTTCTCATTGGGATCCTTGCAACTGCGACAGTGATTATTAAAAGGGATCCCCAGTCTGGCTGCATGCTCTCCTATGGGCCAATGACCCGTAAGTACCGCCACCACCCTGGCAATATCCCCACGAGTTCGCTTGAGAAGCTCCTGCGTTCTACTCAGGTCGTATGTAGGCCAGGTCGCTCTGGAAACGCAGCATGTTCCCAGATTTGCCCACCTATTATTCGCTAAAGCTAGAAAGTGCAATTGTGTTGTGCAAATGGGTACGTGGGGGTTTTTCCTGTCACTGATTTTCTTAAGTCGGCAAGCGGAAACCATAAGAAAAGAATTGAATAAAACATATATAGCTTTTTAAAAATACGCTTTAATTCCAGTGCTTTAAATCCTAAAAATTGTCTGCAAACGTAAAAGTAATATTGTGGAAACTCGTCCCCTTTTTAACTCTTTAGTTAACGTTATTGTTCAAACGAGCGAAAGACTGGACCATGAAAAATCCATTTAAAAATAAAATCATAAAAAATCCCTTTAAATGCTGTGAAAAATTATAAACCCAATGAACTTAATTTCTGTTATATTTTTTATTAAATACTTTCCATTTTCCTTTATTTTTTATTACTATTGCTATTTACAAGGCTATTTAAAAATCTAAGGGAAATCTTGTTCCACGCCATTCTTATTTTATCTTTCAGTCCTGCAAAATTTCCAATTCCAAGCTTCTCCTGGTCGTAGACTTTCACACACAAATTTTCTATGGGGTTCTGGTCGAGACTTAACGCTGATCACGGTAATAATTGCATTCCATAATCGTGAAACCAATTTTTGGTGGTAGTAGACGTATTATCTTGTTAGAAAATAATGTTTTTATCTTCATCACAAAAGGCAGGAGATGTTATTCTATCAGCTGCTGATAAGCGTCAACATTCATTCTACAATTGAAAAGGCTATCTTCCCGTGAATGAAGATAACATCATCCCAAATGCTTTCTTTTTGGATGAAATTTTCCAATTTAAGTCCAGCATCGACATGGCGTTGCGTAAATTTACGTTTTTGCAAACATTTTTGATATTTAAGGGGGTATTCTAGTGTAGAAATTCGAAAAAATCGAAAAATTTTTTTTTCATATTTATAAAGTTTAAACATTCAAGAATATGCCTTCAATTATTTACCGAGTTATAGCGATTTTGGTGAAACGAAAACTAAACTGGGCCGACCGAAATGAACTTTACACTAACCTTTAAACGCGTTTTTCTCGAAACTACATTTTTCAAGTTGGCGGTAAGGATATCTCGAGATGTACTAAACCGATTTACTTGAAATTTGGTGTGAACGTTCTTTATATATCCCTCTATCGTAACAACCTCAAAAAAAATTTTTGATTTTTAATATTTTTAAAAAATTTAAAACTGTTGAAAAAATCGCAAAAAAAAATTTTTTTTTTTTCAACCGGCCGCCATTTTGTGAAAACAAATTTTTTTTTTACTTTTTTGAGGTTGATTCCATAGCGACAATATTACTAATTAAGAATCCGTTGGATTTTTTTGTTTCAGGTGACTAGAACGGTTGTAATTTTGAGCGCCGTCACACCCCTTTTTTTTTTGGATCCTCCACTCTGCCAGCCGATAACTTATGGAATTTTTGGTTTTTTTTTTTTACTTTAATTTTTATGTATTCTTAAAATGTGAACAAACAAATAAGAAAAAAATGGATAATAAAAATATTTGTTGTTCTTCTTTTCACGAAACTTGAAAAAACGGCCGAAATTCGTGCCTCTACACTAGAATACCCCCTTAAGGTTTTTGGAGACTGCAGCCCATTTTCTAACTAAGCTAGGGTCACACTGCAAGTTCAACAGTTTAACAATTTTCGATGATTATGTGTTCGATAGTGCTCTTAAAACTTCACCATTCACATTAGGCGACTATTTTAAAGGGCGTCCAGACGACTTATTTTGCCTTTCCCATAATTCTCGATTCCAAACTTCAAAAGATTATTTACTACATTCTGCGAACTTTTAATTTCATTTACGATTCCTTTTTGAGTTTTTCCTAGTCCCTTAAATCGATAACTTCCTGTTTTTTCACATCACTCAAGTTTTTACCACTGGAGGTTTAAGGGATTAAAAAATTTTTCAATAAAAAAAAAAAAAAAATCCACGTTAGAATCGTTCTTAGTAAACTCCAAACGGCAAGTGAGTTTATAATTATTTACAGCTGCATCACGCTTTTTGAGATTTTTAACTTGTTCTTAGCGTGGTTGAAAGAAAGAGAAAGATAATTGTTAACGTTTTCTGCGATTCCCCAAATAACATGTTCAGGCATGATTATTCATTTGCCAGAAACGTTTTTGAATAAATGTTTGAGTTAACAATTACTCACAGCGAGCGCTGTAAATGCGTTTGTTATCCACTATTTTATTTTTCGAATTTATGTGGTGTACAATAATATTTATATAATAATCTAAACCCATTCACTAATCTTAACAAATTTCAAATGTACATCCTAACCTAAAAAAATTTAGGATTTAAGGAATCGAAAATTATTTAAAATTAATTAAATTTAAGAAACGGAAAAATTAGCATGAACAAATTGTTTATACCTGCGTTCCATTTTCAAAACTCGGAAACATCTACTAGATTTCTCCTCCCACGATGAGTCAAAAAAGTTACTTGTATTGTATGAAAATTAGGCGAGCCTAACAACTTCAAGAGCAATTAGCATTACAGCACCGAAAATGACTTTATAATGGAAAAATCGCCCTGAATATCATGACGAATAATTAGAGTTTGCAGTGGAGTACTTCTGTTTCCCATCAATTACCTGCCGAACAACAACTTTCCAAGGCAATGAAACCTCTCAATGACTTCAACTTCCTTCGGAGGTATGAAAAAAGACAATACGACGAGCTTCACACCTGCGGGAACGGGGAGTCAATTATAGTGATCTAGTGTTTGCTGGAGTGGTCGACACCAGCTGTTCTTTTCTTTAACCCAAATCAAGAAACCTGCGTAGAGCGGTTCACTTTAAGAAGTCCCTCAAGATTTGTCTAGCTTTAGCCGTACTTCCTGCTGTTTCGAAGCAGGTTTCCCAGACATCCAGGGTACGTTATTAACGCGTTATTTTCAGGAATTACGAGCTCAAAGGCAATTTGCCATCCCTTTGAGGACAAAAGCCAAGACTAGTCGAAGGTAGGGTGTGCGGCTGAGGGCAAGGGCGAAGCAGTTGTTCAAGTTCGTAATGCGGCAATGGCTCTCTCGAGCCAAAATCCGAGACACCACTTTATGAGCCACCTGTCGCAAAAAGACGTTCCTTCTTCTTCCAGACGCCTTCCGACTTTCTTCCGTCGAGGTAGTCGTGTGTCGACCGCCGACCGCCCGGTCGAGTGCCTTTTACGTGCACAGGCTCCTTAGGAATTCTTTGGAAAGGAAGAAGAAACTGCAGGCAACATCCACGCCAGGTGAATAAGTGAAAAAGCAGTACAACTGGCTTTAAACTTTGTTTTTCTGCCGCTCTTAGTCACGGAGCTAACCGATAATTAAGCACTCGAGACGGAGGCAGCGACCAGCGGGGAAAGCCTTCCAAATCGAAATTTGATTGATGACTGCGTCGTGGTTTTCATCTCTTTTTTTAGCCATCAACGACGCGCGGCTACCATTAGATTTTAGATTCCACTCGCGGACTAGACCTCTGCAATAGTAACCGCGCCGCGATAAGCCTCTGCGCTGCGATAAGCCCACATTAACCACGCCAAATAATTCACTGCGCCAGAAGGCGGTGATTAATTTACCCAGGAGTACACCGCGGGCCTGGTCATTCGTTTTGAAATTTGTCTGCCGGGATGTAAAATCCAACGCCGCAATCTCCACCAGATATGCTGCTAGCATCGCGCAATTTTTTACGGGAGCTCCACCCCGCCGCCACGGATTACCGATGTTGATTTGGAAAGCGAGGGGCCGACCTGTGTAAGAAGTCCAAGTGTCTTACAAGAAGCTGCCTAATGACTAAAAAATTATTTTTAGCCGGAGGACAGAATCACGCTGCAAAGTACGAGTATGTGGGGTCTAACGCCAGCGCAGAGGTTCACTAATTGAACGGCTGTTAACCTGGTAATGATTTTTCGCGTGCTTTGTTTGCTTATGACAGCCTTTCTACGTTTTCGAAAGTCGCAATCGGCAACATTCCTCGATTTATGCTGACGAACCTTTTTTTATTTAAAGAGGAATCGGTTATGATGGAAGATTATACCCAAAAATGTATGCTTGGTATTTACAGAGTTATTTTAAAAAAAAACACTAATTAAGAATATATTGACTTTCAAATTACAATCGGATCACTTAAAATTATACATTTTTCCCACTCATAGAGAGAATATGTATAATAATATTGTAGATTAATCACTATACAAATTTTATCTTCATACCTTGAGTCACACCCTTCAGTACCTGAAACGGATTAAAGATATATGGACTGAAAACATATGGACCTAATGTAATTTCTCAAATTTCTTTTTATTATTTTATCTGCGCATTTATCAAGAGCTGATTACTATGTACAATAAAGCACTCATGTATTAAAGTCCTTAAGGAGGAAAGCAATAATCTCAGTGAAGCTCATTTTTAAACCATTAAAATATTTCTGGCATTAACTAAAACGGCTAAACACTAAAGATCATATCTACAAATGATTTAGACAAAATTTTAGAAAATTAAACGATAAACATAATTGATTAATTCAATTTGAATTCAAACCCGTAAAGGCTAATAAATTTCTCAATAATTTGAACTTTCGTCTTTAGTGCATTTAGGGAATTTCCGCATTCTTATTGATTACGTCAAAATTACATGCATTTTTTTTTTGATATAAGCTGTCTTTTTGGTCCAATAAAAGTAAAAATGAGAATTTTACAAAGAAACCCAAATTTAAAACAAAAGAATAAATTATAGTTTAAAAAACTAAAAAACACACTTTTATGAGTAGCACACTAAAAAGTTAAAAATAAAATAAAATTTGATCTTAATTTTAACTGCCTATTAAATATAAAAGTGTGCACTAAAAAAAAATTTTTTTAATTTACTGTGATTTTTACTATTTCTAAGATTTCAAAAACGACTACACTCAGAAAAATAATAAAATTTGATAGTTTGACTGAAAACTGAAAACTAATATCTCATAGTAAATGCATGAACTATTTATTAATAGTATGATCTCTACTATTTAATCATAATACAGTGAAATATTTACTATTTTTATGAAATAATAATTCCCATTTTTTAATTATACAATCGTAGTAAACAGTGCCGGTTTTACAGGGAGGAGGGTGGCAACCCGGCGCGATGGTCGCCCGGTGCGTTAAGGGCAGAGCTGTAAAAAATGGCATTACCAGTACCATGCATTACCATTACAGGTAATGCAATTTAAAGATGATTACCAGTACCATTACTAGTAAAGGTAATGCAAAAAATCGAATTACCATTACAGTTACTGGTACTGGTACTTCACCATTACTGTAATCACATGAGCATTACTTAGCATTACTCGCCATTAGTAGCATTACTTACTCACATGAGCATTAGTTAGCATTACTTACCATTACCAATATTACTTACTACTCAGTATAGCAGTAGTACTCAGCCTTACTCGAAATGAATACAATAAACATGTTTGAATGAATATTAAAATATATATTTATTCATATAAAATCGAAGATTTTATTACCAAAATGTAAATTAACTTTCAAATTGGCATTCCTTATTATGAGTAATGCTGAGTACTGCTGTATAAGTCTGAGTAATGCAAAGTACTGCCATGTAATGCTACGTAATTCCGAGTAGTAATGCCAAGTAATGCTAAGTAATGCTCATGATTACAGTAATGGTGAAGTACCAGTACCAGTAACTGTAAAGGTAATTCGATTTTCTTGCATTACCATTACTAGTAATGGTACTGGTAATAATCTTTAAATTGCATAACTTGTAATGGTAATGCCTACGTTAATGCATTCCAAAGTAATGCAATATTTTACAGCTCTGGTTAAGGCCTGGCGCCTTGACCCGCTAATCAATCAGTTAAGGTACTAGTACCTATTAGGAGCTAAAAAAAAGCACATTTTCAATATTTTTTGTTTACACTTTGTTTATCAGATAACTGATAAGGTAATCAAACTTTTTCTATAATATGAAGGAACTCTTGTAGTATACAAACAAACATTTTTTTTTTTCATTATCCCAATCATGCGTGCCTTATATGGAGCGCCAAAATCGACCCCTCAAAAAAAGTGTGCTCCATGGCGGACAGTTAATCTCTGGAACGGCAAGTCTGAAACAAAAAAATCAAAATGGGTTTTAAAAAGGAATCCGTCTTACACAAGAATCGACCAGAAAATTTGAAAAACTAAAAGAAAAAAAATGGCGGATGTTAAAAAAAAAATTTCAAAAATCGGCCTTTTTTCCGATATTTTTTTGACGCAAAAACAATTTTTTTTTTTTTTTTTTTCAATGTTTTAATCAAATTGTGGTCGGTTCTTGTAAAGGAAGCTTAAACAAACAAAATGCTTCAAGATTTATTTAAATCGAGCGAGTAGATTCGGAGATTAACTGTCCGCCAGTTGAAAAAAGTGATTTCGAGAAAAACGCGTTTAAAGTTTATTTAGAACATAGAACAGCTCAGAGCGCGCGCTCACTAAAGTTTGTGTATCTCGTTTTCGGCTTTGAATTTTCATATAATATTTTAGGGAGTTAAAATGAAAAATGTAGAAGAAAACAATAAAACACATAAGTAGTAGTTGTATTTTTTGTTTTGTTTTTTATTTCCGATTTATAGGGGTAGCTGACGTATAATCTCCCTCTATCAACAAATTTTTAATTGGATTAAAATGTTTACTTTTTCGAATCAGAAGTTCTTAGTAATAATATATTTAATACATTTTTCTGGGTATAAAAGCCTTGTAATCCAGTGTAATAAGAAATAAATGGCACTGAAGAATATCTAGCCCAGGTCGCTGTTCTTAAAGGTTACTAATTCGTTTCATTAACTGATAATATTTCCATAAGTAAGATTTAACATACAATTACATATTTATAACTATAAGAACTATTTAGAAATATTACATTTTTTATGAATATAATATCACATATAGCATGGTGTTTTCTTTAATAATTCTAATAGTTAATTTCACAATTTTACAGGTTTTGTATATTGTACACTTCTATATTTGCTGTATTGTAGTACCTTTAACTATTACTTACGACTTATTTCTACGACAATTAGAAGTGGATGAAAAATTGGGTTGTAAAATTTGCTTCCATTATTACAGGTGAATTTAAATTTAAAAATACCATAGAACATAGCAGAAACTCAATTTTAAACTAGTTGTAATAAAAACCTTTATTCATATTAACCTACAATACATATATTAGTCTCTTACTGCAGGCATCAACACTAAATTAAACTGTTGCTTTACACTGTTGTACTTATGAAGTGTACAAGTGCGTATTTTATAATTATTTTTCAATTATTTTTATGTTTTGTTATGTCTTTATGACATAAAATTCCAAGAGCAAGAGCTATTTATACAAGAAATACGGCTATGATATGATTTTCAAGGCACATTATTTTCTTTATCAGTCAGATTTCAATTAAATTGAAAGAAATTGTCCATTTTAGTTGAAATTTTTATTGAAACCAACTACTACAATCACTCTACTACTAAATTGAAATTAACATTTCAATTGGCAGTTACTGCTATTAATTTAATGTGAAATGCAATTACTATATGCTAAGAGGCGTCTTTTCAAATCCACTATCCACGCTGAAGTAGGATTTTATAATTATTAAATTTATGCACTACTGTAGACTGGTTGGAAGTACACGATTAAAATATTATACTGAGTTAACTAACGTTTATATGATTTACATAGACAATTTATGGTCATTTGGTGGAATTGAATCATTTTGTAAACAAGCCTATAAACTCCTGGCATCTGAACAAACTTCTGGACGTAAGTCGCCTACATAATGTATTAAACACCTCGTCATTTTCGATACTCCACTCAGGAATGCATTAGACTTAGACGACCGTCAGCTGGTTAGCGCGATAAAGATTGTACACGCTAAGTGCAGTCTTCGCAGGTTTAGGTCCGGGAGAATATTCAGCACCAGTACGTCGACTAGGAGCTTTCCACCGGCTAAAATAATCATCATAAAATATAATTTATTATCAAGTCGCTGTATTAAGCCTCGCCAATAGGGCGATTAAACGCAGCTTCAGCTCCTCTTCATCGCTATGGAATAAGAAGGAGTGTAACATCACGGCTTTTACCTGCATCTCGTAGACAGATAACAATCCGCGCCGTTTACGGAAGAAGGTCCCAAGAAAATTGATAGTTTTTTGCCTACCGTTACCACTGTTTTGAATTTAGATCACTTTGCCTTGTTGGATGTCTAGAAACGGAGAAGAAATTGCTCAAAGGTGAGGAGTTACATAGCTAGCAACATTTGTATCCTACTATAGCCAGACGTCGACTTGTGCAACATGTGCGATCACTTATTTATGGGACGCATGAATATTTATTTGGCGTACGTTGTGAATGACAAACAGGCGAAGTTATTGCGCATCCCATCATTAGATCAGATAGCGACCTGTTCGCCAAGTTATTGCAATATTTCTGAATAAAAGATAGATTTCAATTCAAATTGTATTCATTAAGAGGCGCCGGAGTCAATGTATTATCAACAAAACTCAGTAAATATCAATAAATTGAAATAAAATTTCACTCAAATTGCGCGAGATGCATCTAATCAAATTTTGAACATATTGCCTATGCAAAAAAATACTCTGTCGCATCAAAAGTACTTAAACGGTCAGTAATTTAAAATCAGCTACTCTTTCCAAATGAGTATCAAATAACGAATTGATTTGTAATTTAATAACGAATTGATTTGTAATTAAAAAAAAAAAAAAAATAACGAATTGATTTGTAATTTAAATAACGAATTGATTTGTAATTTATAAAAAAATAATTATCCCACCCTTTACAAAGCACCTGGAATTATGCCGCTCGCAGTAAGAACCCAACACCTACGCCAACCTTAAAGTCATGCCTGCAGCTTTAAAACAAAAAACATTAACAACGACCACTGGGAGCGCAAATTAACCATAAACCAGGAAAAGTAGCGCAACTTGCGTGGCAATCAAAACAAAAAATTTGCATATCGGCCAGAATATCAAAACGACACAGGTACAATGGTCAGCGATGCAGGCACATGCTACATCCCTTCGTCCCATCCATAGGGGCTCGCCGCGGATGCGAACTGCACCGAGCCGAGAGATAACCAAAAACCGAAATTGTTTTTGGGTCGGTGGTCATCCAGCGCAAAGCTGACAAAACCAACTGACAAAATTGAATGAATTTACATAAAAGCGACCACCCAAAGGGTTGGTGGTGTTGTTCGGACGCTAAACGAACGCTGCGGTTGTATTAACTACGCAAACGCCAATTTATAATATTTAATTAGCGAAATACCGAACTGCAATTCAAGGGCTGCCAGGAAAGAAAGAGAATGAAATGAGTTCCTGTGATTCCAGATGATACTTAAGTTTTTTAATTATTGTGAGTCGTCTGAGGCGGCAACTAAGGGTTTTAAAATTAGTCGTTATAGTCAAATAAGCAGTGAAGAGAAACAATTATTAGAAATACTACTGTGTCCAAAAAATAAGGTGACATTTGAATTTAAACTGCGCGTGTCGAAGGATTTGGAGAATTATTTTTTTTAGGTTGGTAGTACTGTCAGTGACATCTGTGTGAAATTTCATGTCAAAATATTCATTAGTGTTTGAGATACGCGTCGTTTTGTGAGCTGCTAAAAGTGAGTTTTTCGTTTTTTGCGATGTCGAAATTTATTGAGCAAAGAATTTGCATTAAATTTTGTTTGCGGAATCAATTTTCTGCTGCGGATACGTTGAGGATGGTGCAGAAAGCCTTTGGTGATGAGGCTATGTCTAAAAAAAATGTTTACAAGTGGTATAGTGAGTTCCAAGCCGGCCGTGAACGTGTCGAAGACGAAGAGCGTCCTGGACGACCATCAACCTCAACCGACGAAGCTCACGTCCAACAAATCAAAGATTTGGTGTTGAAAAATCGTCGATTAACGATTAGAGACCTTGCTGATGATGATACAGTCAACAAGGAATATTATTTGAACGTTATGCGTCGCTTGCGTAACGCTATCCGCCTAAAAAGGCCGGAATTGTGGAAAGATAATTCTTGGTTTTTTTTTACACCACGATAATGCACAATCCCATACTGTACTCGTAATTCGTGATCATTTCGCCAAAAACTCAACCCATATCGTTCCACAACCACCGTATTCACCTGATCTGGCGCCGTGCGACTTCTGGCTGTTCAACAAGCTCAAAAGACCGCTCCGGGGACACCGTTTTGATACGATAGAGGAGATTGAAGCCGCAGCGAAGAGGGAACTGAAGGCCATCCCGGAAAGTGACTACAACCAGTGTTTCGAAGATTGGAAAATCCGTTGGCATAAGTGCATTGCATCGGGAGGGGATTACTTTGAAGGGGATGAAATTGATTTGGAACAATAAATAAAGAATTTTCAAAATAAATACAATGTCACCTTATTTTTTGGACACAGTGGTATGTATTAAATTTGATATTAGCATTATTATTATTATTATTAGGGGCAACCCTTATGGTGGGCACTGCGACCAATGATATTAGCATATTATAACTAAAATATATAGTTGTTTTTCAATCTATTACTAGATTAATTGGACCGACTATTTCAAATTACTTAACCACACATTTGCAAAGTAGTTGAATTAATCGATGAAAGTAGCACAATAAGCAATACAATATTATTTTATTTGAATCAACCATAGTCGAATTCCTTGTTTCATTATTTCTTTAAAATAATTTATTCAAAATATAGTAAGCACATTTAAATATTAAAATGTCCTATTAAATTTGTTGAACATACTTTAGTTTTATTGTTGAACTATTTGTTAAGAATAATCACATATATACTGAAATAAATCCACTAAAACTTTATTTATTATTATAACAAAGTAGAAACCATACACTCTAAAAAATATGTGTAACATTCCACAATTTTCTTACAACATGTACGTAGTAAATTTAAAATTTTTTTTTAAAAATACATACATACTTCATCTAAAAAAGTAAGTAAATTTATCAAAACTTGTAATTGCAATATTCAATACACTTCGCAGGCATTATGAAAAAAATACCTCAAAGTGGGAAAATTTAATGAATAATCGCAGTTAAATTTGATGCTGGTAATTCCAAGAAGAATATATCTACTATATATTTCACAATTACAACAAAAGGAAAAGTTCAACTTGTTTTAGAAGTAGCATTGTGTAATATTACAAATATTTTCCATGTAACTCGCTTTAAAGTTTATTTGACTACATTCATTATTTTCTTTTACAATAACGACGTTTTTAATTTAAATGTGAAGAAGCTTTTCATATTTCCACTCCCTTGCCTACTTATGTATTTATACATATACAAAAATATAACGTTTAAAAAGCATGTGTTTCATGGTACCATCCCTAACTACAAACAAATCAACATTTATACCTGTTGTCCTCAAAATATTCTAAATTCTGTAAACTGTTGAAGTTGAAATTTTCATAATTGACCGCCTCTACCAAGGCAGACGGTAGTTATCTTACTTGCGCAAAACTGATCTTTCTACTAGAGTCTAAAAGGCTTTTAAGAGGAGCCGAGAAATCCTGATTTTCCCAGCATCAGCAGCCGTATACCTGAGACAAAAGTCGAACTTTTTTTAATGCAAATCGAGCCTCTGGGTCGCTTGGGTTGAGGACAATTTTAGCTAATATGTCCACAATATGTCGTTGCAATTGAAACATTTGCTATAACGCGATGTCTGGTTTCTGGACCTCTAATCAATACGGTAACATTTTGCGGGTGCTTAATTACGGTCGAAAAAGTCATATTTGATCTTCTCATATTTCCGCAAAACAAGGTTTAGATCGGATAGGATCCAGGCTCCAAAAACAACACTTTCTTTTTACATCTGTATCTAATATTCTATTGATGATCTATTGGATAAGGTACGCCTCTGCGATGTCGAAGAGCGATGTTTTTGCTCTTGCATCCCCAATACACAACGCTGTAAAAGTTCGTATTTTTTTCTCTTTTGCTGCCGCAACTTGCTGTGAAAGTAATATCGCGTTCTAGCGTCCCACTCAAATAACTCCGCCGACTCCTGGAAATTTCTCAAACTTTTGTCAGTACTATAATTATTGTCACAACTAAACCGTGGCAAGGATTCTGTTCATGAATATTATTTCGCATGTGATCCCACTCCTGAAATAGTTGCAGAAATAATTCCGACAGATCAAACGAAAACAGCAACCTGCAACGACGGCTAGTTACAGAATGACGACGATCGTTTCCAAAGTGCTGATAACAACATCTGGCTGAAAAGACTTCTTACAATCAATTAATAGTTACTCTATATGAACAAAAGTTTCAAATATTCGTTCTCTGTGCAAATAGCCAACGAAATACATGAGTGAATATTTTGTTGGGACTTAACGACTACAATACTTTTCTCACAGAACATCTAACTATGTAAGCTTAAATAAAATGATGAGGTGTGTGAAATTTAACCTTCTTTAACGGATAATGTGCCATCACTTCCCACGCATCGAATAAGTGCATGCACCTGTCTAGCTGTATAAGTAGTCGCTTAACTGAAAGGTAGTAAGATGCATGCTCCTTACAAATTGTATCGCGTTAGCTAAAGGTTAAATGAAAACAAGTTTTACCATTCTTCCTAAATAGCTGCTTTATCTGCATACCGAAGAAAGTTACGAATTCTAATATTACGTCTTTATCAACTACCTTTTCTGACCACTATGTGGATTACAAGCGAATTCAAACGGGTTTGCGCAAAGATAGTGTAAGAAAAGAAGTCGATTTTTTCGACCTAACTACATTAACCGGTGATACTGCAACCAGTAGAACGAGAGCTAACCACTACATTTCCTTGTTTTAATCTTAATTCTCATAATTGCCGTTAAGAAAAGTACATTATTGTTCTCCTCTTTGGCAGAACTGAAGTTAATTAACATATTTTCGTATAACCGTCTCGATTTAAATGAGCTGAAGTTGCACTATCCAGTAAGATGCAAATTAATTGTCACTTTTAATTATTCGTTTACTTAATTATTTATCTTTATGATAACTGTCATGTTTTTTGGTGCAATCAGTGTATGTTTTCATTCTATTGTATTGCTCGGTTAATCGAGTAATTATCTCAACATGCATCTTTTGTTTTTGATATCACTTTATTGAAGCTATCAACCTATAATATATGGAAATAAGTTCTTGTAATTTCCCGAGATACTTGTCGATGGGTCGCATCGAAACCTTTTAAAATAGGTTGAGTAAAATTGTTTAAACTTGTGTGTTGGCAGTGTTACCTTATGGAACGAAATATTTTATTATGGGGTCCAAAAAATCTGCAGCAATTATTATTTCAAAATGTCGTAGGCATTTTAGGAAATTATATACGAAAACATATTTTGTTTGTATTGAAGTCCTCTATTTAATAAATCCACACAAAAAGTTAGTCAAGTGTTTTATAAAACATCAACAAAATTCGTCCAGCAGTTTTAAATTAGTGGTAAACTCGATTCATAAATAGGTAGCGTAAACACGTTTATCCGCATTACAAATCATTCAGTTAACATTTTAAGCACTTAATCTCAGATGACAAAGCTAAAATAATCAATTTATTTAATCTGTTTTAAAAATTATTAAATCTGTTTTAAAAATATCATTATTATTGCATATTTGATATTAAATAACTAAAACTACTGTAGAATTTTTCTTATTTACTAAGAAGCCAAAACACACGTTTTACTTTTATAAATTGACTTCAGTATCAACATTTTATAAAAATGAAAAATTAAGGAAACCGTATCGCAACAATAAGACCCTAATATTTCTCAATTAGTCTTTAAAACATTTGGTAGCTATTAAAAGCAGAAGGTGAATTAGAAAAAGATTAACTTGTGTTCTCACTCTTTTATGATTAAATATTGAAGTTAGGATATACAAAATTAGGATATTAAGAAATATCTTTGCGATATACACATACTAGAAAAAGTCTGCGTTCACCCGCTGTCGATCGGATAGTAACGTCAAAAAATCAAAAACGGACAAATATTTTCCAGATTTTAATTCATCTATTTATTACAAATTTCTTAAATATTAGATACATACAAAATCGTTTATTTCGCTTTCACAGTTTTTTAGATATCGACACTTTTCACAAAAAACACACGAAAATGGGACAGAAAAAGTCTGCGTTCGCTTGTAACAAAAGTGATAAAATATAAAATAATAAAAAAATTTGAAGTTCATTAGTAACTGATTGGGTATCCTTGTTTCTTCAGGACCTCTTGGAGTCTTTTTGGCATTGAATTGACAAGGTTCGTTGTCTCCTCAGTACTTGTCTTCTCCCATTCCTCTTTGAGTACAGCTTTCAACATTTCTTTACTTGTAATTTTGTGTTGACGAACCCTCCTTTCTAGTGAATCCCATAAATGTTCGATGGGATTAAGGTCTGGTGATTGTGGGGGTGTATGTAGCAGTTTCGGGACATTGTAGAGTACCCAAAGCTTTACAATCTCGGCTGTATGCTTCGGATCATTATCATGTTGGGAACAATAATCCGTACCTAAGCCGAGGTTTCTGGAACTTTCTTTCAAATTATTTTTTAAAATCTCGAGGTATTGAAATTTATTCATTGTCGATTCAATAAATTCTATCTTCCCAACGCCATTACTAGCCATACACCCCCATACCATTACTCCACCATCACCATGTTTTACAGTGGGAAGCAAGTTTTCTTATTGGAGTGCTGTTCCTGATTTTCTCCATACCATTTTGCGCCTTTTTAAGCCGATAATGCAGAATTTGCTTTCGTCTGAGAGGACTACATTCCTCCAAAACTCTATTGGCTTGTTTATATGCTGCTTGGCGAAAGCAATGCGTTTTTGTCGGTTGACCCGTGAAATAAATGGCTTCTTTCGAGCTACCCGACCGTGGTATCAATACTTCTTGAGAATTTTTCTCGAAGTATCAGGACAAATATTTTTGTTATTCCTTTCCTTGATTTCAGTTGCTATTTGGGGAGCAGTTAGTCGTGGATTTTTCTTTACTAATGACACTATATGTCGTCTTTCCCTGCACGACAACTTTGATGAGCGGCCGGAACGAGGCTTGGAGGTGAATTCTCCTGTCGATTTGAAATTGTTTGTGACTCTTTGAACTGACGAATATTGTCTTCCCACTATTTTCGCTATTTCTCTGTAGCTGTTCTCGTCTTTCCATAATTTTATTATGATTTTTCTTTCACCTACACTAATTTCTTTCGTTTTATTTTCCATGGCAAGAAAAAATGTAATTCACAAAATAACTTCTGCAAGAAACTACTTGATCATCTGATAAACTAACTAGGAATGAATAATAAAGGCAATAAAGCCTTATAAGGGTACACTTGAAGCGGTATATTTCGGGGAATCCCAAAATTCAACAAGTGAACGCAGACTTTTTCTGTCCCATTTTTGTGTGTTTTCTGTGAAAAGTGTCGTTATCTAAAAAACTGTGATAGAGAAATAAATGATTTCGTATGTATCTAATGTTTAAGAAATATGTAATAAATAGATGAATTAAAATCTGGAAAATATTTGTTCGTTTTTGATTTTTTGACGTTACTATCCGATCGACAGCGGGTGAACGCAGATTTTTTCTAGTATGTGTATGTTGTTTAGCTTTAAATATTTTTGAAAAATCAGACAACAGCATGTTTGAAAGATAAAACACACCTACAAGTCAGCCACAATATTTGCTGTGAAAATCCCCAAGATTTCTCATCTGTTTTAACTTATAACAATGTTTGAACCGAAAAGTTTCGCACAGCAAATTAAACAGATGGAAAGAGAGATTTTTAAATAGAGGATTTCTTACTGTCATATTCGTTTTTATATGATAGAAACACGAGATATTTCTCTAATCTGTGTGCTTAATGAACTTTCGCTGAAAATATATCTTACTCAAGGAAAAACGGAATCTTCAGAAATGTGTCGTATCAAAAGATATAAATTGCACAATTCCCGCCGGATGAGAATCCTCTCATGATGACTTCGTTAATTACTCCGCAAAAACACGCACCTGAGTGGCATACGGAAATATTTCTTAGGGAAAAAATTCCCGATATAATCTCCCCGTATAGTTCCAGCAATTACAACATGATAGCGATGGTAATTGTAAAGACATCTAGTCGTCGTCGACGCGAACAATTAAAAGGTAAGCATAGCACCTGAAAGGCCGTTTTCGTCACAATTGATTGATGATATCCCTGGTGACGTCTCTCTCGCATTGTTCAGCCTCTTAATGAAGATCCCTCCGTTCGCGGCCTCATTAAAAGCACTACGGTAAAGCCAATAATTGCGCTTTATTTTGCGTTCAGGTAAATTCCCAGATAGACCTTATTTGAGGAGTCCGAAAGCCTTAACCCATTGATGAAATTCCAAAACGCTCCCGGTAATTCGCAAGCTAGCCGAGAGTAAATTTTCTTACTTAATGCATCATCACGGCAGCGTACGCAAGAACAAGTTAAATCGGAAATGAGCGCAAAAGGAAGACATGAAATTAATCGTAATTATTAAATCGAACAGTAAGTTAATTGTAACTTATGACATTATAACTGTACTTTCCACTCGGTCAGATGGCGGGCTGGTCATTAGGCTGGAGGCCAATTCCAGGCCATGCCATGCCAGCTTACATTTCACTACTAATTGGAGCGAATGTTCTTCGATGACGCTTTCGTAGAAAGAAGAAATTTCCCTCGATAATTGGATAATGAAATGCGTCTAAATCACGCCGTGAACATTCTTATTCCGTATAATTAAGCGTTCCAGTTTCACAAGCAATCAAACCCGCGGATTCATTACGATGTCAACTTTGTGGGTAACACTATTTGCTACAGATGTTATCAAGCAACGCAGACCAATCAACACAATACCACAAACTTCGCTGCAATTATGTACGACGGCAGATATTTAAAACAGAAAATTTATCTAACCATCAGAACTGCGGAACTACATACTGTTAATGTTTCATAAATTGTGAAAATATCAGTTCAAGAAAGACAGTTTTTGCCGGATATGACCAGGTTTGCTTTCCATACCAAGCTTATACTTCCAAGAGAAATATTTTTATCCATATTCTAATTTCGTCATCCATTAGCAAAATACTAATATACTCATATGAATGAATGCGTTTTATCACATCCTAATATTGCATTCATTTTATTTTATTTGCACATTCCTTTCACCGTTCGTATATTTCAGGGAATTCAAAATTGGAAGTACACTGTATTACTATTTTTTTCCAATAAATAAGCAAATGTATTTTAATGTCAAAATATAAAATTAAAAGTTCCAACTCAAATACGTTTCACTGTTTGTGGCTATGCAAAACCTTCTGTAATTACGCACCGTGAACTGACCTTTTGAATGTGTGCGTAAGTGGTCTGACAGTTCGGAAAATTACTTTCTTCTTTCTTCTGCTTTTGTTATTTGAGCTGTTAAGTGCAAATTTAACAAATGCCGATATTTTTCTAATTAAGGTAAATCGTTTTTAACTTAAATACAGTGGACGCTGATTACACAAGTCGACACGATTTTTGATTCTAATTAATATGCTGTCATTCCTCATTGCTTTCGTCTCACAATTGAAGAAAATCAACATGATTTTTAAAAAAATTTGCTTTTGTGCCCAGCAGCTCGTTTCTGTAATTTCGATTGAGAATATTCTCTATTAAATGACGTCACATATATTGGTCGTCTTTAAATCGACTGAGCTAAGTTGATTTATTTTCGGATGTACCAGTAAAGAAAGGCATCGTGAATTGAATCAGGTGAAAATTAACGTTCGAATTTGAAACAGAATCTAAAGAGAGGAGAATATAAAAACACAGTGATAGAGAATGACGTCAAAGTGACGTCAAATAGAGAATTTGAATAGAGTTAAAAGTTACAGAAACGAGCTGCAGGACAGCAAATTTAAAATTACCAATCATTAATATTGTTATGTTTTCATTTCCTTGTAAATCTTTTGGGGGCGGACATTTTTTAAATTTTCGGTTGCTATATTAGATCCTCCATCTTTAATATATATTTTGATAACAGACTTAGTATCAGCGACCCTAAAACCTCTTTGATTCATTTTGATAAAAAAAAACCCCATAAAATTGCAAATGTTCGGACGTCATATTTAATTCACCACTTTGGAACCCAATACAAAAATGTACCTATACTGTTTTCTCTAGTATAAAGTACTTTTTGGCAAAAAATCAGAAATATCGCACAACGCATTTAGTTGTAATTGAGGTTCAAACTATCCAAACGAATGTCAAATTTTCCTTCACAAAAGCAAAGTTTTAACAAAATTATGGCACTTTTGCCTTCCTTTTGGACACAAGCAATAAGAAAATAGCATTCATAACTCAGACTCGAAAAAAAAGTTTAATTTTGTTGACCTGTGTTATAATTGCGCCAGTCAGTGAGAAGTGTGCCTTCCGAATTTTCTTTTTGTGTTTTTGGTTTGACGCTTATACCTTATGCTCTGATCTTCTCATCTGATGAACAAACTTTCTCTCTTTTTAAACTTACTATGATATATTTTCCTACAGCGGGCATTACAGAGTTACTTAACACATTACCGACCGCAATTTTCCTTAAGAGAAATTCTCTCTCACCAAATGCATTTCTGCTCTAAGTATCTCTTAAATTATGCTTTGAATCTATTTATAGGATTGCGGTGGGTAAAGTGTTAAAATATGTATAATATCTGATTTTAAAATCCGTAGTGCCTAGATAATTTTTCTTCGAATAAATAATTTTTGGTATACCAACTTTAAATACTTTTGAACGGTAAATTTAGTCTTTAGTCTGATTTTGGCCGCTTTAATAAAGTTATAACCATTTGTAAATTAATTATGACTGCAAGAGAGTTAGCATAGCTTACTGTGACAATCTAAAATGTAAAAGCTTTATGGCGGCTTTGGTGTTTTAAATGCTGGAAAGATAGTTTGGATTCAGAAAAATAGGCATCCGTTTGTGGTGAAGACTTCATCATAGTCGAAATTACTTTAATTATTTGCACACAATTGTAGGTACAGTAAAAAATGTCTTAAGTCGTACCGCTAAGCTGGCTGGTAGCCGTTTAACACTACTAGAAGTTGTTGCGGTCGCATGTTTGTCCATTTGCTTGTTATGTTCTCATAAAGCAAAATATTGATCACGGTTTCCACGTTACCATAAATGCTAATTTCAATCATTTTATGAGCAAAATACCTGGGAGGGCAAGGACAAGGTGCTTACGCTTGGTTCGTGGCGTAGCGTATCTATAAATAAATCATCGCGATTAATTAAGCCAAATACACGACGTGTTAGAAAACACAGTCGCAATGAATTGGAATTGTTTGCCCCGAGTGGTCGGTAGTCCGCTTATTGAAAAGTCTGGCAATGGCCGCGCGAGACCGCCACGTCGCCCGCTCTGCCCGGCCCTATAACTTTAAATTTCCCATTATGCATGCGTCGTAAACCGATCATAAACGTGGAATCCTTCCACGATATTATTTGTTCGACGCTCGATGCCGCTGCGAGCCAGTTCTGATTTTCTGAGACTTTCCACTTACGACGTGCTGTTTCTTTCGTCCATCCAACTCCAAGTCCAACAAGACGGAGTTTCGTTCTCCGTGTAATCTACTTCTAGACCCGGTGCAGGCAGACGTTTCCTGATTTTTTTCTCTTCTCCTTATGCACGTGCTCGCCTTTGAGACGCGTGATTGCCCACCAATGATTACGTTTATTTGCGGCAATAAACTTTTTTCAAGGTGCACTTGCGACCGGCTCCGGAGAGTTATTGCGGTGCTCGGACTCGGCCTCGGCCTCGGCCTCGGGTTAAGGCTCCAGTACAAATAGACATGCCACCATCAGTGGCGGCGCTCCGCTGGCTTTCCAGAACTGGGCTTCTTTGCGAAGAAGACGAATGCGCTGCTTCAGTTAATATCTTTCTTTCAAAGAAACCCACTCTGGGACGAGCTACCCACGACAGGAATTCTTTTCAGATACGCGGCCCCAAAGTTCAATTAAGGTCCTTTCATATCCGGCGGCCACAGGAATTTCCAGGACCGAAATACAAAAGACTCCTCTGAAGAGCATCATTAACCTCATAATGGATCTTACTAAGCCCGCGAGCGTCTAAGTGAATTCCTGCGGCCGCGGACGGTAGCTAATGCATTTTAGCATCAATCAATCACAGAGTGACGAGTCAAATTTTCTAACTAGAAATTTAATGAATTTCAGGGGAAAATATCTAATTAAGAGACCAGCGGGAAACCTAGCGAGTAAATTGAGGCAAAATTACGCCGCAGATTTGACGATTGTTCAGCTAATTGCTGAGGTGTTTCGAAGATAAACAAAATTTTATCCGAGCGCTCGTCATTCCCTGCCGAATAATACATTTAAGGGGACATTCCACCTTCAGATTTAAAAAAAAAAAATTATTTCATTGGGTTATTTTTAATAGAAAAAAAGGAGATATCTTAATGAAACTTTGCATACATGTTTTATTGATCTTTGAGTTTACAAAAAAATTTTTTTTTTTTTTTTTTTTTTTCATTAATATCGTCTGCTATGATTTTTTGAAAAACAACGTTTTTCAAGTTGGCGTGCATGATTCCAGAAAAAGTTTTTATCCGATCATTCTGAAATTTTAATATGTTGTTCTACACATGTTACTGCTTGGAATGAACTACGGATAAAAAAATTGGCATTAAAGTTTTTGAGTTACGACCCTTTTTCGGGCTAAAAAAATCTAAATTTTCGAAAAAGAGCCGCCATTTTGTTAATTTTCAATAAAATTTTTTTCTTTTAGTTCATTCCAAGGACGATTTGATGCTGATTAAAATCCTGTTTTTTTTTTTTTTTCATACTTTCCAAACTGGAGTTAGCGTGCACGCCGCCGTTTTTTGGACTTTTTTTCAAAAAATCATAGCAGACGATATTAATGAAAAAAAAAAAAAAAATTTTTTTTGTAAACTCAAAGATCAATAAAACATGTATGCAAAGTTTCATTAAGATATCTCCTTTTTTTCTATTAAAAATAACCCAATGAAATAATTTTTTTTTTTTTAAATCTGAAGGTGGAATGTCCCCTTAAGAAAAGGCTCGAGCCAGGCGCACGAAGGGCCAATTTAATGCCATCCACTGACGATGTTTGTCCGTTGAGAAACGAACATGCTGACTGGTCTCCAATCTTCGTCGACTCCTTCGTTAGACGTGAAAATATGTGGCTGCTACGACGCGCCGTCGGCAACTGAGTGATGACCGCAATCATTAATATTCAATGCGATGAGTTATGAAAATGCACTTCGTCAACATCGAGTATAAAATATTATTGCTGATTAAGCGTCTTCTATTTTTTTTTAGAAATATTGGCAGAGATTGTGAATTAATGTTAATATTGTCAATCTGCATTTATTTTAATTTTATAATTTACCCAGGGCATAAGTGTGGCTGCTGCTGTTTGATTATTATTTTTAAGATTCGATGGTTTATTACACAACAATGAGTAAGTTTACAACAGGAATCCCAATCAAAAGCTACGAGAGTCAAAAGTCTAAATAAACACATTTTCATTCAGCCCTATACTTGACTCTGACAGAAATCAAATGCGTTCAGAATGTAGGAAATTTTAAAGCAGGCTGGGACATTTGAAACGTTTAGCTAGCGTTGAGCTTTCTGGCAGTTAATCTGCTTTCAAAAGCCCTACGTTCCGAACGAATTTCATTTGCATCGGAATTAAGAATAATGGTGAATAAATTTATTTTTATTTTTATTTTACACGCTTTATTTTAATTAATATTATGGTTTTATTTTGGTACTTCTACTATATAATTTTTTCAGTAGGATCTTGAATTTGTTCGTTTTTCAAAGATAAAAAGTGAATGAAGGAATGTTGTTTTTGTCATAATCGTTCGCATCGCCTGTCGTTCTTGTTTGAATTTTGAACTTTATCTTCATAATATTGAAGAACATCGCTGTGCCACATATCATCTCAATATGTTGAGTAATTCAGACACAATTATAATTTTTGTGATGACAAGTTCCTAACGTTTCTCGAAAATCAAAAATTTAAATAATTTTTAAGCTGTTGAAATTTCTTATAATCCCATATGCTAAAAGGCTTGCTTATGATATATAATACATACATAAGTAAATATAGCACATATGATTAACATTCCTTTTAAAAGTTAATATATAAATAAACACTAAATATCTAATGTTGAATCTACTTGGTAAGAAATTTATTAAAAAAATTTAAAATGAGGAATTTAATAACGGCCGATGCACATGTGGGGCATTACAAAAACATGTCCAATGTTTCCGCCGTAGAATTGATATTTTTCACCTATAATTTTCAGCCAACAAGAAAAATGTGACTTTTTATTATTTTGTAATATCAACAGGTGCGAATAATATCAATTTAACAGTAAAAAATATTAATATGTATAACATCTTAAATATGAAGGAGAATTTGATACTATATTGCCCATACGAGGCTACACATATGTTCCAGCAATTTTTCCAATCTTCAAAACATTTTCTATAAGCACTTTTCGATATAGCCTTCAGTTCCTTCGACGAAATTTGTTTTATCATCTCAAGGGATTCAAAATGGGTTCCACGGAGTGGGAATTTGAGTTTTGAAAATAAAAAAAAAGTCACACGGAGCCATCAGGGGAATATGGTAGTTGATCAATGGTAATTATTAAGTTTTTGGCCTTAAAATCGTTCACAATCAGCTCTATGCGATTGTGCGTTATCGTCGTGAAAAATCCACGAGTTGTTTTCCCACAATTCTAGCCGTTTTTTACGTATTTTTTTCGCCTGGAACTGTCATCTTTGTGGAACCCACATCTCATTCCACCTCTTTTAGAAATAGTTCTCAAATTTCGGAACGCATGTCAGTGGTAAAGTGTTGCGAACAATATGGATAGTGCCACCAAGAAAAGGAACTGCCTATTAACTAGGAATTTCCCTTAATATACAGTTTGTAAAAGGAAAATTCCCTCTTAATAGACAGTTTGTAAAAGGAAAATTCCTAGTTGTTTAAAATGTTTAATAGCGTCGACTTTATCTGCAGTTGGTTTAATACCTTCTGAATTTATAAAATGACCAAGAAATTTCCCTTTTTCTTTCATAAAGTTACATTTCTGGACATTTATAATTAAACCATGAACACGGAAACGTTGGAAAATTTGTTTTAAATGAAATAAATGCTATACTTCAGACATTGATGCAACTAGAATGTCATCGAGATAAACAAAGCAAACTGATAGATCTTGAAGTACCGTATGAATGAACCTTTGAAATGAGCGGCATTGCAAAGACCGAAAGTTATTCGAGTAAATTCAAATAATACAAAAGGCATGCAAATTGGTGCTTTGGGTATATCCGCCTGCTCTATAGGAATTTGATGATAGGCTTTGGTAGGATCTAAAGTTGAGAAAAATTTACAATCTCGCAAATTATGTGAGGAATCATGTATTAGGGGAATTGGATATCGATCCGGAACCGTAACGGCATTAAGTTGCCTATAATCTCCGCAAGGTCTCCAACATTGATTTTTGGGACCATATTAAGGGACTACTACCGGTTAGATTGCAAAAAAACAGCATAATTTTCAATAATTTTTTTCTCAGCTCCTTTATTATATATCAATTTCAAATTTTGCATGATGATAATAATTATTTCAAATATTACAAAAAAAATTTTTTTTATTTTTATCATTTTTTTCCTTGTTTATAGAGGGCGCCGAAGTTGGTAGCTCAAAAAATGACTCGTCCCATGGCGGACAACTCATCTCAGAAACGAAGAGTCTGAAAAAAATAAACCAAACGGCATTTTATTAAGGAATGTCCCTTACGAAAAAACCAGAATATGTCAAAAAATAATTAAAAAAACAAAATGGCGGACGTTTGAAATTTTTTTTCAAAAAATCGCTTATTTTTTTACTTGTTTTCACTTGCTACATTTTTTTGGTTTGAATTTTGACTAATATTGTGGTTTTTTCCTGTGCAGAATACTCAAGTAAAGAAGCACTCCAAATTTGAGCCCAATCGGTTGGGCCAATTCGGAGTTAGTGTGTCCGCCATTTGATAAAAGGTCATTTTGAGAAAATCACGTTTAAAGTTTTTTTCTTACTTATTATTATATATAGGTGGGTACGCTTAAACTGCTGTAACTTTTATATTTTTGGGAATATCCAAAAAAAATTTTGAGACATGATTTCTGAAGGTATATTGAGTTGAAAAATGTAAAAAAAAAAATTGATTTTTTCAAAATTATAACCGGTAGTAGTCCCTTAAGCGGCGATGACCAAGAATTGTTTGATGGTCTACAGATTCCTTCATTAAATATGGATTCAAATTCTTTTTTAGCTAATAAGATTTTCTTCGGAGAGAGACGGCGAACTTTGGATACAACTTGAGAGCAAGTAGTTTGAAATTTATGGATTATCATGTGCTTAATCGGCTTAGTAAAGCCTGAATCAATCGTGATATCCTGAAATTCATGCAGACAATTTTTAATTTCATGATGAATAGTAGGTTCAATTAAAAGTGACAATCGATGATTTATGCAAAATACCCAAGAGATAAATGATGTTAATCAATTAAATTTCTTTTGGCAAGATCTACTAACAAACCAAATAAGAAACCAACACATAAAATTAGTTTTTGCACATCAGCAATTTATTATTAATTGCCATTGAAAATTTCGTTTAAGACCTAGATTTTGGGTTAAGATTTTCTTACCATAAGTGTCAATAGAAGATGAATTAGCTGCCGAAGTCCGGAGGGCATCAAGCTATTTTTCGAAGATGCTGGAATAACCGAAACATCAGCTCCAGTGTCAAGAAGGAAGTGTCGTTTGGATGTTATATCAAAGATATGTAGACGATTTGTTTGACCGCGTTTATCATCCGTCGTCTTTGATGATAAGCGATTTATTTTTTTGATTCAGCAGGTAAATTCGATTTTTTATCTAAGTAATAGCAAGGTTTAATTCATTTACTTGCTTTAATTCCAAATTTTCTATGGTACCAACAAAATTTAGTTTCTAAAGAATCAGCACCAGAGGAATGGTTGAATCATGTACGCCTGGATGAAGATCTTGAACGAAACTTTTTTTTAAACTTCTCTCAAGATTATCAAGACGCGAGGAAAAATCTTGTTCAACGATCCTGCCACCATTCGCCTGAGAGATATATGTAGTAGAAATTAGAGATATACGTAGTACAAATAGAAGATCTACCTAAGATTTCAGCAATTTTGTCCGCGCAAGCAGCCATTTCCGACAAAGAACGGGAATTGCAAGCTAAAATTGCTTGCATGTTTTCGGGCAAGCGCTGAAACCAGATATTGCAGAGAAAGTCTCCCTCTATCTATCTCCTGCAAGCTCTCTCATCTCCCTTAACAGTTGAGATAATTGTCTCTCACCGAGTACGATATCGTTTAACCCACTAAGGACCAAACATATTTTTTCGTTGATCTTTGAGCTCCAAACTGATTAAGAATAATGGAGTTACTATAACTAAAAATTATGTGCTCTACTATTTTCGGGTTTGCTCTATCGATTTCTGGAGTCCAAATTGCATTTTTGTGACTCTGAAAACAAATATGGCGGATTTTAAATAGAAAAATATCAAGAAATGAGATAAATGAAATGAGATTTCACTACTTTTTGTCGATTCATGTTGTATAATTGATGAACTATAATAAACTGTGATCGGAGGTGTTAAAGTTTAAGAAGCAATTTTTGTTTCAGACTTTAAACCACATTAACCTCTCCAAAATGACGAAAAAAACGAAAAATTTGGTAAAATTCAGAGCTTCTTGTTTTTTTTTTTTGCGAAAATCATGTTTTTATGAGCTACTCATAATGAAAGTTAAATTACCATACATGTTTCCTCTTATTTCACTTTTTTAATTCAATATGGTGGGGGAAAAAATTAAAAAATCGTCACAATATGAAAATAGTTAAGCGCCGATCTGCTTTTCGGAGAAATCTTTTAAGAATTGCTGCTGATTTAAATAGAAAATCATGTTGGAAACAAATAGTATATCAATGCACGATGAAGATATAGAGGAATGAATCATGGAAAATTGGATCCTCAATCGATTTGGATATATTTTTTTCTCAAAGAGAGCACGTCCAGCGTATAACTTGTCATGAGTACAAGAAAAGCAAGGTCCTTTAAATTTTTTCAAGTATGCGGAACTAATTTTTAATTACGTCCGATTGCGATGACGCAGTTTTATAAACTGGCACGTTCCCTGTGACGCGACGTAGTATAAAGAAATAAAGAACACTTAAAAATCGTAAAATACCATTGACATATTAAGTTGATATTACTAACGTAAAAAAATGTCGTAATTTCTATGTTAAATTGACACGAAAAATATTCATATGATATTTTTATGTATAAAATTACAGTTTTCACCTAATATTGAAAATGATATGAAATTATTTTTGACATGATAAATATTTGAAATTAACGTTGAGTTTTATTCTCAGTGTATACGTAAAATATATATATAATTTTGTTTGTTTCAGGCCAATAAAACGCACATCTCAAATGTCATATATACCACAAATGCCCTTGCAACAACCAAAGGAGATTTCAACGACACCAACTGCTGGGAGTGGATCAACGACAGGATTATTTTCCCCATCAGGTCCAATCCCCCCGCAGCATCCAATAGCACTTCCCACCTCCCCCCTACCCGTGCAACGTCAACTTCACCCACAGCTGCCAACGACATCAAGCGCAATGTGCTTGCCGAACGAAAGACTGCCCCCATCTGGGTTTCAAACGGCCAAATTGAGCTCCCAGGCGATGCCGCTGGGCAAACCTTCCATTACGTCGCCGCTGCTCCACCATCAGACGACGCATCCCAGCTACTACGTGGGGCCCCAATTAGACATCCAGAGACACTCGCAGTCAGACGATGACAGTGGATGCGCCCTGGAGGAGTACACTTGGGTGCCGCCCGGACTGCGACCCGACCAGGTAAGGGCAATAATATTATTATTAATATTTAGGGTTGCTGTAAGTGCCCCACAGACCCTCTGGATAGCCGGAGACATCGCGTGAAATCCAAACGAAATGACTGTATCCCCATAAAAGTACCGCGATTCCTAAGCCTGCGGCAGTTCCAGTGGGACGGGGTTCATATAGAATCTCAAGTTGAGCAGCCCACGGCCGCAAGCGCGCAATGTGAGTCCGGCAATCGCGCTCAATTGAGCTCTATTATGGACCAGGCCGAGGTAGTTAAGTTGTCAGCATCAGTAAAAAAATCCCGCTAGCGAAATATATGAAGGAGCGCAATCTCCACTTTTGATCGGAACAGATCCGGACGGTATCTTTTATTTGTCGCTATTTGTCCCCATGAAAAAGAGGGTTAGCTCCATCGAGAACAGGTTGGTTCCTAGGGCAGAGCGATGATCGGGGGCAACGGGCAAAGAGCCGTCCCAAGGATGCATTGTACCGGCGCTCTTATCGTGCACGACTGCAAAAATGCAGTAATGCATGCAAATTAATCATCAAGACTGCACCACTTCCAGACAATTATACAAGATGCGGCCAAGGGACCCACTCGCTGCATTGTACCAAGATCTCGCGTAAAATATAGTCTGACAGGCGACACCAGCAGATAGGGCGGTGCAAAAAAATTCCAGCAGTAATAGAATAGATATTACACTGGTTAATTGCGGTGATCATCGATCCCGAACTCAACAGAAAAAATTAATGAACGTTCCGACATAACGTTCTCTTTATTTCCTAACTCCTCTTCTCTTTTATTATCTTCAAATATCTGTTATTTCTATGACCTACCTTGATATTAATAAAGCGAAGAAATGTTTCAAATCCACAAAGAGAAACAATAATTGAACCGTTATTTTTAAAGTGGTATAAGCCCACTATTTTTTTTTAGCAAATGATTTTAAGAAATTCTCCAGTGGACTTATATCAAAAATATAACAGCTCAATTATAAATGTCTTTTTGCATAGTTAACTCGAAAAAAGCAACAAATTTGTTTACTCATTATACACAGAAAAAAAATTTGTCAAAAGCTAGTTTGAGCATGCTTACATACCATATTTTCTAAAATGTTTAGAAATCTATAAGAGCCTTCGTTAATACCTCATTTGTCAAAATAGGTGGATAAATGATATAATACTATGTGTGATGCATAGCACCAGGCACAAGAGTGCAAGGCACGCATAAGCATTTAAAGTGACCCAATTACGGGTTACGCCGGCTCGTGGGCGCGAAGGCAGTTGAACTATGAGCCGGCGTATCGTGCCGATTGCGCGGTTTTGCCCGGGGCTATGCGCTAAGGGTGTAAATTGCCGAATTAGCAATATTTGACCAATATCGGTCTTTAGTAATAAGAATATGGATTATCTATATGTAGTTGTAAGATTTGTTTAACATAAATAGACTGGTAAATTTGGAATAAAAAGGGAATTGTAAAGAAGACTTCAAGCTTTTCACTTCGGGACCGTGCATTCTTGCTGCCCGTTCAATTCCCTTGAGGTTCCTGCTCAAAGAGAGCTGCCTCAATATACTCACTGGGATAGTTGCTCTACCGAGCTACCCATATCTTCAAAAGACAACCTGAAAGACTGCAAGTCCAGGGACACACACACACCCCAGCGGACACCACATGGCGACCGTGACAGAGTGTCACACCAGAAATTAAAACACGCAAGGCTATAGCTACAAATTAAAAAGCTATGAGCAATTTGGACAAAGCATTCGAAGCCATTTTCAAAAAATTGGAAAAACAACTAGAAAGGAATACCACCAAGCTGACGCTATATCCAGCGGGTATTCCTATACCACCTTACGTCCCGGTAGCAGAGAACAAGGGTGAGGAAATCCCAGAATACATCCCAGGACCGAAGAAACTCTCCATAGAAGAGTACAGAGCAAGAATAGAAAGGAGAAAAAAGCCAACACCACCAACGGTAGTTAAACCCAAGCGAGGGGGTCGAAGAAAGAAGGCAGCAAGGGACCTACAATACTTCAAACTGCAAGCCACCTTGGCTACAACAGAGGAAGAACAGGCCAAGTACGTGCAGCTGGCGGCAAATGCAAAGAAGACATTAAATAACATCAAGCATAAAAATAGAATAAATAAATAAAATAATAAATAGGTACCTTAAAGTAAATAATAATAAAATAAATAACAGGATATACCATGTATAAATAGGGAAATAAATAATTACAAAAAAACAATTTTTTTTCCAACTTATAAATTAAACAAAAAAAAAATTTTCCTTTTCTAGTAAATTCAATATATATAACAGAGGCATAGAAAATCCTCGAGAAAGTGGCATTAGTAATTTTAAAATAGTATACGTCCGTATCAGTATAATAATCATAAATAGAATAGTAATACGAAAATGGGTACAACCCAAACAAAAAACGCAGACAACAACGGTGAAGTTGTAAACAACCTTATTATCGAGAACGCAGTTCAGGTAGAAAATAGGCAACTTTTAATCATACTATTAATAATAGCAATAATAAAATTCTTGGAATTCGCGTACTTGTTGTATAAAGATCATAAAAGAAGCTTAAAAAAGAAGTATATAATGTCGCTTAGCGAAAAAAATTGTACAAAGGATAGCCAATTGTACACATTAAAAGTCTAAAAGAGATATGTGGAAATTACATATAAAAATAAATGAGATAAATAGGGAACAGCAAAGGTTAGGCGAATGGACCGGCTAAACGAAATAGAAGAGGAATTAAAAAGAATATTGATAAATTTTAACAAGAGTAAAAACAGACAATATACGGGTAAAACACTGCAAGAAAAACGAGAAACAGTCGAATTCTTGGTGAATAAAACAAAATCTTTGGTAACAGTACCAGCGGATGCCGAAACAGTTATAGAATTCAAAGATACCTACTCGCGTATAAAGACCACAGCTGACTCTATTTTAGCTTTAATAGACTCTCAGATGAATGTAATAGACAATACAAAAATGGCATCATTTGATATAAAAACGGCAACGGCTTTACTAAAGCCATACGATGGAAACCACGATGAAACCGAAGCATTCATCGAGTCACTGGAATTACTAGATGAATTAACTCCAGAAGACCAAAAATCAACTATGATTAAATTCATAAAAACTCGCGTGTCTGGAAGAGCTAGATACGTAATAACAGACGAAATGACTTCAATAAGTCTAATAAAGGCCAAACTGAAGCAAAAATTTACCACAAAGATCTCATCAGAAGCAGTGTTGGCTCAGCTAAAAGCCTGCTGTCAAGGGAGCAAAAAGTTACTGGATTATGCAACGCAAATAGAAAACTTGACAAGGCAGCTAACAAGGGCCTATATACACGAAGAAATCGCAACCGGCGAGGCAGCAGAAAAGCTAGCCGAAAAAACCGCAGTGCAAACATTTGCCAAAAATGTCTCTAATCCCGAAACATCCCTGATACTAAGAGCTGGAAACTTCACAACAGTAGCAGAAGTGATCACAAAAGCTATGACAGTTGATGAACCTCAGACAAATAAGGTATTACACTATAATACGAGTACCAGACAAGGGAGAGGTCCACAAACAAATTACTACCAAGGAAGAAACGATACGTGGAATAGAAATAGGTATAACAAGCCCGGATATTACCAACAAAGTAATCGTTGGAGACAAAATCATAGGAATTCAGGAAATTCCAACAATAGAAACCAAAACAATAACAGGAATAATAATAATAATCAAAACAACAGCAGTAACAATGAAGCCTCACGAAGCGGCAATAGAAATAGCCAAAATAATAGAGGTTACACTAATAACAGAAGAGTAAACTACTGCGAGTCGGGGGAATACCACGCCCCCCAGCCAAACACGGAAGCAGTAAGGTTGGGGGTAACCCAGTAGAACACCGGGTATACCAAGTGAGTTTGTCCTTGTCAAATTTTATCAAAACATATGTTGATATGTGTGGCACGATATGCACGTTCATAGTGGATACCGGAGCTGACATATCCATATTTAAAAGAGAAAAAATTGACAAAGATCAGCTTATCTACCCGAAAAACGCATGCGTAATTCAAGGAATAACGGACACGAAAAAGAAATCAATAGGAACAACATATACAAAATTGCATTTTAATGAACAATTCATAATCGAGCATGTATTCCAAATTGTGGACAATGACTTTGCCATCGAAGCCGACGCAATACTGGGGCTGGACTTTTTGCGAAAATTTAAAGCCGTTATCGACTACGACACGTGGACTCTTTCGCTAAACACGGGTGATAACTCAGTACAGGTGCCAATTCTGAGTGGCCCTACGGATAATTCAATCGTTATACCACCACGTTGTGAAATTATTAGGGAAATAAAACTCCCACACAAAAGTACCCACGAGAACATAGTAATTACAGGAGGAGAAATAATACCAGGCATATTCATTGCGGGGGCAATAACTTCTACAAGTAAACCACTTGTCAAAATTCTAAACACTACAAGCAAGTCGTGCACCATAAACGAAGTCGATATTGAAACACTGCCTTTAGCAGATTTCAATGTGGTTAAGACTAATATGTCTAAAACAAATAGAGTAGAACAAATTCTGTCAAAACTAAACCTAGGAACCATCCCCGAATATGCAAGATCTCAATTTGAAAAACTATGCCGAGATTACCACAGCATTTTTGCGTTAGAAAACGAGCCACTATCAACAAATAATTTCTACCAGCAAGATATAGAGCTGATAGACAGTAGACCTGTTTACACAAAGAACTACCGGATTCCTGAGGCACATAAGCAAGAAATCAGCCAACAAGTTGAAAAAATGCTAGCCGATGGAATCATAGAGGATTCAGTTTCACAATTTAATTCCCCAATATTGTTAGTGCCGAAGAAAGCTGCTGATAATAAGAAAAAATGGCGTTTGGTTGTAGATTTTCGAAATTTAAACAAAAAAGTATTGGGTGATAAATTTCCGTTACCAAGAATAGAGGACATACTCGACCAAATGGGCCGAGCTAAGTACTTTTCAACATTAGATCTCATGTCCGGCTTTCACCAAATTCCATTAGAACAAAATTCAAGAAAATTTACAGCATTCTCTACAAATCAGGGACATTATCAATATACAAGATTACCATTTGGACTCAATATAAGTCCCAACAGTTTCCAAAGAATGATGTCTATCGCTATGGCAGGCCTAACGCCAGAAGTTGCGTTCCTGTACATAGACGACATCATAGTCGTAGGATGTTCTCAAGCCCCTCACTTAAAAAATTTAGCTAAGGTATTCGAAAGGCTCAGAGATAGAAATCTAAAATTGAACCCTGATAAATGTAAATTCTTTCAAACAGAGGTCACGTATTTGGGACACCAAATTTCAGCGCAAGGAGTAAAACCAGATACTTCAAAATATGAAGTTATAAAAAATTACCCGGTACCAAAAAGCGCAGACGATGTCAGGCGATTCGTTGCTTTTTGCAACTACTATCGTCGTTTCGTACCAAACTTCGCGGATATCGCACAACCTCTGAATAAATTGTTAAGAAAAAAAATCAAATTTGAATGGTCAGACATTCATCAAAAAGCATTTGATACTTTGAAGACAATTTTAATGTCACCCACAATTTTACAATACCCAAATTTTCAAGAAAAATTTATAATCTCAACTGACGCATCAAACGTAGCATGTGGTGCGATCCTGGCACAAAATATAAATGGAAAAGAACTACCAATTGCTTATGCAAGCAAAACATTTACTCGCGGGGAAAAGAACAAGTCTACAATCGAAAAAGAATTAACAGCAATACACTGGGCAATAACATATTTTAGGCCTTACGTATATGGCAAGAAATTTATCGTAAAATCAGATCATCGACCACTGGCATACCTATTTGGTATGAAAAACCCTTCGTCCAAACTCACAAGAATGAGATTGGATCTGGAAGAATTTGACTTCGAAATCCAGTACGTGGAAGGTAAAAAGAACGTCGGACCAGATGCATTGTCCAGAATACAGCTCGATAGTAATGATTTAAACGCCATTAGTATATTACAAGTACAGACACGCTCGAAAAAGAAGCAAGAAAATCAGTTACAAAGAAATGAAACGGAGATCGACTACACGGACCCGCAACCTGATCAACTGCGTATTACTGAAGTATTATCTCCGACTGAAGTAACAGACCTACCAGAACTACATTTAAAAATTAATACGGGTACCCAAAGACATAAGAAGTTAGAAATTAAAGTATTAAGCAATTGCAATAAAGAATTCAAGCGGTATATAAATATGAACCAATCAGTAGAACCAGCATTAGTGCAGGCTTTCGAAATATTGGAAGAATATACAAATAAAACTTTTCAGACCAAGACTCTGAAACTTTCGGCCGAAAGCGAGATTTTTAAAGTAATAAATCAAACCGCATTCAAATTATTAGGAAATAAAAAGTTAACTACTATAAACATAAAAATATACAGACCACATATACATGTTACAGATAATAAGAAAATCCAGGAAATTCTGCACAATTTTCACGATACACCTACTGGCGGACATTTAGGCCAGACAAGGATGTACAAGAAACTAAAAGAAATATACAGATGGAAGAAAATGAGAAAAAGTATAGCAAATTATGTAAGTCAGTGCGAACTATGTGCCAAAAACACGCATCAAAAGTACAACAGAGAACTACTAGAAATAACAACAACACCACAAAAGGTTTTCGACACTGTATCTATAGACACAGTTGGACCATTTACAAGAACTGAAGACGATAACCGGTATGCAGTAACAATGCAATGCGATCTCAGTAAATATATAATAATCATTCCTACTAAAGACAAGGAAGCAAACACAATTGCAAGAGCAATGGTTAATGGGTTTATACTCACCTACGGACCCATGAGTAGAATTAAGTCAGATCTTGGTACGGAATACAAAAATAAGATCTTTGACGAAATTTGCAATATACTGAAAATAAAACAAATCTTTGCTACTGCTGCACACCCAGAAACGATAGGTGCTTTGGAACGAAACCACAAGTGTCTAAATGAGTACTTAAGATGTTTTGTTAACGAAAATAAGAATGATTGGGACAAATGGACCCCATACTATTCGTTCTGTTATAACACCACACCAAATACAGTTCACGGCTATACACCATTTGAACTGGTATTCGCGAAAAAAGCGAACTTACCCGCAGAAGTAATAACTACCAAACCAGATCCTGTCTACAATTATGATCTATACAGCAAGGAGATGAAATTCCGATTGCAAAATTCCTTACATAAAGCAAAACAAAATATAGAACTGTCTAAGCTGCGCTCCCAACAAACCAATAATATAAACAGTAACCCAATTTCAATAAAAGTAGGTGATAAAGTACTTTTAGAAATACAAGATAGAAAAAAATTAGACTCGTTATATAAAGGGCCCTACATAGTAAAAGAAATAGATAAGGTAAATCGTATAATAGAAAGCAACAACAAAACTATGAAAGTACATAAGAATAGACTAAGGAAACTAGGAATAAATGAATCATAAAATAAAAAAAAAATGTACTAATATAAGTAAAATACAAAAATGATGACGAAATGAAATAATAATAATGTAATAAATAGAATATTAATAACGTAATGCATAAAATAATAATACAATAGTTTGTAAATCTATCAATAATTAATATTGTTAAGAAGTATCCCAAAAAAATTTTTTTTTTAAAAAAAAAAAAATTTTTTTTTTCCCTTAAGGGGAAGGGTGTGATGCATAGCACCAGGCACAAGAGTGCAAGGCACGCATAAGCATTTAAAGTGACCCAATTACGGGTTACGCCGGCTCGTGGGCGCGAAGGCAGTTGAACTATGAGCCGGCGTATCGTGCCGATTGCGCGGTTTTGCCCGGGGCTATGCGCTAAGGGTGTAAATTGCCGAATTAGCAATATTTGACCAATATCGGTCTTTAGTAATAAGAATATGGATTATCTATATGTAGTTGTAAGATTTGTTTAACATAAATAGACTGGTAAATTTGGAATAAAAAGGGAATTGTAAAGAAGACTTCAAGCTTTTCACTTCGGGACCGTGCATTCTTGCTGCCCGTTCAATTCCCTTGAGGTTCCTGCTCAAAGAGAGCTGCCTCAATATACTCACTGGGATAGTTGCTCTACCGAGCTACCCATATCTTCAAAAGACAACCTGAAAGACTGCAAGTCCAGGGACACACACACACCCCAGCGGACACCACATATGCCAAATTTGAAGTTTCTACTTCTCATGGTTTCTGAGAAAATCGGCTCTGACCTGTGATAACCGAAAAGATGGACACATACGTGAATGATCTTATAAGGGTCCTTTTTTTCATTTGGAGGTACGGATCCCTAAAAACGGCTATTATATTAACCCATTCGCTTAAAGTTTGTATTGGTTTTAAGTTAGACCCTAAAATGAGTAGGCTACAGCGAGGACCGTCTCGAATGCAAAATAATTAGTGTAAACAACAAAAATTGCTTGGCTCCTGGGGATGATCTTCAAAAACATGTCTCGTCTCAAATGGATTAATAAGGTCTATACTCGTATTAATAAGATCCAAGATATTTTGGATGTCTTTCTGATTTTATTAAAATCTGTCTGGCAGTGGTAAAGAATTACTTTTTGAAATTTAACAAGGGCAAATATGTTCAAATGCAACGGCCGCAGTTTTCGTTAAATATAATGATTTCGGTTCAAAATAGTGGCTGATCATAATTATTTTTAAATATGGAAATATTATAGAAAACCACAAGAGTAAAACTGCCAAGCTGGTTATAAGAAATTTTTTAAATGGAAACTTACGCATAATTTTTATTTATTATTTATAATTTTTATTTTTGGTTAAAAATGAGATAAATCCAGCCGTAATTTGCTACTGAGATGGCGAGAATTCGATATTTGACATTCTTAAAATGTACTTCTTCTGTCCAAGAAAATCTCTTCAACTCTTATTTCTCACATTGATGACGAATTCGTCAACGAAACTTCAACCCCTGCATTCCAATATATTTTAACGAAACTCCTTGGAATCAAAAAATGTTCTTTTCCCGGATTGGATCCGCAATAAGGAGAATTCGGTAATTATATACTTTAACTTACAACTCTCAAATGACCTTGACCTTGAAATATGTCATTTTTAAGGTCATTATCAACACATTGATATAGATATATAGGGCGCAGAAATGCCTCCTTCATATTTCTTTTTTCATATGAAAAAAACAAATTTTTTCCTACACGACAGCCTTTCATACCGCCCAACGTTTACATCTTCGTCGACTTTCCTCATTATTATACAGGATGTTCAGAGGTGGGAGGGCAATATTGCAGGAGGTGAAAGGTCAGACCGCGACAAGCAAAAACTCGTATGGTTGGGGGGTGGCTGGAGATAGCGGGGTGGTGTTGACCTTTTTGGAAAGGGCTTCGAAATAGTGATTTTTTGAGATCGGTTTGGGGTCGCTGCGATGCGTAGAAAAAAGGATAAAAATACAAGACAAAATCCTGATTTACGAATCACCCTGTAACTGCCGAACGGTGCGAGGTACCCCCCCCCCCCCCCCCGCATACGATTTTTTGCTTATCTCGGTCTGACCTTTCTCCTCCTGCTCTGAACACCCTGCATATTAATTTTCTTCACTCAAGTACAAAATCTGGGATGAGCATTTAACAATATCAATGTGTTCAGAATGATCCTAAAAATTACATATTTCAAGGTCAAGGTCATTTGCGAGTTGTAAGTTAAAGTATATAATTACCGAGAATTCTTTCCTATTTAAAACAATTCAGAGTTATGCCTTAGACTAGACAGATAGCGCACTTAATTAATTATTTACTTAGCACTAATTATTAATTAATGAAGTGGTGACAGACAACCATTTCCTAAGGGGCGGTATACATTTATTGGACGTTATATCAAGTGTTTTTTTTCATACGAAATTTTATTTTAATGATATTTGAAGAAATGGAAATATACATATCGAACTTTCTAAAAAAAATATTTTTTGTTTGTTGGCCGAAAATCTCAGCTGTAGAACTTCTGAAACAAAAAATTCGAGAAACATATTGAAATATAAATCAGTCTCTATTGTGTGAACTAGAATAAAATACTTTAGTTAAAAGCAAACAAAATGGCAGACTTTTGAATTTTGTTCCCCCTTTTTTTTGTACAAAAATTGTTAAAAATTATTAAAAAATGGGTAAAATATTAACGGATATTTGTAATTCTAATTCACACGTGTGTAGAATAATCTCTGAAAATGTGAGCCCAATCGGTTAAATAGTTTTTTCAAAAAGTTGCCAACCAGTTCAAAAAATGTGGTTTCGAGTAAAATGCGTTTAAAATGTTTTTCTGTAAATCACACACTTGGACACCATGTGTTATATCACGTTATATATATATTTATATATATTTCTCGGCATTTTTCTGTAATTCACGCACTTGGACACCATGTGTTATATCAGGTTATATATATATATATATTTCTCGGAATTTTTTACTTATATACCATACAGGTCTAAAGACCATGTTTTTAATGTTTTAAAAAAACGATTTTTTCAAAAAATAAATGTATACCCCATCATCATTTAGAAGCTGTCAGTCATTCCATAATCTGTGCGTTTTTTCTTATTCTTTGTAATGGATAGCGCAAAGGTATGTTACGACTGGTATAAAACTACAAAAGCATCTGAATTCTAGTACACTTTTTATCATTTAGGTATAAGTAAATGATCAAAAAATTATGTTCATTTAGCAAGTCATAAATGATGAAGTTTTTCGTCATTTTGCGGAAATTAATGATGAAAAGCCCATGACAGACATCAACTAAATTAGTATTTAGCATTAATTAATAATTTATGTGTGCTCTCTGTCAAGGGCATTTTTAAATTGCACTGGTTATTGCGGAGCTCAGCAGTCCCGCGCGACCCAGTAAGGAAAAATCGCAAAGCATTTTCGCGAGAATCCATCGCGCAGATCGGTCCTCTGCCATTGTTTTGCCGATGTGTGACCACGCAAAAAGACTGTTTCGCGTTCTTCCACCGCCCCCCATCCCGAGACAATTGAGCTGTGTTGTGACGGAAGAGCATCTTTTTGCATTGCATTCCATCGTACCGTACGTGATTAAGCAGACATGGCGCCTCCAAGAAATTACATTCAATTACGCACTCTCTTGGATGGAGTTATCATTTCAAATGGGAGCCGGCCGCGGTCGACACTGACTAATTTGAACAGCGCAGCGCGCGTCTTAAGAAATTTGCCACTACGACCACGTTAGACGTCCCGGCGGACTCGACGGGTTAGTGACTTCCCAATTGATCAAATTATGCTCCCGCTTGTTACCAGAAGCTGAGATAATTTGTTGAGCCGCCGCTGAAAAGCATCTCGAGCCACGGCCAGAGAAGGTGTGGACGATTAAGTTATTAAAGTCGAAAGTCGTTAAAGTTTAATCACTTCGCAGCGAGATTAGCTCCCAAGTGAATCAGATGCTCCCCTCTTGAACTAACCATACCTTGAGTACGTTACAGCAGAATTAATTTTTGCGTTTCTCTGCCATTAACTATTCGAAATGCACCCCCTGCGCCTTCTCGCGCAGGTTTTGCACTTTTCCGAACATCTTCGGATCTAAAATTCGTCTTCGGTTTCCCGTGGCAAAGCAGCTGTGAAATTGAATTAGAAATGCATGACGAAACAGAAACATTTCATGTTGCCGCGCACTCGAATTTCGTAGATACTTTTCACATGCTCGTTCTCACTTATATTCCGCCTTATACAATGCACACTCAATCAGTCTGCCATTCCCAAATATAATTAATTCCTTTCACAGCCTCACACAAGTGACTATGACAAATTGATTGCGATTTCTTTCATATTTCCTTGAATTTTTACATTTATTAAAAAAATGGGTGTATTTTGAAACTTCCAACACGGTTGGAAATTACCTTAACAGATGTTGAACATGCAATATTTCCAATTGTGTTTTAGGTTATAAGTTTAAGTTAACCTTCCAGTTCACAAAATAATTTACTTGCCGATATTTTCAAATTATGACTCTTTGTAGCTTCTCGACAAATATTAAAATTAATAACCGTGCGTATTTTTTAGCCTTGATCGACGGCATCCCCATGATTTTAATTGTCTATCAAATTAGAATGTTTGCTTTATGTAGTTCACAACACACGACCACGGCATTTGAGTTGAATTATAACGTTAATGTGAAACTGCCAGAAGGAACTTGGGTCTTATTTTTTAGTTTATTTTAATTATGTATTTGTAAATCAAAGATTTTGGGAATTTTTTTCACTTGATTATAGTTATTTTTTCCGTAGTCGGATTATAGTTGTTTTAACTTTTCCGTTTCTTAATATTGTACTATGTATATTTATATTTTTTACCTCCGAATTTTCTTCTCTTTCATTTGACATCTCACTCGATACGAGTCAAGTCTTTAGTCAATAGACATTTTGTACAAGGAAAGTCTTCAGTCAAAAGTCATCCAATTAATGCAGAGAACTGACGAATTTTGTATTTTACCGTTCAATCATTAATTACACTGGACAATTATTTATAATATTTTAATGCCCAAGTGAATCTGCTGATCGAATATTTCACATTTTTGTACATTACACATTCGATTTCGTATTATTAATAATCAACTTAAAAAAAAAAGATTATCAGTCCGACTCCTTTTTACTTTTGATTTTGTTATGTCTGTCCTATAACTTTAGAACAAGTGAATCGATTTTGATAATTACTTTTTCTTTAATAGCATAAGTCTTTCGAAGAGTACAATGATATGTATAAAAAGCTTGGGGGCACGCGACGCCACAGTGAAATGAAAATGTATGTGAAAATTCAAAATAGTAGGCTTTACATACTAAATTTCTTGGAACGTCTAAATTGAAACTGTTCATTTTTGCAAATTTAAAATGGCGGTCTCAATACCATTAAAACCGCATTTAAATACCACGATGCTGGGTATATGGGGAATTCATGTGCCCAGGTTTCGAAATGGCGAATTCAAAAAATATTGCAAAACAAATTAATAAAACAAAAATTTGAGAAATAATTTTAGTTAAGAATCCTCGAGTACTGCTAACCCACGTCTGAAAAGCGAGATCGTTTTAAGGAAAGGCTTAATCCTTATGAAGCAAATCATGTTATTACAAAATGTAGGCAAATACTGCCCAATTATGTTTAAACAGGGGTAACATTTTTATTGTTCTTCATACGAAATGTACTTTTTTCCTTCCTTTAATGGAAACTAATCAGTAATATAAATTTGGTTTTTTCCATCACGTTAAGTTTTCGTGAAAAGCAGGGTTAAAAAATGAAAATAACCATATTTTAGCCACTTTTGGAAATTTTTTAAAACAACAACGGAAATTCATAGCTGCTCGAAACGCAAGTCCAAAAAAAAGTTTGAATTCTAAACTATTATTAACATTTATTCAAGAAACGAGTTTCTCATGAATTTTCCCGCTGCGATATAAATTAAATGAACCAACGCAACGGTATACAGGAAACCTTGAAAAAGATTTTAATTAACTGAATCATTTGAACTACGTTCGGATCCGCTACGATATACCATTATTTTTTTTAAATATTCTAAAAATGGCTAAAATGCGGGCATTTTAAAGGTTTAACTTGCGGAAACTGGGAAAATTACAAAAATAGTAAAAAATAGTAAAAAATAAATAAATAAATAAATAAAATATCTATGATGTGAATTAATGTGAAAAACCAAACGGAGATATTACACATGTGCCGCAGCCCGCTTCGGCTAGGTGAATCGTCTGCTGCAGCTTCCGGTTTAAGTACTGCTTTCTAATAAAAAAAACTGCTAACTTTAACGATAATACGTTTAAAAATATTCAAAAATACGGCTTTAAAAATATTTATTTAATTTATTTATTTTGAAAATATTAATTATAATCAAGATAGTAGTAGATTAATCAAAATTTCAGATCAAGTTAACAAAAATTCAGATCAAGTTCAAAAAACTTCAAACATCCAATTATTTTATAAACAAAGTAGACAGAACCTAAAAGTTATTTTAGAATATAGGTGAGAATTTACCAGCAAACTTTGAAAATATGACAATTATTTGTGATTCTGACTTACAAACGCATAGATTATTATAATGAAATAGTTGTATGCCTAAGCTGAAAAACTTTTGTGAGTTTTTGTGTCTAGATGTCGCGTCGTCTGGATGACTGAGGACATCACTTGGTCATGTTCCCATATATATTTAATACCAGAGCGCGTAGCAATACATTGGCATCATTAATGCCATTCTTATCCGGAGGCGTGCGAAGTCTTCCCATGCCAATAAATAATCCGATTGTGTTCTACAATCGGGCAAACATCCACACAAAGCAATCATTTATTTACTTTTGGCCCGTGCGAGCGTTGCTGCTGAGCCGTCCCCCCGTAAATAGCTCTGGAATGAATAGCGTTTATTATAGATTTATGACCTCACACCAGGGCTGCCCGGCATTTCATGTGGTCCAGGAAAAACTGCGTCCTGACCGAACACAGGATTTGCAGTTTGCCCGGAGGGCGGCTGGCAGGACACTATTGGCGCTGCGTGGCCGCGGCAAACACGAGTAACAAAAGTAAGAGTAATCGGTTTATTCAATTAACTGCGGGGGAAGTAATCTCGCCTTTTTCCAGCCCCGAACGCGAACCAACTCCGCCGGAAGAGCGGCCAGTTAAGGATGATATACGTGTGAATAAATTCCGAATTCTGGCAGGGATTAACCACTGATATAGTGACTTCGGAAATTGATGCCCGCACTCCGCGCTCTATGTAATCCGATATGGGGCCCAGTCTGAGCGTGAAGCTCTGCATAGTGCAAAGTCGTATTTGAGAAGTTTTTTTAAGCCTATAACAGTCCATAGGGGCCTGAGAACTTGCAGGTGGCTTATTTGTCAGAAGACTCATGCATATTAAAACACTTTCAATGTTTTTTCGTATAATTGCGATTATTTAAAGAAACTTTCTAAAAGTATATATACGATATGATTTAAGTAGTGCTTTATGCAATTATTTCCAGAATAAAATAAAGACAAATAAATAGAAATAAAAATATGATGTTTTTTTTAAAAGCCCTTTTCCGCCGCGACATTACCCCATGGGCGAATTTCGAAGACGAAAATCGGAAAATTAATTTCTACAACCATCTACCATCATTCTAATTAAATTTATTATTGCTGTTTTAAATATAAAATTTTATTTATATACACACGTACACTAAAAAACTACCGACCTATCTTTCAATTATTTTATAATAATTGGTTCAACTTTTCGAAATTATTCGATTTAACCAATGTTGAGCATTGAATCAACCACAAAATGCGATTGATTCAAGCGTATTTCGGGAATTTGTAACAATCGCAATATTAGGTTGATTCAACATCTAAATTCAGTTGCATCTACACGCTTCCGTAAAAATATCCTTGGAACTTCGATAAATAAGAATTTTCCTTACATTTTTACTTGGAACTGCAAGATTCAGCAGAGTAAAATTTGTAAACAAATGTATAACATGTTAGTATGAATACTATTTCAAATGGATCACGCACACACTATATCCCCATAGTTTCCAAAAAATCTTGTATTTTAAATAAACCCTTTATTGTCAGCTGCATTTAAGGGGTTATTCTACTGTTAAACGGGTAAAAAGCAGTATCTTTTTAAAAGTCTTGTAAAAAAAAAACTATTAGAGATATCAATTTGAAATTTTGCATGCATCTTTATTAATGAAAAAAATATATAATGGCATAGTTGATTAAAAAAAAAAAACAAAATGGCGGCTTCGGTTTATGATTGATGTAGCGCGCGCTGACGGCCAGAGTCATTTGCGCGGTACATTGCCCAGGTCGTCCAGGTGATCTGCAATCAATTTAACGATGAAATTTTATTAGTTTAGCTAAAAACACACAGACTGAACCTAAATTGAGCCATAAATATTAAATTTTCGCGATTTGACAAGCGTTGGAAAATAGCATGCTCGATTTTGGACGTTTTTTCGATGAAAAAAGTGCTCCCAAATAACCAAATTTCAATTTTTATGGCTCAATTTAGGTTCAGTCTGTGTAAAATTGATATATAACTATGCAAAAAAATTTTTAGCTAAATTGCTTCATTAGTTTTTTCTCTACGATGTACCGCGCACCAAAACAACACGTTTTGAGTAAATCGCGTTTAAATTTTTTTTAACCGATTTTTTTTTTTAATCAACTATGCCATTATATATTTTTTTCATTAATAAAGATGCATGCAAAATTTCAAATTGATATCTCTAATAGTTTTTTTTTTACAACACTTTTAAAAAGATACTGCTTCTTACCCGTTTAACAGTAGAATAACCCCTTAAAGAATTCACTGTATTACACAAACTGTTATTGTTTAAAAAGTGCTCAACACACTTCGCGTATCACATACACAGACACATTGAAACTTGTCTTTATCATTATACTTATAGAGGGTTATATATAAATCGTTATCAACTTAAGGGGACCTTTCATTTCATTTTTAAAAAAATCGATTTTTTTTTTATATAAAAGTGTTCCTTAACGTAACATAGAAATACTGTCCTAAAACTGTTTTAAGAAATTCATAGAGGAAAAAAGTTATACCTATATTTGTAACTGTATCTCTACGTGTTTTATATGCATATATTATATAACAACAACTTTGAATGTGTTTTTCTCGAAACTACATTTGTTAAATTACCCGCATCTGTAACTCGAAAAATACTCAATGTATTTTAATAATTCAAAATACATTCGATTCGATATGAAAAATACTAGTAACTAAGTCTTTGAAAATATTATGTTACATATCTCTATTTTTTTATACAGGGTAGTTTACCCCCGAAAAAATGTTTTATTTTATAATCTTCAAAAGAATTTTTATAAAATAATAATAATATTAATTATAAAATATTCTTTAGGTTTAGTTACTATGTAGCATTTAGTCTTATGAATAGAATCTCGTTGGAATTTTCATTCTATATGTTACAGGACGTCCTAGAGAAATACGGGCGTTTTAAAAGTGACTTTTGGAACAGTGAACAAGACATAATAAAAATGTAATAACAATTTTTTTATATTCTCCATATGTTCTACTATATTAATTAAAAGAAATTAGTTTGATAAATATAATAGTTTTTTCATAACAAAAAAATTAAAATGTGTAAATGAAACGAAAAGTCCCATTAAAAATATAAATCGTTAACAAGTTCAAGATTTATAATAGTCTATCTTCGATATGTAAATGAGGATAGATGCAATAAAAAAAAAAAAAAAAACATATTTATTGAAGATTAATTTAAATTCAAATATACAATTTTTAACAAATTTTTAATTTTTCTTCGCGTTTGAAACAGCCTGTGGGGTTTTAGAAAGGACCCCGCACAAATTGTATGGAAATCGGGCCCCGGTCAAATTCGCTGAAACTTTGAAGAAAGGTAGTTCTCAACCTGCTGATCAAAAGTCTCAATGGGCCCAAAGTCATCCTATGATTAGTTGCGGAGATATAGAGGGGTGAAGTGTGAGATATTTGCTGTAGACCCAAGTACGCTTCACGAAGTCTCTAGTCGCTTAACTCGTAAACCAAGGTTCCTAACAGAAATCTTTGAACGCAAAAGTTGTTTGTAGTTATCAAGGCATGTCATTACAACCATAAACATTTTTGGTTGACCTTGACCTTGACCATGGACCTTAACCCATTAATGCCTGATTAACAAAAAATTTTACGGCAACTTCGAGGCCCTAACTTTTATCGAAGGGGTGGTCAATTCTAATCGAGACCGACTTTTCTAGACGTATTTTGAGTCGCCTGATACGATCCAACCAAAAAAAAAATTGAACAAAAATTATTATTATTGTTTTTTTGCAATATTACGTAAATAAATACGTTTTTCACGTCATTTTTTTCGAAAAAACGACAGAATTAGTGGAGAAAAAGCATCTTTTTACTGCAATAAAGTGCATACAACGTGTTATTAGTACTTAAACTTTACAAATATGCAGGCAATTTCTTCGTTAAAAATATAAGGCTGCATAAAAATTGCAGCAACGTAACGCATATTTGCATTACTTTCGATCACTTTTTTTATCTCACTATGTTCGAGTATTCCCAAAAATGTATATACACTAGTTTTAAGGGTCACTGATTACGAATTTGCTATCAAATTTTCGTAATTCAAAATGGCGGATCCAAGATGGCGGACAATTTTTGGCAAAATTCTCAATTTCTTCGAAAAAAAAGTGGGTATTCGGAGTTTTTGGGGTCACTGATTACTGATTAAATGCCTGCATATTTTTTAAGTTTAAGTCCTAATAACACGTTTTATGCACTTTATTGCGGTAAAAAGTTGCTTTTTCCCCACTAAATCTGTCGTTTTTCGAAAAAAAATTACGTGAAAAAGGTATTTATTTACATAATATTGCACAAAAACAATAATAATAATTTTTTTTTTTCACTATTTTTTTTGGTTGGATTGTGTCGGGCGACTCAAAATACGTCTAGAAAAGTTGGTCTCGGTAAGAATTGACCACCCCTTCGATAAAAGTTAGCGCCTCGAAGTTGCCGTACAATTTTTTGTTATTCAGGCATTAATGGGTTAATGCGCAAAACGAGAATTTTTGCACCCAAGTCCAATTGTACGATTCCAATAGAAAATTGGGGCGATTTTCTTCCAAAATCGTATATAGGGGGTTTTTGGGGATGTTGTTTCAGAATCTGGCATTTGTTTTGCATAAAATCTTCAAAAACCCTATTATTTTTTGGGTTTTTAAAAAAAAAACTGCGAATTTTTGTTGGTCTTTTTTCTTTTCAAAGTTGATTATCTTGTTGTTGCTATTATTGAATGATCATATAACCACCAGAAATCGCGGTCCGAATGTCTAGATCTTCCCAAAACATGGTTTTGAAAGTTCTTTTTTGCTTAAGTTTTTGCAAAATGGCCATTATGTATAGCAATGTAATAAAAAATTCCGCGATTTTTTTACACGAAAAGGATCAACTTTACAAGAAAATAGTATAGAACAGAAAATACTTTAAATTAGCCAAAGAATACGTGTGGATTTTTTCAGAAATGCCAGATTCTGAAACAACATCTCCAAAAACCCCCTATATACGATTTTGGAAGAAAATCGCCCCAATTTTCTATTGGAATCGTACAATTGAACTTGGGTGCAAAAATTCTCGTTTTGCGCATTAATGGGTTAAGGTCCATGATCAAGGTCAAGGTCAACCAAAAATGTTTATGGTTGTAATGACATGCCTTGATAACTACAAACAACTTTTGCGTTCAAAGATTTTTGTTAGGGACCTTGGTTTACGAGTTAAGCGACTAGAGTCTTCGTGAAGCGTACTTGGGTCTACAGCAAATGTCTCACACTTATTTATTTATTTATTTATTTATTTATTTAAGTAGCCAAGTACAGAAATATTATAATTTCCAATTACACCAAGCAATTGAGAATAAATACAATTACCAATGAACCAAAAATGAACAGCTAGTATTAGTATAGATTAAGAATTCAATTTAACAAGGACAGTATGTTTGAAGCTAGCTAACGAGCAGTTTAGAGGACCAAATTGAAACTTGTCATGGTTACGTTGAAGTCTGACTATGGGAGAGTTATAGTACACAGCGAGTAAAGCTCTAGGTGGTGAGAAGACATCACAACTTCTGCGACCATACACAGGAACACGCAAATTAAGATCAGCCGCTAGGGTAGTATCTATATCTCCGCAACTAATCATAGGATGACTTTGGGCCCATTGAGACTTTTGATCAGCAGGTTGAGAAACTTTCTCCAAAGTTTCAGCGAATTTGACCGGGACCCGATTTCCATACAATTTGTGCGGGGTCCTTTCATAAAATCATTTTAAAAAAAGAAAAAAAATTGTACTAATCAACGACACGTTTAAAAAAATAAATTTTCATTTGAATAAAATCGTAAGAAAATCTCACAAATTTTCCTTTTTATTATTTCTTGATTTTTGGAAATTTTTTTCCATATTCTTGATAAAAGAAACTAAAAATGGCAAAGAGAATTGCTCGTGCAGTTGAATTCAAAAGTGTCATAATTACATTTAGAAACACGTGTAAATTTGTACAACAATTTTTATACATACATATGTAAATTGGGTTTTTAGTCAAACGCGCTCCTTGCTCCGCAACAAAGATTCAATTGGTTTTCTACTATTGAGTAATTTTTCTTAAATTAAGAGCATTTCGTTTAAATTAGGAACATTTTTCTTAATTTAAAAATATTTTGCACAAATTGATGTCTCGTCACTAAGTGTCTTAAAATAATGTAGCTTAGAAATAAGAATTATTATTTGCTTTTACTTACAGTCTAGATAAGAAGTTTTTCAATAATTTTTTTTACTTTAAATACATCATTTATATGAGCTGAAGTCTTTTAAATGTCTTCTGCTTTAATCACGTAAAGGGTGTTTTTTTAATAGGCGCCAAATTTCAGAAAGAGATAACTGTCAAATGACCTGTCAAACGATGCGAATATTTTACGCATTTTTTGCAAAATGATGTCTGTAATATTAGAGAATGGCTCAAATCTAATTATGTTATTATCATTGATAGAGGTTTTCAAGATTGTTTACAGCTTCTAGAAGAAATGGGCCTAGTACCCAAAAAGCCTATATTTCTGGTATTTCTGGACAAGCAAGCACAGTTCTCTAAGCATTGAGTAATGTAATCCCAAATGGTCAAATACCTTACATCGGAGATTATGTTAAAATCATGTGTGCAATTCTTAATGCTTTCGAACCAAACTAGAGGACGACAATCTAATTGCCCAACGGATGCTAACTTTTGATTCATGAAAATGGCTAGATTGCCTGTGATGGCAGATAATGTACTCGCTTTGCTCGTCTAACACTGTCACCGTAGGCAATTGGCTAGTTACCGCCCTTGTTGCTTAATATACTATGGTCTAGTCTTAGTTCACGGCATTGACGTGGCACTCCACTCGTTTCCATTCGACTGACGTAAACTGACTCTTGATTAGTTAAAGTTACCTAAAGCTCATGATTTTAATTCTTTTTTCGAAAGATAAGCCATGTCTTCTTAAAAGGACCGTAATTCTCAATATCGCCTTCTAAACCTAGAACGAAACTCAAAACCTAGTGATTGCCATTTACCGAGGAAACCTGTCCGCGAGAAATTCCACGGCCCGCCACCTTATCAGTCTGACCGCATCTAATGATAATTCTAAGACTATTTTTCCCATTGCAGGTCCGACTGTATTTCTCTCAAATTCCTGACGACAAAGTGCCATACGTGAACAGTCCGGGCGAACGATATCGTGTGCGGCAACTTCTCCAGCAACTTCCGCCGCATGATAATGAGGTAAGCGGAGCCCTCGGCTCCACGGCCCCAGCAGCGATTATCAGATTTCCCATTGACGACTCACAGCTGCATCTTGGTATCATTTCAGGTTCGTTACTGTCACTCACTCACCGACGAGGAACGAAAAGAGCTCCGGCTTTTTTCAGCCCAAAGGAAGCGAGAAGCCCTAGGACGGGGCACTGTCAGGCAACTCATGAATGTTCGCCCTTGTGAGGGGGTATGTATAGATTCACTGCTTTTACAAAATTCCAACAAGTAACAAAGAATAAGGGTAGATACACGGCATATTTTTGGCGTAAAAATTAACATCGGCAAGAAAAAGTAGCTCGAGTTTCTTATTCATTTTCTAGTATATATTCACGAAATTTTAAATGGGATATTACGATACATATATGTATTTCTTCAAATCCATATATATCACTAGCAGGTGTTTTCGTGTACAGCTAATTCTATTTTTACACGGAAGATACGTTTCATAAAAGTCTGTGTAAAAAAAACCTGTAAAAAAGACATCATCATTACTGGCCTAAATCGACCCCTATAGGGTCTTAACCGCCTCCACTACAGTGCTGATGTGCAACATCCCGCATAATAATTATAATAATAAAATTTAAAGCATAATAATAAGATTTAAAAAAAAAGTTAAAACCGTTAGCTTGTGTACACTCTAAATCTTTTTTCTGGTGAAATTTTACTAGATAGTATCTAATGTTAAGTTTCTCTAGGTTTCTAGTATTCCACCCTAGAAAATACTACTACTACTTCTACTGAGCTTCCTCCAAAATTAAAAGAAAATTTAGAGAAAACAGAGATTTCACAGATCTAGCGAAAAACGCTTGAAATTTATTAACAAACACTGAAATTCTAGTATACTTATCCATTTTTCTATTCGAATTCACTGATTCTGAAACAGGATTACAAGCAAGAAGCAGAAATGAACACATGACACACGTACAACTGACGGGGTAGTATGTACATATGTTTCTTCTGCCGGTAATACGTGCTGCTAATGTGTTCAGTATATGCGTTATTTTGCTACATTTAAAAAATTCAGTGTGGCGGTTCCAAAATAGCGGGCTATTAATATTAATTATTTTTTAAAGCCTTATAAATATAAGTACACAGCATTGATCATTGAAGCCTACCTAATCTAAATTTATTTAAAACCGCTTCAAAAAATAATTCGAACATCTCTCAAAACTTCAGCCCTAAAAAGTATGAAATAATTTTAATATTTTACATGTTTGAAGTCGGCGCGATAATCCGAGTGATATAAATTCAATACTAGAAAATTATAAACGATCAGTTTTATTTCCGCGCAAAACTTCAAACACGTAGTAAAACTTAAGGATATAAACTACTGATCAAGATAAAAATATACTGCATTTCTAACAACAGAAATAATAAATCTAAACGTAAATGTTAACGTTTTAGAAACTCCTTGAATTTGGATGTAAATCTAGTAGAAAGAAGCCAATAAAATTCTGGCTTTTATATTAAGATAACAAAATCTAGTGAAGTCCAGATAAAACAAAGACAATAGAATTCTATCATTTATATGTACCTAGAAATTTAGCTGTTTTATTATACCCTAGCTGGGTTACCCGGTTTCATCCGGCGTTGGGAAAATATTTACTAATTAAACACTTTTCAAATGTTCTAGTTTGTTATATCCTAGAAATTGTTTCAACCCGAAAACGTCTTTATCGATCCGCCATCTTGAATTTCCAAATTTTAATAATATTCAAAATCAGTGGCTTTAAAATAATCATTGTACAAATTTTAATTAAAATTCATTGAAATCGAGAAATTTTGGCCGCCATATTTGATCCGCCATCCTGAATTTGGAAATTTTGCTAACATTCGAAATTAGTGGCTCCGGAATAATCATTGTACTAATTTTCATTAAAATCCGTTAAAATCGAGACATTTGGTTTCATATTGGATCCGCCATCTTGGATTTACAAATTTTGATAATATTCGAAATTTGTAGCCTCAGAATAATCATTATATATATTTTCATTAAAATCCGCCGAAATCAAGACATTCTGGACCCCAGTTGGGTCCGCCAACCCTATGTATTATCCGAAAACAAATTAGCCTATATGTTAAATTGGAATATGTACTACCCTCGGACAAAAAATGAAAAATATCAATGGAAGCGTTTAGGCGTGATTGAGCAACAAACAAACAAACAAACAAACAAACAAACAAACAAACGAACAAACTTTCATTTTTATATATATATACATATAGGTATAGGGATTCTCTCATTGGCTTTTTAAAAATATATTTTCCCTAAAATTTACATTAAAAAACGAAAATCACACTGTGGCCACAGCAATGAAATAATAATATGGTTGAATGCAGTCTTATATTCCGCACTAAATATAAGAGTCCTATTGATACAGACAATGTAAATAATATAAATAAATATACTACTACTATCTGGCTAATTTACATATAAAATAGTTAAAGTAGGTAAATAGAATTCCGGTGTTTCAGTACATTTATAACTGGAAATACTAGGAAATCAACTTTACTTGAGATATTGCTTTATTCCAGTTGAAAAACCACTTTGTGTAGTGTATTTTGCAACCAAGAAAATTAATGTCGTTCATCTTACAGAAATAAGCATCCTTTAAGTATAAGAAGAACTTAGAGATTTCAATTAATATTGTTTATCTAAAATCTAGATACATGTACAGATTTTCTAGTTAGGAGCGAAAACGTGTGAAAAAAGAATGCTATCGCGTTAACCCACTAACAGTCATAATTAGTTAAATTTGTCTTAACGAAAGCAGCTCGAAAGAAAACATTAATGCAATTAATTTTCTCGACAGTGTGATGACACCATATCCGCTGGGGATATCGCCGTCTTCGCATCTCGTTTTGGACCAAACGCGACTTGGCATCCGGCCTGCTTTGTATGCTGCGTCTGTCGAGAACTTCTAGTCGATTTAATTTACTTTCACAGAGACGGGCGGCTTTACTGCGGAAGACATCACGCCGAAACGCTGAAACCGCGATGTTCCGCCTGCGACGAGGTAAGATCCACATTTTGTCGTATAATATACTCTTTCATAATTAGGGAATCAATGATAAATTTTTTTTTAAATCCCTGGATTCAAACCGTTTCATATTCGTGAGACGTTATGAAAGGTTTTGCTGCTTTTTAAATCGTTCAATAAGTTTTTCGCTCTTAGTAAAACAAGTAATTTAAAAAAATAATTGAATTTTATTTCCGTCATAATCATATCCAAAGATGTTATATTATGTTTTATTAAGGGGTTAGAGGTAGTCAGCGGCGTGAAATATAGGGTTTTTTTTAATATTTTTTTTTTACAGTAATGTAATTTTATTTTTATAGATAATCTAGTAACTGATCGAAGTTTTTTCTTGAAATTAAACTACTGATATTTTACTCGCGGCTACTGATATTTTACTCGTGGATTTTCAATAAAAAAGCACTAGTTTATTGGTTATAAAAAATATAAAGCCCCTGACCAACAAATTAGAAGCATAAGCAAATTTTTTAAAACAGTCACTTAAACTTGGAATTTTAAATAAAAGATGCCATATTTTCTAAGTATTAATTTTCATTTATTAATATTGATATTTATTTTTCTCAACAATATTTACAAATAATATTAGTAATCTATACCAGATGCTTTATTTTTTATTACGTTTTTAATTTTCTTCGATATACTCGAAATACACGATATTATAGCAGCTTTTAATTCTTCTTCATTACTTCAAATATCCGTAACATTTTTCTTTAGGACGGTTACATTAGGGTTCTGCCGGCTGTATACTTTTGACTCTCGATCGGGTTTAAGTCCGGAGAATTGTCAGACTAAGGAAGCACCTCCAGATTTTCTTCTGGGAAGAAGTTACTTATTGATTTTGTCGTATAGCAAGGTGTTCCACCCTGCATGAACACATAGTGGAATCTTAGGTATATTAAAGAATTTATACACGGCAGCAGAACGTCTAACAACACGTTTTTATACTGCTGTTGTCTCATTATGCCGTCAACAAAATAAATTAGTCCAGGACCTTCACTGCTACATAATATAGCTCCAAATCATCATTAAAGGGGTATGTTTGATGGTTCTGACGGTGCAGTCGTCCCACTAAAGATGACCTATGGAAATGAACCTGGTATCAGTTTTTTCTCATTTTAAAAATATTAGTTAAAAAGATTATTTAAAAAAGCAAAATGTAATGTACCTTTTTCTAATCATCAACTGTAAGGTGTTGATGAATTTTAGCCCAAATAAACCGCCTTTTCTTCATTATCTTCGTCAGCCTATTCTTTTTTGATGGCGCCTACATTATAACCCAGTTTCCCATAATCTTCGGCGCAATGTTGTTGTCCATATCGCATTTCCCGAATCCTTAGGGATGTTTGTAAGAGCGTGGGCTGATGCTTTGCGATGTTGAATGGCTGTAGAAAATGCTGACTACCCCTAATCCCTTAAACTAAAACAAATTTTAACTGCTGTAGAATGGAAATCTTTCAGCTTCGCAAAAGTCTAAGAAAATTTGCTTGAAGAATTTATAATTAAAGGAACAATTTTGTAATGTTGGGGATGAAACATATTTGAAAATGAAATAAAAGATTAAAAGACGTACACAATACCACAAAAAACGAGGATTTTGTGCACGCAAGTTCAATTGTATGATTCGTATAGCAAATTGGGGCGAATTTCCTCCAAATTCGTATATAAGGGGTTTTTGGGGGTGCTTTTTCAGAATCTGGCATTTGTTTTGCATAAAAGCTTCAAAAACCTTATTATTTTTTGGGTTTTTTCAAAAAAGTGCCGTTTTTTTTTGTCATTTTTCGTCTCAAAGTCGATTACACAAGTCGACACGATTTTTGATTCTGATTAATATGCGGTAATTCCTCATTGCTTTCGTCTCACAATTGAAGAAAATCAACATGATTTTTTAAAAAATTTGCTTTTGTGCCCAGGACAGCAAATTTAAAATTACCAATCATCAAAATTGTTATGTTTTCATTTCCTTGTAAATCTTTTGGGGCGGACATTTTTTAAATTTTCGGTTGGTAAATTAGATCCGCCATATTTAATATATATTTTGATAACAGATTAAGTTTCAGCGACCCTAAAACCTCTTTGATTAATTTTGATAAAAAATCCCATAAAATTGCAAGTGTTCGGACGCCATATTTGATTCACCACTTTGGAACCCAATACAAAAAATTACATATACTGTTTTCTCTCATATAACGTACTTTGTGGTAAAAAATTTCGGGACATTTTTGGATTTTTCAAAAATTTGCCAATCCAAAAAACCAAAAATAGTCCAAACAATTCTGAAAAAAATTCAGATGTTTTCCTTGACTAATTATAAGCATTTTTTTTTGTAAAGTTGATCCTTTTCGTGTAAAAAAATCGCGAAGTTTTTTATTACATTGCTGTACAAAATGGCCATTTTGCAAAAAACAAAACAAAAAAAAAAATTCCAAACCATGATTTGAGAAAGTGTAGATATTCGGACCACGATTTCTGGTGGTTATTTGATCATTCAATAGCAGCAAGGACAAGATAATAGACTTTGAGACGAAAAATGACCAGAAAAAATCGGCACTTTTTTTAAAAAACCCAAAAAATGATAGGATTTTTGAAGCTTTTATGCAAAACAAATGCCAGATTCTGAAAGAGCACCCCGATAAACCTCTTATATACGAATTTGGAGGGAATTCGCCCCAATTTTCTATTCTAATCATACAATTGAAATTGCGTGCACAAAATCCGCGTTTTGCGCATTAATGGGTTAACCTTAGTTTATCCAACCGGGCAGTTACTCAAATTTGTTTAAATAAGAGGTTATATTTAATGAAATATTTATTATTTATGAAAAAAAAACCTTTAAATTATTCTAACTTTGGATAGCTAAGGACAAGAAAGCAAATCGCACCAACTTACGTTGAGCCTTGAATTGAAAGAAAATGAAAGAATTTTCGTTTCTGAATTTTTTTAAATAGCCAATTTTAAAGTCGATACTACAAGCTTCTCAATGATTCCTGTACAGCATAATACTAAAATTTTTCAGGAAAATAGAATGGCTTAAAAATCAGTAAAATAAAATGTAGCGTAATAACATATGTTCTCCTTAAACTAAATCGTGTACTTCTTCCTCAGATAATTCTAGCAGACGAGTGCACCGAGGCGGAGGGGAGGGCCTGGCATATGAACCACTTCGCCTGCTTCGAGTGCGACAAACAGCTGGGTGGTCAGCGGTACATCATGCGGGACGGAAAGCCCTACTGCCTCGTCTGTTTCGATTCGATGTTCGCGGAATACTGTGATTGCTGTGGGGAGGCCATTGGGGTGGATCAGGGCCAAATGAGTCATGACGGTCAGCACTGGCATGCGACTGATGAATGCTTCTCGTGCAATACCTGCCGCTGTTCCCTTCTGGGAAGACCCTTTCTTCCGCGGAGGGGTGCCATCTACTGCTCAATAGCGTGCAGCAAGGGCGAGCCCCCGACACCCTCGGATAGTTCAGGGCCAGGCATGAGACCTCCGATGCAGCGAGTCAGGCCGCAGGCTCGCGCTTCCAGCGAACTTGAGTACAACGAATCGACCACCCCACCTCTGTCCCCTCAGGCAAAGTCCAGTCCAGTGGCGCACTTCTTCCATCCTCAGGTCACTCGGAGTCCTAATTTCAACATCACTCGCATGGACAATCCTGATATAGTCGACGCCATACAGGTTGATTACACCGACCTGTCAGCAGTTCCTTCGAATTCGTCGCAAACGCAAAGCAACTTAACCTCTCCGAGAGAGTACCAACAGATTGTGGCCCAGCACAGGGCCGCCGAGCCCTTCAACTTCACCGAAATGAATATGAACCTCGACATCTGGAATGCGAAGGGCCATGCCAACAATAGTACAAACAGTAGTTATAATCCCATTTATCACATCCGCAGCAAACTGGAGCCAGCGATGACGTCTAGCATGCCGGAATTGTCGCAGGAGCAGGGCGAACCCACCGAACTAACAGAACTCCCCTCACCTGCCGATCTCCCGGAACTTCCAACACCGAACCTATCGATCGCCTCCAACGTACCTGAACTTCCTGAAATAATGCAAGAGGAAGCGGTGCCCCACCAGGAGAAAAAGAAAGGCGTTCGCTTCGAAGGTATTCCGGATACATTACCGCGCTCCAGAAGCTACTCAGGTGGCGGCGGCGGTGCTGGCTCATCAAGACGCCGACGAAGACGAAAGTCTTGCAAAGGCGCTGGCCAAGATACCGGCCCCAACGAACCCGCGCCGTCGACGTCAGCGCAATTATCTGAGCCCCACGATGACGACACAGACGCCTCTAGCGTCTGTTCGACGTGCTCGTCCAGCTCATCAAGCTCCGAGGACTATTTGTACCAGCTGCCCCAGCGCAGACACTACGGTGGCGTCCGTGTCAGCTATGTCCCGAACGACGCCATCGCGTATGACAAGAAGCGAAAGCAGCTCGACTCGGAGAAAGACAAGGACAAAAACTGTATTATATCGTGACGCTATTTAACTTATTACGCGATGCGCGTTAGCATAGAACTTTACCTGTAACACCTGTAAATAGCTAGAGCTCGCCTAGATTTTGTATATTTTTGTAAGACGCCGAAATAAATGTTTCGATTATTTAAAAGAGGCCTTTCAGTCGCTGACCCCTAGGCTCCTGCAGGCCCCCGGGTGAAGCGCCCGAGGCGTATAAATCACGGGTCGCAGACGGTCCCGAGGAATTAATGAATGCGAACTTCCGCGGTGACAAGCTTGTGATTTATAGCGCTCAGCTGAAAGGATTTTGGCACCTTCCACTTCATTTTTCAACTGGTGCTCTTTGTGCGCCTCTGTTGGGGGCAGGTGGGGTAGGCCTCCTTCAATTCTCACAAACATTCATTACTTTAAAAGTCAATTTAGGGGCTGAGAATGGGAACACAACAAGGATGGACTATTTTAAAATACCGTTTTCTTTTCTTCCTTATATTATTAAGGAAGATGTTAATTATTCAACTACCCTTAATTAATTAGTTTTCAAATACCTACAACATTTAACATTTAAGTGAAATTTCATTATTCTCGAAATCTTTTCGTACTTAGGAAATGTATAAAAATATACTCTTCGATAACTTCGTCGAGAAAAAACTGCATTTATTTTCTTCGATAAGCAAAACCGTGAAAAGTCGTAATGTTTGCTCAGGTACGACACGTTGTTAAGTATCGGTATCAAATCGCTGTTACTAGCCGATATCAAATCATTCTGTTGAATAGGTGTAACGCTCCGCTTTAGTATTTTTCTATTCGATGTTGAATATGATATAAAAGCTAAACTTCACTTGAACGAATTGCTTTCGGATTATATATGTAGATCACTATTAGTCCAACAACGACTGAGACAGCAATTTGAGTAAAGTAATTATATCAAACCAAATAAATAAATTCAGTAAAAAGTATTTCCCAAAAAAACCCAGTAACCCAACTTTAAGTGATACTAACGATATTTAGGATTCTGTAAACCCTGTTCGTCTATATGTTTCCATGGAGATTATCGTTTTCCGAGACGAGTCGTAATTGAGAGCCAAAATGGCATTATGAATGTCGAAGCTGCAACGACAAATGTTATTGACAATTTCAGTCGTTCATGTTTTTGTTCCCGACTTGTTGGCGATAACCCATAAAAATAATGTTAATTATGAAACAACATCCTGTAAGTAACAACAAGCACTTTACTTTCATACAGTTCTCGTATAATTATTTTACTTATTTGAACATTTCAGGGTGAAAATAACTACAAGGAAACAATTTTGAAACTTTGTTGTTTCACTACAAAAAAAATTTCGATTATGCTCGGGGCTATATTAAATCGGGAAATGATTTTAAGATAGACCTCAAGAAACTGTGGTAAATTTTTCAGAAGAATTTAATAGTTTCGGAACTTCAATTCGTGATGTCGAGGGATAGCAACCACTAGAGAAAGATATATAACTACACAAACCAGCAATGAGAACGTTGGCTGGGCTAAACAAATATTGAAACCTACAGCTCCTCTTTGCAAACTTCCTTCGGCAAAAATAAATCAGAACAGCAGCAAGTTTAATAATATTTGGTACTGCGGATGAGCGCCTTTGATCTTTGAGTATATTTAAAATGAAATGCAAAACATGTACAAACTTTGGAAAACATAATGACCCATTGACAGCAATTAATACATGAGCAATTGTAAAACACTCTTTGTGTCGTTCAGTACACAGAGTTCACTTCCCTATTCAAATTCAACGCTTGAAATCTTAAAATTACATTTGATTTGTTCACATTCACGATTGTTGAAAAAAAAATTTACAATAATATAACACAAGGTGCAATATGACAATACTTTAAAGAAATTTGAGTCCTTTAGACAATACCAGAATTTTTCGTTCATGACAAAATGAATTAAGAGTCAATTGCAGTCGCCACGACAATCGCAATAGGACCAGAAGATTCAAAAAAATATATATTTTGTTTCCTTTTTTTTTTAATTTTATGAGAAGTTGCCGCTTTTGTAAAGAAAAAACCTTTATCCACTGGGCTAAAGAGATTTTTGGTGATCCCCGTTTAAAAAAATTTTTATCCCTTTGCCTTAAAACAACGTGTGGGAGACGTGATCCTAATTCTGTGCCTAAAATTGGGAATCACGTATCAGATACGTGAATCACCACGCATCAGAAAAGCTTTCATCAAAAGTGGCACACACAATCGTCGTTTGATTCATAAGGCAAGGGGTTAAATCTTGCCGGACGAACATGCCTAAGTATTAAATATGACAGTACAATGGTTGCAAACATATTCATTATTGATCTGCTTTTAGGACTAGAAGAAAATGCATGATACTTTAATAATCAAGGTTAAAAACACTAGAAATTAAAGGTGTCAAAACAATTTTCATTTTAAATTTAGAAGCATTTTCGTTGTGCCAAATATATTGTAGAACACACATCACACATAGATGTCATCATCAAGCTTTGAGGTTAAACCAAGATGCATTTCCTTTGAGGATAGAACTAAAGGAGACGGACATCCCGTAGAAAAACATATGAACGACAACATAGCCAAAAATCTTCGCCATCTTGAATCTTAAATTATTTTGGCATGGAGTTGGCTGCCATATTTTTGTAAATCAGAAGCCGCAAAGTGAGATTTTTCTACAAGGAAATGTTGTATAAGCATGATTGTTTTTTGTACTCAATTGCCACATGCACGGTTTGGTGGAAAGACGTAAATAACCGTAAACCTGAACTGTTTCCATGAGCAACTTGGAATTGAGTTGACAAAATAAACTGGAATGGCATTTGAAGCTAACCCCAACTCAACCCGACTAGTTTCGTGGAGTTAAGGGGAGGTTCTCATCTAGAATCTTGAAATTTTCGATTTTTTTTTTATTTCATATTATTAAAGTTTAATATGTCTAGAATGTTGCTTTAAAATATTTAGTCGATCCGAGCACTAGAACGGATTCTACAGCCCATTGATTCTGGCGGTGTCATGATCGTAGTGGGGCGCTCAGCCTGTGCCGTGCCGTTCAATCACGATTATCTCGGAACTTTGTTTTTCAAGATTTTTCAAATTTGCGTACAAGATAACTCAAAAACGGTTCAACCGATCAACTTCTAGTTTCGTGCATATTAAAGTAAACAATTTTCTTCATAGAAAGAGTGGAGCACATTTTGAAAATTGTAACATTATCTCCTTTTTGTAAGTGATAAACTATGAAAAAAAACGGCCGAAAACGGCCTTAAAATTTCAAAATCGCGCCAATCCGTCAATTTTAAATTTTTTTTGAAAGTCGTCCACTCTTTCTGAGACAAATTTAGTCTAGTTTATAATAATGTCATCATTATTTGATTTCAGACCAATCTGCGACCCCTAAATTGTACGCAGCTGGGCCATTTTCGAAAAACATGCCTCCGGAGAAGTTGAATAACGGGCGCCATTTTGTTTTTTTTTTTAATAAAAAAATTTTTTCGTACAGATAAATATACAATAAAAGATAATGCCAAATATCATTTCCCTATGTCTTGTCATTTGCCTTCAAAAAAATCACGAACTTTACCTACTTTTTGACGTTCTAGATGAGAACCTCCCCTTAACTTGGGTTTAACGAAATTCAACTCAACCCGAGTTTCCATGAACACTAACTCGAGTTCAACTCGAGTTGAACCCTGCATGGAAACAGAGTAAATGTAAGACGCCAAAAATGTTAGTGGCGGAGGTAACCCCTGGCACCTCGGGGAAATAAGAAGAAGAACAAAAGTGGTCACGCTTTATTCCCTATATGTCATCTTCTTTGATTCTCTCCTCAAAGAGCTTTTCACAATCGAGCAATGCATAGAAACTATGAAAATTCACTACCGCAATGATGAGAAATTTGCAGGATGGTACGAAAATGCCGCACATTTTTGATCATCATCACGAAATGAAAACCGATTTTTAGACGAGTTTTTTGTTTTTGGCCATATCTTTAATTTCCCATAAACAAATAAACCAAAAACAATTTGTTTTGAAGTAAAAGCTCCATTTATTTTATCGTGTAATCTCAACCTGATGATTTGCTTCCTTATATATCTTTCTAGATGCTGAAATCTTTATAATTGCTACGCGAAAATAGTACACTGGCGAACCAGGATGCCCTATAAACCCTTAGTAGGGCTTATATCTAAGCGACTATAAAGATCCTTTACTTTATTACCGTAACCAAATTATATCCGCAAACAAAGATGGCATTATAGTGTTCCTTCTTAAAACCTTTGCATGAATTTCAGAGCAAACGGAACGTACATAAAGTAAATAACTCATCTTTATATCCCTATCCCTATCCCTATCCCTATATGGTATATGTTTTATAATAAATAAAAATGAACGTTTATTTATTTATTTGTTGCTCAATCACGCCTAAACGCTTGCATCGATATTTTTCAATTTTTGTCTGAAAGTAACACATATTCTAACTTAACATATACTCTAATCTTTTTTTTCAGATAATATATACTGTTTCAAAATGGCAGACCCAATATAGCCAGGGAAAATTTTAAATTTGAAGCGATATTCAACAAATTGGTACTCAGGGATTTGGGAGGATGCTGATGATAATTATCAAAATTTGAACATCTAAAATGGCGCACCCAATATGGCGACCAACATATTTCTGGTGAAAGTTAGTATTTTAAGGCCACTAATTTCGAATATACTTTCAAATTTGTAAATTCAAAATGGCGGATCCAATATGGCGACCAAAATTTCTCGAGTTCGTCGAATTTTAATGAGAATTAGTACAATGATTGCTTTGAGGCCACTAATTTTGAATATTACTTCGAATCTGCTATCCAAATTTAAATTTCAAAATGACCGGCGTGAAACGACGACCAAAATTTCTCGATTTCAATGGTTTATAATGAAACTTAGTACAATGGTTATTTGAAACCACTAATTTTGAATATTATCAGCACTTGTGTATCCAAGATGGCGGGCCGAATATGGCAACTAATATATTTTAAATTCGACTAATTTTTATGAAAATTAGAACAAATGAGAATTTGAGGTCACTAGTCTCAAATCTACTTTGAAAATTTGTAAATTCAAGATGGCGGATCCAATATGGTGACCAACTTTGTTCGATTAAAATTAGTACGATGATTGTTTTGAGGCCACACGTTTTGAATATTACGGCAAACCTGCTGTCCAAATTTAGAAATTGAAGATGGCGGATCCAAATTCCATTCATTTATTGCGGCGATCAATCGTATTTAATAAAAAGGAATTGCCAGCGCCATTCTCAAATATCTCGAAAATCAGTTCATAGGAGTTTTTGGGGCCACTGCTTTCATTTCTTCTATCAGAATTGGGAAATTATAGGATTCAGTATGGCAAAGAATATTTTTATAATATTCAAAGGACTTCCATACAAATTAGCATAAAAGGGTTTTGAGATTGAAACAATTTCTAGGATATAATATATCAAAGTGTTTTTATCCGAGTAAAAATAAGACTCGCCCATTCTTAGGCACGCACAGTGTCAAAATTCCTGTATGGCAACCAAACGTCGCCCAGTACGCCTGAGTAAAAATTCTACTTGTCCAAATGTAGGCACGTATCATTAAAAGAATCTGTTTTTTTCGAAGCAATTGGAATTTCCCCACTGAGCTGTTACGAAATTTCCCTTCGTTTATAATTCACACTTCAATTTTTAATCGGGCTGATATAGGCTGGCTATGGCACTCGGTCTTTTTGAGCTCGTCTACTTCGTTTGACGAGGTATATTCCCAATAAAAATGTCGCTCAGTCTTCTGTTTGTCCGGCTTTGAATTCTCCGAATTGTAGTGAAGGCGGATTTTGTAGCTTTGCTGGCAAAATTACAACAATACTAGAAATTTTGAAATATTTGATCTGAAAACTACGATTTTATAAATTCTGAAAAATTAATAACACTGATAGTTACGAGCACGTAGCGAGCGCATATTAAGGCCGTTTTCGAATTCACATGCACTTGCACTTAAATCAATTTTTCTCACTAAAAGTTCTCCTAAAAACTCCGAATAGTGCGTAGGGCGATCGAAAGTACACGTTGTTTGCTTTGCAATTGCACTATTTTATCTGTCGAATTTAAAGTGTTCTCCAAAGTACACTAAAAATGGTTAGGGAATATTGCAAGTGCAAGCGAATTCGAAAACGGCCTAAGATGTTTGTGCCTGTAGCGAGAGCTTGTATACAAATACAACATGGCAGAAGTATTTTTCAATTTTCGTCCTGGGCACATTTGCTATGTGTGTCTGTTACGGGCGCATACCTATATGCTTTTACAAATATAAACGGTTTGTATGTACTTGGTAATTAATATCTAAATTAATTTTACTCGGTTAATCAATAAGTATTTACGCAACACCTGGTGAAACCGGATAACTCAGCTAGTTTAAGATAAATAATCCCGCAATCGAAAGTCTTTTTAATTAACACTGAAGTATTTAGTTGTTTTTCTAGTTTGTTATTAGCTATTAAAAACATTTAAGCAATTCTTACAATATGTGCAAACATACAGAACAATAATTACGCTATTATAATTACAAATTGATTAGTTCTAGAGAGTATACAGTATATACACTAAGAACAAAATCGCTGTCATATTGAAAAAATAATTTTTGTAAAAACCCAGCAATAGATCTACTGTTAAACGGAAAATATATTATCGCTAAAATAAACAAATTTTCAAATAGTTCAACAACTATTTTTACAGAAAATTAAAACGAAAACCCACTCGACAAATATCCTGTTGTTAAACTAATAATGTTTTATCAAATGAAAAAATATACTTTGAAATGTTTTATTACATTTGCCACTAAGGAAAGATTTTCGTACATTTGATATGTATTGGTTTACACAGTAAACTTTTTTCGTTTATACTAATTGAAACAAGTGCCTTTATCAGAAAATGGCACAAGAGTATGCAATATCTAGAATTGAGCAGTTTTGATTGGATTATGGGATTGATCAAAATATAATAGACGAATTTAAACTCGCCAAAACGTTGAATGAAAAAACCCAACTTTATTTTGAAGGTATCTATAAGTAGATACAAAAAGTATGCCAATGAACTTTACAAATGGAAAAGTAATTCTCAAAATCGAATTTTAAATATCGACAAAAACTCGTTAATCTCTACTTTTGATATATTATAATCGATATATCCAACTTCATATTAAAAATGTTAAAATTTTGAGAACTACTATCATGGTGAAGAATATTTTTGTGAGGTTTTATGAAATTGACAAAATTATTGCGGTAATAAAAGTTACTTCTTTCTGACAAGGGATTTTTCAATCCAACTTGTATTTTTTTCATTATGATCGTTAAATTTCTCTCAGTGTACTAACCTAGTTCCTTACTCTACAAACCCAACTGCTGTACCATATATCTTTAATGAACGCATCAAATAGAGTTGTTATTAAAAGCTTCTGATTTCGTTTTGAATATACTGCAACCTTCCTTTTGGGAGTACGTTTACCGGTCATCATATACTGATAGGATTCTTAAATAGATCAAAATAGTTAAATTTGCACATTTAATTGATGAAGCAAAGCCCATGGTAATAGCATTTTATCCGGCTAGTCAAACTTTCATGAGAGCAATTATTTTGATGATAATTAAAATTTTCGCCAAGCCTTATAAATTGCGTGCTTACATAGCCACTCCGACACGGATCGTTTTGCGTATCGTCATGTATCACAAAAGTGCTTGGCCGCAGATTAGTTTATTGCGTTTTAATGCGGCTGACGGGCGGCTTTGAGACAAGAGCGCCCTGAATTCCCGTACGTAGACGTTCCCCCACCCCGACTGCGGCATCATCGTTCTCGTGCCTCATTAAGCCCAGCCGCCGTTGCTTGTTCCAGAGCATTTTGGACAGCTCGCTTGATAGATGGTCCGGCAGCGGAAATTGATTAACAATATTTATCCCGAACAAAGGACGTGTAACGCACTCGAGTACCTACTGTTCTTTGGCGAATCGCGGTGATACTCGCTCATTTTTATTTGCAGAAATCAAATCACATTAACTGTGTGGAACACGTGTCCGTGGCTAGCTCGTTTGAAGTTAATTTATTGAGTAATGCATTTAGACTGCTCCAGAACCACAATAGCGCGCCAAACGGTCGAAAATTCCCAAAACACAAATTAATACATGCCAAGCTAGGGCAGCCGATTGGGACGGGCAGACCCCCCAGAACTAATATCCGATTTACCGAACACGGCGAGAAGCTAAAAGACGAGCAAACAAAGGTCATTCGAGTGACGTTAATTGCTTCCAACCCTTACAGTGGAAAATTAATATTCGGTAATTAACAGGAGATTGGATCTGATTTTCCAGTCTCCCCGCAGCTGCTCTCGGCCAGCCAGGAGGCCACAGCCGACGTCCAAAGGGCCGATTTCATGAAACGATTTAACATGACGAAGCAAGTCATGTCCTGTGATTTATGGCACTATATGTCATCTGTCGCTCTTGAAGGGCTCTGGCCCTGGACACAACCTTTTAAAGCAGCTTCGAATGGCTGAGGCTTGGGGTCAGGCAAACAATAGAAAATGTCTACATTGCGACATGTGGTACATGCATATATTTAGATATAGTATTCAAATACTAAGCGCCAGGGAACTTATTTATTTCACTATCTATCTACAACTTATTGGCATTCAACGCTGTAAAAACAGACTTTAAAGCGGGGTATAAACCATCAAAGAATATCACATGTCATATGTTGTGCGTCAGTTTTCATGTGCCAGTTGCCACATGTCATATTTGATGTGTCATCTGATATATATATGTATGTTGTGTGATATTCGAATTACGAATTCCAATTTCTAGTCCATGAATTACCGATTATTGGAGTAACCAGAGTTTTCTCATTGGGAATTACGAACTAGTTTAGTATTTTCAAATTTCTGACCCATGAATTACCGATTGCTTAAATAATGGGAACTACATTGAGGCTTATTATAATTGGACATTTATTAATTATTATGTTAAATATTGCGATAATCGTAAATCATATGAAAAAGATTTTTTAATTTGTATGGTAGGGGAGATGGGGGTAAGACGGGGTAGCGGGTAAGACGGGGTACCCAGCGAAATTCACAGTTTAAACTGACCAATCACGCTCGTTCATGCATCGTTCGATGCGCCTCCATGACACCTATCAGTTGTCCGGCCATTATTTGTTCGGAAGTGTACGCGTGGCGAAATAATCTAAAAAAACTGTTTTACTGCAAAGTGCTTATCACATTTTCTTCCAGTTTGACCCGTGACTGTGGTTTGTTAAATAATACTAGCTGGTGAGGAGTTACTGCTATTGACACTTAAACTAACCTACAATAAGGTAAACATTGTGTTTCCTTGAGATTGCCGGCTGTTTCTTTTTTGTTTTAATTATTATTAGAAAATGGCACGGTAGGCAAGATGGGGTAATGACTACACGCCATGTATGTACTTTATAGAAGTATATTCTGCTTCCATCGAAGGGTGGATATCATGCTCAAATTGTGGAAAATGGGCACATAATAGCTGTGCAGGAATCGACGATGATGATGACGAAGCGTTTCACGTCTGCGAGTTGTACCAGTCGAAATAATCATCATTCTGTATGATAATTCTCATTACCCCATCTTACCTCAGGGCAGTGCTGGATTACCCATTAGGCCGGACTAGGCCATGGCCTAGGGCCCCCGACGAGCAGGGGCCCCCACGAAAATCTGATATGAATTTTTTTTTAATGCAATTTTTAATTTCAAGTTAATTTCTTTATTTTTTTTTTATTTTTTTTTTTCCAACCAATTTATTTATTATATTAATATGTATTTTTAAACGCAAAATATTAAAAAATGTTTATTCATTTATTCTTTCGATTGTTATTTCATCTGACGATTCGAATTTCAAATCTTTTTCAAAGTTGAAACGCATAAAAAACGAGCAAAGAAGTGTTATGCGTCAAGAACGATTGGACATGCTAAGTCTGATGTCCATTGAATCGGATGTTCTTCGTCAAATTGATTTTGAAGATGTCATTAATGATTTTAGTGATCTGAAATGTAGGAGAAAAGTTTTTTAAAGATGAACGTCGTTTTCATATTTTAAAGAGATGTCCAAAGATTAATTTATGAATTACTATACTGTTAATAATGTAAAATCAAAAAGTATATAATTTATCAGAAAAAAAACTATTTTGATTGTTTTATTGTGTTTACAACCTTTAAATGATATGAATAAGCTGTTTAAATCCTATAAATGCATAAATAAAGAATAATTTTACAATTATTAAAAAAAAGGGGGCCCCAAAATATGAATGGCCTAGGGCCCCCATTTGGGTTAATCCGGCACTGCCTCAGGGGGGTACCCCATCTTACCAGCACCATGGGGCAAGACGGGGCAAAACACCTTTATTTTTATTTTGATTTTTTTTTCTAAAATGTATAATTAAAAATTCCTAATTTCACCAAATATTAGAAGATTAATAAATAGTTGTTAATTAAAACATAAATATGAATGTCTCACTACGTAAAGTTTTCTTTTATTGATCTTCAAACCTTAAGTACCCCATCTTGCCACCCTCTCCCCTATTGGTTACAATCAACGAAAATATTGACGAAAATAATATTTTTGCCGATCTCTGGTTTAATGGTGTGTGTTCTCGTCGAGAAATTTTAAGTTTGACATTGGTTTGTTGTTTGTTGAGTTCAGTGGCGGATACAGAAAATTTGTTCAATAGGAGTCATAGATTAATGAATTACTAATCTGACACATTTAGTAAATATATATATATCGGACATTCCACGTCAACCGGGCCACCTAAATGACCAAAATTCATCAAGACCTAGAAAATTGTTTTTGGGCTTAAATTTTTGGTCTATCTTTACCCTTCAGAAATTGACCTGGCGTTTTGAAAAATTCAAAATGGCGGATCCAATATGGCGCCCAAGTTTTCAAAAATGAACGAAAGTTGAATAAAAAAAATACTATGATATTGTTCATAAAATTCTAAGTTAGAAATGTCTCTTGCAAATTTCTGAACAAAATTGCCGTTTTTGAGAAAACAATTCATGAATTTTTAAAAAATTTCTATCTGAATACATATATTTGACGTTGTACCTTGCCAGATGATTCAGCACGACATTCAAGTTATCTTCTCAAGTTATTCTCGATTTTCCCATTTCGATCAACAACAAACGGTTCCAGGCATCCAGATACCGGTTTCTTCGCAGCGCGAGTGCTGGGCAATGACACAGGTGACTAATACTCACCTCCTCGTTATGACAACTTCTACAGCAGTCATTGAATGATACGTCTAGCCTGCTGACATGAGTGCCCACGAGGCAGTGTCCTGTTATTAGCGCTACGACGTTGCTAATGGCCTCTCTTCTAACTGAAATCAGGCTCAAAGTTTAGTTTCGGTCGAAACTCATATTTTAGCTTTGCTGACCTGGGCAACCTTCCAGTCATGGGTGGGAAGATCGGCGTTACACATCCGGATCAGAGTTAGATGGTTCCGCCGGGATGCATGTCCTAGACCTGGGTCTGTTCGGGACCTGCTCCCTTTTAACAGCCTCTAGTCTAGCACCCGGCCATACTTCTCCTAAGGGGGATACCGCCTGCTTGTAAAGATTAGGAGATCGTTGATCCGCGCAGACCATAAGTTTGATGCGATTTAGATACGAGCCAGCATCACGACAGATGGATCAGGGCCTAGCCTCTTTTCCAGTACATCCCTGTATACCTTCAGCAACTCTATACGCATCATCCTCTAGTTGTCCTGGGTGATGGTGCCGTCCGGGTTGCTGCAACCTACGACTGCCCAGATAAGGTATTCGCTACTTCGCCTAAGGGCCGAATGGGTTGAGGGGATCTAGGAGGCGGACCGGCTTTGGGCCTCTTAGAAGCGTTGTCTTTTCGGTGACGTATCCTGCAGCTTTGCCTTGTGAAGGGCAACAGCCTTCCTAACCCAGCTCAGAAAGGACTTATCCTTCTCTAAAAGCTCCTACTCCGGGGTGACGGCGAGCTTGTCAATGAGCCTGAAGACCGCTAGTTGTTCCCGGTTGTCCACCGCGGTGATCCTATTTCGCCGCTTGCGGTTAGATGAGGTGAACTGGGATGTTACGAGAATCGCCTTGGCATTACTAGATCCTGGCTTAAGAACCTTGCGTAGCAGTACCACATCCTGACTTATAACCGGACTCCGACCGTGTCCTCAAAACAGAAACCCCGTCTTGAGAGCCGAAGGGCCGGTGCTGGTCAACGGAGCGTTGAGGCGGATGTTGCCCGCCGAAGAAGGGGTAGTTGTGGCATCTTTTTCTTGGCCTTGACAGCCGTGCGCGGCTCATCCGAGCAGACGCTAGGTGTTTTTTGAGGGTTCACTTGAAACCGTTTTATCCTAAACAAAAATACTTCTAATTCGTTACATCTGGTTCTTACGACCACTTTCGTGACAAGACCCTATTCATGGTCCCGACTTAGTAAAAGGAGAAAGAAAAGTCACCAATGCAGCGCCCCTTACATAGGCAGTCCAGACTACGACCTAAACGCTCCGTACGAATATAGACCGATATAACCTCCTGGCTGTAAACGACCCAATGTGCAGAGAACACGGTACACCCTGGGTTAGGGGGGTACTTTTTATAAGAGTGTCTCCTTTTCTACGCCCGACCACCATTAGTCAGCACTCCTAGCAGAGACATGAGAAAATTACAGTATGTTGAATGACAAAAGTATTCATCCATACACATAAAACTGCCCATAGTTCCTAAACGACGCATTCTGATTGATTGATTGACGTTGATTGGAGGATTCCATAGAATCGATTAGCATGGAGCACATCGTTACGAATCGCCCTATATGCAGATGTCAGTTATATACTGTCCACTATTAATGCCCTTTACTCAGTAATAGGCAGTATCTAAAGATATTTGAAAAAGTTTTTAAGAAATGACATGGTGCCAGTTGGCCAAATGGGCTTTCATACATTGCTTACATACCATCAAATAAGGTTTGCAGTAGGTTTAAGCCAAAAATTTTAGTATTTCGGCGATATCGGCGCCATTTTGAAGTCGCCATGTTGAAAATTCAGAAGAATCATATGGAATTTGATAACTCTCTACCAGACAAATATTTTTTGTCGCATACCTGAATTTTCGTCGTAATCGCTCATTTTTCAGTAATACTTCTTTCGAAAGGTCGTGAAAATTCGTAGATAATAGCCGCCATAATGCAACCGCCATCTTGAAATTTAAAAAGTACCACACGCCTTTCGAAAGAGCTCATGTCAACGAATTTTTTAAGCCATCACACGATTTTTTTTACCCACTCAATTTCTGTACTAGCGGGTGGCACGGTTGACACGGATTAGTCCATATATATACTATGCAATAAACTATATACGTCAATTTTGAACCTCACTTAAGAATTACTTTTAAAAAGAGTACAATCACTGTTTTAGTAGCAAAACTTAAACTTACAAAGGGACTATACGGCTTTAGGAAAAGGGATTTGAACGATTTTTGGCGAGATAGTAGTATACCGTGTGGGTATACTCTCTGTAAAATAGTAGGATCAACTACTCAGAAATAGTAAAAAAAAACGGCCTAAAAATGTCCCCAGTACTAAGTTATAAGTTATATTAACCCTCGGTTGCGGTGCATCTTAGCGTAAGTGGTAACGCACTAGCCTCATAAGCCAGTTTAAACTCAGCTATAAAAATGAGTTATGTAAAATCTAAGATGATTCATATTTTTTAATTTATAAACTTAAATCAACTTGTATATTTTGCTTTTAAGTTTATTTTTATTTGTAAACATGAAAAATATGAATCTCCTTTCCGTTTGGATTGGATTCAATTTTACAGCCTTGCGTAAAAAACACAATCCAAAGAAAATAACATTTATCGTTAAATTTTTGCCACTCAGCCCACCTTACTTTCTTTTTTAAATATTATGTTTTTATGGAATTACCATAAATGCACGAACACTTTCCCCGTCTATTTGCGAAGCAGTTCAACAAATAATAGCTACTGATGGTTCCAAAAAGTTCACTAGAAACCGGAGATAACGCGTGGCAGTTAAGCCCCTCTTAAAAGGCCTATAGAAAAGAAAACAAACTTCACCTCCCCTCTGAGCTTTGTTAATATACTGAATGCCATTTATTGCTTTGTCATCGACAAAAGAGGCAACTTCATGGTGACAGCAACTAAGTTCTTTACAAACAGAAATAATTTGATTTCATCAGTTCCAGGAAATTCAGAACAGATGCGCCTTGAGGAAAAGCAAGCCATCCCTTCGGCTGCAATAAACTACATCAGCCACAGAGGGGCGTAGCGAACTACTGCGTTGCTTTCTGATGCACGAATTGATTGGGATTGATTTAATGTGTACCTAGAAGATAACAACTACAGCAAACAGAAATTTGGAAAAGAAATGATTTACAATTATTCTTACCGTGCCTATAAAAGCATGCGAGATAGTGTCATAACCTTCTCTGACATTTTTGGGTATAATTTTTTCTAAAATACCCAATTATAAAATATTATTATATATTATTTATAGTCTTTAAAAACTTGTAAAACTTAGCTGTCATTAAAGATCCTAAACCAAATATTATCAGCTGTTTTTTATATTGTTTCCTAATAAAGAGAAAACTGAAGCTGAAACTTGTAACAATAACTTTTTATAATCTTTTAAATTAGAATAATACAGACCCGTTCATCTTATCCAGCATTCCCAGCATTTAGTAATTCCACGACAAATATTCTCTAATACACATTAAATGCGAGCGTTTATATCTACTTACAGGCATAGGAAGATCTGGCATAATCAGTCTAATGGAAAGTTTTAAATAAAGAACATCTAAGAATGATACATATCTTCAAGGCAATCAATCTACCAATATAATCAAATGTGCCTCGAAAATTTGTTCTTAAAATTTTATTTTATTTGAGAAAAATCTGAACCTGAAGCTGCAAATGTTTATAAGAACCACGAGAAACTTCAAATACGTTTTCTTTAAACTGAATTTTCCAAAAATGTGTCGATCAACTTAAAACTTTAAGCACTTATTTTATATATAATTCTGCAGAGTATAATTAATTTAACTAAAATAAATTAAAAACTTTGACATGCACAAAACTTAAGAATAATGTCGCACATATTTCTTTAATTACAATACTTTAATTGTAAGCAATTACCCAATACCCTATCCTTAATGATTACTGTCCACCATCTTTATCCAATATATTGTTGGTACTAATTTGACCTAAAATCCATCCAGTGTGAAAATTGTTGGTCTCCATATTAGAACGGCAATTTTAATTTTTTGAATTCCGTTAGTAGATTCAAAATCAGTACGCTCCAAAAGTCATACGTACCAATTTTCATGAAAATCCCTTGAAGTTTCAAGTTTTCGGAAGCAATTTTATTATTTTTGTCTCAATACAAACTTTGATACTCTATTTCATCTCTTAGGGATGAATTTCTATAAAACTGCAAGACACATGTTTAATTATTTATTTTTTAAAGTACTTATGTCAATAGAGCCATATAATGGGTCTTATCGCGGCGTTCAATTTCCGTATCGTAGTAAACGTAGAAGTGGAAAACGTTCAACGTTTTTTCGACATTCGTTTTTTTCTGTATCGTTCAAAACGCGCGGCGGCAGTTTCCTATACAATTTCCAAACGCAAGGTTCAGTTGGCGGCGAAACGAATTGAAAACGACAAAAATGTAAGTAAAATTAAATTTTAGGATAGTAAATATGTTTGCATGCATTATTAAATTATAAAATTATTAAAAAAATATATATATATATAAATATAATAATAATAATATAATAATATATATAAATATATATATATATATATATTCGAAATTTAAAATAATTAATTTCATTCAGGAAGAAAGTGACGAACCAAGACCAGTACCAACGCTTGGTAAAATTAATGAAGGCAAATAATGAAATTAGCCAAGGATTTACGATGCAATCCCCAAGCGAAGTCGAATTAAATTGCTTAGGACCACCTAACAGGTCGGCGAAAGAGTGGAGAAAGGTAAGACTTTTTTTTTTTTTTAAATATATGTCTTTTCTACCAGTATGTATCGAACGTTATAGACAATGAATTATATGGAACTTACATACTACTCCTTTATAGGTGTGGACAGATTATAAGTCGTTTGTCAAAAAAAAAAAAATGAGTTACAATAAAAACGAAATGAACTCAACTGGTGGTGGACCCAATAAAATAGTAAAATTAAACCCACTTGAAGAAGATGTCGCAGCTTTGTTGAACCTGAAAGAAACCATTACTGGGTTAGCTGGAAAGTCATTTGGATTGAATTTAAATGCGAAGACACAAGAAACCGTCGAACCAACAGAAGGAATTGTCTACAATAGAGAAACTGAAACTCGTGATACAAATTCTGAACAATCTGAAAAGCAACACCAACCTGCCAAAAAAGTAAAGAGAATTATTGAAACGCCAGCAACAATGACTGCATTAATTGAAAGGCAAATCCAAATTCAGCAAACTTTATGTGATCAAATATCTAAAACACTTGTCCCAATTAGTGAAAAGACTGAAGAAATTTGTTATTGTCTAAAAAGAGTATACAGGGCAACAGAAAAAAATAACGAAATTCAAAGTAAAATGTTAAAACTACAGGAAGATACCTTTGAAGAAAATCGTCGTCACAATATACAAATTGAGAAGTCTCTTTTGGAAAAATTAGAACTTAAAAAGAAAATCTTAGAAATGGAAATTCTAAAAATGACTGATTCTTGTGATATCCAAGACTAATATTTCATATATTTAGCATTGTTAAAACTACCCAAATGTTTTATAAATTTTTTTTTTTTTTTGTATAGAGGCTTTTTATGTTTGTTATATAAAAATAATTAAATGTTTGTTATATAAAAAACATCAAAGTTTAGTTTTTGCAATCTTTTTCTTTTTTAAATAATAAATTATTTTTCAGCAAGTCAGTTAAGGGAGTGTGCTATACGCATACGTGTTGAAATGCCGTAGTGAAGACATATATTGTGTAGAGCGCAGCACACGTTGATTATCTGCACAACCTTGGTAGGATCGTAATGCAGAGATCGCATTGCATGTAGGCATCTAAAACGGTTTTTTAGTAAATCAATAGTTCTCTCTATTATGATTCTTCCTGATGAATGTTTCTTATTAAATAGAGATTCCGGTGTGCCTTCCTGTGCATTTCTGAAAGGTGTTAACAGCCAAGGTTCTAATGGGTAACCGCTGTCGCCTATAAGAATTGAAAATAAGTATTTTTGCGCTATTCATTTATTTAGTGGTTGTCTTACCTAAAATTCTTGTGTTTTTATCACCACAACCGTAGAGATTCTTGAAATACCTTTTAGCATCGCTTAAATTCCATATATGTGAATCATGGTTTGCCCCTTGATAGCGTCCTTCAACATAAGTTATGCGTTGCCTGTGATCGCAAATCTAGAGAATGTTTCTTTTAAAAAAAATTATTCTAAATTAATAAATGAGGTAAATACAATCATTGCGTTCAAACTATAAAAGCCTTTCCTATTGTAGTAAAGATGTTTGTTCGATTTTGGCTTCAAAATTTTTATGTGTGTACCATCTACACACATAATAATGCCAGGAATTCCACATTTTTCGTAAAAATGTTGCTTTGCTTCGAGTTTTTCGGACTCTGATAAATTTAATTTTATCCACTTCGAACACAACTTTTCTTCTAATATGTTCAGCATTGATGAAAAAAGCTCGGAAAATGTTGATTGAGCAACTTTTGCTTCATTTCCCACGCTTTGCTTTAGTACATAACTAAAGGCCGATTTATTTAGCCTAAAGTTCTTCATAAAGCTAAAAATATGTTTTTATAATGTAAACTTTTTAACAATGAATTTCTTCGTTTTACCTAGTTTCGTCCATTTCAAAAATATCTCTTGAAGTATTCCTCAAGTTCTGCCTCATACTTCTTTGATATGGCCCTGAATTCCCACTCCTTGCTACAGCCTCCAAAATGTATGGGACTGCCGTATCCATAATTAATTTCCTTGAAAATTGCACTCAGAACACAAAAACTCAAAATTATTCGCTTTAAAATGTCTTGTGGATTTATTCTTAACAGATATTTGATAACTTCGAAATTTTTCGAATATGGATACATTCACGCGTTTTCCACGATTCGCGTTTAAAGTGAAGTGAATATTAATCACTTCGCGTTGCGTTCACCGCACGTTTTCCACGATAAGCCCCAATAATTTTTCTCCATACAAACTTTGAACTCCTTTTTCATCCCCTTAGGGACTTGTGGAGATCCTCCTTTATCTGGTAGTTCTCCATATTTAAAAGAAATTATTTTATTTTTATTTTCGAATTTAATTTATTTTTAACTAACAAAACAACTTTTGTTTCAGTTTCGATCAAATCTGTCACCAAACTAAACTTATTTTTTACACAGCTACTCTCAATTTCCCCGCCTACTACCACAATACCCTCCTCCCACTCCGTAATTTATTTTTATGTGCTTAACGGGCTTGGTGTTGATGAAAGAAGAAGGGCTTGATGGGCCGTGTTTTTGCTGAAGGGCTCGTTGGGCCGTGTTGCTGTTGAAGGGCTAATTGGGCCTTATTGCTGTTGAAGGGCTCGTTGGGCCATGTTACTGTTGAAGGGCTCGTTGGGCCATGATGTTTCGTCTGGGTAGCAGTGGTGTTCTTCGCCATGGGGAAGAAGATATTACTTCTTCATTCCATGGTGAAGGAGTTGGTGTTTGAATATTCCATGGGGGAGGAGGTGGTATCATCGGTAATTGCTGATTCCATGAGGGAGGAGGTGGTATCATCAGTATTTGCTGATTCCATGGGGGAGGAGGTGGTGCCATTGGTGAAGGAGGTGGTGCAATTGGTGAAGGAGGTGGCGCCGTCGGGGAAGTTATTAAAAACTTCCCCCGTCCGACGTACCTGTATTGGCGATCGGCAGCTTGGGCAGCTAGCCACGCTTTAATGGCTGCCAACCTGGTAAACGTTTTTTTAATTTCGTTTGTTGGTTCTGTTCCGGAGCCTTTGTCGGGGTCACCAGTTGTGGAGATCCTCCTTTATCTGGTAGTTCTCCATATTTTAAAGAAATTATTTTATTTTTATTTTCGAATTTAATTTATTTTTAACTAATAAAACAACTTTTGTTCCAGTTTCGATAAAATCTCTCACCAAACTAAACTTATTTTTTACACAGCTACTTTTTTTTTTTTTTTTTTTTTTTTTTTTTTTTTTATTTCCCCGCCTACTACTACTGAATTTTCAAAAATTCCTTCTTAGTGAGTCTTAACACTATAACTGTAACTATAACTATACTGACCAAGTTTCATGTTTATAGCTTCAGCGGTTCCGGTTTAGCGGTAATGAATTGTCAGGATATGTCTCTTTATGTATGTAGATAATATAAGTTTCTTGTGTGTACATTACTCATGAGAGTGTGCACATTTGATCGCACATAATTTACCGCACACGTGCATATGCACATTAAATGACCGTTTGCATACTCTGAGGAATAGAGACAAAAATTTCAATTTTATAGATTATAAGCCGCCTACAATTAGCAAATTATCTCTTAGTCTTTAACTTATACATATCTTTTAAAGTCTAATCCTCCACTTGATTCGCAAAATCCGTCTTAGATTTTTTAGCTTGGAAGGAACTGCCTGTGTAACAATTACACAGTCCGGCTGAAAATAATCACGCCAATGTCATACATTAGGATGGATTTCAGCGGAAAAAGCAAAACAATGTTCCCTCAAGCTTATTAATTAAAGCGCCACTCACCGTCATGAAAGTGGGCTTCTATTCGAGACAATCCTTGCCTGGGAATTGAGTAGACGCATGCTTTATTAGCTACAAATAGTAATGCATGATCGTATACGTATTTAATCAGCGCCTCACGAACAAGCAATCCCGGGGGTAAGTTATTAACGAGAACTGAAATTATATCAGGAAGCATGGTGTGATTAGAGATGATTGCAACTTCTATACCAGATACATTTAGTTTGGCTGATGTAACAAGATTTTTTAGTGCAGTCGGAGCCAGGCACTATTCATCACAGTCGGACAAACAGACGTGTTTTAAGCGACCATTAAAATCCCCATGCGTGTTTTTCAACAACAGTGCAAGACAAGTCATATGGGATTGCATCGTACCTGTACTGAGAGGAAAAATTTTTTAAAATAAAGAAAAATACTCTTGAATCAACGCATTTAAGTCAATTATTTTCCTCCAATTGAACTGGCTCTTGATTCAACCGTTAATTTGTTATTAATTCCTCCTTGCAAACTTTTCTTTCAAGAAATATTTTCTTTATCCGACAGTTAGTGAAAGACATCCTAAAATTTTTCTTAGGCTTTCTTTATTTTAAAAGAAAATTTCTTTAACTGAGTGGAAACTTCTACAAATTAGTGAAATATTTCAGTTATTAATAAACAAGAATGTTACCATGGTTGCTGTAAATCAGGAAATGACTTTAGAAATAATTGAAATATTGCTAAATCTATCTGAAATTCAACGAAAATTTTATTGAATTGAACTGAACACTTTACGATTTTTTAATGAATATTTCTCGAAACGATTAGAAAATTCTATAAATAAGTGAACTATTACACAAGTCGACACGATTTTTGATTCTGATTAATATGCGGTCATTCCTCATTGCTTTCGTCTCACAACTGAAGAATATTAACATGATTTTAAAAAAAATTTGCTTTTGTGCCCAAGACAGCAAATTTAAAATGACCAATCATCAAAATTGTTATGTTTTCATTTCCTTGTAAATCTGTTGGGGGCGGATATTTTTTAAATTTTCGGTTGCTATATTAAATCCTCCATCTTTAATATATATTTTGGTAATAGATTAAGTTTCAGCGACCCTAAGACCTCTTTGATTCATTTTGATAAAAAATCCCATAAAATTGCAAATGTTCGGACGCCATATTTAATTCACCACTTTGGAACCCAATACAAAAATGTACCTATACTGTTTTCTCTAGTATAACGTACTTTTTGGCAAAAAATCAGAAATATCGCACAACGCATTCTATCCAACGCAACTATCCAAACGAATGTCAAATTTTCCTTCACAAAAGCAAAGTTTTAACAAAATTATGACACTTTTGCCTTCCTTTTGGACACAAGCAATAAGAAAATAGCATTCATAACTCAGACTCAAAAAAAAAAGTTTAGTTTTTTTCACCTGTGTTATCTTCAAAATAACGCCATTAAAATGGATCGCAAGTCTTATTCTCTTTGATTTAATTGGAAGACTGTTAAATTAATGTTTACAGAAATTCTTTATTTTTAAAGTAAATTTGCATATTTAAATATGTCTATTAAGATTAAGAAGTCCTTTACAAATGTAATGACTCTGGAAGGATTTAAGCTTAACCCATTAATGAGCAAAACGAAAAATGTGTGCATGCAAGTTCAATTGTACGATTTGAATAAAAAATTTGGGCGATTTTCTTCCAAAATCGCATATAGGGAGTTATTGGGGATGCTCTTTCAGAATCTGGCATTTGTTTTGCATAAAAACTTCAGAAACCCTATTATTTTTGGGATTTTTTTTAAAAAAGGGATTTTTTTTCTTGGTCTCTTCAAAGTATATTTTTTATTGTTGCTGTTATTGAATGATCATATAGCCACCAGAAATCGCGGTCCGAGAAAGTTTAGATTTCTCAAACTAAACTACTAAAAGTTTTTTTATTTGGTTTTTGAAAAATAACCATTTTTGTACAGCAATGTACAATAATAAAAAACTTCGCAATCTCCTTACAAAAAAAATGTACAGAACAAAAAATGCTTAACATTTATTAGCCAAAGAACACGTGTGAATTCAAAAATTTTTGGACCATTTTGAATTTGGTCATTTTTTGAAAATGTGAACAGCTCGAGAATGCAACAACAAATTTAAACGCGTTTTTTTCTCATAAGCGCCACGATAAAAAACTCAATTTTTAAAATGTTTCAAAAAACCTTGCTGCATTCTACTTGTCGACTAAGCTCCACTTTAAGCTTGTCCATAGTTATAAATTTTGGTTCAGTCATTTTTTGTCATAAACAATGTTATGGGCACAAAATACTTTTTTTTAAATTTTAACTTTAAATCCGTGTAAAAAATTGAAAAAAATTATTTTTTTTTGTAGTGGATACAGCGAGAGCTATATTCATATATTATAAGAATTTATTTGATTGTTTTATTTTAGACTAGCCGTACCCTGCGCGCGTTGCGACGCCTCTCCGAAAACAATCGGTTTTATGCGAGAATGTATAAATAAAATATTTCATTACCATTAATCCAAACGTAAATAGATTTTCAGTTATTGAGGTCATAGAATCATTTCCGTAACTAAACGGCATCTATCTATCTATCTTCTATCTTTCTGTCTTTCTATCTATCTTCTACCTATCTATCTATCTATCTATCTATCTTCTATCTATCTATATCTATCTTCTATCCATCTATCTATCTACCTATCCATCTATCTATCTACATCTATCTATCTACCTATCCATCTATCTATCTACATCTATCTATCTATCTATCTACCTCCTATCTATTTTCTGTCTGTTTATCTATCTATCTTCTATCTATATATCTATCTGTCTATCTACCTTCTGTCTGTCTTCTATTTATCTATCTATCTTCTATCTTTCTGTCTTTCTATCTATCTTCTATCTATCTATCTATCTTCTATCTATCTATATCTATCTATCTATCTATCTACGTCCTATCTATCTTCTGTCTGTTTATCTATCTATCTTCTATCTATATATCTATCTGTCTATCTATTTTCTGTCTGTCTTCTATTTATCTATCTATCTATGTATCTATCTATCTTACTATCTATCTATCTACCTACCTATCTATTTAGCTTCTATCTAGCTTCTATCTAACTTCTATCTATCTATTTATCTGCCTTGCTACGCTTCCCTGAAAACAATCGGTTTTATGCGAATTCCTATGTTACTCCCCTTTGAATAGAGACTACTTAGTATAAATTTCAAGGCTCGGTTCATCGGTTTCGGAGTCTATAAAAGGCGAATAAACAAACATTTATTTATATATATAGATTGAAAAAGTTTAAAAAGGAAAACACGATCTAAAAAACAACGGTACAACAACGGAAGCCCTCAAAGATGAAAAATTTTCCCCGTTTTTTCCACATTTTCCATTGATTCTTTGCTCCTATTAGTCGCAGCGTGATGTTATATAGCCTAAAGCCTTCCTCGATAAATGGACTATCCAACACAAAAAGAATTTTTCAATTCGAACCAGTAGTTCCTGAGATTAGCGCGTTCAAACAAACAAACTGTATAGATATGACATACCACAAAACTATAGAGCTTACGAAATATCTTCGGGAATAATATTTTCATAAGTATGCGCAAGCAGTGACCTTCATTCACTATCTATTGTATGAAAGAATCGACGTAAAAATGAATTCCACGGAATATTTCGGAAAGTATTAAAGCCTCTCGTGCTTTAATATAATAAGTAAAGATTCGTACTTTTTTTTAGCTACTTTATAAGCTGCTGCGATAATTTGTTATTTTTTAATTAGTTTTCAAAAATGGCCAAAATACGGTATTTTGTATTTTTCAAACCAATCTTTTTCAAAAACATGAAGTGATAGAACTTTTTGTTTGCGAATTCGTGATCTACGGAAAAATTCTAACAAAATTACCACTTTGTTTTGTAAAAGAAAAAAAATCGCAAGCATGTATAATAATTTTAGATTGCTATAAAACTCGTTATGTACTAGAAAGATGTATAAATAAAACTCCAAAAGATTTTTCGATATGTCGTATAATTTTTATAAAAAATTTCAAACAAATATTGTGTTATTTAAGCATTTTGAAGAAAGAGTACAGTTAAGTGAGGGATTTAAAAAATCAATTTGTTGTGATAACATGAAATGAAAAGTGAAAAAGAAGAGTGGTGAGAGCGATAAATTCAAACTGAAATGATGAATCTACATTAGCTCTAGCAGTATTAATATATTTTTATCTCGCACCGTTTGGCAGCAGGGTGATTCGTAAATCAGGATTTTGCCTTATATGGGAACCGCTCTTGTATTTTTATCTTTTTTTCTACGCATCGCAGCGGCCCCAAACCGATCTCAAAAAATTACTATTTCGAAGCGCTTTCCAAAATGGTCAACACCACCACCCTATCCCTAACCCCTTGGCCACAATCCCGCCTGCAAGTTGAAAAAATTAACTTTTATTTCACGATTTTTCGCCCCACTTTTCTCCGAAAGTCATGTTATTAACATACCTACTTTTTATGTTTTTTAAGTTACCTATCTAATTACCTTTCCAAAAAGGTGCAACATGCCCAGGTAGGAAAAGGATACGAAAATTTATTTACAAATATCCTTTTCATGACAATTCGAATTTTTAAGAAATTATACTTAAGTTAACTCAAAAATACATTTTCTTCGCTTAAAAACTAATTACAATTAAAACGTTTGTCCTACAAAAGCTGTTCAAAATGTTCTCCGCCAGTTTCGATGAATGCAAGTAGCCTTCGTCTTATTTTGCATTTGAGCTCTATGGTAGCCAGTCTCTCCCGTATTTTCGTGGCTGCAGTCCCAATCCTGGTAACTATGTAGTTCTTCTCTGGTGTTGATTGGTCTTGAGTAAACTTCATCTTTCATCATTCCCCATAAGAAAAAGTCCAGTGGAGTAAGGTCCGGTGACCTAGCAGGCCAAGGAATTGGTCCACCTCGTCCAATCCAGCGCTCTGAGTAATGTTCATTCAACCTTGCCCTAACAATGTTCCCAGTATGCGCAGGTGCTCCGTCGTGCTGTAAATACATTGCGCTTCTGGGGGCCAGGGGATGTCCTCCAACAGATCCGGAAGGGTATTCTCCAAAAAGTCCGAATATAGCTGACTATTCAGCATTTGGGGCAAGATGAAGGGTCCTATCAACTGGTTGTCGATGATGCCAGCCCAGACATTGACACTAAATCTTTGCCGGAAGGACCGACACCTTGTCCTATGTGGGTTCACATCTGACCAGGTGTGTAGGTTGTGGAAGTTTTTGATACCATCCCGGGTAAATTGCGATTCATCCGTCCACAGAATTCGGTCTAGAAACCTTCTGTTTTCGATGTCAGACTCGAACAGCCAAGTGCAAATTGCAATCGTCTTTTGGAATCTTTTTCCTGTAGTGCTTCGACCGGGATATAGTGGTATGGATGTAGTCCCTCTCGGTTCACAACGGTCCAAACTCTCCCTAAAGACAATCCTAACCGTCGTGCTACCTGCCTGATGCTTATTTCATGGCTGTTCCTGACGATGTTGAGGATTTGTTGGTCGGTGTCCGCTGAATCGGCCGATGTTCCTGATCGCGTTTCTGCTCTGGGGGCGGTTACACTTCCGGTTTCTCTAAACCTTCTGAAAGTCCTTGAAAATACCCTTCTGTCCGGTACACGTCGATTCGGGAATCTCCTTTGGTATTCTCGTACGGCCTCACTATCATTTCCGTCTACTAAACCGTACACGTAAATTATATCGGCATACTCTTCAACACTGAATTCTGCCATTTTATCTTAATTTTTTCTATTAAACACCCGTTCTTATCGCTTGCTTCTTCAACTGTGGTCAATGTCCTTTCAAACTTACCCATTTTTATACCATAATTCATAGGAGGTATTAGAAACGGAGCGTCAGGATACTTAGGAGTCAATACTGGATATAATAAACTAATAACGCTATTTAACGAGATTACATTTATTATTTTATTACTGTTTTGCTGAAATAATAAAAATGTATTACCTGTGTTTCCTTAACAAACATTTTCGAACTTGCTGTCATAAAAATTGTTTAATTAACGACTTTTTCCATTACGGTGCAATAAAGTAATTAGGTACCTGTGAGGATGTTTTAATTTCCGGACTTTTGCAACCCCTTTCTATCTGGGCATGTTGCACCTTTTTGGAAAGGTAATTAGATAGGCAACTTAAAACAAATAAAAAGTAGGTATGTTAATAACATGAATTTCGGAGAAAAGTGGGGCGAAAAGTGAAAAATCGTGAAATAAAAGTTAATTTTTTCAATTTCCAGGGGGGATTGTGGCCAAGGGGTTGGGGATAGGGGGGTGGTGTTGACCATTTTGGAAAGGGCTTCGAAATAGTAATTTTTTGAGATCGGTTTGGGGCCGCTGCGATGCGTAGATAAAAAGATAAAACTACAAGAGCGGTTCCCATATAAGGCAAAATCCTGATTTACGAATCACCCTGAAACTGCCAAACGGTGCGAGATGCCCACCCCCCACCCATACGAAGAAAGTAGTGAAACGCTCAGCACAAGCTGACTACTTATAGCTGTGATTTTAGCTCATAAAAACCATCAAATTTTCGTCAGTCATACAAATGCAAAAACTTTAACTTGAACCAAATATTTTCAGATTCAAATTTGATCAGTTTCTGTGTGCGATTAATGACAATATGATGGATATGTTAGGAAATCTAAAATCCAAGCTATAAGTAGTCGCTTTTAAATACCATTTTTTTACCTGATCCAGATCTATGTAGAGCCAAATAGGTTAAAAAAACACAACTATTATGTCTTTTCCTTATTTCCCAATTTTTAATCAGTTAGGGCCAAGCCAATTGTCCCTGCTTTGCGGCACTGATTAGAGAGAAAATATTGTATAATTGAATAGAGGAAGTCGCTTTAAGTTTTGTGAAAGGATTTTTTAAATTAAACGCTAAAAAGAAGGTAAAGGTGAGGAACAATTTGTGCTTTCACGGCGACCTGCCCTGTCGTCTAACTGCTGCACAATAACCATAAAAATCCACCTCAAGGCGGCAGCCAGCCCGGCGGTTATGAGTTGGAGCGATGCCCTCCCGCAAATTTAATAACGCCCATGAAGCTGGGAGCCAAGGAATTGGGAGAATAAAAACCACAACCGGAAAATTAACAAACGAAAGCAACGAGCACCGGAGAGAAGAGATTTGTTTATTGGGGGTGGGGTGAAATGAGGAAAAAGTCAACATGTCATTTTGGTGTAATCACAAGCGCAAATACGCCTTGGGGTCCCACCGCGATAAGAGTAAATGAAAAGACGGACTGGCGGACGCAGGCCAAAATCGGCGACGTCCTGTTTACACAAAAAAGTCGCCCGTTTCATTACGTAGCCTTCGTCTTTTCCGTACACTGAGGCGACTATTCCTGGTGCTTGTAATGGCATCAGGATTCATCCCTTTTCATGTCGGAAATTCCGTCGCTACAGAGGCAGCCGAGGGGATACGTTGATCCCGAAAGGCATGACGATGCAAAATACAAACGCGCAACTTTGATAAAATCAAACTTTTCGGGCGTCACTGGGCAAATTAATTCCTCCAGATGACTATTGCATTTTGCATTTTATGGAATCGTCCTGCGCAAGAACCTTTGCAGGAAGCTACATACATACTATATATACATGAATCCCAGGGAAAGTATTTCCGCCAATCCCCAAATCAATCGAATTTTTTTATTGCCTTTATCTATTTGTCGAGCGTCTGCTAAATATTTGCGAAAACATCAAAAAGCCTATCTATACAGAAGACTGCAGGCCATCAATTTGATTTAATTAAAATTTCCCCCCGACCAGACCAAGTTTCTGGCTGGAAAGAAAACGTTATCATCACGGAGAGGAATTCTCCCTTAAGTGCCTTTCTCGTTGCAGGCCTTTACGGCACATAAAACGAAATAATGGTTGCGCTTATAATAATAAAATTGCCTTAAAGACTTGCTAGAAAATCCCACTTTATGTTGATGACAGAAACCAATTATTGCCGTCTTCAGTGACCAACAGAAAAATCGTTGAGGGTCCTGAGCGGATGGCACATTTGCCTCCTGGATGTCTAGGACGTCTGGGATGTATCAGCTCCAGGAATATCACGGATGCTCCCGCTACCGGAGATACAGAGATACACTTTCCTCTTGTTGTTATTGTCGCCCGCATAAGGAATTTATATGTTCTTTTAATTAGATTTTCCCATCACGTACACGAGCGCTAGATTTCGCCGGTGGGGCTCAGTCCGAACCGAAGACCGCAATATAAAAGGACTCTGACGATGCTATTAGAGTATAAGTCATCGCCACATTGACGGCCTTCCACATATTTGGGACTAATTGAATTTTTTCTTGGGTTTTATGGAGCCGTATATTATGTTTATTGGATCAAAAGCAACAGAGCTGATTAGAGGGGAGAAATATGATTACATTCTGGATTAAAACATATTAGCCGATATTGGGGAACTCCAAAAAATAAGCTATTGTTTGCATACCCTGAAATTACGACGTGTAGAATCGCATTGAAATATTTATTCTGCACGTGAGGATACTAAAGAACAAGAACAAATGAGCCTATTCAGGAATTGCATCATTTTTAAACGTCGACAATTTAAGCGCAGTACTAAGCTTTATTCCAAGCTAAATTTCATCATGTCTCCATTAGTCAGATATTATTTTGTAGCTAAAAATGCGACAGTGTAGACAAAAGGAGACTCAAGCGGTTTATCGCTTCCATAACAATATTAATGTTAAATACTCCTGAAGAATTTTCGACTCGTCTTTCGAATTACTCGCTAGATGTCAAATAACTAAACTGAGCTTAATAAAAAGGATACACTCTAAAAAATAATTGAGTAATATTACAACGATAAACGTTGGCACAAAATTTGCCAACGTTAAACGTAGCAAATTTACAACGCAGTATAATAATGATTCAGCAGTCTGTAAAATTGGTATTAGTGCATGTAAATATTCACCAGAGAATTTACATTCAGTACTTGTAAAAATACTGCTCGGTTGGGTAAGGGAATTTTATAATGAGTAATTTTACACAGCGAGAGATTAAAAATACTCATATGCAGAGTAATATTGATATATCGGAATGTAGATTTAATAGTCTTCATTGTAATATTACTCCTATGTGGAGCAAAATTACTACTCTTTTAGGGAACATTTGTAAGGAATTGCACTCAAGAGTTGTAACTTGGAATATTTCATTGTTATTCATTTATATTTTCTTAAATGAAGCTACAGCTCTGCAAAAATAAATGAAAATAGTTCAATATTCGAGGAGAGTAAAAGAACCTAATTAACCCTCCATATGTTTGCCTCTACATAAATATTGAACTATATTTTTGTAATTGCTAATCTTGTATAGAAAAATAATGAAATTATATAATGCTGTAGTTAATTAAGAAAATCAAATGTCACAATAACAATAGAAAATTCCGAACTGCTATTTTTATGTTACATTCGTATTATGTATACATGTGTATACATAAGTAGAAAGTTAGTGGAAATATGAAAAGCTTTTTTCCATTCAACTTAAAATTGTCGTAATTGTAAACTTCAGAGAAATTTTTATTGTAATTATTAAAAAAAAAGCTTTTGAATGCTCAAATTTTAATTGTAATTTCAGTTAATTGAGTTAATGGAAATAAGTTTATTTCCAAGCCCTGAGAAAATAAACAATGATGATATTTGATATGCTTTTATTATTTTTCTTTGTACCTATTATAACATAAGTTCGTTCGTACATAAATAAATGAAATTTTACTTCATAAACAGAAACATGAATGAAAGTTTAGGAATTAAAAGTTGTCGCTATATATATATATACAGTGCTGTCGGAAATTTTAGGACCAAACGTTAATTTTGGGCATATATTCTATTCCCTAGCCCGTCATTTGTTGATAAGAGAAAGAGGGATGGTGATTATGGGTGTACATGAAATCCTTGTATGTTCTTAATTATTTTATAAAATTTTATTTTAATTCGTATACTAATATTAACAAAAATGAGCAAAAACTTAATACAATTGTGTTCAAAATTGTACGACCAATTCTCTCAGCCTTTAATGTGTTGCCCTTTGGCCTTTATAACGTCGATCATTCGTCGCGGTAAGGACTCTATTAATTTCTTTGCGAAAAGTTCCGACAGTTCTTGCCATTCGACAATTAAAATATCTTTTAATTCCTGGAGGGTTTCCGGTCTTCTCTTCGCAACTCTATCTTTAAGGATCTTCTACACATTCTCTATGATGTTCAGGTCCGGACTTTGAGGGGGCCATTCCAGGCAATTGATATTTTTATTCCTCAACCAGCGCTGGGTGGACATGGCAGTGTGTGGCCTCGCATTGTCCTGCTGCAAGAAGGACCCTCGTAAGGGCATTTCATCTACCATGAATGGAATGAGGTTTTCTTCCAAGATATGCATATAATAATTTTGATCAACGGTCCGAGGGCATAAGTGGAGGTTAGTGAACCCATACCAAGATACCCCACCCCAGACCGTTAGTTTTTCTCCACCACTGTGCATCTGGGGATTTACGCATTCTGGAAGATAAATTTCCTTAGAAAGTCGTCCAACGCATACTTTGCGATTTGGACGAAGCTGGAAGGTGCTCTCGTCGGTGAAGACCAATTTTTTCCAGTCTGAAGTAGACCAAGGACGATGGGAGCGACACCAACGCATTCGTTTTGAAATGTTGCGCTGAGTTAGTGCAACTTTTTTTGCAGCAGCTCTTGATCGGTAGCCAAGGGAGCACAACTTTTCTCTGATTCTGGAGGAGCTAATTGACGTTCCAGCAGCCGTCGTCAGTTGCTGTGCAAGCTCTGCCCTTGAAGCCTTGCGATTTTGCTTGCATAAATTAACAAGACGCCTTGTGACCCGGTCAGTAAGCTTTTGTGGCCTTCCTCCTCCTTTCCTGTGTTGCACATTGCCTGTCTCTCGATACTGTTGAATGGTATTATGAACGCAAGTCTTGCTTATCCTCAGCTGTTGTTAAATTTCACGATCTGTATATTTGTCACGTAGTGCTATGATCTATAGAAATATGGCTCAAATGTAAGTTAAAAGCATCGAAATTCAATATTAGTTACCCTACCTGCCATAATTTGGACAACTCCACTGACTTTTTCACCATTTTTTGAACAATTCAACAATGTTTTTATTATTTTAGGGAGGACTTTGAATTTGTTCTTTATTTACTAAAAATTCATCATGTAATAACAACGGTTTGAATCACACAGTGCCAAACCCTTCAGCTACAAACTATTCTGCAAAAACTTCTGATTTTTTTCGTTAGAAAAACGTTATTTCCAACCTAAAGAGAGATAAACGAGAATTGGTCCTATAATTCTGAACAGAAGTGCCTTAAGTTTTTGCTAATTTTTGTTAAAATTAGTACACGAATTAAAATAAAATTTTATAAAATAATTAAGAACATACAAGGATTTCATGTACACCCATAATCACCATCCCTCTTTCTCTTATCAACAAATGACGGGCTAGGGAATAGAATATATGCCCAAAATTAACGTTTGGTCCTAAAATTTCCGACAGCACTGTACATACATATGATAAAGGCAGATATATTACTGAAATGTGATTATTATCTCATGTGTTTTTATATTATCTCTTTAATTTATTTGTTAATATTTTCAGGAAATTGTGAAGTTTGGATTTATGTCCAAAAGTTATGTTTTGCAGTGCTTGGTACGTTAAGCTTGCTTCTTTAGGGTATGACATATTAAAAATAAAAAAATATATGAACTGGATTTCTAAGGCTTCAAAGAGCGTTTGAGCTGTGGAACATTTTTTTTTTCGATGTATATATTATATAATACAACATTGTACTGGGTTCCACTTCTAGAAAATAAAATAAATGATATAAGCAAACAATAATAAATCTATCTAATACAGAGTCATACATTTAAATACTTAAACAACAAATTCTATCAATTATTTCACTGAAAAAGAAATTGAGAGATGTGCGAATAATCTACAGGAAATCTATAAAATTGGCCCCGATGGCTCTTATAAACTTATATCTAATTTTAAGAATGAAAAATATATTTTACTAAAATTTAAATCAACCAGATTTTGTAGATCGATATCTTATTAGTTAGATAAAATGAAGTACAACGTCGAAAATTAAGGTTACCTATTGCAGCAATCCATGATGAATTACAAGGCGGCTCCACATGTTCACCATCAGTTCCCATCTGCAATAGCGCAATAAATTATTACAAAATAAATTTTGATTTGTTATTTATTTTACCGGAAAAGATTTGAAAATAAAATCCAAGCTTTCTGCAAAATAAAATGATATCGCAGCTATCGTTTTGTGTTCCAAATTATCAGATTTGTAGATGAAATGGTCTGCATGAGGTCGCTTCTTTACAAAGGACACAATCAAACTCGCAGATTGTTTTAGATTATTTTCCATGTCAATGGCAATATTGGTGAGCTTGTCCTCTGTCAGCCGCTAAATAATTTAAAACCCAAATGAATAACACTTACGATTAAACGATAAAACAACACCTTTGTTTGGCGTGAATAAACAATTCAAATCTGCAGAAACACTTCCAAGTTCCTCTGTCAGCCGCACTACTTAATATTTTAAAACGCAGATTATTAACACTTGACTAAACTTGACTTGAAACACTTCACCTTTGCAGAAACACTTCCGAGCGCAACAAGATTCACTTCTCGAATGACGAAATAGCGCAATAATATCGCAACTAGCACGCTTTTTTACTAGAGCATCAGTAAAATTACACAATTACATTAGTAATTTTCGTATGATGGACGCCTTAAAATGTACACAACTTAAAAACGCGTTACATCGAAAACCATTGTAATATTACACAAAATCCTAACACAAGTTAAATTTTCCCTTTAAAGCTGATTTTTGGAATTACCAGCAGCAAATTTTATTACGAATATGCACTCAATTTTCCCACTCCGAGGTATTTTTCCACAATGCCTGCAAAATGTTTTGAATATTGCTTGATGAATCAAGCAAATTTACTAGTTAATTGCGAAATTATAATTTGTTGTAAATTTACAAACTTATTTTAAGGAAATCTGTATTTTTAATGAAAAATTGTGAATTTACTACATGTATGTAGTAAGAAAATGGTGGAATATTACACATATTTTTTAGAGTGTAGAATGTCAAATTTTGTGGTTTCAAAGATTGCTCCACGCCATGAAAATTCATGCTAAATGACTGGAGAAAATATTCCCATCTGGCGGTTATTCCGAGAAAATATCGGTTTAGCGTCTTGAGCTCAGTACCGCTCTTATCCAAAATACGAAATTTTGTCCAAGTTTCCGAAAAAAACTGTCCACACAAAATTAAGTTCAATATCTATGTATGTACTAAACTTTAAGTTGTTGCAGCCTGTAGATCATACCATTGCTATACTACGAGTTATAAATAAAATCTTTAAACTGGTTTTATCCCGCAACATGATTTATTTCAATCTGCGAACATGATTCAACCGTTCAACGAATATATGGAATTAGAATTTTTCCTTAAAGTAACTACATATGAACCTGTTATCGACGCGGGAAACCAAAAAATATAAAACTTTTAAATAAAAATATTTGACATCTATTCAAAAGACTAAAACAATCGTAAACATTCGACTTTGAATACCAAATGTATCAACTTCCAATTTTATTAAACGCAAAATGTTGATATTTCCTCTAATTTTTCGAACTTTTTCATTTAAGGGGATTTTGCAAAAGGCTACAAAATCAGCAAATGATCAGTGCATTCTGATTTTCCAACCGTACGACTTGAAAACCATTTTTCAACCGAGATTCGATCTAGATCTGGATCTGGCATAAATGATATAATTAAAGAGGTTAATCATAGAATTAACGATTTTGGGTTTGAAGTTAAAATTTCTGCTTTTACTAATCAAATAAGAATTCTTTTTATAAGAAAACTTTTGGCAAAGAGAATTTAAAAAAGGTTTTTAGGATTTTTTTCCTATTAAATTCCGAAATTAAAATATATTTGCTTTTGTTGTCAATTTAAATCTTTGTTCAAAACCAGAGGCGTTTACTCTAAAATGCTCAATTGAAAAATAATTGATATCTTAATTCTAACATATATGAACAATTTAACAATGTTCACCCTGACCCGCCGCACAATAACATATCAACCCACTCAACATTTATTATGCCTACTCTCCAATGGGCAAACCAACCAAGCAACAACCATTTACCAGTTGGCTGACAAAATGCGTTCGTACACATTTTTATCAATGCAGATGTGAAATGTAAAACGTTCTTTTTGTTTTGATCGGGAGTGAAATGGAACAAGAAGAAATTTATATTTCGTAATTTATGAACAAAAATGTTTATAAATTTCATTCTTTTTTACTTACCACTCCAAATAAATGCAACTAAAATCATATATTACCTGCTTCTTAGCAACTCTACAATATAGGCTTTGTTGAAATTCAAATAGAAGTTAACTTTTTGGAGAACTCAACACGGATATAAGTATTAAACTATCAATGGCATACGACATACCCCAATACAGTGGTGGAAATAGCTATAATTCCACTGAATAAAAGTTATGCCATAGCTTTGTATTTTGAGAGAAAAAAATGAAAACTGCACTCCTCGGCTTTGTGCGCATGCTCAATCAATTTAGTCAGAATTCGTGTCAAATTGGTTAGTGTTAACGGTTTCTGGGTGAGTTTTAATCATTTTCGTTGTGATTGCGCGTGGAAATTGCTATAATTCCAGAAGTGTTGAAGTGCCGCTGGCGGATTAAAACAAGGAGTTATTGATTCATTAAGATATAAAAAATAATTTTGGAGGTAATTTAAATATTTTAGCAAAAAAAAAAAAAAAAGGGAGTACTATATTTTATCCAGGAAAATTATTAACTAAAGAAGAGCAGACGAAAGTGGTTGCGTTCAAAACAGCAAATTTTTCACTGTGAAGAATTGCTCAGATGTTGGGAAATGGAAGGACTCACACAGCTGTACGAAATTTCCTGTGTTTATGTGCAAATTATGGTAAAACTAACAAAAAAAAACCTCCGCCAAAACTTACCAACATGGACCGGCGTTCTATAATTGGGTTAGCAGGAAGAAAACATTTAAGTTCTTTTCCAATTGTGAATGACCTTAAGTTGCCCGTGACTTCTAGACGCGTTCGGCAGATTTTGCATACCAGTGGAACGTTAGAATGGAGAAAAAGAATATCAAAACCGGCAATGAACAAGCAGCATAAGGAAGCCAGACTTCAGTTTGCTAAAAATCATATGTCTTGGACCAGGGAATGGACGAAAGTGATTTTTAGCAACGAAAAGAAGTTCAATTTAGACGGTCCAGATGGATGTCAATTTTACTGGCACGACCTTAGAAAAGATACAGAGGTCGCTATGAGTCGCAATTTTGGAGGTGGTACGGTAATGGTTTGGGCTGCTTTTTGCAGCCAAGCGAAAACACCCATTTTTTGGATATCTACCAGAATGAAATCCAGCGATTATATTCAACTACTGGATAGCATCCTAATTGACTTCGGCGATGATAATCTCAGCAAGGAGTGGATCTTTCAGCAAGACAATGCACTCATCCACTCATCTCGCGAAACGAAATCGTGGTTTCAGACCAGGAACATACCTGTTTTGGATTGACCGTCGCATAATGCTGATCTGAACCCAATTGAAAATCTATGGGCAATATTGATTCGGCAGGTTTACTCAAATGGAAGGCAGTTTACAACGATTCAGGAGTTGAAAGCGGCCATAAAACATGCTTGGGCGCAATTGTCTCAATCGCAGCTACAAAAGTTGATAGACAGCATAGTCCAGTCAATTTAACCTCTGAAGCGGAAGTTTGTGGTGGAGTGCTAATTTTTGGATATATTGTTGGGGACGGTGAGAAATGAAGCTATAACTATTTTTTGCCCCTCGGGGGTGTTTGCGAAGGGGTGAAAAAGGGTGAAAAAGGGTGAAAAAGGTTTTTTGTTTATAACTTTGAATAAAAAAGTCAGCCTGGGTGGGAACGTTAGAGGGTGATATAATAAATGATTATTCATCTTGTATTAAAGTTTCCCCCGGTTTTGTTTATTGCAAAATTGTTTATTAACAATTTCACTCTCCCAAACCGAAAAAAATCACGGCTGATTTTTTTAAAAATACTTAAGCTCGTACGATGTCTTTCATTTTCACAATATCACTAGAAGAAGCAATCCCCCATCATATACCAAAAATTCAAAACGGTTCCATGCATTTCACCTGAGATAATCACCCAGATACCTCACCTGTTTTACACCGAAAAATGTACAGTTTTAATCCAAGTCAAGATATCCCCCACGAATCGTCGCCCTCCGACCAGATATCGCTGAGCAGCACACATTTTTCACATTTTTTCCCAGCCCACGGCGGGGAAGAAGAAGATTTGCGACTGATTCAAAAACGGAAATCGCTATAACTTTCGATGTATGTAACGGAACTTAATGTATGATGGCTTCAAAAATCACTTATTTTTTTCTCCATCTTTTCCTCATACACCACTTTCACCTAATATTTTTACTTTTTTTTATATTGAATTAAACTTAAAAAAAAAATAAAAATTAATTACATTTTATTCCTTTTCTCCCACAAAACTAAACTTTTTTGAAATATTCTTAATTTTATAGTTATCTACAGATTCCACCCTTTATTCTCATAATTTTTATCATTTTCCACAAATCCCCCCCTGACCCCCCGAATAAATATATTACCCCTTAAATTTTACAAACAAAAAACTCGCCAAACATTTTATTTTTTTGCTCCAACAAAACTAAACTTTTTTGAAATATTCTTAATTTTGTAGTTATCTACAGATTCCACCCTTTATTCTCATAATTTTTATTATTTTCCACAAATCCCCCCCTGACCCCCCCGAATAAATTTATTACCCTTTAAATTTTACAAACAAAAAACTTACCAAACATTTTATTTTTTTTCTCACACAAAACTAAACTTTTTTGAAATTTTAATAATTTTGTAGTTATCTACAGATTCCGCCCTTTATTCCCATAATTTTTATTATTTTCCAAACATCACCCCCTGACCCCCCGGAATAAATTTATACTATTTACCTTTTTTTTAAATTGTTCCCCATTTTTACTATTCAATTTTTTCCACCAATTCTCAATTAATCTCCCTTTTTTTTCAGCCACATCTACTTCAAGGTCTTCCGAAACTAAATCTACATTTTTTTCTCCATTATTGCTAATAGTTTGTCCCCAATCTGCCCACGTGTGTGCTAGCGGATCATTTTTCGCCCAAAATATTAATTTCTCCCCAGTTTCGATTTACGATTATTGCATAAAGACCTACTCCAATTGGGGACAAACTATTAGCAATAATGGAGAAAAAAATGTAGATTTAGTTTCGGAAGACCTTGACGTAGATGTGGGTGAAAAAAAAGGGAGATTAATTGAGAATTGGTGGAAAAAATTGAATAGTAAAAATGGGGAACAATTTAAAAAAAAGGTAAATAGTATAAATTTATTCGGGGGGGTCAGGGGGTGATGTTTGGAAAATAATAAAAATTATGGGAATAAAGGGCGGAATCTGTAGATAACTACAAAATTATTAAAATTTCAAAAAAGTTTAGTTTTGTGTGAGAAAAAAAATAAAATGTTTGGTAAGTTTTTTGTTTGTAAAATTTAAAGGGTAATAAATTTATTCGGGGGGGTCAGGGGGGGATTTGTGGAAAATAATAAAAATTATGAGAATAAAGGGTGGAATCTGTAGATAACTACAAAATTAAGAATATTTCAAAAAAGTTTAGTTTTGTTGGAGCAAAAAAATAAAATGTTTGGCGAGTTTTTTGTTTGTAAAATTTAAGGGGTAATATATTTATTCGGGGGGTCAGGGGGGGATTTGTGGAAAATGATAAAAATTATGAGAATAAAGGGTGGAATCTGTAGATAACTATAAAATTAAGAATATTTCAAAAAAGTTTAGTTTTGTGGGAGAAAAGGAATAAAATGTAATTAATTTTTATTTTTTTTTTAAGTTTAATTCAATATAAAAAAAAGTAAAAATATTAGGTGAAAGTGGTGTATGAGGAAAAGATGGAGAAAAAAATAAGTGATTTTTGAAGCCATCATACATTAAGTTCCGTTACATACATCGAAAGTTATAGCGATTTCCGTTTTTGAATCAGTCGCAAATCTTCTTCTTCCCCGCCGTGGGCTGGGAAAAAATGTGAAAAATGTGTGCTGCTCAGCGATATCTGGTCGGAGGGCGACGATTCGTGGGGGATATCTTGACTTGGATTAAAACTGTACATTTTTCGGTGTAAAACAGGTGAGGTATCTGGGTGATTATCTCAGGTGAAATGCATGGAACCGTTTTGAATTTTTGGTATATGATGGGGGATTGCGTCTTCTAGTGATATTGTGAAAATGAAAGACATCGTACGAGCTTAAGTATTTTTAAAAAAATCAGCCGTGATTTTTTTCGGTTTGGGAGAGTGAAATTGTTAATAAACAATTTTGCAATAAACAAAACCGGGGGAAACTTTAATACAAGATGAATAATCATTTATTATATCACCCTCTAACGTTCCCACCCAGGCTGACTTTTTTATTCAAAGTTATAAACAAAAAACCTTTTTCACCCTTTTTCACCCTTTTTCACCCTTTTTCACCCTTTTTCACCCCTTTGCAAACACCCCCGAGGGGCAAAAAATAGTTATAGCTTCATTTCTCACCGTCCCCAACAATATATCCAAAAATTAGCACTCCACCACAAACTTCCGCTTCAGAGGTTAAATTGACTGGACTAGCATGCCAACGAGAATTTTCGAAGTAATTCAGGCTAATGGAGGCAGTACACGTTTTAAAAAAAAAAGTTGTGTTGTACTTCTTAAAATATGAATAGTGGATTTATAGTTATTTCCATGCTAAAAATTGTTTTTTTTAATATTACTTAAAATTTTGTTTTCAACTAGTGATATTTTTGTTTTTTACGTTAGATTTTAGAAATGATACAATAAACGGAAATAAAACGGCTCACTTCGAATTATAAATTAGCAGTCAGTTGCTTTCAATAGAAAAAAACTCAGTGGAATTATAGTTATTTCCACTACTGTATACATATATTAACAAAAACTTCGCGAAACTATTCTATTGCCCTTAAATATTCTAACACCTACATACTAGAGATATGAGCGCTAAAAGAACTTTTAAATTTCGTCACGAATAACTCGTAATTACAAAAAGCTGCTGCTGTGATTCCCACAATTCCCGGAATTGAGAAGTTTTCTAGAAACGGGGAAGGTGCGAGTAACGCCAAGGCTAATGTCTGTTTGATCTTCAAAGCACTCAACAAATTATCGCGGGAGTTGTATGTTTAGCGGAAGGTAAATAAAACGCGAAACCTGTAAAAGAACCATTTTAGGTAGCAGTTTCGTTCGGTAGTTCCATCCACGGAGCGTGCCTGCAGACGTAAGCATCAAGGCCCCTAGTTTACGCAGGGAAGCAAGGTGGAAATTTCGGCGGAATACGCGCCAAACTGCTCTAGGGCGGGTGTACAGTCGCGTGAAATAGGATAATTTTCTTCGCGACTTGCCTTAAATTTGATTTTGCGGTTTCGATGCCCACTCTCTTTCTCCTTAAAGAAATTAGTTCCTCCTGCTCCTCCTCCCGCTTCTAGGAGATGCGCTCTACGTCAAACTCATGACAGGCCCAGGGGAGAATTTATCGTATTTGCTGTTGGAAACCGCATTATTTGATATTTTGTGGAATTTCAATTAAAAGAGTTTTGCTCGGAAGCTTTAGAGAAATTCGATATTTGGGCCATGAAAAGTTAGAAGTTGCTGCAGTTCTTTTAATTTGTAATCAAATATATTTTCCATTTTTCATAAAACTTTTGTTAATAGTAATATATACAATAAAAAAACATAGTAAATAAAACAATAACATGGCAAGGAGGATGCCTCGTAACTAGAAGCATTTCAAATTTTGTTGTAATTGTAAAAATGCGGCGTTTATAACCTGTGCTAGATGCAGAAATAATTACTGTTTCCCCTGCTTCTATAATGAATATCACACCGCCAAATGTAAATCATTATCATATAATATAATAAAAGTTTGAATTTTAATGTACAAAGTCAATGTACAAATGGGATTTAGAGCCGCATGAAAATTTTTGTATACTATTATTTTGTAAACGCCATCTGGAGCTCCCACTTCGGGTACTTTCATTTGTAGCCAAGCCCTACATGTGCTATCAATTTGAGCGAAATCGGTGATGACGAGTAGGTGCCTTCTCCTTGTAAGTGAAAATCGAAGGTGGCAGAGTTGTTAATTTTGCGTAACATTCTAGTGATAGGTTCGAAGTATCCGTAGTTGGTGCGGTAAATGTTCAGGCGAAAGAGTGCAAAGAATTTTACGTTGCGAGGATTGGTGGGAGCTGACAGATGGAATGGGTTCTCCAGAGAGAAAATAGGTCCGAGGAGTAGCGGCGAGACGCTTGCGGAAATAAGTGATAGATTGGCACCTGCAAATGTTCAGGTCAAGAAAGTTTTTTAGGCACCAGGTAGAAAAATTGTTTAAGTCATCCTGAAGGAATGCCGAGTCAGATGCGTTGCAGATTCGTTTGGAGATTTTCATATCATCAGCATAAATTAATATATTATAATGTTTTATTACCAACTCAACCTCATTTATGGATAATATGAGTATTAATGGACCCAGGTGACTGCCCTGGGGGACGAACGAGAAGGATGTAAAGGGTTTGGAAACCGCTGAGGCAAATCGAATCATGTATTGCCGATTATCAAGTTAGGATTTGATCCAGGAGATAAAACGAGTATGAAAACCAAGTATACTGAGCTTAAGAACAATGATTTGATGAGAGATTTTGTCGAAAGCTTTACTAAAGCCGGTGGCAATAACATCAATTTCGTCACTACTTTCCATAGCTTGCAGCGTTCGTGACACAACAACTATAAGGTTGGTAGTTGTGGATCTCCCTTAAAGAAAACAATGGAATAAAATGGCATCGTAGACAAGGCTTTCGAAAAGTTTGAGAATGCAGGAAATTTTGGCTATGGGACGGTAATTTGAAACATCGCTTTTACAACCTTTTTTGTGGATTGGGACAATATATGAAACTTTCCAAGAAAAGGGAAATACACCTTCAGAAAGATAAAGCGAGAAGAGGGTAGAAAGGAGTAGGGTCAAATAGAGAGAGCATTTTTTAAAACGATGCCGGGAATTCCATCGGGGCCAGGATTATAATGTCAATGCAAGTAAAGGAGGTTTGAGGGCTGTTTTGCATGTAGCGAAACTACATGAGATCAGGATCGGGAACTTGATCGCTGAAGGTTTGACTGAAGAAATCAGCGAAAGCATTGCGGATGGTAGTCGGGTCGGATGAAGAGTAATCACCAAGTTTAAGGGTCGAAGGGTATCCATTAGATTTCTTTTTTAAGTTGATAAAATTGTAGAATTGCTTAGAGTCGGAGATGAGTTTAAATTGCATGCGGTCAAGGTATTCATTGTAGAGAGATTCACAACGTTTGGAAAAGAAGGCAGAGATGGCAAAATAAGAAGAGTAAGATGGTTTCTTTTGTTACGGAGAGATCAAAATTCTTTATCGTACCGAGGTGGGGCAGAAGAGCGAATTTTTATAGGTTTCAAGTGGACACATTGATTAAATATGGCTGTGTAGAAAATGCCAACATAGTTGTTGAGGTAATTGAGTAAACTCATTCTACGACGGTAATTTAACCTCCCTGAAGAACCGGCAACAGCAAACCCACAACCATCCTCCCACCTCCCAGCATTCAGCCCAAGTTGATGTCATTTTTAACAGCGATTTTCGACAGGATTCAGCTGCAAGTCGACGTAATTTTTAACAGCAATCAATATTCAGCATCATTGAGCAGCAAATCGGCGTGATTTTTAACAACAATTTTCAACAACATTCAGCCGCAAGTCGGTTTAATTTCCAACAGTAATTTTCAACAACATTCAGACGCAAATCGGCACAATTTTCAAAAGCAATTTTTAACATCCAACTGCAGACTGCCGTAGTTTCCAGCAAGTAACACATTATCATTTCTAATAACTTCCATTCTTCATTAATACTGGGAGGAGGGTATTGTGGTGGTTTGTAGTAGCAAGTTTTTATACAAATTTAGGCAGGCTTCAAAGAGGAAAATTTTGGATTTGTTAAAAAATTAAATAAAAACTGGACACTGAATTAAAAAAGATTCATTCTTGACTGTCCTAAAAGGCAAAACAGAGTTTCCTTTTTGATTAATTAATATATTTGATTTCAGAACATATCTCAGGTTAACTATAACCATGTAATACAATTTATAGCCATCAAAAATGCCTCTCTCTGAATAGGTTCGCCTTCGACGATTTGATGAGTAAAAATATGACGAGCAAAACATACGAAGAGCCGTGACGTAATTTATTTAAAAGAAACTGTGGTCGAAGAATTCTGTGTGAGTGACAGAGGAGGCTAGCCTCCTTAATATACTGGCAAAGCATACGTAACATAACATACCGAAGCACGGAAAGGAGGTAAGGACGTAGATAGGGTAGGAGAGAGAGAAAGAAAACCGGTCTAGTAAAAGTGGCTCTTGCTCATGAGTTATAAGCGCGAGCGCTACAAAATATTTCTTGAGACATGAGAATTCTGATCTGTATGTGTAACAGAGGAGACTAGGCTCCGATTGGTTTATTAGCAAAACTCTGAATTTCTGCGGCAAGGCAAAAGGAATGTAACTGAGAGCGGAGGTAAACCTCCGTTGATGAGATATTATGGCTGAAGAAGTAACAATGCGAGGTATTGTTTCACGACGGACGGCGGGTTAACATGTTAACAGTGTTTAATTTTTATAAATTTCACACCTAACAATAACAGAGTTGTGTTATCCAAACTTATTTATTTATTAAATACATTAAAATGCGTAGATAGTATTTTTAAATTGCATTAGTCCTATTATCAAATAGGTTTTCAAAATCATTTGCAATGTCTACAAAAAATTATCAGAATTCAGAAGCGGATCTAGAGGTATATATAATATATATGAGGCATTCTTTGTGAACGGACCACCTCCTGCTGTCCAAAAATGGTGAGCTCCATTTAAGGCCTACCAAGGCTCAAAAGAAAGGTCAACAGAAGTCAAAAGCTTTTGTAGACCTCAATCGGAATGATGCGACCAATTTTATAGCCTCATAAGTAGTAAAAGTAATGGAGGTCACGTGGTTTTAGCCGCCATATTGAGCTCTGTATAGGCGGATTCTTCGAAAGCCAGTGTGCATTCGAAAGTACAAATCAAAACTTTTCTTTTGTGCCTTGGTAGACCTTAAATGGACCTCACCATTTTTGGACAGCAGGGAGTGGTCCGTCCACAAAGAATGCCTCATATATATGCATATATAAAAAAAAATTTCATGTTAACATTATTTTTTGTAGGGTTACATAGACTACTGATGAAAACCATGACGCCTCCTCGTCGGCATGATAACTTCACCAAAAATGATCCAATATGCAACAATGAAAAATAATCCTGTAAAATAATGTAGTAGTTATAGTCTGTCAGAAGGTTTTTTCTGGTTGAACAATTTTTTATTCAAAAATTGCTTGAAACGTTTTGAGAAAAAAGTATTTGAAGAGATTACGTTGTCAAATATCTTATGATACGTAATATAATTCGGTTCAAAAACTTTACATTGAGTTCTCAACACAGAAAACTCATGGTAGGCTTGCTTGGTTCGAGATGCTTATAGGCCAGATGTGCAAGTTTTTTCTTAAGTACATAAATTTGCATATTTGAAATTAAATTTGTACGCAGAATTATGTAAATAATTCAGATTGTCAGAAATCTTCAATTGAAGATAAAATAATGTTATGAAATCCGATTATCTAAATTGACTAATATCGACAGAGATAAGTTCGAAATAAGCAACAATATGACAAACTCATAAATCAGAGAAGCTATCGAATAAAAAGGGTCCATAAATTTTTCAAACACGGTGAAAAATCGAAAATCCACAAATCTCGGCTAAAAAAATAAATTTTTATGGTAACAGAGGCTTCACTTACGCCTGATAGTATCCCATCATCACATCTCGCCGATTATAGGGCCGCCCAGCTCATCATAAAAGCTTCACGTAAAGCGCTTATACGTGCTCCATATTTTCCAGCGGATCATAATCTCATTGTACGAGCACGCGGTGGAAAGGCGCATAAAAAACATATTTTTGTCTCATAAAATTTGAATAAAATGTCGCATAAAAGTGCGAAGAGGTCCCCGGGGGAGCCGGCAAAAATCCATTTAGTATTCCTGAGCGCCACTTGAGAAAGTCTTTGAACATTGTATGTAGCGGCGTCGAACGAACTTTTGGGACGCATTTTAAAAGTTTTACGACGGGGCACTGCAACAATGAGATCAACAGTTACCGGCGACACCGGACAATTCACTTCACCCTCTGGGCACTCTGCAGAGATCTTTCTAATGACTTTCCCTATTGGAGGGCTCCAAATCACTGCGATGAACGTTTAATTTGATAAAAGTCCTGAAAACACTCGCTTCATCCAGAGCCGAGGAATCTCGGGTCTCATGATGCCCCGGAGGGTGTAAAACATATGCGCGTTTTGCATCCGCCCGCAAATAAGTGGTTCGTAGCATCCCGGCTCGAGCCAAAGAGCGCTATATTCGCTTCCAACGGGAAATAAGCCCTGGGGCACTCAGGGAAGTGTACTTGTGTACAAGTCCCATAAATTCCATTATGACAGATTGCAATCGCCCTGCAGCGGAAATTTAAATCATAAAATGTTTCAAAATTTCTGGATGCTCCTGCGGCGGAGTCCTGGAGATTTCGAAGGGCAGATTGCTATCAGCCAACTTAGGTGATAGCACTGAAAGATGCTTAAGAGCTCAGGATGTATCAGGAAGGATCTCGGTTGGGATGCGGAATTGGTAGAACAGTAATGAATTTATTGGCAACACTGTGTATATGTAAGTATCCAAAAGTTTAGTTTTATAGTTGCAGAATTTGTTGTGTGCTTCATAAAATAATACGTTTAATATAAGCTCATAAAACTCAAAAAAGTCGCTGTTGTTCTTACCCGACTATATGTCGACAGTAGATTATATGTATGGTATGTACGTTGTTAAGTGCGATTCCGATGTATGGCTTATACCCACATCACATACTTGATTCAATATGATCGACCGTGGAAAATAAAGTACATATGGTAAATGTAGAGTAACACATACTTAGCAGTATAACATATTCAATTCAGTGTGATATTAAGTATAAGAGAGGATGATGTTCAATCATGTAAAATGCGCCGCGGGAAACAAAAGTATAATTTTATATCGCATACTCAAAATTGCGTACATCAGCAAGTAATGCGAAGCTTTTATTTACCGCGACGCATAGCATGCTCTCTTGGGAACTTGGAGCCGGAATTTTGCACTGCCTGCACCCACCTCGTAGAGACAACCTTAAACTCGGGGCAACAAGTGCGATAATTTCTGCTATACTAGCACTTATGTCTTCCTACGGGAGTATTTGTTTGTATTATTTTACAGGTACAATAAGTATCCAAATTTTAATTTTATTTTTTAGTGTTTAAGGAAATTAGTTTTCAATAGATCATTCATTCGCCAAAGTCACTCTTGCGCTTTTTGATTCAAATTTTCCAACCCGCTTCTTAACAGGTTTCAGCAAAGGAAATTATTGGTTCATGTGCTAATAATTGAACTTCCACTTTGTGTACTTGTGATTCTGAATGTACCCGGACTTCGTATAAAAACCAAGTGCATCATTCATAGAAGGCAAAAGAACACTCTTCATCATTGGTGGCCCCGACGTGATTTCAAGTGAAACACTTTAATCACGTAAATTAATTAATTCTCCTTTCAACATACTGATTGACGTCTGCCTTGCTGATTTTGCAACATGGCCCTGGAGGAATTAGTCTCCCAACAAAGAACAGTTGACGCCAAGATAGAGCGGCTATGCTCGAACTATAAAAAGGATTCCGAGGCTAAAAAAACTCCAGGAAGGCTGAGGGAAAGTCTAACGGAGTTGGAAAAATGATGCCCAGATTTCGAAGAAGTTGATAATAAGATCCGAATTGCCCAAGAAGATGGAATGGATCATCCGTATTTTGTAAAGGACTTTTACAACGGCATTCGAATGGGATATGTACACATCAGGGCGGACATCATGTCGCATCTTCCATCCCACTATGCTCGCGAAGATTTGGTCTAAGGGATAGACCTGAGCATCTCGACGAAAGGCAAATTGCTACTGGGCTGCCCAAGCAAATTACAAAAACGGCATTGGCAGCTGAACGCAAGCCTCCTTCCGCGGCAACAACAGCTAAGGTGCAGGACGCCCAAAAGGTCAACACAGGCGCGATTCCCAAGACAGGGGCACTATCACCGGTTGCAATGCTGCGTTTGGGGCAAAACCTTCACTCCAGCAATGCCCTTCGCAGGCAAGCGTGCCTCATCGATGGCACGCCACGATGCAATTCAGTCGCTTTAATATTACCAAATAAAGATCGAGGTTATTGAGCAATACTGGAGCGAAATACGAGCACCAGTTGTTACTGAAAGTCGCCACCTTCTTTCTACTCTTGATTTACATCACCCCCCCCCCCTCTTTCTATCTTTTTCCTATGAACCGTCTACCCCTCTTACTATCTCCGAAACCCGCTATCACTACAATTTTCGTAAAGCCGACTTTGCGAAACTTAACCTCCTTTTAAGTCACTCCAGCATCCTAACATCCCTAGAAGATTTGCAACTACCTATTAATAACTGTGTCTCCCTATTCTATACCGAACTCTTCAACTGTATGTCAAAATGTGTACCCTTTGAGCCCGTTATAAACCGCTCCTCATCACCACCCTGGTACGATAAAGAGCTCCGCTCCCTGCGTAACAAAAGGAACAAACTTTGGCATTCCTTCCTCCTGTCTAAGTCCAACACTGACTACTCTTCCTACTCAGCCATTTCCTCACTCTTTTCCGAACGTTGTGAATCCCTTTACAAAGACTACCTGACTTCTATGCAATCCAAACTTATTTCCGATCCTAAGCAATTCTATAAGTTCATTAATGTTAAGCGCAAATCTAACGGCTACCCCTCTATCCTTAAACTCGGCGACTCATCCTCGTCCAACCCTACAGAAATCGCCGATCTGTTTGCCGAATTTTTTAGTCAATCCTTCTGCGATCTTGTCTCCGACCCTGACCTTAACTACTTCTCCGCCCTAGAAAACTGTGCTCAAACCTCCTTCGTCTCCATAAACATTGACCCTTCTCTAGTTGCTTCTAAGATCAGTGCGCTCGTCGACGATACTGACCCCGGTCCTGACGGCATTCCTGCTATTGTCCTCAAGAAATGCCTTGCCCATCTAATTCAACCTCTTACCCACCTCTTCCAACTTTCCCTTTCTGAGGGTACTTTTCCTGATCACTGGAAGGACTCTTATATTACCCCTATCCATAAAAAGGGTTGTAAAAGCGATATCTCAAATTACCGTCCGATCGCTAAACTTTCATGCATCCCTAAACTCTTCGAAAGCCTCATCTATGACTCCTTGTCGTTCCACTGCAAGTCCATCCTATCTCCATCTCAACACGGATTTATCAAAGGTAGATCTACTACGACCAACTTATCTACCTTTGTGTCTCGCACCCTTCTTTCTGTCGAGAACGGGAACGAAGTTGACGTCGTAGCTACTGATTTTAGCAAAGCCTTCGACAAAATCTCTCACAAAATCATCATTCTAAAATTAAACTATATTGGCCTCCCTCCCCGACTCATTTCTTGGATCAGTTCCTACCTCGATAATCGCCACTATAGCGTCCGTTTCGCCTCTTCGATTTCCAAACCGTTCTTATCCCGTTCCGGTGTCCCCCAGGGCAGTCATCTCGGCCCTTTACTTTTCATATTGTCCATCAACGATGTCGTGAACGTTATCAATCACTCTGACATCCTAATCTATGCTGACGATATGAAAATCTTCAAACAAATTTCCGACACATCCGATTCATCGCTACTCCAAAACGACCTAGACAATTTTCGTACCTGGTGCTCAAAAAACTTTCTCGATCTAAATATATCCAAATGCCAAGCGATTACCTTCTCCCGTAAGCGCACCTCTATTCCTCCCAGATCCTACACCCTCTCTGGAGAACCCATCCCATCTGTTACCTCCCTCTGTGATCTTGGTGTCATATGCGATGGTGAACTCAACTTCCGTTCCCACATAGATCACGTTATAAGCAGGGCCAATTCTACTCTTGGCTTTGTCAAACGATGGTCTAAGGAGTTCTCTGATCCTTACGTTACCAAATCGCTCTTCATTTTCTTCGTCAGACCACTCCTTGAGTATGCCTGTCAGGTTTGGTCTCCCTCGCAATCCTCTACCATTAACAGAATTGAATCAGTCCAGCGTAGATTCATTCGTTTTGCCCTGCGCAACCTCCCGTGGACTGATCACCTCAACCTCCCTCCGTATGAAGACCGCCTAAAACTAATTGACCTTCAACCTCTCTCCTTCCGTCGTGATATCGCTGATATCGTCTTCGTCCACCAAGTCCTAGCTGGTCTCATCGATTGCCCCGACCTCCTACATAGCATATCCCTCAACACTAACCCCCGCAATGTTAGATCTTTCCCCACCTTTCGTCTTGCGACCCACCGTACCAATTATGGCCACTTCGAACCCTTCACTAGAATGCTACGGAAGGTCAACAACTCTACTGCCTTCGATTTCCACCTCGAGAAATCCTCCCTTAAGCGCGCCCTATCCCAGCCTGTTCCACGCCCCCTTTGACTAATCAATTTAGGTTAATGTTATTCTAGTCGTAGTTTAAGTAAATTTCTGTAGCTTGTATTAAGCGAAACAATAAATAAATAAATAAATAAACATCAAATATGTGACCAGAGCAGCTCATCCAATTCTTTGGGTTATGATGAGGAATCATACTTTGCCGTAGAAGATGAAGCTCAGAGCAAGCTTATAAAACTACATGAACGGATGAGCCAGATTGACTGGAAGGCTACGCCACAGTGGCTAAATAACACCACAGTTGCCAACAGCAACATGGTAAAGTTGCCAAAACTAGTTTTACCTAAATTCGATGGGGATTATCTAAAGTGGCAATTTCAAGACCTCTTCATTGAGATGGTTTATAACCATCCCATTTCAGGCTGCCAAGAAATGTGGTACCTGAAGACGACCATTTCCGGTGATACTGGAAAACTTATTCGCCACTTCACCATATCTGAATCAAATTACTTCTCAGCATGGAAAGTAATAAATTACAGATATGAAAATACCAGGTTGTAAGTAAATGCACTTCCCGGTAAACTCCTCTCACAGCCTACTATAGCCAATGAAAGTGCCGCTGCCTTGAAATCGTTGCATGACATCACCAATGAGTGTCTCCTAGCTCTAAATAATTTAGGTATAGCAACAGAGCATTGGGATCCATTACTCATATACATCCTGGTAAAAAGACTAGATAACGGCACCCATACATTGTGAGAGCAGTCTCTAAAGCAACCAAGGATGTTGCAAAATCTAAATTAATTTCTGGATTTCTTAGAAAGACGCTTCCAGTCACTAGAACCACTAGGAACTAAGGAGAAAATTCCTAATGACAACAGACACCAAACCCAAAACTAGGCAGAACTTAGAATCAAATAGTGCCTCCGGCTTGTCAACTTCACTCACAATGATCCCGCCACCTAGAGAATATGTTCATCTCAGCACAGTTTTACTTAATCTCATTAGTGACAATAGAGTGCAGGGTAATCAGAAACTGTAAAGGCAATCCCAAATAAACATCATAACACAAAAAATAGTGAAGCAACTGGGATTGAAGGAGAAGCCCAACTCTATGTCCATAGAGGAAATCGATCGACGAAGGTAACAAACCCAGCGCAGGTTAAACGTAAAGATTCAATATATTAATACTTTATAAGCCCACGTATTGCCGCATATAATATCCCATCAGCCTACTCAAAGCATCGATATATAAAATTGGCATATACCCAGCAACATTAGGCTTGCCGATCCAAAATTTAATCGCCCAGATTCAATAGATCTTTTAATTGGAGGAAACCTCTTGTCAATCGGACAAACAAAATAAGGAGATTCACTCCCGATATTTCAAAATACAGTATTCGGATGGACAGCTGCTGACAAAATCCATAACATACCCCAATCCCGCGGCTTCTGTGGTATGTAAGAAGTTCTGAAAATTGGAAGATGCAACTCCTCCTCACAGCAGTCTGACAAACGCATTGAAAACTACTTCAATGATACAACCAGACGAAAGAGCGATGGTTGCTTCATTATCAGGCTGCCATTCAAAGATGATAATGCACAGCTAGAGCGATCAAAAGACATCGCGCTACAAAGATTTGCAGCTCTAGAACGCAGACTTGCAAGGCAGCCCGAGTTGAGAGAGCAGTACATACAATTTATGGACGAGTACGTAACTCTTGGCTGTATGAAAAGGGTGAATCTAGACGAGGTTTCGCAACCTTATTATTTTCTACATCACCACTGTGTAGTCAAGCCTGACAGCGCACGACTAAACTGCGAGTGGTATTTGACGGTTCCTCTAAAACATCCTCTAATATTTCTTTAAATGAAATATTGGTGACAGGACCGACCGTTCAAGACGACGTTTTCTTTTTTTTTTTTCTTTTTTTTTTTAAGGGAGTGGGGAAATGCTTTATGCACCATAGGTGTCCGAAGACAATCGTGTGCCGGACTCCCCAGCCTACCCAGGTAGTAATCCACCTCACCATGCTGACGGTTCAGCCAGGTGTCCAGCTGAGGGATAACCCGAGCTGTCCACCGGCCCCGCGACTCCCCATCCCACCGTGTCTGCCAGGCCGCCATGGTTGCGGTCCTGGCCACCACTGCGGCCTCCTTCCTCCCTAGGGCGTCTTTCTCCTGGTGGACGAACTGTCGTTCCCTGGCTAGGAGATCAATGGGTATGACCCCCGCGACCACTAAAACCGCTGGTTCCGATACCGTCCGATAGGAGCTCGCGATGCGGAGCGCCGCGCGTTGCTGAACTGCCCCCATGCGTTTGCGGTACTTCTTATACCGCATCACGTCGGCCCAGACTTCCGCACCGTACATCATAATGGCCTCGGCGGTGCGGAGCAGTAGACGCCTTTTGCAGGGCCTCGGCCCCCCAATGTTGGCCATAAGCCTGCTCAGCGCCGCTGTCACCGTGGCCGCCTTGTCCGCCCGGCTCTTAATTTCGTCCCAGAAGGTGAGCCTACAATCAAGGCTCACCCCCAGGTACTTCACTGCCGGCTTCGTCTGGACCGTCATGTCTCCTACCCGCATTCCTATCAGTAGCGGAATGCGCTTCTTTGTCAGAAGGACGATCTCGGTCTTGGTCAGGGCCAGCTCCAGCCCGTGATCGCTCAGCCAACGACCCACCCGACGCATCACCTGGTTGAGCCTCATTTGAGTTGCCTCGACATTTCTGGCGGTGATGACCGCCGCAATGTCGTCAGCATACCCAACCAGGAAAGACCCTTCCGGCATCTCCATACGAGGGATCCCGTCATATGTATAATTCCATATGACGAGCCCCAGTATAGATCCCTGGGCCGCCCCTGCCGAGAGAGCCCTCGTTTCCGGACCATCTTCCGTTTCGTAGGTGAAGGCCTGCGCCCATAGAGTGCGGAATTTGCTCGACTCCGGTAAGCTTAAAGCTTTTGACGTCCGGAAAACAGAAGTATCGCCCATAGAATCCGGAATTTCTGCGGCAAGCTTTCAAGGTTTTTGTCATCTTGCCTTAAAAGCGCCAAAGTGGTTCTCATCTTGGCTTTGACAGTTTGTTCAAACAAAGCGCGGGAGTTTTATTGAAAAAAGTTAAGTGCAATTGAAAAGACAACGAGGGATATTAATAGAGTATTTAAATTTCTATTAATGGGACGAATTCTAACAGAAGCCGATAAATGTTTGACGTTATTGGAGGGAAGGCGCCGCTTTTGGGTGCGACCAATGTACCAGGTATTAACATATTTTCATTTTCATTTTGCTTCTATAAACTGCTAATAATTGTACCGCAGGACCGTGACAAACATGGCTTTTTCAATGTGAATTTCGAGCAGATGTACGAGGACGATCCAGAGCAGTTCAAAATAGCTACCAGAATGAGCAAATTTGTTTTCGATTTGCTTTTTACTTTGCTCGAAGAGAGGTTGACTAAGTGCTCCAACAGGCCATCTATATCGGCGAAATGCAGGCTGTTTTGGACTCTTGTGTAAGAATATTTTATTTTATTTAATATTATATAGTAATTTTTATCTTTAACCCTTTATAGCCCCATGTGACATTTCTGTAACAAACCTCAAAAATCCCGCCAGAATACGCACCAAATGTATTTAATTCATTCAAATCGGCGCCACTTTGCTGTCACATATTATTGAACAATGTAGTATCCACGGAAATCATCATAGACAGCGTAAACTGTTAACAGTTAATCGATTAGAATTTCGCCCGTAATTGAAAGTGACAAGTTGAAATTCCAGCAAATTTTAAATTTTACAAAAAAAATACAAAAAGTGTGCAAAATTGTGTTATTTTCTTGGAAACCTATAGATAAGTGAATGAATATGTTCCTTCCATACCAAATTAGTTTTTTTTGTTTACGTTTAACTCAATTTTACAGTAATGTTACACTCCCTTAAATGTGAAATAAATAATTAATAATACATATTTTTTTAATTTCTGAGAAATATGTATTTTTTATTTCCCTAAACCTGTCAATTTTTAACATAATTTTAATGTTTTATGATCTTGGGCTATAAAGGGTTAAAGATACTTGGCCCACGGAGGTAGCCAACGAATGTTTTCGATGGCATTTAAAATGGGCTTAACAAGTGTGCGCCGAATCGTTCACGAAACTTGCGAGTTAATTTGGGAGATCCTCGGCCCAATTTATATGTCTGCTCCAAATACTGCCGAGTGGAAAAGGATCGCGGCCGATTTCCACACATTTTGGAATTTGCCGAATTGTGTAGGTGCCGTTGATGGCAAGCACATCAACATCACATGCCCTTCAAACTCTGGATCCCTCTTTTATAATTATAAAGGTTTGTTTTGTTCTTGTTTTATACGAATAATGAATTATATTAATATTAACTCTCTTCTAAAAAGGCACGTATTCCTTAATTTTATTGGGGGTGTGTGATGTGAACTACACCTTCACTGGGGTCGATATTGGGGCGTTTGGGTCCCAAAGTGACGGTGGTGTGCTGTGGCACCTTGGGCAGAAAATGTTTGATGACAAATTGAGAATTCCGAGGGATGACGTCCTGCCAGAATCCCAAATACCGTTTCCGCACTACTTTGTCGGGGATGCCGCATTCCCTCTGAAGCCGTTCTTGATGCGACCATTTTCAGGTAAATTCTTAAAGGACGTATTCCTAAATCAAGTTTGAAAATATCTGGGGTTTTTGGACTTAAATAACTCATTGCAGTAATTAAGTGCAATATTCCATTTATTTTTGTAATATTGGCTCGGTCAAGTATTTTTAAATGCGGTTTATACTTCAATATCTAAAATTTATTATAGGACAACACCTTCCGCCTGATCGAGAGAACTTCAATAAGAGGCTGTCTCGAGCTAGAAGGACGATTGAAAACGCGTTTGGAATTTTGACATCCCGTTGGAGAATATTACTTGCTCCATTGAACATGAACCCTACGTCAGCGGAAAAAGTAGTTAAAGGCTGTGTTGTATTGCCCAATTTTGTGAGAATGCATGACGGCAGCTTATTCCGCCTGACTATGTGGATCGGTTCAATGGAGAAGAAATAATCCATGGCCTGTGGAGGAAGGAAACGCCAACTCCCCTGAGAAGATCTGGGCGGATTTGGAGCAACAACGCCTCAAGGAATGCATTCAAGTTGCGGGATCAGCTAAAGGAGTACTTGATGGCTCATCCAGTGTATCCACCGAGGACACCAGGAAAGGCATCAACATTTTAAGGAAGGGATTTTTTTTTTTGTTTTTTGTTAGTTTTAAGAAAATATTTGTCTTCAATTTTGAAATTATGTTTTATTTTTCGTAAAGAGAAGCTGGCCACTTCTTGGTTTTAAGGAAATATTTTTGTTGAATTTGTATTGGTCACTTCTTAGTTTTAAGGACTTTTTGACTTTTGTTACATTTATGTAAAATTATTATTTTTTCAATAAATCAGGAGGTTTTTTATGCCAAGTGCTTTTCCTCCTTGGAAAAAAGAACAGTTTTTTTTTAGAAATTTACCCAGGACTTATACAGTACTTGTATGTTGGGACTCTATGCTGGCACTTTATTTGAAATATTTCAATAGTTTTAGTAGTATGCCATGAATAGAGTAGACGCTATACATATAAATAAAATTACGAAGGTATCTTTTCATCTCCGCAGACAGAAAAAGAGAAACACTCTAACACCATTCTTAGCAATTAAGGGGGGCGATTGAGCATTGAGAAACACTGGTTTGGAAATGACTTTTTAAGCAAATTTTTGTGAATTTTTTTTTTTTTGAAGTATGGCTACATTATTTTATTTTTAAATTAAATAGGCGTTTTAAGTATAATTCAAAGAATAATTGTATGAATTTTCAAGTAAAAATATTAAGAATTGTGGCAACGGTAGCCATTTTTCGCAGACACATCCAAAAAAAAAAATAAATTTGCGGTGGACATCAGAACTCGTCACTGGATCATCTGAAACAAAAAATTCAAAAAGATTATGTTAGATTATGAGTTTCTCGAGGGAGTGACGTCGATATAATTTTTTATTTTTATGCATATTTTTTTATAAACAATAATAACCCTCAGTCACAAAGGTCGGGTGAACCATACCCAGAGCCTTTTAGAAACGCGTAGCATTTTCCAGGGGGAAGGGGTACATGTCTAAAGCGCATGCGTAAAAAAAGTAGAGGTACCAAAGTACCTAATTAGTGCTTCGTCAAAGTTATTAGTGTCACCTAGCATACTGTTTAATTTGTCCGAATATTGGTTTGGGCATTTTCTACCCGCCACGTGTGAATTCTTTAGAAAACGTCGATAATCAAAATTTGACAAGTAAGTAAAAATGCGTACAAAAGAGCAATTACATCAACTTTTGATGTATATTTTTAGTATACAAATAATATTTTATCATTTTTTTTTCTTTCTAGCGATCAAAAAATGAGCAAGATGCGTGTTTTCTGTGACAGTTTAAGGATAGTAAATTCGTATATGGAGGCCTATTTCTAAAGTATGAAGACATAATTTTTTATGTAAAACAATTTAAGTTGGTGTTTCTTGAACTATTAAACTATAATAAATCCTTGCTTTTAGTATGGAAACCCGTGCACGAAGGAATGCGGTTGAAATTGCCTTGTAATTTGCTTTTCCACTTTTTTGGAAAATTGCTCATTTTCAAATTACAAAAAAAAATATGGTTTTTGGAGTAAAATACTAAGTCGTGCTGTTTTTATGATAGTTCGAACATTTGTTTACAAGGATTGATGGTTTATACTTTTTAAAAATCGTACTTGATATGTTTTATAATTTTTTGAAAAAAAATGTTTTTCTGAAATTTTGCTTCTTTTTTTTTTTGTTTATTGCTGTGTAATTTTTACAATTAATAATTTTTTATGTTGGGAACGATCAAATATAAAGGTTAATATCCCAAACAAATGAAAAAGTAGCATCGAAATTGCTAACGAATACTTTCACTATACGGTATTCACGTCCAAACTCTGGACGGGTAGACCATGCCCGACTTTGTGAATTCTAAATGGAAAAGGCCTTGTGTGACTGAGGGATAAATATGTTTATCTTCGCACTTTTTTTACAAAAAATTTCGTTTTTTGACTTCTAAGTGATGCCAACAACTCAAAAATCGATAAAAATTTAAAAGCTCGACGTCACTTTAATATAAATAATAATGTAAATGTAATGTAGTATTATGCATTTCTAGCCCGCGCCTTGTGGAAAGTGCACAGTTTGCACAAAAGTAGCAGTAAATTAAAAATTGTCGAAATAAAACACTGATATTTTTTCTAAGGAGGAAAAAGCACTTGGCATAAAAAACATCCTGATTTATTTAAAAAAAATATATATACATAAATGTAAAAAAATAAATTAAAATTCAAAACTAAACAGAAGTACTTCCTTAAAACTAAATAATAAAAAAATAAAAACAATTGAACAAAGATAAATTAAAATTACAAATTCAAAACTAAACAAAAGTACTGTCTTAAAACTAAATAATAAAAAAAACAATTCAACAAAAATAAATTAAAATTACAAATTCAAAACTAAACCAAAGTACTTTCTTAAAACTAAATAATTAATAAAAATGAAAAAAAAACAATTCAATTGTTTCGCCGCGCATAAACCATATTCAGTATATCCATTTGCAGAGTGTCCTGGACTTCTTCCGATAATCTCTGCATTAAGTTGTCCAGCATCTTGAGAAAGTCCGCATTTCTGCTTCTTCTCTCAAGTTCCGTAGTCATCAATATCGTGAAAGACTCCATTATGTTGTTTAGTCTATAAAAATTTATTTTTATTTTTTCTGATCTACAATTTAATTTTGTTATATGTATACCTTTCTTTCATTTCTTTTGTTTCGTCCGATTTCCGCTTCCCTGCCGAAGGTGTTTTCGCGGGGAGAGGCGGCGCTGAGGACGAGTCGGTCGAGCTAGTTTGCCTTGCAAACATATCAAGGTAGCTGCTCGACGCAGCTACTTCGGGCTCCGGTGTACTTAAAAGCTCGCATGTCAGGGGCAACTCTGGAGAAGATGTGCCGGCCTCCTCCAAATTCCAAAATGTGTTTGAAATGGTTCTGAAAAGAAATTGTGTTTATTATGAAATATGAAATATGAACAAATTGAAATTACCTTCTCGGCATTAGGTAGCTTTTTAAAAAGCAAAGTGGTTCGAAGAAATACCAACTTTTTTCTTCTACAACCGCGCTTCCAGATTTCGGTTTTTTGGCAGTCTCTTTCACGAAGCGATCGCGCAGGCACCTCCATCTGTCCTGACACAGTTTTACTGCAGTTTAAAAATCATTTTAATTAATATAATAATATAAATAAAAAGATAGTTTCGATTCATACTTTCAACGCCGACAACTTTGGCAACTTCCTGCCAAGCCTTCTCTTCAAACAGTTTGTTTCTGTACGACTTCAACGATTTGTCGTACAGGCAATTGTGGCTCTGGACAGCCTCAATCAGGCGGAGGGTTTTTTGTGCTAAAATTATTAAATTGGCTGCATAAATATTATTTGCAAATACATACTCCATTGTGAAAGGAGGAGTTTCGAGTTCCCCGCCAGTCGCGCGGTTGGGTCCCAACTGGCGGGTGGGGAAAAGGGCATCCACGATGGTTCGGATCGTCTCCGCATCGAGGGGAGCGTTCGGTGAGAAGGCCGCCAATTTGCGGAGAACGATCCTTCTCGGCAAGCCCGGTGGATTAGACTCATCGTTGAGTCCACCACCAGTTCGGCTCGCTCGAGAGGCGGCAATCCTTGCGGGATCCCATCAATGGTTTGTCGGCCACGTGTGATGGCTTGAGACATCCTTTCAGCATCCATCCTGGCGACATCCCATCTGGGCGGGCCTTGCAAACGCCGAGCCCACGCTGGCACTACACCACGCACGCGGAACGTGATATATTGGTGATCGCTGGCTTTATAGTCCTCGATCACCTGCCAGTTCTGCACTCGTGCAGCCAGATCAATGATCGTCTCCCTATAACCAGGCCACCGAAAGGTAGACATCGAGTCGATGTTTAATAACACCAGCCCAACCCAGCTCTCCACCCATGCCCCGGACGGCGTCCTCCAGGCCATCTAATTTGGCCTGAAAGTCGGCTATTGGTTCGTTTGGGGTGAAGTAGCAACTGACGTAGGTAACGTCATCACACCTCACCCAAACGAAGCCAGCGCACGCGCCATGGTCCGCGACGTTAAAACGTCGTAGATCCGGGACCCAGATTGCGGCCGTGCCAAGGGTGTCCCGATACCAAGTTGGCTCATCCCCGTCTCGATACTGCTCGCTGATTAATACCAGGTCAGCATCTTTCTCGAGTCGGATCTGAGCCAACAGGTCGTGGGCCGTCCTGCTGCTATTTAGGTTGGATTAACCAGGATTAACCTGGCTGCCGAAGTCGGAGAAATTAATAATAAAAACTATTGTAAAGGAACATAAACGGACAACAAAACTCACGGCTCTCACAGATATTGCGTTTTTGATTCGTTGGGTCTATTATCACCCATAACCGTAATGGCAAAACTCTTTCTCCAAAAACTCTGATACCTTAAAATTAGCTGGGATGTTGCACTATCCCAAGCACAGCACACGTTTTGGAATCATTATCGTGAAGGACTCATAACTCTTAGCGAAATCAAGATTCCAAGGCATGTTTTTACTCACGGCATCTCAAAATCAACTCAATTTCATATTTTTGCGAACGCCTCAGAAAAGGCGTATGGAGCCGCTGCATACATACGATCTGTCACAAAGAATAATGCTTTAATAGTTCGTTTATTATGTGCAAAAACGAGAGTAGCCCAGGAAAAATTCTTTCGCTGCCCAGACTCGAATTATGTGCAGCCAAAATTACAGCGGAACTTGCAGAAAGAATTAAAGATATAAAGCTAACGAACGAGCCGATTTATTTCTGAAATCGTTTTCTCATGGATCAATTCGGCCTCCTCATCATTCCAAACATTCGTAGAAAATCGAATTCCTGCCTTCAAAGGAAAATCTGGCTGATCTCTTGCCCAGTGGAATAGTAGTATGGTTTTATGGTCCATCATTTCCTCATGGAAATGAATCAATTTGGCCGGCACCCTTCAAGCATCCACAAATTAAACCAATATAGAGCAAAAAAGTTCTAATGTAACAACAGCCGAAGAATTTATCAATAATATGAATCACAAAAATTCGTTCACAAAACTAAAACGGATATTAAGTTATATTCTTCGATTCAAAATGCAATTGAAAGATCCCAATTCAAGAAAACAAACAACAAACTTGTGACTAAGCTTCAATAAACTTGGTGAAGCAGAAACTAATATCCTACGAGCCATCCAGGACCAAGCCTTTGGGGATGATCTCCGCGAATTGAAGAAGAATGGCAGAGTATTAAAGAAAAGTCTACTCATTAGCCTTACCCCTTTCGTGGACAACGAGGGTAGGAGGACGTCTTGAGACTTCTTTGGCTTACAACGCCAAACACCCAGTTCTACTTCCCTACTCGCACCAGTACACAAAGGCACTCATGAGTGACATTCACAGAGAAAATATAGACCCTAAGCTCCTGTTGGCCATTACCAGGTGTGGTGATGCTTTAGCTATGTAGTTGGTGCTTTAACTACAACAAATACAAGTTTTTCAACAAGCAAGTTTTTCGATATTTATTTTTTAAACATTTAAAAAAATTGGCGTTGCTAAAATAAAAATAAAAATATTTTGATGTCAATAATGGAAGAAGAACGAATCAAATTTATTGTTTAATATAAAGCATTAAAATATAAATACTTGCAGAGACTTTTTCACCAGACAAAGGTACTGGTGCATAGATGGAAAGAATATTGCATGATCGTGGTGCGACCACTAAGAGAAATTTAAATTAGATGCATGTGAACAAGTAAAAGGCAATACTTAAGTTGAGTTCTTTGATCTCAGTGAAATTAAAACTATTGTGCAGTCAATCAATCAAAACTTGATGATTATTGACCAAATAAATAAATGATAATGAATTCAAACATGAATGCTATTGGTAAAAAAAATATTACTGAAAAAACAAACTGCGTGAAAAATTGTAAAATTAAAACTTTCAAACTTATTGATAAAAATAACTAAAAACTCCGACTGCGTTTGTGAAAACTGTCAACCATGATCGTTCAAATTCAAAAAATATGTTTAATTTTTCAGCTTGTTTCTATCTTTTGAGTTCATTTATTAAGTAAGTTTAAAAATTTTAATTTCACAATTTTTCACGCAGTCGGATTTTTTGTTTTTTTCAATAATATTTTTATTTCTATCTTTTCATTTCATTTATTAATTAAGTTTGAAAATGTTGATTTTACAATTTTTCACGCAGTCGGATTTTTTGTTTTTCTCAATAATATTTTTATTTTAGCATTTCTCATTCCTAATTCCATGTAAACAAACAAGTTGTATATATTTTTGCAAGATATTTATAAAACCCTTTATTTTGATAACACTCGATAATTTTGAAAAAAAAGGGAAGACATATAATATGGCGCCAAAAATCAGGCGTTTTAATTTTCATAATTTTGATATATACAGCGTCACTCTCACAACAGAGACGAATCTAACGACGCCTCTCAAGCTAAAATCCATCAAGCCGTTTAGGCTACAAAGCGTGGAAAAGAAATATGCATACATACACTAGAAAAACATAACCCTACTTTTGCCAGTCGGGTAATAACTGAGCATCTTTTTATTTCTCTCATATATCTGGCAATAATATTCCATAATTAAGCAGCACGAATTGATGAGATTAGAAAAACCGAGATAATTTTATGTATACGCAAAGTAAATTAATAACTGGCTACAAATTTTAGAAGAATCTCAATCTCTCTCTTCTAGCTACTATGCCTTTTCGAAAGTTTATGCATACATACATAGATACAATAATTTGTATAAGCATGAACGCATTATTTCATTGTAATTTTATTTTCTTTCTTTGAACTGCACCAACAAACGCATAAAAAGTTCTAAAATGTGACTTATATACATAGTTAATGATACTCCATGGTTACTGGCATTTCATAGAACAAAGTTGTGAAAAAGTAGAACACGTGCCAAGGCAAAGTAAGTCATCTGGCTGGCTGCAAACACCTTAAGCAGCGCAAACAAAGTCATTCGTGTCCCTGAACAATAATCGTAAAATATAATAGTAATGGGGCTGTTAAAATTTATGTCATTGTAATCGGAAGAGAAAAAAACCGCCGACATGTAAAAACTCCCACACCGAGCGGTGTGGTGCCACGTAACACTTGAATTAAGGATATGCAAATGACCTGAATTACTATCTCCTGCGCTTTTCCACGGGCAGTCGAGTCTTTATTCATTATCCTTTGCGGCTGACCAAAACTTTCAGGCTCATTTGCATACTGCGAGGCCACATCTCTGAGCGGGGACTTCCTTAAAGTGGGAAACCTAAAAGCGTTTGATTAGTCTTTGTCCCAACAGCCTGTGGGAAGGAATTTCCGCACCGCATAAACAGAACGCAGAACACCTATTACCCTTTGTCTTGTAATTTATATCATGCCATGGCGTTCCCAAATGACGGATGGGTCCTGCGTTGTTTGCGTTCGGAACGTAGCACCGAACTGAAGTTCCTTCACAGATCACAAATAGCAACGCTGACATTTATATTCATTACAGCGTGTCAGGACTCGAAGCATAATTCCGCTCAAGGATCGTTGATAACGTGAATGATGTTTGTTTGCGTCTGATTTATGCCACTTACGGCGAGAGTTATGTCAGTGTGTGTTCGGTTCTTAACTGAATTTAGAAGGGGGTCCTTGATTAAGCAGAAACAATTAACTGCTTTGTTATTGATTACCCGAATCTGTTTTGAATCTGTTTTAATCTGGCAGCAATTACTTACAGCTCAGCTTGCCGCACTGTTGCAGCATATTACGCCAAAATCAAGCTTGTTCCTCATACGAGTAGGTCTGTAGGTGACATACTCTTCTTTCCAAACAAGTTTCGTACTAAAATATGGTAAAGGTACTGGTAACGGGACGATTTTAAGGTCTACTTTTCATGTTCCTTGAAATAAAAATTAGAAAATGCCTTAATCTCGAAACTATTAATTCTACGTGAGAGTTCATCGTTCAAAGGACAATCTTGCAAAAAAAAATTATTTTCAAGTAATAACAAATTTTTAAATCGAATAACTTGACTGGGTTACAATGCACCTGTAGCGGAACAGCTCGCAAATCGTTTGAACCTATGTGCAGCTATCATTTTACCTGTAATGGAACGTTTTATATGGATCATTAAAAATTCAATTATTTTCTCGACTTTTTCGATTTATATTCTAAAACACCAGTTTCTTTATTGATTTTATTATAGTTAAAAAGACAATGAAAACTTTTTATTTGGCAATATATATTTATTATCACTTTAATTATGATTTATAGTATAAATTTTTCGTAAACTGTTTATATGACTTTACAATAAAGTATAGTTATTTATGTGAGATATAAAACAAATTAACACTGGTTAATTTAAGAATTTAATATGAAATATTTTTACAAATATTATTAGGTTGTATCATAATAATCTGACAATTTTTTCGGAAACGGTCTGGAAATTTTTTACAACTTCGAGAAAGTTTTGTGACTATGAGTATAAATACCCGTGAGCGCGCTCAGTTCATCAGTGCTATAATCGGCAGCGCAACGAGTAGCATTATGGAAAAATTCGATTTGAAAAGACGAGACATCCGCGTCCTTCTACTTTATGAGTTCCGTTTGAAACATACAGCTAAGCAGGCGGCACAAAGTATATGTCAGTGTATGGGAGAAAATGGTCTCTTATCATACAGCAGTAGATTGGTTTCGACGTTTCTCGAATGGCAACTACAACCTTGAAGATAAACCTCACGAAGGGCGGCCGGCTGAGATTGATGTCGACCGACTAGCGCAGCTCATCGAGGAAGATCCAAGGAGGACTACTCGTCAACTTGAAGAAGAACTCGGATGCTCCCATACTACTATCGCTCGACATTTGACAGTGATGGGTAAAGTGTACAGGCACAGTCAATGGGTACCCCACGAATTGACGGATGGTCAACGGATGATACGAGTGGCGGTTTGTACGAAATTACTCACTTCACATAGTACTTTTGCTTGGCTTCGTAATTTGGTTACCGGGGATGAGAAGTGGATGCTTTATGTTAACCATAACAATAAGCGACAATGGCTTAGCGCGGGTCAAAGAGCAGTACCGACAGTTAAATGTAAACTTACTATATACAAGGTTATGTTGAGTGTTTGGTGGAATGTGCACGGCATTATCTACTGGGAACTATTACCACAAGGAACGACTATAAATAGTGAACGCTACTGTGATATGCTGGATAAGGTAGCCGTGAATCTTAAAGGAGAACAAGGCAATGTATACCTCCTCCACGACAATGCCCGCCCTCACACCGCTTCGATGACATGTAAAAAAATTATGAACCTAGGCTGGATTTCCTTAGCCCATCCTGCATACTCGCCGGATATGTCTCCTTCTGACTACCACTTGTTCCGATCGTTGCAGGCTCACATTAGCGGAAAATCTTTTGATGACTGAGATGCATTTGAACAGTGGTTGTCGGAATTTTTTAACTTTCGTGAGCCCAAGTTCTACGAGAACGTTGGCAGGAGATCATTGATAATGATGGACTATATGTTCAATAAAATGTTAAGCTAAATTGTACAAAAATATCAAAATAAAGTTTCTTAAAAAATTATTAGATTATTATGTTACAACCTAATAAATATCTGTATATTTTAGTAACTCTAATGCTTAATAGTATAATTATAGGAATTTTAATAATTCAATAATTAGTATACAAAAATATTTTAAAAAATAGTTTTAGAAAAGAGATATCAAAATTTTTATAAATTCTCTTGCTTTATTTTTTCTGCTTTGCTAGTGTCTCTTGATTGATTCTTTTTGCTAGTTTTTTCATGTATAAATCTAATTCTTTTTTTTCTGGAAGTAATTTCTTTTCGGAAATTTTACCAATGCCTGCCTGAGCGGTTATCTTTAAACACTGTCTGTTTAGCTGTTTCAATTTTGCACACAATCTTATAATTCAGCTTTGTTAGTACGAAAACCATGCTGACCTTTTAACTGGATCAACGATTTCACTATCTTCTGCATCGCTTAATAAAGTGGCTGGACCATTTCTTGTTGTTAAATTTGGATCTTCCATATGCTTAAAAGTAGTTGTTGATGGAACAGCAAATTTCTTCGCAGCTTTTCTCAGTTAAATGCCTTCAGTTACTGCATGAATTGCTGCTTGTAAAGCACCAGGTGTAAAACAGACTTTAGTGATTTGGTTTCCCATTTTTGGATTTATTTTTACCTTGCTTTCAGATGCACATTTAACCATTTTTAATACTAGTTCGTTAAGCTTCTATCAATCTGTTAAATGACAATAAAACTAAATATTATAAAGACAACTCTTTACTAAGAGGTTATGGTGTCTTTTGTTTTGTAAATTAGTTTAAAAATCTTCTCAGTGTGCAGAAAACAATTTACTAGATTGCAGCTATGAAAATAATACTATTTAAATATAAAAAACAGTGTTTGAACAAGTTTTTACTTAAAACTTCTTTATTAACTTTGAGGCTCACCGTCGTGTGGTCGACCGTCACGCGGAATACCTTATTCGAGTGTTCCTCTATACGTTTAAACCCGACACTAGACGAAGATGTAACGGAACAACCCTTAAACAATTTAAAAGTTTTTTAAATTCAAAAGATAATGTCAAATTAATCAACAACAAAAGATTCATCTAATTTTCAAGACTCCACTATATTGATTTTTCTTAAAGATTTAGCGAAAATAAAAAAAGTCTCATAGCGCTCTCGCACTCGATAAAATATTATGGACTTTGATAAATCATTTTTGTAAATTTTTTAAAATATAATATGTAATTTTTCTTACATTTCATTCAAAACCTAAAATATTAATTAAAATTATCCATATATTTTTTTTTATTCACCCTACATATGATTTTTAATGAGTTATTTTAGTTAAACCGTTCCATTATCAGGACATATTCTATTACTAGTATGTTTAACTTTAATAAACAAAAATATGTATGAGTAATATCATTTTCTTATTAAAGCTATGTACATTGGAGAAAACTATTTGTAGTAAATTCAACAATGAGGGCTTGTAAATTAATGTGTTCAGTATTTTCTGTTTCAATCAACTAGATACTAGTTATCTCTATTTTAGCGTCAATTTTAATAGAGAATAGTTGAAGTAAAGAGAATGCATTTCAATTTAACTCGAATAAATTTGTAAATTTTTAAGCAGAAATCATTTCAATTTAACGTTTAAACCACGTTAATCCATTAATGCCTGAATAACAAAAAATTGTACGGTAACTTCGAGGCCCTAACTTTTATCGAAGGGGTGGTATATTCTCATCGAGACCAACTTTTCTAGACGTATTTTGAGTCGCCCGACACGACCCAACCCAAAAAAAAGTGAAAAAAAATATTATTATTGGTTTTTTTCAATATTAAGTAAATAAATACCTGTTTCACGTAATTTTTTGTTCGAAAAACGACTAATTTAGTGGGGAAAAAGCAACTTTTTACTGCAATAAAGTGCATTAAACGTATTATTAAACTTCAGAAATATGCAGGAATTTTTTTCGTTAAAAATATTAGGCTGCTTAAAAATTGCAACATTGTAAATTATCTTCTACGCATATTGGCATTACTTTAGATCACTTTTTTTATCTCACTATGTTCGACTATTTCCAAAAATGTATATACACTCTGAGGTGTAATCCTGTCTAAAAATCGTCTAATGGAAGATGCTCCAAGACTCGAGTTGATAACCCTGCTGCGCAGCATTTGATTTTTCAATCCAATCAGCGATTCGTCCAGACCCAAACCACTCATGAACTCCGCAATTGCACTCGGTTTGACAAAGTGAAAGCTCCTTCGATGTTCAGGAAAGCCGCGAGCATGTACTCCTTGTAAAGCAAGGTCTTCTCTATTCGGTCAACGAGGGTATGCAGGGCTGTTTGAGAGAGTGAAAGTCTTGCAGGATCGATAGTCCCTCTTATATTAACGTCGATCAGTCTCTCCAGTGTTTTGAGGAGAAAGGAAGAAAAACTAATGGGCCTGAAGTCCTTAGGTTTGCCAAGCTAGGATTTATCTCCTTTGGATTTACTTACCTACGAAGGCCGTATATAAGTTAAGTTCAGACAGGCTTTCAAGATAGCCTCTAGCCACGGCATTATTAAGTCCGAAGCCCTCTGAAGCTTAGCAGGTATGATTCCGTCTAAACGGCTTAAAACTATTTATGGCCCCTTTTCAGTTTATTCTTACCATGAATTTCCTGGGCTAGTTCATTTGGGTTGGTAGCAATTCTCAAGTCACTAGTCTACTCCGCAGAGCAGCCCGGAAAGTGAGTTTCGATCAGTAGCTCCAAAGTTTCCAAGCAAGAAGAGTTCCATTCCCCATTTTCTTTCATCAGTAGACTGGGGGTAACCGGAGATGTCGAGAGGATTTTTCGTAAACGTAACTCTGAGACATCCTCTATTCTGTTACGGAAACTATCCCAGGAGGATCGTCTACCTGCCCTTACTAATTTTTTAAAGTTCCTGAGGCTAACCTTTTACGGTGACCAATCATTGGTCCACTTAGCTTTGTTGAACTCCCTGTGGCATTCCTTCCTTGCGGCTAAGATTTTCGTTCACCACCACGGAGATCTAGGTTTCCCCTAGGTCTCCTAGTGGGGCACGAGGTCCGCATTGCCTTGTTACAATCCCTAGTAAGTGTCTCCACCACGTCTTTCAAGTCCTGCACGGAGTGGATTGTGGGTGGCCCCCCTTCAGGCAGTGTATGTCGTAGAACCTTATTATATATGTCCCAGTGAGTGCTCTTTCTGTTCGTGAAAGTAGAACAGACCTGTTTTAGCATATCCAGTGCAAACTCGATATACCGATGGTCAGATAAAGAGGGGTCATTGGATACTCTCCAATTCTTAACCAGATGGGCGGCATGTTGAGTGACAATGGTAATGTCAAGAACTTCCCGCCTCACTGAATTAATAAATGTGGGTTCATCACTTAAATTGTTCCCATAATAAGTTCCAAAAGAGACTCACCCCTTTCGTTGCTGTCCGAACTTCCCCAGATCGTATGATACGCATTGGCGCCGATAATAGCTATAATCCTCCGCTTGCTCGCCTCCTCAAGGGCCCTGCGTACGAGATGTTGTGGAGAAGGTTCCTCGTGGTCATGCGCCATATAACTAGAAACCAGCTATAAGGGCTGGTTACATTGTCTTTATCTCTAGAATGTGTAAGGATATAGGCGTTGTAATTACTTCTAACGAGAATACAGGATCTAGGTTTACCTGCACCTTGTATGCAGAAGACCTTACGGTGACACGGGATTCGCTCTCTGGAGCTACAAGAGTTTCTTCATTCTATGGGGCATCCACCGCGGCTTTCTCAGCTACCGTTTTGGTCTCTATGAGGATGACCGCCTTGTTACCCTTCAGATCCCTACACCTTTGGATTCAATGAGATTCCTCGTTGAAGATCACCACCGCTTGCCTCAGTTTGCCCTTGGCTTCGCTGACCTGGGCAATCTTCCAATCATGGGTGGGAAGATTGGCGTTGCACATCTGAATCAGCTTCATTATTTCCTTGGGGTTCGATGGTTCCTGGCGGGACCAAGTCCTACAACTAGGTTTGTTCGAGAATTGCTCCCTTTAAACAGCATTGAGTCTAGCTCCGGGCCATACTTCCCCTAAGGATTATTGCCTGCTTGTAGAGATTAGCCGATCATTGTCCGGCGCAGGCAATGAGCTTGATACGGCCTTGGTACCAGCCAGCATCACGACGGACTGTTACAGTATATCCCCGAAGACCTTCAGCAACTCAATACGTACCGAATTCCCGTTATCTTGGCACCGTCTGGGTGCCTGCGGTCTACGACCGCCCAGATTAGGTTATCCTTCGCTACCTCGCTGAAGGGCCGAATGGGTTGGGGGGTCTAGGAGGCGGGTCGGCTTTGGGCTTCTTAGAGGGATAGGGCTCCTGCTCGTCTTGCGAGCGTTGCCTTTTCGGTGCCGCGTCCTTCAACTCTGCCACGGGGTGGGCAGAGTTGAAGGACGCGGCACCGTCCTTGCCCAGCTCAGAGAGGACTTATCCTTCTCTGAGAGCTCCGATTCCGGGATGGTGCCGAGCTTGTCAACGAGCTTGAAGGCTGCCCGTTTTGCCCGGAGGGCCACTGCAGAGGCCCTAACGTGCTGCTTGACGTTTGGGGGAGTGAACTGGAATGTCCTGAGAGGCGCCTTGGCATAGGAGCCAAAGATGCCTTGCGCAGTCGTTGCGGAAGACGGAGGAACAACAGTACCAAATCCTGACTTAGAGCCGGGCTCCATGGACTTTGTCCTCGAAATGGGACGAGCACCTCAACCCGCAGGGACGGTGTTGGCCGATGGAGCATTGAGGCGGTTGTTACTCGCTGAAGAGGTAGTTGTGGTACCCTCTACGGATGCCTTGGCTTTAATAGCCTTGCGTGGGTCTTCTCGAGCAGACGCAGCGGTTTAACCTACAACATCGAGTCTCACTCGTGGTCGCACGATTGGGCCAACAACGAAAACATCGAGCCTCACTCGAGGTCGCTAGAGTTAAACGCATGGTGCTCGTGGGACAAAGGGGCAAAAACCTTTTTTCCTCATTTATGTGTTGTCATTACTCCTATCCGCACGCAGCTATATTTTATAAATATTTATTAAAATAGTATAGAAATATTTAAAAAACCAACAGGTCAGACTTAGATTCGGATTCGACCCGAAAGGTGAATACAAAATATGAATTTGCATATAATCCGGTGTCTACTTATAAACCATTTGTATGTTACACATGTCTTTGCATATCATAGGAAGCCCAAGTTGGGTCCGATTTGTTGTCTACTACATGGTTGAATTTGGCCCGCTCTGTTGAAAATTAAATCGTAGGTTAAGGGGTTAATGGAATTTGACTCGATTTTATCCGAGGCAGAAGTGTTTTTGTGCATAACAACTGGTTCTTACGACCACTTTCGCGACAAGACACTACTCATGGTCTCGGGTAGAAAAAAAAAGGGAGAAAGAGAAGCCACTCATGCAGCGCCCCTTACATGGGAAGTCCAGAATACGACCTGAGGTAGACAGGTATCAGGAAGGCTCCGTACGAATACAGCCCGATGTAACCCCCTGCTGCAAACGACCCAATGGACAAAGAAATGCGTTACACCTTGGATTAGGAGGGTACTTTTTATAAGAGTGTCTCTTTCTCTCCGTTCAACCACGATATGACATGATCTTACTGGGAGTCTACTTCCAGCCGCCCCCGCGTGCAGGATATGATCGCACTTCCGTCAGTGTACACAACACACTTACATTTACACAGATTATTTATTTATTTATTTATTCTTTTCGCTTAATACAAGCTACAATTCATAAGTAATCTAAAATTAAATACTACAAAGTAAGGTGCTCGTTTAAGGGAAGCTTTATCAACATGGAAGTCGAAGGCAGTTGTATTGTTTGCTTTCCGAAGTATTCTGGTGAAGGGTTCAAAATGATCATAATTAGTCCGATGGCTTTCGAGGCGAAAGGTAACGGAAGGTGGGAGAAGATACGGCACGTACACCACTGTGTTACATGTTACTCCTCCTGTGTACATGTGTGACTCCCCCGACAGCTGACAGCCGTAGTAAGAGTTAAAAGCGGGTAATGCAAATGGCAACGAAAATATTCCGTGTTTTTTTAATATCCATATATTTATTATAAATGACAAGCGACGAACATTAATTAAAAGCATTACGAGTGTTTGGGTGAGTAATAAAAACAAAATTATGGCAATCGGTCCAATGTTCCCAATGATTCAATTACGGGGGCACAGTAAAAACTGATTCAAAAAATTCAAAAATCATGTGATCTCATTCGTACATAGTTAACGACCAGCTTTCTTTTAAACTTTTTAAAAACAATACAAACAATTTCTTAAGGTGATTTGGATATCTATAGGTTTATATTATATTAAACTTTAAAATTCGTAACTGAGAATATTTTTAAATTAAAAAGATTTTAAAGACTTTGGTTCTTTTCTGACTTCATACCGTGAAGAAAATAAAAAAGCCAAAAAACATAAATCAATTTTAAAACCTTTTGGACACACAAGTCCAATAAGCTGCAGCTATGAATATTTAGGAGTCCTATTAGTAAATCTAGGTTTCGATCTAAGCGAACTTCTAAAAGCGCGACTTTTTTTTTTTTTTTTAATTGCACCTAAAAGCGGTGTTGTACTAGTAGGTCATTGGATAAAATTATCTATCAGCAAGACTATGTGAGTGCAACTCCTATCAGGTCTTAATCGGATTAAATAATTAATTGACCATTTTTGTTACTTAATCCGAATTATTTTCGAACTCATATGATCTACTCACATAGTCTGAAGAGGCCTGAATTGGCAATCACAGACTCATGGGAAAGAGTTGCTAAAAACAATTGATACAAAATTTCAAAATTGTTTACAGAGTGGACATCGTATAGTAAATTCTCTCAATTTACAATTTAATAGGTTTGCTAAAAATTACATTCTGAAGAGAAGTACAAATTTCACCTACGAAGATACAAAGCTATCAGATCTCCTTAAAAAAAGATTGAATAAGTGATATGGAGATAACATCCAAACAAGTAAACACGTACTCTACCAGCCGCTACATGCAAAATTTTCCGATTTTCTAAAAACAATTAACCGTGAAAAATTCAAAACAAAAAGGGACCTGCTAAAGATAAAGCCCAGTAATAAATTGTTGATTTAAAATACTTCCCAAAATGTACACTCACTTAACAACGTTTTGCAAGCCTTAAACACTTTTCTTGATATTAGTAGCATCACAGCAGAGTAATCTACTTTAATACCGTCACTCTTCTCGACTCTTTAAATCATTCATTTCCTTCCAAATGATAAAAATATGTAAATTTCACTAATCGCAGGGTCCCATAATTTCTTAAATTGTCATCCTTCTGAATAGACTTCTGCTAAGGACCTGAGCCCTCCAGAACTTCAATTTCCCTTCGCCGTAATAAAATAAAACGTTTTGAATTAAATTTGAAACAATTTTCACTCAATCAAGAAAAACTCATTTCCAAAACTCGAATATTTCCCTTAATCCTGGTCGGGGCACTCAATTATATTCAGCGACTGCAGACAGACGGCTTACCTTAACAAACGAAATAAGAACAATTTTCTTGATATCCTCGAGGCGAAATTAACGTGAAACATATTTAAGAAAAGATTATCTCCCGCCGAAGGTGCTTTAAAGCTATAGGAATCCACCCTTGCCCAAAGTCCCGAGAAGCTGAGGCGCACTTAATAAACGCTCCAGAAGCTCGAAGAAAGCTAAGTGATATAAACTCCGGCCACCAGGCGAGCGGGAATAGATTTGCTCGATAGAGGGACTCCCGTTAATACCTGCACCGGAGACTAACCCCGGAATAGGGCGGGGATCCCGCTGGAATTTATAATTAAATGCAGAGATTATTTCAAGGATATTTAGGGGATTTGTTCCACGTCTAGCTGCAGGCTCATCCCGGCAAAATTTATCATTTAATGCCGAGACTTCTGTTTACAGAGGATACGTAGGTATTTCACCGGAATGCTGTACAGACGTAAGTCAATAGCAGCAGAAGGTTGCAAAGGGTCGTCCTAAGAGCTTGATTAAGTTTACTTGCGTCATGTAAAACGTAATCAAGTGTAGGGAAAATAGAGGTATGCCCGTTGGATGGCTAATAAAAATCCTTTGCCTGATCAAACAAGATAAAACCAAGGATTATATTTATTTATTAAGGATATTTTCATCTTATGAAGTTAATACTAACCGTATGAAAATGATTACTTTTAGTCGAGGTTATTGTAAATCTTGATATTTAAAAGCTACATATAACTGAAGTTTTTAAATATAACTATAAGGAATTCCTCCCTTCTTACTCACCATCTTTGCCAAATGGTACGGTTTTTCTTACAAGAAATAACTAATACGTTCATAACTTTAAGACAGATTCGGATCTTTGAAATATCAAGATAATTGGATTACTATTCTTCTGGGAATTTCATAAAATAACTTTTATAAAACATCGAAATTGGGCGTCGTTACAAAGCCAAATGTGCATTTTGTCATATTATAGATTTGGAAAAGAATTAAAGCACTTTCTCGAATATGGCTCCTCTAATTTGGATGACATTTAAGTATTATCTACGCAGGTAAAACCTTTATGGTATAACTGCACCAATTTTGTAGGAAAACAGATTTTTTTAGGCAAATGCTTTTAAGGTATGTACTTATACTTTCTAGAAGTATTATTATCATTAAAACATCTATCTATTGCAGAGTTCCTCATGACGACTCTTCGAAAAATGAATGGTACTAATATTCATATCATGGGTCCTAAACTTGAAAATTAACCCAAGGGATAGCAGGTCTTGTGAACACGATAGCAGCTATTTCTTAATCAATTTGAACATTTATGAGGCAAATATCGCGTCTAAGTTAGTAAATGAGGGAATCCGTTAAGGCGATGGAAAGTATGGGCTACACCCCCTCATGTAAAAAAGATTTAGTCCAGATATCTTTTGCATTTCCTAATCGCTATTAATCAAGTTTGACCCATACATTCTGCGGATCGACTTCTTAGCCGTCTATGTATGGTGAGGGTTGGTAAAAAGGGTGGTATTTTTTTCTAAGTCAACCTTTGGGGCAAGACGGAGTATTGGATATGAGGTAAGATGAGGTACAGGGGCAAAATGGGGAAGTGGACCTTCGTTAATCTATGTTTATAAATACATAACACTGTTATTACTTTCCAGGTAAAATAATGATACGTACATACAAGAAAAAACTGGAAGAGGCGAGTGGTCAACAATGACTATGAAAACAGCTATAGATAAAGTATTAAATAAAGAAATGGGCTACAGAAAAGCTGCTTCTGCATCCGCAGTGCCTTAGATAACTTTGGAGCGATATGTGAAGAAAATGAAAAAAGGTGGTGAAGTTACAGTTGGTCTACCTTTAGGCAATAAAAAAACTAAACTTACAACAAAAGAAGAAGACGAAATGGTAGCATAAGGTTTGTTCGTTGGCTTGAAAACCTGTGGCACCCCAGGGCGCCCTGGTGCGCCCTGAGAACTGTCAAAAATCACGGGGCGTCCCAGTGCTTTTCACTCCAGCGAACAGATTATTAAAAAGGAGAACTGTCATTTTAATTGTCAGTTGATGTTTAAAAGTGCGGGTTTTAAATCGAAAAAAGTGTTTTAAAGGACTAAAGAAGAGTGTTTGAAGGACTAAGCGACGAAGAAGGACAAGTGCGAGGAATTGTTTGAAGTGCTGTGAGTAGTTTTAAGTGTTTTACGCTTATAATGGATCAAATTTGTAATTTCAGATTCACAAGTCTCATCAGCCAGTCGATTATTCGAACATTCAACGAGGGAATTCCATTGATTTAACGAATAAAGGTATGTTTCTCTTGTACAAATATAATAAAATTAAGCACCCTATCTATAATTTAAAAACTTTAAACCATTTATTTGCGGTGTCGTGCTGTCTATCCATTTCATTTCCCCCGTAGTGTTTTTTGAATTGCCTGCGCAGCTACCTTATTTTATTTCTTTGCAATCCTTACGTCCCTCGAAGGAACGCGGAGATATGTATAATAATTTATTATCCTTTGTGTTATCCCAAATAGATCCGATTTAGTGACAGACTAATTATTTAAATAAAACAATGCTCCTTCTTGTAGCATTCTGCCTAAGCCCGAACCCCTGGACTCGCTCTTTTAATTGCATCCTTAACATTAGGTATTATTTACATTCTAAAGTAAGGTATTTGTACGTGGTCCGTCATTTTTTTCATGAAATAAGCGATGAAGGATTTAATTTTTGCGAGAACTGTATAAAATTTGATATTGAAAGACTGTTATCTTAGATCCATTAACTTGAATTTTCCAAATTGGGTTGCAAACTTGAGCACAGCGACCTTTTATATATAAATTGCACAACATTTACCAATTCTCTCTACTTCGTCCTATCCCATAGGTCCTGAATATTTATGATACAGTGAAACCTGGATAAGTGGGACCTGGATAAGTGAGAAACCTCTATAACTGAGACTTTTTCTCAGGTCCCGGTACCTCCACACTGAAAAACCTTAAATGATATCGATAAACCTCTCTAAATGAGACATTTTTTGGAGCCTTACTAGTTCTTTTCTCTCATATTTAAAGCTATTTATTTCATTGTATAGGCAACATTCCTCTCGTATGCATTCATTAATGTGTATTTAGTATACTTTATCTGTTTATGTATTTGTAAATTGTCTTATCTTTTCTATCTATTCTAGCATTTCAAATTTTCAGGTTCAGTATTATTCGTTACTAATGAATCATCAGTCTCAGCCAAAATGTTCACCTTGTCTATCCGAGTTTTCCTCTATAAGTGAGAAACCCGGGTAAGTGAGAAACCTCTATAAGTGAGACAAAAATCTCGGTCCCTTCAAGTCTCACTTATCCAGGTTTCACTGTACAAAAAGTTATGCCTGAGTAAACACATAAAAAACACAACGAATTTCTTCTTCCAATAAAACGGTTAACGATGTTACGTTAAACAGTGAACTTTTGATCAAAAAAAAATTTATATATTAGTTTTTCTGTATCAGCTTCAAAAGTAAATGGAGTCTTTTATCTCTGTTGTTATGTACATATTTTTTGATTGTTCTTTAGGCTGTTTGTGCAAAATGGATGAAATTTTGCCAACCCCTTTTTCTGAATTGATGGACGATGGCTTTTTGGAAGAGGATGATAACCAAAATTTTTATTACTCCTCTTCTGAAGATAGTGATGATGAAGAACTACCAGCAGAAAGAATAAAAACAATAAGCTTTCCGGATTATTTCGAGAAAGTTGTGCCTAAATACTCCGATAAAGAATTTTTAAGGCACTTCAGAATTAAGCGCGATCTTTTTCAATCGATCGCAGGAAAATTGAAAAAAAGTGCAGAATTTAAAATAATAGATAGGGACAAAACTATCAGCGCGGAAAAACACATCGCCGTATTTTTATGGTTTGCCGGTCATGAAGCTTGTTCTTTTCGAGATATGTCCGACAGATTCAATATCTCGATATCGACTGTGTCGGTTTTAATTTCAAGGATGATCCATTTTATTGACGCGTTGGGCCACAAAGCCTTTAAGTGGCCCAATAATGAAGAAAAAGAGCCCATATACCCATATAATAATTGACCCACCTAAAAGAAGCAAGGATGACTATATGAATAGAAAACACAGTTATAGTATCATCCTTCAAGCTATAACAAATGAGAACAGAAAATTTCTTGATGTTTTTATTGGATATCCAGGTTCCGCTCATGATAGCAGAGTGTATAAAATATCCAAAATATATTCCAAACTTGAAAAATTATGCGAAGGTAACTTCATTCTCATATTTTTTTAATTTATTATTTGAACGATTTTATTATCAGGTTATCATATTCTAGGCGAATCAGGATATCCTTGCAGCAAGCACGTGCTTATAGAGATAATGGACATTTGTCAGCAGCAAACATTTACTACAACAAATGTTTGAGCTCCTCTAGGGTGGTTGTAGAGCATAGTTTTGGGATACTTAAACAAAGGTATTATTGAAAATATGAAATATTTAATAAAACTTTAAATTATTATTTTTTTTTCTAATTAATTTTTTTTTTTTTTTTTATTAAGATTTAGACAACTGTATTATTGCAAGCTGCTAGGAGTAACAAAAGTTTGCTTCTTCGTTAGAGCTTGCTGTGTTCTGCACAATTTGGCCGATGTCTCCGATTTCGAAGATATTACAGATAATGATGACCACAACGACATCTCATCTTCACATTACCCCGAAGACAGCGTAATGGGGCGTAGCAAAAGAGATGAGATCTGCCGAGATTTATTTGCAAAAAAAAACACTTCACCGCCATTTAGATTAATGTAAATTTTTTCTAGCCACATTTTTTAATGTATTATAGTATTTTACATATTATAGATGAAGCTGAATTCCTGTAAGAGGTATATAATTATTCCTTTTGTCTTAATGTTTATATTTATTTTTAATTAGAACGACGACTGAAGAGAAAAATAAACTTTTTGAAGCAGCATACATAATTGGTAAACAAACAGGTAAGAAGCACAATTTAATCATTTTGTATTTTTATTTATATTTATGCTCTTTTTAGGATGTGATGATATATAGGCCTTATTATTATTTATTATTTATTTATTATTATGTTATTGGGTCGACTAGGGCACTTCCAGTGCCTACCGAATAGCAAACGCGACCTATAAGATCTATTGTGCTAGTCCCTTTTATTTAAACCCCTTCCATATCCAGGTCCTTGAAATAGGCTATGGTCTGCTGGGGAGTCGCATTCGACACATCTGCCGGCGCTATGAGGGATGCTCCGAAGTGTGCCAGCCTTTGTCGACCTAAGGCTAGGCATTGGCAGAGTACGTGTTCCGCTGTTTCTTCTTCCTCAAGACAAAAGCGACATATATCATCGTCCTCCACACCTATCTTTTTAAGGTGGTATCTTAGGGCACAGTGCCCCGTTAAGAGGTCGGTAATGATTTTTAAGTCCGGCTTGCTGAGCATTAGAAGTTTCGTCCTCTGCTTGGAGGGGTAGATGAAGCGTTTCGCCTGCCTTAGTCCGGTTTGGTTGATCCAGTGTGAGGCTTTACTATCTTCTTTCCATAGCCTAAGGTAGGATCTATAATAGCTCCTGGCCAAGCCACAGTAAGGCTCCGGTCCAATGAACGCGGATTTTGCACCATTTCTGGCGAGTTCATCCGCCTTTTCATTTCCAATTATTCCTTCGTGGCCTGGTACCCAAGCTATAGTAAGCTTATTCGTGCTAGCGAGTGTTTTTAACGTTGACAGGCAGCACCAGACCAGGTTCGACTCTATAGTGTAGCTAGAGAGCGCTCTAATCGCCGCTTGACTGTCCGTTAAGATTCATATATTTACACCTCTCATTCCCTTTTCTATGATAGTTCGGGCGCAGGTATCTATAGCAATAATCTCAGCCTGAAATATCGTGGGAGTCCTCCCGAAGGCTATTGAGATCTGGCAGTTGGGCCCATAGATCCCCACACCGGAGAATCCGTCGCACCTAGACCCATCTGTATACCATGCAACAACCCCCAATCGGGCGAGGTTTTCATTTTCCTTCCACCACTGTCGGTCTCTTATTACGGTTTTGAATGGTATCTCCAAGTTTGGTTTTTTTATTATCAGGTCCGACGGCCCCATAATCAGCGGGTCTTTTGAGAACAACCTCAGTATCTGTGAGTGCCCTCCGTCTTCATTTGCTTTGCAATGACCTGATATATGGAGTTTTAGAGTGCTGTTAGCCACTTCCTTTTGTATGTATAGGTGGAGCGGTAGTAGATCTAGCAGCACTTCTAAGGCCGCAGCTGGGCAAGTTTTCATGGCCCCTGTGATGCCGGTACAGGCGAGTCTTTGCACTTTGTTAAGTGTGGCTATCGCCTTAGACTGCTCTGTTTTATTCCACCATATGGCTGCCGCATAGGTGACAATGGGTCTTATTATCGCCTCATATGACCATAGTATCATTTTAGGCTTTAGCCCCCATTTTTTTCCAAACAACCGACGACATGACCATGTGGCTCTTATAGCCTTATCTGCCGTTTTATTTAAATGGATATTCCAGGTGAGTCGCTGATCCAGGGTGACCCCTAAATATTTCGTCTCTGTGGAAAAACCAATTGTAGTTTCATTCAAGGTAGGGGACGTCACATTTAGTTTCCTCCTTCTAGTGAATGGTATATAGGCCTACTGGGGAAGCTGGCCATCTAAAATAAACAGCTAACGCGCCTTGGTGCAAAACCTCTTTGGTGGTGAGGAATGTTGCACAATTCTCTAATTTCTGTTCATAACTGTGAGTATTTAATAACACAATGATAAATAAAAATAAATACATAATAAACTTTTAAAAATTTCTTTAATATAACCGTATCTTATTTTCTTTGTGTCTCATATAATTTAATTTTATTTAACTTTCCCAACTTAATAAAAAATATTATAAATATTAATGTAAGCTTATGTTCTACTTATTAAATTAGAATGGACTTCCTCATAACTGGCTTTGCTCCAATCAACCACTGGAATTCAGCTGAACCTGAAAACATCATTATTAATCAAAAAAACCAAATATCAATGACATAGGATCGTTACTAATTTCATCATCTATTTTGATGAAACTCTTTTTATCATCACTTATATAGCGCAGTGTTCAGAAATTGTAAAAAAATAATTAAATAAATAAATTTTGATTATTATATATTATATGTGTAATGTATACAATGTAAACTCTATATAGTGAAACTTAAGGGATTGAATATTTTATTGCATTATTGAGAGTTATCGTTAAATGAAGAGTACATAGAATATATCAATATATGGGTAATAAGGTATACCAACCAAAGTCAATTAATTTCCTCGTTTTACGGACTTTTTCGTGAAATACAAGTTTTTTATTTGGAGTTTACACTGTATATAAATTAAATCTTTTCCTGCTCTTCAGTTTGGTAGCAATTGGAAGACGAATACTGTCGTTCTCTTCGTACCTATTCCTTTAGCTTTTGAAAAGAAAAAAAAAGAAGAAAATGTTATTTATTATAATATTATATTTCCTTTGTAAAAGGAATGAGTTTTGTTGAAAGCCCCATCTGCAAATAAAATTGGAATTGAAATTAAATAGAAATGTATGGTTGAATCGTGCAATTTTCTGCACCACCATAGAGGTTTTGCACCAAGGTGCGTTAGCTGTTTATTTTAGATGGCCAGCTTCCCCAGGAGGCCTATATACCATCATATTCTATAATGAGTTAAATTAAAAGCTCAAGACGTAAACGTTAGTTTTCTTACCTTTTTGGTAGTATATCCTTTTATAACTTATAAAAAAGTCTTGTCCAAAGTTTCTTCCCCTGTCTAAGATGTCCAATTAATTTGTATGCCTGGGAAAGAGTTTTGAAGTAAATGTGAATGAAAAAATATGAACTAGTCAAAATAAAAAAAAACACTCATATATTGATAAGATACTTACGGTGGTAATCTATCGATTAAACGAATGATCAGTCTATTCCTCATAGTCAACCTCTCTTTCAACACTTTCGTTCTCTCTGCAAATAATCTATTCAATTTTTCCCTCGCTAAGACTGCCCGCAGACGCAAGGAGTCTCTCCGTGTTAGAGTTCTTCGTGAACGTCCTCTATTTGTTGGCATTAACGTTCGCTGTTCTATAGGACTTCCAGGTCGGGACAGAGGGGCGGTGAACCTGTCAGGAGTTCCTAGCGGACTAAATGAACGAGCTAAAAATAACAAGGTATTTTAAATATTTGGGACATGTGATTACATGAAGTGAAGCTTACCACTATCCGGGGATTCTTCTCTTACTCTAATCCGTTTGCCCGTTGATCCCAAAAGCATTGGAATACGAGACGGCGAGGGAATGTAGCTGGATGGATCTGCTGTCAGAGGATGTGTACGCGCTAAAATTAAAAATATCTTAGAACAATTATGACAAATTCAGTATAACATTCTAGGTCAAAATGAAAATACTACCTTTTCTCGTTTCTTTTTTGATCGTCCTTCCTAAGTCCGAGGATGCCACGACGTTCAGAGTGGGATTGTACCCGGAAGGACCTGGTATCGGGCTGAGTGAACGATCTAAAAATTAAAATATGTTAAACACATCTTGAATACTTAAATTTCAATATGCAATTAAGAAATTCTTAAAGACCAATTTAAAAAAATTTACCACAATCTTCCATTTGGTCCTTCAATCTTATTGCTTTGCCCGTGGATCCCAAAAGGCATTCCGGGAACACATTTGCCCTTCCTTGAAATAAGTCTTGTAGTTCGCTAAGAACAAACAATTAGTTAAGAAATATACAACAGACAATTTAAATTGGTAAGTTAAAATTTATTTTGTTTTACTAACGTTTCAAAAGCGCATCGCACTGTATTGCTCCCAGAACGATTGTTGTAAGCCACTTTATTCTTAAATGACCTTTCCAAGCCTTTATATTTGTTGTCGATTTGCATGGGGGTGAAACTGTCACCCTTTTCAACCATTTTTTTCGCAATTATAGCGTACATCTTTTTTTTTTTTTTGTATTTGTTTTAGGCTTTTCCCCAATTTTGGCCTATATTCTTTAACAAGGCTTATTAAAAGTTTTGTTGGAGCCTCATGCCAGTAGTTCGAATCTACAAAAATGTGTGTAGTTCAATGTATTTCGTATATATTTGTGATATTTATGCTTTCTCATATTTACTACTGTATGCTTTTAAAATTTATAAAGTTAACACAGAAAAAAATATGAATATATAACATTCTACACTCAATACAGAAGGAAATAATGTACAAAGCGTGAATATATGATTACTAAATAATCTGCAAGATGAAGTTGGAGTTTCATAAATAAACAATTTTTAAGATTTATATAATAATATAATATATATTTTTAATTGGTAGCCTTGGATGCTGCTGCTTAAGAACAACTATTTTTGATTTAAACAAATTTAAAAAAAAAAGGATTGTCTCCAAAGACAAACATTTAATTAGCGAGCTGGAAATACATAAGACAAGGCTGAAGAGGTTAATACCAAGAGAGGTTTTCCCGCACCGCCCCAGAAAAATAATTTTTTTTCTATGAGGCTGTAAATGAACTCATTACAGATTGAGAAACATATTTTAAAGTGAATTTTTACTATTATTTACTAGATACTGCTATATAAAATTTGACGAAAGTTTCGAATTTTTAAAAGAAAGCAACATAATTTTTTTCCTTTTTACAAAAACTATATAATTGGAATAAACTTGCTTCAGAAGAAAAAAGAACACTTTGTTTAAATTTACAAAACATATCTTTATATATTTAAGTCAGCCACACTAGCCTACCTAATCCTGGCTACAACATCAGCTAGGGGGCGCTACCTCTCGCACACCGGCACCGGATAGGCTAGGGTTACTGGTTGTAACGGACAGACAAATCCCATGTGGGATTGGAAATGCGAATTCTTCACATTATGGCTTCTCTTTTTTAAAAAATGTTATGGCTACAAAACTCCAACTGCATATATTAAACTGAACGTACCGTATTCTTCACGAAGGGAAGATTGCTGTCCTCCACTTATTCTTCTTGCTGCATCACACAATTCTGGATCTGGAAGATATAAAAAATGACAATAAAACAGCCACATAATTTATAATTTACTTACTTCTTTGAGTTTCGTCCGTTTCATCGGGTGTGCTGGGGAAAATAAAAGTCTCGACTGTGTTTGGGTCCTCCCAAATCAAATCGAATGGTTCACTATTTTTATTCATGTTATTTGAGTCACTAAAAAATAAAATATTTCATTACATTTCCATTAAAATTTCACAAGTCAAACCTTCGCTAGCAACAAATTCCTAATGTTTGCGCATTTCTGAGTATTCTTATACATGCATACATTGAAAAAGGTCTAAAATCTTGTCTAATGAATTTAACAGAAAAGGGCCTGATCCATATTTTCAACAATAAACACAAAATGTCTGTTTTTCGCAAGTATTTTATTTTTACATTATATATATTACAATTATATTAATTTATTTAATTATATATAATATATTAATATATATTAATTCTAACCTTATTACAATTTTAAAATAACAATTTTGAAGTAAAAAGATATTTTGCTACACATTTTCGATATATAATATTAAAATTAACCTTTATTAACCATTAAAAGAATTAATTCAATTTAAAATTCCGCGCCAATCAGCATAACCGTCATTTGCCCTGAATTTACACCGGATTTTAGCTGGGGTTAAACCAGGGTGCACCAGGGCGCCCCAGGTTTCTCAAAAAACACAGAAGTGTCATTTGACGTTTAAAAACCAGTGCAGCTAGGGCGCACTGGGCCGCACTGGGGTGCACTGGGGTGCCACAGGATTGGCAATGAACAGACCTATATCTAAAACATATGGAATAACGTCTTTTTGGACTGAGAACTGTCGATCTGCGACGTTTAGCATATCAACTGGCAGTGAAAAATGGTAAGACGCACAAATTGAATACTTACAAGTAGATGGCAGGGATTGATTGGCTCAAAGGTTTCTTAAGGCGTCATCCAGATTTATCTATTCGTAAGTCCGAAGCCACATCAGCAGCTCGAACAATGATATTCAACGAAATGGCCGTAAGTAAATTCTACCAGTTGCTCGAAGATATTTATGCTAGGCATAAATTAACGCCTGACAAAACTGTGACGAGACTGGAATCTCTGTTGTATCTAAAATCAAGAGCAAAATATTGCCCATGAAAGGACGAAAACAAGTAGGCTCGTTATCATATGCAGATCGAGGCCAGACCATTACAGTAGAAGTATGTTTTAACGCTGCTAGAACCTACATGCCTCCACTGAGGATTTTTCCAAGACAGCGAATGAAACAGAATCGTTGGATCACGCACCACCAGGTACTGGATGACTACTGAAATATTTTTGACTGGATGACTACTGAAATATTTTTGACATTTGGAAGTAATAAATCTGACGCGTAAAAATGGAGTTATTATACTTTGCATTCCTCCTCACTGCACGCACAAGATGCAGCCAGCAGAAGTTGCATTTATGAGGCCACTCAGTACTTATTCGGCCTTGTTGAGTTCACACCCAGGGCGTGTGGTAACTGTATTTCAGATAGGTGAAATACTTGGAAATGCATACGTGCAGGCAGCTACAATGTCCACAGCTATTAACGCATTCAAAAAGTGTGGTATATGGCCGTATAATCAAAATAATTTTATGGATGACGATTTCATATCTGCTCAAACTACTGATATACAAAATATTGAAAACTTGTGGAATGTAGAACAACAAAGAGTTACAGAAGCCGAAGGGCTTCAATATGAGGTAGTTTCATCTGTGCCTTCAACTACAGCAGTCACGACTGTATCTTCAACGGCCACAACAACATCCCATCCTGGAACAGTTGCAACAAGACCTAAAGTTACAACAGAATCGTGCACTCCAGTTAGAATAGATTTTATCACCAAATGTTACGAGCAAGTCACACCTACTGTGAGTAAAACACCTGCTTCCGAACCTGAACCTGGATGTTCTTTTGCTTCTAAATCTCCCATCCGTACAGTGTGCCGCGATCTTACATGTTACTTTGAAAATGCATCCCCTGGTGATATTTTGCCAATCCCTTCTGTCTAACGAACTAAAAAGAGGAAGCCATACTGGAGAGGAAAAACATAAATCAATCCCTCAACTCCTTATAAAAATGAGCTAGGGAATTTTAAAAACCGAGAAAAGTATCCAATCCTAATGATCCTCGCCTAAAAAAAAAATGTTAAGAATAAACAAAAGACTAAAGTTCAAACCAAAACGCAAAATAACGATGATGAAGATACCATTTGTCTCTATTGTAATGATGAAAACCATACTTTTCTGAAATCATCCGAAGGTTGAGTAGGCTTCCATCTTTGTGGACGTTGGACTCACAATGCTTATGCTGGTGTGGATGATGAAAACGCCAAGGAAATTAACATTTGTGTTTATTGTGATAATAATAAGCCCCACCTTGCCCCATTTCCATTACACCATCTTACCCTATGGTACGGGGCAAGATGGTTTTTCGCAAGTTCTTATTAAATCATTTATTTAAAAAAAAAAAAAAGTGATACGTTCATCTCCCAAAGACTATGCCAAATTGTAGTTAGATTAATAAGACATCGTGGATTCGTCCTGATTATTCCAACAATCGGTAATTCATGGACCAGAGATTTCCAGGAATTTGAAAATACTCAACCAGTTCGTAATCGGTATTTCACGGGCCAAAAATTTTAAAATACTCAACTAATTCGTAATGTTAAGTAAGAAATTTCTGATTATTCAAGCAATCGATAATTCATGGACCAGAAATTTGAAAATAATCTAGTTTGCCATTTTCATTAAGACCTGTCGGAATACTCCAGTAATCGATAATTCATGGATCAGAAATTTGGAAATACTCAACTAATTCGTAATTTTCAGTAAGAAATTTCTGATAACTCAGCAATTTCTGATTACTCAAGCAATCTGTAATTCATGGATCAGAAATTTGAAAATACTCAACTTGCTCATAATTTTCACTAAGAAATTTCTGATTACTCCAGCAATCGGTAATTCATGGTCGGGTAGTTCTACAAACTAAGGAAGAATTCGAGTCTGATTTCGGCCCGACATTTTTTATACATTCTGGTGGCAGAATTCAGTCTAATAACTAGAGTACAGTGTCTTTTAGCTTATCCTAAAGGGAACAGTCAAAATATTTAATATTTTTTGATTTATGGCCATTTAAAATAAATCGAGCCACAGGAAACTGAGAGTGTCACCAGGAAGCTGAGGAAAACAACAAAAATCAATCGAGATCAATCATTTATTTCAAAATTTACTTGCTGAGGTTGTTCATGATCACGGAACTCAGGACCTACAGGTTCATCATCTGAACTAGACGGAGTATTTTCTCTAACAAATTGGTTCATCGTATTAGTTATTAACTTTTTCTTTTTGTAGGATTTGTCTGAGTATTCCCTCCAACTTTTGCGAGCTTGCCTTTTTTCACGAGCCGACATTTCAGAAACTAGATTTTTTTTGCCAGATTCTCACAGCTTTTTATACTTTTGCTTTCTTTTTTCTTTTTCAGCCGCTAATCTTTGAGGGTCGTTCTTAATTTTTTCATATCTAATTTTTTCAGCTATCCTTTTCTTTTCTAATATTTCTTCTTTGGTCTGTTTCTTTTTTGGCGCCATTTTTCCTGTGTAATAAAATATAATATTCAAATATAATATTTATAAAATCGATTAAATGTTTCTTTATTTTATACTTTTAATCCGAAATCCGACATTTCGAAACAATTATAAGAATACTTTTACTTAGACCACCACCAAAACTAAATAACCAAGAACCTCGCCGAACATTCGGTATTCGGTATTCGGCCAAATTACTATTCGTGGCATCTCTAAGAAATAGTGAGTATGAAATAAATAGCAATTGGCAGGATTTCTTTGGGCATTGTCGAAATTGTCGTTTACATTAAAAAGCCCCCACATTAATTTATAATCGTACGGCTTCGATAAAATGAATTTAGCGAGTGACTACTTAGCCCACTTACCAGACCCTTTACATGCCCGCTCAAAATCGAATTATTCATGTTGGTAAATTATGGAACAATGCTCCAGGGGAGCAGGTTTAATTGGTCCAGGGACGCGGCACATGAACGTCATACGACACCATTTGAGGCGCTATAGAAGTAATTAATAACGTTCAGGCAGCACGGCGCGGTCGTACCGCTCTCGTACTGCTAAGCGAGCTCCGGGTAGGGCTGGCGTGGCGAAGGCTCTGGTGGATTTTTGCCGTGTCGGGCCGCGATTTTATCAAATAAAATTAATGTTCTTTCATTTGGCTAGTAATCGATAATTGCATGCGACGCAATCAATTCCGGAATGTTTTACTTATTGTTGGCGTTTGCCAGTGGTTCCATTCGCCCGCCAGCGATGCATAGGATGCGATAGACGCACAGCTAAATGAATTAAATGCAAATTAGCTATATAAACTGCGAATATTATTGGCTGAAAGAGTGCATAGTGTAGTATTTTTAATAACCACCTTTTTCTCGGGCGCAGTATGAAATTAAAAAGATTACCTAACACTCTCGAGCACGCTCCAGAATCCCTCGCGGCGCTCCCGCTCCCGCTCCGCGGAACGAATCAAATATGCAATAAATTGCCGTCGCGCTCGGAGTTCGGCCATTAACATCATTGCTTACTGGTAACTGCCGCAATTAAAGCCAAAATCGCTCCTGCAGGCACTCCCAGTTCAGGGTTGTGATTATTAAAATCACGTTCAAGTTTTGTCAGAATGGCAAATTTCAAAGCCAAAGAACTCGGCTGTGACATTAGCCTGCTCAATTTGCAGGGCCGGGACTGGGATTTCATACAGTTAACATTTTTGGAATGGAGCAGCCGCAAAGTTTTAGAGGCGGAAAGCCCCTCCGCTCTGGTACGATATTCCATCCTTGCCCTCGGGTGCCCTCCTCTAGGGAATTATTAGTGCAGAGGAATTTACGAGCTACAACATTAAAATTTACACATAGCTTTTGATTTTATTAGGCTACCGAGGCGAAGGAGGCATCCAGTTTTCGAGGTGAAGCAGAAGAAACAAATGGGACTCCCGAGTAAAAATAAGACTCGCCCATTCTTAGTCTGAAACAGGCAAGCACAGCGTCAAAACGCCTATATGGCACCCAAACGTCGTACGGTACCCCTGTACGCTCACACTTTTTCTATACTAAAATTTAAAATACACTAAAACAATAAAATTGTTTTCTATTTAGTACAGTCAACACTCCTATGTATAACGCTGTCTTCTTATAACGCGATTTGTATACAGAGTGATCCAAAAGTATGGAAACGGCAAAATAACTTTCGAGGAATGCATTTTGGAGAAAAAAGGTTTTAGGAATTTTCCCTGGCCATAGAGTTAACCTTGACCGTGGCCTTGAAGGCTTGAAGTTGACTTTTTTAAATGGGAACCCATATTTTTGACCACGGAAATGAAAAGAGCGGAAAATTCTACGTCCGACTATGACCTTCGCCATGACCTCGAGTCATATCAACTGAAGATGGTTCTTTAAATGGGAACCTGCGTTGTTGTTAAAGATTTGGAAAGAGCAGAAGTCTTGCGTCCGAATGTTACCTGGACCACAACCTTCAAGATCATGACCTCGAAGGTCATATCAAGGTCAAGGTGGTTTTTTGAAGGGGAAACCATATTTTTGGCTACGGAAATGGAAAGACTATGACCTTGACCATTACCTCGAAGGTCATATCAAGGTCAAGATGGTTCTTTGTGATAGCAAGAACCAAGCTTATATTATGCTTTTTAATTAACCATTACTTTGAGATTGTTATGTTAAGCAAATAAAAACTCAATATTACAGTTCTCGAATAAAAAAAACCATAAAAATAACTACTTGAAAACTTAACCTTATTTTACACTTATTTCTATAACACTCCCTTTTAACAACAAAATTCGATTAAAATAATATTGCAATAAAATTAATAGTTAAAAAAAGAACCCCAAGAAGAACTTTCAAATAAAAAAATTTTGGGTTTTATACACTTTATAAAGTTTGTTAACAATTTTAAATGTTAGCGATGTTTGCCGATGCCGCGATTTATATTGGATTTTATAGTTAATTTTATCTAGAATAAGGACGAATAAAAAAAACTTGCGGATTTTTTGCGTTTTTTTTTAGAATTAAAAATCATAGAAATGACGACTTTCTTAGTATTTCCTTGTCATTTTCTCGTTAATTTCGTTGGATTTCATTTAAAATTAGCAATATACTATCAGTAAGTAATTAATAAAAGGAAATTAAGTGAATTCTCTACCAAAAACAACCAAGCTTGTATCCACGCCAAAGAAAAAAGCTCAACATTAATTCCAATGGCCTTAAACTTATGTACACAACACCTTACCTATCGAAATTTTGCCTAAGAAAAATACTCTCGCACCAAATGCACTTTCTGACCTAAGTATCTCATCAATTATGTTTTGAATGTACGGATAGGCTTGCGGTAGGTAAAGTGTTAAATAATAGTCACTTAACTTTTTAGTTCTTAAATAAAATAAAATTTATTTCTTTGTAATTAAAAAGAACCTTGTGTATACGTATTTGAATCATCTATCATAATCTTCAAACTTCAAACAGAAAGCTCCGTATTCATCAGTAGCTTCGAAGAATGTCAAAATATTAAAAAAGGTTATTTCAAAACATTATTTTTATTCATCCAAATATATACAAAAATCATCAAGAAGCCTAGACCTAGGAAAATAGTTATCACGAAAAGACTATAATAATTCATTTTTCATAGAATTAAGGTCCACAGATTTCATTGAATTACTATATAAATATCATTGGAATTTTAATTGTTCCTCTTATGTAAAAACAATTGTTCAGAAGATATTTCGATTTTTGTTATTTGTCGTTTTCTTTATAACAATGTAACAAATATTAACTAATAAAAGTTATATGTAATAATAAATAATACTTGATTAATTAAACACTTTATTGGTACAGAAGTTTCTTAATATAAGTACTATATAGCACAAATAGGAAACGCAGTGGTACGATACAGATGCTTGAATTGCATGGACAGAAGGGAAATTTCGTTATGATCATAGAAATACAACCTGAACTCGGAACAACTGTAAGCCAGATTTAACATACCACATTTACTGATGCGGTCAAATTTACTTAGTTTGTGTAAGTCGCACAGTACAGCTGTAAATACGAGTTCATAATTATGCCATTAGTGACCAGCCGCAAGTAAATTGTAAACCTTTTTATAAGAAAAGGTTCAAGTTTTAGCCTTTAAATTTACTTTTAAAGTGAAAAGGTGAAGAACAACTAATTAGTTTAGTTTACAAGGCCATCTAATTCACGGTCAGAGGGCCTTGTTTTGGGCAATTACAGACACTGTCAGTTACGTGCCAGACCTGTGGAAAGATAAAAAGTCCTGGACATTAATGGGTTAACTCCTCCTCGAAAACTGATTTTAGTCGCCGCAATCAATAAACAAGCTACCTGTGATCAGAGCACTATATTTTCTTATCATGTTTCTCTACTAGAAATAGTGCTTAAACTTTTAAGATTATAGTTTTATGTAATTACAAGAAACTTGAAACTCAGTGAAACAAGTTTTACAAAAATCCATTCAGAATAGAATTTTTCAGAGGTAAACATCTTTTTCAGAGCAATACGACTTGTACCTAAAGGGTCATTCTACAGAAAATCATCAAATGGTCAAAGCCGCACTATTTTTGATTTCGACGAAATTTGGTGGGTATCTTTGTTTAGATGTCAGAAGAGAAAATTCAGCATCATTTAATTTTTCTGATGTCTCAGCTTCGGTGCGCGACCGCTAGAGCACTCAAAAAGTGTGATTTTTACGCTCTACTACCATGCGCTGTCAAAATTGTTCTATTAGAGATGTTTGAACATTTGTAGTCGCAGTTGAAAGCTACAATATAGTAGTTTTAGGAAAAAAATATGGAAATAGAAAAATATTTTTATTCGAAGTATACTAGCATCCTGAAAATACGATTTTTTTCACATTTTTATATGATTTTCAAATGACTGTAGTATCTTTCCTGATAAATTAAAAAAATTTAGTTTTTGTGTACATCATTTCCATATATTAAACAAAACAACAGTCCATTATAGACTCGTTCGACAAATTTTTTATATTAAAAACATAAGCTTGAAATTTGAAAATTTCTGAAAATTGCATATTTCGAGCTTCAAAATGAAAATGTGGGACAGGAGATAGAGAACTGAAATTCTCAGGAAATTTAGGTGTAACCTTGATCTTTAAAGACCCGTTGAGTTTGTTTTGTTTTTTGCATCCCTCTAGTAATTACAGCCATTTCAATACAGCTAGTAATGCAGATTTACCTTTTTAATTAGTTTCTTTTCTTACTTCACAATACGAGGAAACAATAATGTAGTAATAAAAAAAGAACAATGTGTAGCAGATACTCCGTAAATGCTAGCAAACAAATGAGATCAAGCCACTTTACATCCTTTTGTAGTATATCATAAAAAAGATAGATTGATTAAGTTAAAAACATTTTGTGTAATTAGCGACTACTTAACCCATAGTACTGTAGCTTTCTATTCATTTCAAAAAATGTTCATTCAATACATCAAAAGATATTATCCAGAATTTAAAAAAGTTAAATATTTCATCGATGGATCAGCGGCTTAATAAAAAAATAAGAAAAATTTTGTTAATCTATGTCATCATAATGATGATTTTGGGTTGGAAGCGGAGTGGTATGTTTTTGCCACTTCTCACGGGAAAAGTCCATGTGATGGTGCAGGGGGAACGATCAAACGAATAGTGCGGAAAGCTAGTTTACAACGAATTGAAGATCGTCATATATTAACTACTAAAGCTATGTTCAATTTTTGTTCCGAACTCATTTCTGGAATCGAATTTTTTTTTTTGTATGGAATGCTGATGTTGAAGCTGCGGATAAATTTTTATGTGATAGATTTAGTAATATTATTACAATAAAGGGAACAAGAATTTTTCATAGTTTTGTACCCATTTCTCAAAGTAAATTGAAAATTCGTAAATTCTAGGCTTCAAATAATTCAGAAATTGTAAGTATATTCATTGTTGTATTAATAATGATATTAATGTTAGAGTAACAAAATAAAATTCTGATATTTGAAATCGCATTCTTCATTTACGATAAATTGCATTCTTCTTTTGGGATATATTTATTTAAATCGCCTTCTTCATTTGGGATGTATGTATACGGCGTATCGACTACATATTGTTTTGTTTTTTATTGTTTTTGTTGTTCTTTTTTATTACTACATTATTGTTTCCTCGTATTGTGAAGTAAGAAAAGAAACTAATTAAAAAGGAAAATCTGCATTACTAGCTGTATTGAAATGGCTGTAATTACTAGAGGGATGCAAAAAACAAAACAAACTCAACGGGTCTTTAAAGATCAAGGTTACACCTAAATTTCCTGAGAATTTCAGTTCTCTATCTCCTGTCCCACATTTTCATTTTGAAGCTCGAAATATGCAATTTTCAGAAATTTTCAAATTTCAAGCTTATTTTTTTAATATAAAAAATTTGTCGAACGAGTCTATAATGGAGTGTTGTTTTGTTTAATATGTACACAAAAACTAAATTTTTTTAATTTATCAGGAAAGATACTACAGTCATTTGAAAATCATATAAAAATGTGAAAAAAATCGTATTTTCAGGATGCTAGTATACTTCGAATAAAAATATTTTTGTATTTCCATATTTTTTTCCTAAAATTTTCTCTTCTGACATCTAAACAAAGATACCCACCAAGTTTCGTCGAAATCAAAAATAGTGCGGCTTCAATTTTTTTTAATTTTTGATGATTTTGTATGGAATGACCCTAAATGAACAATTTTCAGCAAAGCCTATGTTGGTACTTTTTTTCTGTTCCCGATGTAGTTAACTTTATTTTTTTATCAAAAGTCCTCCAACCTGACTTAAGTAGTACCGCTATAACTGTACCTCACTTCGCAGCTTTTCTCAGCTTGACTCGGGCTATAGTCCATTCGTCCTAGGAATAAAAGGGGATTGACCTTTCAATCTGACCAGCTCCTATAGCGTATTGAGATATTTCCTGATATAGTTAACGTGTTGAGTTAGCTAATCCTATCGGGTTGGCACGAAAGAAATGAGACAGTTTGTTTTTACATTTTAAATTCTAACATTTTTATTTTACTATACATTTAGTCAATCAAATACTCGCCGTCAGCATCTATGACTTCTTGCCAATGTATAGGCAAGGACTGGATGCCTGTTGCCCAGAACTCAGCGGACCGTGAGTTGAAGGTGGCTACGTAGGTTTCAACTTCATTAAAAGTGTTAAAGCGTTTATCACGCAAATCATTTTTCATGGCTCTGAATAAATGATAGTCTGAAGGGGCAATGTCTGGGGAATATGGTGGATGAGGTACCGCCTCCCAGCCTAAGCCCTGCAGTTGTTGGCGGGTGGTGGATGCAGTTTGCGGGCGAGCGTTGTCATGAAGTAAAATGACATTGGCTCTTCTTTGTCTTTTTCCTTTGATAGCTGTGGCTAGTTTATCGAGCTGCGCCGCATATGTGTTAGCATTAACGGTTTCATTATGTAATAATTCATAAAACAGCATGCCCTGAGAATCCCAAAAGCAGCAGCGGTTTTGATATTACTTTGGTTGAGTTGGTGAGTCTTCCTTTCGTGGCAGCCAGAAGGCACGGCGCGTATTGTTTTCGTAGAGAACCCACGACTCGTCCCCTGTGACCAAATCCTCCAAAAACTCCTTCCGGCGCGGTCGAAGTAGTAGCGATTGGCAGACGGCGACCCGAGCAGCACGAATGGCGTCTGTGAGGGCATGAGGTGTCCATCGGGATAAAACTCTCCTATACCCGAGCTCGTGCAGGTGATGTTCTATAGCGTGATGGCTGCAGTGGAGTTTTGTCGATAATTCACGAGTGCTTGCATCCGGCTTCTGTTGCAGTTCACGGGGCAAATCATCATTGTCGAAAGCTGGTGGTCGTCCCGAGCGAGGCTGACTTTCGAGGCTTCGGTCTCCTGTACTGAAGCGTTTGAACCAACGAGACACTGTTGCGTGACTTGTAGTATCTGAGCCAAATGCAGTGTTGATGTTGTCTGCCGCAGCTCGCGCACTATGGCCTAACAAATACTCGTAAAGATATAGAGTTCGAACTTGTCGCTCATCTATTTTTCTTCAAACTGACTGAATTAATCGTGCGTGCGCTTTTATATATCCCTAGGACTGAAGCACCTAGAATGTTCTATAACATATTAGAATATGGTCGAAAACAATTGATTAGAAAAACAACATGAGTAGAGTTTTCTAGAGTGTCTCATTACTTTCGTGCCAACCCAATAAATAACGTACTGGGATATTTCCTCATATAGTTAACGTATTGAGTTAGCTATTCATATAGCCTACTGAGCTATTTTCCCATATAGTTAACGTACTGAGTTAACTATTCTTATAGCATACTGACCTATTTCCTCATATTAACGTATTGAGTTAACTATTTTTATAACGTATTGAGCTGTTTATAACGCATTGATCTTCTCCTAGATTAACGTACTGAGTTGACTAGAAATTTCTCCGACTGAAGTAGTAAGCTAACCAGTTCTCAGAACTTTTCCCAACACTCAGTGACATCTACTCAATCTGGAAAGACAACATAAGGATTGATCATCTTGCCTTACTTTGCAGATGAACTGCTAGTGAAAGCTTAAACTACAGAGGGATAATTTATTTTTATTTTTGAAATTTCATTAGTGTTTGTTTACTTTTTCTTTTGATTTTTGTTAAGTTTGTTGTTAGCCTTAAGGGGGTAAATACAATTAGAAGGTCGAAAAAATCGATTTTTTTTTGTTCCTCTAAAAAGTTAGGAAATTTCCCGTAGAATACGCTCCAAAAAGTTTCAGATCGAAAATCGAACTCCTTATATATTTTTTCTTGATTTTTCGAGAACGCTTTGTTCAGCGCATAGAAGGTTTTCAAAACTTTAAACTCGTTTTTCTCAAAACAACATTTTTAAGATTTGCAACCACGATTACTCGAAAACTACTTGTCCAATTTAGCTGAAATTTTTAGGGTTTCTTCGTTATACCTTAGGCTTGTCTGTAAGCCTAATTGTTTTGGAATTTTTTGTTGCAAAATTGGATGATTAATGCAAAAATGGCTGAAAAAATAGTGAAAATTATCGATTTTTTACAAAAACTTCTACCAAACGCAGAATTATTTTTTTTTTTTAATTTTTGAGGCTTACCGACAAATTACATGTATACTTAAGCCACATGTTTTTTATGGGCTGTTACAGATCAATAACACGACGTCCAGAGTGGTTGCAGTTAGTTTTGAAGGTCAACTTCACGCCAGCGTACAGCCGCCATTTTGTTTTCAAAAATTAAAAAAATTTTTTTTTATATTCCTCATTTATACCTTAACAAGTGTACAAAGTTTTATAATGATTGCATTAAACCTTCTTTGTGAAAACAAATGTTTTTTAATGCGTAATTTTTGCCCCTTTAATTGTATTTACCCCCTTAAGAGATTTGAAATACACCATTTTTTAACTGACTAAATCTTTGATCTGGAACCTTTTTTCAGTAAAGCCGCTTAAGTGGACTTAACACAATGTTTTATTTGTAGGCCTATTTTGAGAGGAGATCGACGAGAAACAAGAAACATTTTCTTTTCGACTACAGCGCCATCTATCTATCACTAATAATTAATTTTAGCGTAAATGAACGACCGAAAATATTAATGTTTCAATATAAACATTTTTTCCGTACGATGCGTAGGGTTGTTTAGTTTAGTTGATTAGTACGAAAGGCTTAGGCAGCCTCGCAATGACTGCGACCAAACCAGGTCTATTGAGAGTCCCCGATTTCCTCTTGTGTTATATCCCCCAGTCAAGTATTTTGTTCAGGTCTATAATCCTGCTGGGATTTGTGTCTCATACGATTTTGGAGCTTGTGCACAGAAGCGGCATGGAGCCGTATCAGCTTTGCTAATTTTATTGAGTTGATACCTCACAAGAAGACGGCAAGGCTGTGGGGTATTCAAATCGAACTGAAGTTTCGCGTGTAATCAGTAATCAGTAAGAGTACTTATTTATACCGGGTGAGTCATTTAACTTGAGACAACCTAATAACTTTTTAGGATCACATAATATTGAAAAAAGTTTAATATGAAAGTTGTAGGGTATCAAAAATGGCGTTTGGTGATGATCTTAAAAATTACCTTGACCTTGACATTCAAGGTCATATGAAGGTCAACTTTAAAATTTCAAATGGGATGACCCCCTATTGACCCCGGAATTGAAAATAGCGGAAAATTTTACGTTCAGATATGACCTTGATCCAATGGTCAAGGTCAAATTTCAAAGTAATTTCACGGTAATTTATTTTCATGTACAATAGCGAGAAGCGATGACGTTTTTTGAAATACATTTTAAACAAAAGTTTTTGATGTGAAGAGAGGTATCTAACCACGACCTTGAAAATTACCTTGACCTTCAAAGTTATTTGAAGGTTAAACTCAAAAATTCTATTGTAACACCTATTTTTGACGCCAGAACGAAAAAAGCTTTCGACCGAACATGCGATAATGTATTTAACTACATTTTGCATTACCCAGGAACAACGACGTGGACGTAGTAGTTTTCTGCAAAATGTAGTTAAATACTTTTTCACATGTTCGGTCGAAAGCTTTTTTCGTTCTGGCGTCAAAAATAGGTGTTACAATAGAATTTTTGAGTTTAACCTTCAAATAACTTTGAAGGTCAAGGTCAAGGTAATTTTCAAGGTCGTGGTTAGATACCTCTCTCCACATCAAAAACTTTTATTTAAAATGTATTTCAAAAAACGCCATCGCTTCTCGCTATTGTACATGAAGATAAATTACCGTGAAATGACCTTGAAATTTGACCTTGACCATTGGGTCAAGGTCATATCTGAACGTAAAATTTTCCGCTCTTTTCAATTCCGGGGTCAATAGGGGGTCATCCCATTTGAAATTTTAAAGTTGACCTTCATATGACCTTGGATGTCAAGGTCAAGGTCATTTTTAAGATCATCACCAACCGCCATTTTTGATACCCTACAACTTTCATATGAAACTTTTTTCAATATTATGTGATCCTAAAAAGTTATTAGGTTGTCTCAAGTTAAATGACTCACCCGGTATAATAAAACCGTAGCGCGCACTACTTGATCATTATCGAAAAAAAAAAAACCTAAAAACCTAAGTAATACATAAACTGATAATTTTGAAGGGATTTAATATCTTATTTTATAAGGATATTTGTTGTTTTATATTATCTTGACCTATCCATATCTCAAAGGATTTCCGTAACAATTTCTTAAGTAGTTTTTTTTTCTAGAAGTTGGACTATTTTTCCTTATTTATCAGCTGATCTTTAATTTGCATTCGATCTTGGTTGCGCAAATAAGGTCATGATATTTTTTCAATGAATTATTTAATAATATAATAATTTGTTTTTATATTTGTTCAGTGGGTATCTAGTTACCACCCCACAAATGAATAAAAATTATTATTTTAGTTTACCAATTAAATCCTTAATATCTTACATGCCTAGATACAATATCATTCATCATCATCAAACAAAGTTTATCTTTATAAGCTGAAAAACAAGATGCATAGAAATATTTATGCCTCTCCTCCACAGCGCTAATGAAATAGATTGAGAAGTCCCAGGAAGTTAGCATCAAATAGGATTGTGAGGTTTGGAGAAGAAATGTAACTAAGAGATTTGGGACAGGAGGTTAGAATGTGGTTAACTGTAAAAGCTACGCCAGAAAGTTACAAACAATTTTTGGCGATTTAGCTGTACAGTCATAACCAACAAATACAAATAAAAATCAACATTTAATTTTTTTTAGGTGTCACGCTGGTGGAAAAAAAATCTGGAAAAAATATATGTTATATTTATATTAAGAAGCTATAACAAAATTGTGATTATACCAAAATTCAAAATGGTTTTTTCAGGAAAACTGGGTATTTTCAGTTCGACTAATTTTTTCTGTTATGTGCCTTAGTGACATATGTATATAACATGACAAAATGTTATCCAAATCCGTCAATGCGTTCAGAAGATATTAATTTTTCTCGAAATTTTTAAGGGATGAAACTTGGCCAAATTATACAAATATATGTTTTTCGCACCCAACATGTGTTCCTGCGATGAGTTTGAATCAGATGCCGTTAACTGGAATGCGTCCAGTCGCGACCAGTGCATCGGTGGACCCCAATATATCTGTACAACCGACGAAGATGACACCGCAAATGTGTTTTGCCGATTTCTTGGCGTTAAAGATATCGCCGATATCTTGCCTGAGTTTGACCCATATGCCGAGGACTCAGTGACGTCGAAACAGTTCGTCGAACGTGTAACGTTGTTGAAGTCAGCATACCGATGGGACGATCGCATTTTAATATATGCCGTACAAACAAAGCTAAAAGGAGCAGCTTACAATTGGAAGGACAGTTTGCCGATAATTTTGAACTGGTCCGAGTTCGTATGCTCGATTTTTGGAAGATTTTCCGACGACAGAAACCGCCGCGGACGTGCACATTCGACTCATGAATATGGAGCGACGTTTTAAGAAAAGTCCGGAAGAATACTTTCAACGAGTCTGCAGCCGAGGCCGAAAGGGCGGGTTAGCTGACGAAGACTTAATCAGGTACGTACTAAGAGGTTTAAGAGAACCAAAATTGTCGAATGCATTACTATGCATGCAATTTCGCACAGCGAACGAATTGTTGATGGCAATTAGTAGATATACGACACGTATTGCGAATTCCAAGACTGCTGATACGGAGATAAGAAAACAGGAATATAGGCTGGTACAACGGAATGTTGAGAATTCTGTGACGACAGCTGGTAGGGCACCGGGTGAGAAGAAGGGACCCGTTTGTTACAACTGCCGTGAAAGAGGACATGTGTCCGCAAACTGTCCAAGGGATTCAAGAAAGGAAAAATGTTTAAATTGTCGTAAAACTACGCATAGAACTGGAATGTGTCCAGAGAAGGCCGACGATATAAGACCGACAGTAATGACGGTTGATTCGAGCCATGAGAATACTCCAGCAATAGTTACGAAAGTAGTATCGTTAAACGGACAGACGGTATGTGCGCGCATTGATCTTGGTAATGAAAGGTCCGTTATTCGAAAAAGTTTAATTGATACTATGGGTGATCTGGGCCCGTATTCCCCTCCTCGATTCGGAAGAAATGTTTGTCGAAAACGACAAATCGGCATTCCGTAGCCCGATTCCGACACTCGATTTCGATATGATGGCATTCCTCTTCTCGATAACGAGAAGTTTGTCGTTTGATCGTTGTATTTCACGATGTCATTTTAGTTATCGAGAATTGCAACGAAGGCGTTTGAAGTGCATAAAAATGTAAGTAAAATATAACATTTTTTTATGTATAAAGTAGGTAACATAAATGAATTATATCCAAGGGTTAAAGTGACTGCACAAAGACAATACGAAATTTTAGTGAAATTTGGTCGATTCGTTCGAGAAGCGGAATACAAATTTTTTTTCGGATCGACCAGGAGGTATTGTCGAAACGTTTCAACGTTTCGAGGAGCGGAATACGGGCCCTGATCGTAGATAGTTCCATAATTTTAAGAGGATTTGCAGGTGGTTCATATGTGACGGCGGGTCACATAGAGGTGAAACTGCAGTTCGACGAGTACTTTGCTGACTGTTGGTTGTACGTTGTGCCTGACGAGATGCTAACCCAAGACGTGCTTTTGGGAGCCCACGTGCTTTGTAAAGAAGGAGGTCGATTAGTTGTTGAAGCCCAGGATTGCCGCATGGAAATTATAAAGAACGACGATATTAAAGTAAGTGCAGTCGACGCCGACGAGCGAGATCAATTGCGAACATTGTTGACGAAATACAGTGATTGTTTCGCTGAAGATTGGTCAGGTCTGGGACGATGCAAAGAGGCTGAAATGAAAATTCAATTAAAAAAGGATGAGCCTGTTAGAGTGCGTCCTTATCGTGTTCCATTTACAAAAAGAGATCAGGTGAATGAGATTATACGGAAGTTGCTGCAGTATGACATTATTAGAGCGAGTACATCTCCTTATTCATCGCCGATAGTTTTGGTCTCGAGCGAGGGTAAAGACGATCGACTGTGTATTGACTATCGTGCGTTAAATGCAATAACGGTAAAGCAACCTTTCCCAATGCCAATAATTGACGAACAGCTGGCTCGACTATCGGGAAGTAATTTGTTTACTTCGCTGGATTTGATGTCGGGATATCATCAGATTCCTATTGAGGAGTCGTCAAGAAAATATACGGCTTTCTCAACGATGGACGGACATTATGAATATAACTATATGCCGTTTGGGCTTGTAAATGCTCCAGGCTCCTAGCGTGTTTCAGCAGCTCATTAATAAATTGATTGCACGGGTGGAACCTGGGGAAGCCCTAGCATATCAGGATGACGTAATCGTTCCGAGCGCTACTGTTTCGGACGGATTTAGACGATTGGAGAAATTCCTTAAAATTCTGAAGGAAAGTGGTCTAACTTTGAGACTAAAGAAATGCGTGTTTTTGGCTGATGAAATTGTGTTCTTGGGCCATTGGATAGGTAGACAGGGAATCAAGCCGGGTCTGCGGAAAACTGAAAGTATTCGAAATTTTGCGGTGCCGATGAATCAGCATGATGTTCGACGATTTTTAGGTTTGGCCGGATATTTCCGAAAATTTATACTGGATTTCACAATGAAGGCCAAACCTCTTACGAAGTTGCTGAAAAAGGACGAATCATTTGAATGGACTGAGGCACAGCAGAGGAGTTTTGAATTACTTGTAGACGAGTTGTGCAGCGAACCGGTGTTGACTATTTATGATCCCAAGAAGGACAATGAAGTACACACTGATGCATGTAGTCTGGGACTTGCAGGTGGACTTATGCAGCGAAAATCCGATGAAGTTATACAGCCGGTGTTCTATTACAGTCGATATTGTACGGAGACAGAGTCGAAATATCACAGCCACGCGTTGGAGGTTCTGGCCATAGTCGATAGCTTGGAGAGATTTCGAGTTTACTTGCTCGGTAAACACTTCACAGTGGTGACGGACTGTGCCGCAATAGAGGGAACGAAGCTGAGCAAGCCGTTAAATCCGCGGATAGACCGATGGTGGTTGAGGCTGATGGAGTTCGACTTCAAGGTTGTGCATCGTTCAGCGGAACGTCTTAGACATGCTGATGCCTTGAGCAGAGCTCCGGTGGGCAAGGCAGTTGCGCCGAAAACTGTTATGCACGACATTCTTCGGGTCGGGGTTTCTGCAACTGATTGGTTGGCTGTGATGCAATTGACTGATCCGGAAATAACTGAAACTGTTTCGATTCTGAAAGGAGAATTGCAATCTACAAGATCAACTCAAATCCAACGAGATTTTGTTTTGAGTGGTGATCGTTTGTTTCGCATAGTGAACGGGGAATCGAAATGGGTTGTGCCGAGGTCAATTAGAGGAAAAATTGTAAAGACTGCACATGATGACTCTGGACATTTCGGTGAGGACAAGGTTCTTCAGAGGCTCAAGAGGGATTTTTGGTTTCCTCGAATGCGAGGTTATGTGAAAGCATATATAAAGGCATGTTTGGAATGTCTTTACAACAAGCAGTTGGGAGGTAAAAAGGAAGCCGAATTATATGGCGACGACGTTGAACCAATCCCGTTTCGGGTGCTACATATCGACCATCTTGGTCCTTTTCCGAGAAGTAAAGCTGGACGAACACATATTTTGGGTATTATTGATCACTTTTCACGATATATTGTGGTCAAGGCGGTTGGCAGCACGAAGACGACAGCCGTACTGGGGGCGTTGCGAGAGCTGACGACATATTTCGGCCTACCTAGGAAGATAGTTACCGACAGAGGAACGGGGTTTACTTCCAGAGCATTTAAAAACTTTTGTTCTAGGAACGGAATTCAACACGTTTTAACCGCAACTCATACTCCTCGCGCTAATGGAGTAATAGAGCGAGCTAATCAATCCATATTGCAGTTTATTCGCACAGCTACCGAGGACGAGATTAATTGGGATGACCGAATCCGTGAATTACAGTGGACCCTCAACTCGCAGAGGAACGAGACGACAGGTTACAGTCCAAACGATATAGTGTTCGAGTTTCCACTGAGAGATCTAATCTCTAACAAAGTGTTGGAGACTTTGCAGGATGATGCTGTGCAGAGGAGATGACCAATTCATCCGAGAAGCGACGTGAAATAGTGCGTCGAATGGAAACTGAACGGATGAAATGGAAGGTGAGATTCGACGAGCGACATCGTAAGCCACGACGTTACGAAAAGGGGGAACTCATTGTGATTGAGCACATTCCTCCGGCAACTGGAAGTAGCAGGAAGTTGGACCCAAAGTACCGTGGGCCGTTTTGTGTTGCCGAAGTTCTGGATCGGGATCGTTACCTGATAGCCGACCCGCCAGATATATCACAGTCCAATAAGCTTTTCCGGTCAGTGTACACAGCCGAGAAAATGAAACCCTGGGCAGAGACATGCCCCGAATTGGAGGACATCATTATAGAGGACATGGAGGACTCAGACGAAGATGATGAATCCGGGACGAATTCAAAATCGGATGACCGAACTGTCACGCGACGGAATTTATGCGACGAGGAGGACATCTGTGAGGAAGCGTTGGAGGCAAGTGAGGAGGAGAAGCGCGCAATTTAAAAAGAAGAAGAAGGGACTCGAGCGCCATCGAAGAGCTGTACAGGACTGGTGAATAAATAATCAAAGTTAAATTCTGTTTTCTTTTATCGCCTTACCTCCACATAAACCATTTTCCGATCATCCTGACACATATATACATGTATTATGTGTATATAAGTATATACAAGTTAACATCATTTAAGTTAACATAACCTATTTTATTATTTCACATTCATCGCCACGCGACTTCTCACGGTCCCAAACCGCCACGGTCCCAAATCGCTAACATCAGCTTCCCACGAGGCCCACAGGTACGCTTCCCACGAGTCCCACAGGTACACGCGCGACACCTGATCCACCACCGGCGCAGACAGCACGTCAGCAACAATAGTTTACTTAAGGCTCTAGATTAAGCCAAAAATTGAAGTCAGTCGTAGTCAGTTGTAATCACTTATTAATTCGATTTTGTACGGAGCAGAAGCTTCCGGAATAAATTTATTTTTTTAAGAAAAACTTTACAAAACTTGTTTTAATTGGCGCCCGAGCAGGGACCGTGACGCGCTAATTTTTACCGGAGTAACTGAGAAAGTACCCAGGGCCCTTAAGTAGTGACCGTGGTAAATTTCGACTCCCGCGCCCTCAAGAAGTGCCAGTGTTTCGACTCGGTGAAATCGATCTCAATCAGTGCCCTCAAGAAGTGCCAGAGTTTTGAACCGGTAAATTTAGCATCAAATAGTACCCTCAAGAAGTGCCCATCGATTCAGTGCCCTCAAGAAGTGCGAGTGATCGATCCTCGACTCAGTGCCCTTAAGTAGTGTGAGCAGTCGAGAAGCAGTCATGGTACCCGAACCCAACAAATCGAATAGGGAAACGAGGCCCCTCAATAACCTTCGTAGGACGAACAGGAGACATGAATTTTGTCAGCCGCCCTAGCATGATAACCCTAATGTAAGCTTAGAATTAAGAAATTAACAAATTAATTGAAAATATTCAAGAATATCGTCAATCGAAAGTGCTTAAAAATTTAGTATCCAAGAATATTATTAATTGAAGGTAAACAAGAATTAAAAGCATTTAATAATATTATTAATTGAAAGTATTTAAACACATTAATTGAAGGATCGTAAGAATTGAAGTTGTTTAGAAATATTACTAAGAAATATCACGAAATAAAAACTTATCAATAGTGTTAATTTAAGGCTTTTAAGAATATTATCAATTGAAAGTGCTTAAGAATATCACTAAGTGGAAATATTTTAGGAAAATTAATATCAAAGTGATTAGTGTTTAAGAAAGGCTTCAACCGCGTAATAGATAGATTTTCGCGAAATAAATTCTCTAAAAAATGGCTAACCCTAATCCCGAAAATCAATCCCCAAATTATAACCACCTTACCCCGGAATTAGTCACCCTAGTAACAAGTATTGTCAATAGAATATTTAACAATGAAGACAGGCAAATGATCAATTCAATACTTAATCCGAACGCGAAATTTAAGGTGGTCGAGACCAAGAAATTCGGCAAGAGCTAGCAGGAGGCCTAACGGACCTTAAAAAAATTCCGGATATTGTGAAAAGTCTACGCGAATTTTCAGGAAATCCCATTGAATTTTCTTCTTGGAAGAAAACCGTCGATAGGATCCTCCGTATTTACGAGCCATTAATAGGGACTCCAAAATATTACGGGATTCTAAGTGTAATCCGTAACAAAATAACGGGAAGTGCTGATAGTGCTTTAGAATCTTACAATACCCCTTTAGAATGGAAGGCAATCTCTCGTTGCCTAACATTACACTACGCCGATAAAAGAGACCTAGGTACCTTAGAGTACCAAATGACATCTTTGATCCAAGGGAACTCTAGTATACAACAATTTTATCAAGCAGTATATACCCATTTGTCCCTAATCTTAAGGGGGACCACTAGTGTGACCGCCTGAAAAAAAGGTGATTTTTGGAATTTTGTTTAAAGACAACTACTGCATGGAATGTTTTAATATTTTAAGGATATATTTGTGGATATATAGTAAATACATGATAAAATGTTTGAACCAAAAATTTGAAAATTCAGCGAGTTATTCGCAATTTCCCAAGGCTCAAAAAAAAAAAAGTGCTGCCAAAATTACATTTTTTATTCGATTCGGAAAACTGGAGGTTTATGGCACGAAGAAACATGTATGAAAGAAGTTGCAATAAGAATCAAATCGATCGGATGATTTGTCTTCGAGCTACAACTGCAGCAAATTTGAAAAAAGTAGTTTCGAGAAAAACGCGTTTAAAGTTTAATTTATACATTTGTCAGTACCTCGATACGATGAGCGGCTGCTCTTCAAATGGCTGTAACTCAAAAACTATTTGAGATATGCACTTGAAATTTTAGTATGTTATTTTTAAAGGTATAGACTATCGAAATATGACAAAAAAAAATAATTTTTTTTTTTCAAAATGTCACACTAGTGGTCCCCCTTAAATAAAATCGCATGTATGGAAATAACCCCAGAATTTATGAGTCTTCTTACGCGAACATATCGGGACAAGGCCTCAGATACATTCATCCGCGGACTTAAAGGCGACCTACCGAGACTCTTAGGCATCCGCGAGCCCGCTGACCTTCCTCAGGCACTACATTTGTGCCTCAAACTCGAAAATCAGAATTTCCGCTCTGCATACGCGAATAACAACCAACAGTTTGCAAGAAAATTTAGTAACACGGTGCCACCTCCAATCCCACTTCGCAAAACCCGTCCGCAGCCTCAATGGCAGACGCATAGAAAACCGTTTTACCCTTAATTAACATATTTTCCTCCTCAACCGCAACGAACTCCCCGAACCCAGCAAACCTGGCCCAATCAAATCTATACCCACCAACAGCAACCTCAATATAAGTCCCAATTTCAGCCACAATATCGTCAAACGATTCCACGCCATAGTCAACCGTACCAGACTCCACAAAGGCCACCAAAGCCTCAACCTAAACCCGAGCCTATGGATACTTCCACTATAAAAACTGCCGCGATCAATTACCAGAATAGGCCATCAGCTCCTTTCAGGTACGCTGAGAAGAGACCCCCCGGTCCTTCAATGCAGCCACCTATTCCCCACAAATTCCAGAGGAACTTCCATTTAGCCACCGATACCGAACCAGGAGAACTAAATAATTACTACGAGGCCATGGCATCAGATGATCCAAATTACGAACAGAGTTTCGAGGACTACTCACAGTCTCAAGAACCTTCCGGCTCTGCAGAAAGTAACGAACTCCCCGAATATACTGATCTGAATTTTTTAGGCTAACGGACTCTTCGTTACCTTATTACCAGTGCAGGACGAAGAGCGGTAAATTTCTGAATTTTCTAATAGACACTGGATCGAGCAAAAATTATATTCAACCCGAACTCGTCGAAAATCCTCTCCCCAACAATTCCTGTTTTTTGGCGAAATCGATTGCTGGCGACGTAAAAATTAGTCATCATACTTTTATAAACCTTTTTGGCAATAATAATGTCCGATTAAAGTTCTTCCTTCTTCCCACGCTGAAATCGTTTCACGGAATCCTTGGAACGACAGCCTGAAAGAATTATCAGCTGTCATACATGCAAAAGAAAGTCATATGGAAGTTTTAAACAATGTTAGAATTAAAATTAAACAACTAAAGTCCCCCTCCGTTAATTCATTAGAAGCGAAACTTGATCAGGTGACGGACCAACAGAGAAAGTGGATAAAATCATTAACTGAAAAATTTGCAACCCTCTTTTCCGAGCCTGAAGAGAGACTCACCTATACCACTAGGGTCATAGGTGAAATCCGCACCAATTCCGACGCACCGGTTTACTCGAAATCTTATCCTTATCCTGCATCCCTCCGAGACGAAGTACAAACCCAAATTAGCAAGCTCTTAAGAGATGGAATTATCCGCCCATCTCGATCTCCCTATAACTCACCAGTGTGGGTTGTACCCAAAAAGTGCGATTCGCAAGGGAATAAACAGTTTAGGATGGTGATAGACTACCTCAAATTGAACACTGTCACGATAGCTGATCGTTATCCAATACCGGATATCAACGAAGTTCTCGCGCAATTTGGAAAAAGTAAATTTTTCACTGTTCTTGACCTCCGCAGTGGATTCCATCAAATACCTCTGAAGGAATCCGATATAGAAAAAACTGCCTTCTCCGTAAATAACGGAAAATTTGAGTTCACGCGACTCCCTTTCGGATTGAAAAATGCGTCTTCAATTTTCCAGCGTGCACTGGACGACATACTCCCCAGATACATAGGGAAATCATGTTATGTTTATATTGATGATATTATCATCTTCAGGAGGACGAAGCGCAGCATCTTAAACACATTTCTGAAGTATTCCAAACCCTCAGTGATGCCAACATGAAGGTGCAGTTGGACAAATGACAAGTTGAATTCCTTGGCTTCATTGTCTCGGCCGACGGAATAAGAACAAATCCAAAAAAAGTTGAGGCTATCACGAACTTTCCCGTACCGCAGACTCTAAAGACCAAAAGCGAAGCGAGCGAAGCGAACAATTTTAAAATTTGGGCGCCGTACAAATTAATTGAAGTGTCCGAATAGAACGCGACATGAGCGAAGCGTCTACTGCGACAGAATGTTCCCAAATTTTAAATTTTTCGCTTCGCTTCGCTCGCTTCGCTTTTGGTGTGTCCGTACCTTAAAACAACTTCGATCTTTTCTAGGCCTTTCCGGCTACTACAGGCGGTTCGTCAGAAATTATGCGCAAATTGCAAAACCTTTAACTAGTTTGCTAAGGGGAGAAGAGGGAAGATTTCCAAAAACCGAATCCGCAAAAAAATCAATAGTTCTGAGTCCAGAGGCCCTTGAAGCATTTACAAAATTCAAAACACTTTAGTTTCGCAGGATATAATTCTTTCTTATCCCAATTTTAATAAAACTTTCGAATTAACCGCCGACGCTTCCGATACAGCCATGGGTGCCGTCTTATCACAAGACAACCGACCAATTACCTTCATTTCCCGAACATTGAGCAAGACAGAGGAAAATTACGCGGCCAATGAAAAAGAAATGTGGCGATCATCTGGTCCCTAAACACCTTACGGAATTACCTTTATGGTACATCTAAGGTGAAAATTTATACAGACCATCAACCATTAACCTATGCCCTCAGTCCCAAAAATCAAAATTCTAAAATGAAGCGCTGGAAAGCAATTCTAGAAGAATTCAACTATGAATTGCAGTATAAACCCGGAAAAGGCAACGTCGTGGCTGATGCATTATCTCAAATAAGTCAGGTAAATTTAATGACACCCACAGATCGCAGCGATGAAAGCTCATCGCACGAGTTAGTCCCCACTGTGTCAACACCTATAAATGTTTTTAAGAATCAAATCGTACTTTCGACGGGAGACGATGACAGTTACAAATTCGAAATACCATTTCCCACATATCATAGGCATATTATCATAAAAAGAGAGTTCACGACCGAAATGCTAACTGAAATACTAAGAAGATACCTCAATCCGAGCGTCATCAATGGCCTGTACACCTCCGAAGCCATAATGGCTAAAATTCAAACAATATATCCCCTCCATTTTAGGTCCTACAAATCAAGATTTACTCAAACTCGTGTACGAGACGTAACTAATCCCACAGAACAAGAGGAGGAAATACTAAAGGAGCACAAAAGAGCTCACCGAAATGGCGAAGAGAATAAAATTCAATTACTTCAGCGAATTTATTTCCCAAAAATGAAGACCGAAATTCACAGAATAATTAGCCAATGTTCAATCTGCAAACAGCACAAATACGATCGCCACCCAATGTCACCAGAATTACAGCCAAAACCTATTCCGCAATATCCCGGCCATATTATACATATAGATATCTATTCCACAGAGAAGCACTTGGTCCTTACCGCATAAGACAAGTTTTCAAAATATGCTCAAGTTCGAATTCTGAAATCAAAAGCCGTTGAAGATATAAGAGAGCCTTTGCGTCAAATCCTTTTTGCTTTTGGGGTACCTAAAGCCATCGTCTTCGATAACGAGAAATCGTTCAATTCTGCATCCATCTGTTTCCTACTCCAAGATATATTAGGTATTCAAATTTATAAAACTCCCCCCTACGCTAGCACCGTAAACGGACAAGTGGAAAGATTCCACTCCACCCTTTCCGAGATCATGCGTTGCCTTAAAGCTAATCGTACACACAAATCATTCGAGGAATTGCTTGATCGGTCAGTTTACGAGTATAACTATTCGATTCACTCTACCACGAAACAACGACCTGTAGAAACATTCTTTGGCCGAACTATCAGCACAAATCCCGATGACTTCGAGAAAGCTAGGCAGTCTAACATAGAAAGATTGAAGAAAAAACAAACTCAGGATCTAAATTATCACAATAAGAAAAAACAACCTGTAAAAATCTATAACCCCGGTGACACTATTTACGTTACAATTAACAACCTTTTAGGATCAAAATTATCAGCCAGATTTAACCCTCAGTCACAAAGGTATACCATACCCAGAGCCTTTTAGAAACGCGTAGCATTTTCCAGGGGGAAGGGGTACATGTCTAAAGCGCATGCGTAAAAAAAGTAGAGGTACCAAAGTACCTAATTAGTGCTTCGTCAAAGTTATTAGTGTCACCTAGCATACTGTTTAATTTGTCCGAATATTGGTCTGGGTATTTTATACCCGCCATGTGTGAATTCGTTAGAAAACGTCGATAATCAAAATTTGACAAGTAAGTAAAAATGCGTACAAAAGAGCAATTACATCAACTTTTGATGTATATTTTTAGTATACAAATAATATTTTATCATTTTTTTTTCTTTCTAGCGATCAAAAAATGAGCAAGATGCGTGTTTTCTGTGACAGTTTAAGGATAGTAAATTCGTATATGGAGGCCTATTTCTAAAGTATGAAGACATAATTTTTTATGTAAAACAATTTAAGTTGGTGCTTCTTGAACTATTAAACTATAATAAATCCTTGCTTTTAGTATGGAAACCCGTGCACGAAGGAATGCGGTTGAAATTGCCTTGTAATTTGCTCTTCTACTTCTTTGGAAAATTGCTCATTTTCAAATTACAAAAAAAATATGGTTTTTGGAGTAAAATACTAAGTCGTGCTGTTTTTATGATAGTTCGAACATTTGTTTACAAGGATTGATGGTTTATACTTTTTAAAAATCGTACTTGATATGTTTTATAATTTTTTGAAAAAAAAATTTTTTTCTGAAATTTTGCTTTTTTTTTTTTTTTGTTTATTGCTGTGTAATTTTTACAATTAATAATTTTTTATGTTGGGAACGAAAGGTTAATATCCCAAACAAATGAAAAAGTAGCATCGAAATTGCTAACGAATACTTTCACTATACGGTATTCACGTCCAAACTCTGGACGGGTAGACCATACCCGCCTTTGTGAATTCTAAATGGAAAAGGCCTTGTGTGACTGAGGGTTAAGAAAGAAATAGTTAAGGAAGACAAAACAACCACAGTTATAACACAGTCAGGAAAAGTGGTCCATAAAAATAATATTAAAAGCTAAAATTCACTAATATTTATCCCTTCTAGACTTCTCTTGGTACCATGTCTTGCCAGTATCCAAATTTTGGATTACTCGAATTCTCAAGTCGTCACGCTGCACAAAGGAACAGCCAAACTACAAACCGGAACTTTTAGACTTATCCACGTCATAGAGCAAGTATGAGGAAAAAATTCAAGAAATAAAATCAGTAGTTAAATCGAAAATAGATAAGAACGACCCTATCTATCCCTTCCTAACCCATGAGATTTCCCAAGTTGAAACCCGTTTAGATAGACTTAAACCAAACATTAAAGTAAAAAGATCCCTAGATTTTATAGGGAAAGCATGGAAATGGATCGCGGGTAACTCCGGCCATGATGATCTGATTATTTTAACAGAAAAAATTAATAATGTCTTAAAGAATAATAATAAGCAAGTTGTATTAAATAAAGTAACTTTAGAAAGAATTAATAAATTGTCAAATATAACGAATCAAATTGTAAAACTTGTAAAAGATAACGATGGATTAAAAAACGAATTTACGTTAAGTATTAAATTTCAATTGAAAATCATTAAAGAAGAATTAATTAATATAGAATATGCTTTTCATTGGGCCAAAGCAGCCCTCATAAATTCATTTATACTTGAAAACAGAAAATTAAATGTAATTAGACAGTAATTTGAGGAAAATAAAATCCCTTATATAAATATTGAGGAAACAATAGAATTTGCTAGCATAAAAATAGCTACAAGTAATTCATCTATCATTTATATTGTAGGTATCCCAATAACAGATAAGAATATGTGTAATATGCTTGTTATAAAACCGACGAAAATTAAAAACGTTATTAATAAAATTGCTTACGAAAATGTATTAACATGTGAGAACAAAATATATGGAATCAAAGAAAAATGTAATAACTTTAACGATCTAAATATATGTACTAGGAATAATATAGTAGAATTAAGTAAAACAGATTGTATACCTAAGCTGCTGAAAAGCCAAAAACCATCGTGCACTAGATCAAGAAGCAACGAATATTACTGGGACGTTCGTCATTCATTTCGTCAACGAAACCATCACCATCGGCGAGAAGAACTTCACAGCAAAGGAATTTTCTGGTTACAAGCCCCTACCTGCCATCTTACAGCTAAGTTCCGCTCACAGTACCTACGAGGAAATTCTCACCCTAGAGTCTATGAAGGAGTTACACCTGAGCAACACCCAAGAGATAGCACTCCTCAAAACCGAAAACAACTCATAACGAACTTCAGCCTCATAACGAACTTCAGCCTATCCCCATTAGCCATCGTAGCAATCATCGTCATCGCCCTGAGAATACGCTGTTCGATTAAGACAAAACCATCATTACCATCATCATCTGCATCCCCCATCTCCATTCACGTTCCAGCACCTGTAATAGACAAAATGCCTGAAGAAGCAGAAATCCCGGAACCACCGAAAGTTACAAGCGTCAATCAGATCCCATATTTTTGAAGTTCAACGAGGACGTCGAAATTTAAGGCGGGAGGAGTTAACATCATTTAAGTTAACATAACTTATTTTATTATTTCACATTCATCGCCACGTGACTTCTCACGGTCCCAAATTGCTAACATCAGCATCCCACGAGGCCCACAGGTACGCTTCCCACGAGGCCCACAGGTACGCTTCCCACGAGCCCCACAAGTACACGCGCGACACCTGATCCACCACCGGCGCAGACAACACGTCAGCAACAATAGTTTACTTAAGACTCTAGATTAAGTCAAAAATTGAAGTCAGTCGTAGTCAGTTGTAATCACTTATTAATTCGATTTTGTACGGAGCAGAAGCTCCCGGAATAAATTTATTTTTTTAAAAAAAACTTTACAAAACTTGTTTTAATTTACATATACAGGGTGATTCAGATCAAGGTGCCACCGAATATAGCACGTGATTTCTTGAGGTGAGCTGATAAAAAAATCGTTCCACGTACCTTCCCCCCTAAAACCCTTCCCTAACGAGTTATAGCCCCTCAAAGATTTTTCTACTTCGGATGTTCCTTGATGGAAATGATTGCTCATAGCTTGTGAATCACCCTACGGATTCTGGTTATTTGTGGTAAGTTGAAAGCTGTCATAAGTATGTATCTTTATTTTGGTACCTCACTTGTTGCTATCGACGAACTATTCTTTGAGCTTTTACAAAAAGAATCGAAAATTCTCTTCTTTTTACCTACAATTTTGAAAAATAAACCCATTTATTTCCAAATTCTTTTCTACAGAATGTAATTTTATTATCGTTTAACAATGCCCCGATGTCGCCTTTCTTCCGCCAAAATCCATAGCCTTCTGCCTGCAACGGTTTCCCAACGAAAGGGAATAAAGTGTATTTACGATTGACCCAAAAATAAATTGTCTTGATCACCCTTGAGAGGTAAGATAACGTATTATGCTAAATTAGTATTATGCCCAGCCCGTTAATAACTGGTATTTAAGGAATATTTTAGAACTATTTTACTCACTTGTGTTATGATTTCTCAGTTGACCTTAATTTGAATTTAAGGTATATTAAAGAGTACAATTTTTTCAGTATTTTTGATACTTTACAATTACGAGTGAAGGTAATTTATCCAAATTTGAACACTTTTGCATCATTACATAATAATTCAGTAATTAATAAGAGATTTTTGTAGCTTTTACTAAGTCATTTTCAAATGAATAATTGTGAAATATCAAAAATACTGAGAAAATTTTACTCGTTAATACATCTTCGAACTAATGTCAACTGTTTACTCAATGTTACTGAAAATCGAACCGACTAGCACACTTCTTCCAAAGTGACTTCAGTGGAAGTTGCCAACTGTTACATATAAGCAAAGAAAGTATAAACATAAAGAACTTGCAAGGCACGGCAGAAATTTTGTACGAAAATTTTCGACTGGGGTCGCTCTATAAGGACCCCAGAGACAGAACTCAGCATTCAGCACATCGTGAGCCGACCCCATAGAACCCCAGTCGTGTGTTCGCTTGCTTTTCAGCTATTCAAGTTCTTGGCTCTCTTTGCGTTCTTTCTAATTTGAGTTTACACTCTGAGAATGAACATTCAGGGAACGCAGACGGTATGTGTGCGGCAAGGGGTACACCGTGGCCTGCGTGTGTTTTCTTTTCATTCATTTCGTATCTTTCGAATGAGTGAGTTGGTTTGGCTGATGAGATTTTATGCTTTTGGTTAGCTGGTACTGTCGCTATTTCAATAAATTTTATTGGATTTTGAATTTGTGTATATATAGTATTAGTGTAGTATAGTTTAGTATAGTTTATATATATATAAAATAAATATAATATTGCGTTATTGAACTGAGTTTTTTATTTTTATACTTGGAGTTTTTTATTTTGTTATTGAATTTCCATTTTTTTTGTTTTGTTTCTTTTACCATTAGTTATGGATAAGAGAAAATCGGGTATAAAATGTAGTTTGTCGCATTGCGGTAAATCCAGAAGGGCGAATGATGTGCGCCTGTTTGAATTTCCACCTCCTGACTCTTTGCTTGGTCAGATATGGCGCGAAAATTGCAATTTTCGAGAAGAAGGTGGAAGAAAATTGCAATTATGCCATTTGCATTTCGCGGATGAATGCATTGGCAAAAAAAGATTAAAAGCGGAAGCTATACCAACTCTCTTTTTATCTCCTGGGGGAGACAATGTTGAGAATTTTGATTTTGAAGAACCTGCACGTAAAAGACGCAGATCTTCGTCTCCCATGGAGGAATGTTGCTCTTCATGTTTAAAAAATATTCAAAATGTTAATTATTACATGAAAAAATACAATAATTTAAGTAAAAAATACGAAGATTTAAAGAGAAACTTTTTAAAATATAAGAAAAAAGTGAATTTGGTTAATACAAACAAACAAAATTTAAAGAAAAGAAATAAAGTTGTTTTACAAAAAACTAAACTGCCTCTTATCGAAAGAATTAATTTGTTGAATATTAGCGAGGAAAGCAAAATACTTTGCCGAATTATAATAAAAAAGGAAAAAAGGAAATATACTGACCCCGAAAGAAATTTGGCGCAAAATTTATTTTATGCTTCTCAGTCGGCGTACAAATTTATGCGGAACGATTTGCATATTAATTTACCCGATGTTTCCACAATTTATAGGTGGGCACCAGTCAAAACTTTACAACCAGGTTTCCAAAATTCTGCGTCCGAATTTATAAAACTCAAATTTTTGTCGTTAAATCCGAGTGAAAAAGACGTGGTCCTAATGTTTGATGAAGTAGATATTCGAAGAGAATTACGATTTAACACTAGAACTACCAAGACCGGTCAAATTGACCGGTACTAAATTTCTTGCTTGAATTAATCATATTTTTTGAAAATATCTCTTAAGAGTAATACCAAATCTTATTAAGGTTCAAAATTACGACATATCGCGAACCTATTTCCATTTATAATTATTAATTTAAATGTGAAAGCATATTACTTTAAAGGTGCCAAAAATTATCAAAATTACAAGCTTGAGCGCCGGTAGTTCTAGTGTTAATACTAGTCATGATATCATAGATGGATTAGAGGACTTGGGTTTTAAAAGAAAGGATGCTATAGGAAAACATGTTTGCGTCTTTATGGTGCGTGGTCTTAAAAGTAATTGGAAGATAGTTCTTAATTACTTTGTCTCTCAAAGCGGAATAAAAGGAATAGACCTTAAATACCTAATTGAAAATAATGTTAAATTTTTATTTGATTCGGGTATGACAGTAAGAGTGCTAGTTTGCGATCAAGGATCAGCTAATAGGAACTGTTTTATGCGTTTGGGTGCTACGCCAGAGAATCCTTCAGTTTCAATGTTTGGGCACAAAATTATATGTTTGTATGATTTCCCCCATTTAATAAAATCTTTGAGGAATCTCTTACTAAAAACTAATATTACAACTCCCCAAGGTCTTATTGTGTGGGATGTCGTAAGAGAGTTGTGGGAGCTTGAGCAAAAAAATTTTACTAAAATGTTGACAAAGATAAGCTCTCAGCATGTAAATCCAGGTTTTGAAAAAATGCGAGTTAATTTAGCAACACAGATTTTCAGTAGAACTGTTGTCGCTGCAATAATAACAGCCGTCGACACAAATCAATTTAAAAGAAATTCAAAAGAGACTGCTTTAGCGACAGCGCACTTTTTTGAAATGGTCGACAAAATATTTGACTGCATGAACTCAGGTTCATTAAATAGTAATAACTCCTTTAGAAGTGGTTTAAAATTAAACAATACGCCCTACTTATTTATTCAAGATTTTCTACTCATTTTAGAAGGAATTAAGATACCAGAGAAAAAAACTGTGTATTGCCTAAATGGTATGAAACAAACATTGTTGGGAGTTGGGAACAGCAAAGACGATATTTTCTTTATTTTGACTAAAAGATTATGGAAAGATTCTCTAGAAAATTTGTTTGCTGTTATTCGTCAGAAAGGAGGTCATAATAAGAATCCAAGTGTTTATGAATTAAATATTATTTTGGCAAAAATAATGTCTATTAATTTAATTCAATTTAGTAACAGATCTAATTGTGAGCGTGATGATGATCTTATGCTTACAATAGACCTTCCGAGTCAAAGTAGCTCTTTAATTAATAATGATGAAAATAGTTCCTTAAATTATCCGAACTCCAATATTAACGAAATAAATGTTGCAAATATACCAGAGGACACTTTCGATGAAATTGATATCCATATAGATCTCCCATCAATGCGATATTTTATAGGATATGTTCTAATGAAAATGTTTCCAAAAATAAAGTGTGATATCTGTGAAAAAATAATGAGAAAATCTGATGAAGTTCTTACATGCCCATCAGAGCTATTTATTTTTTATAAAAATTATAATTCAGCTTCGTCCGATTTTGGTAGTTTGTATGCACCTTCCGAAGTGTTTTTCAACATATGTAAAAAACATATTACAGTTTTTGAAAATATATTTAAAAATCATCGCGAAGTGAAATTTATTAAGAAATATATAACAGAGAAATGTAAAGGCGTTACGTCGGAATGGTTTGATGAGAAAATTGAATGTTACAATCACAGAATCCAAATATTAGATTACATTATGTTGATATTATTAAGAAAAAATTGTAAATGGAGCGTGCCAAAAAGAGACAAGAAGCAATCAGAAAAACTTAACATTTTAACTGCGTAAGTCATAGATATTATATGCCTCCCTCATATATAAGTAACATTATTTTATTATTGAAGTCCAGAAATATATAATTGTTGTGCAATAAAAACAGCAAACTTTCCATATTTTATAAAAATATGTTTCAAAAATCGTTGTGCCTGAAAATAAGACTAAACCCCCTTTGAAAAATGAAGAATATTGGTGATTAGCTACCTACATACCTGTTAATTTGGATTATTAACAATGTTACAAGGGCAAAAAATATTTTGCAATATTCCCTTTTTTTTATTTTGTTTTTGTGGGAGTTTATACCTGTGAAATTAGAATTTTCAATTTTGTTATAATCTTAAAAGCAAAAAAGAATTCATCAACTTGTCAACGGATTAACAATAAAAGATTGACATATTTTATATGCATATGAATATATAAATAAAATAATAATCAGATATGATATGTAACATTGCAAAGATATTGATACCCAATCTAAAAATTTCGCCACTCCATAAATACAAAATTAAAATTCGTGCACAAGGAGGTGCTTAGGGACAAAGTCGCGAAATATGTGTAAACTGCATGTTCTAGGAATTCGCGTATTTGCGGGACAAATAGAGGTACAGAAAGGCACTCAAGCAGCTCAGCTCAGTGAACACAGCCTCAGCTATTACAGCCAAAATTTCGTAAAGCACGAACTTGTAAAAAATTTTAGTTCACACACTGAGACTGAAAATTCCCTGAACGCGGAAGGTATGTGTGCGGCAAGGGGTTCACAGCACCAACGAGAGAATAGCAATCGCACTATCGCAGTCCACAGAATCACAGTATTCAGCGCAGCACAAGATTTCCCCTTTGCAAACCCCCTTACGCCGACCGCACAAGGCCCATTGCTGCGAGAATTTCGTAAAGCACGAACTTATACTGGATGCAAGTTCTTTATGTTTATACTTTCTTTGATATAAGGAAAGTCGAAAATAGAACAAAACACTCTTCTCCTTTTTGATTTTTCTTTAAGTCAATCGCAGTCCATTAATACCTTCTCATATACAGGATCAAAGAATTAGTCAATATGCATTTTGTAAAATATAAATATTCAGCCAATAGGCACTGTGTAACAGCGAAATATTCAGTCAATATTAATTTTGTAGGTAAATATTAATAGTTGGTTGCCCCCTTACTTACCACGGTAATTTCAGCCGATTCGGGGATGACCGTTAAATGCTAGTGCACCCAAAAATTTTTGTCGGAAAACCATACTTTCCGTGAAACTCAAATTTGAATTTGTCACTTCGTCAACAAACAATTTCTGCATTTATAGTAGCGATTCCTGCAGAACTCCATTAAAATCGCGAGCACTACCCGCACTTACGGCTTACCGACAAAAATTTTTTGCATATACATTCATTTTGAGCCTAGGCTCAATGTTCCTACAAAGTTTCATTAAAGTCGGTGAGGTGACTGTGATATTGACTTGTTCCAAAAATTCAACTGTGTGAAGAAAGTGTAATGAAAATCCATTCACTATAAACTTCTTCCGAAGATTTCCAATTTGTGTGTCTAATTGCACTAGACTAATGTACAGAATAATTAGGTCGAAAGAAATTTCGAAAAATTAATAAATACAATAACTTATTAACCCTTTGTAGTCGACTGGTGAGTCTGAGTCACCATTCAGCTATTGTTTATTTAAGGTCGCCGAATGCAAAGCGTTAAAATTGTGCTAAAATGCAATGGTAACAAATGTAACTAAAAAGTGGCCACAGAAGGTAAGTATTTAATCCAAATTGCAGCCCAATTGCATAATAACTCTGCTTGCAACTTCGCAACCGGCCATGAGACATTTATCCAGAGGCTGTTTGTTAATGAAGGCGGATAAGAAGCCCGCAACCAGTGAATCGCCCGCTCCTGTGGTATCCAATATTTCTTCCGGTGGAATGTGCTTTGAAGCCAGCTCAAAGTGTTTCGTTACCGAATCCAAGTTGGAATACATGTGGACTGTGTCAGCTCCGTTTGTAATCACCATCACCTTGGACCCCAGAGATAGCAATTCTTTCGCCAAACTGGGCACAGAAGGGTGCCCCAATAATTCTGCTAAAACTTTATACTCTCGCTCATTCCCAAAGATGAAAAAAGCAACTTTTGTAAGGTACTTGATTTCTTCGAAATTTTCCTGGAGAATGTAGGCAGCATTGAGATTTATTGCGAGTTTCTTGTTCCTGGAAGTACAGAGGTCAACAATGTACTTACAGACCGCGAATCTGTGAGGAACAAAGAAACCTTCAATGTATATAATCTGTTCTTTATCGCTTTTTACAACAGATTCGAAATTCACGGCCTTATCCAGGAGGAACTCCTTGTTAAACATCCTGGAAGCCCCAATGTTCGCGTAAAGAGCTGTTCGGTCTCCATAGACTAAGCAAATGCATTGTCCAGTCGCTGCGTTGTCTACAACCTGCAATCTAGAAGCAGTTTAATTAGAATCGAATCATTCCATATGAAATTATTAAATTGGTGAAGCAGCACTATTGTGGATTATGAACTTGATGAGAATCTTCATAAAGATATCAAAGAAGAGAGTTCACCGTCATTTCATTCATACAGGGGGTTCCAAATAAGGAGGATTTGCTTCACACCGGGCGTTTTCGAAAATTCATCATGGTGTAAAACATGTCAACCACTTTTCATCACCTTGTTCACCATAAGTTTCAAACTTTATTTCACTCTGTTCGAAAATTCATCTAGTATCTCCGCCACGTGCACCATAAAATTTGTCGGTTGTTTGTGGTTGACTATGACAACCTTATTTAACCCGCCACTGGTGACGTGTATTTGACTTACATCGTTTGTGTCCCCGGTCTCACGCACCGGGGTTTTTGACTACGAATTTTTCTGTAATTTACTGTTCATGGTACTTTTCTTTGGAAAGGTTATGAAATTAGATATTTTTTTGTCAGTAAAACATAAGCATTTCATAAATCAAATCTCTTTTATTAACATTAGACAATATCTTTGGATGCATGTGAAATATGTATTTGATTTTTTCGAACTAACCGGTCTCACAGGCATATACGTCACCAGTGGCGGGTTAATCTGCAATCATGGAGACGAATGTTGAGCATGAGATGGCTGAGATTTTTGGACCCGAAGGTTAGCTTTTGATGGAATGCCCGAAATTTGTTGACAGACAGTAACATTTCGATAAGCTGATATCTTAAATTTCTTTTCCGAAGATGCGTTCAAAAATTCACCGCTAAAAATATAAATGTAGGTGAAGTTTACCGTATTGGTGCACCTTATGGGTAAAATTGTGATTGATGGTGCATCAAACCGATGAATTTTCGAAAACGCCCACCACAAGTCACAAGATTCCTGTCCCGTTCTGAAAAACATATTAGGCATTTTATGTTACAGACGCAAAACATTTAAAATATCTATGCCTTGGGTATGTTTTTATATAGATACTCCGGGCTGATTGCTTAGCTGGATCTCTATCCCATTTCTTTGAAAAAGAGTTCTAACCACGATGTGAAATGCTTTTAACTCAGTTTAATCTATACATGAAGTTCATTTCCAGCCAAAAACTGGATCCAAATTTGTGAAATTGGGTTATTTCTCCAAGAAGAACTAGTATAAAGGTGCCATTATGACAGATATCTTCAAAGAATTACCTTAACAAAGAGTTAATCCTTTGACTGCGGCGCAATCGCACTCCAAGCAATCAATTTTAGACTGTTTGCAATTGAAATAGAGAATATGAAAGAGCGTAAATATTCGTACGCATGACACTATGACAGGGCGTATACAGGGTGTCCAAAACCACCCATCCACCCCTTCTAAAACGACAACTTTTTTTTCAACAAGCCGATTGTACATGCTGGGTTTATTTATTTATTTATTTATTTCATCAATCAAAGTTTACAACTTCTACAGACTACTTAAAAGCTAGAGATGCCAACAACAGTAAAGTTACCAGAAATCAAAATTTCGTACAGTAAATACCGCTTAAAAGACTCTCTACTAGAAAAAAAGTTCAGACCATCAAATGCACAAACTGAGTTCGTCTGTCTTAAACAACGGGTGATAGGCTCATTAAGGCCATAATTCACTCTATGGTAACAAACATGGAAAAGCTCACGAGACCTAAGGTCGCGAGAAGGTGCATAAAGTCCCATTTGAGACAGTATAAAAGGGCAGTCAATTTGATGATTAATAACATCCCTTACAAACATTATAGCATAGTACTTTCGTCGAACAACTAACGAATGAATACCAAATAAAAGACATCTGGATTTATAGTCTGGCGTTTCGACATTCCAACGCAATAAACCAAATGCACACTTTGTGAAACGCCTTTGAATTCTCTCTATTCGCAACGAATGAGACACATAATAAGGATCCCATACGATGCAACAATATTCGAGTATTGATCTTACAAAGGAGAAATATAAAGACCTAAGGGTAAAGGGATCCGTGAAGTCCTTTGCGTTTCGACAGATAAACCCCAACATAGAACATGACTTTGCGACAATATAGTCAACATGTCTGGAAAAATCAAGTTTTGCCTCAAAAAAGACTCCCAGGTCTTTTTTCTCTGTTACTCTAGCAAGATGATCTAACCCAATGGTATAAGAGAAAGTAATGGGCAAAGCAAGACGATGGAATGTCAAATATTGACACTTGGAGACATTAAGATATAAGTTATTCTTCCTAAACCAAGCAGTCAAATTGCTTAAATCCCTTTGCAGATTAACACAGTCCAATGGGGATTTAATACACGAATATATTTTTAGATCATCTGCATACATGAGACACTGGGAATGAACCAGTATAGACGGTATGTCATTTATAAATAACAAAAATAGAAGTGGTCCTAAGTGGCTGCCTTGGGGAACACCAGAAGTAACTTCAATAGGATCCGAGAGGACACCATCGATTTTTACAAACTGAGTACGACCGGTAAGGTAAGATTTAAGCCAGTTCAAGATACTGGAGTGGAAGCCTAGGACTCCTAGCTTGTAAATCAAAATTGCATGGTCTACCCTATCAAATGCTTTGGCAAAGTCCGTGAAGATTACGTCACACTGAAGTCCCTTTTCAAGAGAGTTCAACAAATAATTAGAAAAAATTACTAAATTGGTGGTAGTAGATCGACCATGGACAAAGCCGTGCTGCAACGGAGAAATTACATTCTTAACCAAGGAAACCATCTTACTGTACACCAGCTTTTCAAATAATTTAGGGATTGCAGAAATCTTGCAGATTGGTCTATAGTTTGTTACTTCGTTTTTGGACCCAGATTTGAAAATAGGAGAAATGAAAGAGCTTTTCCATTCAGACAAAAAAATGCCTGTTTCAAGGGAACGATTGAAAATTATACATGCTGGGTTTAAATGGTGTATTAATCACTTCCGTCTCCTACCGGAAGTGGAATTTTCATGCCGGAAGTAGACCTTTTAACGACGGAATTGAATTTTCTTACGGCGAATTTACATTCTAAGTCATAACTTGTGCAAAAAAAATTTAAATCTTTTGAACGCGTTGATCGATTTTGATGGGATTTTGACATTTTATAGATGTCACTGAGGCGCATCCACATCAGTGGAACTGAAAACTGGATATAACCTAAAACAAAAAACAATCCTATTTGATGCTAACTTCCTGGAACTCCTCAATCTTAAAGTCCTCCCGTTACAGTCATTGTTAAATCATAGAAGATTTAATCAAAATTATTTAATGAATTAGGACAAGGTGGATCCAGAAATACGGTCGCCAAATCAAACTCACGGTCAGAAAATAATATATAATATATTTTCTTTGCTTCGATATACAATTCAAGTTCGCAACTTGAAATTCACAATAATCCGAAAAAAATAAATAGAAAATTCAAAGTAAAGGAAATACAAAAAAAAATTAAATAATCCTCAGAAATGATAGTAAAATGTAGAAAAAAATCCACTATTTGGATGGTCGGTGCTCCTCTATCGTCCGTCCTTGGCCTCAGCCTACAGGGGTACTATAAATCTGCTGAAACTCTTTGATAATTCCCACACAGTTCATCGCCTCGAACAATCACAGTTCTTGTTAGGGATGAAATGGGATACGGAATTCCTTGGCAAACACAGCCAAATTAAGACTTGGAAAATTTCGACAAACTCAGCCTAATACGGACGGGACTTAGAAATTTTAGGCAAACTCAGCCTAGAAAGGAGGCACTTAGAATAATTTGGATTGATCAGGAGGGACTTAGAATATTTTAGACAAGCTCAGTCTAATAAGAAGGGACTGAGAATATTTCGGATTGATCAGGAGGGACTTAGAATATTTTAGACAAGCTCAGCCTAATAGGAAGTGACTTGGAATATATAGGATTAGTCAGGAGGGACTTAGAATATTTTAGGCAAGCTGAGCCTAATGAAGTGAAGGAAGGAAGTGTTAGCAAACTCAGCTAGGTACTTACCAAACTCAGGCAAGTTGTAGTCTTGTCAAGCTCAGACGGAAACTCGATCAACTCTCGGCGAGCACGTGTTTATAAAGGGCAAAAGCTTCATTTGGAGTAAAGCTCCTGGCAGAGCTTCTCTGAGTATAAGACCATTCGCATGGGACAATGCCATTCGAAGAGCCTATCCATATATTCGATCGATACGAATGTAGCCCTTTTTTCGTGCTTCCGAGAGCCGCCATGTTGACAATTTTTTATTGTCAAAAAACAGTGCGTATTAAACAGTCATAACCTACAAAAAACAAATAAAAACGAGATTTAATTTATTTTAGGTGTCACGCCGGTGGAAAAAAAATCTGGAAAAAATATATATTATAAAAAACTCTGTTCGGAAGCTATGACAAAATGTTGGTGATTGTACCAAAATTACAAATTAATGGAAAATTTTTTTAAAAAAGCTTATATCCAGTTTTCAGTTTCACTAATTTTTTCTGTGATGCGCCTCAGTGACATCTAGAACATGTAAAAAAACCCATCCAAATCGGTTACCGCGTTCAAAAAATATTAATTTTTTTCGAAATTTTTAAAATTAATTCTCACCCCTTTGGGGTTAATTACTAAGGGATGAAACTTGGCCAAATTGTTACTTGTGTTGGTCCTGACAATAACCAAATATAACGACCATAATCGGCGCGGGGGCACTTTACCCCTTCTTATCCCCCTATGGCCTTGTTGGCAATAAATTCTGTTTTAATTTTCTTTTCGAACAATTGTTGTACTTATGTGCAATAATACATGTAGTAATCTAAATTTAGTCTCCACTTAATTTAATTGTGAATTACATCATTCACGAAAAAACAATCAAAGATGAAAATTACCCTTCCGCTTTTTTAAAATGCGATAACGAGGTAATGTGCAACGAGTTAGGATTAAATTAAAGGTAACCTTTTAAGTATTTTAAAATATTAATATTGATAGAATATTTTTTAAGAAAAACGGATAATAAAATATCATTCGTTAAATTGTTAACAAGATTCTTCACAGGAAAACATCGCGCGATAAAAACTTAAAGACTGTCAAATTGAGATACCCACTGACATATAATTTTAATAATACAAATCCTTTATGGATTAATACAATTAATTAGAAATTACACCAAAGAGTAGCAACAAATTCGTTTTACAACTTAATCTCAACCCTCAAAACGATTGCTAACATTTAACTAGCCTATTTTTAGATATACAGTGACTAGCATAAAACATGTTTGTTTTCATATTTGAACTAATTTTTAAATATGAAACACAAATATTCAAAGTATTTGTTATTTTTTCATACATATATAAAAACTTAAATTTCAACATAAAATTAAGAATTCATCCAAAGATAAAAATACTTCTTTCACCAAATTTAAATGAACACTTGCGACCAAATACTTATTAGATTACTTTTAATATTTTATGTGTCCTCCTTTAGCCTTAACTAGTAGCTTCATTCGTTTTGGCATAATTTCCATTAAATTTTCAAGTATTTGTGGGTTAATATTACTCCATTCCTTGTTATTTATATCCCATAATTCATTGACATTACGAGGCTGAATCTTATTTAAAAGAATCCCTTTTTTTTAACACTAGAACTACCGGCGCTCAAGCTTGTAATTTTGATCATTTTTGCCACCTTTAAAGTAATATGCTTTCACATTTAAATTAATAATTATAAATGGAAATAGATTCGTGATATGTCGTAATTTTGAACCTTAATAAGATTTGATATTACTCTTAAGAGATATTTTCAAAAAATATGATTAATTCAAGTAAGAAGTTTAGTGCCGGTCAATTTGTTAAATACACCACAGATTTTCGATTGGATTCAGGTCAACATTGTGATGACCACTCCATGACCTGAATACCTTTTTCTACAAGCAAATTTGCGGTGATTCTGGCATAAACAGTGTGTGCCCTGGTTCGCAACCAAATTTTCGCAAGCTCGGAAGGTATGCATCTTGTAGGAACTTTCTTTCATTCTGCCTTCTATCCTGCGAAGAAGTCCTAGTTTACTTCCCTGAAAACAGCCCCAGATCATCAACGATCCTCCGCCAAATTTTAACGTCTGCTGAATATTCTGGGAAGTAAAGCCTACCTTCGGATCATACCACGACCAGGTCCTACCATCAGAGCCTATACGATTTATTTTGGTCTCGTCAGACCACTACCAATTTCCACTGCTCTGGAGACAAATTGATGTGCTCTTTCGCAAATCCTTGAGCTGGAAATTGCTCAATTTAAACTTTCTAATTCAAGTTATCACTGATAAACTGTTTGAGGTTAGGTGTCACGTTTCGATTTAAGCGTTTTAGATACAATCCAGAATAAATATATTTTGTAACAGTAATAATATTAGAGGGAAAACTGTAGATCCACAAAATATAAAAATTATTGAACAGTTGTGCTGAAACCAGTCAATCGCGGTAAGAACATCCAATGGAATAACAAAAAACATAAAAATATTAAGAAGCGTAAGACAGGAATACATACTCTTGCCAACACTATTCAACGCGTATTCAAAATACGCAGATGATATTGGCTAGCAACATGAAGGACCTTCAACTGCTGCTAAGCAAAATATATGAGTCATGTCCAAAATACGGTATAAAAATGGACGCTAACAAACCAAATACATGGTCATAGGAAAAACCCAACAACTGACACCACGTCACAAATAGAAGGAAAGAAACTTGAAAAGTAAAAAGAACGAAATATTTGGGACTTTAATAGATGAAGAGAGTGTGATCAACGCGATGACCAAAATGACAAAAAAGGCGTGCGTCCAAGGCCAATCCTTGGTATCAAATTAAAGGCACACATAACCAGTTGCTATATATGGTCGACACTTCTTTATGGCATGGAAGCATAGACCTTGAAGAAGACAATGAAAGTATTAGAATTTGAAATGTGGGTGCACAGGAGAATACTCAAAATATTTTGGCAGGACAGGGTGACCGACAAAACGGTTCTGCAGAAAATGAAGCTAAAAAAAACAAATAATATTTATGACAAAATCTAGAAAACTTCATTATTCTGGTCAATTCATAAGAAATGAAAAGTATGACATACTGAAGCTGATTCTACAAGGCAAACTCATAGGTAATAGAAATTGAGGAAGAAGACGTGTGATATTTCAGAACTTAGCAGACTAGTTCAACCTGCAAGCAACGGAATTATTCAATGGTTTTGTCAAACAATAAAATTCAGTTGATTAACCAACCTCCATAGTGAAGGAAAATGTAGAAGAAGAAGAATCAACCCAGGGTAGGTCATTAATGGGGAATTTACGATTAATTATTAAAGACAAATTTTAGGAATAAATTACTTTTTAAATTCTTGAATAAAACGGAATTTTAAAAATAAATTACTTCATATAGTATGACTAGTACTTTCTGGTATTATTTGACTTGTGATAATTAATAATTTTAATTTCATTTGCTATTCGAAGTTGTTCAAATTCTCTGATAAGTTGCGAGGGTTTTCTTTGCAATTTGCTCTCTTCTCTCAATTTAAAGTTTCTACTAACTGTTAACAACAATTGAATTTTCTTCATTTCTAGTATTGGGTTAAATATCAATATTTTATTATTTGATTTGATTTGAAACCTCGAACACTCAGACTTTCGTTAGACCATTAAGCTCAAGACCGCTACTCTATTAGAATTTCTTATTTGTTCTGACGAAATGAAGAATACCAGACAGAGATCGAAAACTAGTCTTCCATTCTCATGACATCAGCGCCAAACGCGTTCCTACTTGCACGAGACAACGCAGGACAGTTATAGAGGAAGTGATCCATATCACATACGACTTGTACCCAGCTAGCAACGGAACCCCCAAAATGCCTAATAAATTTCTAGAAGCATATCACATGTGGAATTCTTTGGTGATGAAGGAAATCCAACTTAGCTGGGAAATCATATACATATATGTACATGTTTACTATACAACAAATATGAATCATTAGCAGGGAGATATTTTTACCTCACTGGCACATCCTGCCCCTGAAGTTTATCCTGGAGAATGGAGGCAGTTTCGTCCTTTCCAACGGCGCCAAAGAAGACAGCTTTTGCAATGTTCAATTTCCGAATAATCCTGCAGGAATTCAAGGCACTTCCTCCGGGGTTAAAGCTGACCGCTGCTGACCTGCGACAATTGATTCCGCGCTAGTCAGTCACTTTGACCGCCTGAACGAATACGTACCTTCGCCTCACGTGTTCCGAAATCTCGGCCAAATTTTCTGCACTTATTTCCCCCTGTGCTTCTAGTGAAAGGCCGTAGTGTTCCAGGAGTTCGGTGGTATCGATTTTCACAGTCATATCGAGCAGAATATTCCCGAAGGCGACTATATCTGGAGTGGAGTCCCCGGAAAGCGACATTTTCCCTGCGCCAGTGACGGTTATCTCTTCGTTTGTTTCTGAGGCGAATATTACTTGGTAAGATTAATTTCACCTAACTGCATCGCTTTTTGGCAAATACTGCCGGTAAAATAACCATTTAAACCTGAGGAGGTAGGATTGTGTAATTGTCACTTTTGACATTGCGAACATCCGTCGGCGGTTCTTGTACACGGTGCAGTTCCCTAGGAAACCAGCAGATGGCAACTTTGTCTCGAGTTACAGTAGGGATGCCAATTCGCCTATGTTAAGATCGATTATTTTGTCGGTAGTTTCCCAATTTGAAACTTACATACATAAACTATTTATTGTAATGCAATACAGTAGAACGCCGATTATCCGAACGCCGATTAACCGAATCGCCAATTATCCGAATCGGTCCTAAGCGTAATATAAAAAATTAAAACCAAGTAATTTTTCAATAAAAACAAGTTTTGTGGGGACGCAAGAATACAAAAATGCGAGTGACAATTGCCGTGTTCAATATTGGTAGTCAGAGAGTGCCAGTTTTGAGGTGAGCTCGAAGCTCCAGCCAAACAAACATATATAGATATACTTCTCACCATATACCTACCAAGGTATATATTCAACAAGCTCAAAACTGGTAGTCTCTGGTTGCCAACTTTGAACCTACCAGTCTATGTCCGATTATCCGAATATTCGATTATCCGAATCGACCCCGGTCCCAAGTGATTCGGATAATCGGCGTTCTACTGTACGTCCGCCGTGCATGAGATTTAAACTCAAAATTTCCTTTTATTTTTTAAAATTAATGTTGTTTTTAAATTTACGCCTATCTCGCTCATATCTAATCTCACCAGACTTGCCTTGCCTGCCATAGACCTATGAATAAAAAATTACACTTAAAATTGACTTTAAACAAGATTTTATTAAGTGATTTTACAAATTCTAAGATATTCTAATTGCAATAGCGATTTTCCTTTTTTGAAGGAAGAGCACAATAAAAATTATTTACGCACTATTTGCCGTCTCAAATTGCATTTTGTAATTAATGCCACCAGAATAGCTGCACCACTCTCTTAAGATTACATTAAAGAGGTAATGAAATGATAGTTTATATGTTTTCTCCTTATAAAAAATCAGACTGCCATCGCTAATGTAAAAGTTATTTACACCCGATATTCTCCCAATAGGAAATGTAACAAGGGATTGCCCTAAGAAAGCCTGATATGACTACTTCCAAGCATTTTCAATATTTCCTCTAGCATGGATCTGCAGGTACCTACCTTATATCCCTGCTTCCGGAGAATCGATTCGGTAAGGAGTAAATGAGTTTTACCTAAAAACTTGTTGTATCTACGCGTTTTCTTTTCACTCTCGAAGAGAAAGTGCACATGACAGGTTGTTTTAATTTTTATTAATTCAATGAGTGCCTCATATGTTAATAAGCTGAGCAACAGCTCAGTCTCGATTTTTATTTAGATTCAGATCAAGTTTCTATATAAAAGTTGAGACAGAGCTTTTGCTCAGTTTATTAGAATACGCCCTATTATTCTATTTATTTTGAATAACTTCTTCTATCCCTGGTTATTAGGGAAACGAAACTTCTTATAATAGTCATTCAGCATAAGCGATTATGCCATTGATTTAGAGTAACTTCTTCTATCCCTGGTTATTAGGGAAGCGAAAGTCGAAGACCTTGCCTCCAATCCCGTTGTGGGTAAAAGAGAAGAAGGAAAAGAATCGAGTGGGAAGGAGTGCTAGTTCCCCGAGAAGCCCCTTAGCCCCTTCTTTTTCCTACTGGGCCTCTCCTATTTCTTAATCACTATTAATCAGACTTGGCATATATGTACATTCGTCGAATCGAATTCTTGGTTGTGATGGTGATGATTGGTCAAACGGATGTGGTCTATTACTCGTATAAAAATATAATTCTGTTACCACGATAACTGCTATATTTTTTAATCGATTTCTATCAAACTTAACCTATACTTTGATCAATTAATATCTATTGGGTTGTTCGGAAAGTAATTTCGTTTTTTCCCAACAGAATACTTAATTGTATTTTTTAGCAGCCAACTTCACACTTAAGCCGCAATGTCATTATATATATTGACAATAGATATAGCAAGGCTTGTTTGCAAAAAAGTTTGTTTCATTCAATGCAGTAGTTTTGGTTTGGTGCACTATCAAATGTGGATGCTGTCGAAAGCAGCATTTTCGCCATATTTTACTTTTATACTATCGAAAAGGTAGAACTGCTTTTCAAGCAAGACAAAAATTAGTCGATGTGTATGTAGAAGATGTACTGATAGAACGCCAGTGCTATAACTGGTTTGTAAAATTTCGTTTCGGCAACTTTGATGTTGAAGACGTTCTGGAAGGCCAGTTGAAGCTGATGAAGTCAAAATAAAGGTATTGATTGATGCTAACCGCCGAATAACAGCTCGTGAGATCGCTGAGAGATTAAATTTATCGAATTCTACCGTTCATGATTACGTGAAACGTCTTGTTTTTATTTCAAAACTCGACATATGGGTTCCACGTGTTCTTACAGAAAGAAATTTGCTCCGTCGCATTGACGTCTGTGATTTGCTTCTCAAACATCAAGAAAATGATCCATTTTTGAAGCGAACCATCACTGGGGACGAGAAATTAGTTGTCTACAACAATGTTAAACGCAAGAGATCATGGAGTAAAAGAGATGAACCGGCTCAAAGCACATCGATAACCGACATTCATCAAAAAAAGGTGATGCTGTCTGTTTGGTGGGATTTCAAGGGAAAATTTTTTTTTTTTTGTTTTGTTTGTTGAGCTTTTACCGGACAATACAACGATTGATTCTGAAGTGTACTGTTATCAACTGGACAAATTGAATAATTCACTCATACAGAAAAGGCCAGAATTGATCAATAGAAAAGGGTATAGTGTTCCACCAAGATAATGCGAAACCTTATACAAGTTTGGTAGCTCGCTAAAAGCTTTCAAAGCTTGGATGGGATGTACTACCACACCCACCAAATTCCCCGTATCAGTTTATAAAATAATATTTACGAGTTCTATAGATGGTTTCTCTTTTAGAATTGAAGAAAACACACTTTTTTAAACATTTTTTGTGAAGAGACTATTATATTTATTGACATAATTTCTTTTGGCTATTATTATAGTAAATATTATATCAAGAATTATATGAAAAATGTTGTTTTGGCACTTTTAGTTATTCTTGATCGATGCAGAGGGGTAGTAATGTGAATTTTCAAAGGTTTAATGCATTCAAAATTTAAAATGTAATTTGATAAAAGTAGCGTAAAATTATTTCCAAATCTGTTTTTATATAAATCCTCTTCTATAATATAAGTTAAATAACTACTGCAGTATAATAAATGAAATGAGTAATTCACAATACATGAAATATGTAAAATATATAACAGCCAACAATTATCAATAGAATCGAATCAGTGCAACGCAGATTCCTCCGCTTCGCGTTACGTGGCCTTCCCTGGGTTGATAACCTTAATCTTCCTCCTTATGAGGACCGTTTGAAACTGATTGACCTCCAACCTTTAGCAATGCGCCGTGACCTCGCCGATATAATCTTTATCCATCAGGTCCTAACCGGTTCCATTGACTGTCCTGAAATTTTGCATAACATATCCATCAACACCAATCCTCGCAACGTACGATCCTTTCCACTCTTTCGTCTAAACAGTCACCGCACCAACTACGGACACTTCGAACCTACATATTACTAGAATGTTACGCAAAACTAACAACTCTCCCGCCTTCAATTTCCATTTAGATAAAACCTCCCTCAAACATGCCCTTTACCAGCATGACCCACCACCATAATTATTGCCCCCTCCCCCTCGTTCTCACCTTTTAACTTTATCAGTTGTAGTTTTAATTTAGTTTTAGATTTAGTCTAAGCTTAGTTTAAGTTTTGTAGCTTGTATTAAGCGAATTAAATAAATAAATAAGGGAATATCTGTTTTCCCGTAGTATTTTGGAATTTCAAAAGTGTTAATAAATTCATTCAAAATACATTTAAATGAATCAAACAAAATAAATCAATTTAGCTAATTATATTAACGAAGCAAATTATTATATTATTAAGTTCAAAAACCCAAATCTTCCAGCAGCCATGAGTTTGTATGTATGTGTGTGGGCTTTGCTTTTAACCAAGACAATAATTTTTGTTAGACCAACTTCACATTCCGGATTACATAAAACAACGGAAATGACTAGTTTTCCTTACCTCAGTTAATTTTTTGATTTTTCATAATATATTCAATTTAATTTAACTATAATATAATAGAAGTAGAATAGCGACTTGTGGTGTAGGACTTAAAAAAAAATTAATTAATTAAATCGCAAAATTTATCTTCAAATTAAATTATTAATTAAATCGGAAGTTCTGTAAAATTATTATAAAAGTTATGCAACAATAATAATAAACAAAAACGGAATAGTCTCGTTTAAATTAATAAACATATTTTTTTTTTATAAAAATTAAACCATATAATTGTAAGTTGCTTTCGTATGTTTTGTAAATCTAACCGAATTCTTAACATTTATTACTACACACCTAAGTAGCTAATCATGTTATATTTTGTGGTAATATTCTTTCTTACTCTGAAACAACAACTATTAAGAAAAACCAAAGATATTTGAAATATAACTACAACGTTGCTGATATAACTAATTTTATTATAAAAAAAATACGATCAAAATTAAAGACTTCAATCAACATTTATTTTGAATAATCGCATTACTCACAAATATTTGCAAAACGACCAAGAGAAAATGTTTGTAAACAATAACTTATAGCAGTAGTTCAAGAAATGTTCAGATATATTTTTAATTTAAAAGCCCCTTACATAATATTTAACGCGTATGCAGTAAACTGATTAAAATGCAATATTAATATTCAAATTCTCTCTATAAATCACGAGATTAGTGACAAGAAAAAAAAATTATAATACATTTTATATAAATTCAAAATTTATCAACACCCGGTAAGAATTAGGCCCAATTTCATTCTTATTACTTAGAAAAGTCATAAAACTTCACACCTCATACATCCGTTTTATCTTCATACTATATACGCATATTTGCTAGTTTCGAAGAAATAGAAAGTACATATATTGTGTAGGAGTCTGCACAAGTTAGATTTATTTCGGTTGCCTTATCTAGACACCAATATCGTAAATTCCGGTTCATATCGCACACATAAAAAAATGACAGAGTCCAGGCAGCATACACATACCAAATGTTGTTCAATTATTATATACCTACCTAATTCATATCTTCAAAAACTGTTTGATAATTTACTAACGAAATGAGAAGTTCAGTTGAAATGGTTTCGCTTTCATAAAAAGTTTACCTTATTACGTTCATTCATGCGAACACAGGTCAGCCTGATAAGCAATCGTAAGCATCTGCGTCGGGCGACAAAAACCTGGACTCACAAATCATGTCCCCACCGAAAGCTTATACAACGATAAGATCTGGTTACGAGCAGTTCCTTTCCCGCGGTTATCAAGAACCTTATCGGAAATCTTTTTTTAGTTATAATGAACATAGCTTCCAGCTAATCGCAGTTACAAAATAGACTTTATTGAATAATAGAAACCTGTTTATTCTTTTTTTTCAATTATGATGAGATACGGATTTCTTTTCAAAATTTCTATTGGCGGAAATGCACTTCAAATCGATAAAGAAAATATATATATGCCCAGTTTGTCAACAATTCAATGAATCTATAGCGCTAATTACAACTTTTGGACAGACTGGAGATAAGGATAAGATCACAAATAACCTCGAATACGCGGAATCGTAGAAGCCGCCGCTATCTCGAGAACCGTTCCGAAGAAATTTCGATTAAATTTGCTATCACGTGTTTATTTATTGACACGAGCATTTTTTTTTAATGTCTCTGCAGTAGTGGATCTCTCTTCTTTTGGGTATTTAACAAGCTTACTTTTGTTATACAAAAATGGGAAAAAATAACGAATTTTAGCCCACTTTCTTGGGACTTTTTAAAATTTTTATGAAATATGTAAATATTTGAGAATGGGGCCGCTGTTGCTTTATCAGCGCGATTCGACTTCGCCTCGACCATTTCCAAAATAAAAATTAATTTCAAAGAAAAATCCCACAAGATTGCTTTCAATTTATCTTCCGAGAACATTGTACCCAGGATTTACTCAATTAGGAGGACGTAGTTAAAGCAAATTTCACTGCGTTTCGTTCTCATTATTGATTGCTGCGTACAATCATAAGAAATTTGTTTTCTAATTATTCGCGTTCGTACGAATTACACACATATAGTATGTATGTCCCGCCAACATGCGTTTCTTTAGATAACACATTAATGCGTTCCTGAGATTTTGCAGCAAAATTAAAGCCAAATAATTTAGTCTAGTAAAGTTCTAACGATTTGCATTCTTGGGTTTTAGGTAGGTACTGTTTTGGTTTGAACAAAAACTCTACTCTTATTGCTTAAAAATAAAACGATAAAGAAAAATTATAATTTAATAAAAACCCCAAAGTAGGAAATGAACTTTAAAAGCATTTGGATTCTAATTAAAAAAAACTCCTCTCCTGGTAAATTATACTTGTGCGATATTCACGTTTATTACTAAACTCTTTGAAATGCTAAAGTGATGATACATAAGTTGGTGAAAACCTGCTTGACCAATTACTCTTATCTTGTTGAAAAATTTCCATTAAAATCAGCTCAGCCAACTAATGAGTCAAAAGTATATGATTTAATATTTGCTTGCTTGGCTTCGAGGTAATTTGAAAGAAAGGCAAATATTAATATACCTTCCAGTGCAGAAATACTCTCCAATTTTTAACCGAGTTCAAAAAAAGGAAGAGGTTCTCAATACGAATGTTTTTTTTTTTTTTTTTGTGTGTATGTTACGCGATATCTTCGCCGATTGCGAACCGATTTTAATTATTCCTTTTTTATTGAATAGGCTATATCTCGAGGGTGGTCCTATTTATATTTGAAGAAAATACCCCAACTCTTGTGTGTATGTTACGCAATATCTTCGCCGATTGTAAACCGATTTTAATGACTCTTCTTTTATTGAATAAGCTATATCTCGAAGGTGGTCCCAATTAAATTTGAAGGAAATATCTCTCCTTTTAGTGTATGCTACGCGATGTCTTCGTCGATTGTGAACCGATTTTAATAAATAGTGGAAAATAGGGAGATGAATCCCGTTTATTCAATTTCAGCCACTTCCCGTTAACTAAAAATTGAAAATTAAAAAATGTATCACCACACTTTCAAACACACAGTTTAGTTCGTGATTGCCTTTCGAATTGTTTATTGTAAAGTAATTTTGGTAAAACCATGGACAAATCAAAAATACGTGTAATTTTCGAATATGAGTTTCGTCGTGGAACCAATGCATCGCAGACAACTCGAAACATCGACAAAGTGTTTGGGGAGGGTGCAGCTAATGAACGCACCGTACGTCGGTGGTTTGAAAAGTTCCATTCCGGTGATTTTAGCCTTGAAAACGAGCAACGTGGGAGACCTACGCCCAAGATGAATAATGATGAACTTAAAGCTGTAGTGGAAGCGGATACATCTCAAACTACGCGCGAATTAGCGGCAAGGTTTGACATTACTATTCCAACAATATCGGACCATTTGAAACAAATCGAAAAAATAATGAAGCTGGATCGATGGGTGCCGCATGAATTAAACGAGCGTCAAAAAAGAAATCGTTTCGAAGCTTACCTTTCTTTGTTGTCACGTTGTAAGGGAGAACCATTTTTACACCGCATTGTTACGTGTAATGAAAAGTGGATCCTTTTCGATAATCGCAAGCGGTCGGCGCAATGGTTGGATAAAGAAGAAGTTCCCAAACATAGTCCGAAACCAAATATTCACCAAAAAAACTAATGGTGTCTGTTTGGTGGTCCACCGCTGGCATTGTTCACTATAGCTTTATGAGACCTGGTCAATCCATAACAGCGGATGTCTACTGGGATCAATTGGGCGAGATGATGAGGGAACTTGCGATTAAACAGCCGAGATTGGTTAATAGAGACCGGCCTATCCTCTTGCAGGATAATGCTCGATCGCATATCGCGCAAAGAACGTTGCTCAAACTACAGGAGCTAGACTTGGAAACTCTCTGTCACCCACCGTATTCACCAGACCTAGCACCTACTGACTGCCACTTCTTCCAGGCATTGGACCACTTCTTACAAGGAAAAACCTTCAATTCTCAAAATACAAATAACGCCTTTCGGGATTTCATCACCTCTCGCCCTCCAGGCTTCTTCGCTGCAGACATAAACAAGCTCCCGTTAAGATGGCAAAACTGTATTAATAGTTGAGGTGCATACTTTGATTAATTGCATTTTTTCTTACTTGATGATGAGCAATTATAAACTAAACTTTTGCTTCAAAATCGGACTTTTCATACTTAATGACCTAATAGACCTGACTTAATAACTGTCCACTATGTACTTAAAGTATAACCTCCCATCCTACCCCAGAAAAGAAACTGGTATAATCAATCCTTTTTAAAAATCATGGAATTTTGTCATTTTACCTGTAAATATCATAGAATTTTATATGTAAAACCTTTATGGTGTAGTAATAGGTTTTTCACCTTCATGATTGAAAAATTATATACATATACATAATACATATTTGTATTGGATTAAAAAATATTAGTAATATATATATTAGGGTGCTTTTTTTTCGCGACTATTTTTTTTTTTCAGTCCCACCTCGAAATTTTGTGGCTAATACCTAAACAAACATTCCCTGAAAATTGGAGCCCTTAAAAATAATATTTAGTATTAGTATTTAGTATTTAGTATTTTAGTGTTTCTACAATTTAGCTCAATAATCCATGACAATTCCACACTACCTCAACTTCAAAGCCCAATATATCAAGAAATATTGATGTAAGCGATTTGGTGTTCAAGAACTTTTTGGAGGAAATTGAATTTGCTACAAGTTTGTCATATTCACTTTTTCTGTACCTCTTGTTGTTTACGAGATAGGGATAAAAAGCGAGAATTTCATGGACAAATTGGGGTTACTGACCCATACTACCGCGCTGGTAGGAGTTAGGGTTACACCGCAATGGACACTTTTGTAGAGCATTCAATTCTGAAGAAACCCTACCATTGCCCAAGATTGTGCCATAGAATGCCTCTGAGTTGTAGAGATTTGAAGAAAAATAATCAAAGTTCACGTGTATTTCATATGGGAAATCTTTATGCGTCTTGGTCTAGTACTAAATGTTATTTTTAAGGGCTCCAATTTTCAGGGAATGTTTGTTTAGGTATTAGCCACAAAATTTCGAGGTGGGACTGAAAAAAAAAAAAATAGTCGCGAAAAAAAAGCACCCTAAATATATATTATTAGTAAAATAATTTGATGGTCGAATTTAATTCCAGTCGAATGCAGGAAGGACACAATTAATTTCACTGAAACCGATACAACATTCCATTAAAACAAGAGCAAAGATTTTGCTTGCACAAAACGAAGAAGATTTCTTGAATATTTTTAGATTTTCTGATCTACTTTAACATGATTTACTCGTTTATTCATTAAATAAATAAGGTACTTCGAATAATATTGAGTATGCTTAGCTGATTCAGGTGAATCAGATAACGTTAAAAAAAATATATAAAGTGTTTCCTACGCAAAAAGAAAGATAAGTAAAAAAGTGGAATTCGAATGTAGACAAAACAAGTTTTGAACTTCTAAAAAACGCAAATTAATGCATGCAATCTGTTTCTAGGTATGTATATATTTCATTAACGAAAGGCTTAAATTCGAAATGCAAATAGTTCAGTTTAAACACAAAGTGTGCATAAAAGGTTCTTGAAACTGATTCTATCAAGTAATGTAAACTATATTGAATATGCTATGAAATTGAATGTTTTTGTTTCTATGGAGGTAATGACCCCTGGGAATTGCTTTTACTTTTAGAAGCTCCGATTAGAGCATTCCAGCCAATTTAATTACTCTCAGCGGTAGGTTCATGATTTCACAAGGTGGGTAAATATCACATTTTTCTCAGCTACCCGAAAACAGCGAGCAATACCCCGCCAAATTAGCTCCACAAACGATTCCCTGTTTCAGAGAGCGAGAAAAGCTCAATTCTGAGCATGGAGCTCCTCTTGACGCTCCACTCAACCACATCTACATGCTGTCTGTACGACTCCAATTAAAAAGAAAAAGCGTCTGGGGAATAACGTCACAAAACCATTGATATAATTGATATCGCATAAATGTGAATTTCCCAGCGGCTGAGACGAGAGGTCGTGAGGCTCTGAGATATTGCGTTCGGAGTGTCCAGATAACCTAAACCGGTTCTCCGCGTCGTAATCGTCTTAGCATGTTTGCTGCAACTCTGCTAAGACGTGAGGCCTTCAATTCGAACGAAATGTCTTAAAACACACGAAAGCCCCAGCGCGGGAATTCCCCAGCAACAGACTTCCTTTCCTCGGTTGCTCCATTGAATTGTTCACTTCACGTGAATTTCACGAGAGTACACTAAACTCTCCGGATTTCTTAAGATGGCGCAGCACTGGGTAAACACAGCCGCTATGTTGAGTAATTTAGTCCGCTGAATCATTGTTTTTACTGTATTGTTTGGTGGCCGGAGAGCAGTTAATTACATAATAATCGCAAATGCCGGGTCGTTGGTAGGGAAAATAAGGATTGTAGATATGTACATAGTGTATCTTCTAAAGCGTAGTTTTTTCTACTACTAGGCCTTGCATGAATCACTAAATCGGTTCTTTTTACTAAATTTGGTTGGGTTGGGGTTTTTGTAACTTCAAGGTCCGATTACGACGCGTGAATAGATATGAGCATTATAAGTCTGAAGTTTTGATGACAATCCGGGAATTTAAGTTAATATGGGCTTGTTTGGACGTGTTCAACTAGCTGAGGGACTTTTATCAGTTAATCTGTCTTAAGATAGTCACGACTTATCCCTAAAGTTTATTGAAAGCTTTGCCCCTTTCTTCGAATTTTACCTTCTTTAAGTTGTAGATTTTATTAAATGCTCCACAATGATATATATGCATGCATAAATTGGTTAACCTACTTTACATTTAGCTAAGTGTGATTTTCTTCGTTTGTCGTCATTCGATATCAACGTCACTATTAAGCAAACTAGTTTTCGATCGAACTTTAAATTAACGAGGCTACTGACGATCGCATCTTTCGAGCAAACTTTGATTTCACATACTAGCTAAACATAAGATTAGGCTTGCTGAATTCTGACGCAATAGTTCATTCAAATAGGAGCCAGTAATGTTGAAATTGTTTCAAGAGTGTATGTAGTCCCACATTTTCTATTTATTTTTTTGCTTGTTTTATTTGAAGAATGATTATTTTAATTTTTGTTATAGAATTAAGAAAGATGAAACATTTTTTAAAAATTAAAGTAGAGCAGAGCCGGGCAAACTCGACTCTTTTGGCTCCCGAGAGCTCCTGCAGGCAGTGGTGGATTTATACATTTGCCGCCAAAAGGCTATTTAAATGTTGCCGCCCCTACCCACCTATACAATTCGATACAACCATATTAATTAGAATTTTTTTGTCAACGAAATTGTAACTCTATGATTTGTGCACTATCGTCCTAATTATTAATACTATCCCTAAGCTATTAGATGCTCTGGTTGCTTCCGAAGCGTCTTCATTGGTTAAGCATATTATTATGAATGAGCAGCATGGATTTTTCGCTCGTAGATGCATTATTTCGAATCTAGCGATATTTAAAAACTTCTGTGCTTTGAATATATAAAATGGTATTCAAGTGCACTGTATAACGAGTTTTCTAAAACGTTTGATAAAGTATCAATCCAGATTTTATTGGACAAAATAAAATACTTCGGATTCAATGGATCAATTTTTAAGTGGCTTTAGTCGTATCTTATCAATCGTATACAAGGGGTAAGGATAGGAGGTCTATATTCTAAGGATATTATTGCCTCATCCGGAGTACCATAAGTCACCTTGGGCCTCTATTATTCATATTATTTATCAATGATATTGTTGAAATATTCTCTTTTGCTAAGGGCTTAATTTACGCTGATGATTTAAAATTGTTCGCCTAAGTTAGATCCTCAGAAGATTGTGCTCAGAGCTTCAAAATGATTTGGATATGTTAGCTAACTGATGTAGTATTAATGATCTTTCTCTGAACGTTACTTAGTGCAAATTATAAAATTAAGAAATTTTCAATTGAAAGGGTAGACAAATATAAAGACCATTAATAAAACACTTAAACTTTTAGGTTTTGTAACACAAAAGAATTTCATAATCCTTTTACAATTAGGATTATTTTTATCTTCTTAATCAAATCTGTTGTGGAACATGCGGCAGTTATATGAAGTCCTCAGTATGTTCGCTGGATAACCCGAATAGAATCGGTGCAAAGAAGTTTTACTCCGGTTTTTATTCAAAAAATACAAGATATTAGGTAAAACAGTTTCATCTTATGAAACTCGATGTCCACTATTAGGTTTACAAATGTTGCATAGTAGACGAACTTATTTGCGTGTCTTATTCATAAGAGATATTTTGACTAGCCATATTGACTGTCCTGAACTATTAGCCTTAAACAAAATATTTATGCTCCTGAACGAACATTGAGTATGAACCTTGGATTTTCTGAAGTTGTTACTACGTCCATTCAAGACTTTAATAAATGTTGCACATTTTTTTAATGTGATTTGCTCAGAAATTAATTTAAATAAAATTTGAAAAAAAAAAAATAATATTTGAATTTTTTACAACGTTTTTTAACGAAAAATTGACTATTTTTTAAATTTCTGTGCACATTTTTTTATATTTTGGTGATTGTAATAAACGAAATTAAAAATCCTTCGTTCAAGTACAAGTCAATACTATGTAGAAGAAGTGTGGAAAATTTCAGTAAGAAGAATTTCAGAAGAAATCATGTCCACGGTAAAAAATCATCGATTTTCGTAAACCAGCTGTCAATGGCTCAATTTTAATTTTTTTTTTTCATAATTTTTTTTTTACAACTCGTTAAAGCGATGTAGGCTCCAGCCTACCCAGCCTGCTGGTAAATCCACCACTGCCTGCAGGAACGAGTGAGAAACTCATTTTTCTATCCTTTTCTTCTCCTTTCCAATTCAAAGTCTCCTACATTCCATAGACAAGAATATGGGTTGAATTTTTTGCTCATTCGCACTCATGAGGCTTATGGAGCGCCCAAAAATTTAGGCAGGTACATATATGGCTCCCTTTTATTTGTGAGAACAACACTCCTCTTAGATCAATCCTTCACCTCGAAAATGTTATGCGCTTGAATGGGTTTCGCTCACTATAATTTTTTTCTCGTTATAATTTTTTTCAAGTATATTGCAGGATAAAAAAGAGTGCATTAGAAAGGAGGCATTTTGTGGTTTCAAATAATATCTTACATATGATGATGCGTCGAATAGCGGAGATAACGGTGCTTGCATTTAAAACTGATGAAAATTGTGGGTAAGAATTTTACATTTAATTCGTTATGCTGAAATAGTTCGTCTTCAATGACTGATTAAGAGAAATCAAAACCTACTGCCATTTCATAAACCTATAATACAATTACTTCCTTTTAGGAAAAATAAATAAATTCCTTCCACAAAAAATCTGGGAAATTGAATTATATAATATGTTCCAAATGAAAAGCGTTCTTCTAAGTAGTCGGTTATTCATTATTTTTTATTTAACACGTTAGCTCTTTGCTTATATAACCATTCCAATGAAAAGATATTAATTTTATGAAATCATCGAAATCATACACTTCTCAAATTATTTTAAACAATCCGTCACACGTTAAGTTTATTTTTAAATGCCCCAAATGAATAATTAATCTTCAACGAATGCGTGCAGTAAAAATAAGAAAGCGGAAGAAATCTTTTGTTTTCATGGGTTTCAGTGAACTGACGTAAAAGCGATTCTCAATTTTCCCGAAGCCCGAAAATACTGACCCAACGCTTTGGATTTTCTGATTAAGTTTTGACGGATTTTCATTTCGGCGAATCAAGTGATTTAACTCGGCGCTTCTCTGAATGGGCTGAGTAAACGAAGGAGCACCTCTTCAAAAAGAGATTTACAAGTTGAAATGCTGCCGAACTGTTTACGGGGTATTAAATGATGATTTGATTTTCTTAAAATTATAAAATCTCGGAATAATAATTAAATTAAAATCGGGTTAACGAATTCTGAAAAATATATTTTTAGGGTTAAGCTTAATAAATCGAAAATGGATAATCGACTCCCTATGTGGCCTGTGTTTGTTATTGTTTTATTACTTATGGTCCTGGAATGAAACCTAACAATTTAAATAATGCATATAATGCATATTTGTATTATTAAGATAGCTTTAGATTTTAGTACAAACATTAAATATGAAAATCTTGATTAGATGGGTTCGAGAGACTCATATACAATAAAGCACTTCAAAGTGGTGACTGATGGAAATTTACGTCCTCAGAAACTTGTCAAAAATAAAATAGTAAATTTTTCAAACGATATATTTTATGCGGGATTGCTGATCTTAAGAATTACAGATATTGTATCACGTAAAATATAAAATGTAATAGCGTATATGATGACATTTTGACAGCACAAACTCTTATTAAAGAGTCAATTTTCCACACACTATTCCCATTTAAATCTTGCTTTATTGCATCGTCTTGCGCTATTAATTTTCAAAGAAATAAGTGCAGAATAATGTATGGATAATTCTGGGAACTTATTCTTCCCGATTTCCCGACAAAATCTCGCCTGGCACGTGAATAATCAGTTTAGCGTAATAAATATTCGGAGAAAACACCTGTTCTAATTCCGTCTGTCGAAAAAACATTAGTGTTCATTTGGCGATGCCAAAAGAAGCTGCAGATACGGGTTGAACAATATATATATTTACATACGTAATATAAACCTAAAATCAGGCCAGGTTATTTTAAGTAATTCGCACGTGAGACAACACCCTGATAAAAAACAAGACTGCTATTTGGCAACATAATCAAATTCTTTCACCTGATAGCAATGCAATTAGACGCACGGGATGTCGCGTTTAACATGTCCTTCACATTTTTGCCCCATTGCAATGACTTCGCAGGTACCTAGTTCATTAAACCGCATGTTTGCTCAGTAATTCAACCCCTGAGATTGTTATTTACGTACTATGGTTCCTAATTACAGGAGTTCAAGTGGCAATGTCCCCGAGCATTGTTATTAAAATCCACTTCAATAATTATGTTTACGCATAGTGTTATGTTTCCTCTTGCGTCCGGTGTACTGTGCATTCCAGGTGAAGTGCATGAACTGTCACACGTAGGTGCTTATCACCTGAAAAACTCTACCGGTTGACCACCTAAGGTAAATCTATCTGTATATCTATAATCTCTGGAGTAGAAGTTAAAGTATCTTTCGCAACCTCATGCAATATACGAAAACCCGGGGGACGGATCTCTGTTTACAAAACAAAAACCCCATTTCCGCGCTTCACTCGTCACACACAAATAAGGCGAAAGTCGATTCCTATTCTGCTCATTTTGGTGATAATTAAACCGAGCTATTGGGAGCTCCCCAAAACTCACAAGTCACAAATTCCCCGCAGTGGCGGATTCCGAGAATTCCTAGAAATCCGTAAATAAAATTCTCAGAGTATGGTCCCGATATGCGAAGGTGTGCAAGTCGGCGGCCTCAATTTCTTTGTAATCCACCGGCTTTGCTGGCAAAGTTGAGTCTGGTGGGGCTGCTGGGAGAAAAAGCTCGACGCGAGAGGGGCCAGTATATAAGCAGCGAGCCCCCAGTGACTGGCCACATTGTGAAATAAAACTTGAGGAATATCTATCCAGACGTACTCGTACTAGCGTACTGAAAGATAAGCTTTATTATAAGACATTGGTCGCGTGCCGTTTAATTAAATAAAAAGTGATTCATCTGAAAGCCGACTACAACCGTTGGGATTAGCCTCAAGAATTCAGAGCAAGAATTTCAACCGATTACATAACCTAAACATTTTGGATTATCGTTCACTTGGAATTGTAACCGACAGACTGTGCTCATCTTGTGTTAGTGTAAAAAACAATAAAAGAACAATTTCGCAAAGTAAAGCGAAAGTGACTATAGTGACTTCTAGTAGTTCAAAGCTGGAGACAAAGGCCCTTCTGCCCTACTCAGCGGTGGTGAAAGCACAATCATCCTCAAAGATGGTCATAGAAGAAACGAAAGTTAACAAATGCGAAATGGGTTTCGCCACAATTGGAAGAACTGTAAAGTCGGCCCTTCTCAAGGCCCAGACTGAGTCCAGAGTCATCGTTGGACTATCAGCCTCCATTAACATCCTGTCAAAGGCTCCTGAGGGCTCCTTATTCTGCCTACTGGCACAGCCGCAAGCCGGAGATAGTGCAACACACATGCACGAAGTCCTTCTGGAGGCCTTCTGCTACGAGAATGACATATACGTTGTCAAAGTGGACAGTGCCGAGAAGTTAAGCCGCATCCTCGGACACACGACAATTGAGTCTTGCTGCCTCATCCAGAAAGCATGGACAGAAGATGAAAACGAGAACCTCAACAAGATGGAAAATCTCCTTGTGGACCATTGCGAAGAGTATTGGGATTCACCCCAACAACCTGTAATTAAACTCCCAGCGGTGTGAAAGACAAGTACTCCAAAATTTGGAATTGAACAGGACAATGGTATGGAATCTCAATTTCCAATCGCCACACAACATGAAAATTCATCCGACGGGAATCGTACGAACTGGACAAAAGCAGCATCGATTGCTTGCAGTGAAAGAAGAGCGTACTTTGAGACATCGCCTTGATCCCGAGATGATAAAAACACTTGTTGAATATGAATTACAAATAATCTCTTTTTGAGTGCTGATAATGAACAAGAACTCTAGTATTTAAAAAGAAAATATCTTGCAATTATCACAATTTTACAACCGCAGAAAAAAGTGTTGAGTGACTTGCACGCGAATTAAGAGATTTGTTTGTACTTTTTTTTTTGTTCTTAAAAAGTACTCGTGCCCAGATTGTTTCTAACGGCACCAATTAAGTTTGTAGATAAACTAAGATCAATTGTGTTTTGTAATAATCAAGAGACCACGAAACGACTTATTGTGGTATTGTATTTATGCTTATAATCTGGTTACATTAACCTAATAAAACTGAATGTAAAAGAAACAAATTTTTCTCTTTCCTTACCCTTTCCTACCCAGTAATCTGCTGCGTTTTCCCAAATTGGTTGTTTCTACCCTGAAGAAATCGGTCTCAAGAGATTTGGTGTTTTAAAATCATTACGATTGTTGTAGTATCTTGCTAAGGTCATTGACCATTTTCAGTCTACTTCATCTTCATTTGTCATTGGGTCCTCTGTTGACTTAAGCTGTACGCAGGGGGACCTTGACACACTTGGCTTCGGAATCGATTAAAATCGCGTGCATGCTTACCTTGTTGACTATGCTTAAGCACAGTTCGGGTCTTAACATGTGCATGGACTAATAAGCAGAAATATACACAAAATATCTTCCAGGTCGCGTTGCTATAGGAGGTTGGAGGGATTTTATGCCTTAAAAATTCATTAATAAAAATACGATTATTATAAAGATAGATGAGTCAATATTTGATAATCGGTCGAAAACGACTACAAAAAAAAAATATATTTTTTGTCGTATTTTATACATAATTGATGTCTAAGTAATAGAGCCAAGTTAAATCTATATAATAACTATCAAATCGATACACTTTATTCGATTTTAGGGATTTTTGAGCAATATTTGCAAATATATATATTTTTTCTTTTCCCTATATTTTGCTGTATTTTTTCGCCACTCTTTTCTTTTGGCTCTTTTACACCGAGGAGTTAATTCAGCAATGTTTTTAATTTTACCCTCCGCTTTTCTTTTTAAATAGTATTCTTTCTTCTTTTGTTTCAATGCGTTTCTTTGTTCATTATCGTTCTTAATTCGTTGGTATCTCATTTTCTCCAATTCTCGCTTTCTTTCTAACACTTCTTCTCGGGTTTTTTTCTTTGGAGCCATAATTATGCACACTGAAACAAAATTACAATAAATTAATAACATTACTTACCTTGTGTTGTCATTTTCCTGCCACGGAGTCATTTTCCTGTCAAGAAAATAACAGGAAAATGACAAAAATGCACATTATATTTCTCATACATTCTAATAACTAATATAACAGCAAAATCATCAGGTGATACGAATTATATCTTAATTCGTGAAAGTTTATTACAAAAAGCAGAATAATTTACTTACGATTCACCTCCTAATTGCCTCACAGGTAATTGACAAAGTGTATCAACTATACGCACGCACATGCCATAATCAGTTTGCAACGCCGAAGCAACGGCCGACACCGCGTCTCTCTTCTCACCAATCACAAACATGGACACCGCGTCTATTTAGAATGCGCTCATTCGTTGTCCGCGACATTATAAAACGCGGTAAATTCAAATTTAAATTTCGGCAGCCTAGTGACGCCGTGACCATTTCGCTTAGATTTTTTATGATTTTTTTTTAGTTTAATATCATATTATCTGAAATAAAATATTGAACAGTTTTAGATTAATGTGCATACAATGTAAATATAATCAAGCTTTTATAATTTATTTTTAATTCTCCATGTTATTATTAAAAAATGTCACCAAAAAGGAAAATTCCACCGGCAGGAAATATGACATCTAGCACTTTTTGTTTATTTTTACTATATGAAAACCAAACATATACTCACCAAAGTGTTTGGATATGTAAACAAAGTATTGCACTACATTATGAAAATACTATTAAGTTTAAATATTACATTAAAATTACAAAATAGTTATGGGGACCTGTTTTGGCCAATTATCAAATATTGACCCAGATACAAAGATTGACGTGGAAATTAATTATAATTGTAAGAAAGTTAAGGGTTTATGCCTACAGAGGTTTCATGAAATTGACGTGGTGAAAAATTAAGGAAATATGGCTTCTTTTTCCAGAACGCCTTTTTTTACATTACTTGCGGTAAGCAAGATATCTTTGGAACCACTCATTTGAAATCAAAATTAAAAAAGATTTTATTAAAACATTGCAGTACAAAGCGATTCGACGCAACGTAAAACTTTTATTTTCAAACGAATGCTAACAATTTTACAACAAAGTTACTTTCCCAAGGTAAATATGTTTTGGATGTTTTGGAATAAAAAAAAAAAAAATTAATAAAGTCGAATTTCCTTCATACAATAAATGCGCACACAAAATTTTAAATAGATCGGTAAAGTACCTAGTTTTTGAGAAACTTTTCTCACCGCAACGACGTTTTTAAAAAAAAATATTGGGTTTTGTGTTATGACACTTGGTAGCGCTATTTAAACGCCTATAACTTTTGATCTGGTCTATTTTTTTTTTTTTTTTTTGAAATTATGGAGAATTATTCTTAGGTTACGCTAATTGAGTAGGTCAAATTCCCCACTATAAATACCTATAGGGTTGTGGTCCGCTGTTTCATGGTCGTAATTCACTCCTAATCCGATGAAATAATCTTAAATTTTTTATAATAAAAGTATTTACAATGCCAGACAACAATCACTCAGTTTTGCTACTTTGATACTTTTATACCCAAACATGTTTTTGTTTATCTGAAAATGATTAATTTTACATTAATAAATGGTAATTTCATAATTTCAAACGAACTCGTCAGTAAGTTTTAACCGGATATTTACAATATCCTATCCTTAATTGTATGCAGTTCCAAAATTTTAATACATTGAAAGCAAAACATAGATATAAACAAAATCGTAGGTTAAATATGTGCCTAATACCAAAGTTAGTTTTTTTAAGAGCTCTTGAATAAGGGAATTGTTTACTAATTATATCTTAGAATATGAATGTTAACTAACTTTTTTGTTAATTAACTTACTATGCGTATGGTCAACCATATTTTTCATTCTAAGATGACTATTTAAGTGTAGATTGACATTTTTTTCAAATAAGAGGTTAGGGGTGCTCAGAAAGAACACTTTTTCTTATTTCGTTGAAATGCAGCATGTTGTTTTATTTTTCTCATTGTTTCTATAACTAATTGATTAACATTACATGAAGAATTTGTTAAAATTTCATTCAAAAAAATTAATATTTCTTTTCAAACACTTCTCAGGAGGAATTTTGTCAGTATCTTCGAAATATGAAAAACTAGTCCTTAATGAAAGGAATTAGAACAAAATTTATTTTTATAAAATGATAGACTTCAAAAGCGAAATGATCGATTAAGAAAAACATTTATAAACGCTCTTTCCTTGTATATAAAAGAAAACACACTCATAAAAATTTAAAATTTTTTTTTTTTTTTTTTTTCATAAAGATGCGCTCTCTAATGTCGATGTAATTGTTGTTTAACTAAGAATTTCGTGCCCGTTTTGAGCCCGCAGTTGTTAATATTACATCAGAGGTTCCTTAAGGCTCTGTTTTGGGCCCAATTTTATATAATATATACACAGCAGATTTTCCAAGCGTCCCACAGTGTCTCTCATCTATCTTTGCCGATGATACTGCTATTTTCAGCTCGCACGAAGACGCTGCTCACATTGGCCATTATCTGCAGAAAGGGCTTGAGGTTCTTTATAAATATTTTCATAAGTGGAAGATAAAAATTAATTTGGATAAAACACAAGCAATGTTCTTCACTCGAAGAAGACATCCACGTTTTTTGCCTAGCTGCAATATTAATATAAACGGTCGTGATATTCCTTGGACAGATACTGCAAAATATCTAGGTATTATATTAGATAAAACTCTTACTTTTTCAAAGCACATAAATTATGTTATACAAAAAGCCAATATTCTAATTAAAATATTGTATCCATTCATAAATAGAAGCTCAACCCTCAACTTAGAAAACAAGCTTGTAATTTATAAAGTGATATTTCAAGCCTTTATGTTATATGGAGCACCAATATGGTTTCAATGTGCACGTTGTCATATAAAAAAGCTGCAAACTAAACAAAACAAAATACTCAAGATGATATTTAATTTGCCATGGCACTTCTCCACCTCGGAATTGCACAATTTAGCAGAAGTAGAACTTATAGCTGCGAAGTGTAAAGCAATTGCTAAAAACTTTTTCGAAAAGTGCTCCTTTTCAGAAAATCCTTTAATTGTAGAACTGCGTCCAATTGGATTGTAGTAGTAGTAGTCTTAAGTAGTTTTAAGTTTTAAAGTAATGGATTTTTCTCTTATTTTTATAGTAGTTAAGTAAGGTACTTTTCACTGGGTTTTTCTTCAACTGTATTTTTTTCCCAAGTATCTCAATGTTAAAATCAAAACCTCTTTTGCTAGCCTATATTAAAAACTTTATAGATGAATGAACTTGGATTCTAGCTCTAAAATTAAGATTCTTATTGTATAAATAATCTGTACATCATCTTATGAAATATCTATCTATCTATCTATCTATTAAGTTTTGACCACGTTTTACTATATTCGATGGCGCATTAAACAAAAGATTGGTTAGGCAACAATGTGAAAAGATAAAATCGCTTATAATTAATCGTCACAGTCACAGTGTGAATTCTAATCTGATAAAATGCTATGTAAGTTCTGCTTAAGAATAAAATTTTGAATTAGTTATTTTAGGTAGTTGGTATTGAACAACGAAAATGTTTAAAAATTTAAGAATTTCAGCAATATGTATGGCGCGGTCCTTTAACACTTTAACAATATATATTTTTTAAATTCATCAACTTTATTGTTCTAAGTGTAGGTATATCGATAAATTTGCGCAATATGAATATCCTTTTAATTTAGCCGAAATTCATGAAACGTGTTGTTTGAAAACATAGAACTAGACTGGCAGTTGAATCTAACACGGGGACTATACGGGCTTGGAGAAAGCGATTTTAACCATCTTTGGTGGGTTATTACCTGTAAAATATTGGAATTCAATACTAAGGAATAGTCGAGGAAAATGGCCCAAACGATTCCCCAATACTTTATGTATAAATTATATTTATACCCGGATGCGGTGCGTCGTAGCGTAGGTTGTAACGCGCTAGCCTCACGATCCCATTCATATGAGTTGGAATCTCGCCATGTAACCTTTTTTTAATTTCTAAAATTAATAAATTATTAAAAAATAAATAATTAATTCTTTTATTCATCCATGTACTTTATTATTTATTGATTTTTCCCACCTATTAATACTACTACAATAATTCTCCTAATAATACAGTTATTTATATGTTTATTATATTTTTTTAACTGAATACCGTGCAATTATAAATAGTAATAAAAACAATCATCAATGGCTCTCATAAGAGCAAATGAGAGAGACTCTGGAACCATGTTCCCTATTCGATTCTTCTATTGTCCGAAACAGGTATGCATTTTTCGTTACACTCGACACTTTGGAGTAAAGTGACAAATTTATAATAACCTTGTATGACAAAATATGTTTAAAATTTTGATTGTTGTTATTAAAATTCATAGTTGCACGTTATTGAATTAAAAACAATTTGTTCTTTGCAATAATTTATAAACATATAAATAACTGTATTATTTGGAGAATTAGTAGTATTAATACATGAGAAAAATCGATAAATAATAAAATAAGTGGATGAATGAATTAATTAATAATTTATTTTTTTAATAAATTATAAATATTATAAATTAACCCGGGTATAAATATAAATTGTACATAAATTACTTGCCTATACCTAGCCTTTTTTCTGGACTATTTCTGAGTATTGGGTCCTACTACAATAATTTGCAGATAGTATACCCACATGGTATACTACCACCTCGCCAAATATCGTTAGAATTCCTTTCCTCAAGGCCGTATGTATAGTCCCCTTATGAGTACATTTTTTGAATATCATATAACATTTATTAGTTTTAGGTCCACTTGGACATGGTACCTACTCTCAGGTCTACATCTCTGCAGCTTTTGTTAAATATTCTTCATGTTTATTAAAACAATGGTTCATTTATCCAAAAAGTCGAACCAAATTATACATGTTTGAATTTCAAACATAAGTTCTCATCGAGGGGTAGTCCGAAAATGTTCAAACGCTTTCGAAAACAAAGAATGTTTAGATATAGACAACCTATCAATATAATTTAAAAATTAATCTACTCTTTCTTCATTAAACGATAACTTCTCTATTAATACTTTCTTTACAGCATTACGACATTCCCCTCAACGAAGATGAATGGATCATTTAACTTAGTTATTATATTTAATTTCCTTTAAATTTAAAACTTTCTTCACACATGTGAGCGCAACTGTACGTAATGTAAACCGTGCTGTACAAATGCTCACTTAGTCAATGAAATAGCGTCCTATAAAACGTGACATCCAATTTAAAGAGATCTGCGTAATACTACGTTGAACTTCATTCGATGCAATTTTTTTTTACTACGTCACGGAAGAATAATAATAATTGATATCTGACATGTATACATTCTTCAACTGGACCATGAATAATTAAAGACACAACCACCACGCAAGTATGTATATACCTACACTTTATTTGTATTCATGTGAAATATCTTACAATTCAAATTTGTATGTATGTAATTTGTACATTGCACTTGGAAAGTTTTTGTCATTGTTCGGAATTAAAATTTAATGTCGTAATATAGACAATGTACTATCTAAATGTATTTGACAATGGAACATTTTTCAATGGGTGGGAAAAGTTCAGGCAATAGAGCGAGTTTGAACTGCTTCCTTGTTAGTTAATTCTATGACAATACATTTTTATTAAAGAATTTGCCTTTTATTGCTGAGTAAACATTAAAGTCAAACTTCTTAGAGACATTTAAACAACCTATTATGGAAATAAATCCGATTTATAATTTTGAAGATCATCATGTAAATATGGTAGATAGATTTATGAAAATTTAAACAAGAATTTTTTGAAAAAATATATATATAAAATATATATTAGGGTGCTTTTCTTTCGCGACTATTTTTTTTTTTTTTTCAGTCCCACCTCGAAATTTTGTGGCAAATACCTAAACAAAAATTCCCTGAAAATTGGAGCCCTTAATATTAATATTAAGTACTAGACCAAGGCGTATAAAGATTTCCCATATAAAATACACGTAAACTTTGATTATTTTTCTTCAAAACTCTACAGCTCAGAGGCATTTTATGGTATAATCTTGGTCAATGGTAGGATTTGTTCAGAATTGAATGCTCTACAAAAGTGTCCATTGCGGTGTAAGCCTAACTCTCACCAGCGAGGTAATACGGGTCACTAACCCCAATTTTTCCATGAAATCCTCGCTTTTTGCCCCTATCTCGTAAACAACAAGAGATACAGAAAAAGTGAATATGACAAACTTGTAGCAAATTCAATTTCCTCCAAAAAGTTCTGAACACTAAATCGCTAACATCGATATTTCTTGAGATATTGGGCTTTGAAGTTGAGGTAGTGTGGAATTTTCATGGATTATTGCACTAAATTGTAGAAACACTACCTCAACTTCAAAGCCCAATATCTCAAGAAATATTGATGTTAGCGATTTGGTGTTCAGAACTTTTTTGTAGAAAATTGAATTTCCTACAAGTTTGTCATATTCGCTTGTTCTGTACCTTTTGTTATTTACGAGATAGGGGCAAAAAGCGAGAATTTCATGGAAAAATTGGGGTTAGTGACCCGTACTACCTCGCTGGTGGGAGTTAGGGTTACATCGCAATGGACACTTTTGTAGAGCATTCAATTCTGAAGAAATCATACCATCGACCAAGATTATACCATAAAATGCCTCTGAGCTGTAGAGTTTTGAAGAAAAATAATCAAAGTTTACGTGTATTTTATATGGGAAATCTTGGTCGAGCACTTAATATTAATATTGAAAGCTCAAATTTTCAGGGAATTTCTGTTTAGGTATTTGCCACAAGATTTCGAGGTGGGACTGAAAAAAAAAAAATAGTCACGAAAAAAAAAGCACCCTAATATATATAAATATTATACATTTATCTGTTACCTATAGATTTTTAAAGTTGAAAAAGAGTAGGATATTTGTACTGCACCCATGAAATATTGTTTCTAATATAGTAATAAAGAAGGGCTGATATGAAAAGTCTTAATGACAAATAAATATATATAGATTTATGTTCTTGGATGCTTCATATTTTGTAATTTTTTCATATATGTACTGTACATCCTACGGCAATAATTAAGTTGCCTTTTAATAAATAACTTTATACGCATTCACTCTGCTGCTAGTACAAGTTTCAAATTATGAAATTTTTAATTTTCCAATCGCTTGTCGAGAATAGAGATAGTTTTAACCTCGTTGAAACGCGGGGAGATTTCTTTGTCAAATGACATCTTAATGAACTTTGTAGAGGGTATGTTAAATGAACATTATTACTCAAATTCATAAAATGCGCTTAAATAATGGAAAACAATAATAAAAGTAAAACTAATAGACAAAAATTCTCCTTCCTGAATAAATGTCTTGCACTAAAGATGGTAACGATTACAATGGTCAACACCACATTTTTCCCAACAAGTGGCAAATAATTAATATACGATTTTTTCCGTAGATCCGATTCCGTCAATCAGCTCCCGTTTTCAAGGAATGAATAATTGAGTGAAAAAGTGAAAAGACCTTATTTTGCCAATATTTGAAAAATCATTAAAATATAACAGATTATTATAGAATTATATATTGTAACGTAGTTAAAACCAAAGTTGGAACCTTCAGCTATTATGTAAAAATACGAGAGGGCCTAAAAATCCTCGAAATATGCATTGGAATTCAATTTTTGACCAAACCGTTTATTTCATACAATAGATGCTGAATTAAGGTCATAAAAAAAACTTGTTCGCGAGGATGTTTAGAAAAAGCTATAGAAATTGTGTAGGGGAAAGTGGTATTTGATATTTTCTAGAATAAGATTCAGGCTTTGATTTGAGCCATGTAACAAGCTCCCACGACCATCTGATAATTTTGCAAAAATGACAAAACTAAGATATTTTGAACTTCCCACTCTGTTTTCCTTAAAACGGGTGTTGATTGAGAATATTCATTTACGAATTCGTAATTAACGGAAAAAGTCCTATAGAAATGATCTGGTACTCGTTCGAAAAGCGAAAGAAACATTGAATTTGTTGACCAGTGTTGTCATTGCGAGATATTAAAATAGAAATCCTATAACATGTTTCAGAACGTTTCCTACTAAATTGGAAACGTTCGGATATTTCTCCCTTTATTTACTGTGTTAATTGCCGTCATATATCACGTGTTTACTTCACATGAAGAAGGTATTGTTCTAAAGACGACAATATTGATTTGATAAAACAAAATACAAACCAATTTCCACGTGGTCTAACTCTACCATGAAAAATTTCTTAAGAAGTTCTTATAAATAACAAACTCGTGCAAGTGTAAGCTTTTCCATTAAACATTAAAGTTCTGAAACATATTGTCACAATCATCAACGAACAACATATCAGACAAAAGTTATACCTTCAAAAATTGTTTATATCCAGATACAATTTATAGAATTAGAATGGTTCTGCAGGATTTGTCAACTCATTCAGAGTTATATGATATAAAGAATATTAAAGCTTGTCTTGACCAAAAATATTTTACAAATCCTAAGTATTTCCATTTATAATATATTATGCCATTCATTCCGTAACAAATAAACTTATGGCATTTGTACAAATTTAAAAACAGCATAACAACCTTTCCATAAATAATGGGGACCCTTTTTCTGCACCTTTTAGGCTTTATAAAAGCCACCTTGCGTAACGAAAACGTGAACAGCAAATTGAAGTTCCCTGAAAAGGAGATAATAGAACAGTTCGTGAATTGCACACTTTGCTCTCCCACCTGGAATAACCTTTAATTAAATTACTTCAAAACTGCACAAGTGTGGCACTTGAAAGTGTGAAAGTTTGTTTTAAACTTTCAATAGTTCTGCTATTTATAGAGCATCTTACCTCTATCACCTAATTTGAGAGGAAATTATTCTATCTATCTATAAAATTCGTTGAGAGGGTTAAAGTTTATTGGATACCCTTGATTTCTAATGTATGGCACTAATTAATGCAATTGATAATTCTATCTATTGTACTATGTATTTTGTTTCTGTTCGCTCTCCATTTTGCTGATAAGACAAATTCCTAATATTTAAGATTTCTTAGTCTTCTGCGGTCTAGTTCTTACTCATTACCGCGCTTAATACCTTGTCTTCCGGCACTAAAGAGCTTGATATCAGATAATTAAGTACTCAAGATTATACAATTAATTTTAACTTACTTGGAAACATACTTACTATATTTCTCATGACTTTTCCACGATTTGTATTGAAACAATATTTTTTAACAGATAAAAAATCTAAATTAAGCAGAAATCTGAATTTAGCTTGTAATTATTGCTATTGTTTTAAAACTCTTATTATCTTCTGTGATGTTTCAATTCGCAGATATTTGTTTGATCTTATTCAACTCTTGAAACTTTTTATCGTGTAATTTAGTTTGATAAAGACAACTAATATGTTATATTATCAGTTATAAATTGGTCTCTGGACAACAGTCTTATTATATATATACAGAATTGAATAGATATTTTGCCTATAGCTTTATTTAGTTATTAGATTTATTTATTTATTTGCTTTTTTTGTTTATTTCTTCTTTTTTTGTGTTCATAAAATTTAGAATTGTCGCCACTCTTAATTTTACTGCGAAACTTGTTCATGTTTGCGTTTAACCGCATCTGCTTTACACAAGTTCAAGTTCATGACATTGGCATGTTAATTGATACCTCCTGTTCGTCCTGCGGGAGAATATTGTGGAATAATTGGACTTGTGCGAACTCTGGTTCCAGCAGGATGACGCTACTTGCCATACAAGTTGTGCAACAATCGTTTTATTCCCAAATAAGTTCAATAATCGTTTAATCAACCGTTTTGGCGATGTGCCTCGGCCAAAGCGCAACTGCGATTTGACGCGGTTGAACTTTTTTTTTGGTCGAAGTTACTCTGACAATCTAGAAACCATTCAAGCACTTAAGAATAATATTGACCAACCTATTCGGGCCCAAAAACACCGAAAATGTGCTGCAAAATTGGCAGCAAAGGTTTATTAAAAGGTATAAATAAATAAATCAACAAACTTTGAAAAGTATTGAACAGTATTTATTTTATAGTTCTTTTAAAAAGAAACCAGGCGACGGCCCAAAATATGCATGTAAATAGTTCCAAATCAAATATACATACATCTGACTAAACCCCGCTTAGACATTGCGCACGTGGACTTTGACGTTCGAAAAATAAAAGCAAATACCTTGAGAACTTCTCTCAGTTGCAAAGTACCCACAAAGTATTTAGCTCTTCAAAGCTTCTACAGTTTGACTGCTTCTTTTAAGCCAATTTGGTGTTATTACCCTTAAGTCGTGACATACATATTTCCCTTGTTTCCTTCAGATTTACTTAAGTGTTTTCAATTTTATTATTATGTATTATTCAGTTATCACTCGTAATTATACTTGGGATCTTGTGTTATAATCATTTAACTAAAAAGTCCTCTTTAAATTTGAAATGTTAAGAGTGGTCCCGATCAGGCAAAGTTCACTTTGAATGCTAAACACAAACTTGAGACCGGTATGGAAAAACGTAAAGCAAAATGTTCGCTGCGATATAAGGTGAATGTCTTTTACATGCGTAAAATAATAATCCGCAACGACGAGAAGTGCGACACAATCGCTCGCCTTTCTCTAAACAGAGGGTAAGGCATCGTTTTACGACAATATAACTATCACGGACTGTGCTAATGGCTGGGTATCGTCTGAAATACAATTATCACATTGTGGGCCACAGCAAATGCTGTGTCAGCAAGTAGGTTAAAGCGTTTTCTTCTACCCAAATAAACAATTAGTCAACCGAAAGTCAATACATACTCCCAGAGTTTCGTATGGCTGCGAAAAAAATAATGAAATATTTCCACTGACTTCTTTTTTTCTGACGATCATATTCCCAATATTGGAAAAATTTCGCAGTAGTCGCACGAGTACTTTTACAAGTAAGTATTACTTGTGTTTTTCAGAATCTCTTCACATGAGAACGTAAAACAGAGCACACATCTTCTCTAGGCATTAGTAGCACTTAGTATTATCTTAGCAAACTGTGATAAGATGACTTTGCTCAAAACAATGCCAGCTTCCAAGAGAATATCATAATTTTAATCAGTAGAATATCCCGAAAGACTTCCATCTGACATATGTAAATATTTGTCCGGAACTGCGTTATTATGTTTTTAAAATTAATTTTGCAGTTATGATGAATGCAAGGCGACAGCAGCTACCTCCACCACATGAATCATTTGCTCTACTTTACAAAAAAAAAAAACACAGAAAACTCATTCAAAGTACATATGATGTATTAATTCATTCAATTTCACACCGCGTCAACTGTTGGACTCGTGTTTACTTTTTGTGCTAAGTAATTAACGTTCTGCAAAAATGGGAGCTTTTTCAAGCCAACATTCCGTACTTTATTCGTCTGACTTTGTACTCGATTTCATCACATTTGCGGTTTGTAATTTCACTTGTGAGATAAAAATGTATCAAGAAACTTTGTGCGTGGTTTATGGTTAAATGGTACAGCTATGAAGGCAAATATTAAATAAAGCATATTGCCATATTTTAGAAAGCTTGCAAATAAAATAAGCTTAGCAGATAAAAATAAAATATTTCAACAATTATAGGAAAAATTTCAATTTTATTTTGAAATAGGCAAAATAACTTAACCTAAAAATTTATGTAGTGAAGAAGATAAATAAACACTAGGTTTCCTATCGATTTGAAAGGATATTTTAAAGCGGTTTAAACTGCCTGCCGTTTACAATGGTCGTAGTAATTATAAATCGCGTCCTCGAGACCTTTATAGAAAAATTTACGAAGTCCTAAAGAAAATTTCATCGATCATTCGTAGAAAGAGATAACTGGGCTGGGATCTTTAAATAATTTGATTAACAGTAGATAAAATTGGATTTTTCATAATTGGTAATTAAACGCGGCGGATTCAATATAGCGAAGAATATTTCTACAATAGAAAT